>CM044305.1:57576690-59030440 GCA_024291935.2 Okapia johnstoni | reverse complement strand
GAAACTGCAAGACATTTCCCAAAGTGACTGTATGACTTTACCCTCCCACCAACAAAATATGAGACTTTTAATTGCTCCACATCTTTCTCATCAGCACTTTGCTATTGTCAGTCTCTTTAACATAATCTATTTAGTGTGTTGGTGGGAATACCAGACCACCTTACCTGCCTCCTGAGAAACCTGTATGCAGTTAAAGAAGCAATAGTTTATATAACCGAACATGGAACAATGGACTGGTTAAAAATTATGAAAGGAGTATGTCAAGGATGTAATTATCACTCTGCTTATTTATCTTATATGCAGAGTATATCATGCAAAATACAGGGCTGGATGAAACACAACTGGAGTCAGGATTGCCAGGAGAAATAGTAATACCTTCACATGTGCAGATGACACCACCCTAATGGCAGAAAACAAAGAGGAACTAAAGAGTCTCTTGATGAAGGTGAAAGAGGAGAGTGAAAAAACTGGCTTAAAACTCAGCATTCAAAAACTAAGATTACGGCACCCTGCCCCATCACTTAATGGCAAATAGATGGGGAAACAATGGAAACAGTGACAGACTTTATTTTCTTGGGCTCAAAAATCACTTAAGATGGTGACTAAAGCCGTGAAAATAAAAGGTGCTTGCTCCTTAGAAGAAAAGCTATGACAATCCTAGACAGGGTATTAAAAAGCAGAGGCATCACTTTGCCAATAAAGGTCCATCTAGTCAAAGCTATAGTTTTTGCAGTAGTCACGGATGGATGTGAGAGTTGTACCATAAAGAAGAATGCCAAAGAATTCATGCTTTTGAACTGTGATGCTGGAGAAGACTCTTGAGAGTCCCTTGGACAGCAAGGAGATCAAACCAGTCAATCTTAAAGGAAATTAACCCTGAATATTCATTGGAAGGACTGATGCTGAAGCTGAAGCTCCAATACGTTGGCCTGATGCTGGGAGATCATCATGCTGGGAAAGATTGAAGGCAGGAGGAAAAAGGGGTGACAGAGGATGAGATAGTTGGATAGCATCCCCAACTCAAAGGGCACGATTTGGGGCAAACTCCAGGAGATGATGAAGGGCAGGGAAGCCTGGCATGCTGCAGTCCATGGGGTCACAATGAGTCAGACAGGACTGAGTGACTGAACATCAACAACAACAGTATGTTGGTGGTAGCATCTCACTGTGGTTTTAATTTGCATTTCCTTTATGACAAACAATATCGAGCATTTTTCAAGTGTTTGTTGGTCATTCTCATATCTTCTTTGATAAATCGTATGTTCAAGTATTTCACCTGCTTTTTATTCTATTGGTTGTCCTATATTTGTGCTATAAAAGCTCTTTATGCATCCTGAATGCAAGTCCTTTATCAGATATGTGATTTACAATTTTTTTCATAATATGTAGCTTGTATTTTTATTTTCTTAACAGTGTCTTTGAAAAGCAATGATGTGGGATTTCTTTCTTTTTAATGAATTATTTCTTTTAAGTTTCATGATTTTTGTGTCCTATTGAAAAGTTTTTGCCTAACCCAAGGACATAGGGAGTTTCCCCTCAGTTTTCCTCTAGAATTTTTATAGTTTTTGGTTTTATGTTTAGGTCTATGATCCATTTCTTATTAACTTTTGTATATTATGTGAGTTGAGGTTTGATAATCTTTTTTGGAGGGGTATGGATTTACAAGTTTTCAACCACTATTTTTTGAAATGTTGAAAGATTATTCTTTGTGCATTGAATTACCTCAGCATCTTCATCAAAAGTCAACCAAATGTGTATGTGTGTGTACATATATATACATATATAAAATATATTTCTGAACTCTCTATTCTGTTCATTGATCTATATGTCCACACTTTCTGCAGTATCACACGTTCTTAACTTCTGTAGCTTAAATAGTAAATCTATGTAGAGCTATTTCATGGACATTATCTTATTTGACCCATCTGGCACGAAAATCCTCCCAAACCTAGTTTATTGTTCTTTTCCTACACAACTAGGAAAAATAGTGAAGAGAGACTGTTTCAAATCATTGTAAATTTGTAGATATTTTTTGAATAACTGACTCTTACACAAGGGTGGGGGGGCTCAGCAAACTATCTGATAGTCTTATGAAAAATTTCAGTTCCTCTTTGTTACAAAATAATAACCTTCTTAGTTCTCAGTGTTTGACTTTGTGAATGATACGTTCAGCATTACTGCATCTGCTATTGCTTTTTACTTGGGGTAAATTGGGCTGTCTATTCTTAATCCTAATCTGAATGCTAATTAAGTTTAATGTAGGATGAGTTTTTCCAAGAAGGGAACTGTTTCTTGATTATTCTCTTACCAGAATTTATTTGATTGATTTTTGACCTTGCAGATTATTTTCTGTTGGTGATTTGCTTAAAAGGCAGCCTTTGAGTAATAGGATAATTTACTTCTGTGCTTTAGAATCCTTTAGGTAAGCGACAGAAGAGAATAGTATATTGTAATATATAATGTTGAAAAGTGGCAAGTCACACTTGGGTTCTTCATATTTTTTTTCATTTTTATACCTCATTCCTGCTTGTCATCAAGGAGGGATTTGTTACTTCCTGACTTGTTAGTATAGCTTTCTTGGGAATAAATACTCAGATTTTGTGTACTGCTTTAGTGGAAAATCAAAATAATTGATTAACATACTTTGTTAATTCCAAGCCAGTATTAAATAGGGAAAACAGTTTAAATTTTTAAAATATAATTATTGACTTTATTCTCTATCTTGTACATATTATTGCATTTAATTAATTTTAAAGAAATTCTCAAAACAGTTGTAAAGGTGGGGTTACACTAACTGGAGAGGCACATATTTTGGGACCTCCTATGAATGAGTGAAATGAGGTATTTGCCCCTCTTCTGGATTTCAGTTACCTTCCAGCCCCTATAAAAGTTCACAGCTGTTTGAATACCTTCTATTTCATGATATGTTGCACATCACTAAAAAAAATTGAAATTTCTTTGTGAAATTCTTTGTAACCACAGTGCAGCATTTACTTTTCCCATTTTAACTATAGTGTTTGATTCCACTACCCCAAAGATGAAATGAAATTTCTTCTGTTTGTCACTGTGGATTTTTTGTTGTTGTTGCAAATTCTTCCAAAATTACATTTTCTGCCTCACTTTTTCTGTTAAAATTTGTGTAATAATTTATTAATCTTGCTAAAACGGAATATGTTAGTTTCTCTCAGTCGTGTCTGACTCTTTGCAACCCCGTGAACTATAGCTTGCCAGGCTCCTCTCTACTTGGGATTTTCCAGGCAAGAATACTGGAATGGGGTGTCGTTTCCTACTCCAGGGGATTTTCCCAACCCTGGGATCAAACCCGGGTCTCCTGTATTGCAGGCAGACTCTTTACCATCTGAGCCACCAGGGTAGCCTAAAAAAAAAAAAAAAGGAATATAGAATTATATTAGAGGTTATATTTAATACTAAATGATACCAAATATGCCTTTGAGTTGTGCACTACCATGTTGATTCCTGATTATCAGAGAAATTCAATGTAAGTAGAATATTACACCGGTAAGCCTTAATTAGGAAGCAGTCTCAGTGGTTTCTATTCAGCTAGAATACAAACATTTATTCCTTATATCCAAGCAAGACGTATGTAGCCTATTCCAGTCATGTCCAAGGAAAAAGATTAGTCTTAGCATCCCACAATTCTCCTGTTTTTAATAAGGAAAAAGTCTTTATATGTTTCATCAAAGTACCGAACCACAAAGTTTAAGCTATAATTTACTCATGAGGCTTAATCCAGCATGTACATTATGTGTCCAATTTCACTAATTGTGCTCCCCGCATGCTGTACATACACAGACATCCCAAGATAGTAGTTACCAGTCATCTTTGCCAGTTTTATTTAAGCATTTTGGTTCACTATGTGAGCTAAGCATATTCTATGGCATATTGAAAATGTATTTGTTTTTTAGGAACCTAAAATACAGATTTTAAATGAATAAGATGATAGTCTTGAACATGGTCCCCAAAGAACTGTAATTTTTAATTAAATTAATATTAAAAAAAGAAAAAGTAGAGTTAGGTCCAATATGGGAGTAATTTGGAGTGTGGTCCTAGTCCCAAAAGTCATGCATGGTTTGTATTTCAGAGTTGTGTGGTCAGCTTATTCACAGTTGTCTATGATTTTTATATCTAGGAATAGCACACAATCTGCATTTTATTTTCTAATTCTAACCTGGCTTTATTCTTTCCTCAAAACCACTAAAAATATAAGAAAAGTACCTATTGTATATTTTACTTTTGCCCTTTTCTTCCACTTTTCCTCTGAAAAAAAGGCTGATGAACTAAGATATGGACAAAACATTGGCTAGAGGGGGAAAAGAGATAGTTATACAAAAATTGTACTGAAAATCATAACCTGTATAATCAGCATCCAAGTAGAAAATGCTGATTTTTTAGTTGAGATTGAGTATAATGGATCTCCAAATATGGTCTAAAAATATAGAAGATATCACCACTAAAGTTACCCAAGTCATCTCTTAAATTACTGATTTTTACCCTATGAAATGCTTAAAGGTTTATTTCTGGAAGGACTTGATTTTTATTCTGCCTAATAAAAGAAAATCATTGTGTCATTGGTTTCTCATTTAAAAATCCTGTTTTTCTGTTAATCTTGATTTGGGTATGTTGAGTGAGATGAGTGGTCCACAGAATATTTCGCCCCAATTAAGCAGTCCAAGATTTGAAAATATATGATAATGTCTGACTGAATATTAGATTATCCAAACCAATAGCCATTTCAAAATAAAAATAATGTTGTCAGTACTGTATTAAATCATTAGTTGTGGTCTTTCTTCCCTTGATAATTCACTATGTGATTCTATTTTATTGGGAAATGCTATCATCTCTTGGGAAGAATGGCACTAGGTCACACTCTGACTGGTAGAGAACCTGGAGTGAAGCAAGTTCATTGTGTTCACTTTAGTCTATGAAAAAGACAGTTCTAGCAACTGACAAAATCTGAAGATTTGTTCAGGGTGCCAGTGTTGTAATCCAGAAAGATATGGAAAAGGAATATTTTTAAATGGACCTCATGCATTAATAGTGCCTCGTTCTGCCTCAGATATTAAAGTTTTCCTATTTCATACTGTACTGATTTTAGTCAGCAACTACATTAAATGCAGTGACAAAGAAATAGTAGTGCTTCTTTGATTTGAAGGTCTCCCCACTAGAATTTAAATGTCGTTAAGTCTGCTCACCTACATGCCTCTCCAGTACTCTAAGCTTTGTTCATTGGAACACTTTGCCCTCTATAATACGGCTTCTTTGCACTTGCAAAGTGAAATAAATCCAGTGATGTATTTCTCATGAACTATGATCAACCATTGTCAGCAAAGGCTTTGTTGTACTATACTGGGTTAGTGGTAAACAACTGACCTAGAAGAAGATGGTTCTGTGCCCTATTACTGCAACCTAGAAACCTTAGAAAGCATGTAGTACCTTTAGGTGACTGCTTTGTAAACAGTACTCTCAGTTTTACCAAGAAGTTCATGAACCATTTAATAGCAGAAAATAAATAAATTTTTGTACATACAGGAGTTAGCCTTTCTTTTGCAGCCTGACAGAAAGTTCTAATCTTTCCTCTAAAACAAAAAACTATAGGATTTATAACTGTCATTTTTTTAAATAAAGAGAATGTAAGAGTACTGTCTTATTTCAACAGTGGATTTCATGTGTTCTCTAGCATTCGCCAAATTCACTGGTTCAGCAGAGCCTTTGTGAATGCTTGGCCATCTGTGATATGACCATAGCCTAAGGAAAGAAAAAAAAATCACCTGGACTTTTAAAATTCTAAAATTTTGTCTAAAATAGAATAGCTGAACTTTCCCCCTAATTGCTTAATTATTTCTCCCACTAAAGTACAAAATAGCCTTGTGAAATGTATTTTAGTGTGAAGGACAGCATAACCGAGCAGGGGTCTTTTAATAAGGAATGCATTTTTTTAAAGTCCTTTAGCAGTGATCACTGAACACTCAAAACTGGTATGAAAATCACTTTTCTCAGACACTTCAGAGCATTTGGTTCAGAGTAATTACTCATTTCTCTCTTTATTCCCTATTTGTCCAAGGTTGCACTCTACATAATCCACACTCTCAAGATCTAGTATCCTTATCTAGTATCTACTATCCTTAGTAGTATATGAAGAGTTTTTCTCTTAGATAAGATGTTGTATAAGGTTCTGAGAGAGAAATGTTCCTTTCTTTAAATCTGTAAGAATAAATCAATGTGAAAGGACCACAACTATAAAATATGTCCAAATACTAATTGAAAAAAAATTGATTTTTCTGACTCAGGCATTGCTGTCAGATTTACCTCCTGAATTAGAAGAGATGGATTTCAATCATGCCTCGCCGGAACCTGATGATACCTCATTCAGTATGTCTTCTTTATCAGAGAAAAATGCCTCAGACAGTTTGTGACTGGGGTGGGGGAGGGATATATGATACAGCCTTTTGGCTACCCAACAGGTGTGCATTTCAAGATAGTTGCATTGTGCTGCCCCGAAATTCTTTAGTTGGAAAAATATATTGTTGAAACAATGTATTCTGTGAAGGATGAATGAAATATAATGGCTGTGGTACAAAATGGTACAGATGGTACAAAAAAAATGTGTATAAAATTAAAAGCATTGTTTGAGTTTTTTCCAAACTGATGGAACACTGGAGGAAAATGTATTTAATTTTGAGCAGTTTAGCTATGAAATGCATAATGCCTAATTTCTGAAAGGTCTTTTTTTTGTTTTAGTTTTATACATGAATTTTAGTTTCAGTAATAGTTTTGGCCAGAGACGCAAAAAGATATTTCAACATAGCTTATCAAGTTACTGAAGCTTGACTAGTCTTGTTTTTGTAACCATTACATCTTTCTTCCTCTCTCCTTTTCCTGTCATCCATATACACTTTTACTCAGGAAAGTAGATTGAAAATTGAAAACAAAACATTAAAAGCGTTTTAACCTAGATAAATCTTGGGGTTAATTTTTAAACTCCTGTGAGAATTTGACTTAAGTTAATGATTGAAAATTGAAGTGACTACTAGTATATAATTGCAAAATATTGATATTCTTCCATTATTAACCCAAATATTTTGGGGGAAGAGGAAAAGCATTATGGAAAAATAATTTAACCAACATTAAGTCAAATAAATTATTAAGTGTATAGAAACAAACTGTTGTAAAAAATTCATCTTAATGGGAACTCTTTATTGCTGCAAGTGACAAATATTGATGAGATTCACATTCTACTACTAAATTTGTATAACTAAGTTAGATGAAATGTTGCACAAGTATTATAAGTTTATTACCATCATCATAATATTTTTTCAGTTCTTAGATTTTATGAAACAGGAAGTCAAGGTAAGCCACTGAGTTTTCTTTTTTTTAATCTAGTCACTGAGATTTGCCACCAAATTTACCTCATTTCCATGTAAGGCTTGTACAGAGTTATCAGCCAAGGATAATACCCAAAAGAATTATACCACTTTGTTTGTGAATCACAGTTCTCTGAATTTCCTGAATACTATTCTATGAGTACACTCCTAAAATGGGCATGCTACCCAGTTGTTCTATTAGTAGGTACCAGATGGCACCACACAATTTTTTGCAGACCTTCCCTTCCAGGGTACCAGACGGCATAACCAAGACCCATAGAAGGGAAAATGCCAGTTTCTCCCTGTGCACACAATATAACATATTTGTGAGTTGGCAGTGTGGAACTGTATCATATGGTTAAATTGCTATCTATACCTAAAAGATAAATGAAGTAGCTAGATGGTGCTTTTGGCCATCAAGTTTCTGTGTCAGATATTTTTGTAATTTGTAAGTAAAGCCAGTTTTGATCTTGGAATTCACAGATGCCAACTTATGAATACAGAAAGGCAGTCACGGATATCTTTGATCTTGAAATGCCCTCGCCCCCACACAAATAACTAAGGTTCATTGATAATCTTTCACTTTGTCAGCTATTTGTTTGATCTAGTATTGCTGCCATTCTACTATTATGCTTCTTTGTTAGAAACATTTCAGTTGTTAGGTATGCTCCCTTTTAGCTGAGAGCCATATAGTTCTTTTTAAACAATGTTTAGTACACCTTGTTGACAAGTCAAATTCCATTCAGAGAATAGAGGGCTGAGTAACGGAACCTGGGATACTAAGTTTAAATTTATCAGTCACATTAATTCCCCTATGAGATAAAAAATCCCTACTATATACAGCAAACTTAGAAACCATTTCTTAAGGTAACATGAACAAATTCAAGGCCTTCAAGTCTCCCTTAGGACTTTTTACTAGTTGTTGAGGTTATCTTCAGACTGATTTTTCCTGCTTCAATTTAAATCCCTTATTATTTAGTTCTTGCTACAAAGTAAAAATAGGTGATTCTCTCATACATCTTTCAACTCTATGGATTAAACTTGTCACACCTCAGCAACTACTCAATAAGTCAAAAAATATTCATTGAGCTCCTACAATAGGAACATTGGATTTCTACTCCTCAACAAGCTGTAAACTTCAGAATAAGCGGTTTATTTTCACTTTTTCAGGAATATAAATAAAAATTATGGAAGTTGAAATTTTAATGGATTTAAGGATTTTTGCTAGGTATGATTTCTGGAAGGAATCCTAGTCTATAACTTTGGGAGGAAGCATAGATGATTCCCTTGTCCCTGTTTAAAGTTACATTAAAAAAGAAACTGCATAAATCATAACAGTACACTTTGGAATTCTTTTGTATTGACATTTGTGCTTCAGCATTTTCTGTAGCAGGAACCAAAGGAAATAGATTGTATCCAGAAAAACAACATTGGCAGGATGAAATTATATACCATAGATTTTGAAAAACATTCTAATGTTAAATATTAAAATCTATTATGAAGAAATGTATTGCCACATGTATAGATTGGAATGTTTTGAGACAATTCAGAGCAGAAAAATATCAGTTTATGGGCTGCCTTGTGAACATCTTCATGACTAGGAGGAGAAAACAATTTGTGTTTCTTTCTTTAGGGCTTTGAAACCATAATGAAGAACAACCTATCTGAAGCCATACTACCTCTCACAAAGACAAAGGCCAAAAATGAAAAAAAAGAAAACAGCTTTCTTTTTTTCTGTTCACTACCCTTTGATGTCTGCTGTTGGATTAGGATTGTTGTTATTTAGTTGCTAATTTGTGTCCAACTCTTTTGCAGCCCCCACAGACTATAGCCCACCAGGCTCCTCTGTCCATGGGATTTCCCAGACAATAATACTGGAGTGGGTTGCCATTTCTTTCTCCAGTGGATCTTTCTGACCCAGGAGATCTTTTCAAACCTTTGTCTCCTGCATTAGAAGGTTGGTTCTTTACCAATGAACCACCAGGGAAGCCCTGGCTTAGGATAGCCAACCAGTTTCTAAACAGGAAATGTGTAGCTAAGAGCACTTTTCAAAGTGTATGTTTTTAAAAAAGAACCTAAAGTAACCTTTCTCATTTCAACAAAGCTAAAATTAGTCACAAGAAAATGAGAACTACAGTTACCCTGGAGAATAGGAAAACTAGCACATGCAAGGATACAAGGAATATTGCTTTTTTTTTTTTTTTACAAATATTAGATTTTCATTCACATCCAAAAAATGCCAAATTCTGATAGATTAGCTTTTTAAGGGAGTTCTTAGTACCATTACATCTAAATGATGAATAAAAAGTTTTATCTTTGAAGCTGGTATTATCCTTGGCAGACAGCACTGTATTATGCTCTTCACCAAGCTATGCTCTGTGGTGTTAAAATGGAGGAGGCTACTAACTTGTGAGCCTACAGTCAACATACCATTACCCCAAACAAATCTTTATTAAGAACATATTTGCTGAGGGATAAAAGAGAATAAAGTGATATTTTCATGGATATATATTGTTTGACATTGAAATTTTGTTTTGCATTAACTTGTTAATTTCTTTCAGTATCTTGTTTCCCATTTTACTGGCACTACCTCTGAAACATACTATCATGTTAAAACCATATCAGACAGTAATGTGAACTTTTTGTAGAGTTTTTATTTAAACTTTTATAGAGGCAATAAATGATTTCCAACTAATAGAAGCATCTCTTTCTTTCAATGTTTATTTTTCTACAGATAAATTTTTCCTCCCCAAAATAAAGTTCTGATAAAAAGACTAAAAAAAGAAGAGAATGATAAGGTATTTGGAGGCAGAGAAAGGAGAACATGGCATGCTCAAATGGAAATTTGGATGATTTCCTAGCTGACATGTGTATCATCCTTAATTGACTTTACATAACAGAGAATTACTCCAACACCAGTGGAATACAGTGAATATTCAATAATAGACAATAAATTTGTCTGTGATAGTATATTCAAATGATAAAGCCAGCAAGTAAATAACCACAGTTTAAACAAAGAATGCTATTTTTACAACATTCTTTTTAAGTGGCAATGTTGCATTGAACTTCTAGCTCTCTTTGACACTGGTTGGATATGCTTTTAATTTGGATGAAATACACCCATACTTTTTTGGTTAAAGTCTTATGCCAGTTAAAACTTTTCATGTTATCGAATGGGGGAGGGCAAGGGAGGAGCTTCAAATAGCACATCAGCAGTTTTCTTTCCCAGTTGATACATTTTCAAGAATGCTTGAAGGCTCTTCAAATGACCCAAGTCTTTCTCATATCTGCAAAAACATTGGCTTAAGGTTGTGAAATCCTTTGATTTTATAAAAATGAATAGGAATCATTACAAATATATTTAAAAAACAAGTCAATGGTTGAGTATGTCTATAAAATTGAATGAAGCTTTTCAAATACTTTTGAGACTAGTTTTTTATATTTCTTGTTTATATCATATTATAAAGATAATACATGTTCATCGTAGACATTTTAGAAAATACAGATAAAAGAAAAGCATGGAAAAAACTATCACAATATTGTAAAGTGATTATCCTCCAATTAAAATAAATTAATTAATCTTAAGAAAGAACACATGCAATTCCACCACCAAATAATAATCATTGTTAACATAATAGTATATCTAATTCCAATCATTTATTCTGCATATTACATATATCCGGCAATACTGGGATTGTACTGATTGTACAGTTATGAGTCCTGCTTTTTTTAACAATTTATTGAAAGCATTTTCCCAGGTGACGAGGGGATTTTTTAATTTATACAAGAAAAAGCAAACCTGCTACTAATGAAAATGCATTTATTCTAGAGAATTAACAAGTATCTGCTTTACATAAATACTATATACTTTTCAACCTTAGATTTATAAAAAATGATACTATTTCTTTACTTTCAAGATAATAAAGTAGCTATATTTTGGATGCAAGTTACAAGGTACTTCTCCTTAATACTTCTACCTAAGCAATGTTTTTATCGTCTATACTAGTAATCTATTCTAAACTTGAAAAATAAAATCATTTTAGGTATGAAAGGTCTCATATTGGGTACACCATTATGTACCTGGAGCAATAATTTTTTTTGAAGTCAGTTAGATTGTAATTCCAATTATTCTCTAAAGAATAAGACTGTTTCCTTTTATTATATTGTTCTGTTTCAACCAGTTTGGAAATTTGGAAAATGTTACCAGTTCCGGATCTTTTTGTGAAATAATCAATATTTATATCTCCATTTTATCATATAATACAATGTATACAAATGCCAAAACTATCATAATCAAGTACTTCCTCTTGTTAGCTTAAGTTGGATAGCTCACAGTTCTGAGACGCAGGTCACAGGTTTGATCTCCATTCAGATGAGTTAGTTTATACAAAAGGGAAACCTCTCTGCTATAGGACCACCATTTTCAAATCTTGTCTTGTAGTTCAATAGTAGTCACAGTGCAGGAGAAGTCACCCCAGGAGAAGATGTGGGTGGATATAGTCAACCATATATGTTGCTTAAATAGTATAAAATAATGGATGATGGGAAGTTACTCCTGTCCATTCCTACCCACTTCCTATGCCTCTGTTGAAAGTTAATTTGTAGTAATTTATTGGGAATAATTTGGTATAAAATGGAATCATCCATGACAAGGGTAAGATAGTCTAAAAGGTTGCTATATCATAACAACATTAGCCTAATCAGCTGCATTTTTTGTAATATTGGATGAAAGAGATCAAGGCATTAAGTAATCTCCATGCTGTCCTCTAGAGTGGCTATATCAATTTACATTCCCACCAACAGTGCAAGAGGGTTCCCTTTTCTCCACATCCTCTCCAGTATTCATTGTTTGTAGTTGTTTTTTTTTTTTTTTTTGATGATGGCCATTCCAATTGGTGTGAGGTGATATCTCATTGTAGTTTTGATTTGTATTTCTCTAATAATTAGCAATATTGAGCATCTTTTCATGTGTTTATTGGCCATCAGTATGTCTTCTTTTGACAAATATCTATTTAGGTCTTCTGTCTTTTTTTGATTGGAGTATTTGTTTTTCTGATATTGAACTGTATGAGTTGCTTATATATTTTAGAGATTAACCCTTTGTCAGTTGCTTCATTTGCAATTATTTTTTCCCATTCTGATGGTTGTTTTATCATCTTATTTATTATTTCATTTGTTGTACAAAGCTTTTAAGGTAAATTAGGTCCCACTTGTTTATGTTTGTTTTTATTTCCATTGCTCTAGGAGGTGGATCAAAGAGGAAATTTCTGTGATTTACGTCCAAGAATATACTGCCTATGTTGTCCTCTAAGAGCTTTATAGTTTCTGGCGTTTGTGATTCCTGCCTCCTTTGTCAAAGATAACATGCCCATAGGTGCATGTGTTTCTCTCTGGGCTTTCTGTCTTTTTCTGTTGGTCTGTATTTCTGGTTTTGTGACAGTACCAAACTGTCTTGATGACTACAGCTTTGTAGTATAATCTAAAGTCAGGAAAGTTGATTCCAGCAGCTGTTTTTCCTTCTTAAGATTGCTTTGGCTATTCAGGGTTTCTTAATTACCATAAAAATTGTGATTTTTTTTGTTCTAGTTCTGTAAAAAATGGCATTGGTAGTTTGATAGAGATTGCATTGAATCTGTAGATTGTAAAAATGATAACTTTTACAATATTGATTCCTCCAATCCAAGAACATGATATATCTCTCCATCTGTTTGTGTCATCTGTGATTTCTTTCATCTATGTCTTATAGTTTTCTGTATATACAGGTCTTTTGACTCTTTGGGTAAGTTTATACTAGGTATTTTATACTTTTTGTTGCAATGGTGAATGAGATTGTTTCCTCAATTACTCTTTCTGAGTTTTCATTGTTAGTGTATAGAAAGGTAAGGAATTTCTGTGTATTAATTTTATATCCTGTGACTTTACTAAATTCAATGATTACTTCTAGCAATTTTCTGGTGGCATCTTTAGGGCTTTCTATGTATAGTTTCATGTCATCTGCAAACGGTGAGAGTTTTACTTCTTTTCCAATCTGGGTTCCGTTTATTTCTTGTTTTCCTCTGATTGCTGTGACTATGACTTCCAAACTTATATTCATTAATAGTGGCAACAGTGTGAACCTTTGTATTATTCCTGATCTTAGAGGAAATACTTTCAGTTTTTCACCATTGAGAATAATGTTTGCTGTGGACTTGGAATATATGGCTATATTATGGTGAGGTAGGTTCCTTCTATACTGCTTTTCTGGAGACTTTCCTATCATAGATTGGTGTTGAATTTTGTTGAAGCTTTCTCTGCATCTATTGAGATATTCATATGGTTTTTATCTTTCAGTTTATTAATATGATGTATCACATTGATTGCTTTGCATATATTGAAGAATCCCTGCATCCCTGGGATAAACCCCACTTGTTCATGGTGTATGATCTTTTAATGTGTTATTGAATTCTGTTTGCTAGAATTTTGCTAAGGATTTTTACATCTATGTTCATCAGTGATATTGGCCTGTAATTTTTTTGTGTGTATGATGTCTTTGTCTGGTTTTGGTGTCAGGGTAATTGTGGCCTCCTAGAATGAGTTTTGGAGTTTTCCTTTCTCTGCAATTTTTGGGAGAGTTTGAACAGGATTACTGTTAGTTCTTCTCTAAACATTTGGTAGAATTCACTTCTGAAGCCGTATGGCCCCGGGCTTTTGTTTGTTGGAAGATTTTTGCTCACAGTTTCGATTTCAGTACTTGTTTAGTCTGTCCATAATTTCTATTTCTTTCTTGTTCAGTCTTGGAAGGTTGTGCTTTTCTAAAAATTTGTCCACTTCTTCTAGATTGTCCATTTTATTTGCTCATAATAGTCTTATGTTTCTTTATACTTCTGCATTGTATGTTGTAACTTCTTTTTCATTTCTAATCTTATTGATTTGAGTTTAATCCCTTTTTTCTTCATGAGTCTGCCTAACGATTTGTTGATTTTGTTTATCTTCTCAAAGAACCAGCTTTTAATTTTATTGATCTTTGCTACTGTTTGTAAGAGCTGGACCATAAAGAACGCAAAACATCAAAGAATTGATGCCTTCAAACTGTGGTGCTGGAGAATACTCCTGAAAGTCCCTTGGACAGCAAGAAGATCAAGCCAGTCAATCTTAGGGGAGATCAATCCTGAATACTCACTGGAAGGACTGATGCTGAAGCTGAAGCTCCAGTATTCTGGTCATCTGATGCAAACAGACAATTCACTGGATAAGTCCCTGATGCTGGGAAAGATTAAGGGCAGAAGGAGAAGTAGACATCAGAGGACGAGATGGCTGGATAGCATTACCGATGAAATGAGCATGAGCCTAGGCAAACTCTGGGAGATGGCGAGGGACAGGGAGGTCTGGTGTGCTGCACTCCATGGGATTGCAAAGAGTTGGACATGACTGGGTGACAAATAACAAAAACATTGTTTCTGTCATTTCTTTTTCCTATATTTCTGCTCTGATATTTATGATTTCATGTCTTTCTCTAATTTTGGTAGTTTTTGTTCTCTTGCCTTAGGTAAAAAGTAAGGTTGTTTATTTGCTGTTTTTCTTATTTCTTGGGGTAGACTTGTGTTGTTATAAACTTCCCTCTTAGCAGTGCTTTAACTTCATCCCATAGGCTTTAAGTCATCATGTTTTCATTGTCATTTTTCTAAGGTATCATTTTAATATTCCTTCTTTGATTTCTTCATGACCTCTTGCTTATTTAAAATCAAATTGTTTTGACTTCATTTATTTGTGTGTTTTTTTTTACAGTTTTTTTCTTCCTGTGATTGATATCTGATCTTATAGCATTGTGGTGATAAAAAGTGCTTGATACAATATCAATTTTCTCAGGTTTACCAAGGCTTGATTTGTGACCCAACATGTGTTCTATCTTGGAGAATGTGCCATGTGGACTTGAGAAAAAGTGAATTCTATTGCTTTTGGATGAAATGTCCTGTAAATATCAATTAGGTACTTCTGATCTGCTGAATTATTTAAGGCTTGAGTTTCCTTGTAAATTTTCTGTCTGGATGATGTGTCCATTGCTGAGAGTGGGGTGTTACAATCCCGCACTATTATTGTGTTACAGTTGATTTCCTCTATTATAATTGGTAGCATTTGCTTTATGTATTGAGGTGCTCCTATGCTGGGAGTAATAAAAGGAAGGAGAGATAAGAAAGCCTTTCTAAGTGATCAGTGCAAAGAAATAAAGGAAAACAATGGAATGGGAAAGACTAGAGAGCTCTTCAAGAAAATTAGAGATAACAAGGGAACATTTCATGCAAAGATGGGCTCAATAAAGGACAGAAACAGTATGAACCTAAGAGAAGCAAAAGATATAAAGAAGAGGTGGCAAGGATACACAGAAGAACTGTACAAAAAAGATCTTCACGACCCAGATAACCATGATGGTGTGATCACTCACGTAGAGTCAGACATCCTGGAATGTGAAGTCAAGTGGGCCTTAGGAAGCATCACTACAAACAAAGCTAGTGGAGGTGATGGAATTCCAGTTGAGTTATTTCAAATCCTAAAAGATGCTGCTGCTAAAGTGCTGAACTCAGTATGCCAGCATATTTGGAAAACTCAGCAGTGGCCACAGGACTGGAAAAGGTCAGTTTTCATTCCAATCCCAATGTTAGCAATGCCAAAGAATGTTCAAACTACTGCACAATTGCACTCATCTCACATGCTAGCAAAGTAATGCTGAAAATTCTCCAAGCTAGGCTTCAACAGCACATGAATCAAGAATTTCTGACGTTCAAGCTGGATATACAAAAGGCAGAGGAAGCAGAGATCAAATTACCAAAAACTGTTGGATGATACAAAAAGCAAGAGAATTCCAGAAAATCATCTGCTTCTGCTTCATTGACTACAGGAAGCCTTTGACTATGTGGATCTCAATGAATTATGGAAAATTCTTAAACAGATGGGAATATCAGATTGCCTTATCTGCTTCCTGAGAAATCTGTATGGAGGCCAAGAAGCAAGAGTTAGAAACCGACATGGAACGATGGACTAGTTCAAGATTGGGAAAGGAGTACGCCAAGGCTGTATATTGTTACCCTACTTATTCAACTTATATGCAGAGTACATTATGAGAAACGCTGGGCTGGAAGAAGCTCAAGCTGGAAACGGGATTGCAGGGAGAAATACCAATAACCTCAGATAGGTAGTTGACACCACCCTTATGCAAAGAGGAACTAAAGAGTCTCTTAATGAAAGTGAAAGAGGAGAGTGAAAATGCTGGCTTAAAACACAATATTCAAAAAAATGAAGATCATGGAATCTGGTCCCATCACTTCATGCAAATACATGGGGAAACAATGGAAAAAGTGACAGACTTTATTTTCTTGGGGTCCAAAATCACTGCACATGGTGATTGCAGCCACAAAATTAAAAGACACTTTCTCTTCAGAAAGAAAGGCTATGACCAACCTAGACAGCATTTTAAAAAGCAGAGAGACATTACTTTGCCAACAAATGTCTGTTTAGTGAAAGCTATGGTTTTTCCAGTGGTCATGTATGTATGTGAGAGTTGGACCATAAAGAAAGCTGAGTGCTGAAGAAATGATGCTTTTGAACTGTGGTGTTGGAGAAGACACTTGACAGTCACTTGGACTGCAAGGATGTCAATCCAGTCAATCCTAAAGAAAATCAGTCCTGAATATACATTGGAAGGACTGATGCTGAAGCTGAAACTCCAATACTTTGGTCACCTGATGCAAAGAACTGACTCCTTGGAAAAGAGCCTGATGCTGGGAAAGATTGAAGGCAGGAAGAGAAGGGGACAAGAGAGGATTAGATGGTTGCATGGCATTACCGACTCCATTGACATGAGTTTGAGCAATCTCCAGGAATTGGTGATGGACAGAGAAGCCTGGTATGATGCAGTTCATGGAGTTGCAAGGAGTTGAACATAACTGAGTTGAACAAAAGGAGTTCAACTGAATTGAACTTATGTGGGTGCATATATATTTATAATTATTATATCTTCTTTTTGGATTGATTCCTTGATCATTGAGTAGTCTTTTTCCTTATCTTTTTAAATCAGTTCAGTTCAGTCACTCAGTAGTGTCCAACTCTTTATGACCCCAGGAACCGCAGCACGCCAGGCCTCCCTGATCATCAACAACTCCCGCAGTTCACCCAAACTCATATCCATTGAGTCGATGATGCCATCCAACCATCTCATCCTCTGTCGTCCCCTTCTCCTCCTTCCCTCAATCTTTCCCAGCATCAGGGTCTTTTCAAATGAGTCAGCTCTTTGCATCAGGTGTCCAAAGTATTGGAGTTTAAGCTTCACCATCAGTCCTTCTGAAAGGTTGTTGCTGAACCACGAAAGTTGCCAGGATTCTTGGCCTCCAGAGGAGAATTCAATCCAGGGCCAGAGACGAGGCTTGATCACTCAGAGTTTTTGTGTTAGAGAGTTTTACTAAAGTATAAAAGGGATAGAGAAAGCTTCTGACATAGACATCAGAGGGGGACAGAAAGAGTACCCGCCTTGCTAGTGTTAGCAATGGAGTTATATACTCTCCAGTTAGTTATTACAATGAATCAAAAGAATGTCTGGAGGTTGCAAAGATCTTATTAGACCCACTCCCACAATCCATATTTCAAGATAACAGGATGAGCCAGAAGGCCCTCAGGAAGGAGAAACTGTCCTCAAGCAGGATACATCGCTGCTACATAATCCTTAGTACAGAATCAAAACTGAGTTGTTAGTTGTGTAATCATCAGTTTCAGGCTTAAAGATAAAAATGTTTTATGTAACAAGACTAAGGAATGTAGAAGGAAAAAAAAAAAGTTTGTCCTTTCCTCCTCCTTGAGAATTCCAGTTCTCTATCTCCTTGGGGACCCCAGGACTTCTTATCAACCTACCTAGGAATTGACTCTCTCACCTCCAATGAACACCCAGGACTGATTTCCTTTAGGATGGACTGGTTGAATATCCTTTCAGTCTAAGGGACTCTCAAGAGTCTTCTCCAACATCACAGTTCAAAAGCATCAGTTCTTTGGCACTCAGCTTTCTTTATAGTCCAACTCTCACATCCGTACATGACCACTGGAAAACCCATAGCCTTGACTAGATGGAACTTTGTTGACAAAGTAATGTCCCTGCTTTTTAATATGCTGTCTAGATTGGTCACAATTTTCCTTCCAAGGAGTAAGCGTCTTTTAATTTCATGGCTGCAATTACCATCTGCAGTGATTTTGGAGCCCCCCAAAATAAAGGCAGCCATTGTTTCTACTGTTTCCCCATCTATTTGCCATGAAGTGATGGGACCGGATGCCATGATCTTAGTTTTCTGAATGCTGAGCTTTAAGACAACTTTTTCACTCTCTTCTTTCACTTTGATCAAGAGGCTCTTTAGTTCTTCTTCACTTTCTGCCATAAGGGTGGTGTCATCTGCATATCTGAGGTTATTGACATTTCTCCCAGAAATCTCAATTCCAGCTTGTGCTTCTTCCAGCCTGGCATTTCTCATGATGTACTCTGCATATAAGTTATGAGTGCAATTGTGTGGTAGTTTGGGCATTCTTTGGCATTGCCTTTCTTTGGGATTGGAATGAAAACTGACTTTTCCAGTCCTGTGGCCACTGCTGAGTTTTCCAAATTTGCTGACATATTGAGTGCAGCACTTTAGCAGCAGCATCTTTTCGGATTTGAAATAGCTCAACTGGCATTCCATCACCTCCACTAGCTTTGTTCATAGTGATGCTTCCTAAGGCCCACTTACTTTCACATTCCAGGATATCTGGCTCTACGTGAGTGATCACACCATAGTGATTATCTGGTCGTGAAGATCTTTTTGTATAGTTCTTCTGTGTATTCTTGCCACCTCTTCTTTATATCCTCTGCTTCTGTTAGGTTCATACAATTTCAGTCCTTTATTGAGCCCATCTTTGCATGAAATATTCCCTTGATATCTCTAATTTTCTTGAAGAGATGACTTAGTCTTTCCCCATTCTATTGTTTTCCTCTATTTCTTTGCATTGATCACTGAGGAAGTCTTTCTTATCATTTTTTTATTTTTTATTTATTTATTTTTATCTTTATTTTTTTATTTTTATTTCATTTTTAATAAAATTATTTATTTTAGTTGGAGGCTAATTACTTTACAATATTGTAGCAGTTTTTTGCCATACATTATCATGAATCAGCCATGGGTTTACATGTGTTCCCCATCCTGAACCCCCCTCCCACCTCCCTCCTCATCCCATCCCTCTGGGTCATCCCATTGCCCCAGCCCTGAGCTTTTGTCTCATGCATCAAACCTGGAATGGTGTTCTGTTTCACATATGATAATACACATGTTTCAGTGCTATTGTCCCAGAACGTCCCACCCTCACCTTCTGCCTCAGAGTACATAAGACTGTTCTATGCATCTGTGTCTCTCTTTTTTTTTTTTTTTACATTTTCATAAGTCTCTTTAATGTCTGGCCAATTTATTTTTTTTAATAAATTTATTTATTTTAGTTGGGGGCTAATTACTTTACAATATTGTAGTCGTTTTTGCCATACATTGACCTGAATCAGCCATGGGTCTACACGTGCTCCCCGTCCTTAACCCTCCTCCCACCTCCCTCCCCATCCCATCCCTCTGGGTCTTCCCAATGCCCCAGCCCTGAGCATTTGTCTCATGCATAGAACATGGAATGGTGTTCTGTTTCACATATGATAATATACATGTTTCAATGCTATTGTCCCAGAACATCCCACCCTCACCTTCTCCCTCAGAGTCCATAAGACTGTTCTATGCATCTGTGTCTCTTATTCTGTCTCGCATATAGGGTTACCATTACATTCTTTCAAATTCCATACATATGCATTAGTATACTGTACTGGTGTTTTTCTTTCTGGCTTACTTCACTCTGTATAATGGGCTCCAGTTTCATCCATCTCAATAGAACCGATGCAAATGTATTTTTTTTTAATGGCTGAGTAATATTCCATTGTGTATATGTACCACAGCTTCCTTATCCATTCATCTGCCGATGGACATCTAGGTTGCTTCCATGTCCTGGCTATTGTAAACAGTGCTGCGATGAACATTGGGGTACACGTGTCTCTTTCAATTCTGGTTTCTTCGGTGTGTATGCCCAGCAGTGGGATTGCTGGGTCATATGGCAGTTCTATTCCCAGTTTTTTAAGGAATCTCCACACTGTTCTCCATAGTGGCTGTACTAGTTTGCATTCCCACCAACAGTGTAAGAGGGTTCCCTTTTCTCCACACCCTCTCCAGCACTTATTGCTTGTAGATTTTGCATAGCAGCCATTCTGATTGGTGTGAAGTGGTACCTCATTGTGGTTTTGATTTGCTTTTCTCTAATAAACAGTGATGTTGAGCATCTTTTCATGTGTTTGTTAGCCATCTGTATGTCTCCTTTGGAGAAATGTCTGTTTAGTTCTTTGGCCCATGTTTTGATTGGGTCGTTTATTTTTCTGAACTTCAGCTGCAGGAGTTGCTTGTATATTTTTGAGATTAATTGTTTGTCTGTTGCTTCGTTTGCTATTATTTTCTCCTATTCTGAAGGCTGTCTTTTCACCTTGCTTATAGGTTCCTTTGTTGTGCAAAAGCTTTTAATTTTAATTAGGTCCCATTTGTTTATTTTTGCTTTTATTTCCAATATTCTTGGAGGTGGGTCATGGAGGATCCTGCTGTGATTTATGTCGGAGAGTGTTTTACCTATGTTTTCCTCTTGGAGTTTAATATTTTCTGGTCTTACATTTAGATCTTTAATCAATTTTGAGTTTACTTTTGTGTATGGTGTTAGGAAGTTTTCTAGTTTCAGTCTTTTACAAGTGGTTGACCAGTTTTCCCTGCATCACTTGTTAAAGAGATTGTCTTTTATCCATTGTATATTCTTGCCTCCTTTGTCGGAGATAAGGTGTCCATAGGTGTGTGGATTTATCTCTGGGGTTTCTATTTTGTTCCATTGATCTATATTTCTATCTTTGTGCCAGTACCATACTGTCTTGATTACTGTGGCTTTGTAGTAGAGCCTGAAGTCAGGCAGGTTGATTCCTCCAGTTCCATTCTTCTTTCAAAGATTGCTTTGGCTATTTGAGGTTTCTTATATTTCCATACAAATTGTGAAATGATTTGTTCTAGTTCTGTGAAAAATACCATTGGTAGCTTGATAGGGATTGCATTGAATCTATAGATTGCTTTGGGTAGTGTACTCATTTTCACTATATTAATTCTTCCAATCCATGAACACGGTATATTTCTCCATCTGTTTGTGTCCTCTTTGATTTCTTTCATCAGTGTTTTATAGTTTTCTATATAGAAGTCTTTTGTTTCTTTGGGTAGATATATTCCTAAGTATTTTATTCTTTTTGTTGCAATGGTGAATGGTATTGTTTCCTTAATTTCTATTTCTTTTCTCATTATTGGTGTATAGGAATGCAAGGGATTTCTGTGTGTTAATTTTATATCCTGCTACTTTACTATATGCATTGATTAGCTCTAGTAATTTTCTGGTAGACTCTTTAGGGTTTTCTATATAGAGGATCATGTCATCTGCAAAGAGTGAGAGTTTTACTTCTTCTTTTCCTATATGTATTCCTTTTATTTCTTTTTCAGCTCTGATTGCTGTGACCAAAACTTCCAAAACTATGTTGAATAGTAGTGGTGAAAGTGGGCATCCTTGCCTTGTTCCTGACTTTAGGGGAAATGCTTTCAATTTTTCACCATTGAGGATAATGTTTGCTGTGGGTTTGTCATATATAGCTTTTGTTATGTTGAGGTATGTTCCTTCTATTCCTGCTTTCTGGAGGGTTTTTATCATAAATGGATGTTGAATTTTGTCAAAGGCTTTTTCTGCATCTATTGAGATAATCATATGGTTTTTATCTTTCAATTTGTTAATGTGGTGAATTACATTGATTGATTTGCGGATGTTAAAGAAACCTTGCATTCCTGGGATAAAGCCCACTTGGCCATGATGTATGATCTTTTAATATGATGTTGGATTCTGTTTGCTAGAATTTTATTAAGGATTTTTGCATCTATGTTCATCAGTGATATTGGCCTGTAGTTTTCTTTTTTTGTGGCATCTTTGTCTGGTTTTGGAATTAGGGTGATGGTGGCCTCATAGAATGAGTTTGGAAGTTTACCATCTTCTGCAATTTTCTGGAAGAGTTTGAATAGGACAGGTGTTAGCTCTTCTCTAAGTTTTTGGTAGAATTCTGCTGTGAAGCTGTCTGGTCCTGGGCTTTTGTTTGCTGGAAGATTTCTGATTACAGTTTCGATTTCCGTGCTTGTGATGGGTCTGTTAAGATCTTCTATTTCTTCCTGGTTCAGTTTTGGAAAGTTATACTTTTCTAAGAATTTGTCCATTTCTTCCAAGTTGTCCATTTTATTGGCATATAGCTGTTGGTAGTAGTCTCTTATGATCTTTTGTATTTCTTTGTAGTCTGTTGTGATCTCTCCATTTTCATTTCTAATTTTGTTGATCTGATTCTTCTCCCTTTGTTTCTTGATGAGTCTGGCTAATGGCTTGTCAATTTTGTTTATCTTCTCGAAAAAGCAGCTTTTAGTTTTGTTGATTTTTGCTGTGGTCTCTTTTGTTTCTTTTGCATTTATTTCTGCCCTAATTTTTAAGATTTCTTTCCTTCTACTAACCATGGGGTTCTTCATTTCTTCCTTCTCTAGTTGCTTTAGGTGTAGAGTTAGTTTATTTATTTGATTTTTTTCTTGTTTCTTGAGGTACGCCTGTATTGCTACGAACCTTCCCCTTAGCATTGCTTTTACAGTGTCCCATAGGATTTGGGTTGTTGCGTTTTCATTTTTATTCATTTTTTCTTTGCATATTTTTTTGATTTCTTTTTTGATTTCTTCTGTGATTTGTTGGTTATTCAGAAGCGTGTTGTTTAGCCTCCATATGTTGGAATTTTTAATAGTTTTTTTTTCTTATAATTGAGGTCTAATCTTACTGCATTTTGGTCAGAGAAGATGGCTGGGATGATTTCAATTTTTTTGAATTTACCAAGGCTAGATTTATGGCCCAGGATGTGATCTATCCTGGAGAAAGTTCCGTGTGCACTTGAGAAAAAGGTGAAATTGGTTGTTTTGGGGTGGAAAGTCCTGTAAATATCGATTAAATCTAATTTGTCTATTGTATCATTTAAAGTTTGTGTTTCCTTGTTAATTTTCTGTTTAGTTGATCTATCCATATGTCTGAGTGGAGTATTAAAGTCTCCCACTATTATTGTGTTATTGTTAATTTCCCCTTTCATACTTGTTAGTATTTGTCTTATATATTGTGGTGCTTCTATGTTGGGTGCATATATATTTACAATTGTTACATCTTCTTCTTGAATTGATGCTTTGATCATTATGTAGTGTCCTTCTTTGTCCCTTTTCACAGCCTTTATTTTAAAGTCTATTTTATCTGAAATGATTATTGCAACTCCTGTTTTTTTTTTGGTCTCTGTTTGCATGAAATATGTTTTTCCATTCCTTCACTTTCAGTCTGTATGTGTCCCTAGTTTTGAGGTGTGTATCTTGGAGACAGCATATATATGGGTCTTGTTTTTGTATCCATTCAGCCAGTCTTTGTCTTTTGGTTGGGGCATTCAACCCATTTACATTTAAGGTAATTATTGATAAGTATGGTCCCGTTGCCATTTACTTTGTAGTTTTAAGTTCGTGTTTAAACATCCTTTCTGTGTTTCCTGTTTAGAGAAGATCCTTTAGCATTTGTTGGAGAGCTGGTTTGGTGGTGCTGAATTCCCTCAGCTTTTGCTTGTCTGTAAAGCTTTTGAATTCTCCTTCATATCTGAATGAGACCCTTGCTGGGTTCAGTAATCTGGGTTGTAGATGATTCTCTTTCATTACTTTAAGTATGTCCTGCCATTCCCTTCTAGCCTGAAGAGTTTCTATTGAAAGATCAGCTGTTATCCTTATGGGGATCCCCTTGTGTGTTATTTGTTGTTTTTTCCTTGCTGCTTTTAATATTTATTCTTTGTTTTGGTCTTTGTTAATTTGATTAATATGTGTCTTGGGGTGTTTCACCTTGGGTTTATCCTGTTTGGGACTCTCTGGGTTTCTTGGGCTTCTGTGACTATTTCCTTCCCCATTTTAGGGAAATTTTCAACTATTATCTCCTCGAGTATTTTTTCATGGCCTTTCCTTTTATCTTCTTCTTCTGGGACTCCTATGATTCGAATGTTGGGGCGTTTCATATTGTCCCAGATGTCCCTGAGGTTTTCCTCATTTCTTTTGATTCTTTTTTCTTTTTTCCTCTCTGCTTCGTTTATTTCCACCATTCTATCTTCTACCTCACTCATCCTATCTTCTGCCTCCGTTGTTCTACTGTTGGTTCCCTCCAGGGTGTCTTTTATTGCCTTTATTTCATTATTCATTATATATTGACTTCTTTTTATTTCTTCTAGGTCCTTGATAAGCATTTCTTGCATCTTCTCAATCCTTGTCTCCAGGCTATTTATCTGTAACTCCATTTTGTTTTCAAGATTGTGGATCATTTTTATTATCATTATTCTAAATTCTTTTTCAGATACATTCCCTATCTCATCCTCTTTTGTTTGGTTTGGTGGGCATTTCTCATTTTCCTTTACTTGCTGAGTATTTCTCTGTCTTTTCATCTTGTTTAGATTGCTGTGTTAGGCGTGCCTTTCTGTATTCTGGTAGTTTGAAGTTCCTCTTTATTGTGGAGGTTCCTCTCTGTGGGTGGGGTTGGATGGGTGGCTTGTCAAGGTTTCCTGGTTGGGGGAGCTTGTGTCGGTGTTCTGGTGGGTGGAGCTGGATTTCTTCTCTCTAGAGTGCAATGGAGTGTCCAGTATTGAGTTTTGAGATGTCTATGGATTTGGTGTGCCTCTGAGCAACCTGTATATTGATGCTCAGGGTTATGTTCTTGCGTTGCTGGAGAATTTGTGTGGTATGTCTTGCTCTGGAACTTATTGGCTCTTGGGTGGAGCATGGTTTCAGTGTATATGTGGAAGCTATTGGATGATCTCTTGTTAATTAATGTTTCCTCTCGCTTTCAGTCTTATTCTTGCAGTAGCTTCAAGACTTTTCCATCCATACAACATCAATAATAAAACTTTTAATTTAATGGTGAAAAGATTCTCCACAGTGAGGGATACCCAGAGAGGTTCACTGAGTTACATGGAGAGGTGAAGAGGGGAGGTTGAGGTGACCAGGAGGAGAAGAGGGGGACTCAAAAGTGGAGAGAGCAGTCTAGCCAGTAAGCACTTCCCTCTGTGCTCTCCACAGTCTGGAACCCTCAGAGAGGTTCACAGAGATACATAGAGAGGGGGGAGGAAGGTAATAGAGGTGAGGATGAGTAGAAAGGGAAGAATCAAGAGGGGAGAGAGAGATCTGGGCAGTATTCTTTTCCCGAAGTGTTCTCCGGTACCCAGAACACCCTCAGAGGTTCACAGAATTAGGTTGAGAAGAGAAGGAGGAGGGTGGGAGATAGAGGTTCACTGGGGGAGAAGAAAGAGAATCAATAAGGAGAGAGAGTAATCAAGCCAGGAATCACACTCCTGAGTAAAAATGGGTACTAAAGATTGTATTCTTAATTGTACAAAATTGATATCAAATACGTAAAACAAAGATTAAAAATCTAGAGTAGAGGTTAGACTCTTATAAAAAACACAATATGAAAAAAAGAAAACAGTATAAAAAGAAAAAAAACAGTAAAACAGTAAAAAAAGAAACAGTAAAAAAAGAAAACACAAAAAGTATAAGATATATGTATGCAGTTTGCTTTAAAAATAGGGATTTTTTTTTTGCAAGGTAATTGTGGGTTATGAAAATGAAAATTAAAGGTGTAATAGAGGACTTAAAGAAAAAAGAAAGAAAAAAAATTTAAAAAAGAAATGATAATAGTAAAAATATATATCCCAGGACTTTCTCTGGAACTGTTTGTGATCAGTGTGGGTCTGTTCAGTTTTCAGATAGATCCTTATTCCTGCTTATACTTTTTCTGTTTGAGTCTCTTATCAAGTGTCTAACATATCTTCACGTCCACTCCACAAACGAGGCAGGAGTGGTCTTTCATTTAATTCGCTTGTTCTAGCTCGTCGGGAGGGGGGGGGTGGGAGTGTATGGGTGGGGGGGGGGGGGGGAGGTGGCAGGGAGGTAACAGGGGGGGGGGGGGGGGAGGCTGGCAAGGACCAATTATCACTGACATGTATGTGAGAGCCTTAACCGCAGTGTCTCGGCCACCCATCCAAACCGCTACTGAGTTCGCCTCTCCGCATCATGCGAGTCTGCTTTCTTCTCCTGTCTAGTCCCTGTCTCAGAGCTTTCTTGCAGGGTACTTCGACAGAGGAATGGCCCTGAGAAGCTGGCATTTTCGGCCAGGTCTAAGCCCGCTCTCCTAGGTTCCAAGTGTCCCGCTACGCTCGCAAGCAAACAGGCGGCAGAACTTGTGGGCCCAGCAGTTTGTCTCTAGTTCCCTGATCGGGCACACACAGCAGCTCAGGGCAGCCAGGAGTCTTGGCAGAGTGCGCCCTCTGCCCTGTTGGGGTGGTGCGGGAGTTTTGGGCGGTTGTATTTTTTCACTTCTTCAACCCTCTCCGTGCCTTCCTCGCCTATCGGTTGTAACGGGCTCGACACGGACCCACCAAGTCCGAGTGTGTCTTATGTGTCGTTCTGGGTATGTCTGGTCCTACGATGGTCTGCGACCCTCATTTTCCACGGCCCGCTGTAGACCTGTCCAGGATCTCAGGGGCAGATCTTCTGCTTAGAAACTGGGAGACCTGTTTTGCAGTTTGAGTAGTGGGTGCCTCTTCTGGGGGCCGAGGTTTGACCCTATTCCGCTCCTGGCTGGTCCAGCGTAGGCTTCGCTCTGCTGTGTCTGGCGGAGGGAAAGGGAGGTGGTTCCGCAGACCGCTACTGCTTCCCAATGGTTATCAACAGGCTCAGAATTCAAAGCTGCGAACTCCTTTGTTCTCTGTGAGGCCGCTACGCCATAGACGCCAGACAAGTGGCTTAAGATTTGAGGCTTTTCAACAGGGAATACAGTTCTCTCTCTACTGGCTGTGCCTACAGTTAAGTTGCTTAGTCTCACAAGTAGCTCCCTCAGCATTGCCCTCATGTAGGACATTCGAGCCTGGTCCTTACTACGCTACCCCTATAGCAAGTGCCATCGCTCCGCAATCACTGCTCCGTTCAGCAACCCAGCGCACCTTGCTGGGCGGATATGAGTGTCTGGGTTCCATTTGGACTGGTATTTGCTAAGGGCAAGTAATCTGTGGGTTTTATTTATTTTTCTCCCGTTATGTTGCCCTCCTGAAGATTTGAAATCTTCGCACGCCAAACCCGCCGTGAGAGGAGTTTCCTGGTACTTGGAAATATTGGCTCCAGCTTTTTACGACTCCCATCCCCCAGGAGCGGCGTCTCCATCCTAACGTCTTTGTCTCCTCCTTTATATCTTTTATCTATTATTGTGTGTCTCCTATCCAAATCCTATTCGAACAGATAATGCATCTGTCTCTCTTGCATTGCCTGACGTCCCTCCGTGCCAGCGTTGAACAATATAGTTTTGTGAAGTTTGCTCAGCGTTCTTCAGGATTATTGTTCTTTGTTATGATCTAAATTCTGTGTGGAGCAGAGTGGCTCTCCCCTTCCAATAGTTCCATCCCGGCCATCTTTAGCCACCTGCTACTCTTGAATCTTTTTTTAATAGTCTTCATTTTAAAGTTATTTTATCTGATAGTGAGTATTTGCTCATTCTCCACGTCTTTCGATTTCCATACTTACATAGAATTCTCTCTTCCAGACTTCCCCACTTTTTAATTTGTATCTTTCTTAGTTTTATGCAGTGTCTATTGTAGTATAAAATACGTGTTGCGATTGGTTTCATTTCGCTGAGTCTCTGATCCTGACTCTGCTAATAGAATTTCATGACCATATAACTGGCCACTTTTCGCGTCGCATACGAATAAACTGCTCCAAGCTAAGAAGTACTGGAGTGGGTTGCATTGCGCTTTCTTCGCAAGGTGACGCCTTACCCAATCCTAGTATTCCAAACCGCAGGCAATCTCCTGCATTGGCATGGTGAATTCTGTACCACAGAGCCATCCAAACCCCACCAGGGGGGGCCTCCCCGGGGGGGGGGCCACACCTAGATAGACCCCGATAAGTGTCATATTCAAGCGGGGGGGGGGATGGGTTTGCCAGAGCAACCATTGTTCGTTTGTGGGTAGCATTTAACACCATAATTACTTGTATAAGGATAATTTATTATCTTAGGCATCAACCTATACCGTATTACTATTACTATTTTTCTGTGTGGGGGTGGTGCTGGGAGGCGGAGGGGTGTTCTTGTCTAAAGAAGTGGGGGTCTGGGGGGTAACTGTTGATTGGTGCTTAATTAATTTACCTTTTATTTATTGTATAAAAGCTTTTTGATTTCTCTACTAATCTAGAATGAGCCATCTTGCTGGTATTCTATACAATTAAATCTTGGTTGTAAGGTTTTTCGCTTTTTTCATCACTTAACATATAAAAACAACTTCCTGCATTCCTTCTTGCCTGTAATTTCAGCCTAAAAAGATCGAACATTTAACCTTAATAGGAGGGATCACCATTGGCATGTTATTTGTTCTTTTTTTCCTTGCTATCCTCTTTTCATACATGTTGCTTATGTGTTTATTTTTTTTGTTAGTTCGATATCTATTGTACATTCTTTCATGTTGCTCTTATGTTTATTATTATGGGAATATTAGGAACATATCTCCTGATAATTTGATGGATATTCCTTAGTCCATGTTAAGTGATAATCTTTTTTACACTATAGGTTTTTCTCAAGGGGTTGGCGGCGAACACACTCATTACCGATACAAGTCTAATATCTTTTTCCTCTTTGCTTTCTTCATGGGAGCTCAGGCACCACAAATTTCAAATACTTGGTGTGTCTTTAGTGACACGCCAGGAAAGGTCTCGAGGAGTCTCTGTCCTCCAATATCTTTTTTTCTTGCTTTTTTCTTTTATTCTCTTCGTGCTTCAGTTATTTAGCACGCAATTCTATCTTCCATTCTCCTTCTGCTTAGCTTCAAGTTATTCTGCTACCAGAGGTTGACCCTCATCTATTGATGATAGTTTTATTTTAGATTATATGTATACGTGTTCATTATGCTGAAGTTGTGCTATTTTTTTATTTCTATCTAGGGTCTCTTGTTAAACACTGGACTTTCTATTATCATCTTCTCAGATCCTCCTGCCTCCTTTCAATATATACTGTTATCGCTCGTATGCAATGTCTATTTTGGATCATCTTTCCTATCATTACTCTGAATTTTTATTTCTAGGGCAGGTAGACGTAGGCTTATCCCAATGCACTTCTTCCATCATTGCTGTTCTGGTGGGGTTTTATGTTACATCGAGGAGGCGGTCTTAAATTCTGCTGTGTGCATTCTCTCTCAAGTCTTCTTTCATCTTTGTTTAATATGATTCACTAGTGCTTTAGAGGTCTTTCACCTTTGCGTGCAGGGCTGAAGACCTGTGAGATACTCATCCCTTATTTGTGAAAGTCTGCTCAATCCACTCCCGATAGATGGGTGGAGTATGGACCAGTGGCTGTTAAAGACTTTCTCCCTCCTAGGTGGGGTGGATTCTTTGGTCTGTGTAACTGCTTGGATAGGATCTGGATCTATTTGTCCTCTCATCAAGGTGTTTTCAATCCAGATGGGCAGTGATTTTGGCAAAGGCAAAACTAATCAGTAATCTTAGTATGACCTTTTATTTTTGGGCTTTTTTTTTGGGGTCACCAACCAAACCTGTCTGCATAATGGTAGGGTTGGTGTTTCCTTATTTATGTATAATTGTACGTGTGAGCGGCATCTGGACCACTCTGACCAAGCTCGTGAGCTTGCTTGGCTATTGGATGGTGTCCGAGGCTAAGGTGGAATCTTGTTGTAGAAGAAGAAATCAAGAAGAAGCGAGGCGCTTATGCTTCATAGGGGAGCACCTCCCTACCCATTGATTAGATTAAGTTGGCCTATAATGGAGTTGTAGGCATATTCTTCTCTCTTGCCTTAGGCAATGTCTTTCCGCAACTGTCTCCTCACCCTGGTGATAGGCAGCTAACCCCAACATACCAACCTGGAACTTCAGGTCTCCGCACCGACTTCAAGTATGTGTAGCCAAGAATCCACTAGTGAGCTGAACATTCTTCTAAAACACATTTTAATTTTAGCTAGGAGGTAAACCACAAGCCACTATTCATAACTTCGTATCTAAAATCAGCAGACAAGCCCCACGGAAGCAGTGGCGAACAGAAGAAAAGAGAAACGAAAGAAAAAAAAAAAAGAAAATTATAAAACAAAGAAATGCAATGCACAAACAAAAAAAATGGGATAGATTCAAACGATCCCAACCCAAGACAAATGTATAACAAGCAGCAGAGAACGCCGAGAGGCACTAAAACAGACAAGAACTCCATAATGACATAACATAAAATTACCCGCACAAGAATCTCAAGCATTCCAAGCAAAGAAAGGGAAAGGAGAGGGAAAAAACAGGAAAAAATATAAAAATAAATTGAAACCAAAACGTCAGAAACTGAAAAAAAAGAGACGACAAACAAAACAATCAAAACCAGCAGTAAGGCAGCAATAAAAATAACAAACGAACCCTGCATAAGATGGAATAGAATATTTATATACAAAATATAAAACAAGTGAACCTAATAGAGAAAATTAAAATAAAGCGAACACCCAAAAATAAAACCATATGATGGAGGGAATATGTCACAAAAAAAAACATGAGAACAACAGACAATTATATACCGTATAAAGCAATTGAACAGTATGAAAGTATAAAGCCCAAGATCTAGAATATCTCAATATTAATAAAACAACTAAAAGAAAAAGTAGAATAAATAGTTTAGAAAAAAATTAAAGAATAAAGACAATTAAAATAAGACATATAGTAATTAAAAAAGAAATAACATACAAATATGACCACAAAATTAGTATAAGAGAGATGAGTGGATTGAAAGAAAGACAATCATATTTTCTTCTCCATATGACTTGCTATTACAGAAACCCAGGCATGACATCCTCAACCCAAAAACCTAGATCCCACAACAGAAACCATAACAACCCACCTACCCCCTCGTCTCTCCCCCAACGACCAAGCACCCTACCACCCCCATAACCCCAACCCACCCGCTAAGCTCCCTGATCACCCGCCAAGCTTCCAACGCACACTCTTTTTCTCTCCAACCACCAACCTACACCCTGCTCCTGACCACCAATCACCATAAACCCACCCAAACCCCCCACAAACACGGCAAGGGTGACACATCCAACGGCAACCGGCCACCACACACACGCACCCACTCCGGAACCGGAAAAACTGCACCACCCACGCGGATACACAACCTAGCTAGCACCAGCGCACACGTGCCCCCACCAACGCCACGCCCAGATCCCCGTCCACCCTAGCCCACAAAGACACCGAGCCCCCCGCCGCCCCCTCCGACACCCCCACCCGCACACACGACCCAGCCCGCCACCCGCCCGACAGAAAACACAACCCAGGTTACCCAAAGCCCAGAACCCGCAAAAACCACAAACCAAAAAAAAATAATAAAGAAAAAAAAAAGAAAAAAAAAAAAAAAACAAAAAAAAACACCCCATACCACAAAAAAAAAAAAAAAAAAAAAAAAAAACAAAAAAAAACAGCACCACAAACGCCTTCCCCCCCCACGCTCCCCAAGGCCTACCACACAACCACCCCCGCAATAACCACAACTATTCATCTACATTAACTACCTATCCCTAAAGTAACCCCCGCGCACAAACTGTCCGACTCCGATCTTTTGTGACCTCCCATGAACATGTAGCCGCTACGCATGCTCCTCTGTCGACCTCAACACTCCTAGGGATTTCCCAGATCAAGAATAAACTAGGAGTGGGTAGACCCATTCCCATTCTCCAGCGGATTTTCTTGACGGCAGCCAGGATCGCAAAAACCTCCACATCTCCATCCTGCACTGTATAGGAGAAACGGGAATTCTTTTACACCACCTGAGCTAAGCCGTGCAGGGAAAGACCCAGTTTATATTATATTTAGCTTCGAAAAATCGCTACAATTGCCCCCAAAGTCCAGTCAAAAGCCTCAAGCTACTTGTGGGGATTTAAATCTGCTGGCTCCCTGTGGTTGCTGCATCAGAGATACCCCTCCCCATATTCCCATTCGCTCTCCTTTCTTGGTTCACCCGCAACCAAACCCGCTTAGGCAACCGTCATCTTTGTTTTTGTGGCCTCACCTCTGCTGTAGATTGCCTTCTTGCTGGTGGCATCTGGTTACCCAACCATTGCAAAAGGAGTAGAAAGCAATCACAGCTTATTAGGTGCTCCACTTGTTCCAAGCCAAAAACGTATGGTCAAGAAAGCGGGAGGGAATACTGGCAAACAACAATTGCGGAATGTGTCGAGGAGTTGCCTGTAGGGTGAGGCAGAGGCCTGGGGGAATGATTGCTAAAATGCAGCTGAAAGCAGGGTGTGCGCTCATGGGATTTCGAAGCCCAGGGGGAATTGGCCCAAAGTCATGTATCTCTCAGCAGTGCTAAACTGCATCAGCTCCCAAGAAATATGAATGAGCAGCCTCAACCTTTTATCCTATGCTCACACAGTAATTCAAAATAGAACGGAGCTTTGGTGGCATACTGCTGACCAATCTGAGGTCCAGGACCCACAGCAGCGTCTTTGTCTCCTTGTCACTCTGCATGGCTACTTCATGGGGCGCAGCTAAGCGAGAACAAGCTTGGCACGGCATGCCAACCTTGCCCACCTTTGGAGTCACAGACTTCAGCTGTGGCCTGTCTTGCCTCTAGCAATTGCTAAGGTCTGCTGTCTGCCACCTGCAAGTAATCCACAGAGTTAGAGGGGTCCGCCTCAGCTATCAATGATCTCCATTTGCCTGCTCTTATCTGGCCCAAAAACTTTTCTCCTTTCCCTTTCTCTGGGGGACTCTTGCACAACTGTGTCACACCTAGTGCCGGCACTAAGAGTTATCTGCATGGCAGGTCAAATCCCTTAGTCATTCTCCTTGGCCTCTAACCGTCCGACGCAAAGCTGAGCGCTCAGTACGCACAGCCTCTTACTTGTCATCCACAGTCAGTATGTAAACATGCATCCGAGGCTGGGAAGTGCTGGTTGTCACTGATATCTGTAGTGAATTCTCTCTGTCTATTAGCTTGCCAGTTTCAGATTCACCTGATGCTAAAGTGGGGGCTCCACTCCTGACCTGTTTAGAGAAGTATCCCCTGTCTCTGCCCTTGAGGGTGTTTCCAAGTGTGTGGAAACTTTTCCTCCTTCACAGCTCCCTCCATAGGCACAGGTCTATTCTCAATTCTTCTTTTTTTTTTTTTTCTTATATCTTTTGCCCTACCCCATTATGTAGAGATTAACTTGCCTTTTTGGAAGTCTGGGGTCTTCTGCCAATGTTCAGTAGGTGTTCTGTAGGGGTTGTTCCACATGCAGATGTATTTTTTGTGTATTCGTGGGAAAGAAGATAATCTTCATGTCTTACTCTGCCATCTTGAACAGTCGCTCTTGAAGCTGTAAATTCTTTAAGCCTCAAATGAAATGGTAATAATACCGCCCTGATTGCCTCTCACAGTGGTTTTGATAATCATGAACTAGTTTTAAAAGCATTTTGCAACTTACAAAGCAATATAGAAAACAAAAATATTAACACCTATTAATACTCATTGATTGCCTATATATTCAACACTGTAATAGGCTTGGGAGTAGGCATATGGAAAGGAGTATTTTCACTGACTTCCAGGAGCTTGTCATATTTTTAAAAATTAGACTTAAACAGTTAAAAGGTAACATACAAGACAACATACAATAGAGTGTTAAATATTATGGTGTAGTTACTCAGGGATTGGTGAGGAGTTGTTTGGAAGGGACCTAAATAAGGAAGGGACCTTCCCTGATAGCTCAGTTGGTAAGAATCCACCTGCAATGCAAGAAGAGACCCCGGTTCAATTCCTGGGTGGGGAAGATCCACTGGAGACAAAATGGGCTACCCATCCAATATTCTGGCCTGGAGAATTCCATGGACTCTATAGTCCATGGGGTCGCAATGAGTCAGACATGACTGAACAACTTTCACTTTCACTTTCAAATAAGGGGCATTTGTCAAAAGAAGCTGTGTGTAAAAGGATAGGTTTGAGTTGATTGTATCCAGCCAAGAATTCATCCCTTATGGCCACCAAAAGATTATGTGGGGGAAAAAAAACATGATTTGTCTTCATAGGTTTAAAGATAGCCCCCAAATATTTTCCTAACTTTCCTTAAGGCATAGTTATTACATATCTGTCTTTTGAGAACTTATTCAATTCCTGCTTGAGCATGTTTATATTTTCTGTCTTCATTCACATAATTAATATTGAATCCACATTATTGCCAGGAATTGTGCTATCTGATAGGTTCTATGACCTCCTGAATCAAGTGTAATTAATTTAATGTCCTCTGTGTATATTCATACAATGTTAGGCCTAAAGACCTTAAAGTTGTATTGTTAGTCACTCAGTCGTGTCCAACTCTTTGCGACCCCATTGAGTGTAGCCTGCCAGGTTCCTCCATCCATTGGATTTTCCAGGTAAGAATACTGGAGTGGGTTGCCAGTTCCTTCTCCAGGAGATCTTCCAGACCCAGGGATCGAACCCAGGTCTCCTGAATTGCAAGCAGATACTTTACCATCTGAGCTACCAGGGAAGTCTGACCTTAAAGACCTTACAGTTTCTCTTGATCAAATCTCTCATTGTAAAAAGCAGGAAAATTGGTCTCATAGAGATGACATCACTTACCCAAGATCTCACAGATGATAAAAGGCAAAGCCAGGATTAGATCCTAGGCCTCTCCTACCCAGATCACTGTGTTTTTCATCATACTAGATTATAGAATTGTACCTTATCTTACTGATTCTAAACTACCTCTTTAAGGCAATGGTTCTCAAAACTATATATGAATCATTGGGGAGGGAGTTTAAAATGCAATTTCTTAATCCTCATAGCCAGAGGCTCTAGAAACTTAAGACTTGGGGTTTGCTTTGTTTGAGGTTTTGTTGCTTGTTTTCTTGCTTTTTTACTTTCTCGTAACTTTGTGATTTACCCAAGTGATTGTGATGTACTTACACAGATCACACTTGGAGAAACTTTATATTAAAGCTTTAAGTAGTGACTATACATAGTTTCATTTTTCTGTGATTTTCTCTTACTCATTAATGGTCTTCATAATTTTAAGGATTTCATTGATCTGTATCAGTCTTGCTCTTTGCAGATAAAAAGCCTACACTTTAAGTTCTTTTCTTACATTGAAGTATTATAGCCTTGAATTTTTTAGTTCCTTCATCATAGACTGATTCAGTTGCTCATGAATCAATACCTGTCTGAGGTGTTCAGAAAATTAGAAATGATTCAATGTTAGAACAGAACTGGTGCCTAGTTCAGACCCTAAAACCATGTCTTGATGACAATAGATGTAGGGTTCTAAGGAAGAGGAAGGCCTCTGAGGGCACATTAAAAGTCTGTTTAAGGCAACACACATACACACACATAACAGCAATCCACAAATTTGAGTGACACTAACTAATGAATCAAATTCTAGGAAAATAAATGGGTCACCTGTTGCTGGTAGGTGGGATAACTATGTGTGAAAATATCATTAATGTTGGTGTCTCTGTCTCTCTCTCTCTTTGGAGCTTTTTTTTTTTTACCACCTCCTTCATGAATCTAAGAGTATCAAGAGTCTTGGTCCACTGATACCTGCTGACCTCCCCTCAGGCACCATTTCAGTATATTATACTATGCCGCCAGTTGGTGGCTGCTCTGACTGATTTGGGCTCAGGAAAAAGACCCCTGTTAAGTTTCCAGTTTAAACTTGTTTTCTAATTAGTTTTACACTAATCTCAGCTACTAGGTTTTTACAAACCCAGTAAATAATACAAACATACTTCACTTTCTCATTTACCATTATTTCTCATATGATTTTTCCTTCAATGACCTCAAGGTGGGGAAAGGAAATGGTGATGGTTGTGGTGGAGTTTGGATATTCTTGAGTCTCCATAGCACTCCAAAGCTTAACAGTAGCAGATAAGTAAAGATTGAATATCATTGAACTTCTTTTATTATGAGAGTAGTAAGTTGTCCAAAGTCTAAGAGTTACATAAGAACTTAGGAGCCATTATAGAACCCAGCAGTCTTGTGTTCACTGTCTTAAACATTTTGTACAAAGCAATTACACATGCTAAGCAGTTATTTGAAGTTTCCTATTCCCACAGTCAGTAGTACTTGTGGTTGTTATTATTATTATTATTTCTTTCACTTACCAGAAACAAAATGGAATCACAACACACAATATATAGAAAACTGACTTTCTCACATTTTATCTTAAGGGCTGGAGGGCTTTTTTAAATTAAAAATGGCAGTATAATTGCTGATAATAATCACCATAATGTGAAGAGTAACAAAAAAGGAACCCACCTGTGAGTTATTTCAATTCACATATGGATTTTATTCTTTTTTAAGTTATTTTTAATTAAAGGATAAATGCTTTATAGATTTGTTTTGGTTTCTGCCAAATATCAACATGCATCAAACATAGATATAAATATGTCCTGTCCCTCTTACACCTTCCTCCCCATCCCACCCCTCTAAGCTGTTACAGTGCCCAGGTTTGAGTTTCCTGAGTCATACAGCAAATTCCCATTGACTATTTGTTTTACATATAGTAGTGTAAGTTTCTATGTAAACTCCTCTCCATACATCTCACTCTCTCCCTCCTCTCCCTTCCCTGTGTCCGTAAGTCTGTTTCTCTATGTCTGTGTCTCCATTGCTGCCCTGCAAATAATTTCATCAGTACCATCTTTCTAGATTCCATATATATGTGTTAGTATATGATATTAGTTTTTATCTTTTTGACTTACTTCATTCTGTAAAATAGGCTCTAGACTACCTCATTAGAACTGACTCAAATGCTTTCCTTTTTATGGCTGAGTAATATTCCATGGTATATATGTGCCAGAGCCTTCTTTATCCATTCATCTGTTGATGGACATCTAGCTTGTTTCCATGTTCTAGCTACTTTTAAATAGTGCTGCAATGAACGTTGGGATTACATTTGTCTTTTTCAACTTTTTATTTGCTCAAGGGATAAGCCTAGGAGTGGGATTTCTGGGTCATATAGTGGTTTTATTCTGAGTTTTTCAAAGGAATCTCCATATTGTCTTCCGTTGTGACTGTATCAGTTTACATTCCCAACAACATTGCAAGAAGGTTTCCCTTTCTCTCACACCCCTCTCCAGCATTTAAACTCAGCATTTATTGTTGGCAGACTTTTTGATGATGGCCATTCTGACCAGCATGAGGTGATATCTCATTGTGGTTTTGATTTGCATTTCTCTAATAATGAGTGACGTTGAGCATCTCTTCATGTGTTTGTTAGCCATCTGTATATCTGCTTTGGAGAAATGTCTGTTTATCTCTTTTTCCCACTTTTTGATTGTGTTGTTTGCTTTTATGGTATTGAGTTGTATGAGCTGCTTATATATTTTGGAAATTAATCCTTTGTCAGTTGTTTCACTTGCTATTATTTTCTCCCATTCAGAGGGTTGTGTTTTCACCTTGTTTATAGTTTCCTTTGCTATGCAAAAGCTTTAAGTTTAATTAGGCCCCACTTGTTTATTTCTGTTTTTATTTCCATTACTCTAGGAGGTGGGTCATAGAAGATCTTGCCTTTGATTTTATGTCATAGAGTGTTCTGCCTATGTTTTTGCTTTGCTATTTCTTTCATTAGTGTCTTATAGTTTTCTGTATACAGTTCTTCTGTTTCCTTTGGTAAGTTTATTTCTAGATATTTTATTATTTTTGTTGCAATGGTGAATGGGATTGATTCCTTAATTTCCCTCTCTGATTTTTCACTGTAAATATATAGGAATGTGAGTGATTTCTGTGTACTGATTTTTTAAATAATTTATTTATTTATTTTAATTGGAGGCTAATTGCTTTACAATATTGTGGTGGTTTTTGCCATACCTTGACATGAATCAGCCATGGGTGTACATGTGTTCCCCATCTCGAACCCCCTCCCACCTTGCTCTCCATCCCAACCCCCTGGGTTGTCCCAGTGCACTGGATTTGAGTGTCCTGATTCATGCATCGAACTTGGACCGATCATCTATTTCACATATGGTAATATACATGTTTCAATGCCATTCTCTCAAATCATCCCACCCTTGCCTTCTGCTAGAGTCCAAAAGTCTGTTCTTTATATCTGTGTGTCTTTTTCTGTCTGACATATAGGGTCGTCATTACTGTCTTTCTAAATTTCATATATGTGTGTTGATATATTGTATTGGTGTTTTTCTTTCTGATTTACTTCACTCTGTATAATAGGCTCCAGTTTCATCCACCTCATTAGAACTAATTCAAATGCATTCTTTTTAATAGCTGAGTAATATTCCATTGTGTATATGTACCACAGCTTTCTTATGCATTCGGCTGCCAATGGACATATATGTTGCTTCCATGTCCTAGCTATTGTAAACAGTGCTGCGATGAACATTGGGGTACAGGTGTCTCTTTCAATTCTGCTTTCCTCGGTGTATATGCCCAGCAGTGGGATTGCTGGGCTGTATGGCACTTCTATTTCCAGTTCTTTATAGAATCTCCACACTGTTCTCTATAGTGGCTGTACTAGTTTGCATTCCCACCAACTGTGTAAGACAGTTCCCTTTTCTCCACACCCTCTCCAGCATCTATTGTTTGTAGACTTTTGGATAGCAGCCATTCTGACTGGCATAAGATGGTGCCTCATTGTGGTTTTGATTTACATTTCTCTGATAATAAGTGATGTTGACCATCTTTTTTGTCTTTGTAAACCCTCTCTATGTCTTCTTTGGAGAAATGTGTGTTTAGTTCTTCGGCCCATTATTTGATTGGATCACTTGTTTTTCTGATATTGAGCATCATGTGCTGCTTGTATATTTTTGAGATTAATTCTTTGTCAGTTGCTTCACTTGCTATTATTTTCTTCCATTCTGAAGGCTGTCTTTTCACCTTGCTTATAGTTTCCATCATTTTGCAAAAGCTTGTAAGTTTAATTAGGTTCCATTTGTTTATTTTTGCTCTTATTTCCATTACTTTGGGAGCTGGGTTATAGAGGATCTTGCTGTAATTTATGTCAGAGAGTGTTTTGCCTATGCTTTCCTCTAGGAGTTTTATAGTTTCTGATCTTACATTTATATCTTTAATCCATTTTGAGTTTATTTTTGTATATTGATTTTATGTCCTTCAACTTTTTAAAATTCATTGATTAGCTCTAATAATTTTCTGACAGTATCTTTAGGGTTTTCTCTGTGTAGTATCATGTTATCTGCAAACAGTGAGAGTTTTACTTCTTCTTTTCTCATCTGGATTTCTTTTATATTTTTTTTCTCTGATTGCTGTAACCTGGACTTCCAAAACTATGTTGAATAATAGTGGTGAGAGTCGGCACACTTTACTTGTTCCTGATCTTAGAGAGAATGCTTTCAGTTTTTCACCATTGACAATAATGTTTGCTGTGGGTTTATAATATATGGCCTTTACTATGTTGAGGTAGGTTCCTTTTATGTCCATTTTTTGAAGAGTTTTTATCATAAATGAGTGCTGAATTTTGTCAAAGGCTTTTTCTGCATCTATTGAGATTATCGTATGGTTTTTATCTTTCAATTTGTTAATATGGTGTATCACATTGATTAATTTGTGTATATTGAAGAATCCTTGCATCCCTGGGTTAAACCTGGCTTGATCATGGTATATGATCTTTTTAATGTGCTGAATTCTTTTTTCTAAAATTTTGTTGAGGATTTTGTGTCTATGTTCATCAGTGATATTGGCCTGTAATTTTCTTTTTTGTGTTGTCTTTGTCTGGTTTTAGTATCATGGTGATGATTGCCTTGTAGAATGAGTTTGGAAGTATTCCTTCCTCTGCCATTTTTAAGAGTTTCAGAATTATAGACATTAGCTCTCGTCCTGAGCTTTTGTTTTAGGGGAGATTTTTTTTTATCACAGTTTCAATTTCAGTGCTTTTCATTGGTTTGTTCCTAATTTCTATTTCTTTCTGGTTCAATCCTGGAAGATTGAACTTTTCTAAGAATCTGTCTATTTCTTCCAGGTTTTCCATTTTATTGCCATATAGTTACCCAATGATAGTCTCTTATAATCCTTTGTATTTCTGCATTGTTTGTTGTAACCTCTCCTTTTTCAGGGCTGGAAATTTTTAGTCTTTTTCCAATATATAATAAAAATTGTGGTGATCATACATATAATGTTAATAATGAACACAGTATTCTATATACAATAGCCACTCAAAAATGCTTGTTTATACTTATATCTTATTCCAAAAGGTACTAATCCTATGGAAAAATTCCACTGGGTCAATTTTGGTATAGAGCTTCAGACTAGAAAGACACTTTAAACAAAACCACATCAATTTTTAAGCCAACCAAGAAATCTCTTCACATATCACTGACATATAGTCCTCCAGATTCTACTTAGACATTTCTAGTGGTGGGTAAATCACTCCTTAAGAAGACAGTCTACTCCATTTTTGCATCTCTTAAGCATTAAAATAATTAAATTCAGACTTCTTATAACTTCTACTCATCAACCCAAATTTTGCCCTCTTAATTGACACAGAGCAGTTCTTCATTCTGTATGTAAACCACCCTGTAAATACTTGAAGCCAATAAGTATGACCTCTCTCTCCATCTAAAGCTCATTTTCATCCCTAGAAAGCATTTTTCCTATGTCAAACAGCCAAAAATATTTCCAACAATTCCACAGCTGACTTCATAAACAAACTTGAAGTCAATCTAGTCACTTTCCAGGAGAATATCTGAGAGTGCTGCACCTTGAAGGCAATAAAATTTCAGAGGCAATATAGTCGGTCAGAAGTAAAGTAGAGCTACCAATGGTGTTGCTCTGGATTTCTATACAGTTAAAGACAGAGTTACTTATTAGAAAAGCTAAAATATTGAAACAATTCCAAAGAATTTCGCATATCTTTTACTTTATTCAAGTCAGCATCCTATTGGAATTTGGTGATCTGTGCAACTAATAAGAATGTTTAAGAATGACCAACAGTAGTAATCTACATCTCTTAACATCTCTAAATTGCTGAGCAAAGAAATCTACTTCTTGAATTCTTAAGAACAAGTCTTTAAGAAAAGAACATATTCATCTATTTTCAGGAGGCATTAAGTATGATTTCCTCTATGTCTGTGCTAAAAAACAACTTATTATTGATTACAACTATACTTGAACTTTCTGCACAGTTTCAGAAAGGTTAATATAAAATATGCCTTCTTATACAGTGTGCAAATTGCCTTTAGAAAGATGGATGTTTTAAGAATATGACTATTTCCCAAAAGTGAATAATAGAGAAGAGTAAATTTTCAGTGATTTAGTTATACAGACTAAATCACAAGATTGAGAAGTTACTAATGAAGATGAAAGTTAAACTATAAGTAATAAATATTAGTTACTAGCAGAGTATGGTCTATCTCTTAGAGATAGTGATAATATTGGGAGTAGTGATCGTGTATATTACTGTTCAGTTTACGCATTGCACCTATGTTTCAAGACAAGGGATTAAATGGGTGCTAAAATGCAACTTGTGCACCCCGTGTTAAGACTTGCAACCTTAGAATGGAAGGCACCCTAACAGGGACATTGTTTTAAAATTCACTTGGGCAGAGGTGGCACTATTTTTTAATGGTGACCTTAAACAAATAGACTGTCATATATTTCCCCAGCAAATATTATTTATTTGGGATCAGCAAATAATTGTAATTTGGAGTCTGTAACCATTCCAACCCACATGCAAGTTCCCACACAGCAAGCCAGGGTGAATGCTTTTAAAGAAGGGAAAAGGAATTTGGGATGTCTATATTAAACAAACAGTCCACTGGAGGAACTGAGAATTCACAATATAGGGGCTTTTATTGGATGAGTTGTTATACTCCCTCACTGGCTGAGCTCTTACCACGCAAGAAGAGGGAGATTTTCTTCTTCACTTTGGGTGGTGCTGTCATTATAGGGCATGAGAGCTCCCCATCTAGCCTCCCCACTATAATTTAAATGATGTTTCTGCTTATTGGTTTTTACATTCCCCCTTTTGATCAGCATCTTTCTCTGAAAGCATCACTGATCAAGAGTCAGGTTTTCCAGTAGCAGCAGCTTCTGCACCTCAATGCCAGGAAAAATCTTTCCTGGATTTAGTGTCCCATGTCAGAGAGAAGGTTCACAGATTGGAAAGTTTTTAAAGTCTCATTCATGTAACAAAAAGGGGTAGGAGGGAGAACTGTGTTATAGTCCACACAAAACTTGGCATCTATATGGTGACCTCCCAGGAGTGGGGGAACACCAGATTGCCTAGGGGAAGGTGAAGTGGCCCCGGTCAGAAATGGAACAGGTCAACAACATTTGAATAAAAACACTTAATTTGTAACTTCAGGGCAACATTTGTGCTTTACCCCTTGCCCTTCCTCAGACATTTATATTTAGATTAAATTAGCCATTAAACAGAAATGAAAACACAAAATAATGTAGAAACTTAGAAAGCTTTGTGGAAGGATTAGTTAGAGGTTAGAAATCCTTCCCCTTTTATAAGTTGAAGAACAGTGAACAAATATTTATAAAACATCTACAATATTCCAAGTACTGAGACAATTACCAGCAAGACAGGAAACATCTTTATCCTTATGCCTATTTCAGTTTATTTACTCTAGTTTATGGACTAGACTCAGGCCTCTATTTTTGTTTAAGTATCATCTAAGAGAGTCATAATCTCCTCCCCTATAATATGCCTCTCTTAATCACTTCCTAGTTTCTAGACTGAACTTCCCACCACACACATACAAATCCTGAGGATTGGAATAATAGTCACCGTCCATTAGAGACAGCTCTGCTACTCATGCATGTTTTAAACTCAAAGCAAAATAGATTATTTGGAGATTAGAAGAATAAAAAAGACCACAGTTCAGTTCAGTCACTCAGTCGTGTCCGACTCTTTGCGACCCCATGAACTGCAGCACGCAGGCCTCCCTGTCCATCACCAACTCCCGGAATCTACACAAACCCATGTCCATCAAGTCGGTGATGCCATGCAGCCATCTCATCCTCTGCCGTTCCCTTTTCCTCACGCCCCCAATCCTTCCCAGCATTAGGGTCCTTTCCAATGAGTCAACTCTTCGCATGAGGTGGCCAAAGTATTGGAGTTTCAGCTTCAACATCAGTCCTTCCAATGAACATCCAGGGCTGATCTCCCCTAGGATGGACTGGTTGGATGTCCTTGCAGTCCAAGGGACTCTCAAGAGTCTTCTCCAACACCACAGTTCAAAAGCATCAATCCTTCGGCGCTCAGCTTTCTTCACCGTCCAACTCTCACATCCATACATGACTACTAGAAAAACCATAGCCTTGACTAGATGGACTTTCGTTGGCAAAGTAATGTCTCTGCTTTTAAATATGCTATCTATGTTGGTCATAACTTTCCTTCCAAGGAGGAAGCGTCTTTTAATTTCATGGCTGCAATCACCATCGCAGTGATTTTGGAGCCCAAAAAATAAAGTCTAACACTGTTTCCACTGTTTCCCCATCTATTTCCCATGAAGTGATGGGACCAGATGCCATGATCTTAGTTTTCTGAATGTTGAGCTTGAAGCCAACTTTTTCACTCTCCTATTTCACTTTCTTCAAGAGGCTCTTTAGTTCTTCTTTGCTTTCTGCCATAAGGGTGGTGTCATCTCCATATCTGAGGTTATTGATATTTCTCCCAGCAATCTTGATTCAAGCTTGTGCTTCTTCCAGCCAAGCATTTCTCATGATGTACTCTGCATATGAGTTAGATAAGCAGGGTGACAGTATACAGCCTTGACATACTACTTTTCCTATTTGGAACCAGTCTGTTGTTCCATGTTCAGTTCTATCTGTTGTTTCCTGACCTGCATACAGGTTTCTCAAGAGACAGGTCAAATGGTCTGGTATTCCCAACTCTTTAAGAATTTTCCACAGTTTATTCTGATCCACACAGTCAAAGGATTTGGCATAGTCAATAAAGCAGAAATAGATGTTTTTCTGGAACTCTCTTGCTTTTTTGATGATCCAGTGGATGTTGGCAATTTGACCTCTGGTTCCTCTGCCTTTTCTAAAACCAGCTTGAACATATGGAAGTTCATGGTTCACGTATTGCTGAACCCTGGCTTGGAGAATTTTGAGCACTATTTTACTAGCGTGTGAGATTGTGCTATTGTCCTATTGTGTGGTAGTTCGAGAATTCTTTGGCATTGCCTTTCTTTGGGATTGGAATGAAAATTGAACTTTTCCAGTCCTGTGGCCACTGATGAGTTTGCCAAATTTGCTGGCATATCGAGTGCAGCACTGTCACAGCATCATCTTTGAGGATTTGAAATAGCTCAACTGGAATTGCATCACCTTCACTAGCTTTGTTCGTAGTGATGCTTTCTAAGGCCCACTTGACTTCACATTCCAGGATGTCTGGCTCTAGGTGAGTGATCACACCATCGTGATTATCTGGGTCGTGAAGATCTTTTTTGTACAGTCCTTCTGTGTATTCTTGCCACCTCTTCTTAATATATTCTGCTTCTGTTAGGTCCATAACATTTCTGTCCTTTATCGAGCCCATCTTTCCATGAAATATTCCCTTGGTATCTCTAATTTTCTTGAAGCGATCTCTAGTCTTTCCCATTCTGTTGTTTTCCTCTATTTCTTTGCTTTGATCGCTGAGGAAGGCTTTCTTATCTCTCCTTGCTATTCTTTGGAGCTCTGCATTCAAATGGGAATATCTTTCCTTTTCTCCTTTGCTTTTCGCTTCTCTTCTTTTCACAGCTATTTGTAAGGCCTCCTCAGACAGCCATTTTGCTTTTTTGCATTTCTTTTCCATGGGGATGGTCTTGATCCCTGTCTCCTGTACAATGTCATGAACCTCCGTCCATAGTTCATCAGGCACTCTGTGTATCAGATCTAGTCCCTTAAATCTGTTTCTCACTTCCACTGTATAATCATAAGGGATTTAATTTCGGTCATGCCCGAATGGTCTAGTGGTAGTGGTTTTCTGTACTTTCTTCAATTGAAGTCTGAATTTGGCAATAAGGAGTTCATGATCTGAGCCACAGTCTGCTCCCGGTCTTGGTTTTGCTGACTGTATAGAGTTTCTTCATCTTTCGCTGCAAAGAATATAATCAATCCGATTTCTATGTTGACCATCTGGTGATGTCCATGTGTAGAGTCTTCTCTTGTGTTGTTGGAAGAGGGTGTTTGCTATGACCAGTGCGTTCCCTTGGCAAAACTGTATTAGCCTTTGCCCTGCTTCATTCTGTACTCCAAGGCCAAATTTTCCTGTTACTCCAGGTGTTTCCTGACTTCCTACTTTTGTATTCCAGTCCCCTGTAATGAAGAGGACATCTTTTTTGGGTGTTAGTTCTGAAAGGTCTTGTAGGTCTTCATCCAGAACCAAATATGGATGACCTTGAACCTGCTTAACACATTGCTGTAAATGATGAGGTTTTGTGGGGGTTTTGTTTAGTTTAGTTTTTATCTTTCATTTGAAATATCTCTCTTCTCCTTAGGGTTCTACAACAACTTTTTGAAAATTTCTGCAGCTTAACTTTAACCAATACAGATTGTTCCTTCTGAATTTGCAGCCTGAAGAGGAAAAAAATTCCTTTTTTAATATATAAAACGTATTTGGCGGTTTAACAAGGGTGTTTATATCCATTACTTCTTTTGATTCTCATAGCAGCCCCATGAGACAGAAAAGACAGCCTTATTTTTCCTATTTTCAAACGAAGAAACTGGGACTCATAAAAATTAAATTATTTGCCTCTAGTCACATGAATAATAAATTATAGAAGTGAAAATCACACCCCAAATTCTCACTCTAAATTTACTGTTGTTTTTATTGATCATCACTGTGTCAGTTAAAAATCAACAAAAGTCACACTACTGTATATTCAAGTCTAAATAGAACAGGTTTTCCTCATTGGAGAATGGTAGGTAAATCAGCCTTTTAATGATCATATTGCATGGTTCATTCTAACTCTTAGATCCTTGGGCATCCTTAAAAAAGAGAGAGAAAGTAGGATTAAATTCAGTGATTAACTACAGCTCCTCAAACAAACTGACTTTAAAAGGAACATTTCTCTTGAGGTAATCCATTCAGTTACTTGGAATTTAAAGTAAATCAGTATGTTGCTAAATATTTAAAAGTTTTTAAATGGTTCCATCTATAGGTTAATACATTTGTTTTCTATACTCACTCTAGATTTTGCATATAGATATCCTAAAAATAAATATGTGACCTTGTTGAAAGAAAACACAGAACTCATAGTACCTGAAATGGTATCTGAAAATGTACCTACACTTTAAACGCTTGTTTAATAGATAGATGCAGAGATAGATGAATGAATGGATGGATAAAGATGGGAGACATCAAGCACTCAGTTCTACATAAGAGTGTGTGTACAAAGAGGAGACTATTTTAAGCAATAGATTTGGCTTGCATTTTCATTTATTTAAATGTTCAGTGGTAGTAAAATCAAGCAACAACTCCCATTCTCAAATGTTTTACAGATAGATGTATGTGTGTGTATCTGAATGTGTGTGTGGAAATGAAGTGGAACTAAAATGAAGAGATAAAAAGTCTCATTATTGAGATTTGCTAAAAAAAAAAAAAAGAAGACCATTCTCATGTTCACATATATTCCTATAAAAAGGCATTTGTACTACCCATGAAATTAGGCAACCAGCTGATACTAAATGTAGTCACTTCCTCCTTAAATCTTTGTTCTGATTATTAGTCTTTGGGAAGCATTTGCTCAAGCTCTCATTTACATTTCCTTAACTGGAGTTTGACACTATTTGATTTGTGCTGCTTTTCTGATGGTTGACAGTAAAGAATCTGCCTGCAATGTGGGAGACCTGGGTTCAATGCTTGGGTCTGGAAGATTCCCTGGAGAAGGGAATGACAGCCTACTCAAGGATTCTTGCCTGGAGAATTCCATGAACAGAGGCTACAGTCCATGGAGTCACGACTGAGTGACTAACACTTTCACTTTCACAAACATGATAAAATATGAATATCTGCCCAAAGATTTGAAGGTCACACAACAAAAGGAAATGTCTTATTTCTGCTGTTCCCTGTTTTACAAAGAAAGCTGAGCGCAAAAGAATTGATGTTTTTGAACTGTGGTGTTGGAGAAGACTCTTGAGAGTCCCTTGGACTGCAAGGAGATCCAACCAGTCCATCCTAAAGGGGATCAGTCCTGGGTATTCATTGGAAGGACTGGTGTTGAAGCTGAAACTCCAATACTTTGGCCACCTCATGCGAAGAGCTGACTCATTTGAAAAGACCCTGATTTTGGGAAAGATTGAGGGCAGGAGGAGAAGGGGACAACAGAGGATGGGATGGTTAGATGGCATCACTGACTCAATGGACATGAGTTTGGGTGGACTCTGGGAGTTGGTGATGGACAGGAAGGCCTGGCGTGCTGCAGTTCATGGGGTCACAAAGAGTTGGACACAACTGAGCGACTGAACTGAACTGTTTTATCTGAGATTTTCTATTGCTGGCAAAAAAGCAAAGCAAAAACAAAAAACAAAGATTCTCCACAAATGTCAAAGTTGTTTTCTACAGGATCAGAAAAGATCTTCGAATAAAACCAAACTCTAGGACCCTACCTTTTGTTATAATTGAATTTTAAACTAAAATAGCAATGGCAACACCATTAAAAGGTCAGGAAATAATGGGTTCAGACTGAACTTCTATGTCATCGAGTCTAACTCCTTGACTCCCAGCAATGTTGTACAAAACTCCCCTTTCTTCAGACAAATACTGTTTGGTTGAATTATTCTGCTATTCAAAGTCCTCCCCAGTATGGACTCAACCATTTTCTCTTCCTCTGTATCTTAAGCTGCAGTTATATTCAACTATCTGGACTTTCCAAGTGTACCTAAGCTTTCCTACCTTTTATGCTTTGCTCACAAAACTATTTTTGCTTACAATATTTTCACCTCATCTCCACTAGCCCAAATTCTGCCCATATTTCAAGATCCAGATCAAATACCAACTCCATGAAATCTTGCAGAGTTTCCCAGAGACTTGTTTATAACTCTATCAATTTTCTGTTCACACTCTGCTTTCTAAGTTAGATGTCTGTTTATTTTCTTTTCACCTTTGCATCCTCTAGTGTCTTGCTCATAGTAGGAACTCAGTAAATATTTGTTGAACACCAATTTAAGTACTGCATTTTCTCCTAGGTATAGCCGATCATTAGTTCAACAAACATTTCCTGGGGATACAGCATTGAACATAACAGATATCTCTATCTTTTGAAAGATTTCATTCTAGTGAAAGAGATAAAAAATAATCAATATATTATTTAGGGAGTGAAAAAGTGCTAAGAAGAATGTTGGAAACTCCTTAACAGCAGAGAAAGTATCAGATTCACCTTTATTTCACTACAGTGTCAATAAATATATGTTGAAAGTGTTGAATGGCTTCACTTTAATAAAAAATGAATCAATAACAATACCTTATATTTTTATAGTGTTTAGCTATTTCAAAGTGTTTTTTCAGTTTTTCTGATTTGGTCTTCACATGCTTGTGGACTAGATATGATTGTTAGCATTTTCATTTCATAGATGAGGCCCAGAAAGCTTTTTTATTCAATGTAAAAAATGATTCTCTTTGGGTCCTTCATTCATTTATTCATTCAAGAAATATTTATTGACAGCCTACTTTGTGAGGGAGATATAATGCTAAATAATACATGTTCCTAAGGAGCTTTAATTAAAAGAGGGAAAGGGGTAGAATTAACTGGAACCAAAAATAATATGACCTCAGTATCCTAAGAAAGGTATCAATGAAGCATTCTGGCAGTTCAGAGGAGGGAGTGTTTGTCTTTGAGGAAAATAAAAGCTTTAGGAAATAGTTGGGCATTTAAGCTGGGTCTGAATTTTCCCTCATTTATAATGTGAGGACATAATCTCAGATGAGTTCCCACTGAGAGAACTAGTTCTGCCGTTTATGTATGGCATATTACGTGAGGTGTGACTATAAAATGTCAGGACTGATTTCTTCATGTGGCTCATAGATTGGCTTTGCTGGAAGCTCTAAAAGAGAAATTCTTGCAGTGTTTAGAGCAAAGGCAGCATCATTAGAGTAAACATATAGCTCTCAGAGTTATTACTTTTGAGGAATCACCACTTATTTGACTGTGCGATTTCAATAATTTATAATAATTTAACACCTTATTTTCAGATAAGGATTATTTCAGTTTAACAAGGGTGTTGTCCTATATGGTTGAATTATATACAAGGATTTGAGAGCGCACACAGTGATAGAATCCTAGGGCTGTAATGTAATCTTCTATATCCCATTACCTTAAGGGAAAAGATAGAGGAAACTCAGCTGAATTGCTATGACATAGACCATTTGAGACTCTTGAGAACTTCCTGAGTAAAATAAGCCTCCTGTGTTCCTAAATACAGGAGACCAATATAATGACACTTACAGTGAGACCACATAACTCTTAGTGCAAAAATACAAGAATTTGAATGAGCTATATTTCCTTCTTAGATTGCAGTAATTTACAGAAATAAAATAGTTTTACACATATCATGTGACTAAGCCAAAATATTACAATTAAGTCATGTTTTGAAGATTGAAATACAGTGTCTTAGAAATGTATACAAAGATGTGAACCTGCTTTTTACTGAAGTATGGTTGATTTACAATATTGTAATGGCTTTAGGTATACACAAAATAATTCAGTTATTTTTTAAGATAATTTTCCGTTATAGGTTATTAAAAATATTGAATATAGTTACCTGTGACACACAGTAAATACTTGTACTTATCTACTTTATGTTTAGTAGTTTGTATCTGTAAATCACATACCACTAATCTACCAATCCACCTATCCTTTTTCTGTTTGGTAGTAATGTTTGTTTTCTATGTCTGTGAGTCTGTTTAACTTCTGTATACAGATTCATTCGTTTTATTTTTTAGATTCTGCATATAAGTGCTATCATATAACATTTGTGTTTTTCTGATTTACTTCACTAAGTATAATAATCTCTAGGTCAATTCATGTTGCTGCAAATGGCAATGTTTCATGTTTTTATGGCTAATATTTCTTTCATATATATATGGCATTACCTTTCTTTGGGATTGGAATGAAAACTGACCTTTTCCAGTCCTGTGGCCATTGCTAAGTTTTCCAAATTTGCTGGCATATTGAGTGCAGCAGTTTCACAGCATCATCTTTTAGGATTTGAAGTAGCTCAGCTGAAATTCCATCACATATGCTAATTTTGTTCATAGTGATGCTTCCTAAGGCCCACTTGACTTTGCACTCCAGGATGTCTGGCTCTAGGTGAGTGATCACACCATTGTGGTTGTCTAGGTCATTAAGATCTTTTTTGTATAGTTCTTCTGTGTATTGTTGCCACCTCTTCTTAATATCTTCTGCTTCTGTTAGGTCCATATTTTTTCTGTCCTTTATTGTGCCCATCTTTGCATGAAATGTTCCCTGGGATATCTCTAATTTTCTTGAAGAGATCTCTAGTCTTTCACATTCTATTCTTCTCTATATCTTTGCACTGATCACTTAGGCTTTCTTGTCTCTCCTTGCTATTCTTTGAAACTCTGCATTCAGATGGATATATCTTTCCTTTCCTCCTTCTCCTTTCACTTCTCTTCTTTTCTCAGCTATTTGTAAGGCCTCCTCATGCAACCATTTTACCTTTTTGAATTTCTTTTTCTTGGATATGGTTTTGGTCACTGCCTCCTGTACAATGTTGTGAACTTCCATCCATAGTTTTACAGGGACTCTATCTATCAGATCTACCCCCTTGGATCACTTTCACTGTATAATCATAAGGGATTTGATTTAGGTCATACCTGAATGGTCTAGTGCTTTTCCCTACTCTCTTCAATTTAAATCTGAATTTGGCAATAAGGAGTTCATGATCTGAACCACAGTCAGCTCCTGGTGTTTTTTTTCCTGACTGTATATCATTTTTCCATCTTCTGATGCTAAGAATATAATCAATCTGATTTTGGTATTGACCATCTGGTGATGTCCATGTGTAGAGTCATCTCTTGTGTTGTTGAAAGAGGGTATTTGCTATAACCAGTAAATTCTCTTTTAAAAAGTCTGTTAGCCTTTGTGATGCTTCATTTTTTAATTAATTTATTTTTTTACTGAAGGATAATTGCTTTACAGAATTTTGCTGCTTTCTGTCAAACCTCAACATGAATCAGCCATAGGTATACATATACTCCCTCCCTTCTGAACTCCCTCTCATCTCCCTCCCCATCCCACCCCTCTAGGTTGATATAGAACCCCTTTTTGAGTTTTCTGAGCCTTACAGCAAATTCCCGATGGCTATCTATTTTACGTATGGTAATATAAGTTTCCATGTTACTCTTTCCATACATCTCACCATCTCTTCCCCTCGCCCCATGTCCATAAGGATATTCTCTATGCCTGTTTCTCCAATGTTGCCCTGTAAATAAATTCTTCAGTACCACTTTTCTAGATTCTGTATATATGTGTTAGAATATGGTATTTATCTTTCTCTTTCTGACTCGCTTCACTCTCTATAATAGGTTCTAGGTTCATCCACCTCATTAGAACTGACTCAAATGTGTTGCTTTTTATGGTTGAGTAATATTCCATTGTGTATATGTACCACACTTCTTTATCATTCATCTGTCCGTGGGCATCTAGGTTGCTTCTATGTTCTAGCTATTGTAAATAGTGCTGCGATGAGCAATGGGATACATGTGTCTCTTTCAATTTTGGTTTCCTCAGGGTATATGCCTAGGATTGCTGGGTCATATGGTGGTTTCATTCCTAGTTTTTTAAGGAATCTCCATACTGTCTCCCATAGTGGATGTATCAATTTACATTCCCACCAACAGTGCAAGAGTGTTCTCTTTTCACCACACCCTTTCCAGGATTCATTGTGTGTAGACTTTTTGATGAGGGCCATTCTGACCGTAGTGAGGTGATATCTCACTGTAGTTTTGATTTGGATTTTTTTAATAATAAGTGATGTTAAGCATCTTTTCATGTGTTTGTTAGCCACCTGTATGTCTTCTTTGGAGAAGTGTCTGTTTAGCTCTTTTTCCCACTTTTTGATTGAGTTTGTTTTTATCGTATTGAGTTGTATGAGTAGCCTGTATGTTTTGGAAATTAATCCTCCAACAGTTGTTTCATTTGCTATTATTTTCTCCCACTCTGAGGGTTGTGTTTTCACCTTGTTTACAGTTTCCTTTGCTGTGCAAAAGCTTTAAGTTTAATTAAGTCCCACATGTTTATTTCTGTTTTTATTTCCATTACTCTAGGAGGTGGGTCATAGAGGATCTTGCTTTGATTTACATCATCAAGTGTTCTGCCTATGTTTTTCTCTAAGAATTTTACAGTTTCTGGTCTTACATTTAGGTCTTTAATCTATTTTGAGTTTATCTTTGTGTGTGGTGTTAGGAAGTGCTTTAATTTCATTCTTTTACATGTAGCTGTCCATTTTTCCCAGCACCATTTATTGAAGAGGCTGTCTTTGCCCCATTCTATATTCTTGCCTCCTTTGTCAAAAATAAGGTACCCATAGGTGCATGGGTTTATTTCTGGGTTTCTATCTTGTTCCTTTGGTCTACATTTCTGTTTCTGTGCCAGTACCACACTGTCTTGATGACTGTAGCTTTGTAGTATAACCTGAAGTCAGGAAGGTTGATTCCTCCAGCTCGGGGTCTTTTGTGTTTCCATATGAATTGTGAAAATTTTTCGTTCTGGTTCTGTGAAAAATGCCATTGGTAATTTGATAGGGATCACAATGAATCTGTAGATTGCATTTGGTAGAATAGTCATTTTCACAATATTGATTCTTCCTACCCAGGAACATGAATTATCTTTCCACCTGTTTATGTCATCTTTGATTTCTTTCATTAGTGTCTCATAATTTTCTGTGCACAGTTCTTTTGACTCCTTAGGTAACTTTATTCCTAGATATTGAATTCTTTTTGTTGCAATGGTGAATGTGATTGATTCCTTAATTGCTCTTTCTGATTTTTCATTGTTAGTATATAGAAATGCAAGTGATTTCTGTGTACTGATTTTGTATCCTGCGACTTTGCTAAATTAACTAATCAGCTCTAGTAATTTTCTGAAACTATCTTTAGGGCTTTCTATGTACTGTATCATGTCATCTGCAAACAGTGAGAGCTTTACTTCCTTTCCGATCTGGATTCCTTTATTTTTTTTTTTTTTCTCTGGTTACTGTAGCTAGGACTTCCAGAACTATGCTGAATAATAGTGGCGAAAGTGGACACCCTTGTCTTGTTGGAATACTTTCAGTTTTTCATCATTGACAATAATGTTTGCTGTGGGCTTCTCATATATGGCCTTTACTATGTTGAGGTATGTTCCTTCTATGCCAATTTTTGAATAGTTTTAATCATAAATAGGTGATGAATTTTGTCAAAGGCTTTTTCTGCATCTATTGAGATGATCATATGGTTTTTATTTTTCAAGTTAATATGATGTATCACATTGATTGATTTCCATATATTGAAGAATCCTTGGATTCCTGGAATAAACCCAACTTGATCATAGTGTATGAGCTTTTTGATGCGTTGCTGAGTTCTGTTTGCTAAAATTTTCTTGAGGATTTTTCATCTATGTTCAGCAGTGATATTGGCCTGTTGTCTTTGTTATTGATTGTCTTTGTCTGGTTTTGGTATCAGGGTGATGGTGGCCTCATAGAATGAGTTTGGAAGTGTTCCTTCCTCTGCAATTTTTTGAAAGAGTTTTAGAAGGATAGGCATTAGCTTTTCTCTAAATGTTTGATAGAATTCTCCTGTGAAGCTATCTGGTCCTCGGCTCTGTTTTTTGGGAGATTTTTGATCACAGCTTCAATTTCAGTGCTTGAAATTGGGTTGTTCATAATTTCTATTTCTTCCTAGTTCAGTCTTGGAAGATTGAACTTTTCTAAGAATCTGTCCATTTCTTCCAGGTTATATATTTTATTGCCGTATAGTTGTTCATAATAGTCTTTTATAATCTTTTGTATTTCTGCATTGTCTGTTGTAACTTCTCCTTTTTCATTTCTAAATTTCTTAATTTGATTCTTTCTTTTTTTATTGAGGAGTCTGGCTAAGGGTTTGTCAATTCTGTTTATCTGCTCAAAGAACCAGCTTTTAATTTTATTAATCTTTACTACTGTTTCCTTCATTTCTTTTTCATTTATTTCTGCTTGGATCTTTATGATTACTTTCCTTCTACTAATTTTGGGCTTTTTTACTTCTTCTTTTTCCCTCTTAGAACTGCTTTTGCTGAATTCCATAGATTTCGATTTGTCATGTTTTCATTGTCATTTGTTTCTAGAATTTTTTTATTTCCCTTTTGATTTCTTCAGTAATTTGTTAGTTATTTAGAAACCTTTTGTTTAATCTCCATGTGTTTGTGTTTCTTACTGTTTATTTTTCATGTATTTTATATCTAGTCTCAAAGCATTGTGATTAGAGAAGATACTTGATACGATTTCAATTTTCTTAAATTTGATTTGTGACCCAAGATGTGGCCTATCCTGGAGAATGTTCCATGTGCACTTGAGAAGAAGGTGTATTCTTCTGCATTTGGATGGAATGTCCTGAAGATATCAATGAGATCCATATCATCTAATGTATCATTTAAGACTTGTTTCTGTATTAATTTTCTGTTTCGATGATCTGTCCATTGGTTTGAATGAGGTGTTAAAGTCTCCTACTATTATTGCGTTACTGTCAATTTCTCCTTTTATTTCTGTTAGTGTTTGTCTTATGTACTGAGATGCTCCTATGTTGTGTGTATAGATATTTACAGTTGTTATGTGTTCCTCTTGGATTGATCCCTGGATCAATTGGATTGATCCCAGGATAAGCCTTCCTTATCTCTTGTAATCTTCTTTATTTTAAGGTCTATTTTGTCTTATATAAGAATTGCTACTCCAGCTATCTTTTGCTTCTCATTTGCATGGAATATAATTTTACATCCTTTAAACTTTCAGTCTATATGTGTCTTGAGGTCTGAAGTGGGTTTCTTGTAGACAGCATATATATGGGTCTTGTTTTTGTATCCATTCAGCCAGTCTGTGTCTTTTGGTTGGATCATTTAATCCATTTACATTTAAAGTAATTATTGATGTATATTTACCTATTGCCATTTTCTATTTGTTTGGGGTTGATTTTGTAGATCTTTTTTCTTCTCGTATTTCTTGAGTATATAAGTCTGTTTAACATATGTTGTAAAGCTGGTTTGGTGGTACTGAATTCTCTTAACTTTTGTTTGTCTGAAAAGCTTTTTATTTCTCCATTAATTTTGAATGAGATCCTTGTTGAGTACGGTAATCTTGGTTGTAGATTTTTCCCTTTCTGTACTTTAAATATATCCAGGCCTTATCGTTTGGCCTGCAGAGTTTCTGCTGAAAGATCAGCTGTTAAGCTATGGGTTTCCCTTGTATGTTACTTGTTGCTTCTCCCTTGATGCTTTTAATATTCTTTCTTTGTGTTTAGTCTTTGTTAGTTTGATTAGTATGTGTCTTCACATGTTTCTCCTTGGGTTTATCCTGTATGGGACTCTTTGTGCCTCTTGAACTTGATTGGCTATTTCTTTTCCCATGTTGGGGAAATTTTCAACTATAATCTCTTCACAAATTTTCTCATACCCTTTCTTTTTCTATTCTTCTTCTGAGACCCCTATAATTTGAATGTTGGTGCATTTGATATGATCCCAGATGTCTCTGAGACTGTCCTCAGCTCTTTTCATTCTTTTTACTTTATTCTGCTCTTCAGAAGTTATTTCCACCATTTTATCTTCCAGTTCACTGATTTGTTCTTCTGCTTCAGATATTCTGCTATCAATTCCTTCTAGAGGATTTTTAATTTCAGTAATTGTGTTGTTTGTCTCTGTATGCTTATTCTTTAATTCTTCTAGGTCTTTGTTAATTGATTCTTGCATTTTCTCCATTTTATTTACAAGGTTTTTTTTTATCATCTTTACTATCATTATTCTGAATACTTTTTCAAGTAATTTTCCTATTTCCTCTTCATTTATTTGGACTTCTGGGTTTCTAGTTTGTTCCTTCATTTGTGCAGTATTTCTCTGCCCTTTCTGTTTTTTTTTTTTTTTAATTATTGTGTTTGAGATCTCCTTTTCCTATGCTTCAAGGAAAGTTGAATTCCTTCCTTGAAGAAGGTTGAATTCTTTCTTCTTTTTAGTTTCTGCCCTCCTAACATTGGTCCAGTCGTTTGTGTGCGCTTTGTATAGGGTCTGATTTATGCTGAGTTTTCGCTTTTTTGTTTGTTTTTCCTCTGACGGGCAGGGCTGAGTGAGGTGGTGATCCTGTCTGCTGACGATTGGGCTTGTATTTTTGTTTTGTTTGTTGTTTAGATGACGTGCCCTGCACAGGGTGCTACTGGTGGTTGTGTGAAGCCGTGTCTTGTATTCAAGTGGTTTCCTTTGTGTGAGTTCTCACTATTTGATACTCCCTAGGGTTAGTTCTTTGGTAATCCTGGGTCTTGGAGTCAGTGCTCCCACTCTAAATGCTCAGGCTGATCTCTGCTCAGGAACGAAGATTCCACAAGTAGTTTGTTATGGCATTAAGGGAAAGTAAAACAAATATGTAAAAACAAGAAACCAAAGATGAACCCAAGAGCAATGGCAGTTACAAAACCAGGCAAATAATAATTAAAATAATGGAATATACACATATACATATACACCCATGAGCAAAGTGAAAACAGTTCAACAAAAATAAAGTAGACTGACTCGGCAAACAAGGGAAATCAAAAATTATATTTACCAGTTAAAAACAAAACTAACTTAAGCACAAAGTGGAAAACAAAACTAAAGCAAGGCTCCAAGCGGGGAATAAAGCAATGAAAACAAAACTAACAAGTATGTTGAGAGGAAATGAAAGAAAGAAGAATAGATGTGCAAAGTTAAATAGAGGTAGATAAAGAAGATTTATGGGGTTGCAAAGAGTCGGACACAACTGAGTGGCTGAACTGAACTGAACTGCAAGGGGAAAAGAACGGTAGGAAAAGCAAACAAAGGAATAAATGTAGAAAAAATAATAATAGCTTTAAAAAATTAAAACTAAAAAAAAGAGAGAAAAGAAAAAGAAAGGAAAACTCCCCGGAACTGCAAAATCCCAACATAGAGGCAGAGGTTTATGATAATAAAAATTGTGACTGAGGGAAAAAAAAATAAGAAAAGCTCAGAAGCTTAATTGGATTTCTTAGTGCCAATAAAATCAACAACTACAACAGAGGGTGGGGGGAAGAAAAAAAATCCAGAAGTATCTACAGAACAGGTAAAAAAAAAAATAATAATAATAAAGGTTTTTCTTGAGTTACTGCTGTCAGAGTCCTTTCCCACTCTTGGAATCACAGTTCAGCTTACATCCCTAGGATGCCCTCCAACACTGTACTGATCTTTGGACCTGCTGTGGGGGCTGCTCAGATTCTAATCTGGTCCTACTCCTGTGTGTTCTTGCCTCCGAGGTCCACAGCTATCAGAGCTAGTGCATTTTCTTTTGTGGGAGCTTCCAGTGGCCTTTTATATATTCCATAGATACAGAGTCTGCTTAGTTGATCATGTGGATTTAATCTGTAGCTTGTACAGCTGGTGGGAAGGTTTTGAGTTTTCTTCCTTAGCCACACTGCCCCTGGGTTTCAACTGTGGTTTTATTTTCACCTCTACATGTGGGTCATCCACTGGGGTTTAGCTCTTGAGACTGCTCTGGAAGGCTTGGGTTTTCCCCTGTGAGGGCCAGGTGTGGAAGTGGTGCAGCTGCTTGGGTTGCAGGGGTTCTGACAACACCAGGTACTCAGGGTGGGTGGTGGCTAGGGCAGCAGGAAATATAATGCTCTAGAAGGGTATGGCAACCAGTACTGGCCAATACACTCCAGTATTCTTGCCTGGAGAAACCCCCTCTCTGACAAAGATCCGCTGTGGGGATTGGACCCCAGCTTCAGTTCCTCCACCTGCCAAGGGTAGGTCCAATGCTACAAATACTCCTGTTTTTCCCCATAGTTCCTTTGTCGCACTGAGTTTTATGTGGTTCTACATATTCTTTTGCACTGGTCAGGTCCTCCTATCCACTTTCAGCTGGTGTTCTGCATGCACTTCTGTGTCTGAAGGTGTATTCCTGATGTATCCATGGAGAGAAATGTACTCCACGTCCACCTACTCTTTCACCATCATGTTCTCTGTGCTGCTTCATTTTGTATTCCAAGGCCAAACTTGCCTGTTACTCTAGGTACCTCTTGACTTCCTACTTTTGCATTCCAGTCCCCTATGATGCACTCTGCCAAAGAATGTTCAAACTACTGCAAAATTACACTTATCTCACTTGCTAGCAAAGTAACGCTCAAAATTCTCCAAGACAGGCTTCAACAGTACATGAACTGTGAACTTCCAGATGTTCAAGTTGGATTTAGAAAAGGCAGAGGAACCAGAGATCAAATAGCCAACATCCATTGGATCATATAAAAAGCAAGATAATTCCATAAAAACATATACTTCTGCTCTATTGATTATGCCAAAGCCTTTGACTGTGTAGATCACAACAAACTTGGAAAATTCTTCAAATGATGGGAATATCAGACCACCTGACTTGCCTCCTGAGAAATCTGTATACACGCCAAGAAGCAACAGTTAGTACCGGACTTAGAACAACAGACTGGTTCCAAATTGGGAAAGGAAGACGTCAAGGCACTATATTGTCACCCTACTTATTTAACTTATATGCAGAGTACATCATGCAAGATGCCAGGCTGGATGAAACATGACCTGGAATCAAGATTGACAGGAGAAATATCAACAACCTCAGATACACATATGACATCACCCTTATGGCAGAAAGAGCCACTTGATGAAAGTGAAAGAGAAAAGTGAAGAAGGGAGGTGGGAGGGGTATTCTGGAAGGGAGAAACATATACACCCATGGTGGATTCATGTCAATGTATGGAAAAACAAATACAATATTGTAAAGTTAAAAAAACAAAAAACAAAAAAACTAAAATTTGGCATCTGGTCCCATCACTTCATGACAAATAGATGGGGAAACAATGGAAACAGTGACAGACTTTATTTTCTTGGTCTCCAAAATCAGTGCAGATGGTGACTGCAGCCATGAAATTAAAAGACGCTTGCTCCTTGAAAGAAAAGCTATGACCAACTTAGATAGCATATTAAAAAGCAGAGACATTATTTTGCCAACAAAGATCCGTCTAGCCAAAGCTATGGTTTTTCACTGTTAGCCTGTTAGCCTTTTCTCTGTTCACTCTTTTAGCCTTTGTCCTCCTTTATTTTGTACTCCAAGGCCAAACTTGCCTGTTACTCCAGATATCTCTTGAGTTTAAACTTTTGCATTCCATTCCCCTGTGAGGAAAAGAACACTTTTTTTTCTTTTTTTGGTGTTAGGTCTAGAAGGCCGTGTAGGTCATCATAGAACTGTTCAACTTCAGATTTTTTGGCATTAGTGGTTGGGGCATAGTCTTGGGTTACTGTGATACTGAATGGCTTGCCTTGGAAATGAACAGAGATCATTCTGTCATTTTTGAGACTACACCCAAGTACTGCATTTTGGACTCCCTTGTTAACTATGAAGGCTACTCCATTTCTTCTAAGTGATTCTTGCCCACAAAGTAGATACAGTGGTTATCTGAATTAAATTCACCCATTCCTGTCCATTTAATTCACTGATTCCTAAAATGTCAATGTTCACTCTTACCATCTCCTGTTTGACCACTTCCAATTTCCTTTGATTGACGGACCTAACATTCCACGTTCCTATGCTCTTTACAGCATTGGACGTTACTTTATCACCACAACTGGGAATTGTTTTCACTTTGGCTCCTGTCTCTTCACTCTTTCTGGATTTATTTCTCCACTGATCTCCAGTAGAATATTGGGCACCTACTGACGTGGGGAGTTCATCTTTCAGTGTCCTATCTTTTTGCCTTTTCATACTGTTCATGGCAAGAATGCTGAAGTGGTTTGCCATTCCCTTCTCCAGTGGACCACATTTTGTTAGAACTCTCCACCATGGTGCATCTGTCTTGAGTGGCCCTACAGAGCATGGCTCGTAGTTTCATTGAGTTAGACAAGGCTGTGATCCAAGTTATCAGTTTGGTTAGTTTTCTGTAACTGTGGTTTCCATTCTGTCTGCCCTCTGATGGATAAGGAAAAGAGGCTTATGAAAGCTTCTTGATGGGAGGAACTTGCTGTGGGGGAATCTGGGTCTTGCTCTGATGGGTGGAGCCATTGCTCTGATGGGGGAGTTCAATTCAGTTCAGTTGCTCAGTCGTGTCCAACTCTTTGCAACCCTATGGACTGCAGCACGCCAGGCCTCCCTGTCCATCACCAACTCCTAGAGTTTACTCAAACTCATGTCCATTGAATCCGTGATGCCATCCAACCATCTCATCCTCTGCCATCCCCTTCTCCTCCTGACTTCAGTCTTTCCCAGCATCAGGGTCTTTTCTAATGAGTCAGTTCTTCGCATCAGGTGGCCAAAGTATTGGAGTTTCAGCCTTAGCATCAATCCTTCCAATTAATATTCAGGGCTGATTCCTTTAGGATGGACTGATTAGATCTCCTTGCGGTCCAAGGGATCCTTAAGAGTCTTCTCCAACACCACAGTTCAAAAGCATCAATTCTTCAGCACTCAGCTTTTTTTATAGTCCAACTCTCACATCCATACATGACTACTGGAAAAGCCATAGCTTTGTCTAGACGGACCTTTGTTGGCAAAGTAGCATCTCTGCTTTTTAATATGCTGTCTAGGACCATGCTCAGTAAATCTTTAATCCAATTTTCTGTTGATGGGTGGGATTGTGTTCCTGCCCTGTTTTTTGGCCTGAGGCAATCTCCTTCTAAAGGACTTAGGACTGGGTTTTTTTAGGTATCTTTTTTGATAAGATAGAAATTAAGCAACCCCAGGGGACTTCTCTGGCAGTCCAGTGGTTAAGATGCTGCATTCCAAAAACTGGGGGTGTGGTTTTATCCCTGGTTGGAGAACTAAGATCCCACATGCTAAATGATGTGCTCGCCACCAAATTAAGCAAGCCCATATTTACACCCCACCTTTTTATTAAATCTGAAAAACAAAAAGGGAAAATGTACAAATTATTCAAAAATTAAAGAAATTGGAGCCCAAAAGAAGACAAAAATTGCTTAAGAACTAGTAACTAACCAATAGCAGAGGCCAGGACTAAAACTCAGATATTCTTTCACCTAGACTAACCCTTTTTCCTGGTAACTTAAGTTGCCTTGCAAGCTAACTTTACAATTTTGTTAGTGAACACGTTGAAAATGTTAACAGTTGCCTTTTCCCTACCGCAACTCTGTTACTTTGTACCTATTATAGGAACAGTGGAAAGAAATGGGTAACACTGACTATGGTGCTGTTTAATTTGTTGAAAGTAGTTTCTGATTTACCATCTCAAAAATTGATTTGTAGCCAATATATAAAGCAAAAATTATTATTTTTATGACAGCATCTGAATTATAAATACTTTTATTGGTGTAAAATGGCTAGAACTATCTACAAAGCAGCTATATGAGATAAAAAGTCCCATACCTCATGGCTGTTCTCATATATTTTTTGGATGGTGCCCATCCATAAAAGCAACTAAATAGCAGCATCCAGAATGGGTCGGTTTGAAAAGACTAAATAATTAATGTTATATTGAAAATTATTCTAGCAGTCTTAGGGGAGATTGCAAGGGGATATATGTATGGAGAGGGCAGGAGCAATTCAAGAAAAACTCAAAGTAGTAACTCTTTTCCTCACTGAATCTAGCCACATGTTAAAAACTCAGCTCAATATGTTTTTACTCTGCATTATTAACTCATTAAGGCTATACCCATGGAATATAGAATGGGAAACTGGCTGTAGGTTCCTGCCGTTAGCACTATTCCAGATAGCTCTCTCTACTATACTGAGTAGCTTACCTATAGAGTGAAATAGATGGCCAGCTCCATGCAATGATGTGAAGAGCAGTAAGAGGCATCCCATCTCCAAAGTGTTACCTTTTCCTTAGCTTGTTGCTTCTTTCAATAAAGGATTAAACACCCTTGTTAGAATATAAATGTTACCTGAAATGGGGAAAATATTACACAATCATCAGTCTCAACTATCACAACTAATTTTCCCTTGAGCAGGATTCTGAGAAAATGGAACAGAGCACAGGCAAATGTTGATAGGTGGAGGGGAAGAAACTGAGTGGTGGTAAGTAGGAAGAGAAAATTGGGAATGAATATCTTTTTTCCACAAGCATTTCTATCAGGGGAAAGAACTGATGTAGAGGGCATGGAAAATTTAGAGATCTCCCCAAAACAAGAATAGTAATATAAGACTTATTTTTGACTTCCTTCATCATACCTGTCCTCAACTTACCTACTTGGATATACTAACTTGGGGGATACATGCACATCAGGCTAGAAGTCAGGACTTCTTGATGCTCTGGCTATGATTCTGATCATAACTGAGAGTTACAGAGGTAGCTGCTTTTTCCTTCTTCTTTAATAACTCATTAACAATGGAAACCTTAATGTTTCTTCTGCTGAGCAGCCACAAGCTCTGCTTCTATCACCATTATCTTTGTTAGCTTTTTTGATTGTTATTCATGATCAGCTTGGCTACTTGCAATCAAACTTAAATGGATGTAACCTTGGCTTTATGGATAACTGATGCTAGTTCTACTAAAATCTGAATCTTAAAACTTACCAGCAAACCGCTTAGAATTCCAAAGGGGCCTCTAGGCCTCCATACGACCCTGCAGGTTTAGTGAGCAGTGAGGTGAGAAGATCTCTAAATTTCCATTGCCTTCTTCTTGCAATTGTCCATGCTATGTGCTTAAATCTTACCTATATCCGTGGAAATAAGAGAGTGAAGATAATAGGAAAGTTTTTACAGTGAGGAACAAACTGTCAGATGAGTCTTCAGAGCAGACACAGACAGTTTCATGCGTAAAGAGTAGAAAGTATTAATTCCCAGCCTCTGACTTAATTCCCTCACTCTTCTTCTCTGGTGCCTTGGCCTGGCTTCATGCTTTCTGAAAGTATTATTGTTTTAGTAAATGCATTTTTAGAATTCATGTTATCTCTTCAAGAAGGAAAAGCACATGAGTCTGAGGGAAGGATGTGCAGGATGGTTATGAAGCCTTTACCTGAAGAAATAAAAATGACAGATTAACTTGGCTTTTTGTTGATTGTTTTGTTTCAGATTAAGGAATGATTCATCAACCAATTATAGTTAAAATGAATGAACACATGAGTGAGCTTTCATGAGAATGGAACTTCAGCCCTATCACAGTTACCTAATAGCTGGCTGTCACAGAGCACCTTGAATGTGTGCCTCTCTGCTCAATGTTCAATATAAAACTTTGTAAGGAAAGTAGGAGAGGCATAGGAAAAAGAGGATAGAATTGCAGTATGACTAGATTCTAGGGGTGATAAGAATTTGGAGAAGCCTGTGTGAAGATTCCTGTATCTGCATAGTAATGTGTCTGGCTGATATCACAGTGCTTACTTAGAAGTTTGACAATGTTAAAGTAGATAGAGTACTGAATTTGAAAATAGCTCTAATTCTTAGTTCTGCTGCTGTTACTGTGTGAAGCCTGAGAAGAAACAGACTCTTAATTTTCCCCAGCACCAAAATGAGGTAGCTGGGTAAGAAAACACTTAAAGTAGCTTCCAAATCTAGTGTTTTGTGGGTATGAGCCTGCAATTTTCATGAGTAATCAAATAATACCCCATTAAGGTGGACCAAAGCAAAATGCACAAATATGTTGTGTTGGGGTCATTGAATTTTCTTTGCATTTTCTTTCTACCTCTGAAATGTATTCATGCAATTCTATTAGCCTTATATATACTTCACCAGAATACCCCCAAATTTTGCCTGTTGAAATCATTCTCTTCTTTGAAGCCTATCCCAAAGATTATTTTTACAATTTCATTTTCTCTGACACTCTAAAACAAGAAATAAATTCTCCTTCTTAGTGCCTAGAGCACATAATCTGCCTTTTCCCTACAGCAGTAATCAACAACTCTTCATCTTGATTGAGTATATCTTTTTTTCCTCACACTGAGACCTGGGACTAGGTCTTACTCATGTCTTCCACATTTCCCTGTATCTATCACATGGGATTTGTTCAATACATGGTATATTAAATCTTTTCAAGCCAATAATAAGAAGCATCTTGTCTCTCTGAAATGTGATTGCAAATTAATTAAAAAAAAAACTAAGTATCTGTTGTGTTCAGAAATGTGAACCTATTTAAATTTTATCTTAACTTTGAATTGTGCAACAATTTCAGACTTAAAAAAATAGTTGTGGAAGTTGTACAAAGAATTCCCAAATACCCTTCATATCCTTCATCAAATTAATCATACATAACCATAATACAACTATGAAAATCAGGAAATCAGCAATGGTCCAATGGCAGTATCTAATATACAGACTTTATTTAAATTTCACCAATGGTCCCATGAATGTGCTTTTTGTGATCCAACATTTAATCGAAGATCACACGTTACATTTGCAGTTGTCATGTCTCCTAAATCTCTTTTAAGCTGAAACAGCTTTTTTGTCTGTCCTTCAGATCCTTGAAACCATTAAAAAAATATTGGCAATTTTTTTTTTGTAGAATGTTCCTCAAATTAAGTTTGTGAGCAGATTATGCATTTTTGTAGAAATACCATAGAAGTAATGCATGCTACTTGGTGTATCATATCAGGAATCATATGTCCATTTGTCCCATTACCAGTGATGCTATTAACTTTAATCATTTGGTTGAGGACATCCTCTCTAAATTTATTATTTTTTTCTTTCAATAATTAATAATTTTCCTGTAAGGGAATGCTTTGAGACTATGCTATTATTGTAGTGTTTGTCAAGTAGTGGTTTTCTATTTCTCTCATTGTTTTTACATTTATTAGCTGAAATATTAGTAGCAGATATGAGCTTTCTCTTCTCTCCCATTTGTTTACTTATAAAATAATCTTTATATCATCCTGGACCCATGGATTCTTATTTTATATATACAAAGGGAAATAATCCAATACCCTTGTTCTTTATTTTGTTTGAGCCAATTTTAAAGAAAAATTTTCAATTCTGATTTTATCCTGTTCTCTCTTCTGACCTAAGAGTAGTGTATGAAGTTCAAACTCTTGATTAGGGCTACCCAAAGAATAGGAGGCCCATTTTTTTTTCTTAAACAGTATCAAATCATGAGAGCACCTAGTACAATATCATGTGCTCAGTGAATATTCAAAGAGTGGGCTTTCTTTTTGTTACTGAAGCAGGTAATTCTAAAGCCTTGGCAAAATGAAAGCTCAAACTTCTGTTCATTATAAGTAATTTTACTTTGGACCATATATTCAGCCACTATTCTGTTCATCATTGTAGATGTTGAGTACTGAAACAAATTTTTTTGCATCTAAAAATTGTCTAGAGGCACTGGTCACATAACTAGGAGGTAAATAATGTTGGCATTGCTTCAAGATGACATTGGAACACTGGCATGTGTTACTGTGCTAAATTTAACCTTGTATGAAGGCTACTAAAAGTATTCATTTCAGTGCAGATCTTGATTAAACACTGATAAATTGGACAGAAGAGAAAACGGAGCTTGGGCCAAGGTAATGACCCTGGTAGGTAAGGACTTTAAAAATAGGGAAAATGGTGAAATAGAGAGCTATTTGCATGAAACAGTTCTCCCTGTAACTCCAAAGGGCAGAAAACAACCCACAGTTGCCTTCAAAGCAGTCAAGTGAAGAAAACAACTAATTAAATGAAAAAAGAAGATAATCTCTTTCCTGTGAATTCTGGCAGACCTCAGAGCTACAAATTGGAGAGACATTTCAGGTAAGTAACATTATTCACTTTAAGCAAGATATCGTTAAAAAAATGTGTATCTCTTTGGAACTCAGTCCATAGGGTTCTAACTAATGGGAACTAGAACACGCTTGTGATACCATAGACCCAGAATGGATCTAGTTGTGTAGGGCTTGAAATGTATATAACATGGCATTCCTTATGTGAGAAAAAAAATGCACGCCATTTACTTGCAAATATTATACAAGCATGTGAGCATGTGAGCACATTGCTAACATACCTCTCAGAGTCTTGGAAAGTATTTATGCAAGTGAGGGCCCCTGAAGCTTCAACTCCATTAGATTCACAGTAAATCTGCATCTCGGTGGATTCATAGAATGGACTACAGGAAAAACCTGATATGAGGCTCCAATAACTTTCCTTACCTGGTACAAGTCCATAGGCTTAATTGTCATAGTTATAACCGGATCTAGAGATGCCACAAAGAAAATTATATAGCTTCTGTTGAAATTGTAGGATTACTGGATGGCTTTTGTAAAAGTAGACTACTCTGTGGAAGTCATTGCCCCAAAGCAATGATTTGGTAGATTTCCTGTAGCAAAGGAGTGGTGTAGGGGTGAAAGGTAGATAAGTCAATGATATGGGTGGATTATATTGGGTTGTCCAAAACAGTTCATTTGGGTTTTTCCATAACATCTTATGGAAAAAAGCAGAACAAATTTTTAATGTTAAAAATGTTACAACTGTAACATGTTAAAAATGTTTATAAGTGCAATGGAAATATAACTCTTCGTGGTTTGTGAGTTTATGGTATTTGCTACATGAAGATTTAACAAGAAAGGACTGCATCTCACAGTTTTTGAATCTTAACTCTACCTAAATCATCTCTCTCGGTCTTCATAATCCTGAGGTTTTGTGTTCCTCTAAAATAACCGCTATTGCAGTAGCCTGTAGTTTATAGCAGTGGTTCTCAAAAGGAGGAACTACTTGGAACACTTGTATAAACTAATTTATAGGCACCTTTGCTCACAGTCTGATGCGGGAGGTCTGGAGTGTGGCTCAGGATTTTTTTTTTTTTTATTTCTATTGGAGTATAGTTGCTTTGCAATGTGGTGGTAGTTTCTGCTGTACTGCAAAGTAAATAAGTTATAGGTATACATATATCCCCACTTTTTAAAATTTCCTTCCCATTTAGGTCACCACCTAGCATTGAGTAGAGTTTCCTGTGCTTTACAGTAGGTTCTCATTAGTTATCTATTTATAAAGAAGTGTATATATGTAACCCCAAACTGTCAATTTATCCCACCCCACTTCGCCCTTTGGTATCCATAGTTTTTTCTCTACATCTGTGTCTCTATTTTTGCTTTGCAAATAAGTTCACCTGTACCATTTTTATAGATTCCACATGTAAGTAATATTTGCTTTTCTCTTTCTGACTTACTTCACTCTGTATGACAGTCTCTAGATCTATCCACATCTCTGCAAATGGCATGGTTTCATTCTTTTATTATGGCTGAGCAGGCTACAGTCCATGGGGTCACAAAGAGTTGCACATGACTTAGCAACCAAACAACAATAATAATCCATTGTATATGTGTAACCACGTTTTCTTTTTCCATTCATGTGTTGATGAATATTTAAGTTGCTTCCATGTTCTAGATATTGTAAATAGTGCAGCAAAGAATACTGGGGTGCATGTATATATGTTGATATTAATTTATATATTTTAATTTATTTATTTCAATTGAGGAATAATTGTTTTACAATGCAAATATATGTTTGAATTATGGTTTTCTCCAGATATATGCCCAGAAGTGGAATTGCTGGGTCATATGGTAGTTCTGTTTATAGTGTTTTTGGAACCTCCATACTGTTCTCCATAGCGGCTGAGCCAATTTACATTCCCACCAACATTGTAGGAGGGTTCCCTTTTTTCCACATACTTTACAGCATTTATTGCTTGTAGATTTGTACGTGTGTGTTTAGCAGAGTTTTATTAAAGTGAAAAAGGGACAGATAAAGCTTCTGACATAGACATCAGAAGGGGTACAGAGAGTGTTCCACTCACTAGTCTCAGCAAGGGAGTTATGTTTTCAAATGGTTATTACAGCAAAGCAAAAGAATGTCTCAGGCTGTAAGGGTCTTACCAGACACACTTTCACAAGATATATATTTTTTTAATTTATTTTTTAAATTTATTTATTATAATTGGAGGCTAATTACTTTACAATATTGTAGTGGTTTTTGCCATACATTGACATGAATCAGCCATGGGTGTACAAGTATTCCCCATCATGAACCCCCTTCCCATCTCCCTCCCCACCCCATCCCTCAGGGTCATCCCAGTGTACCGGTCCTGAGCACCCTGTCTCATGCATCGAACCTGGACTGATGATCTACTTCACATATGGTAATATACATGTTTCAATGCCGTTCTCTCAAATCATCCCACCCTTGCTTTCTCCCACAGAGTCCAAAAGTCTGTTCTTTACATCTGTGTCTCTTTTGCTGTCTCACATACAGGGTCGTCATTACCACCTTTCTAAATTTCATATATACGCGTTAATATACTGTGTTGGTGTTTTTCTTTATGACTTACTTCACTCTGTACAACAGGCTCCAGTTTCATCGACCTCATTAGAACTAATTCAAATGTATTATTTTTAATAGCTGAGTAATGTTCAATTGTGTATATGTACCACTGCTTTTTTATCCATTCATCTGCCGATGGACATCTAGGTTGCTTCCATATCCTAGCTATTGGAAACAGTGTTGCGATGAACATTGGGGTTACACGTGTCTCTTTCAATTCTGGTTTCCTCCGTGTGTATGCCCAGTAGTGGCACTTCTATTGCCAGTTTTTTAAGGAATCTCCACACTGTTCTCCATAGTGGCTATACTAGTTTGCATTCCCATCAACAATATAAAAGGGCTCCCTTTTCTCCACACCCTCTCCAGCATTTATTGCTTGTAGACTTATGGATAGCTGCCATTCTAACTGGCATGAGATGGTACCACAATGTGGTTTTGATATGCATTTCTCTGACAATGAGTGATGTTGAGTATCTTTTCACGTGTTTGTTAGCCATCTGTATGTCTTCTTTGGATGAATGTCTGTGTATTTATTTGGCCCATGGTTTAATTGGGTAATTTATTTTTCTGGAATTGAGCTGCAGGAGCTGTTTGTATATTTTTGAGATTAATTCTTTATAAGTTGCTTTGTTTGCTATTATTTTCTCCCATTCTGAAGGCTGCATTTTCAACTTGCTTAGCTTCCTTCATTGTGCAAAAGCTTTTAAGTTTAATTAGGTCCCATTTGATTATTTTCGCTTTTATTTCCATTACTCTAGGAGGTGGGTCTTAGAGAATCTTGATGTGGTATATGTCAGAGAGTGTTTTGCCTATGTTTTCCTCTAGGAGTTTTATAGTTTCTGGTCTTACATTTAGATCTTTAATCCATTTTGAGTTATTTTTGTGTATGGTGTTAGAAAGTGTTTTAGTTTCATTCTTTTACAAGTGGTTGACCAGTTTTCCCAGCACCACTTGTTAAAGAGATTGTCTTTTCTCCATTGTATATTCTTGCCTCTTTTGTCAAAGATAAGTTGTCCATAGTTACGTGGACTTATCTCTGGGCTTTCCATTTTGTTCAACTGATCTATATTTCTGTCTTTGTGCCACTACCATTCTGTCTTGATGAGTGTAGCTTTGTAATAGAGCCTGAAGTCAGGCAGGTTGATTCCTCCAGTTCCATTCTTCTTTCTCAAGATTGCTTTGGCTATTCGAGGTTTTTTGTATTTCCATACAAATTGTGAACTTATTTGTTCTAGTTCTCTGAAAAATACTGTTGGTAGCTTGATGGGGATTGCATTGAATCTATAGATTACTTTGGGTAGTATACTCACTTTCACTATATTGATTCTTCCGATCCATGAATATGGTATATTTCTACATCTATTTGTGTCCTCTTTGATTTATTTCATCAGTGTTTTATAGTTTTCTATATATAGGTCTTTTGTTTCTTTAGGTAGATATATTCCTAAGTATTTCATTCTTTTTGTTGCAGTGGTGAATGGAATTAGTTCCTCAATTTCTCTTTCTGTTTTCTCATTGTTAGTGTATAAGGATGCAAGGGATTTCTGTGAGTTAATTTTATATCCTGCAACTTTACTATATTCACTGATTACCTCTAGTGATTTTCTGGTGGAGTATTTAGGGTTTTCTATGTAGAAGATCATATCATCTGTAAACAGTGAGAGTTTTACTTCTTCTTTTCCAATCTGGATTCCTTTTATCTCTTTTTCTGCTCTGATTGCTGTGGCTGAAACTTCCAAAGCTATGTTGAACAGTAGTGGTGAGAATGGGCACCCTTATCGTGTTCCTGACTTTAGGGGAAATGCTTTCAATTTTTCACCATTGAGGATAATGTTTGCTGTGGGTTATCATATATCGCTTATATTATGTTGAAATATGTTCCTCCGATGCCTATTTTCTGGAGAATTTTTTGCATAAATAGGTGTTGGATTTTGTCAAAAGCTTTCTCTGTGTCTATTGAGATAATCATATGGTTTTTATCTTTCAATTTGTTAATATGGTGTATCACATTGATTGATATACAAATATTGAAGAATCCTTGCATTCTTGGTATAAACCCAGCTTGGTCATGATGTATGATCTTTTTAATATGTTGTTGGATTCTGTTTGATAGAATTTTGTAAAGGATTTTTGCACCTATGTTCATCAGTGATATTGGCCTGTAGTTTTCTTTTTTTGTGGCATCTTTGTCTGGATTTGGTATTAGGGTGATGATGGATTGATAGACTGAGTTTGGAAGTTTACATTTCTCTGCAAGTTTTTGGAAGAGTTTGAGTAGGATAGGTGTTAGCTCTTCTCTAAAATTTTGGTAGAATTCACCTTTGAAGCCATCTGGGCCTGGAATTTTTGTTTGTTGGAAGATTTTTATTACAGTTTTGATTTCCTTGCTTGTGATAGGTCTGTTAGATTTTATATTTCTTCCTAGTTCAGTTTTGGAAAGTTATACATTTCTACGAATTTGTCCATTTCTTCCAAGTTGTCCATTTTACTGGCATACAGTTGCTGATAGTAGTCTTTTATGGTCCTTTGTATTTATGTGTTGTCTGTTGTGATTTCTCCATTTCCCTTTCTAATTTTGTTGATATGATTCTTCTCCCTTCGTTTCTTGATGAGTCTGGCTAATGGTTTGTCTATTTTATTTATCTTCTCAAAGAACCAGCTTTTAGTTTTGTCGATTTTTGCTATAGTCTCCCTTGTTTCTTTTTCATTTATTTCTGCCTTAATTTTTTATGATTTCTTTCCTTCTACTAAACCTGGGGTTCTTAATTTCTTCTTTTTCTAGTTGCTTTAGATGTAGAGTAAGTTTTTTTTGTTTGTTTGTTTGTTTGTTTTGCTCTTGTTTCTTGAGGTAAGCTTGTATTGCTATGAATCTTCCCTTTAGCACTGCTTTTACTAAATCCCACAGGTTTTGGGTTGTTGTGTTTTCATTTTTATTCGTTTCTCTGTATATTTTTGTTTCTTTGTTGATTTCTTCTGTGATTTTTTGGTTATTCAGAAGCGTGTTGTTTAGCCTCCATAGGTTTCTATTTTTAATAGTTTGGTTCTTTTTTCCTATTCACTTCAGTTGAGTTCAGTTCAGTCACTCAGTCATGTGTGACTCTTTGTGACTCCATAGACTGCAGCACACCAGGCCTCCCTGTCCATCACCAACTTCCGGAGCTTACTCAAACTCATGTCCATTGAGTCAGTGATGGCATCCAACCATCTCATCCTACTTCGCTCCCTTCTGCTTCTGCCATCAATCTTTGCCAGTGAGAGTCATTTCCTAGGCAGGTTGATAAGAAGTCTAGGGGTCTCCAAAGAGAGAGGAATCTGGAATTCTCAAGGAGGAAGAAAGGACAAACTTTTTTTTCCCCTCTATATTCCTTAGCATTATATAACAATAATGTATCCTGCTTGAGGACAGTCTCTGGAAAAAACCTTCTGGCTGATCCTGTTATCTTAAATTGTAAATCATGGGAGTGGGTTTGGTGAGGTCTTTACAACCTCCAAACATTCTTTTGATTCACTGTAATAACTAATTAGAGAGTATATAACTCCATTGCTAACACTAGCAAGTGGTTACTCTTTCTGCCCCCTTCTGATGCCTATGTCAGAAGCTTTCTCTATCTCCTTTATACTTTAATAAAACTTTATTACACAAAGTCTCTGAGCCATCAAGCCTCATCTCCGCTCCCGGATTGAATTCTTCTCCTCTGGAGGCCAAGAATCCTGGCATCTTTTCGTGGTTCAGCAACAACCTTTCATCTTGCGGCTCATCCGGGATTCTTCAGGACAAGGTAAAGATGCTTGGACCTCTAGTTCTTTGTTCTTCTAGTGAACACGTTTTCTGCTGTACTCTACGGTGTGCTTGTGTGAATGAATGACATGCCCTGCGTGAAGCAAGTGAGGAGCTCTGCTCTGCCATTCCATGGTGACCTCATACGGCTTATGGCAGAAACCTTTTGGGGGTTTATACTGACCTGCCAATGCCAAGAGGCACCCAATGTCTCTGAGGACCAACCAGAAATGGACAGATCATGTGGACCTAGCTCTCCTTTCTCAGTCAAACATTCCGGTCTCTTTGACCATTTCATAACTGGTTGGAAATTAGAAGTGCTAACCTAATCTATCAGATCATAGACTTTCAAGAGACTTGTGATCTATGCTTATTGTGTACTATGACTTAGATCCCAAACTTGGATTTGTAGTCAGGAAGTGCCTAGCCTTGCTAGGAATCAAAAGTTCAGAAGTTAGATGGAGCTCTAGCTACAAGAGTGTCTCTGCAGTTAAAGGTTACTCAGATTGGAACTACAATGGGTTTTTTTTTTTCCTTTGGCAACACTGGCTCTTAGTGGACCAGAGGAGGCTCTTATACTGGTGTGGTGACACTTGGAGGGAACATCTCAGTTTTATGTTAGTATCGGTCTTATTGTGGTCAGGAATATTCTCAGGGTCGTGCACAGGCACTCAGGTGATGAACAGTGACCCCAGCAGTCTTAGCCTGGGGGGCATTCCGGAAGGTTACTCTGATTGCATCCTGGGTGGCATTAGAGGCAAGCAAGGTTTTGATGGTGAGGAGCTGGACGTCAGTCAGGGATGCCATCAGGTCTACTCCTGGTGCATCCCCACCCCATCTTGGTGGTAGAACCGGGAGGGGTGAGTATGGCGCCTGCGTCAGTAAGGGACAGACCAAGTCTGACCAGGAAAGAAAAGCTTTGGTGTAAAGTCTGTCTAGACCCCCATCTAGAGCAGGGAAGGATGCCTCTGGTAGAAAGATGGCACTGGTCGCTTTTTTTCCTCTCTTACAGATGGGAGCTAACAATTCCAGCCTCACTCCTTTGAACTGTATCCTGAAAAACTGGGATAGATTTGATCCCCAGGGCTTACACACCTGGTCTTCTTATGTGATACTGCATGGCCATGGTACCCACTGGAGGATGGCAAGCAGTGGCTGGTCGGAGGGTCTCTTAAGCATAATACTGTTTTACAATTAGACCGGTTCTGTAGAAAACAAGGGAAATGGGTAGAAGTAGCATATGTGTTGCCCTATTTTCTTTCTGGGAAATATCCCAGACTTATGTCCTAAGGGTATAGATTTGGGTGTGACTCCTTCAGCTCCCTCCTGTCCTCCTACTTTGCTAGATGAGATGGAGGACAGGAGACAAAGACATAAAGAAAAGCAGGTTTCTCCAAATCTATCCCTGGTATCATACGTGCAGAGCAGCCAGAGAGACTGAGGAACAGCCACACAAGCTGTTACCTCCCCATGAAGCACCCACCGGGAGAAATAATCAGTCTTTGAGAGTTAACAAGCCTTTTACTTATCAAGAGATACAAAGAATCAAGGAGGATCTGGGAGACTATTTAGAGGGCCCAGAAAAATATATTAGGGCTTTTAAAGGTGTTACTCTGCTTTATCACCTTACTTGGAAGGATGTGATATATATCTTGGGACAAATGCTGACTCCCGACTCAAAAACTCGAGTTTTGGGAAAACGGTTGCTTATGGAGATGAATGGCTTGGTAATGAATCAGTACGGAAGCGGGAGGACGAGATAGCTGCCATCCCCACTGGGAATCAGGTGGTGCCAAATATAGAACCAGACTGGGACTATAACAGGGCCAAATGAAGATGAGATCAGAGTCATTTTGTCAGATGTATTCTTGAAGGACTCAGGCAAGCAAGCGTAAGCCTTTAAACTATGCCAAATTGGCTCGTCTTTTACAAACAATTCTCACTCAGCTCCTTCTACACACTTGAGTCCTTGGTGGGATAGAGTTTCTCTCAGTTGTTCTTCTGGAATGCCCCACACCCAATTGTTCCACCCTGATTAATGCTCTCACAGTATATCATACTCTATAGCAATTAATTACCAATTGTAAATAACTGTCTTCAGGAATTATTTATGATATCGGCTTTATCTCTTTACCGTAAACACTATATAGGAGAACTAGCACCTTGTTCGCTACCTATTGTCAGAATCAAGTATAATATGTGTGTGGTGTGTGTGTGTATATATATATATATATAATATATATATATATATATATATATAAATATATGTAACATATACTACACAACATAAAGTAGAGACTCAAGTGTTTTGAACGTGTAAATATACAATAATCAATGAATACAAAAATAAAATATGAGGACTACTATCAAGATGGATAAACGATGAACGTTTTTTCAGAAACAAGTTTATTTTGTGCCCTCCTCCAAGGCCTTTATTTGTTTATTTTTGGTAGTACACTTGTATGAGATAGCAATTCATATTAAGGATGACTGCCTTGATTCTGTTTAGATCTATTGTTTTAAACACTAAGTAAAAAAATGGCCCATATGTTGTTTAAACCCTTAACCTACCTGCCCTAAATCAAATTTGGGATACTTCTTTTTTTTTTATTTTGCTAGAAGAAAAAAATGAAACAGAGTCCTGAATTTTCAGCCCTGGTACTTATATCTAAATAGATCCTGATGGTAGAATTCACAAGCTGACCCCTGAAGATAACAAAAACTACAAATGTTAAAAAATCAAAACAAGCACTATAGAATTTCATTACTCTGAACCATGAAGGAAATCTCCCCCCAACCTCCTTGATCACCCTCTCTGATTTGTACAGAAATAAAAAAGACCTGAGAAAGAGAAGAGTGCTTTCCGAGGGAAAACAGTGAGTACACTTGAGGGTCATATTAGAATACAAGTTACCTCTCATTCTACGCTCTCTTCCTCTTCTCTTCTTTCTCTCTCTCACTGTCATAGCACTATCCAGTAAAACTTTCTCTGAGACTGGAAGTGTTCTGTACCTGTGCCAACCTAGATGTAGCCACTATCCACATGTGGCTATCAGTTACTAGTGCAAACGAGGAAATGCAGTTTTACATTTTATTCACTTTAATTAATTTAAACTTAAATAGCTTCATAAGGTTTAGTGGAAACTGTAACTGAACAGCACGCCTAAAATAAAGTTAGGCTAGATTAAGGAAAATAAATGCGATGATGTCAAATAAATTTTAGTAAGCTAGTCATAAAAATTTGAATTCCCTCATCGTAACCTTTCCAGAATTAGATACACTGGGAAAAAGGTAACATGAGCTGGTTACCAGTAAAAGGAAAAGAAATCAGCAACAATGCAAACTGGATAAATAAAACAAGGATGTAAGTTTTCTTACAGTGGATTGTCACAGGTGGGGCTCACCTCCTGGTGGGATTTGACTCAGTAACTCCACTAAGACCCCATCAAGGATGTAGCTCATGTTTCAACTTTCTCTCTGCTGTGCAACGGTGTTCATTCTAAAGTAGGCTTTCCGACCTGGATTAAAACAAAGCTGCCAAAAGCTGTCAGAGATATGATCTTATCATCCCACGATTGGAACAAAAAGGATATAGTTTACAAGAAGCCTCTCCTCAGATAAGCAAGTAAGAGTCTTTTATTAGCATTCCCCTAGCAAACCACTTACTCACAGCTCCTTAGCTTGACTTGGATTCACTTGCCCCTCCCATGAGCCAGCTACCTGATCAGGGGGAAAAGATCACATGGTTGGACTGGAGGGCCACAGCATTAGTCCCAAACACAAGTCAAGAGAGAAATTAAGCATCTCCAAAGAGATGAATGGAATGCGGGAGGCCTGATACCTTAAATGAGAGTGAAAGTGAAAGTGAAGTCCGTCTCCAGGGTCATGTCGCGACTCTTGCCACCCTGTGGACTATAGCCTATCAGGCTTCTCCTCCATGGATTTTCCAGAGCAAGAAATACTGAAGACGTGGGTTGCCAATTCCATCTCCAGGGGATCTACCAACCCAGGGATCGAACCTTGGTCTCCTGCATTGTAGCAGACGCTTTTACCAACTGAACCACCAGGGAAGACCACTTAAATGAAAATCAGGACAATAAATTGGAAGAAAGTATGAATACGTAAACAACCACAGTGTGGACAAAACTGGTGGTATTATTCAATATATATTTTTATGACTAAAGGACATGCCATCTTTATAATTTTTGTTCTACTAAAAGTAGTATGTTTTTGTTTTTAGAAAGGTTGTAAACTTTCCCACCCTCGTTTGAATTCTCTATATTCCTCCTCCACGCCTATCAAGAGTCCTGGTCTTTAGTAAGAATGAAGCTGGGATAGGAGTCAGTGTAGGTTCCACTCCCATTGAACTTCCACCTCTTGAGTCAGTGAGGAGGCAGTGGTGCATCTAAAGGAGCCGAGTAGAAAAAGAAGATGGTGCCGTTGCAGAGAATTGGATGCGAGAGCCTTGAAGCCAGAATTATTTCTGGGCTTTTCATTTGGATAGTTTCAACTATGAGGAAATTCCAAGGATGAGAGACCTGGAACAACTGAAGGCAAGAAGATCAGAACTCCCGAACAGATCCAGAGATCAAGCCCTGAGCCTTTGGAGTGGGAGGACTGACTCCAAGACCCTAGACTACCAGAGAACTAACCCTAGGGAGTATCAAATAGTGAGAACTCACACAAAGGAAACCACTTGAATACAAGACCCAGCATCACCCAACCACCAGTAGCACCCTGTGCAGGACGCCTCATCTAAACAACAAACAAAAAAAAATACAAACCCAATCATCAGCAGACAGGATTCACCACCTCATTCAGCCTTGCCCATCAGAGGAAAAACAAACAAACAAACAAAACTCAGCACAAATCTCACCCTATAAAAGCTTACACAAACCACTGGACCAACCTTAGAAGGGCAGAAACCAAAAGGAAGAAAGAATTCAACCTTAAACCTGGGAAACGTAGACCTCAAGCACATAAGATTAAAACAAATAATGAAAAGGCAGAGAAATACTACACAAAGTGAAGGAAAATACTAGAAACACAGAATCCAAATAAAATGAAGAGAAATAAGCAAACTAACCCTGGAAAATAATTCAAGAATAATGATAGTAAAGATGATCAAAAACCTTGAAAACAAAATGGAGAAAATGCAAGAATCAATTAACAAAGACCTAGAAGAATTAAAGAATAAACATACAGAGACAAACAACACAATTACTGAAATTAAAAATACTCTGGAAGGAATCAATAGCAGAATATCTGAAGCAGAAGAACAAATCAGTGAGCTGGAAGATAAAATGGTGGAAATAACTTCTGAAGAGCAGAATAAAGTAAAAAGAACGAAAAGTAACTCGGATAGAACTCACAGACCTCTGGGACAATATCAAATGCACCAACATTTTGAATATAGGGATCCCAGAAAAAGAAGAGAAAAATACAAGGGTAAATGAGAAAATTTTTGAAGAGATATAGTTGCAACTTCCCAGCAAGGTAAAGGAAAATAGACAATCAAATCCAAGAAGCACAAAGAATCCCATAGGATGAACCCAAGGAAAACATGCCCAGGACACATACTAATGAAACTAACAAAAATTAAAACACAAAGAACGTAGAATGAAGCAGCAAGGGGAGAAGCAACAATAAATGCAGGGAAACCCCATATGCTAACAGCTGATCTTTCTCAGCAGAAACCCTGCAGCCAGAAAGAAATGGCCTGGATATAAAGTAACTTGAAAGGGAAAAATCTACAACCAAGATTACTGTACCTGGCAAGGATCTCATTCAAAATTGATGGAGAAATAAAAAGCTTTTCAGACAAGCAAAAGTTAAGAGAATTCAGTACCACCAAACCAGCTTTACAACAAATGTTAAACGGACTTATATAGTCAAGAAATACCACAAGAAAAAAGAGAATCTACAAAATCAACCCCAAACAATAAGAAAATGGCAATAGAAACATATATATCAATAATTACTTTAAATGTAAATGGATTAAATGCTCCAACCAAAAGACACAGACTGGCTGAATGGATACAAAAACAAGACCCATATATATGCTGTCTACAAGAAACCCACTTCAGACCTAAAGACACAAAGAAAAAGGGGGGGCAACTGAAAGTGAGAGGATGGAAAAATATATTTCCATCAAAAGGGAAGCAAAAGAAAGCTGGAGTAGCAATCCTCATATCAGAACAGAACAACCTAAAAATTAAAAGAATATTAGCAACAGATAAGGAAGGACACTACATAATGATCAAGGGATCAATCCAAGAGGAAGACATAACAATTGTAAATATCTATGCACCCAACATAGGAGCACCTCAATACATAAGACAAACACTAACAGACATAAAAGGAGAAATTGACAAACACAAAAATAGTAGGTGAGACTTAAAACACCCACTCATACCAATGGATAGATCACAAAACAGACAATTAATAAGAAAACACAAGTCTTAAATGATACATCACATTAGTATAGGAATTCATATAACTCAGGACAATCATCCAATCTTGCAGAAGAATACAGCCTTCTCTCAAAAGTGCCACATGGAACATTCTCCAGGATAGACCACATCTTGGGTCACAAATCAAACCTCAGTAAATTTAAGAAAATTGAAATCATATCAAGCATCATACACTGACCATAACACTATGAGATTAGCTACACAAATACAAGAACAAACTACAAAGCACACAACAAAAAAAACAAACTTGAGATAAACATAACACATTTCTCAATAACCACCAGAATACTGAAGAAATAAAAGGCTCAAAAAATTTCTAGAAACAAATTACCAGTGGAAAACACAAATCAAAAACCTATGGGATGCAGCCAAAGCATTCAAAGAGAGGGACGTTAATAGCAATACAATCCTCCTCAAGTACGGAAGAAATCTAGACAACCAAGATGAAAACCCCATCTAGAAAAACGACTAGACCAACCTAACTTTACACCTAAAACAACTGGCACAAAAAACAACAAAACAAACAAGAACCAAAATTAGTAGCAGAAAGAAAATCAAAAGAATCCGAGCAGAACTAAATGAAAAAGAAATGAAAGAAACAATATAGTAAAGATGAATAAAACTAGAAGCTTGTTTCAGTGAGAAGATAAACAAATGACAAACCATTTAGCAGACTCATCAAATAAAAAGAGAGAAGAACCAAATACAACAAAATTAGAAATGAAAAAGGAGAGGTTACAACAGACAATGCAGAAATACAAAGGCATGTACGTAGAACTATTATGATACAACTATATGGCAATAAAAATGAATAACCTTGAAGAAATGGGCAGATTCTAAGCAAAGTTCAACATTCCAATAAAAAGACAGAACCAGAGATAAAATAAGAAATTAGACAACACAAAAATACAAGAACTGAAACTGAAGCTGTGATCAAAATCTCCCACAAAACAAAAGCACAGGACCAAATGGCTGTCACAGAAACTCATATCAAACCTTAGAGAATAATTAATGCCATCACCTTCTAAAACCTCTTTCAAAAAATGCAAAGGAAGGAACACTTCCAAACTCATATCTATGGATCCTGTTTACCATCACCCTATACCAAAACCAGACAAAGACAACACACAAAAAAGAAAAATTAACAAGCCACTATCACTGATGAACAAAGAGCAAAAAAACCTCACAAAATTTTAGCAAACAGAATTCAGCAACACATCAAAAAGCTCATACACCATGATCAAGTTGGGTTTATTCCAGGATGCAAGATTCTTCAATTTATGCAAATCAATCAATGTAAACACCATATTAACCAACTAAAAGATCAAAACCAAATGGTCAACCCTCAAAAGAATGCAGAAAAAGACTTTATGACAAAATTCACAACACATTATGATAAAACACCTTTCAAAAAAAATGAGGGCATAGAAGGAACCTACCTCAACTATACGTAAAGGCCATATATGATAAGTGTACAGCAAACCTTAGTCCACAACATGAAAAACTGAATGCATTCCCCCCTAAGATCAGTATCAGGACAAGGGTGTCCCACTTTTTCATCCTATTACTCAACATAGTTCTGGAAATCCTGCTACAGCAAGCCAGAAAAAAAAGAAATAAAAAAGAACCCAGATCAGAAAAGAAGTAAAAGCACTCACACACTGTTTGCAGATTACAATGTATAATTTTACATAGACAACCCTAGAGATAGTATCAGAAAATTACTAGAGCTAATCAGTGAATTTACAAAGTGCAGATACGAAATCAATGCACAGAAATCTTGCATTTCTATAATACTAACAATGAAAAATCAGAAAGAGAAATAAGGAAATCAATCACAATCACCAAATTGCAACAAAAAGAGTAAAGTATCTAGGAATAACCTATACCTAAGGGAATCAAAAGAACTGAAACAGAAACTTATAAACATCTAATGAAAAAATCAAAGATACATAAACAATGGAGAAGATAATTCCGTGTTCCTGGTAGAGAAGACATCATTGTTGTGAAAATGACTATACTACCAAAAGCAGTCTAGCATATTCAGTAATCCCTATCAAATTACCTATAACATTATCACAGAACTAGAACAAAAAATCTAACAATTCATAGGAAACTCAAAAGTGTCCCAAATAGTGAAAGCAGTCTTGAGAAAAGAATGAATGGAGCTAGTAGAAACAACCTTTCTGACTTCAGAATTATACTACAAAGAGATCAGTCCCATCAAGACGGTATGGTGCTGCACAAAAACAGAAATATAGACAACAATGGAAACCAAGATAGAAGCCCAGAAATAAATCCACACACCTAGTGGGTACCTTATTTATGACAAAGGAAGGCAAGAATTTACAATGGGCAAAGCACCTCTTCAATAAAATGTTGGCTGGGAAAATTGTACACACGTGACAAGTGTTTAACAACGACAAAGCCTTTGACTGTGTGGATCACAATAAAACTGGAAAATTCTGAAAGAGATGGGAATACCAGACCACCTGACCTGCCTCTTGAGAAATCTGTATGCAGGTCAGGAAGCAACAGTTAGAACTGGACATGGAACAACAGACTGGTTCCAAATAGGAAAAGGAGTACATCAAGGCTGTATATTGTCACCCTGCTTATTTAACTTATATGCAGAGTACATCATGAGAAACGCTGGGCTGGATGAAGCACAAGCTGAAATCAAGATTGCCAGGAGAAATATCAATAACCTCAGATATGCAGATGACACCACCCTTATGGCAGAAAGTGAAGAAGAACTAAAGAGCCTCTTGATGAAAGTAAAAGGAGAGTGAAAAAGTTGGCTTAAAGCTCAACATTCAGAAAACTAAGATCATGGCATCTGGTCCCATCACTTCATGGCAAATAGATGGGGAAACAGTGGAAACAGTGGCTGACTTTTTATTTTGGGGCTCCAAAATCACTGCAGATGGTGATTGCAGCCATGAAATTAAAAGACACTTACTCCTTGGAAGGAAAGTTATGACCAACCTAGACAGTTCAGTCGCTCAGTCGTGTCCAACTCTTTGCAACCCATGGACTGCAGCACACCAGGCCTCCCTGTCCATCACCAACTCCCCTAAGTTCACCCAACCCATGTCCATCGAGTCGGTGATGCCATCCAACCATCTCATCCTCTGTCGTCCCCTTCTCCTCCTGCCCTCAATCTTTCCCAGCATCAGGGTCTTTTCAAATGAGTCAGCTCTTCGCATCAGGTGGCCAAAGTATTGGAGTTTCAGCTTCAACATCAGTCCTTCCAATGAACACCCAGGACTGATCTCCTTTAGGATGGACTGGTTGGATCTCCTTGCAGTCCAAGGGACTCTCAAGAGTCTTCTCCAACACCACAGTTCAAAAGCATCAATTCTTTGGTACTCAGCTTTCTTTATAGTCCACTCTCACATCCATACATGACTACTGGAAAAACCATAGCTTTGACTAGACGGACATTTGTTGGCAAAGTAATGTCTCTGCTTTTTAATATGCTATCTAGGTTGGTCATAACTTTCCTTCCAAGGAGTAAGTGTCTTTTAATTTCATGGCTGCAATCACCATCAGCAGTGATTTTGGAGCCCCAGAAAAATAAAGTCAGCCACTGTTTCCACTGTTTCCCCATCTATTTGCCATGAAGTGATGGGACTGGATGCCATGATCTTAGTTTTCTGAATGTTGAGCTTTAAGCCAACTTTTTCACTCTCCTCTTTCACTTTCATCAAGAGGCTCTTTAGTTCTTCTTCACTTTCTGCCATAAGGGTGGTGTCATCTGCATATCTGAGGTTATTGATATTTCTCCCGGCAATCTTGATTCCAGCTTGTGCTTCCTCCAGCCCAGCATTTCTCATGATGTACTCTGCATATAAGTTAAATAAGCAGGGTGACAATATACAGCCTTGATGTACTCCTTTTCCTATTTGGAACCAGTCTGTTGTTCCATGTCCAGTTCTAACTGTTGCTTCCTGACCTGCATACAGGTTTCTCAAGAGACAGGTCAGATGGTCTGGTATTCCCATCTCTTTCAGAATTTTCCACAGTTTATTGTGATCCACACAGTCAAAGGCTTTGGCATAGTCAATAAAGCAGAAATAGATGTTTTTCTGGAACTCTCTTGCTTTTTCGATGATCCAGCGGATATTGGCAATTTGATCTCTGGTTCCTCTGCCTTTTCTAAAACCAGCTTGAACATCTGGAAGTTCACGGTTCACGTATTGCTGAAGCCTGGCTTGGAGAATTTTGAGCATTACTTTACTAGTGTGTGAGATGAGTGCAATTGTGCGGTAGTTTGAGCATTCTTTGGCATTGCCTTTCTTTGGGATTGGAATGAAAACTGACCTTTTCCAGTCCTGTGGCCACTGCTGAGTTTTCCAAATTTGCTGGCATATTGAGTGCAGCACTTTCACAGCATCATCTTTCAGGATTTGAAATAGCTCAACTGGAATTCCATCACCTCCACTAGCTTTGTTCATAGTGATGCTTTCTAAGGCCCACTTGACTTCACATTCCAGGATGTCTGGCTCTAGGTGAGTGATCACACCATTGTGATTATCTGGGTCATGAAGATCTTTTTTGTACAATTCTTCTGTGTATTAGTTCATGCCGCAGGACAGCATATTAAAAACAGAGACATTATTTTGCCAACAAAGGTCCTGTCTAGTCAAGGCTATAGTTTTTCCAGTAGTCATGTATGGATGTGAGAGTTGGACTATAAAGAAAGCTGAGTACCGAAGAATTGATGCTTTTGAACTGTGGTGTTGGAGAAGACTCTTGAGAGTCCCTTGGACTGCAAGGAGATCCAACCAGTCCATCCTAAAGGAAATCAGTCCTGAGTATTCATTGGAAGGACTGATGTTGAAGCTGAAACTCCAATACTTTGGCCACCTGATGCGAAGAGCTGACTCATTTGAAAAGACCCTGATGCTGGGAAAGATTAATAAGGGCAGGAGGAGAAGGGGACAACAGAGGATGAGATGGTTGGATGGCATCACCAACTCAATGGACATGAGTTTGGGTAAACTCCGGGAGTTGGTGATGGACAGGGAGGCCTGAGTGCTGCGGTCCATTGGCACAAGAGTCGGAAATACTGACACTGAATGAACTGAATCGTAAAAGAATGAAAATAATACACTCCTAACACCGAACAAAAGATAAACTCAAGATGGATTTACAAACCTAAATGTAAAGACCAGAAACTATATAACTCTTAGAAGAAAACATAAGCATAACACTCAATGACATAAATCAAAGCATGTACCTCTATGATCCACTGCCAAGATTAATGGAAATAAAACAAAAGTAAACAAGAGTGACCTGATTAAAACTTAAAAGCTTTTGCAACAGCAAATGAAACTATATAGCAAGGTGAAAAGACGACTCTCAATTGGGAACAAATAATACGAAATGAAACAAATAAGAAGGATTAATTCCAAAATATACAAGGTAGCTCATACCAGTCACTACCAGAAAAACAAAAACCCAACAAAAGTTAGGAAAAAATCCTAAACAGACATTTCTCCAAAGAAGACATACAGATGCTAACAAACACATTGAATAAGATTCTCAACATCACTCATTAGTATTTAAAGAAACGCAAATCCAAAACCATAATTAGATATCACCTCACTCCAGTCAGTAAGGCCATCACCAAAGTCTACAAACAATAAATGCAGGAGAGGGTGTGGCGGAAAAGGGAACACCTATGCACTGTGGTGTGGAATGTAATTGGATACAGTCACATTGGAAGACAGAATTGGGATCCTTGAAAAAACTAGGAATAAAACCACCATAAAACCCAGCAATCCCACCCCTAGGCATATACCCTGAGAAAACCAAAATTGAAAAAAGACACATGTATCCCAATGTTCATTGCAGCACTATTTACAATAGCTAGAACATGGAAGCAACCTAGATGTCCATCAACAGATGAATGGATAAAGAAGTTGTGGTACATATATACAATGGAATAATACTCAGCCATGAAAAAGTAACGCATATTGAGTCAGTTCTGATGATGTGGAAGAACCTAGTACCTATATACTGAGTGACGTGAGTCAGAAAGAAAAGATTAAATATTGTATTTCTAATAACACAATAGAATACTCTACACGTGGACATCACCAGATGGTCAACACTGAAATCAGATTGATTATATTCTTTGCAGCCAAAGATGGAGAAGCTCTATACAGTCAGCAAAAACAAGACCGGAGCAGACTGTGGCTCAGATCATGAACTACTTATTGCCAAATTGAGACTTAAATTGAATATATAGTAGTGAAAACTGCTATTCATTCAGGCATGACCTAGATCAAATCCTTATATGATATACAGTAAAGTGACAAATAGATTTTAAAGGACTAGATCTGATAGACAAGTGGCCTATGAACTAAGGTCAAGCGGTTCGTTGACATTTTGTACATGAGACAGGGATCAAGACCATCCCCATGGAAAAGAAATGCAAAAAAGCAAACTGGCGTCTTTTCCTGGTTCAGCAACAATCTTTCACCAGTATCACGGTCTTATCAAATGAGTCAGCTCTTCGCATCAGGTGGCCAAAGTATTGGAGTTTCAGCTTCAACATCAGTCCTTCCAATGAACAACCAGGACTGATCTCCTTTACTATGGACTGTTTGGATCTCCTTGCAGTCCAAGGGACTCTCAAGAGTCTTCTCCAACACCACAGTTAAAAAGCATCAATTTTTTGGAACTCAGTTTTCTTTACATTCCAATTCTAACATCCATACATGGCTACTAGAAAAACCATAGCCTTGACTAGACGGAACTTTGTTTGCAAAGTAATGTCTCTGCTTTATAATGTGCTGTATACGTTGGTCATAACTTTCCTTCCAAGCAGCAAATGTCTTTTAAGTAATGGCTGCAGTCAGCATCACTACGAACAAAGCTAGTGGAGGTGATGGAATTCCAGTTGAGCTATTTCAAATCCTCAAAGGTGATGCTGTGAAAGTGCTGCACTCAATATGCCAGCAAATTTGGAAAACTCAGCAGTGGCCACAGGACTGGAAAAGGTCAGTTTTCGTTCCAATCCCAAAGAAAGGCAATGCCAAAGAATGCTCAAACTACCGCACAATTGCACTCATCTCACATGCTAGTAAAGTAATGCTCAAAATTCTCCAAGCCAGGCTTCAGCAATATGTGAACTGTGAACTTCCAGATGTTCAAGCTGCTTTTAGAAAAGGCAGAGGAACCAGAGATCAAATTGCCAATATCCGCTGGATCATCGAAAAAGCAAGAGAGCTCCAGAAAAACATCTATTTCTGCTTTGTTGACTATGCCAAAGCTTTTGACTGTGTGGGTCACAATAAACTGTGGAAAATTCTGAAAGTGATGGGAATACCAGACCACCTGACCTGTCTCTTGAGAAACCTGTATGCAGGTCAGGAAGCAACAGTTAGAACTGGACATGGAACAACAGACTGGTTCCAAATAGGAAAAGGAGTACGTCAAGGCTGTATATTGTCACCCTGCTTATTTAACTTATATGCAGAGTACATCATGAGAAACGCTGGGCTGGAAGAAACACAAGCTGGAATCAAGATTGCCAGGAGAAATATCAATAACCTCCGATATGCAGATGACACCACCCTTATGGCAGAAAGTGAAGAAGAACTAAACAGCCTCTTGATGAAGGTGAAACAGGAGAGTGAAAAAGTTGGCTTCAAGCTCAACGTTCAGAAAACTAAGATCATGGCATCTGGTCCCATCACTTCATGGGAAATAGATGGGGAAACAGTGGAAACAGTGGCTGACTTTATTTTTGGGGGCTCCAGAATCACTGCAGATGGTGATTGCAGCCATGAAATAAAAAGACGCTTACTCCTTGGAAGGAAGGTTATGGCCAACCTAGATAGCATATTTAAAAGCAGAGACATTACTTTGCCAACAAAAGTCCGTCTAGTCAAGGCTATGTTTTTTTCAGTGGTCATGTATGTATGTGAGATTTGGACGGTGAAGAAGGCTGAGCACCGAAGAATTGATGTTTTTGAACTGTGGTGTTAGAGAAGACTCTTGAGAGTCCCTTGGACTGCAAGGAGATCCAATCAATCCATCCTTAAGGAGATCAATCCTGGGTGTTCATTGGAAGGTCTGATGTTGAAGCTGAAACTCCAATACTTTGGCCACCTCATATGAAGAGTTGACTCATTGGAAAAGGCCCTAATGCTGGGTGGGATTGAGGGCAGGAGGAGAAGGGGACGACAGAGGATGAGATGGTTGGATGGCAGCACCGACTCAATGGACATGGGTTTGGGTAGACTCCGGGAGTTGGTGATGGACAGAGAGGCCTGGCGTGCTGCGGTTCATGGGGTCGCAAAGAGTCAGACACGACTGAGTGACTGAACTGAACTGAACTGCAGTCAGCATCTGCAGTGATCTTGGAGCCCCAAAAAACAAAGTCAGCCACTGTTTCCCTATCTATTTGCCATGAAGTGATGGGACCAGATGCCATGATCTCAGTTTTCTGAATGTTGAGCTTGAAGCCAACTTTTTCACTCTCCTCTTTCACTTTCATCAAGAGGCTCTTTAGTTCTCATTCACTTTCTACCATAAGGGTGGAGTCATCTGCATATTTGAGGTTATTGATATTTCTCCCAGATATCTTGATTTCAGCTTCTACTTCATCCAGCCCAGTGTTTCTCCTCATGTACTCTGCATATAAGTTAAATAAGCAAGGTGACAATATACAGCCTTGACATACTTCTTTTCCTATTTTGAGCCAGTCTATTGTTCCATGTCCAGTTCTAAATGTTGCATCCTGACCTGCGTACAGGTTTCTCAAGAGGCAGGTAAGGTGGTCTGGTATTCCCATCTCTTGAAGAATTTTCCACAGTTTATTGTGATCCACACAGTAAAAGGCTTTGGCATAGTCAATAAAGCAGAACTAGATGTTTTTCTGGAACTCTCTTGCTTTTTCAATGATCCAGTGGAGATTGGCAATTTGATCTCTAATTCCTCTGCCTTTTATAAAACCAATTTGAACATCTGGAATTTCATGGTTCACATATATTGCTGAAGCCTGACTTGGAGAATTTTGAGAATTACTTTGCTAGCCTGTGAAATGAGTGCAATTGTGCAGTAGTTTGAACACTCTTTGGCATTGCCTTTCTTTGGAATTGGAATGAAAACTGACCTTTTCCTGTCCTATGCCCACTGCTGAGTTTCCCAAATTCACTAACATATTTAGTGCAGCACTTTCACAGCATCATCTTTTAGGTTTTGAAAGAGCTCAACTGGAATTCCATCACCTCCACTAGCTTTGTTGGCAGTGATGCATCCTAAGGCCCACTTTACTTCACATTCCAGGATGTCTGTCTCTAGGTGAATGATCACACCATTGTGATAATCTGGGTCTTGAAGATATTCATTATACAGTTCTTCTGTGTATTCTTGCCACCTCTTCTTAATATCTTCTGCTTTTGTTAGGTCCATACCATTTCTGTCCTTTCTTGAGCCCATCTTTGCATGAAATGTTCCCTTGGTATGTCTAATTTTCCTGAAAAGATCTGTAGTCATTCCCATTCTATTATTTTGCTCTATTTCTTTGCACTGATCATTGAGGAAGGCTTTCTTTTTTCTCCTTGCTATTCTCTGAAACTCTGCCTTCAAATGGGTATATCTTTCTTTTTCTCTTTTGCTTTTTGCTTCTCTTCTTTTCATAGCTATTTGTACGGCCTCCTCAAACAGCCATTTTGATTTTTTGCATTTATTTTTCTTGGGGAGAGTCTTGATCCCTGTGTCTTGTAGAATTACACAAACTTCCGTCCATAGTTCAGCAGGCACTCTGTCTATCAGATCTTGTACCTTAAATCTATTTCTCACTTCCACTGTATAATCATAAGAGATTTGATTTACATCATACCTGAATGGTCCTGTGGTTTTCCCCACTTTCTTCAATTTAAATCTGAATTTGGCAATAAGGAGTTCATGATCTGAGCCACATCAGCTTCTGTTTTTTGTTTTTTGTTTTTGTTTTTGTTTTTTGCTGTAGTTGACATATAATCGTATCACATTTTGATCAGAAAAAATGCTTGAAATGATTTCAATTTTTTTGAATTTACCAAGGCTAGATTTATGGCCCATTTTGTTTAGATTGCCATGTTTGGTGTGACCTTTCTGTAGGCTGGAAGTTTGTCGTTCCTCTTTATTGTGGAGGTTCTTCCCTATGGATGGGATTGGACAAGTGGATTGTCAAGGTTTCCTGGTTAGGGAAGTTTGTGTTGGTGTTCTGTTGGGTGGCGCTGGATCTCTTGTCTCTGGAGTGTGATGGAGTTTCTGGTAGTGAGTTTTGAGATGTCTATTGGTTTGGTGAGACTTTTGGCTGCCTGTATTTTAGTCCTCAGTTTTATGTTCCTGCATTGTTGGAGAAATAGCTTGGTATGTCTTGCTCTGTAACTTGTTGGCTCTTGGGTGGGGCTTGGCTTCAGTGTAGGTATGGGGGCTTTCGGATGAGCTCTTGGCGATTAATTTCCCTGGAGTCAGGAGTTTTCTGGTGTTCTTACACTTTGGATTTAAGCCTCCAGCCTCTGGCTTTCAGTCTTATTCTTACAGTAGCCTCAAGACTTCTCCATCCATACAGCACAGATGATAAAACATCTAGGCTAATGGTGAAAAGATTCTCCACAGTGAGGGACACCCAGAGAGCTTCACAGAATTACATGGAGAATAGAAGAGGGAGGATGGAGATAGAGGTAACCAGGAGGAGAAGTGGGGGAATAAAAGGAGGAGAGAGCAGTCTAACCTATAATCAGTTCCTTAAGTGTTCTCAACAGCCCAGAACACCCAAAAAGATTCACAGAATTAAGTAGAGAGGAGAAGGGGGAAGGAGGCGATAGAGGTGACCTGGGGGAGAAAAAGGAGAGTCAAAAGGGGAGAGAGCAATCAAAGCAGTAATCACACTCTTAAGTAAAAATGGGTACTGAAGATTAGATACTTAAAGGTACAAAATTGATAACAAATACGAAAAGCAAAGATTAAAAATCTAGAGTAGAGGTTAGACTCTCAAAAATACAATGTTAAAAAAAAACAAAATCATAAAAATTATAAAATATATATATATGAAATTTTCTTTAAATAGGGTCTTTCTTGCAAGTTAATAGTAGGTTATAAAAATTAAAAAGGAGTAATAAAGAAAATAAAAATAAAAAATAAAAAAAAATTTAAAATGATAATAGTAAAATATATCTAGGAATTTCTCTGGAGCTGTTGAGGGGAGTGTGGGGTCAGTTCAGTTTCAGATAGTTCCTTGTTCCAGCTTACAATTCTTCTCAAGGTCTATAGGCCCCTCCCAATGCAGTCAATGCTAACTACAGGGTTTTAATCTGTTGTACCTGTCACTTCCAAAGCAGTTCTCTCTTCTTTGTTTATTTTGGCTTCCTCTGTTTGCAAGTCTCTTTAGTGTCTAATTTCCGCCCTGACACAAGGGGGCGAAGATGGTCACTTATTTAAGCTCACTTGTTCAGTTGTGTTGTGGAGTGGGAGGAACACTGCCAACAAATGTCACTGGCGTGCATGGGGAGTGCTCGCAGTGTCTGGACCACACTGGTTTGCCCCAGCTCATGGTGGTGTGTGCTTTCCTGGTCTACACTGCTCAGGCTCCAGGTTGCTCTGCAGGGGAACTCTCCAAGGCAGGCCCTGGGTTGTGTGCACTTTCTAGGTCTGAGTTTCTCAGGTTCAGGTTCTCAGGTATTCCACAAAGGCACAGACTTGGTTGAGCCTGCTTTTTGTGCCCTTCCCAGGTCCGAGCAGCTCAGGCGGCCAGGTGCTTGGTGAGCTCATATCCCAGATGCCCAGTGCCTCTTATCACCTTCCCGTTCCCAGCCACTCATTTTCCTGGGTGTGCCACAAGAGCTGTCTCAGGTGTGCCGTGTGTCTCCTCTGGGAGCTGATCTCAGGCTGTGGCCCTCCTGGCAGATATCAACCGTCCGGGGTGCCAGGAAGACTTGGTTAGCAACTGGGAGCATGTTCACAATTTGGTGGAGGATGCCATCTCTGGGGCCAAGATTTCCCTTTGCCTTCCAGCTCTGGCTGTTGCCCACCTGCCTCTCTGCCTCCAGTGAGGGTGGGAGGGTAGTCTGCAGCTGGCTAGCTCTCCTCTGGCATTAACTCAATCCTTTGTTCTGTGAACTGGCCAGGCTGTGTCTTAGGTTAGAGCTTTTCGAGGGAAAGTTCCCTCTCTCTCTCTCTCTTTTTTTCCTCTCTCTGGCTGTCCTACAGTTTGGGTTACTATCTCACGTTAGCTCCCTCAGATTGTCCACAGGGCTTTCAGGCCCAATCCTCACCCTAAAGCATGCAACCCACACCTACCTGTTCAGCTCCCGTTCACTGGTGGTGGACACAAGTGTCTGGGCTACTTCTCCACTGGGAGTTGTGGTTAGACATGTATTCTGTGTTGTTGTTTTTTTTTTTTTTTCTCCCGGTTATGTTGCCCACTGAGATTCCAAAACTCCCCACAGAACCGCTGGTGAGAGGGCTTCCTGGTGTTTGGAAACTTTTACTCCTTCACAATTCCCTCCCCGGGATGGGTCTCCATCCCTAACTCTTTTGTCTCTCTTTTTGTCTTTTATATTTTGTCCTACCTCCTTTTGAAGAGAATTGGCTGCCTTGTCTGGGTGCCTGTTTTATGTTGCCTCATGATCAGTTGATGAATTTGTGGGGGAGAAAGATTGAGGTTCTTTGATCCAGGGGCCCAAGTAACAGTTGTAGGCTGCTGTGGCACTGGTAGGAGCCTGGACAACCATTTGTAACTTAAAAGCTTTCAGATGGTTAGAAAAAAATCCAGTTACACTGTCACAGATGCAGGGAGCAAACAGTAAAAACAGAACAATTAGAATTATTATGATTAAGATATTTTTCCACCATGGGGAACTAGTTAAGTTTTCCCAAAGTGAGGTGACTGAGGCTTTAGGAGCACCCATAGCCTGAATCATCTTATTCATGTGTTTAGTAAAGTGAGTAACATTAGTGTTCATATCTGGTATATATGTACAACATTGGGTATGAATAATGGCACAAGTTCCTCCTTGTGCAGCCGTTAGAATATCTAAGGCAAATCTGTTTTTGTAAAACCACCTTTCTAATTTGTATTTGTTTAGCATTAAAGGCTGAAATAGCTTTTTGAGAATCTTGTAAAGCCTGTTGAGTAAAGTTAGTCAGAGCATCAGCTTGTAGTATAACATCTGTAGTCCCCAGAGAGGGAACGAATATTATAGGCAGACAATCATACCAGTTAAATACAGACCTTGCCCAAAGAGTTTTCAGGTGTGGCAGATTAGCAGGCTTCTCTGGAAGTTCTGAAAATATGAAGCAATGAGTAAAAGTTAGACCTAGGGTGCATCTCCCTATCCAGCCAGGGGGAAAACACACCCACAGGTAAGGGCCACATACCCAGTAGGTTCCATTTGGAGCAAGCCAGCATGACTGAGGGATCCAGTCCCAATTAATGCCTGGCCAGGTAAAAGGAGGACCTGAACTTGGATTGGAAAACATGGAAATGATTACATTGCATATTTCTTGAGGCAAAAATCCCAATTGTTTCCAATGAGTTTCTTAGTCAGTTCAGTTCAGTCGCTCAGTGGTGTCCAACTCTTTGCGACCCCATGAATCACAGCACGCCAGGCCTCCCTGCCCATCACCAACTCCCATAGTCTACCCAAACCCATGTCCATCGAGTTGGTGATGCCATCCAGCCATCTCATCCCCTGTTGTCCCCTTCTCCTCCTGCCCCCAATCCTTGCCAGCATTAGGGTCTTTTCCAATGAGTCAACTCTTTGCATGAGGTGGCCAAAGTATTGGAGTTTCAGCTTCAACATCAGTCCTTCCAATGAACACTCAGGACTGATCTCCTTTAGGATGTACTGGTTGGATCTCCTTGCAGTCCAAGGGACTCTCAAGAGTCTTCTCTAACACCACAGTTCAAAAGCATCAATTCTGCGGTGCTCAGCTTTCTTTACCATCCAACTCTCACATCCATACATGACCACTGGAAAAACCATGGCCTTGACTAGACAGACGTTTGTTGGCAGAGTAATGTCTCTGCTTTTAAATATGCTATCTAGGTTGGTCATAACCTTCCTTCCAAGGAGTAAGCATCTTTTAATTTCATGGCTGCAATTACCATCAGTAGTGATTTTGGAGCCCAAAAAATAAAGTCAGCCACTGTTTCCACTGTTTCCCCATCAATTTCTCATGAAGTGATGGGACCAGATGCCATGATCTTAGTTTTCTGAATGTTGAGCTTTAACTCATAATTAAGTTGTTGGCTAACTTCTGGGGATGGTTTTATTTGTTCCCATCATACAGGAGCATTAGATTGTAGGTGACCCTTTTCATGAGTTAGCCATATGACCTCATCCCGTAATTGATAAACACCAGGTAGAAAACCACCAGATCTAGACCCATTTGCTTTCTTATGTGCAGCAAAACAGTCATTAAAGAAAGTTAAAACATAATCAAAATTAAAAGTCACCTTATGTCCATAGTTAAGGTACAATATGTCATACCAGTCAATCTTAGGATTGTTAGATGTCATCAGAGAGTAGAGGAAAGTCCTTTCCTTGAAGTGGAGAAACCCACCATGTGAAAGTCACTCAGTCATATCTGACTCTTTGTGACCCCATGAACTATGCAGTCCATTGATTTCTCCAGGCCAGAATACTAGGGTGGGTAGCCTTTCCCTTCTCCAGGGGCTCTTCCCAGCCCAGGGATCTAACCCAGGGTTCCAGCATTGCAGTCGGTTTCTTTACCAGCTGAGCCACAAGGGAAGCCCAAGAATACTGGAGTGGGTAGCCTATCCCTTCTCCAGTGCATCTTCCTGACCCGGGAATCAAACCGGGGTCTCCTGCATTGCAGACAGATTCTTTCCCAACTGAGCTATCAGGGAAGTCTATACCAGTCTTAGCCAATACCAGTCCATCTTAGGATTGTTAGATGTCATTGCAGAGTTGAGGAAAGTCCTTTCCTTGAAGTGGAGAAACTCACCATGGGAAGCCTTCAATTGATAAGGAGGGGGAGCACTTCACAGACCAAGCAATTAGGTCTATTGTAGAATGTGGTGTAAGAATGAGCCCAGAACAGGAAGGCATTGTCTTGGGGGTCAAACGGCAGAGTCATGACTTTTAGGAGTCAGTAGAAGCAAGCCCATATAGTAAGAGCCTTCCCAGAGGGGCTCAGTGGATTGTCCCCCAGATCCCAATATCTTTATCAGGGCCTCAGTTATTGGTTCAAACAGTGGCTTGTCTGAGTCAGAGGCTGGGTCAGGAGTTAACTCCCAAAGTTTTCATAATGTCTGTTGAAAAGTTAAAAGCTGAGTCACATAGTTAATTCTAAGGCTTCAGGATCTATGACAATATCTATGTGCAAAAATGGTCTGTCATAAAGAGTCCCTTCTTCTTAGGGGCAGTTTGAGCCCTCTGAATTAGCTTATGCAGGTGTCTCTTAATAATATCATTTGCCTTTTCAACTTTTTCTGAAGATTGGGGTCTCCAGGAACAGTGTAAGTGATATTCTATTGCTAGAGCTTTTGACACTCCTTGAGTTACAACAGCTTTAAAGACAGATCATTGTTGCTCTGAACTTTAGATTTTAAGATCCCACTTACATCTTGAGAAGTCAGTACAGATAGATTTTGCTCATTAATAAACTTAAGAGATTTAGGCATTAGCAAAACAATAGCAGTAATTACCCTTAAGCAATGTTGCCATAGCCCTTTTTTTTCATTAATAAACTAAACTCTTATCCTTTGGGAAAGCTCAAAGAGGGAGCCTGCACGTGAGCAGTTTGAAGAGCCTTAAAAGCTTTTAAGTATCTGAGTATCTGGAGACCAAACCAGCTTGTCGGTTTGGGCCTGCTGAGTCTCAGCCATAAGTTTATATTAAGGCTGGGCAAGTTCCCCATAACCCAGAATCCAAATGCAGCAGTAGCCTGTAATGCCCAAGAATCCTCTTAATTGTTTGTTTTTTTTTTTTAATTTATTTTTTTATTTATTTTAGTTGGGGGCTAATTACTTTACAATATTGTAGTAGTTTTTGCCATACATCGACATGAATCAGCCATGGATTCACATGTGCTCCCCCTCCCAAACCCTCCTCCCACCTCCCTCCCCCTCCCATCCCTCAGTGTCATCCCAACGCTCCATCCCTGAGCACTCTTAATTGTTTTAAAGTCATAGGCAGAGGATGATTTAGTATAGGTTTAACTCCAGAAAGCAACCTTCAAATCAGTGACTGAAAAATATTTGACACGTTCAGGAATTTCAGACAATAAAGTGTAAGGTTTAGACACTTATTATTCATATATCTTGAACAAGCCTCCATTTATCATTTAACGTTTTTACACCCAAAATAAGAGTGCTACATGGACTGTTACAGGGAATTAATAACCCTTGTTCCTTTAAATGATGGGTTTTAACCCTTCCTTAACCTTGGGCTTTAATGGACATTGCTTTTGATGTGGAAATAAGTGAGGGTCTTTGAGTGTGATAATGACAGGAACAGCATTTTATGCTAGACCCACAGTTTTTCCATCACCCACACTCTAGAATTTACATTTTGTTCAGTCAAAAAGAGCAGGTTCCATATTCATGAAAACAGAGTCTTAGACCTTGCTCAGTATATCCCTCCACAGAAAGGGTGAGGAGACTTCGGCATGATGAGAAACTCATGTGAAAAACAGCACAGGGTCCCAATGCAGCTTAATGGATGACTGAAATAATAGTGTTTCGCTCATCCAGACAGCCCCATTATGGCAGTGGACCGGGAGGAAAGCAGGCCAGGCGCTTCAGGGAGGAAGAATGTTGCACCATTGTCCAAAAGGGAATTGACTGATTGGCCGCCCACAGTTATTATTACTCGGAGTTCCTCAGGTGTAATTAGGACAGGAGCTTGTGTGGGGACTCCTGGGCACCTTCAGTCCCAATTGCCTTAAGAGTCCAACCCCTGGGGCCTATACCTCGGAGGGCAGTCTATTCTTCAATGTGGTCCCTTGCAGGCTCCCATGGAGCCAGGGGCAGCTTAGACACCTGAGGATAACCCCATTTGAGATGCCCCTCCATTCCACAGTAATAGCAAGCCCAGCCCCTTTTGCCTGGGTCCCTCTGGGAATTTTCCTCAGGCTGTTTCAGAGCAGATCTAACAGCCAATGTTGGGGCTTCAGTCTTTTGCCTGGTTCTTTTTTTGCCTCCTATTTTCCTCCTCCTCCATGCCATGGTTTACTATCTGAGCCAGCTGCTACAGTTTTTCTAAAGACTGATTTAGTCCAAACATCTGTTTTTGTAATTTACAGCAGATATCTGAAGCTGACTGAGTGAGAAATCTATCTTTTAAGATTACTCCATCTTCTGCACTTTCGGAATCAATGTCAGTAAACTTGTGGAGAGCCTCCTGTAGTATATCTAGGAATTTACTAGGGATTTCCTTCTCTCTTTGTTCTATGTCAGCCAACATAGTCTAAAGTCAGCACGTGCTCACTTGAAACCTTCAAAAATACATCCAACAAAATGACTCTGTTATAGGAACTGCTTGGTTCCCAGTAGGGAGGAAGGCTATTTTGTGTTCCCTCTTTCCCCTTGCCTTCAAGCCATTCGTCTCCAAAAGTAGTAGGTTCCCCCCAAACTCGAGCTCTCAAGTCAGGAGTCAGCATCTGTCCCAAGACATAAATTACATCTCTCCAAGTAAGCTCATAAAATAAAGTTAGTCCCATAAAGGTTTCTATGTACTTTTTGAATCCTCTAAATAGTCTTGACCACAATTGGGACTGTTTGAATTTCTACTGAGACTGAGGCAACCCCTCCTGGAAAGGTGCCCTTATCCTCAGCCTGTTAAGTTGGGAGTCCCAGATACAGGTGCAAAGTAAGAGGACAGGAGGGAGCTGAAGGTTTCACACCCAAATCTATACCCTTAGGATATAAGTCTGGCATGTTTTGCTGAGAGAGAAAGAGCAACACATATGTCACTTCTACACATCTCTCTTGTTTTCTACAGAACAAATCTAATTGTAAAATAGTATTATAGTTTGACCCTTCAACAGGCCAGCATTCCCTGTCTTACAAAGGCTACTGTGGCCATTCAGTATCACAGAAGATTAGGTGTGTCTTTTTTAAGTTCTGGGGATCAAACTTGTCCCAGTTTTTTAAAACATATTTTAAAGGAGTGGGTCTGAAACTGCTAGCTAGCATCTGTAAGAGAGATAAAAGTGGCCTTTACAGCCATGACTTTTTTCTACTGGAGGCACCCCTCCCTGCTTTAGATGTGGGTGAAGACAGACTTTCCACCAAAGCTTTATTTCCCTGGTCAGACTTAGTCTGTTCCTTACCAACACAGGTGCTTTACTCGTCCCCTTCAGCCCACTCATTCTACCATCAAGGTGGCATGGAGATGCACTAGGGGTAGACCTGACAGCATCCCAAATTGATTTCAAGTTCCTCACCACCAAGACCTTTGTTTGGTTTGTCCTTTTCCTTTGATACCATCTAGGGTTCTAATTCCCCATGCAGTTATGAAAATGGTCAAAGAGACCAGGAAAAGGTGACCAAGAAAGGAAAGTGTGGTGCAAATGTTTCGCCCATTTCTGGCTACTCCCCTCGCAGGGACATTGGGTGCCTCTTGGCATTGGAAGGTCGGTATAACCCCCCAATGTAGCTTCCCTTTTGGGAGCCGCTTTCAGTCATTATGAGGCACCACAAAACCGCAGAGCAGGGCTTATCACGAGCTTCATACTAATTTCTGTATGTCTCTTTCATTCTACATTCACACAGACAGGTGAGAAGAGTCAATTCCTAGGCAGGTTGATAAGAAGTCCAGGGTTCCCGAAGAGGAGAAAGGCATCTGGAGCCCTCAAAAAGGAGAAAGGTGTCTGGGGCTCTCAAGGAGAAAAGGACAAATGTTCTTTTCTACATTGCTTTGTCTTAGTCAATATAACAATGTATCATGCTCAAGGACATGTTTCTCCTTAACAAGAACCTTCTGACTAATCCTGTCATCTTAAAATCTATATTATGGGAGTGGGTCTGGTAAGATCTTTCTATTGTTCATTCTAATCTTGTTAATTTAAGATATATGTTGTGAGAGTGGGTCTGAAAAAAATATATAAGGCCTTGATAAGACTAGCTAGGGAGGCATTCTCTGTCCCCCTTCTGATGTCTATGTCAGAAGCTTTTTCTTTACTTTAATAAAACTCTGCTACACAAAAGCTCTTGAGTGATCAAGCGTGGTCTCTGGTCCTGAAGCTAAATCTTCTTCAGAGATCACAAATCTGACCTCATTCACCATAAACTATCATCTTGGGGGCTGATCCGGGATCTTCAGGACAAGGTAAGAATACTCAGAGCTCTAGCCTCTCTGCTTTCTCAGTATGCACGTTTTCTGCTTTACTTTACTAACTCTATGGTGTGCTTGTGTGAATGAATGACACCCCCTGTGTGAAGCAAGTGATAAGCCCTGCTCTGTGGTTTTGCAGTGCCTCGTAATAACTGAAGGCAGCCCCAAAAGGGGAGTCTTTTCAGGGGTTTATACCAACCTGCCAATGCCAAGTGACACCCAAGGTCCCTGCAAGGGGAGCGACCAGAAGTGGGCAAAGTGTGTGGACTGAACTTTCCTTTCTCAGCCAGCTTTTCTTAGTCTCTTTGACCATTTCATAATTCTGTGGGAAATTAGAACTACTAACTTAATCTGTAGGATCATCGACTTTCAATGGACTTGTGATCCATGCTGTTATTGTGTACTTTTACTTAGACCCCATATATGGAAGCACTTAGCCTTGCTAGACTAGGCAAGCCTTGCTAGACTAGACAAGCCTTGCTAGAAAGTTACTTACAGCACATTTTGGAGTGAGGCAGAACTCTAGCTCCAGAAATATCTCTCAGGCTAGAGGTCACCCTCTTGGCTGCCTGCCTCAGAGACCAGGGACCTGAAAGTGAGTCTTTGTCATGGCTGTGTTTCCTATCTATGTGGATAGAAGCACTGCTGGTGACTATGAGGTTTTTGAGGACACAGATCGGGAATTGTAGGATCTGTTCAGATTGGAAATGCAATGGGCTTCTTCCTTTGGTAGCCCTAGCTATTAGCAGACCAGAGAAGGCTCTCTGATGGCTTCTGTCTCAACTCCTTAGGTATTTCTTTTGAGGAAGCTGTGGAAATGAACTGGAAGGACTGGTCCTAGTAGCTTGAGGTCAAAAATCACTCTTTCCTCGCTGGCCAACCTTCCACAACCTCTTTTTCTATCACATATACTGGTGTGGTGACACTCAGAAGGGACATCTTGGTTGTTGTCTGTCCCTTTATGACTCACCACGTCTACTGCAGTCAGGACTGTACACAGGAATGTGCATAGGCACATGAAAGATGGATGCTTCCCCTAGTAGTACTAGCTTGGGAGGCATTCCAAAAAGCTACTCTACTCCACCCTGAGTAGCATCAGAGGAAAAGGGCAAATCAAACAAAAGTCTTAGTGGTATGGAACTAAATCAATCTGGGATGCCATCAGGTCTATCCCTGGTGCATCTCCACCCCACCTTGGTGGTAGAACTGGGAGGGACGAGTAAGACACCTGCATCAGTCAGGGACAGACTAAGTCCAACCAGGGAAGGAAAGCTTCAGTGGAGAGTCTGTCTACACCCCTATCTAAAGCAGGGAAGGAGGCTTCCAGTGGAAAAAAGCCACGGCTGTCTATGCTGCTTTTTTCTATCTTATAGATGGGAGCTAGCAGTTCCAAAACCACTCCTTTAAAATGTATTTTTTTTAAATGCTGGGACAAGTTTGATCCCCAGAGTTTAAAAAGACATGCCTGATCTTCTTCTGTGATACTGAATGGTCATGGTATCCTTTGGAAGACGGGGAATGCTGAGCTGTTGAAGGATCTCAATTATTACTGCTTTACAACTGGACCGGTTCTGTAGAAAATAAGGGAAATGGGTAAAAGTGCCTTATGTGTTGTTCTTTATCTCTCTGGGAGACATGCCAGACTTACGTCCTAAGGGTACAGATTTGGGTGTGAAACCTTCAGCTCTCTCCTGTTCTCTTACTTTGGCCCCTTTTTCTGGGGCTCCTAACTGAATAGGGTGAGAATCAGGGCACCCCTTTAGGAGGGGTTGCCTCAATCTTGGTAGAATTTCAAAAGTCCCAACTGTGGTCGAGACTATTTAGAGGATCCAAAAGGTACATAGAAGACTTTACAGAACCAACATTATGACCTTACTTGGTGAGATGTAATGTATGTCTTGGGACAGACACTGAATCCTTACTCGAAAACTTGAGTTTGGGGGGAAGCTATTATGTTTGGAGATGAATGGCTTGAATGTGAGACAAGGAGAAAGAGGGAACATAGAATAGCCCTGCTTCCTACTGGGAGCCAAATGGTTCCAATAACAGAGTTGCTTTGCCAGATGTATTCTTTTTTTTTTTTTTTTTAATTTATTTATTTATTTATTTATTTTTATTTTAGTTGGGGGCTAATTACTTTACAATATTGTAGTAGTTTTTGCCATACATCGACATGAATCAGCCATGGATTCACATGTGCTCCCCCTCCTAAACCCTCCTCCCACCTCCCTCCCCCTCCCATCCCTCTCTGTCATCCCAACGCTCCATCCCTGAGCATCCGTCCCATGCATAGAACATGGAATGGTGTTCTGCTTCACATATGACAATATACATGTTTCAATGTTATTGTCCCAGAACGTCCAACCCTCACCTTCTCCCTCAGAGTCCACAGGACTGTTCATCGCAGCACTGTTTACAATAGCCAGGACATGGAAGCAACCTAGATGTCCATCGGCAGACGAATGGATAAGGAAGCTGTGGTACATATACACAATGGAATATTACTCAGCCATTAAAAAGAATACATTTGAATCCGTTCTATTGAGATGGATGAAACTGGAGCCCATTATACAGAGTGAAGTGAGCCAGAAAGAAAAGCACCAATGCAGTATACTAATGCATGTATATGGAATTTGAAATATGGTAATGGTAACCCTATATGTGAGACAGATGTATTCTTGAAGGACTTAAGCAAGCGCATGCTAAGACTTGATGCTAAGTCGGCTGACATAGAACAGGGAGAGAAGGAAACTCCAGGTAAATTCCTAGATAGACTATGGGAGGCTCTGCACAAGTTTACTGATGTTGATCTTGAAAGTGCAGAAGTAGGAATGATCTTAAAAGATAGATTTCTCACTCAGTCACCTCCAGATATCTGCCATAAGTTACAAAAACAGGCGTTTGGGCTAAATCAGTCTTTAGAAAAACTGCTACAACTAGCTCAGATGATATATTATGATAGAGAATATAAGGAGGAAAATAACAGGCAAAAAAGAACCAGGCAAAAGACTGAAGCCCCAACAATGGCTGTTAGATCTGCTCTGAAACAGCCTGAGGAAAAATGCCCAGAGGAACCCTGGTGAAAAGGGATGGACTTGTTATTACTGTGGAAAGGAGGGGCATCTCAAGCGGGATTGCCCTCGGTCATCTAAGCCACACCTGGCTCCAGGTCTGCAAAGGACCATACTGGAGAATAGACTTCCCTCCAAGGTGTAGGCCCCAGGTGTCAGACTCTCAAGACAATCTGGACTGAAGGTGCCCGGGGGCCCCACACAAGTTCCAGTCCTCAGGTATAATTAAAACCTGAGGAAACCCGGGTATTAATAACTGTGGGAGGTCAATCAGTTGATTTCTTCTCAACACTGGGGCAGTTTTCTCTATGCTCACTGAAGCCCCTAGCCTGCTTTCCTCCCGATTCACTACCATAATGGGACTGTTTGAATGAGCCAAACATTATTACATCTGTCATCCTTTAAGCTGAAACTAGGACTATGCTGTTTTCTCACTAGTTTCTGATCATGCCAGGGTCTCCCTCACCCCTTCTGGGGAGGGATATACTGAGCAAGGTCCAGGCCTCTGTTTTCATGAATATGGAGCCTGCCCTTTCTCTCTCATTAATTGAACAAAATATAAATCCTAAAGTGCGGGCTGATGGAAAAACTGTGGGTTGAGCACAAAATTCTGTTCTTGTCTTTACCAAGCTCAAATACCTTCACCTATTTTCACATCAAAAGCAATATCCATTAAAGCCTGAGGTGTTTAGGAAAGGTTAAAACCCATCATTGAGAATTTAAAGGAGCAGGGGCTATTAATTCCCTATAACAGTCCATAAAACACTCCCATTTTGAGTGTAAAAAGTCAAATGATAAATCGAGACATGTTCAAGATATATTAATACTAAGTGTCTAATCCTTATACTTTATTGTCTGAAATTCCCAAATGAGCCAAATATGACTTTAAAGCAATTGAGAGGATTCTTAGGCAGTACAGGCTATTGCCACATTTGGATTCTGGGTTATGGGGAACTTGCCCAGCCTTTATATAAAGTTATAACTGAGACTCAGTAGGCCCAAACAGACAAGCTGGTTTGGTACCCCAAAACTCAAAAGGCTTTTAAGGCCCTTCAAACTGCTGTCTTACAGGCTCCGACTTTGAGCTTCCCCACAGGATAAGATCTTAGTTTGCTACTGAAAAAAGGCTATGGCCACATTGTTTACTATTGTAAGCATTGTTACTATTGTTTTGCTAATGCTTAAAGCTCATAAGTTTACTAATGGGTGAAATTTTACTGTACTGACTTCTCATGATGTAAGTGGGATCTTAAATTCTAAAGTTCAGAGTGACAATGGCTCCATCTATAGAGCTGCTCTAACTCAAGGGGTGTCAAAAGTTCTAGGAATAGAATATCACACTGTTCCTGGAGACCCCAATCTTCAGAAAAAGTTGAAAAGGCTAATGACATTATTAAAACACATCCATGTAAACTAACTCAGGAAACACAAGACAGTAGGTTTACAGTTCTACCCATAACTTTAATGAGGGCTTGAACTATTTCCCCCCAAAAAGAAGGGACTGTCTCTATGACAGACTGTTTTAGTGCACAAATATTGTCATAGATCCTGAACCCTTAAAATTAACTATGTGACTCAGCTTTTAGCTTTTCTTTTTTTTTTAATTTATTTATTTTAGTTGGGGGCTAATTACTTTACAATATTGTAGTGGTTTTTGCCACACATTGACATGAATCAGCCATGGGTTTACATGTGTTCCCCATCCTGAAACCCCCTCCCACCTCTCTCCCCATCCCATCCCTCTGGGTCATCCCATTGCCCCAGCCCTGAGCATTTGTCTCATGCATCGAACCTGGAATGGTGTTCTGTTTCACATATGATAATATACATGTTTCAGTGCTATTCTCTCAGAACGTCCCACCCTCACCTTCTCCCTCAGAGTCCATAAGACTGTTCTATGTATCTGTGTCTCTTATTCTGTCTCACATATAGGGTTATTGTTACCATCTTTCAAATTTCATATATATGCATTAGTATACTGTATTGGTGTTTTTCTTTCTGGCTTACTGCCCTCTGTATAATGGGCTCCAGTTTCATCCATCTCAATAGAACTGACTCAAATGTATTCTTTTTAATGGTTGACTAATATTCCATTGTGTATATGTACCACAGCTTCCTTATCCATTTGTCTGATGATGAACATCTAGGTTGCTTCCGTGTCCTGGCTATTATAAACAGTGCTGCGATGAACATTGGGGTACATGTGTCTCTTTCAATTCTGATTTCCTTGGTGTGTATGCCCAGCAGTTGGATTGCAGGGTCTTATGGCAGTTCTAGTCCCAGTTTTTTAAGGAATCTCCACACTGTTCTCCATAGTGGCTGTACTAGTTTGCATTCCCACCAACAGTGTAAGAGGGTTCCCTTTTCTCCACACCCTCTCCAGCATTTACTGCTTGTAGAGTTTTGGATAGCAGCCATTCTGACTGGTGTGAAATGGTACCTCATTGTGGTTTTGATTTGCATTTCTCTAATAATGAGTGATGTTGAGCATCTTTTCATGTGTTTGTTAGCCATCTGTATGTCTTCTTTGGAGAAATGTCTGTTTAGTTCTTTGGCCCATTTTTTGACTGGGTCGTTTATTTTTCTGGAATTCAGCTGCAGGAGTTGCTTGTATATTTTTGAGATTAATTGTTTGTCTTTTTCTTCATTTGCTATTATTTTCTCCCCATTCTGAAGGCTGTCTTTTCACCTTGCTTATAGTTTCCTTTGCTGTGAAAAAGCTTTTAATTTTAATTAGGTCCCATTTGTTTCTTTTCGCTTTTATTTCCAATATTCTGGGAGGTGGGTCATGGAGGATCCTGCTGTGATTTATGTCGGAGAGTGTTTTGCCTATGTTTTCCTCTAGGAGTTTTATAGTTTCTGGTCTTACGTTTAGATCTCTAGTCCATTTTGAGTTTATTTTTGTGTATGGTGTTCGAAAGTGTTCTAGTTTCATTCTTTTCCAAGTGGTTGACCAGTTTTCCCAGCACCACTTGTTAAAGAGATTGTCTTTTCTCCATTGTATATTCTTGCCTCCTTTGTCGAAAATAAGGTGTCTATAGCTGCGTGGATTTATCTCTAGGCTTTCTATTTTGTTCCATTGATCTATATTTCTGTCCTTGTGCCAGCACCATGCTGTCTTGATGACTGTGGCTTTGTAGTAGAGCCTGAAGTCAGGCAGCTTAATTTCTCCAGTTCCGTTCTTCTTTCTCAAGATTGCTTTGGCTATTCGAGGTTTTTTGTGTTTCCATACAAATTTTGAAATTATTTGTTCTAGTTCTGTGAAAAATACCGTTGGTAGCTTGATAGGGATTGCATTGAATCTATAGATTGCTTTGGGTCGTATACTCATTTTCACTATATTAATTCTTCCAATCCATGAACACGGTATATTTCTCCATCTGTTGGTGTCCTCTTTGATTTCTTTCATCAGTGTTTTATAGTTTTCTATATATGTCTTTTGTTTCTTTAGGTAGATACATTTCTAAGTATTTTATTCTTTTTGTTGCAATGGTGAATATTATTGTTTCCTTAATTTCTCTTTCTCTTTTCTCATTGTTAGTGTATAGGAATGCAAGGGATTTCTGTGTGTTAATTTTATATCCTGCAAATTTACTATATTCATTGATTAGCTCTAGTAATTTTCTGGTAGAATCTTTAGGGTTTTCTGTGTAGAGGATCATGTCGTCTGCAAACAGTGAGAGTTTTACTTCTTCTTTTCCTATCTGGATTCCTTTTATTTCTTTTTCAGCTCTGATTGCTTTGGCCAAAACTTCCAAAACTATGTTGAATAGTAGTGGTGAAAGTGGCCACCCTTGCCTTGTTCCTGACATTAGGGGAAATGCTTCCAATTTTTCACCATTGAGGATAATGTTTGCTGTGGGTTTGTCATATATAGCTTTTCTTCTGTTGAGGTATGTTCCTTCTATTCCTGCTTTCTGGAGGGTTTTTATCATAAATGGATGTTGAATTTTGTCAAAGGCTTTTTCTGCATCTATTGAGATAATCATATGGTTTTTATCTTTCAATTTGTTAATGTGGTGAATTACATTGATTGATTTGTGGATATTAAGGAATCCTTGCATTCCTGGGATAAAGCCCACTTGGTCATGATGTATGATCTTTTTAATATGTTGTTGAATTCTGTTTGCTAGAATTTTATTAAGGATTTTTGCATCTATGTTCATCAGTGATATTGGCCTGTAGTTTTCTTTTTTTTGTGGCATCTTTGTCTGGTTTAGCTTTTAGCTTTTCAAAAGACATTACCTGGAGGTTAACTTCTGACCTATCCTTTGAGTCAAACAGCTGTTTGAGCCAGGAACTGAGGTGGGCCTGAGAATCTATGTGGGCTTGTTTCTGCTGACTCCAAAAGTCCTGAGTCAGCTGTTTGAGCCTCAAGACAACGCCTTCTTTTCCTGGGCTCATTCCTACACCTCATTCCACATTCGACATAATTGCTGGGTCTGCAGAGCACTCCCCTCCTCATCAATTGAAGACTTCCAATAGTGGGTATGTCCACTTCAAGGAAAGGACTTTCTTCAACTCTGTGATGACATCTAGCAATGGTAAGATTGACTGTAGCTATGGACGTAATGTAACTTTTAATTTTAATTAGGTTTTAACCTAGTTTAATGACTATTTTGCCTTACATGTATAACTGTAAAATAGAGTTTGTTTCTAACTGTTTGAAAGCTTTTAAGTTACAAATGATTGTCCAGGCTACTATGAGCCCACAGCATCCTCCAACTATTACTTGGGGTCCCTGGATCAGAGACCCTCAACATGAAGGTTAGGAGAATATGTTGCCTCAACAATTTAGGGGCAATGCCGCTCAACAGCAGGAAGTAGTTATGGAATGAAAATGACACCCCTTTCCCTTGGCAACATAATTCCAAAAGAAACGGGGGAAAGAGAGAGTCAGCTCCTTGGTAGGCTGATAAGAAGTCCAGGGTTCCTGAGGAGGAGAAAGGGGTCTGGGGCTCTCAAGGAGAAAAGGACAAATGTTCTTTTCTACATTGCTTTGTCTTAGTCAATATAACAATGTGTCTTGCTCAAGGACATGTTTCTCCTTAACAAGAACCTTCTGACTAATCCTGTCATCTTAAAATCTATATTATGGGAGTGGGTCTGGTAAGATCTTTCTATTGTTCATTCTAATCTTGTTAATTTAAGATAGATGTTGTGAGAGTGTGTCTGAAAAAAATATATAAGGCCTTGATAAGACTAGCTAGGGGGGAATTCTCTGTCCCCTTTTTGATGTCTATGTCAGAAGCTTTCCCTGTCCCTTTTCTTACTTTAATAAAACTCTGCTACACAAAAGGTGATCTTTGGAGATCACGAATCTGACATCATTCACCATAAACTATCACAAGCACATCTTAGAGTTAGCCGAGTATATGGAGAAACATGTGTAGACTAAAGTAACAGGTGAGCTAGAGCTCTGATTGTCCTTACCTTGTCCTAAAGATCCCAGACGAGCCCCAAGATGATAGCTTATGGGGAACGATGTTGGATTCATGATCTCCAAAGATTTAGCTTCAGGACCAGGGACCTGGCTTGATCACTCAAGAGTTTTGTGTAGCAGAGTTTTATTAAAGTGTAAAGGGGACAGAGAAAGCTTCTGACATAAACATCAGAAGGGGATGGAGAGTAGCCCCTGTTTGTAGATTTTTTAATGATGTTCATTCTGACTGGTGTGAGGTGATACCTCATAGCAGTTTTGTTTTGCATTTCTCTAATAATTGGTGATGTTGATCATCTTTTTATGTGCTTCATGGTCATCTGTATGTCTTCTTTGGAGAAATGTCTATTTAAGTCTTCCATCCACTTTTTATTAGGTTATTTGTTTTTTTGATATGGAGCTGCATAAGCTGTTTATATATATTTTGGAGATTAATCCCTTGTCAGTTGCTTTGCTTGCAAATATTTTCTCCCATTCTGAGGGCTGTCTTTTCATCTTGTTTCTTGTTTCCTTTGCTGTGCAAAAGCTTTTAAGCTTAATTAGGTCTCATTTATTTTTGTTTTTATTTTTGTTACTCTAGAAAATGGATCAAAAAAGATCTTGCTGCAAATTATGTCGAAGAGTATTCTACCTGTTTTTCTCTAAGAGTTTTATAGTGTCAAGGTTTACATTTAGGTCTTTGATCCATTTAGACTTGCTTTTGTATATGGGGCTTAGAAGGTTCTAATTTTATTATTTTACTTGTAGCTGTCCAGTTTTCCCAGCATTTATCAAAAAGGCTGTTTTTTCTCCATTGTATATTCTTGCTTCCTTTGTCCTAGATTATGTGACCACAAGTGTGTGGGTTTATCTCTTAACTTTCTATCCTGTCCCACTGATCTATAGTTCTGTTTTCTCTGCCTGTACCATTCTGTTTTGATAACTAGCTTTGTAGTATGGTCTGAAGCCAGGGAACCTGATTCTTCCAGCTCTGTTTTTCTTTCTCAGTATTGCTTTAGCTATTCAAAGTATTTTATGTTTCAATATAAATTCTGAATCTTTTTGTTCTACCTCTGTGAAAAATGCCATTGGTAATTTGATCAGGATTGTATTGTATCTGTAGATTGCTTTGGGTAGCGTAATTATTTTCACAATATTAATTCTCCAAATCCAAGAACATGGTATGTCTTTCCATCTGCTTCTGTCATCTTTGATTTCATTCATCAGTATCCTATAGTTTTCTGAGTACAGGTATTTTGTTTTCTTAGGTAGATTTATTCCTGGGCATTTTATTCTTCTTTTTGTGATGGTAAATGAGATTGTTTCCTTGATTTCTCTTTCTGATCTTTCATTTTTACTGTATAGGAATGCAAGAGATTTCAGTATATTAATTTTGTATCCTGTAACTTTACCAAATTCATTAATAAGCTCTAGCAGTTTTCTGGTGGCCTCTCGAATTTTCTGTGTATAGTGTAATGTCATCTGCAAGCAATGAAAGTTTTACTTCTTCTTCTCCAATCTGTATTTCTTTTATTTTGTTTTCTTATTCAATTGCCATGGATAGGACTTCCAATGAGGTGTTGAATAATACTGGTAAGAATGGACATTCTTATCTTGTTCTTGATTTTAGAGGAAATGGGAAATGCTTTCCACTATTGAGAATAATATTTTCTCTGAGTTTGTCATATATTGCCTTTATTATGTTGAAGTAGATCCCCTTTATGCCCATTTCCTTGAGAATTTTTATTATAAATTGGTGTTGAATTTTGTCAAAAGCTCTTTCTGCATCCATTGAGATGACCATATGATATTTATTCTCAATTTGTTAACATGGTGTACTAGATTCATTGATTTGCATTGAAGAATCCTTCCATCCCTGGGATAAATCACACTCAATCATGGTGTATGATCCTTTTAATGTGTTGTTGGATTCTGGTTGCTAGCATTTTGTTGAACATTTATGCATCTATGTTCATCAGTGATATTGGTCTATAATTTTCTTTTTTGTGATATAGTTGTCTAGTTTTGAAATCAGGGTGATGGTGGAATAGTAGAACTAGTTTGAGAGTGTTCTTCCCAATGCAATTTTTTGGAAAGAGTTTGAGAAAGATTGGTCTTCTCTAAATGCTTGATGGAATTCACATGGGAAGCCATCTGGTCTTAGACTTTTGTTTGTTGGAAGATTTTTAACCATAGTTTCAATTTCAATACTTGTGATTTTTCTGTTTGTATTTTCTGTTTCTTCCTGGATCAGTCTTGGAGGGCTGTAGATTTCTTAGCATTTGTCCTTTTCTTCCAGGTTTTCCATTTTATTGGCATATAGTTGCTTGTAATCATCTCTTATAGTCTTTTGTATTTCTGCAGTGTCATTTTTAACTTCTCCTTTTTCACTTCTAATTTTATTGATTTACATCCAGTTTCTTTGTTTCTTTTTTTTTCTTAATGAGTCAGTTTAAAGGTTTATCAATTTTGTTTATCTTCTCAAGGAACCAGCTTTTAGTTTCATTGATTTTGCTGTTCTTCATTTGTTTTTTTACTTATTTCTGCTCTGATCTTTATGCTTTCTTTCCTTCTACTAACTTTGGGTTTTGTTTGCTCTTCTTTCTCTGGTTGCATTAGATGAAAGATTAGGTTGTTATTTGAGATTATTTTTGTTTCTTGAGGTGGGATTGTGTAGCTGTTAACTTCTCTCTTAGAAATGCTTTTGCTGCATCCCATTGATTGTGGGTTCTCATATTTTCATTGTCCTTTGTTTCTAGGTATTTTTCTTTAATTTCCTCTTTTATTTCTTCAGTGATCTGTTGGTTATTTAGTAGCATATTGTTCAACCTCCATGTGTCTGTGATTTTTACATTTTTTTCCCTGTAATTGATATCTAATCTCAGCATTTTGGTCAGAAAAGAAGTCTGATATGATTTCAAATTTCTTAAATTTACCAAGGCTTGATTTGTGACCCAAAATGTGATCTTTTCTGAAGAATGTTCCCTGTGCACTTGAGAAGAAAGTGTATTCAGCTGATTTCAGATGGAATGTCCTACAAATTATCAAATAAGTTTATCTAGTCTAATGTTGCATTTAAGTCCTCTGTTTCCTTAATGATTTTCAGTCTTGATGATCTGTCTATTGGTATAAGTGAGCTTTCAAAGTTCCCCAATATTATTGTGTTACTGTCAATTTCCCCTTTTATGGCTGTTAGCATTTGCCTTATATATTGACATGCTCCTATATTGGGTGCATAAATATTTAAAATTGTTATATCTTCTTATTTGATTGATCCCTTGATCATTATTCCTTGTCTCTTGTAACAGTCTTTATTTTAAGTCTATTTTATCTGATATGAGTATTGCTGCTGCAGCTTTCCTTTGATTTCAATTTGCATGGAATGTCTTTTTCCATCCCCTTACTTTCAGTCTGTATGTATCCCTAGATCTGAAGTGGGTCTCTTGTAGATGGCACATATAAGGGTCTTATTTTTGCATCCATTTAGCCAGTCTGTGTATTTTGATTGGCACATTTAATCCATTTACATTTAAGGTAATTATTGATATGTATGTTTCTATTGTCATTTTCTTAATTATTTTGCATTTTCTTTGTATGTCTTGTTTTTCTTCCCTTCTTCTTTTGTTCTCTTCTCTTTTATTTATTTTTGCCTAGAGACGTTCCTTTAGCAAGTGTTGTAAAGCTGGTTTTTGCTTGTCTATAAAGCTTTTGATTTGTCTGTTTAATCTAAATGAGAGCTTTTGTGGGCAGAGTACTCTAGGTTGTAGACTTTTCCCCTTCATCATTTTAAATATATCCTGCCATTCTGTCCCAGCCTTCAGAGTTTCTGTTGAAAGTAACAGCTATAACTTTATGGGATTTCCATTGTACGTTATTTGTTGCTTTTCCCTTGTTGCTCAGAATATTTTTTCTTTATATTTAATTTTTGTTACTTTGATTAACATGTGTCTCTGTGTGTTCCTCCTTGGGTTTATCCTGTGGGACTCTGCACTTCCTGGACTTACTGGGTAACTATTTCCTTTCATATATTAGGGAGGTTTTTGACTCTGACCTCTTCAAATATTTTCTCAGGCCCTTTCCCTTTTTCTTTTTCTTGGGCCCCTATAATTTGAATGTTGGTACATTTAATATTCTCCCAGATGTCTCTGAGACTGTCCTCACTTCTTTTCATTCTTTTGTCTTTATTTTGTTCTGTAACTGAGATTTCCACCATTCTGTCTTCCAGGTCACTTATCTGATCTTCTGCCTCAGTTAGTCTGTTATCAATTACTTCTAGTACACTTTTCATTTCAGTCATTGTCTTGTTCATTCTTTTCATTTGTTCTTTAGTTCTTCTAGACCTTCGCTAAGCATTTCTTGTATCTTCTCGATCTTTTATCTTGCCTCCATTCTGTTTCTGAGATCTTGGATCATCTGTACTATCATTACCTTGAATTATTTTTCAGATAGATTCCTTATCTCCTTTGTATTCAGTTGTTCTTGCAGTTTTTTTTTTATCATGTTCCTTCATCTGTGATATATTTCTTTGTCATCTTACTTTGTCAAAATTATTGTGTTTATGGTCTCCTTTCCACAAGATTTAGGGTCATAGTTGTTCTTGCTTCTTGCTTGCTTCTTGAACCCTGGTGGGTGAGGTTAGTCCGGAAGCTTGTGCTATTATCCCCTTGACAGGAGATTTGAGTCATGTTGTGTTTATCAGAGCCTGCCCTAGATATTGTGTGGGTCCTCTCCTTTGCTTGTGATTGTCGCTGCCTTGTCATAGGTGGGGTCTCTTTCCTGGTTGTTGAAGTAGAGACCTTCAGATCTGTTTCTTAGCTGTGATTCTGATCTTAGATGGGAGGTGGGTGGGACTGGAGCCTCCTACTGGGAGAACAGTCACCGAGTTTTCCTCCTCTGGAGCTGTTCACCTGTGATTGTATTCTATTGCATCCCCTTTCACCTATTGTGCTGGCTCACAAAATGTACTGTTATTGTAACTGCTCTTAGTCCCGCCTTAACTAGCTATGCTGGCAACTGGCCATAGTTACTCTCAAGCATTTTTATCACCTAGCCACTTACACAGGTCCACTGAGGTTAGGTCCCAGATATGCAGTAGTCATGTACCTGGACGTGCTGTGGGAGCTATGTAGGCCACTCAAGCTCTGGGCTGGCCATACTCCCACATGTATGTGCCCATATACCCCACAGCTACTAAAGCCAGGCCCATATTAGGAGATTTGCCTGATGTTGTGGTGACCAGAGCCTGCCCTGGATATGGGGCAGGGCCTCCCCTTTGCTCTGTCATTGTCAGAGGTCACTGTCCTGTCAGAGGCTGGATTTGCTCCTTAATTGTCAAACTACAGGCATCCACATTCTTAGCTGTGCTTCTGATCTGCAGTGCCAAGTATGTAGGGTTGGAGCACTCCTGCTGGGAGGAAAGCTACTGAGTATTACTCTTCTGGAGGTGTTCACCATGGGTATGCTCTATTGTGTTACTTTTCACCTGTTGTGTGAGTTCTCAGGTTATGCTGATGTTGACACTACTCTTGGCCCCTCTTTAACTGAGGGTATGCCAGCACTGGCCCCACCTCTGCATGTGGGCCACCCATATGGGTCTTCTCCCAAGGCTGCCCTGGAACATTCAGGTCTGCCCTGGTGAGGACAGGGCACAGAGGTGGCAGGACTGCTGGAGTCACAGGAGCCTGGGTGGCAAAAGGTGCACAAGAGAGTTGGTGGCTCTGAGAGATCTAGCCCCACTGGTGATAAAGCTTCTATGGCAAGTCTTAACATTTCCTCTCACAATGAGATGACAGCCTTTCCATTTGCAAGGATTTGGCCCTCACTCCAGTCCCCATGATGGGTGCAGGCTGTATCTTTGCCTTCAGCAGCAGTCCTCTCCCCAGGTTCACTCTCCAGTTACCATGTTCAAGCATCCAGCCTCCATGCCCACCAATGGACATGTGTCACAGCCTGGGACATGCAGGGTTGTGGTGCAAACCATCTGTATAGGTTTCGCTCTGTCCTGCCTATTTCATTCTCCTCCGACAGCCTCAGATGCCCTCCTTCAGTCCCAACTGATATCTTGTTGGTGAGGGGTTTTCCCTGGATTTGAGAACTTCTCTGCTCCTTCAGCTCCACCCTCTAGGAATGCAGGTCTCCACCTGCTTCCTTTCCTCTTCTTTTTCCCTTCTTTCTTTCATCTTACCCACTTGGTGTCTGAGGTGTTCTGCTAGTGTTCAGCTGGTGCTCTGTGTGAATCATTCCATCTGTAGATGTATTAATGGTGCATTTATGGAGAGAGATTAATTTCATGTTCTCCTACTCCTCCACCATTCCATGCTTTCTCCTAGGAATTTGTATTGTTTGCAAACATCATGGGTGATTCTCATGCAAGTAATCCTTAGGCAATAGTATGATGAATACTAGCTTAAACTATTGATAACACTAGGATTGGTCTGTGGAAAATTTGCCATTGGTAGCATTCTTTCTATAGCTACTGAAATTCTTTTTCTCACCAATGTGCTTTACTATAGTGAGGCAATACAAAATTGTGGATGAGTGCTGATACTGGAATCAAAATAACCTGTGTGACCATTTCTGCTGTGTGATCTTGAGTATATTACCTTCCTGAGCCTCACTTTTCTCGTAAGAAAATTGTAAAGAGAATACTATAATCTTGCATTACTTGGCACTATTGTAAATGTTAAATGCATGTAGAACAATTAGCATAGTGCCTTGCACAGGAAATCATGTTTGACGTTGTTAATTGTTATTGTTATTACGATATTTTAGCATCGGTCTTACTGGTAGATGGATTACCATGTAGATGAGTGGGAGAACAAGGAAACCCCCCATATTGTTTTCCTGTGAACCTAGAAAAAGGGACTTAGTTATCCCACTGCATGTAAAGGAGAGAATAGAGTCCACAACATGAGACATCTGTCTATGTGATTCATGCAGTCAAGAAGGGAGCTTTTCCCAATCTTACTTTCTCATACTAATCCTATTGTAAAGTAAACCCTTCCTATCCTTATGTTATCATGGGACTTTAAAAATTCTATACAATAAAATATATGTCCAAAAATAAACTGAAACTATGTATATATAAGATTGTGGGTAATGAGAGACAAACTTCTCATTGTCAGAAAAAGAAGTTACAAATAGGAAAAGGAAGAGGGCTAGAATTAAACCTGTTGTGTTGAGTTGGAATTGGAGATGAAAGTCAAAGGCATGAGTATGAACTCATATCTTGTTTAATGTGTATGGGGATGGATAGATACCAAAATGATTATAGATCTGTGTGCCAAGAAGAACCTAGAAGTAGCGAACCCCAGTAACAATGAGTACACCTAGTTTTCAGACCTTGATTTCTAATTACCATTCTCTAATGAAAGGAACCAAGACTACATGGAGAAATTCCTGATTCTTGGGCTAAGGCAGTGAATATAAAAGATTAGTGTGGAGCATCTTGTTGTCCCAGAAAGTAAGGAAGTGTTCAATAAATGAAGAGGGTACATCATAGGTACAGAGCAGGCAGCCTGAAGGAGATTCCCAATGGCCAAAACTATAGTAATCTGACCAACAAAATAAATAATGATGCTATTGGATTATAGCCCATTGAATAAAATACTCCTCTGTCCATACTTATGTAAATAAATGATTGGATAAATAATTAAAAGAGAAAGAATACTTCTTTTTTTGAGAAGAATTTCAATCAATACGTGAGAAGAAATGAGGGAAAACATTTTTTTTAAGTCACCATTAGGCAAACATCACAATAAATAATTGTTGCAAGCAAAAATCTTAGATGGATGTTAAAATCTTTGGGCAAAAACATAATGAGAAACAATCTCTATAATTTCAAAGAACCTCTCCAACAAGATGTATATTAGATAGAAGAGAGGGGCTTAGTAACTATACAGTGTAGAAATCTGTCAAACAAAATGAATAAAATTAGCATGACCTGTATAAGATATTTTATGATGAATTGAGAAAGGTATGTCACCTCTGTGGTGTTCATACAAAAATACATAATCTCAATCTAATCATGACCAGGTCATGAAAGATGGAAAGACAGAGAAACTGTCACAGAACAGAGTAGACACAGAAGACAGGACAACTAGGTGAAATGTGGGATCCTCCTGGAGAAGAAAGTGTAATAAATAGTATTGCTTCAAACCTCAGATATGCAGATGACACCACCCTTATGGCAGAAAGTGAAGAAGAACTAAGGAGCCTCTTGATGAAAGTGAAAGAGGAGAGTGAAAAAGTAGGCTTAAAGCTCAACGTTCAGAAAACTAAGATCATGACATCTGGTCCCATCACTTCATGGGAAATAGATGGGGAAACAGTGGAAACAGTGTCAGACTTTATTTTTGGGGGGCTCCAAATCACTGCTGATGGTGATTGCAGCCATGAAATTAAAAGACACTTACTCCTTGGAAGGAAGCTTATGGCCAACCTAGATAGCATATTTAAAAGCAGAGACATTACTTTGCCAACAAAAGTCCGTCTAGTCAAGGCTATGGTTTTTCCAGTGGTCATGTATTGATGTGAGAGTTGGATGGTGAAGAAAGCTGAGCGCCACAGAATTGATGCTTTTGAACTGTGGTGTTGGAGAAGACTCTCGAGAGTCCCTTGGACTGCAAGGAGATCCAATCAATCCGTCCTAAAGGAGATCAATCCTGGGTGTTCATTGGAAGGACTGATGTTGAAGCTGAAACTCCAATACTTTGGCCACCTCGTGTGAGGAGTTGACTCATTGGAAAAGACCTTGATGCTGGGTAGGATTGGGGGCAGGAGGAAAAGGGGACGACGGAGGATGAGATGGTTGGATGGCATCACCAACTCGATGGACATGGGTTTGGGTAAACTCCGGGTGTTGGTGATAGACAGGGAGGCCTGGCGTGCTGCAGTTCATGGGGTCGCAAAGAGTCGGACATGACTGAGAGACTGAACTGAACTGAAACAAAAATCCTCCATTCAATAAAACTAGAATCTTTTGGTTTCCAATGTGAATATTTTCCATCCAGATTCAACAAATATATTTCTCCCCTCACGGCACATCACAATTTTCCAAAACAGATTGATTTAGCAAGGGATTATTTTCAAGGACTGTTGATTAAAAACTTTCAAGTGAATAAATCTTAATCTATTAAGTTGATTTGGTCCCAATAGTATTTTTCTTGGATGGTGTATTGTAAATTGACAGCTTTAACACCACTAAAAATTATAACATAAAATATACCACCACTATGGTTGTGATCTTATGTTTAAAAGCAACTCATAAACCAAGCGGAGAAGTCAATGGCACTCCACTCCAGTACTCTTGGCTGGAAAATCCCATGGACAGAGGAGCCTGGTAGGCTGCAGTCCATGGGGTCGCTAAGAGTCGGACACGACTGAGTGACTTCACTTTCACTTTCATGTATTGGAGAAGGAAATGGCAACCCACTCCACTGTTCTAGCCTGGAGAATCCCAGGGACAGGGAAGCCTGATGGGCTGCTGTCAATGGGGTCGCACAGAGTAGGACATGATTGAAGTGACTTAGCATCAGCAGCAGCATAAACCAAGATAATATTTCACAGTCTAGAGACATGTTGCATTGTGATTATACATTTTTTTTGGCCATGTCATGTGACTTATGGGATCGTTTTAGTAACCTAATCAGGAATTGAAACTGGGCCATTGGCAATGACAGTGCAAAGTCCTAACCACTGACTGTGCTGTGCTTAGTTGATCAGTCATGTCTGACTCTTTGAGACCCCATGGACTGTAGCCCACCAGGCTCCTTTGTCCATTGTGAGCCATGGAATTTCCTGATTATACTTTTAAATTTATTTGAATCTTTATGGTATCAAGTATACTAAGGAATTAATTGTTTATGTCCAAGCAGAAGAATTTGTTTATTATCTACTTGAGTAGAGAGTAAAGAAGATTTAGAAAGCAAATTTCTAATCTTCAAATGTCTACCATCTGAGACTGTGAGATTTCTACTGCAGGTAGGTTTTATTTACTAGTGTGGTCCAGAAATATTGGTATCATTGCCTACTGGTCTCGGGAATCATGTAAAAAATGCTGGTAATACCAGTGCCAGTCCTGTGGGAAGCTATTAATGCCAATAATGTGTAATCAGTGATCTTTGAATATATTCAAAGTTGGTTCCCAAAAAATATATACCCTAGAGTAATGTGTGCTCATGAATTAGAAACAAATGAAACTTGGAGAAAAACCTTTGTGAACTATGCCAAAATAGTTACCTGCTATCTCATGTTCAAAACAAGTGTGCTGAATCAGTTACATGTTAAAAATATGGGTGAATAATTACTGAATTAAATTTAATTTACCTTAAATCAGTTAAACTAACAAATTGCCTGTTCAACAATCATTCCAAAACCCTAAAAGTAAAGAAAGAAAATGGAAATATAAAACATTACTTTTTTCCTGAATAATTCTCTCCTACAGCCAAGTATGGTACCAGGTGGTTAAGATCACCAAATGAGCTAGTTAATTGGAGCAGTGAATGAGACATATAAATGTTGCCATTGGGATTACAATTGAGAAATCAGGAAAATCTGTCACTCTCTCCTTTCTGAACTTTTTCTTTTCTTGGCTATAACCCTTTTTCACTCTCCTCCCCTATTACCTACAAATCAGCTTTCAAGTGCTTATTCACAACCCCCTTTCCCCAGCAGAAGATGCCCTTGAAGTTTTTCATGTTCCTAAGAATGTGCCTGGCACATGGTAGGCACTATAATTATTTTATTGAATGAATAAACAGGTATTAGAGCTTTAGAAGTTTAATAGGGTAAGATATTTTGTGGAAAATGGTGTTTTCTCACTGTACACTGAAATCATACCCTAAAGGATCTTCCTTCTTCTTACTTATTAGCACAGTCCTTAAAATCAGAAGAAACATGTGGATTTTGAATTTCAAAGGTAATTTTTCTTTCACACCATAAATTAGATCAGAGATAGATTTGTGGAGGGAAAAAGTAAATTGCTGATTTTTGTTCTTGGGCCTGTTGACTGGAAGAAAAACATGAAAACACAATCTAAAAGCTAAGAAATATGTTTTATTTAGGGCAATAGTGAGGACTATAGCCTGGTATATAGTCACTCAATTAGCTCTGAGAAACTGTTCCAAAGAGATAATAAGAGGGCACCACCAGAAGATTAGCTGGAATTCCCAGGTCAGCATCTCTGTGGAAAGGGGCTCAGACTACCGAACACTCACTGAGGTTTTGGATTCAAGACAACATGGGGTCATGTCCATGCTGACTGGGGCTGAATTTCCTGAAGACGCATGTGACAGTGGGAGGAAAATGTCATCCACAACACAGAAGACAATGTCTCCTAATATAGTCTTTCCACAGTGCCTGTAAATTATATGTGGACTCTGGGTGAACTGAATCTGGATTGGCTTTTAGTGTTGTGTGTTAAAACTCATCGCCAGACCAAAGTCGTGTAGACCTTTCATTGCTTTCTTCTGAATTTTTTTTATATCTTTTCTTTGATTTTCTGTTGTTCTGTGTGTTTTTTCTTTTTAAAAAAAATACATTTTTCCTTTTTTAAATCATTGTTTTATTCACCACTTAGCACTCTGCTTTGGTTTTGTTTTGTTAGTTTTGTTTCTAATTGTTTGATTTCATTTTTGGTTTCGTTTGTCTGTTCTCTTGTTTTTTTCTTTGATTCTATTTTTAATTCTTTTTTTTGTGTGAGGGTGTATGTTTCTCTTTTCTTGTTTCTATTTGATTTTACTTCTACCATTTGTCTGGGGGTTCATTTGTCGCTTTTTAAAAAAAATCCCCTTTTTTGCCAAGAGGAGTGGCTTACAAGGTCTTTGTTCCCCAAACAGAAGTCAAGCCTGTGCCTCAGGGGTGGGAGCACTAAGTCCAGGATGCTGGACTACCAGAGAATTCCTGGCCCTAGAGAATATTAGTCAACAAGAGCTCTCAGGGAAACCTCCATCCAAATCCAAGATCTGACTCCACCCAATTGCCTGTAGCACCCACCACTGGATGCCACATGCCAAAAAACAAGTAAGACAGAAACAAAAACCTACCCATCAGCAGACAGGCTGCTTAAAAGAGTACTAAGCCCAGAGATAACCCAAAACACACCACCTGAAATGATCCTCCCATCAGAGGGAAAAGACTCAGTTCCACCCCCCAGAATGCAGATATCAGTCCTTCCCACCATGAAGCCTACACAGGCTACTGGAGTAACCTTACCCACCAGGGCAGAGACCAGATGAACACTGTAAGTTAGACAAATTGAGAAAATAGAAAAATATCTTGCAGACAAAGTAGAAAGGTAAAAACATACAAGACCAAATAAATGAAGAGGAAACATGCAATCTACTTGAAAAAAAAATTCAGAGTAATGAGAGTAAAAATGTTTCAAAATCTTGACAATAGAATGGATAACATACAAGAAATGATTAACAAGGACCTAGAAGAATTAAAGAACAAACTGTGATGAACAACAAAATAACTAAAATTAAAAATACACTGGAAAGAATCAAGGGCTTCCCTGGTAGCTCAGCTGGTAAAGAATCCATCTGCAGTGCGGGAGACTTGATTTCAGTCCCTGGGTTGGGAAAGTCCCCTTGAGGAGAGCATGCAACCCACTCCAGTATTCTTGCCTGGAGAATCCCCATGGACAGAGGAGCCTGGTGGGCTACAGTCCATGGGGTGGTGAAGAGTCAGGTATGACTGAGCAACTAAGCACAGCACAGCAAAGAAGGAATCAATAGCCACCTAACAGAAGAATGGAGAAGTGAGCTGGAAGATAAAATGGTGGTAATAACTGTTGAGGAGCATAATAGAGAAAAAGAATGAAAATAATTGAGGACAGACTCAGAGACCTCTGGGACACACTTAACACACCAACATCTGAAATGTAGGAGTCACAGAAGAAGAGAAAGAGTCTAAGAAAATATGTGAAGATAATACAGTCACCCAAGTCTAGAAAGTGAAGAGAGTCCCATACAAGATACACAAATAAGAAACATACCAAAACACATGTTAATCAAATTAACAAAAATTAAACACACAGAAAAATATTAAAAGCAACAAGGGAAAGGCAACAAATAACATACAAGAGAGCTCCCACAAGGTTAAGGGCTCGTCTTCCAGCAGAAGCTCTGCAGGCCAGAAGGGAGAGGCAGGATATATTTAAGGTAATGGAAGGGAAAAATCTGCAACCAAGAATACTCAGCAAGGATCTCATTTAGTTTCAATGAAGAAATCACTAACCTTACAGACAAGCAAAAGTTAAGAGGATTCAGTACCACCAAACCAGCTTTACAACAAATGTTAGAGGAACTTCTCTAGGCAGGAAACACCAGAGAAGGAAAGGATTAAAAAAAAAATGGGATCTGAAGATGGCCAGCATTGAAAGGTGATAGAATCACTCTTGATCTGGTTTTTCTGGGTCTGGCATCTGAGAGGTTCTGACGGAGTAAAGGTACTTCTTTCTGCTACTCTTGAGATCTCTTGAGGGCAGGTCCAGATATCCAGGAATTGGAGACACTGAAACTGAGTGATGGGGCAAGTGACTACTCAAGGGGCAGCAAAGCCAAATCCAGAGTCATCCTCTAGCCCTCATTTAGATTGAACTTAGTTTCAGTCAAGTGCTTAGGTTTGTGCCTTGCACAAATTTCAGATCAAGTTGGTGGAGTAAGAAGATCCTGCACTCACTTCCTCCCAGGGACACAAAAAACTACAATCACATATAGAACCACTGTCTCTGAGAACTTACTTTAAGACTAGCACAACAGTGTTTCTACAACTAAGGGTATAAGGAAAAGGCAACATTGAGAAAGGTGGGAGGTGCAGAGTCCTAGTCTAGTGAGAACCGCCCCCCCCCCACATACACTCCTGTGGGACAACCCACAAAGAGGAGAGATATCACAACTGCAGAGGTACCCTCTGAGGAGCAGGGATTAAACTCCCACATCAGACTGTGGGACCTGGACTGGGAAGCTGAGCCTCCACAAAAGCTGGCTTTGAAAACCAGCAGGACTTACATCTGGGGGAGCCTAGGAGCTGTGGAAAAGGGAAGAGACTCCACTCTTAAAAGACTCACGTAGAAACTCACTCACTCCAAAGCCCATCACAGAGGGAGCAGCTTGAAAAGCACCTGGGCCATACAAGAAGGAGAGTCATTGAGTAATTTCAGGGCTTGCACCAGAGGGGCAGGGATCCAGTAGAACTTTCGGGATGGAAGTACTGGTAGACATCATTTGTTTTTACTTTCTTTCCACGTAACTGGCCTGGTGCTTGTGAGCACCATTTTTATCCATTTCCATCAGCCTAACTAACACCACCTGCCCTGCCCCTGCTTTCCCCTGAGAACTCAAGAGGCCAGGCCTATGCACCATCACCCCCTCCCTGAAGCAGTTTCAGCCAGATACTGTAGACATTTGGACCCGGAACCAGCTCAACCTACTAAGGCCATCTGCAGTGGCCACATTCAAGTCTGCCTGGGGACCAACCTCACCCACCAGCACACCTGCAACAACTGCTGTCCACCCATCACAGGAGGGCACATGCAGCCCACACAGGGGATACCCCTGGGATGCCTGGATTTGTTAACTAGGGGAGATTGCACCACTGGACCCTGTAGGACACCTCCTACATAAGACCATTCTTTCAAGGTGGAGTGACAAATGAAGCTGATATATGTAGAAAGAAACAGAGTTAGGCAAAATGAAGAAACTACAGAATATCTTTCAAACACGAGAATATCGCAGAAAAACAATTAAATGAGGAGATAAGAAATTTGTCAGGTAAAGAATTCAGAGTAACACTCATAAAGATGTTCATCAGAATCAGACTCAATAGAAAACCGGATGAATTCGATGAGAATCAATGACGCGTGTACTGCAATGTTCATCGCAGCACTGTTTACAATAGCCAGGACATGGAAGCAACCTAGATGTCCATCAGCAGACGAATGGATAAGGAAGCTGTGGTACATATACACAATGGAATATTACTCAGCCATTAAAAAAATACATTTGAATCAGTTCTATTGAGATGGATGAAACTGGAGCCCATTATACAGAGTGAAGTAAGCCTAAAAAGAAACACACCAATACAGTATACTAATGCATATATATGGCATTTGAAAGATGGTAATGGTAACCCTATATGTGAGACAGAATAAGAGACACAGATGCATAGAACAGTCTTATGGACTCTGAGGGAAAAGGTGAGGCTGGGACGTTCTGGGACAATAGCATTGAAACATGTATATTATCATATGTGAAACAGAACACCATTCCATGTTCGATGCACGAGACAAATGCTCAGGGCTGGGGCATTGGGATGACCCAGAGGGATGGGATGGGGAGGGAGGTGGGAGGGGGGTTCAGGATGGGGAACACATGTAAACCCATGGCTGATTCATGTTAATGTATGGCAAAAACTACTACAATATTGTAAAGTAATTAGCCCCCAACTAAAATAAATAAATTTATGAAAAAAAAAAAAAGAAAGTCTAGGCGAATTGTAAGCCTCCTTCAGCAAAGGGCTAGACAATATAAAGAAGAAAGATTTATAACTTTTGAGTTCATTTACTGAAACAAAAAATACACTAGTGGAAATCATCAGGCGGTCAGAGAATGCAAAAAAACAGATTGATGATCTGGGTGACAAGGGTAGTAAAAGTCACTCAATCAGAATAGCAGAAAGGAAAGAGAATAAAACAGTAAAAAGCAAGAATAGGTCCCATGAGGGGTTCAGATGCTCAGGCAAGGGAAAAAGCAGCCATGGCTAGGCAGACCAGCTTCCAGACTCCTCTCCCCACTCCCAGCACATGCCCACTCCACTGCCAGGGTGCCCCAGAGGAAGGTCAGCTCTGCATGAGGAGTGGAGAAAGGGGTGCCCAAGAGGAGACCTGGGAGGTTGTCAAATGAATCTGCTCCTGTCAAAGTGGAAACAAAGCCAAGGAAGGTAGAAGGAAAGGATAAATCTTCAGATAGAAAAGTGCAAACAAAAGGGGAAAAGAGAGCAATGGGAAAACAGGTGAAGTGGCCAACCAAGAGACTGAAGATTTACCTGCATCAAATGGAGAGACTAAAAACGAGGAGAGCCCAGCCTCTGATGGAGCAGGAAAGAAAGAAGTTACGTGTGATTAATATCACACACCTGAGTCTATTACTGGTCCCCGTCTACCATCTCATACAATCCAGAGGAATATTTTTATCATTATTTTGTGAATGCAAATTTTTTAGTAGCTCTAGTAGTATTTTTAAGAAGGTGGAAATCCTACCTCATCCATTTTTAAAGTGCAAGTGCTTTTTTTAATTTAACTGGAGCATAGCTGATTTACACCATTGAAGTCAGTAGTGCAAGAAAAAAAAAACCCTAAAACAATTAAGAAAATGGTAATAGGATTATGCATATCAATAATTACCTTAAATGTATATGGATTAAATGCTCCAATCAAAAGACACACACTGGATGAATGGATACAAAGACAATATATGTATATATGATATCTACAAGAGGCTCACATCAGACCTAAGGACACATAAGAATGAAAGTGATGGGATGGAAAGAGCTATTCCACACAAATGGAAATCAAAAGAAAGCTAGAGTAGCAATACTCATGTCAGGCAAAGTAGACTTTATAATGAATAACATATTACAAGAAACAAGAAGGACACTACATAATACTCAACGGATTGATCTAAGAAAAAGACATAACAATTGTAAATATTTTATGGAGAACCTCAATACATAAGGTAAATGCTAATAACCATAAAATGGGAAATCGACAGTAACACCATAATAGTGGAGAATTTAACATCCCATTTGCACCATTGGACAGATAATCCAGACAGAAAATTTATAAAGAAACACGATCCTTAAACAACATGCTAGCACAGATGGATTAGTTGATATGTATAGGACATTCCATCAAAAAGTAGCAGAATACACTTCCTTTTCAAGTACACATAAAACATTCTCCAGAATAGATCACTTTTGGGTTGAAAATGAAGTCTCAGTAATTTTTCAAAAGTCGAAATCATATCAGGCATCTTTTCCAACAACGCTACCATGAGATTAGATATCAAACAAGAAAAACAACTGTAAAAAAACAAACACATGGAGGTTAAACAGTATGCTGCTAAATAACCAAGAGATAACTCAAGAACTCAAAGAGGAAATAAAAAAATACCTAGAAACAAATGATAACAAAAGCAAATGACACAAAACCTATGGGATTTAACATAAGTAACTTCATGGGGAAGCTAGTAGCAATAAAATCTTACCTCAAAAACAAGAAAAATCTCAAATAACAAAGTAACCTTTCACCTAAAGCAATTAGAAAAACAAGAACAAGAAAACCCCAAAGTTAGTAAAGGAAAGAAACCATAAAGATCAAAGCAGAATTAAAGAAAACAATAGCAAAGATCAATAAAACTAAAAGCTGGTTCTTTGAGAAGATAAAATAGATAAACCATTAGCATGACTCATCACAAAAAAATGGGATAGAACTCATATCAATAAAATTAGAAATGGAAAAAGAGAAGTTACAATGGACACCACAAGAAGATAAATGATCATAAAAGACTACTACAAGCACCTATATGCCAATAAAATGCACAACCTGGAAGAAATGGACAAATTCTGAGAAAAGTATTGATACAATCTTCCAAGACTGAACCAGGAAAAAACAGAAAATATAAACAGACTAATCATAAGCCCTGAAATTGAAACTGTGATTAGAAAACCTCCAACAACAAAAAGCCCAGGGACAGATAGCTTCATAGGCGAACTCTTTAAACATTCACAGAAGAGATAACACTTAGCTTTCTCAAACTCTTTCCAAAAACTAAATTGGGAGAAACCTTCCAAAACACAATCTACAAGGCCGCTATCACCCTGATGTGAAAACCAGACAAAAATTTCACAAAAAAAGGAAAATTGCAGGCCAATATCATTGATGAAAATATGTAAATATCTTCAACAAAATATTAGCAAACAGAATCCAATAAAACATTAAAGGGTTATACACCATGATTAAGTGGAATTTATTCCAGGGATGGAAGGATTCTTCAATATATGGAAATCAATCAATGTGTTACACCATATTAACAAATTGAAGGATAAAAACCACACGATAATCTCAATACTCAATAGATACAAAAAAACCTTTCAACAAAACTCAACATCCATTTATGATAACAAAAAAAAAAGTCCTCCAGAAAATGGGCATAAAGGAACCCTACCTCAACATAATAAAGGCCATAAACAACAAATCCACAACACACATTATTCTCAATGGTAAAAAACTGAAAGCATTTTCTGTAAGATCAGGAACAAGGCAAGGGGCCCACTCTCACCACTATTATTCAAAAGAGTTTTGGATGTTCTAGCTTCCGCAATCAGAAAAGTAAAGAAGTAAATGGAATCCAAATTGAAAAAGAAGTAAAATGGCACTGTTTGCAGATGATATGATACTATACATAGAAAATCCTAAAGATGCTGCCACCAAAATATTAGAACTGATCAATGAATTTGGTAAAATTGCAGTATAAAAAATTAATACACAGAAATATCCTGCAATCGTATGCACTAACAACAAAAAAAAATAAGAAAGAGAAATTAAGGAAACAATTCCCTTCATATTTGCAACAAGAATAAAATATCTAGGAATAAGCCTACCTAAGGGGACAAAAGACCTGTAACAGAAAACTATAGGACACTGATGAAAGAAATCAGAGATGACACAAACAGATTGAGAGATATACCATGTGCTTGGATTGAAGGAATCAGAGTGAAAATGAGTATACCACTGAAAGCAATCTATATATTCAATGTAATCGCTTTCCATTTATGAAGGACACTTTTCACAGAAGTAGAACAAAATTTTTACAATTTGCATGGAAATACAGAAGGACCTGAATTGCCAAAGCATTCTTGAAAAAGAAATGCTGAGTTGGAGGAATCAGGATCCATGACTTTAAACTATACTATAGAGCCGCATTAATTGAGACAGTGTGGTACTGGCAGAAAAACAGAAATATAGATCAATGAAACAGGATGGAAAACCCACAGATAAACCCAGTACCTATGGTCACCTTATTTTTAACAAGTGATGCAAGAATATACAATAGAGAAAAGAAAGCCTCTTCAATAAGTGGTGCTGGGAAAATTGGAAAGCTGCATGTTAAAGAATGAAAGTAGAACACTTCCTAACACCATGCAGAAAAGTAAACTCAAAGTGGATTAAAGACCTATATGTAAGTCCAGACACTACAAAACTCATAGGCAGAACACTCTTTGACATAAATCATAGCAAGATCTTTTGTGACCCACCTCCAAGAGTAATGAAAATAAAGACAAAAATAAAGAAATGAGACCTAATTAAACAAGCTTTTGCACTGCAAAAGAAAACATAAACAAGATGAAAAGATAACTCTCATAATGGGAAAAATATTTGCAAATGAAATAACCGACAAAGGATCAATCTACAAAAATACAAGCAGCTCATTCAGCTCAATATAAAAAAAAATCAGTCAAAAGATGGACAGAAGACCTAAACCAACATTTCTCCAAAGAAGACATACTAATGGCCAACCAACACATGAAAAGATGCTCAATATCACTCATTATTAGAGAAATGCAAATCAAATCTATAAGGTATCACCTCACACTGGTCAGAATGGCCATCATCAAAAAATCTACAAATGTTAAGTGCTAGAGAGGGTGTGGAGAAAAGGGAACCCTCTTGCCCTATCGGTGTAAATGTAAATTGAAATAATCACTATGGGGAGCAGTATGGAGCTTCCTTAAAACCTAAAACTAGAACTACCCAGTGACCCAGCAATCCCAATACTGGGCATATACCTTGGGAAAACCATAACTCAAAAAGACACATGTACCCCAATGTTTATTGCAGCATTATTTACAATAGTCAGGACATGGAAACAACTTAAATGTCCAATGACAGATGAATCGAAAAAGAAATATGGTGCATATATACAATAGAATATTACTCAGTCATAAAGAGGGAAAAAAATTGGGTCATTTGTTGTGATATGGATGAACCTAGATTCAGTCATACAGGGTGAACTTAGTCAAAAAGTTAAAAACAAGCATCATATATTAATGCATATATATGGAATCTAGAAAAATGGTACTGGTGAACCTAGTTGCAGTGCATGAAAGAGATGTAGATGAGAACAGTGTCATGGACACAGGGCAAGAATGAGAGAGTGGAATGAATTGAGAGAATAGTATTGACATATACACACTTACCTGTGAAAAATAGATAGCTAGTAGAAGCTGTTATATAGCACAAGGAGCACAGCTCAGTGTTCTGTGATGACCTAGAGGGGTGAGATGGGAACCATGGACGGGAGGCTCAACAGGAAGGGGATATATGTAGACATATAGCTGATTCATGCAGGTATAGAGCAGAAACTAACACAACACTGTAAAGCAATTACACTCCAACTTAAAAAAAAGAAAAGTTTTAGTTTTACAATTAAAAAAAAAAGAGGTAATGGAGGAGAAGTCAGGATATATGTGTGTGTGTGTGTATTTACACACATATATATGTTTCATTTTGCTGAAAAAAAATCATGTAGTTGAACATCAAAAGATTACTGCTAATCACAAAAAACAGACCTCTTAAGTTAATGATTTTAGTGTTTTTCTATATATGGGAAGATGTAAGGCTCTGGCTTCATTGAACTTATTCCTTTGATATGCATCTTAACTATTTAGGACCAATATCCTACTTTTCTCCATCCTGTATTCCTCTCAGCGTGCACTGCTAGGGGCAGTTGCTGTGGCTGATGGCTTTATGGTCATAATATTCTTTGTTTACTGAAATAGCAGGCACCATTCTGTGTCCACAGGTCAGATGTAAATAAAACTCATTTTGGAAGAGTGGAGACATGTTAACAGATATTGACACTTCTTCATAGTCTCAAAGCTTATTTGTTGGTATATTGATTCCACTGGCTTAGTTTATTGTTTTTCTGACCTGAATCAGGAGAGCGAAAGACTCGAATCCATCTGACAAATATGTCAGTTACAGCAGGAATTGCAATCTCCAACTTTCAGGGGAAGACACACTTTGTTGTAATGACTAAAGCAATGAGAAAAAAACAGACAGACTTGGGGTGCCTAGGGAAATAGCAGTGTGAGGCCGGTGACTCACATATCATAATGGAGGGGGCAGTGAGTGTGAGTATCATTGATGTATTTGCTTCTGTTCAGAGCTCCATTTCAAGGTAAGTCACTTAAAAACAAATGAAATGGTTGAATGCAAGCCGCCTTGGATCTTACTTAATGCACAAACGCTTCTCAAAATAGCCCAGGTCACATAAGAGGAGTTGGAAAGGAGAATCTTCACATTTTGATCCCTTGAGTTCAAACTGGCTGACTTATGGCACAAATATCAAATGAGGAAATGTTATATTCAGGGATCTTCCTCTTCTGTATTCAACCCATATGAAATCAGTGGATAAGACATATCAATAGGCAGATGTCTGAGTGGTATAATTTGGAAAATCCATTTTGTTTTTAAATGGAAATCATAGATACCTTACCAGGTGGTGTTAATGGTAAAGAATCTGTCTGCCAATGCAGGAGACATAAGAGATGCAGGTTCCATCCCTGGGTCCACACGATCCCCTGGAAGAGGACCTGTCAAATCACTACAGTGTACTTGCCTGGAGAACCCCATGGACAGAAGAGACTGTTGTGCTACGGGCCGTAGAGTCCCAAAGAGTCTTACATGACTGAAGTGACTCAGCACATAGAACCTCTAAAAATGAAAAACATAAAAGTAATACTAATAACCTACCTAGGAGTCAGAAAATTCACGCAAAAGAAGTAGTTCAGTTCAGTTCAGTCACTCAGTCATGTCCGACTCTGCAACCCCATGGGCTGCAGCACATCAGGCTTCCCTGTACATCACCAACTCCCAGAGCTTATTCAAACTCATGTCCCTCGAGTCAGTGATGACATCCAACCATCTCATCCTCTGTCGCCCCTTCTTCTCCTGCCTTCAATATTTCCCAGCATCAGGGTCTTTTCCAATGAGGCAGATCTTGGCCAAAGTATTGAAACTTCAGCTTGAGCATCAGTCCTTCCAATGAATATTCAAGGTTGATTTCCTTGAGGCTTGACTGGTTTGATCTCCTTGCAATCCAAAGGACTCTCAAGAGTTTTCTCCAGCACAATCCAAAAGCATCAATTCTTTTGTGCTCACCCTTCTTTATGGTTCAACTCTCACATCCATACATGACTATACTGGAAAAACCATTGCTCTGACTATATGGATCTTTGTCAGCAAAGTGATGTCTCTACTTTTTAATATGCTGTTTGGTTTGTCATAGCTTTTCTTCCAAGGAGCAAGGGTCTTTTAATTTCATGGTTGCAGTCACTGTCCTCAGTGATTTTGAAGCCCAAGAAAACAAAGTCACTGTTTCCACTGCTTCCCCATCTGTTTGCCATGAAGTGATGGGACCAGATGCCATGATCTTAGCTTTTTGAATGTTGAGTTTTAAGTCACCTTTTTCACTCTCTTCTTTCACCTTCATCAAGAAGCTCTTCAGTTCCTCTGGGATTTCTGCCAATAGGCTGATGCCATCTGCGTATCTGAGGATTTGATATTTCTCCTGGAAATCTTGATTCCAGCTTGTGCTTCATCCAGCACAGCGTTTCAAGAATGATGTGCTCTGCATATAGGTTAAATAAGCAGAGTGACAATATACAGATTTGACATACTCCTTTCTCAATTTGGATCCAGTCCGTTGTTCCATGTCCAGTTCTGTTTCTTCTTGACCTGTTTACAGGTTTCTCAGGAAGCAGGTAAAGTGGTCTGGCATTTCTATCACTTTCAGAATTTTCCACAGTTTGTTGTAATCCACACAGTCAAAGGCTTTAGTGTAGTCAATGAAGCAGAAGTAGATGTTTTCCTGAAATTCCCTTGCTTTTTCTATGATCCAATGAGTGTTCACAATCTGATCTCTGGTTCCTCTTCCTTTTCTAAATCTAGCTTGTATATGTGTAAGTTCTTGATTCACATACTGTTGAAGCCTAGCTTGTAGGATTTTGAGCATTACCTTGTTAGCATGTGAAATGAGTGCAATTGTGTGGTAGTTTGGGTATTCTTAGGCTTTGACCTTCTTTGTGATTGGAATGAAAACTGACTTTTGAAGTCCTGTGGCCACAGCTGAGTATTGCAAATTTGCTGTCATATTGAGTATAGCACTTTCACAACATCATCTTTTAGGATTTTAAATAGCTCAGCTGGAATTCCATCACTTCCATTAACTTTGTTTGTGGTATTAATGCTTCCTGAGGCACACTTGACTTCAAACTCCAGGCAGGATGTCTGGCTCTAGGTGAGTTACCACACCACAGTGTTTATCCAGGTCATTAAGACCTTTTTTGTATAGTTCTTCTGTGTATTCTTGCCACCTCTTCTTAATATCTTCTGCTTCTGTTAGGTACATACCATTTCTGTCCTTTATTGTGCCCATCTTTGCATAAAATGTTCCCTTGGTATCTTTCATTTTCTTGAAGAGATCTCCAGTCTTTCCCATCCTATTGTTTTCCTGTACTTCTTTGCATTGTTCGGTTAAAAAGGCCTTCTTATCTCTCCTTGCTTTTGGGGGGAATTCTGCAGTCAGATGGATATATCTTTCCTTTTCTCCTTGGCCTTTTACTTTTCTTCTTTTCTCAGCTATTTGTAAGGCCTCCTAAGTCAACCATTTTGCCTTTCTGCATTTCTTTTTCTTGGGGATGGCTTTGACCACTGCCTCCTATACAATGTTACGAACATTCACCCATAATTCTTCGGGCAAGAAGGAGGGGAATATATGTATACTTGTGGCTGATTCACGTTTTTGTAAGGCAGAAACCAACACAACTTTTAAAGCAATTATTCTCTAATTCAAAATAAAAAGAGAAAGATTCAGTAACTAATTTGAGGTCACATAGTTAGGAAGTAGTATTTTTGGTGTTTGAACCCATGTTTGCCGTTCTAAAGTCTGTACTCCACTATGATGGCACACTGCCTCTGTAGGCACTCAGGAGACTTGTTTTGCCTCTGTATCACTCTGGTATCCTGGCCAAGTCACCTTGTCAACTTTAAAATGAGAGAACTGGGCTTAATGAACTCTGGTAACCTTCCAATTCATCTCTGAGGGCAATAGGTCATGGCCCTCCTTGCCAGAGGATTGAAGGTTACTGAACTTCTACTTACTTCTCATGAACTCAGTGAAGGACACTATATTTAGGTATCAATAAATGCTGAAAAGCACATTAATACCATTTTCGTACAATGGCCAAGGCATTTCTTTTAGGTTCAATATATCTTAGTAAATTATCAACAAACTGAAAATTTGTTAATCTTTTCTTTTCTTGACTATCTGCCCAGGGAGAGACATTACTTCTCATCAATCCAATTCTCTGAAAGAAAGTTGAAACTGCAAAAACTCATTATACCTTCTTTCTAGTTATCAAAACCTATGTATAGGCATTTAATCCTTTGAGAATGCACTTCCTTTCCTAATGCAAAACCAATGTGATTCATTGGACTTTTACCAACAGACAGACCAGCCAGCAAGTTATTATACAAACCTTTCATTTGTTTCACACTCCCAATCAGAGTGCTTGCTAACAGTATATACACTAGGAATTCAACTTTACCAGTAACTGAAGGTCCTGGATCACACTGTAAAGTAAAAATCCAAGAACGTTATCCTCTGAAGGAGTTTTGATATTATCTATTCCATCCCATTTATCTTAACAAATGAGAAAATTGAGCTTCAGAGAGGTCTTACCAAGAGTATGGTCTTCAGAGCATTTTCTCCCTCCACCCCATCTTCCCATCCCAAAATATCTTCTTGTGTCTACACCTTTTTCCAGCACTTTTCCTCCATGTTATATATCCAATCCATGAAAACTGACTTCTGAGGGGTCCATTACATACCTTCCTCCTTCAATTTCTTCTGGCCTTCACCAACCCTTCCCAGGTCAACTTTAAATGGAATATTATAAAAACTCTGTTCTTACAGTTTTTTTCTAATACCATAATGCCCTTGTGACCATTTTCTCCACCCCCCCCACCAACAAATTCTAAACTTATGGGGATTTATCCCATTTCCTCCGGGCCTTGTTCCAAAGAAACCTGTTAGAGCTAATATGAGAAAACTAATAAATGTTAATGGTGTGAACTGGTTAATATGTTACCTCTTCCAGGAATGATGTTTGCATTTTAACAGAGAATATTGAGACAAAGCTAATGAACTGGAATTACTCTTCCCTGGGAATTTCAGGCCAGGCTAGTAAAGAATAAGGTTCTGAGTGGGAACACTTTAACCTTGAATCACAAGGTAGAGCCTATCACTATACCTAAGGCTAACAATGTTACCCACGGTTAAGAATTTGTCTTTTTGGCAAATTAATATATAACCAACCATGTGCAAAGGGGTTTGAATGTTTTTCTTTTTAAAAAGGCCAGTTCTTAAAGATATTTTAAGGCAGGAACAACCTTGAAACCAGCTTTCAACTTCAAGGAGAAAGTCATTTGTATGAGCACAAAGACCTTCAGTGGACCCTATTCCGTATTAGATACAGAATCAAACTATTTTTAATTTCATGTGACAAGTTAGAGTTCTCCTCTGAAAGCCATTTGCCTAGTTTTCTTCTTTCACCTTTCAAGCTTTATTCAATCCCAGTCTCTATTTTACATTCCTTACCTTCTCTTTTTATTTCTATAAACTCTGTTTGATTAGTTCCTTTCCCTGACTCATCTATTATTTTCCATATTCTTTCTCACATTTTCCTTTTCCTCTAGCTTTCTTTTCACTATTTCTCCTGCCAGCTTTGGCATCTCAGGTACAGAGAAGCTCTTGAAGCTTTTAAAACATTCAGAGAAATTCCACCTTCCAAAGGGAAAATTCCAATTCCAGTGCCACACTCCTGGTCTCTGGGGAAAAGTAGTAAGTAATCCTCTTAATAAAATCAGGACAGCTTAAAGATGTTACTAACTGTACTCTCTACACATGCAATATCTTTAACTTGAGTGATCTTTTTTTAATGTCAAATGTTTACATTTTACTTTTCCCCCTGAAGATTAATTCTCATGTAATCTTGTGCTTAGTTTCAAGTCTACTATGTTCTTCAGTTGCTTTTGATGTTCTATAGGAAGGTATTTGTTTTTCTTATGCTGAGTGCGCTATCTCCTCACCCACACTATTCCCACCTCAGCAAGCACTGTTTTCAAAGCACAATTATTCTACTTCTCCCTGTATCTGACATATTCTTGAGTGACTCTAACCTTGTATTCCTCAATCCTCAAACCTTAGTGAACATTAGAATCAGCTGAAGACCTTGATTAGGTACAAATTTCCAGTCCTCATGCACTCAGGATATTATTATTTACAGCAAGTTGGAATGGAACTGTACAACATTCATCCCAGGTGATTCTAATGAGAATAACTCCTGGTTACATTTTTTGAAATGTCACTGTGTGGGTGATGAGATACATCAACCAAGTACTCTAAAAGGCCTTGTGCAGAATCTAAAGTTGACAACAAGAAGAGTACTTAGACAAATGGTTTTCCATGATATTTTGCTACAAGAGCCTTGTAACATAATGAAACAATTAGCATTTGCAGGTTCTTTGACATCACTCACTCAGGCCAATGGGGAGAATTGTATCTTTTACTGTCAGTCATGAAAATTCATCTAATGGAAGTGAAAGAGACTTTAGACATATTCTAGTTCAGTTTATTTATAGAGAAACTATGGCCCTGAAGGGGAAAGCGACTTGCCAAATAGAGTAAAATTCTGGCCATGGACTAGAAAGCAGGTCTGCTAACTCAAATTTTAATATTTGCTCTCCTAAAAACTGAGATATCCATAGGCAAATCTTATTTTTCCCTTACACATATGTCCTTTCACTGACCTATATCAATTTAGAAAATTTCATTGATATTGGGGAGGTCCAGAAAGATTGGGATGTATTTAGGAAGCAGAGAACCAGGAGAGATATTAAGAGCTAGAAGCATTTCAAACCCATTGCAGAGTGCTTTGAAATACAGGACTTGGGGGCCCTATAAAATTGACTGTGACTTGAAGATCAAGAGAATACATTTTTAAATTTAAAGGCTTTTAAAATTTTCCCTTCAAATTTAAACAAATTCTTGGAATGATCAAAGAGCTTCAGCAAATATAAAATAAGGTAAAAATCAATAACTACTGATATGAAGCATTTAGAGCAAAATAATTATCTACTTTCTTATAATAAAATTAAACACAAAACTTGCTTCAATAAACAAATCATATTAGATCACTTTTTAAAAAGTTAAATAGCATAGAGAAGTACTCTAAACCTGTGCTTAATTAGAAATTGGTGATAGTCCAAAGCAAATTTGGACTTCAGCAGCCTAGCCATAAATATTTGCAGTTGTTGTTCAGTCACTCAGTCATGTCCAACTCTTTGTGACCCCAGGGACTGCACCACACCAGAGGACTCATCTTCCCTTCACTACCTCCCAGAGTTTGCTCAAACTCATGTGCATTGAATCAGAGTTGCCATTCAACCATCTCGTCCTCTGTCACCCCCTTCTCCTCCTGCTCTCAATCTTTCCCAGCATCAGGGTCATTTCCAATGAGGTGGCCCTTCACATCAGGTGGTCAAAGTCTTGGAGCTTCAGCTTGAGCATCAGTCCTTCCTATGAATGTTCACAGTTGATTTCCTTGAGGACTGAGTGGTTTGATCTTCTTGCAGTCCAAGGGACACTCAAGAGTCTTCTCCAGCACAATTCAAAAGCATCAATTCTTTGATGTTCAGCCTTCTTTATGATCCAAGTCTCACATCTATACATGATGTCAACTACAAATCGGCACTTACCAAGAGCATTGCCAACAAATGAACAACAAAGGCATTTGTCATCTGCCTCTGTGGAGACTGAAGTCCATGCTGCTCTAGCTGTTGACCTTCAACAACCCCTGAAGGAGTACAGGGTGGAGTGAGGCACTCTGTGCTCCAGGGAATCTGGTGGGACAGGTCTTTAGATAGTTGGATGTTTTTAGGAACAGATTTTATGATCTCAATCCTTGCATCTCCTCATATCTAGAGAAGCACTAAATCCCTTCATAGTGACATCAGATTCTCATGACTAGCAAAAAACCTTTTGTAAAATAAGTGCTTCATGGTATTGAAATCTCCCTTCGCCAAAACCTTATATATGGACTCTCCCTCATTGCCACTTTGTAGCAGTCTCTCAGAGCTATCTGAGATGCTGCCTCCCAGGCTGCAGTCCTCATTTTGCCCCAAATACAACTTAACTCACAACTCTCAAGTTGTGCATTTTTTTTAAGTCCACAGTGACTACTGGAAAAACCATTGCTCTGACTATACAGATCTTTGCCAGCAAAATGATGTCTGTATTTTAATATGCTCTTTAGGTTTCTCATAGCTTTTCTTCCAAGGAGCAAGCGTCTTTTAATTTCATGGCTGTCATCACTGTCCGCAGTGATTTTGGAGCTCAAGAAAATAAAGTCTGTCTCTGTTTCCACTGTTTTCAAATCTATTTGCCATGAAGTGATGGGACCAGATGCCATGATCTTAGATTTTCAATATTGAGTGCTGAGCCAGCTTTTTCACTCTCCTCTTTCACCTTTATCAAGAGGCTCTTTAGTTCCTCTTTGCTATCTGCTGTTCAGTTCAGTTCAGTCGCTCAATCGTGTCTGACTCTTTGTGACCCCATGAATTGCAGCATGCCAGGCATCTCTGTCCATCACCAACCCCCGGAGTCTAGCCAACCCATGTCCATCGAGTCAGTGATGCCATTCAACCATCTCATCCTCTGTCGTCCCCTTCTCCTCCTGTCTCCAATCCTACCCAGCATTAGGGTCTTTTCCAATGAGTCAACTCTTCACATGAGGTGGCCAAAGTATTGGAGTTTCAGCTTCAACATCAGTCCTTCCAATGAACACCCAGGATTGATCTCCTTTAGGATGGATTGATTGGATCTCCTTGCAGTCCAAGGAACTCTCAAGAGTCTTCTCCAACACCACAGTTCAAAAGCATCAATTCTGTGGCACACAGCCTTCTTCACCGTCCAACTCTCACATCCATACATGACCAGTGGAAAAACCATAGCCTTGACTAGACGGACTTTTGTTGGCAAAGTAATGTCTCTGCTTTTAAATATGTTATCTAGGTTGGCCATATCCTTCCTTCCAAGGAGTAAGCGTCTTTTAATTTCATGGCTGCAATCACCATCAGCAGTGATTTTGGAGCCCCCAAAAATAAAGTCTGACACTGTTTCCACTGTTTCCCCATCTATTTCCCATGAAGTGATGGGACCAGATGCCATGATCTTAGTTTTCTGAATGTTGAGCTCTAAGCCAACTTTTTCACTCTCCTCTCTCACTTTCATCAAGAGGCTCTTTAGTTCTTCACTTTCTGCCATAAGGGTGGTGTCATCTGCATATGTGAGGTTATTGATATTTCTCCTGGCAACCTTGAATCCAGCTTTTGTTTCTTCTAGCCCAGCGTTTCTCATGATGTACTCTGCATGTAAGTTAAATAAGCAGGGTGGCAATATACAGCCTTGACGTACTCCTTTTCATATTTGGAACCAGTCTGTTGTTCCATCTCCAGTTCTAACTGTTGCTTCCTGACCTGCATACAGGTTTCTCAAGAGACAGGTCAGATGGTCTGGTATTCCCATCTCTTTCAGAATTTTCCACAGTTTACTGTGATCCACACAGTCAAAGGCTTTGGCATTGTCAATAAAGCAGAAATAGATGTTTTTCTGGAGCTCTCTTGCTTTTTCGATGATCCAGCAGATGTTGGCAATTTGATCTCTGGTTCCTCTGCCTTTTCTAAAACCAACTTGAACATCTGGAAGTTCACGGTTCACATATTGCTGAAGCCTGGCTTGGAGAATTTTGAGCATTACTTTACTAGCATGTGAGATGAGTGCAATTGTGTGGTAGTTTGAGCATTCTTTGGCATTGCCTTTCTTTGGGATTGGAATGACAACTGACCTTTTCCAGTCCTGTGGCCACTGCTGAGTTTTCCAGATTTGCTGGAATATCGAGTGCAGCACTTTCACAGTATCATCTTTCAGGATTTGAAATAGCTCAACTGGAATTACATCAACTCCACTAGCTTTGTTCGTAGTAATGCTTTCTAAGGCCCACTTGACTTCACATTCCAGGATGTCTGGCTCTAGGTGAGTGATCACACCATCGTGATTATCTGGGTTGTGAAGATCTTTTTTGTACAGTTCTTCTGTGTAATCTTGCTACCTCTTCTTAATATCTTCTGCTTCTGTTAGGTCCGTACTATTTCTGTCCTTTATCGAGCCCATCTTTGCATGAAATGTTCCTTGTGTATCTCTAATTTTCTTGAAGAGATCTCTAGTCTTTCCCATTCTGTTGTTTTCCTCTATTTCTTTGCATTGATTGCTGAGGAAGACTTTCTTATCTCTCCTTGCTATTCTTTGGAACTCTGCATTCAGATGGGAATATCTTTCCTTTTCTCCTTTGTTTTTCACTTCTCTTCTCTTCCCAGCTATCTGTAAGGCCTCCTCAGACAGCCATTTTGCTTTTTTGCATTTCTTTTCCATGGGGATTGTCTTGATCCCTGTCTCCTGTACAATGTCACGAACCTCTGTCCATAGTTCATCAGGCACTCTGTCTATCAGATCTAGTCCCTTAAATCTATTTGTCACTTCTACTGTATACTCATAAGGGATTTGATCTAGGTCATCCCTGGATGGACTAGTGGTTTTCCGTACTTTCTTCAATTTAAATCTGAATTTGGCAATAAGCAGTTCATGATCTGAGCCACAATCTGCTCCCCGTCTTGTTTTTGCTGACTGTCTAGAGCTTCTCCATCTTTGGCTGCAAAGAATATAATCTATCTGATTTCGGTGTTGACCATCTGGTGATGTCCATGTGTAGAGTCTTCTCTTGTGTTGTTGGAAGAGGGTGTTTGCCATGACCAGTGCGTTCTCTTGGCAAAACTCTATTAGCTTTTGCCCTGCTTCATTCTGTACTCCAATGCCAAATTTGCCTGTTATGCCAGGTGTTTCTCGACTCCCTGCTTTTTCATTCCAGTCCCCTATAATGAAGAGGACATCGTTTTGGGGTGTTAGTTCTAGAAGATCTTGTAGGTCTTCATAGAACCGTTCAACTTCAGCTTCTTAGGCGTTACTGGTCGGGACATAGTCTTGGATTACTGTGGTATTGAATGGTTTGCCTTGGAAACGAACAGAGATCATTCTGTTGTTTTTGAGATTGCATCCAAGTACTGCAGTTCGGACTCTTTTGTTGACCATGATGGCTACTCCATTTCTTCTAAGGGCTTCTTGCCCACAGTAGTAGATATAATGGTCATCTGAGTTAAATTCACCCATTCCAGTCCATCTTAGTTCACTGATTCCTAGAATGTCGGTGTTCACTCTTGCCATCTCCTGTTTGACCACTTCCAATTTGCCTTGATTCATGGACCTAAGATTCCAGGTTCCTATGCAATATTGCTCTTTACAGCATCGGACTTTGCTTCTATCACCAGTCACATCCACAGCTGGGTATCGTTTTTGCTTTGGCTCCATCCCATCATTCTTTCTGGAGTTATTTCTCCACTGATCTCCAGTAGCATACTGGGCACTTACTAACCTTGGTAGTTCATCTTTCAGTGTCCTATCTTTTTGCCTTTTCATACTGTTCATGCGGTTCTCAAGGCAAGAATTTTGAAGTGGTTTGCCATGCCCTTCTCCAGTGGACCACATTCTGTCAGACCTCTCCATCATGACCCATCCGTCTTGGGTGGCCCCACACGGCATGGCTTAGTTTCATTGAGATAGGTAAAGTCTGTGGTCCGTGTGATCAGATTAGCTAGTTTTCTGTAATTTTAGTTTCAGTGTGTCTGCCCTCTGATGCCCTCTCGCAATACCTACCATCTTACTTGGGTTTCTCTTACCTTGGACGTGGGGTATTTCTGAGTTCATTTATATTTCTCCCAGCAATGTTGATTGCAAGTTGTGCTTCATCCAGCCCAGTATTTCAAGCATGATATATTCTGCCTATAAGTTAAATAAGCAAGGAGACAATATACAACCTTGACATACTCCTTTCCCAATTTGGATTTAGTCCATTGTTCCAGGTCTGGTTCTAACTGTTGCTTCTTTTTTTTAAATTTATTTTTAATTGAAGGGTGATTGCTTTACAAAATTTTGTTGTTTTCTGTCAAACCTGAACATGAATCAGCCATAGGTATACATATGTCCCCTCCCTGTTGAGCCTCCTTCCCATGTCCCTCCCCATCCCACACCTCTAGGCTGATACAGAGTTCCTGAGACACACAGCAAATTTCCTTGGATGTCAATTTTACCTATAGTAATATACGTTTCCATGTTACTCTCTGCATACGTCTCACCCTCTCCTCCCCGTTACCTGCATCTATAAGTCTGTTCTCTATGTCTGTGTCTCCACTGCTGCCCTGCAAATAAATTTTTCGCTACTGTTCTTCTAGATTCCTTATATATGCATTGGTATGTGATATTTATCTTACTCTCTGATTTACGTCACTCTGTATAATAGGCTCTAGGATCACCACCTCATTAGAACTAACTCAAATGCATTCCTTTTTAAATGCCTGAGTAATATTCCATTGTATATATGTACCACAACTTCTTTATGCATTCATCTGCTGATGGACATCTAGGTTGCTTACATGTTCTAGCTATTGTAAATAGTGCTGCAATGAACAATGTAATACATGTGTCGCTTTCAATTTTGGTTTCCTCAGGGTATATGCCAAGCAAATGGATTGCTGGGTCATATGGTGGTTTTATTCTTAGTTTTTTAAGGAATCTCCATACCATCTTCCATAGGGGCTGCATCAATTTACATTTCACAACAGTGCAAAAGGGTTCCCTATTCTCCATACCTTCTCCAGCATTTTTTGTTTGTAGACTTTTTGATGATGGCCATTCTTACCAGTTTGAGATGATATCTCTTTGTAGTTTTGATTTGCATTTCTCTAATAACGAGTGATATTGAGCATCTTTTCATGTGTTTGTTAGCCATCTGTATGTCTTCTTTGGAGAAATGTCTGTTTGGGTCTTTTTCCCACTTTTTGATTGGGTTGTTTGTTTTTATGGTATTGAGCTGTATGAGAGGCTTGTATATTTTGGAAATTAATCCTTCGACAGTTGTTTCATTTGCTATTGTTTTCTCCTATTCTGAGGGTTGTCTTTTCACCTTGCTTATAGTTTCCTTTGCTGTGCAAAATCTTTTAAGTTTAATCAGATCCCACTTGTTTATTTTTGTTTTTATTTCCATTATTCTAGGAGGTGGGTCATAGAGTATCTTGCTTTGATTTATGTCATTTTGTGTTCTGCTTATGTTTTTCTCTAAAAGTTTTACAGTTTCTGGTAAATGAGCAAGAAGATTAGAGAGCATTAAGGGAGAGAAAGAGCAGTATTTTGCCTAAAGCCATCCAGGACTGAATATGAGTTGGGATACCCTAATCTTCAAACTAGAAAAACAATTTTTTAAAGTATTTATTTATTTTAATTGGAGGAAGGAACCAGAGATCAAATTGCCAACATCTGCTGGATCATCAAAAAAGCAAGAGAGTTCCAGAAAAACATCTATTTCTGCTTTAGTGGACTATGCCTACCTTTGACTTTGGGATCACAATAAAATGGAAAATTCTGTAAGGATGGGAATACCAGACCACCTGACCTACCTCTTGAGAAATCTGTATGCAGGTCAGGAAGCAACAGTTAGAACTGGACATGGAACAACAGATTGTTTCCAAATAGGAAAAGGAATACGTCAAGGCTGTATATTGTCACCCTGCTTATTTAACTTCTATGCAGACTACATCATGAAAACGCTGGGCGAAGAAGCAGAAGCTGGTAATCAAGACTGCTAGGAGAAAATATTAATAACCTCAGATATTTGCAGATGACACCACCCTTATGGCAGAAAGTGAAGAAGAATAAAGAGCCTCTTGATGACTGAAGAGGGAGAGTGAAAAAGTTGGCTTTAAACTCAACATTCAGAAAACTAAGATCATGGCATCTGGTCCCATCACTTCATGGCAAATAGATGGGGAAACAGTGGAAACAGTGGACTGACTTTATTTTCCTGGGCTCCAAATCATGCAGATGGAGATTGCCAAAAACCATGAAATTAAAAGAGCTTACTCCTGGGAGAGGATTGTTTGAGCAACCTAGAAGCATATTAAAAGTAGAAACTTACTTTTGTCAACAAAGTTCGTCTTGTCAAGGCTATGTTTTTCCAGTGGTCATGTAGGATGTGAGAGGTTGAAACGGTGAGAAAAGCTGAGAGCCGAAGAATTGATGCTTTTTGAACTGTGGTGTTTGTGAAGACTCTTGAGAGTCCCTTGGACTGCAAGGAGATCCAACCAGTCCATCCTAAAGGAGATCAGTCCTGGGTGTTCATTGGAAGGACTGATGTTGAAGGTGAAACTCCAATACTTTGGCCACCTGATAGGAAGTGCTGACTCATTTGTAAAGACCCTGATGCAGGGAAAGATTGAGGGCAGGAGGAGAAGGGTACGACAGAGGTGAGATGGTTCAATGGCATCACCAATTCAATGGATTGCATTTTGGTGGGGGGGACTACCGGGAGTTGGTGATGGACAGGGAGCCTGGCGTGTTGCAGTCCATGGGGTCGCCAAAGAGTCGGGATTGAATGAGCAACTTGAACTGAACTGAAACTGAACTGAAATGATTCTTAATTATACAGCCAACATTCCCATTTCTTGGCTTGTATTCAGTTTAAAGCCATGGGAATATATTCCAGATGGTAAGGTTATGTCTGTCATTGACTGGAGCTATCGGCTTTTACCTTTGCTTCAATGATTACACATAGATTTCCTTCGGAATAGATTTGCTGCTCAATTGGACACAGCTTATGCTACATCCACCAAGTCTTTACTGATGCACACCATAACTCACACAAGCACAACTGACCCTTCACCTGCCTCACTAGAGAAACTCTCACTCTGTCTTCCCTATAAATTCAGTATATGACCTCTGACTACTTCCTTGGACCCCACTCACTCAAGAAACTTCTCTGACCACTTTGGGGGTTTTTTTTGTTGTTTGTTTCTTTTTTATTGGTACATAGCCAGGAACAGTTGTAACTAGGCTTAATGAGTATTGGATTTTTTTAATTAGTTTATTTTCTATTTTTTAACCTTTTCAATATTGTATTTGTTTACGTTGCACAAGGGATATGCTTATCAAAATTAATTTATATTTAGGTTTGAATGGCAGTGCATTCGTTGTTGGAGTGGCTGTGTTAGGCTGCCATCTTACAGAAGGTCCAGTAGGTTATGGAGGTCACTACTGAGTACTGTGTCAATAGGTATGCTTCCTACATCTGCTCCTTGCTTGTTTCTGTTGCTGCCCCAGAATTTTCATTATGATTGATGTTTCTCTCATCATCCTTCACAGTACTGGGCTTAAGCTCTTCCTAGGAGTCACTGAGACCCAGGAATGAAATGGGAGATTCAGAGAACTCCCTGGAGCAAAGTCTGCATCTCCTCTCCACGTGCTTGAGAAAGCAATGCCATACCACAGCTATGAAAACTGAGTGCACCTTGCAGTCCCCTTTGAATGTTATGCTGAACAGAGTGGTCAGATGGGAATTTTACCTCCCAACTCCCACTGTTACACCTTGTCAATATGAATGAAGCCATCGTCAGCAGGAAAACCTAAGCAATGGTGTACCACGCCAGCCTTCCTCCTGTGAACTGACCTTCCAAACCCTTAGAGGAAAGACGTTTACAGAGACACAGTGCTCATGGATGCTAACCTATGTTTTCTGGAACGGTCCATATCTTGCCGACTCTCATCTGAAACATGGGTCTGTTTCTAGCCTGAATGTGGCACAAGTCTCCCGAGAGCAATCTAACAGTTGAGAAGCCTAGGACATTTTCCCTCACACCTTATGTTGTGGAAACATGTCTGTTCTCCTAATCCTAGGTCCTCAGTCAACTCATCTCAAGCTATAATTGACCAAATGTTATAAGTGATACCATTCTAAGTCTTGTCTTAAGTCAGGAGAACTAAGGGTTCCATAGGCCACCCTACCCTAAATACTGTCATGTCTATAACAGCTGTGGTATTGGATTTTATTTCTCTCAAGTCGATTTAGCTGTAGCTCCATAAGAATGGAAATTCTTAAAGTTTTTACTGTACCTAGTACCCAGACAACACTTAACCTACATTCTATTCTGAGAAGCCTAAAAACTCCTCATGCACCGGTGCCCTCGCAAATTTACCCTTTTTTTCTCCATGGGTAACACTTTCCATTCCTGTTTTGGGGCCTAATACTTATCATCCCTTCAAAATGGCAGCTCAGGAGTCACTCCTCCAGGTAGATGCTTCTGGTGGCCCCTGTTCAACTGACTCTCAAGTTGGTCTCCTTAGTATGTGCCTTGAGTTATGATCTTACCTCTATCATCATATTTTTATAATGTCTGACTTTTATTTTCACAATAGTTGCAGTTCCTTGAAGGGCATCATTATGTTCATTGTAATTTTTATTTCCATGTATATTTCAGGATCCCTTGATAAGTTCTATTTATTAATGATATTTACTGCTTGTTAGTAGAAAACCAGTTCATAAATAATTATCTTAATCATAGGAATAATAATATAGTTAAAAAAGCAGCAAGTGACAACCATATTTCTAATGTGTTTTGCTAGATCCGTAGGTTCCTCAATGTCTCACCAAATGTCCTTAATAATCCATGCAAAAGAATCATAATTAGTCCTATTTTATAAAGTGATAAAACGGGGTGTTTAAATAACTTGCTGTATGTTTTCATATTCAAGTAGCAGGCTGAACTGGTTATTTTTTTTAAAACACCCATTAAAAACAAATAATTGGTTGAAACAAGCAGGGGTCCACTTAGTGTGTAAATTTTGTCAATTTCTCTGTAACTATACAATTATTTATTGAGAAAAATGCTGATTGAATCTGTTGATGATTTTTTTCTTTACATATTTTGTACTTTGAACAAAGTTATTCAACACTCTCTCTATATTCAGATGACAAGTATAGCTGTGCTTTATCAGAGGAATCAATTTCTATTTGTTTCCTGAATTAGGTTGTGAATTCTTTTGTCGGTAATTAATTGCTTTTAATCAATTTAGGAGAGGAAAAACCAGCTGTTCAGGTGTGTGAACCTAATTAGCCACGGTGTTTTGAATGGAATAGTACATAATGGTAGTGATTTTATTATCAAGAGTGTTACAATTTCAAACATACAGAATAATTATCATACACTTTGTGTGATCTCACAGCTAATCAAAAAGTCTATTCCTGAGAAAATTGTCAAAAAATTTGATTGAAAAGAACATTTTTTGGGGAGATTGTGATTGAATGAAGAACATCTATAATGAGGCCAGAATTTATAAGATTGCTCTTTCGGAGATAACAGCCGATCATCCAAACACATTTGTAATTGGACAAATATTCTGGACATAGCACATATATTGTTATGCACCCCTGTGGTACATACTGTGGATGGACCATGCAGGACTATGGTTGAGAAAGACCACCATTCTCCACACGGTGTTTTTTAGCAGGTGTCCAGGGAAGGTAGTGTTGTGGATTAACAGAATTAATCTAAAACTTCCTGAACTCCTGTGTATCAAGCCCTGTTCTAATAAATACTCAATTTAATCTCACAGCTGTTTAACAGTGGGCATTTCTATTTTATATGAAGGCACTCAGTTGATGAAAACATAATGCCATTGTAACAAGAGAGTCAGAAACAGCTGGCTTCCAAACAGGCAATCAAAACTTTGATACCATGGTGAATTTTCTCATGTGGCACCACATTAGATTTTACTATTAGGGCCCTTAGTTGTAAGGTTTACAAAAACCTTTGAACAGAAGCTTGAAAAGTAGGATTCTTCTGTTAGGAAAAAATTTTGACCACTTAGAGGGAAATAAGTGCAGTTTCAGGATTTTTTTTTTTTTACAGAAAGAAGTATCTAGACAAATGCATTAGATGACTAAATCTGAAATTTATAGACTGAAATTTTATAATGTAAGACACTGAGACTGAGATTATTATGGAGTCAGACTCTACTGGTAAAACAGTGAAATGACTTGAAACATATGAGAACATGTTCAGGTAGAAGGAAAATGGAGGCAGTAAATGACAGAGGAGATCATCATCAGAGGGAATAGATATCTGGCATTATTTTTCCTAAGTCATCTGAGTACAGTTTGCTGTGCAGGGAAGAATTAATATGAATTCCTAGAATGGTCTTGTAAGTATCTTTTACTTGTTGTCCCTCACCAAAGGCTTGCTGCTCCTCCAGAAAAACTGAATACCTAAAGTTAAAATAATAAGTTAGTGTGATTTCATAGACAACACATTGTTCTTTCATTCATAAGAATTATTAAGAAATCATAGATGAATTATATTAAGAATTACACAAAACTCATTTGAGATGTCTTAATCCAATTCAACATGAGCTGTGGATATCCATATGTTCCTTTCATACCACAAGCCAAGATCACTTTAAGTATCATTTTCACAATTAACCAAGTTTGTATCATATCAGGGTTTATGGCAGACTGTGCACTGGGGCAAGATTCAACTTCATGCTCAGCAAAAATTACAAGTGTAAAGACATATTGCGTTTATGAATAGACAAACTTTGAATACCAAGTCTGCAGATGTCAAGTGTCTACTCTATTGCAAATGCCAACAACTGAAAATACTTCCAGGCAGTCATTCTCTCTTGAAATTTAAAGTCAATACCTGTGTCTTCCACGATGGGATGAAGTAGCAACCAATGAGAACTGGTAATTTATGTTGATGGCAAATGCTTGTACTGCTTTCGCTTTGGTACCTTCGGGGGGTTTGTTTTGTGAAAAAGGGGTTTTTTAAGTCTTTTTTTTACAAGACATTTTTGACATTAAGACAAGACATTGTGAATGAGATAATTTAACAATTTGAAATTTTGATCAAAGGAGAGAGGTTCTGTCAACAAGCATATGAGGGGAAAATATGAGACAAAAATGTATAAAAGAGTCATGGAGTGGGATAAGAGGGATTTGGGGGACTTGCAGAAAACGGGGTTGCAGTGACCTTGGATTATTTCTTTATTAGGTTGAGATAACACAAACAAATCCATGCAGACCATTCTTAATTCCCCCAATAAATGCTATTATTCCAGGTTCTTCTTTTTCTTTAAATAAATCATTCAAGAGTTCTGCTGACCACAGCCAAGGACAGATCCTCTAGTCATCTGTTGCAACTCAAGGAGGCCTGCCCACGTGGCAGGCAATACCGAGTTTCCTCTGAGTCAGAGATCTCTGTTGTGTTCTTGTGCACTGGCTTTTGAAACTCAAGTAAAGGCCCTTTCATTTTGGGTGAAATTCCTGTTGGTAGATTGGACCTAGGCTGGTCTTTGGAGAGGCCAGCATTGGCAGCTGTACAATAGAGAGGCTGGCCCATCAAACACCTGACACACTGAACTACAGAGTAGGACCCCACTCAGGGTGCTCCTTTAAGTGCCTGAGCACAGATCTACAGAGTAGGGACCCCAGTCAGGGGTGGCTCCCCTCTATGTGTGCCTGATGTGCAGAACAACAGAGAAGGACCCCAGGCAGGGGAGCCCTCTAAGTGCCTGAACGGGCAGGAGCTACAGAAAGGGACTGGCCAAAGAGGCCTTCTGATCACCAGCTACAAGAGGCTGGAAGAAAAGACTCTGATAGGGCCATAACTCCTGTAGTGGAGGCAGTCCATGTCCCTGAACACTTGGTGCCACCAGGGTCCCCACAAGCCAAGCAGCTGTGCCACCTTCACGCTCAACTCTCACTGGGGCAGAGCTGCCACAGGCAAAAAATGTCTTGCATCTATGCACGCAGGGTCACTTCGGTAGTGTCCAACTCTTTGCAACCCTGTAGACTGTGGCCTGCCAGGCTTCTCTGTCAGGAAGGGGAGTTCTCCAGGCAAGAATACTGGAGCATATTGGCCAATACTGGTTGCCATACCCTTCTAGAGCACTATATTTCCTGCTGCCCTAGCTGCCAACTCCCCTGAGTACCTGGTGCTGCCAGAACCCCTGCGAACCCAAGCAGCTGCACCACCTCCACACCTGGCCCTCACAGGGGCAAACCCAAGTCCTCCAGGGCAGCCTCAGGAGCAAACCCCAGTGGACAACCCACATGCAGAGGTGGAAATAAAACCACAATTGAAACCCAGGGGCAGTGTGGCTAAGGAAGAGGACCCAAAACCTTCCCACCAGCTGTACAAGCTGCAGATTAAATCACACAATCAACTAGGCAGACTCTGTGTCTATGGAATATATAAAAGGTCATTGAGAGCTCCATTACAAAAGAAAACACACTAGTTCTGACAGCTGTGGACATTGGAGGCAAGAACACACAGGAGTAGGACCAGATTAGAATCTGAGCTGCCCCACAGCAGGAGCCAGAGATCAGCACAGTGTTGGAGGGCATCCTAGGGAGGTGAGGTGGACTGTGACTCCCAGGAGGGAAAGGACTCTGACAGCAGAGACTCAAGAAAAACATTATTATTCTTATGTTTTGACTTGTTCTGTAGATTCTTTGGATTTTTTTCTTTTTTCTTCCCCTTTTCCTCCCCTCCGTTTCAGTTGTCGATTTTATTGGCAGTTTGAAATCTGATTAAGCTTTTGAGCTTTTTTGTTTCCCTCAGTAACATTTTTAATTGTTGTTATAAACCTCTATACTGGGCTTTTGCAGTTCTATGAAGCTTTCTCTCTTTTTTTTTTCTTTTCTGTTTCTTCAATTTTAATTTATTAAACCTATTATTATTTTTTCTACATTTATTCTTTTGCTTCCTTTTCCCACTCTCCAATTCCAGTTAATCCTCAATACATATAAACGTTCTTTGCCTACCTCTGTTTAACTTGGCATGTCTATTCTTTCCTTCTTTTCTTCCCAACATTTTTTTAGTTTTATTTTCATTACTTTTGTTTCGTTTTCCAGCTTGTGCTTTAGTTAGTTTTGTTCTTAACTGGTAGATATAATTTTTGATTAACTTTGTTCACCGGGTCAATCTACTGTACTTTATTTTGCTGGACTGTTTTGAGTTTGCTTATGGGTGTATATGTATATGTGTATATTCAGTCACACTTTTTGTTGTTGCTATAAACCCCTGCCTCTACACCAGGCTTTTGCAGTTCTATGGAGCTCTCCTCCCCCCCCCTTTTTTCTTTCTTCTTCCTTTTTTTCTTTTCTTTCTCTCCTTTCCTCTCAACATTTTTGATCGTTTTATTTTCATTGCTTTCTTCCCCACTTGGCACCTTGTTTAGTTTTGTTGTCAGTTTGTTGCTGTAGTTAGTTTTGTTCTTAATGGTAGACATTAATTTTTGATTAACTTTGTAGACGTGGCTCATCTACTGTATTTTATTTTTGGTTGATCTGTTTTCACTTTGTTTCATGGTGGTGTATATGGTATACGTGTGTATTCCATTATTTTAAAACTATTATTGGCATGATTTTTGTAACTGCCATTTGTCGGGGTTCTTCTTTTGTTTCTCATTTTGGATATTGTTTTAAATCTCACTTAATGAGATTAAAAAACAAATATCCAAAAATGGAGAAACAAAAGATGAACCCCGGGACAAAATCGGCAGTTACACAATTCAGGCAAATAATAGTTAAAATAATGGAATACACACGGTGAGTACATATACACCCCATGAACAAAGTGAAAACAGTTCAACAAAAATAAAGTACAGTAGATTGACCCAGTGGACAAAGTTAATCAAAAATTATGTCTACCAGTTAAGAACAAAACTAACTACAGCACAAACTGGACAACAAAACTAAAACAAGGTGCCAAGTGGGGAAGAAAGTAATGAAAACAAAACGATCAAATATGTTGAGAGGAAAGGAGAGAAAGAAAAGAAAAAATGGAAGAAAGAAAGAAAAAAAAGGGAGGGGGAGGAGAGCTCCATAGAAACTGCTAAAGGCCTGGTGTAGAGGCAGGGTTTATAGCAAATCAACAAATAAGTGTGACTGAATAGTACACATAATTATATACACCCATAAGCAAACTCAAAACAGTCCAGCAAAATAAAGTACAGTAGATTGACCCGGTGAACAAAGTTAATCAAAAATTATATCTACCAGTTAAGAACAAAACTAACTAAAGCACAAGCTGGAAAACGAAACAAAAGTAATGAAAATAAAACTAAAAAAATGTTGGGAAGAAAAAGAGGAAAGAATAGACATGCCAAGTTAAACAGAGGTAGGCAAAGAACGTTTATATGTATTGAGGATTAACTGGAATTGGAGAGTGGGAAAAGGAAGCAAAATGAATAATGTAGAAAAATAATAATAGGTTTATAAAATTTAAATTTGAAGAAAACAGAAAAGAAAAAAAAGAGAGAAGCTTCATAGAACTGCAAAAAGCCCTGTTAGAGGTTTTATAACAACATTAAAATGGATATGTGGGAACAAAGAAGATCAAAAGCTTAATTCAGTTTTCAAACTGCCAATTAAAATCGGAAACTGATACGGTAGGGAGAAAAGGGGAAAAGGAAAAAGAGAAAAAAAAATCCGAAGTATCTACAGAACAAGTCAAAACATAAGAATAATAATGTTTTTCTTGAGTCACTGCCATCAGACTCCTTTCCCTCGCTGGGAGGGAAAAGTCACAGTCCACCTCACCTCCCTAGGATGCCCTCCAACACTGTGCTGATCTCTGGACCTGCTGTGGGGGCAGCTCAGATTCTAATCTGGTCCTACTCCTGTGTGTTCTTGCCTCCAATGTCCACAGCTATCAGAACTAGTGTGTTTTCTTTTGTGGGAGCTCTCAATGACCTTTTATATATTCCATAGACACAGAGTCTGCCTAGTTGATTGTGTGGATTTAATCTGCAGCTTGTACAGCTGGTGGGAAGGTTTTGGGTCTTCTTCCTTAGCCACACTGCCCCTGGGTTTCAATTGTGGTTTTATTTCCACCTCTGCATGTGGGTTGTCCACTGGGGTTTGCTCCTGAGGCTGCCCTGGAGGACTTGGGTTTGCCCTGTGGAGGGCCAGGTGTGGAGGTGGTGCAGCTGCTTGGGTCGCAGGGGTTCTGGCAGCACCAGGTACTCAGGGGAGTTGGCAGCTAGGGCAGCAGGAAATATAGTGCTCTAGAAGGGTATGGCAACCAGTCTTGGCCAATATGCTCCAGTATTCTTGCCTGGAGAAAAATCCCTTCCTGACAGAGAAGCCTGGCAGGCCACAGTCTACAGGGTTGCAAAGAGTTGGACACTACGAAGTGACCCTGCGTGCATAGATGCAAGACATTTTTTTGCCTGTGGCAGCTCTGCCCCAGTGAGGGTTGAGCGTGAAGGTGGCACAGCTGCTTGGCTTGTGGGGACCCTGGTGGCACCAAGTGTGCAGGGACATGGACTGCCTCCACTACAGGAGTTATGGCCCTATCAGAGTCTTTTCTTCGAGCCTCTTGTAGCTGGTGATCAGAAGGCCTCTTTGGCCAGTCTTTCTGTAGCTCTGCCCGTTCAGGCACTTAGAGGGCTCCCTTGCCTGGGGTCCTTCTCTGTTGTTCAGTGCATCAGGCACATAGAGGGAGCCCCCCCAGATGGGTCCTACTCTGTAGATTGGTGCATCAGGCACTTATAGGAGCACCCTGGACAGGGTCCTGGTCTGTAGTTCAGTGTGTCAGGTGTTTGATGGGCCAGCCTCTCTATTGTACAGCTGCCAATGCTGGCCTCTCCAAAGACCAGCCTAGGTCCAATCTACCAACAGGAATTTCACCCAAAATGAAAGGGCCTTTACTTGAGTTTCAAAAGCCAGTGCACAAGAACACAACAGAGATCTCTGACTCAGAGGAAACTCGGTATTGTGCCTGCCACGTGGGGCAGGCCTCACGTGAGTTGCAAACAGATGCACTAGAGGATCTGTCCTTTGGCTGTGGTCAGCAGAAAACTCTTGAATGATTTATTTTATAGAAGAAAAAGAAGAACTGAATAAGTGTGTGTGTGTTATTGGGGGAATTAATAATGGTCTGCATGGATTTGTTTGTGTTATCTCAACCTAATAAAAAATAAGCCAAGGTCACTGCAACCCCGTTTTCTGCAAGTCCCCCAAATCCCTCTTATCCCACTCCATGACTCTTTTTATATGTAATAGCTACATCTGAATATTGCACAAGTGAACAAGTTAGAAGATTATGCACAAGTGAACTATGTTAGAGGATTTGCTTAATGGCTAAATTCTTTGTCTTTTGACCAAAATTTATTGGCTCGTTGTTATAGTTCCTCCCCAGTGCATTTCATGGTAATGATCAGAGTTAACCATAGAATTATTTTATCAGCTTTATTTGAGAGATAATTAGTGAACCAAATGTGGTGAGGTGCTGTCTCATTTTAAACTCAATCCTATATTTTTCACATGTCAGTCTCTCTTAATTTGCTGGTGAATCTTGGGACCATTACTTTTTTTTTAATTAATTTATTTATTTTAAGTGGAGGCTAATTACTTTACAATATTGTATTGTTTTTTGACATACATTGACATGAACCAGCCACGGGTGTACATGTGTCCCCCATCCTGAACCCCCTTCCCACCTTCTCCCCATCTCATCCCTCAGGGTCATCCCAGTGCACCGGCCCTGAGCGCCCTGTCTCATGCATCGAGCCTGGACTGGCGATCTATTTCACTTATGGTAATATACATGTTTCAATACTATTCTCTCAAATCATTGCACCCTTGCTTTCTCCCACAAAGTCCAAAAGTCTCTTCTTTACATCTGTGTCTCTTTTGCTGTCTCACATATAGGGTCATCGTTACCATCTTTCTAAATTCCATATATACACATTAATATACTGTATTGGTCTTTTTCTTTCTGACTTACTCCACTCTGTATAATAGGCTCCAGTTTCACCCACCTCATTAGAACTGATTCAAATGCATTTTTTTAATAGCTGAGTAATATTCCATCGTGTATATGTACCACAGTTTTCTTATCCATTCATCTACCAATGGACATCTAGGTTGCTTCCATGTCCTAGCTATTTTAAACAGTACTGCGATGAACATTGGGGAACATATGTCTCTTTCAATTCTGGTTTCCTCGGTGTGTATGTCAAGCAGTGGGATTGCTGGGTCGTAGGGACTATTACTTTTATTTTGGTCAATATAATTTAAGGATTGCCACATACATTTGTAAGTTAAATGTGTACCTTAATCACTCTTCCTTTTTAAAACAATATGACATCTTATAGTTTTTCTAAAGGATGTATAGTATTTTTATAAATATCTGAAGAATTTTATCTGAATGGTATTTTTAATGATCACAACTATCCTAAATCACCAAATCCTTTAGTGTTACTAACCAAGCTATCTGTTTTTAACCTTAAGATAATTAGATATAGCTTTACATTTAAAATACTGGCTAAGCCAATATAACTCAGAATAGTGAAATTCAGTTTTCAAGGCTAATTTAGCTATTAGGTTGTTGTAGTATAATTAAGAAATAAATAAACCATCACTCACTCTTCATTTTAATGGTATAGAGCTAGTAATTTCCCCAATACTCTTATATAGATTATAAACATGTGTGTGCATGCTAAGTTGCTTCAGTCATGTATGACTCTGTGACTCTATGGACTGTAGCCTGCCAGACTCCTCTGTCTGTGGGATTCTCTAGGCAAGAATACTAGAGTGGGGTGCCATGCCCTCCTACAGGGGATTTTCCTGACCCAGGGATTGAACCCATGTCTCCTGCATCTCCTGCATTGGCAGGTGGATACTTTACCACTGGCACCTTGGAAGCCCAGATTATAAACACATTTGCTCTAAAAGGTTTACTTCAAGTGTGACAGTTTGGGGGCAATTTAAATTTTCAATGTTAATTATTCTTCTCCTCTGTTCCATGTGAAAAGCCTATGATTCAGTTGCAGCTTTCAGGTGTGGCATGTTTTTTTGTCAGTAGTCTGACCCTTCTGTTTTGTTCACTCCTATAAACCAGCAGTCAAGTGTTACCAAAAGAGGTTGAGATTCTTTTTAAGCCTCTATCCCATTTTCAAATTATTATTAATGATAGCTTACAGTGAACAGTGTCGGATTTGTGATCTCCGAAGAAGAAGATTTAACTTCGGGACCAGGGACCAGGCTTGATCAGTCAAGAGCTTTTGTGTATCAGAGTTTTATTAAAGTATAAAAGGCACAGAGAAAGCTTCTGACATAGACATCAAAAGGAAGTTGGAAAGTGCTCCCCTTGCTAGTCTTAGCAAGGGAGCTATATAGTTTTCAATTGGTTATTAACAATAAACCAAAAGAATCTCTCAAGGTTGTAAAGATCTTACCAGACCCACTCCCATAATATACATTTTAAGATAACAGGATTAGTCAGAAAGTTCTCAAGAAGAAGAAACAGGTCCTCAAGCAGGATACATTGTTGTTATATAATCATTGGTACAGAGTTTAAGGAAAAACACATCCTTGAGCAAGCTGAGTTGTTTTGTTGTGCTCTTGGCTTAAAGAAAAAAAAGTTTGTTCTTTTCACCTCCTTGAGAACTCCAGGCCCCTATCTCCTCCTTGAGAGCCCCAGACCACTCTCTCCTTCTTGCGAACCCCAGACTTCTCATCAACCTGCCTAGGAATTGACTCTCTCATTGGTAAGTATCCTTCAGTCCTAAACTTCAAACTCACTTTCCCTATCAGTAGTCCTTATATCAACATTGCCAGGTAGATGTTCACATAAATGAGTCCTTTTTCTTCTCTCCAACTCAAATCTCTATCTTTCAGTCTCTAACATTTCCTCATTCCCCTCTGTCTATGGAATGAGTGTTGTGCCTTTATTTTCATTGCTAATTCTATATCCATGTCCTTAGTTCTATCCTTATTCTGCCTTTACAGGAATTTTGCTTCACCTTTTATCAAGGTCTGTGTTGCTGTTGTTGTTTAGTCGTTAAGTTGTGTCTGACTCTTAGACCCCACGGACTGTAGTCTCCCAGGCTCCTCTGTCCATGGGATTTCCCAGGCAACAATACTGGAGTGGATTGCCATTTTCTTCTCTAGGGGATTTTCCCGACTCAGGGAAAAAGCCTGCGTCTCCTGCAGTGGCAGGTGGCTTCTTTACCACTGAGTCACCAGGGAAGCCCATCAAGGTCTGTAGACAGGATCAACTTTGGCCCAATAGCAAACAAAGTGATGAAGTTTTCTTACTCTTTCCTTTAGTATCTGTCTGCTGCAATCTTGCTCCAAGGGCCCTTTCCACCATAAAGTGTAGTTCTCTCAATTAGCGATCACATTTGTGAATTTAGCTGATAAGTACTATGGTGTTAACAACTGGTAATTATAAAAGGTCAGAGCTTTTACCCTTCTGGAATAATTACATTTTTAATTTGAGGATAAGGGACATGCTGAAATCCACCAGCTTTGAAACCCTTTTATTAGTAAATCCCTAAGGATGGAATTTCAGCCATTAGTTAAAGAGGTATTTGTGGGCATATGCCTTTCCCAATGTCTCTTAAATCACACCAGATAGGCAAGTGCCTATTTTGTCTACTTTAAAATCAGCCTTTTCACCTTCATAATATTATTCTTGACACAGTTTGAGTGGGTATTTCCTAGAATTATTTGGTAGATTAAATGTCCACATGGTGAAATTTAAAGCAGTGTTGATTTTTACAATATTGTGTTTAGTCACTAAGTCATGTCTGACTCTTTGTGAACCCATGGACTGTAGCCCGCCAGGCTCCTCTGTCCATGTGGATTCTCCAGGCAAGAATACTGGAGTGGGTTTCCATGCCCTTCCTCCAGGGGATTTTCCTGACCCAGGGATTAAACACAGGTCTCACGCATTGCAGGCAGATTCTTTACCATCTGAGCCACCAGAGTTACCCAGAAATTTTTTGCTGATTAGCAGCAGAGCTAATTTGCAATAGCTCTGGGTATTGAAATGAACATCTTGTTTTAAAATTTCTGCAAAATTTCAGAACTAAGTACTTTCAGATGGATAATGGATCTGGATAGCAATTTTTTTCCAGATAGTCTAGTGGGTAACATTTGACTAATAATCTGTTAAATAATTCCCCTTTTGTTTTAAAGCATGATTCTTCATTGCTATGACATTTTCTTGTTTTCTAAATGCATACCTAAAATTCCAAAATCTTGTAACTGAGTGCCCAACCTCCTAATATTCAACTGTGAGCAGTTGTAATAAGTATAGATTTTATTTTGGTTATTCTAGAAATTTTTACTGAACTTAGCATGTGAATACTTTTCTAAACAGATGAGTTGTCTTGCCCTGCTGTCCAGCTCAACTCCTGCTTTTTGAGACTGGAGCTTATGTAAGATTCCAATTTTAATCAAAATAGTTAGTCAGTGTTATTCATGAACACTTCTTGTAGACAGTGCTGTGATGTCCATAACTGCTACTATTATGAGACACAGCTTCTTATCTGTGGACTTTATCTTTCCTCTTTATTGGGATAACCTTTAAGTAAATACTTAACAGGGACTAACTAGAGTTTACAATAAATTCACTGGGTTTGCTTTGGGATATCTTTAATATTCAACAGATTTAATGATATGTACCTTTTGGAGGAGAATATCTCTGGAATTCCATCCAATGGAGTTTTAGTATTTTTACATAAGCTCATGATAACATTAAGATAGTTTTCTATTAAGTCAAACAGTTATAGATTCTTCATTGACAGGCACCACTTGCTCTTTCTTTACCTTCTTTCATCATTCCAAGCAATAGCTTCAGCTGCATGGGTCCCTTCTTTACTATTCGGTTAAAATTTCCACTGGGCTTCCCTGGTGGCTCAGTGGCAAAGAATTCACCTGCAACACAGGAGACACAGGTTTGATTCCTGGGTTGGGAAGATTCCCTGGGAAGAAAATGGCAACCAACTCCAATATTGTTGCCTGTGAAATCTCATGGGCAGAGGAGCCTGGCGGGTTACAGTCCATGGGGTTGCAAAGGGTCAGACACGACTTAGTGACTGAACAACAATAAGTTTCCATTCTTCTGCAACATCCTGTTTAAAGGCATTCATTTTAGTTGTATATAGCATGTTTTTTTGTTTGTAAAGTAATGTCTCTGATTTTTAATATGCTGTCTAGGTTGTTCATAGCTTTTCTTCCAAGGAGCAAGAGTCTTTTATCTTCATGGTTGCAGTCAACATCTGCAGTGATTTTGGAACACAAAAGATACAAAGTCTGTCACTGTTTCCATTGTTTCCCCATCTATTTGCCATGAAGTGATGGGACCAGATGCCTTGATCTTAGTTTTCTGAATGCTGAGTTTTAAGCAAACTTTTTCACTCTCCTCTTTCACTTTCATCAAGAGGCTCTTTAGTTCTTCATCTGCATATCTGAGGTTATTGATATTTCTCCAGCAATCCTGATTCCAGCTTGTGCTTCATCCAGCCTGCCATTTCTCATGATGTACTCTGCATATGAGTTAAGTAAGCAGTGACAGTATACAGCCTTGGCATACTCTTTTCCTGATTTGGAGCCAGTCTGTTGTTCCATATCCAGTTCTAACAGTTGCTTGTTGACCTCCTGCATACAGATTTCTCAGGAGGCAGGTCAGGCGGTCTGGTATTCCCATCTCTTTCAGAATTTTCCACAGTTTGTTGTGATACACAGAGCATAGTAAATAAAGCAGAAGTAGATATTTTTCTAGAACTCTCTTGCTTTTTCGATGATCCAACAGATGTTGACAATTTGATCTCTGTTTCCTCTGCCTTTTCTAAATCCAGCTTGAACATCTGGAAATTCATGGTTCACATATTGTTGAAGCCTGGCTTGGAGAATTTTGAGAATTACTTTGCTAGAGTGTGAGATGAGTGCAATTGTGGGATAGTTTGAACATTCTTTGGCATTGCCTTTCTCTGGGATTGGAATGAAAACTGACATTAACCAGTCCTGTGGCCACTGCTTAGGTTTCCAAATTTGCTGGCATATTCAGTGCAGCACTTTCACAGCATCATCTTTTAGGATTTGAAATGGCTCAACTGAAATTCCATCACTTCCACTAGCTTTGTTCATAGTGATGCTTCCTAAGGCCCACTTGAATTTGCATTCCAGGATGTCTGGCTCTAGAAGAGTGATCACACCATCATGGTTATCTGGGTCATGAAGATCTTTTATGTATAGTTATTCTGTGTATTCTTGCCACCTCTTCTTAATATCTTCTGCTTCTGTTAGGTGTATAACATTTCTGTCCTTTATTATGTTCATCTTTACATGAAATGTTGCCTTGGTATCTCTAATTTTCTTTAAGAGGTCTCTAGTCTTTCCCATTCTTTTTTTTCCCTCTATTTCTTTGCACTGATCCTTGAGGAAGGCTTTCCTATCTCTTCTTGCTATTCTTTGGAACTCTGCATTCAAATGGGTATATCTTTCCCTTTCTTCTTTGCCTTTCACTTTTGTTTTCTCAGCTATTTCTAAGGCCTCCTCAGACAGTCATTCTGCCTTTCTTTTTCTTGGGGATGATCTTGATCACTGCCTCCTGTACAATGTCATGAACCTCCATCCATAGTTCTTCAGGCACTCTGTCTATCAGATCTAATCCCTTGAATCTATTTCTAACTTCCTCTGTATAATCATAAGGAATTTGATTCAGGTCATACCTGAATGGTCTAGTGGTTTACTGTACTTTCTTCAATTTAAGTCTGAATTTTGCAATAAGGAGTTCATGATCTGAGCCACAGTCTTGTTTTTGCTGACTGTATATAGCTTCTCCATCTTTGGCTGTGAAGAATATAATCAATCTGATTTCGGTATTGACTCTCTGATGATGTCCATTTGTAGTCTTCTCTTGTGCTGTTGGAAGAGGGTGTTTGCTATGACCAGTGCATTCTATTGGCAAAACTCTGTTAGCCTTACTTTACCAACAAAGGTCCATCTAGTCGAAGATATGGTTTTTCCAGTAGTCATGTATGGATGTGAGAGAGCTGGACTATAAAGAAAGCTGAGCGCTGAAGGATTGATGCTTTTGAACTGTGGTGTTGGAGAAGACTCTTGAGAGTCTCTTGGGCAGCAAGGAGAACCAACCAGCCCATCCTAAAAGAAACCAGTCCTGAATATTCATTGGAAGGACTGATGCTGAAGCTGAAACTTCAATACTTTCACCAGCTGATGCGAAGAGCTGACTCATTGGAAAAAACCCTGATGCTGGGAAAGATTGAAGGCATTAGGATATGGGGACGACAGAGGATGACATGGTTGGATGGCTTCACCGATAAAATGGACATGAGTTTGTTTAGGCTCCGGGAGTTGGTGATGGACAGGGAGGCCTGGCGTAGTGCAGTCCATGGAGTTGCAAAGAGTTGGACACAACTGAGTGACTGAACTGACTGAGTATGTTTCTTCCACTATGGCTTGCTGCCAATCTGCAATATTTTATTCATTTTACCTGCTTTCGTGTTCTGAATGAAGATACAAAGAAAAGGGTGGAGGGTTCCTGTAGTGATCCATTGCTGGCCTCTCCTTTATTTTGACAGTTTCCGGTCGAGTGACTTAATAAGAAAGCATAATTCCATCCTACTTGTCTATTTAATATGAGTCCTGTGAAACGTGACTGAGTAATTGACATATTTCAAACAATCACCCAGTGTTTCTCAACCCTCTCTGAAACATTGCATTGGGGCTCTTGAAATCCTTTGTAGTGCCTAATCACTGGGTATTAAAAGTCTTTCCAGTGTCCAAAGCAATCTGTTGCTTTTGCTTTGCCTTGACTTATTTTGGTCATAACAATCAAGACCTCCAGGAATGAGCTTTCTTCATACTAATTCTATTTTCTCTCTTTGGGGATTGTAAAAGGAATAAAACAGCAACCATTTATTGATGAGGAGCCACTTGTATTTAACTGAAGTTTTGTGATTGTTGCAGGCATGCAGGGACACATGAATTGCTAATTTAAATGATTAGTTCCCCCCGAACCGGATTGTTGCATGCAACCCCTCTCCATTGTGCTTCTCTGTAAATCTTAGAGAGGAACATGTGGATGGAGAAGCTGACCTATATATCAACCTTTCAACACTTTATCTACATGGCTGGGAAACCACCAAGGTAAGGCTTTGAGATCTAGCAGTAGATCATTACCTAATTTGGGGAGAGTTGACCTAGGCTGATTGGACTAGATGTTATATCTTGAGAGGATTGTTGTTATTAATATTATTAATGACTAGAAATCCCACTAATAAAGAAAAAGCAGGAGGCAAAAGAGGAATAAGAAAGGCCGTACTGACTCATTCTATTCTACCCAAGCTGCTGTTATTCTTTATAAGGGATTGTTTGTTGATTCAAACTGGATGGTATAAAAACTCCCTGTAAACGATGACTAAGGTAATGCCTCTAGAAACCTTTATTATTCTCTTCCTAACCATGGATTCAGTCAAAATGTATCCTGAAAAAAACAGTGAAAAGTATTTTAAATGACCGTCTCTATTTTCTTTTTTAAAATTAGTTCTCATTTCAACCAAATGATTTTGCCTAGATTGAGTATGTCAACAAAGGAGTCATAAAACTCCTGAGTAGCATACCATCAAAGCTTGAAATTACAGATAATAAAACGGATTAAAATGATAGGAGGGTTTCAAAAGTTGGGAAAAAAAACTTAAGAGTTAGAGGGGATTATTGCAGAAATATGAGGACAAATAAAGTGAATTCTAAGAACAAAGAAGGGAATGATGGTCATAGAGATAGACACTTATTGCCAGGAGAGTTAGAGATTTCTAATATATACAATATAGAGATTATTTATATATAATATATATTATATATATGTGTGTGACTCAGTAGTAAAGAGTCTGCCTGAAATGCAAGAGCTGTGGGCTTGATCCTTGAGTTAGGAAGATTCCCTGGAGAAGGAAATAGCAACCTACTCCAGTATTCTTGCCTGAGAAATTCCATGGACAGAGGAGCCTGGCGGGCTACAGTCCATGTGGTCACAAGAGTCAGACATGACCGAGCGACTAAACAAAAACAACAACTACTATATATATATGTGGTTTACCAGGAATAGAGGGAAGGAAATAAAATATTGGAGCTTCCTATCTACCTTTCCTTTCCCCAATATTTTTTCTCTGGAAGAAAGGAGAGGAAAAGGATTATTCAAGAAGGAAAAAAAAAAAAGGAAATGAAGCATCTCAAAGCTGTCAGAATTTAAAGACTACAGATCAGATTTCAAAGTTTCTTTGAATGAGGAGATATTAAATTTAAGCATTGAGCAGGGGGAGGGAGATATGAAAACTCAAAGACAGAGAATGTGGTGGGTTGAAAGCAATGGTGGCTGGTATATCACAGACATAACATCATTAGGGAAGAGAGTGTGCAGGGGAAGAAGAATTAACAGTTTCAAAGTTATTGTTAGGAAGTTATCGGATTTTTAAGACATCTGAAATCTTTGAGCTCACTCAAAACATTTTACTGCTAAAAAGTTGATCAAAATTAAGTACCTCTGAAGTTTTGAGCTCATGGTTTGGGTTCACAAGAAAAACAAACTCACAATTGGAATTTTATTTGACAGCAATCTACTCATCCCCATATTATTCACTTCACAGAGCAGAGCAAGCACTGAATATGAACTGAGTAGGTTTAGGTTTTCTATTGATTCAATCCACTGTTAATGTAAATGTATCCCTTTTTATGATTGCCTTAAGTGATAAATAATGAGCTACTTTATTTACCTCTCTCTATACCTTTGTATCTGGTTACAGTAAACTGTAAACTGTGCTTTTAGGTACATTCAGAAGTAAGGGATTCTGGTTTGTGAACTGCTTTATCCTTAGGTCTATTTGTTATTTCTGTCTCACAAATATAAGCCATTTGACTTTTATTTCCTGCAGCTCTGGAGGGTAGGCTTCATTTGTAATATGAGAAAACAAAGCTAGAGGAACAAAAGCGGCAGTATAAGGATTCATTTTGGAGCTAGTGATTTCCTTTGAAAATTGACACTTCTGTTAACAAATATTTACTGAATACATGGTGCAGATTGGGCTTTTAAAAAAGTGTGTGATTCCATTCTATGTTCGATGCATGGGACGGGTGCTCAGGGCTGGGGCTTTGGGATGGCCCAGAGGGATGGGATGGGGAGAGGGGTTGGAGGGGGGTTTGGGATGGGGAACACATGTGGACCCATGGCTGATTCGTATCAATGTATGGCAAAAACTACTACAATATTGTAAAGTAACTATCCCCCAACTAAAACAAATAAATTTATTAAAAAAATGAATTTCATATCACATATGTAGACAGAATTTTTTAGTTTTATTTAAAAAGAAACCAATAAAACTTTCTAATATGTATTGAAAAGCAATAATAAATAAATAAATAAATAAATAAAATAAAAAAGTGTGTAATTAAGATGTGGAACACTTTCTTCTTTTGCCAGTTTATAGAGTGTGAAGTAGCAGGCACTGTGCAGTTTAGTGATTTTCTTCTATTACTCAGCAAGTAGAGGAAAAAATAGATAGGAGTTAGGGGTTTTGAATGAACAGCTGCTGCTGCTGCTAAGTCGCTTCAGTCGTGTCTGACTCTGTGCGACCCCATAGATGGCAGCCCACCAGGCTCCCCCCGGTCCCTGGGAGGGACTCTAGACATGAAAACAATAAGTAAAATCTAGAAACCAATTAAGCATTATATCTACTCCCAAAACAATTATTCCATCTAAGACCACAGCAGTCTGCTAGGTTGAATATCCAAAGTATTAGTCAGTCGTGCCTGACTCTTTGCAACCCCATGGACTGTAGCCCGTCAGGCTCTTCCATCCCTGGAGTTCTCCAGGCAAGAATACTGCAGTGGGTTGCCATTCCCTTCTCCAGGGGATCTTCCTGACCCAAGGATCAAACCCATGTCTCCTGCATTGCAGGCAGATTCTTTACCATCTGAGCCACCAGGGAAGCCCAGGCTGGATATGCAAAGCAGCCAACTAAAAGGGAAGCTTGAACCTCATTTGTTACCCAAATAGAGAAATTATTTGAATACATGTTTGTATGCACTCAACTTATTGAGATAAGTATGTTTTGTAAAGTTTTTGTCAAATGAGAGTTTACACCAGATTTCTAATTTCGATTGCAGATTTAAGAGAATTTATTGATTTTGAGAATATTTCTTCAAGGGAGACAGTAATATTTGCCTTAATGGCTATAATCTTCCCCAGGATTGTTGAACAGGTTATTAATTTCAAAGAATATTTGAATTTCAATCAGTGCATGCATCAGTAAATGATTCTGCATAGCCTGAGTTAGTATATTCCATTCAGAGAAGAAAAATTTTACTAATGTGAGCATTAGCATTTTCATTTTTACTGCAGTGGTATATCATTCCTTTTTCCAGATTCTGAGAAATGCTCCTGCAAAATGCACTCCAGATATCAGGTGAAAGCCCATGACTTGCCTATAAAAAGCTCATTTAAATACAAATATCAGCTAAAAAGCAAGGGAAATATGTTTCATCATCTTTGCCTATTCGTTCACCCTCTCCCAAGAGACTTGATACCTTCTCCTTTTCTGTGTGATTATTAACTGCAATTTCTGATGCAGTGCTTGGTCAATTATTAAGAAAGATAGGCGAGAAGGATTCTAGCACAACTAGTTGACTCCAGTGACTCAGAAAAAAATTAGTGGCATTGATTACAGCAGCTGCAATGAATTATCATTTAGTGTCTGATAATATAGACTGTAAATTATTGTGTAAGTATGAGTTATGAGGGAGAAATGAGACCTAGAGATAGAAGGAGAGACGGAGAGCTAATAGTGATTCATGTCAAGTATAAAAACATAAGAAATTTATTTAATTAGTTTATTTATCTATTATTTAACTTTACAATATTGTATTTGTTTTGCCATATATTGACATGAATCCACCATGGGTGTACATGTTTTCCCCTTCCAGAACCCCCCTCCCACCTCCCTCCCCATCCATAAGAAATTTTGAACACAATGGATGACAGTCTATAAAATAAGCCTAACTCAATACTAAAAGAAATTATTGTGCTTAATGCTATCAAGTATTTTTCCTTAAAAAATCCAGTTTGGATGATTTGTATGACTTTTCATTTTAGAATTTCTAATATAGGTGTTAGAAAAACCAGAACTTAAGATAGAAAATTTTGAGATGAGGTAATAAAACATCTCCTTGGAAGGAAAGCTATGATAAACTTGTGTGTGCTAAGTCGCTTCAGTCGTGTCCAACTCTTTGCAATCCCTTGGACTATAGCCTGCCAGGCTCCTCTGTCCGTGGGATTTCTCAGACTCTGAGTAAGATTTCAAGACTCTGGAGTGGGCTGTCATTTCTTTCTCCAGGGGATCTTCCTGACCCAGAGATCGAACCTGCGTCTCTTATGTCTCCTGCATTGGTAGGTGGGTTCTTTACTCCTAGTGCCACCTGGGAAGCCCTAGACAAACCTAGACAGTGTATTAAAAAGCAGAGACGTCACTTTGCCAACAAAGATTTGTATAATCAAAGCTATGGTTTTCCCAGTAGACATGTACAGATGTGAGAGTTGGACTATAAAGAAGGCTGAGCACTGAAGAATGGATGCTTTCAAGTTGTGGTGCTGGAGAAGACTCTTGAGAGTCTCTTGGACTGCAATGAAATCAAACCAGTCAGTCCTCAAAGAAATACACCCTGAATATTCACTGGAAGGACTGATGCTGAAGCTCCAGTACTCTGGTCACTTGATGCCAAAAGCCGACTCATTGGAAAAGATCCTGATGCTGGGAAAGATTGAAGGAAGGAGGAGAAGGGGACGACAGAGGATGAGATGGTTGGATGGCATCACCAATTCAATGGACATGAGCTTGAGCAAACTCTGGGAGATAGTGAAGGACAGGGAAACCTAGCATGCTATAGTCCTTGGGGTCGCTTACAGTCAAACACGACTTAGAGAGACTGAACAACAACAATAAAAAATAAAAATTAAAAAAAAAAAAACTTTCCCTCTCCCGTCTATCATTTGAGTTAATAAACATCAGGGAGAAAATGGATTTTGTTGATTTAAACAAAAAGAGCTTTCAGAATTGTGTTTGTGGAAAATAATTAAGCATACTTTGTACTTCAGTGCTTTCAATTGAGAATATGAGCATTCACAAATGGGATTGGATTTTTCCATAGTATTAACATTTCAAAATGCCATTTTTAGCACATGTGTAAGTCACAGAATGTAGCCTAATGATTTGATTAGTGTAGAAGTGAATGTGTCTCTACCAGGGCTGTGCAGAGGCCTGGCTAGGCACATCCTCATTTGGCCTTTCCTTATAATGCACAAGCACTAATTGGATATTGCCATGAATGTAGGATTGAAAGGGACACTGAACCTAGAGTGTCCATTTGCCCCTAAGTGCTAACCAAGTGCTCCTAAGTGCTAAGTGATCCTTTTACTGGTTTACTTATTTTTTCAGTTTATATTGTTTAAAAAGCCAATTTTAGAGGCCGTTTGAGTATATACATAATGAATAATATAGGCCTGTTTGTCTAGGCACTTAATTACTTGTCAAACAGGGAGAATCACAATATTAAGGAGGGAAAGAAAGGAGGAGATATCTCCAGGCAGCATTTGATAAATTATAGAGGTTCTTTACATCACTGATTGTGTGTTATAGGGAATAGTGTTTGATAGGTAAGAATAAAAGGAGAGAAAAAGGAAACTGTGTGGCTGCTATCAATCTTCAAAGAAGCACAAGAGATTCTGGGCTTCTGCATGATGATTTAAAGAGTACTGGCATGCATACTCAGTTGTGTCCGACTCTTTGTGACCCCATGGACTGTAGCCCACCAGTTTCCTCTGTCCATAGGATTTTCCAGGCAAGAATACTGTGGTGGTTGCCATTTCCTCCTTCAGTTCATCTTCCTGACCCAGGGATTGAACCCACATCTCCAGGATTGCAGGGGGATTCTTTACCACTGAGCCATGGGGGAAGCCCAAAGAGTACTGGAGAAGGCCACAAATCTATCTCTCAAAAGTCTTCCATAGAGTCTGAAAGTATTACACGTTGAGGTTAAGATGTGGGAGGCTCTTATCACAGTCATAACTTACTACCTCAAAGCAGAAATTCATTAGGCTTTTTTCATCTATTAATGTCTTAATATGGGTTATTTTGTCAGATCATTTTCAATCACCTAGCAAATCCTTGAGAGAAAAGAATACAATTAGGTGAGGGTTGCTAGTGAGAAACAGGAGGAGAAATATACAGAACATAAATGGTTACTCCAGCCAAATATGTTTTAGTGGGGAACCTGCTCAGTTGAGGGAATAATATAAAGAAAGTGGAGGCCTAGGCACTGTATGGGCAGGGGCTAGAAGAGCAAAGGCAGAGAAAGAATACATGAGTTCAAGGCCAAAGTAAACTTTTCTCTCTTTTGTGGCTTAGCTGAGCATACTAGCCTAGTCTAATATACTGTCTTATTGTCTATGGCAGCAGTCCCCAGACTTCCTGTCATCAGGAACGGATTTAGTGGAAGACAATTCTTCCATGGCCCGTGGGGATGGGAAGTCAGGGGGAGATGGTTCAGGTGGTAATTTGAGCAACAGGGAGCAGCAGTTGAAGCTTCATTTGCTCGCCTGCCACTCACCTCCTCCTGTGCTGCCTGGTTCCTAATAGGCCTCCATGGAACCAGTCTCTGGCCCTGGGGTTAGGGACCCCTGGTCTATAGCATCTATTTTTTTCAGCCTTGTTGAGCCGATGGTGGCCATGGTAGTGAAAGGAGACATTTAGTAATTACAGGCCACCTCCTCACTTTTTTGGTCCTTTTCTTTTCAGGTTCACTTTTCAGGTTTACACTCTGTGATCACAAAACACTAGGACATTGTTCTTCCTTGTGATCACAGAGTATAAACCTGAGGAGAAAAGTCTTGAGAAAAAGTAGAGTATAATATCAATTAATTGGAGAAAATTTTGTCAAAATCTTTGGGTTGGTTAACAGACTTCTTTGTGAAAAGCCACGTGTATAAACCTGAGGAGAAAAGTCTTGAGAAAAAGTAGAGTATAATATCAATTAATTTGGAAAAGAAAATTTTGTCAAAATTCTTATCCTCTTAGTTGGATATCTCTTATCACTATAAAGTGGGTTTTTAGTTATTTGCCAAAACTTTTTTTGCCTCACTGGGCAGCATGCCAAACCTTAGTTCCCTGACCGGGGATGGAGCCCTTCGCCCCCAGCAATGGAAGCATGAAGTTTTAACCATTTGGCTACCAGAGAAGTCCCTGTTACAAAATATTTTATAATAATGAAAAAGAATAATGATACCAATATTTTCTTTTTAAAATTTTTCTGATAATCCTAAAAAGAACACTGTGATTTTTTATAATTAAATGAAAAGTGATTAAGAAGTGTTAAAGTTGAGAAAAAAATACCTCTATTTTCTATAGGTCGGGCATTTTTATATTTTCTCTCCAAAACCTCTTTGACATTCTTGTCTAGTTTTTATTTCTGTCTGCCGTCCTCATTTAATTAAGATTTTTAAAAAATACTCAATAACTTTTAAAGTACCAATGTACTGTATGAAATGCATGGGTACTAACACAACCAAAGCACAGCCTCTACCTTCATACTGCTTAAAGTCTTATGAGGGATACAGAGAAGTGAATGAAATAATGGAGTAATTATCACAGCAGAGTTGTGAATAGACTGTTATGGAAGTAGAAGAGTAAAGTCTTGGAAGGGCACTTAATATCAAATCTGCAAGAGTTAATCTGAGTGAGATAAGTAGGAAATGTCTTAAGTAAAAAGAAAGAAGGGAGAGCATTTCAGGCACAGGACTACTATTTGCAAACACAGAGTTGTGAAAAGCCTGACCGTGTCTAGAGAATGACAAGAAGTTCAAAGAAAGGAGGAGTCAAATCTGACATCTAGGTTTCTGGGTTAGGGCATTTGGTTGCTTGAGGCCATTTACTGAGAATAGAAGCAAAGGGGGAGGAACTGTTCCAACACTTTGAGGTTGGAGTTGGAGGTTGGTAAATTCAGTTTTGGTTATGCTGAATTTGATTAGGCTGAGAGAAGCTCAAGTCGAGATATCTAATAGTTTAGAAAGGAAGTCTGGATTGAGGATAAAGTTTATGATACATTGTTGTTCAGTCACTGATATGTCTAACATTTTGTGACTCCATGGGCTGCAGCACACAAGACTTTCCTGTCCTTCACTATCTCTCAGGGTTTGCTCAAACTCATGTCCATTGAGTCAGTGATGCTATCCAACCATCTCATCCTCTGTTGCCCCCTTCTCCTCTTGCCCTCAACCTTTCCTAACATCAGGGTCTTTTCCAATGAGTTGGCTCTTTGCATCAGGTGGCCAAAGTATTAGAGCTTCAGCTTCAGCATCAGAACTTCCGATGAATATTTAAGATTGATTTCCTTGAGGATTGACTGGTTTGATCTCCTTGGTGTCCAAGGGACTCTCAAGAGTCTTCTCCAGCACCACAGTTTGAAAGCATCAATTCTTCAGCACTCAGTGTTCTTTATGGTCCAACTCTCACATCCATACATGACTACTGGAAAAACCATAGCTTTGACCATATGGACCTTTGTGACATATTAGTATATAGGAATAGATCACATGGAGAAGAGAGTCTAAAATGAGAAAAGTCAAGGGCTGAGGGTAGGACACTAAAAAAGACCAATATTTTAAGGACTTTAAAGGAAACAGAGTTACCACTGAAAAAAGACTATAAAGAGGTACCTAAATATATAAGAAGAAAAGCAGAATGGTGTCTTAGAAGCCAAAAGGAAAAGGAGCATTTCAGTAAGAGAGAGATCAATATCACCATTGGATTTAACAATAAATTGGTCATTGTAGACTCTGGAAATTCCAGTGGATCAGAGGAGTGGAAACAAAATTTATAGTAAGTTGCAGAGTCAGCAAGAGATGTGGACATTGAACCAGTGAATGTAAACAATTCTTTAAAGAAATTTGGCAGAATGTGAGACTGTCTAAACAGACTACAAGGTAGAGGTGTGGTGATCGTAGGAGAGACAATCAGATTTGGAATAGGCTAAAAAAGAGATAGGAGGATCACTGGATGGCATTGAAAGCAAGTTGGGTTTAGAGACCAAGAATTTGCATTAGGTCAATTTATACTTTTCTCTAACAACAGCTATGAGTTCAATATAGTAGAGCTAAAGACATGGACTTTGGGGTTGATATATCTCTTGGAATTTACTGTGTGGATGCTACATAAGGATAATGAATATGAAATGTGAGGAAACTGGCAAATTGAAGTGATAGATAATAGGATCTAGGCTGGAAGGCTGAGCACTGAAAAACTGATGCTTTTGAATTGTGGTGCTGGAGAAGACTCTTGATAAAAATTGAGTCTTTGAAGGACATAAGCGCTAAATCTAAAATTGTAAATCCTTGTAACTAAAATTTTAGTGGAAGAGGCTTGGCAAAGGGAAGTCGTCAATATGCAGTGATCTGGGATGACAGTGGTAGTACAGTGAAAGCATAGGATTTGGATTTAGCGAGACTCTGGCACAATGCAAAATGCTGGTGGTAGTTTTGTGTGTCACTCTAGCTGTGACCTAAGTGCGTAAGAACAGTGGAAAAGGAAGAATTTGATAGGAGTTGGTGACTGTCCTGATAAAATGGGTAAAGTGATGAATTATAGAAGGAAAAATGTTACGAGAGAGAGAGAGAGAGAGAGAGAGAGAGAGGAAAGGGGCATTTATGAGGAAAAATATGAGTTCTGTTTTGGAATTGAAGAATCTATAGTAATGATTATTAGCCATATAAACATTTTAGTAAGACATATCAGACTGCATATTACCTGAAGAGCTAGCTTTACTGTCATCAAATCAGATATGATAAAATCCATGAAATCGAATGAAATTTCTAAGGTAAAGAGTGAAAAAAGGACAGGGGAATTAAAAACTAAGTCCACAGATACATGTAGAAGTAAGAATAACCAGTGAAGTAAATAAAGAATAGTCATGTGGGGAGAAAGGAAAAGAATCAGGATACTGTTATAGAGGCCAAAGGAAGAAAATGTTTCATTATAGAGGTGATGGGTAACAGCGTGCTGTGAAGGGAGAATGTGGATTTTTAAGAGATTAATGGTGAATACTGAGAAAGTAGTTGTGCTAGTGAGGTGGAACAAAGTAAAAATTGAAGAGTTATGTATAGGGACATTACACAGAAAAAGGAGTAAGTTTATGTACACCATTTGAGAAGTATGATCATGAAAGAAAACATGGTACTAGAGACAGACATAGGATATCATAATAGTTGTTTTCAAGGCTGGGTATACCAACTTTCACAAAAATGTTAAATACTAAAATGTTTATTACATGCATGTTCTGGTTGTAAAATCTGCTAATCATTCACCAGATCCATCAAGCTGTCCACCAATGTACAGGGCCAATAAAAACCTTTAGTTGATTGTCCATTGATGCTAGAATATTAATGCTACAGTCAAGGGAGCTCAGATGTTTAATCATGTATAATATAACCTGAAAATGTTTTCCTTTAATTTGATTTTTGGAGTAAAATCTCAAGAGTTTATGTGGCAATATAAATGATTAGATTATAAACACAGGTTAAATTTGGGGGCTTAGAATGCTAATTGTATTTAATGCTTAGAAATAATACTTCTAAGGCTTTATCCTCAGAATTTAGTTTTTTCTGTTCCTTATTTCTAAATCCAGGAAAGCAAAAAGCTGTATCCATTTTTACAAATACAATTTATTTTGAAATAGTTCAAATCTGTAAATAAATTTTGGAACAGAATCAGTTCAGTTCAATCGCTCAGTTGTCTCCAACTCTTTGTGACCCCATGAACCGCAGCACACCAGGCCCCCCTGTCTATCATCAACTCCCGGAGTCCACCCAAACCCACTTCCATGGAGTCGGTGATGCCATCCAAACATCTCATCCTCTGTCGTCCCCTTTTCCTCCTGCCCTCAATCTTTCCCAGCATCAGGGTCTTTTCAAATGAGTCAGCACTTCGCATGAGGTGGCCAAAGTATTGGAGTTTCAGCTTCAACATCAGTCCTTCCAATGAACACCCAGGACTGATCTCCTTTAGGATGGACTGGTTGTATCTCCTTGCAGACCAAAGGACTCTAAAGAGTCTTCTCCAACACCACAGTTCAAAAGCATCAATTCTTCGGTGCTCAGCTTTCTTCACAGTCCAACTCTCACATCCATACATGACCACTGGAAAAACCATAGCCTTGACTAGACGGACTTTTGTTGACAAAGTAATGTCTCTGCTTTTTAAAATGCTATCTAGGTTGGTCAAAACTTTCCTTCCAAGGAGTAAGCATCTTTTAATTTCATGGCTGCAATCACCATCTGCAGTGATTTTGGAGCCCAGAAAAATAAACTCTGACACTGTTTCCACTGTTTCCCCATCTCTTTGCCACAAAGTGATAGGACCGGATGCCATGATCTTAGTTTTCTGAATGCTGAGCTTTAAGCCAACTTTTCCATTCTCCTCTCTCACTTTCACCAAGAGGCTCTTTAGTTCTTCTTCGCTTTCTGCCATAAGGGTGGTGTCATCTGCCTATCTGAGGTTATTGATATTTCTCCTGGCAATCTTGGTTCCAGCTTGTGCTTCTTCCAGCCCAGTGTTTCTCATGATGTATTGTGCATATAAGTTAAATAAGCAGGGTGACAATACACAGCCTTGACGTACTCATTTTTTGATTTGGAACTAATCTGTTTTTCCATGTCCAGTTCTAACTGTTGCTTCCTGACCTGCATACAGGTTTCTCAAGAGGCAGGTCAGGTGGTCTGGTATTCCCATCTCTTTCAGAATTTTCCACAGTTTATTGTGGTCCACACAGTCAAAGGCTTTGGCATAGTCAATAAAGCAGAAATAGATGTTTTTCTGGAACTCTCTTGCTTTTTCGATGATCCAGCGGATGTTGGCAATTTGATCTCTGGTTCCTCTGCCTTTTCTAAAACCAGGTTGAAACATCTGGAAGTTCACGGTTCACGTATTGCTGAAGCCTGGCTTGGAGAATTTTAAGCATCACTTTACTAGTGTGTGAACAGAATAAAGAAGCTATATTATTTTGTTATATTGTTCAGTCAAAATAGAAGAATAGTGGATAGAGGAATTGCCACTCTATTGGAAATTAGCTTCTGTTTTTGTGCCTCAATCTTCATTATGTTCTCCCTTTACCAGAGTGGTGAGAGATGGAAAATGCACAGTTTTGGGGCTCAGATTTCAATTCCAATGTGAACTATGCCACTAATTAGCTGTGGGCACTTAACCTCTCTGAACTTTAGCTTTCTTACCTGCAAAGTGGGAATGGTATTATTTACTTTAGAATTTTGAGGATTTAATAAGTCAACTTGTGAAAAAGCATCTAGCTCATTGTCTAGCCTAGATTTTTTTCATTTTTTTCTTGTGTTTTCTTCTTCTTCTAGCCTAACTACTCTTGTCTATAAAACTGCACCTATTTTCACTATTTTTATTCACATCAGCTATAATGCTTATAACTATTAATTCAATCCAGGCTCATTAACAATCAAGAATTTGGTGCCTTGGTAATTGATTCTAACAGCTTATATAAGTGAAGACATGTTTTCAAAGAGTACCTCTGATGAATGAGAATAAAAGACAACGTCATATAGCAGTTTTATCTACCTCTAATGGAGCAAACTCTGTTTTTTAAATCACATTGTACTGTTGGAGAGAGTTGAAAAGGAAGATGATAGGGACATATTAGTTTGATGGGAAAAAATTTTTGTCACCTATCCATTCCTTAGAATAAAGATCTGCTCTTTTCAACAATACTCATTATCACTAAATACTCCTATAAAAAGGATAAAACCATTTTCAAGCCTATTATTTGGGGGTATTTAAGAAAAAGTAGATATGGTGCAAATATACAGAATCTTTTTAAAAATATTTGAATAAAACATTTCAATAATAATAGATGATAGCATGTCTCCAATTCAGTGTCAGCTGCTTCTAATTCTTTATAGAAATACCTATAGTATAAATTATAAATAAATAAAATAAGATTTCAATATCAGACTCCAGCTGTCCTCTATCCCACATAAATTCAAGTGCTTAAAACTGAAAATTAACTTGACCTACATTTATACTAGGGAAACTGAAATGCCAAGCATGTTTTCGATTAATAAATTCTTTACTCTCCCCAAGCCCTTAATGTTTGGTTTAATCTATTTTAAGTTTTAGCACAAACTTACATTGACATAGGACACTAGTTTATCATAACTTAATATATATTAAATGTTAATGATATAGTAGGTGCTGTCGATTGGGTCCACAGTCCAAATTAATTACTCATGTTAATATTTGTAGCTTCTAAGTGTTGTATAATTAAAGACATTCAACGTCCTAATTATTGATAAAAGGAACATTGCCAGTTGGCTGGAGTCCCAGATCTGAGCTGAGGTGGAAGGATATATTTATGACAGGAACTGCCCAGGGACAGAGACAGTTCTGAAGTAGGAATGCCAGGAATTTAAGGAAGAAGGAGTAAGTGAAAATCCAAGGAGAAAATAGATGAAAAAGGAATAATTTAGCCTATTTTTTCATTCCCTATCTGAGGAATATGTAAAACCTAGGCTTTACAGAGGGTAAAGTCTCATTAAGTTTTTCTTCTGCATTCTCTTCCCCTTGCCCAAGAGAAAGAGTTGAACTAAAGAGTTGAATTATTATTGTTGCTGTTACAGCAAGCATAAAACTTTCTATACTCCTAGAGAGTAAGGGTTAAGGTAAGATCACCTATGCTGGAAACTTCTTCCCCTACTCCATTCCTTCTCCCTTCCCATGTATTGAATTGCTGTATTTTCCAGCTCCACTACTGCTCCTTCCCAGTCACATGTGTTTTTCCAGGCTGTACTCCAGGGGGAACACACTTATAGACAGTATCCACTTTGAGGCACAATTCTTTGTAGAAGGACACATCATAGAGTGTCTGGCAGTAGGTCCAACTTCAGTTTAAGCCTGTGCTGTTGCCTTCCATTCTTTGAACATCATTGGAGACTCCTCAAGAATCAGGTAAGAACATCTAGAAACAAGATTCTGGGTTTTATAGGCTGTGACTAAGGGGCAGAGGTTTGGAAAATGTTGAATGTCTTAGTGTCATAACTATGCAGATCTACTTAATAAGTTTATCATGTTTGAAAGTTTCTCTAAGGAACTCATACAAGTCAAAGAAGTCTGCTTTTGTGGGTGGGTGTGGGGGATTGAGGAGGTGGGGTAAGATTGGGATTCAAAAAAATTTTGACAAACTTAAGTGAGTAAAAAATAAACAAGACAAAGTCTATTAAAGGCAAACTCATTTATGGAGGATTACAGAAATGAGTGCAAGATAGTTCTTGATTGGTTACTTGTAAGAGTACATCATGAGAAACGCTGGGCTGGAAGAAGCACAAGCTGGAATCAAGAGTGCCGGGAGAAATATTAATAACCTCAGATATGCAGATGACACCACCCTTATGGCAGAAAGTGAAGAGGAACTAAAAAAGCCACTTGATGAAAGTGAGAGAGGAGAGTGAAAAAAGTTGGCTAAAAGTCAACATTCAGAAAACTAAGATCACGGCATCTGGTCCCATCACTTCATGGCAAATAGATGGGGAAACAGTGTCAGACTATTTTTCTGGGATCCAAAATCATTGCTGATGGTGACTGCAGACATGAAATTAAAAGACACTTACTCCTTGGAAGGAAAGTTATGACCAACCTAGATAGCATATTAAAAAGCAGAGACATTACTTTACCAACAAAGGTCTGTCTAGTCAAGGCTATGGTTTTTCCAGTGGTCATGTATGGATGTGAGAGTTGGACTGTGAAGAAAGCTGAGCACTGAAGAATTGATGCTTTTGAACTGTGGCGTTGGAGAAGACTCTTGAGAGTTCCTTGGACTGCAAGGAGATCCAACCAGTCCATCCTAAAGGAGATCATTTCTGGGTGTTCATTGGAAAGACTGATGTTGAAGCTGAAACTCCAATACTTTGGCCACCTCATGCGAAGAGTTGACTCACTGGAAAAGACCCTGATGCTGGGAAGGATTGGGGGAAGGAGGAGCAGGGGACGACAGGAGATGAGATGGCTGGATGGCATCACTGACTCTATAGACATGAGTCTGAGTAAACTCCGGGAGTTGATGATGGACAGGGAGGCCTGGCGTGCTGCGATTCATGGGGTCACAGAGTCAGACATGACTGAACAACTGAACTGAACTGAAGTATAGGAAACAATTGCCTTAGGACTGTGGAAGTTATAGGTCAAAAACATTAATAATAAAATGTCATATGATTGAAAATGTTGAACATTATCTCTTATATAGATATGTTGTTGTTGCTTAGTCGCTAAGTCGTGTCTGACTCTTGCAACCCCATGAACTACAGACCGTCAGGCTTCTCTGTCCATGAGATTTTTCAGACAAGTATACTCGAGTGGGTTGTCATTTCTTTCTCCAGGGACTCTTCCTGACCCAGGGATTGAACCCACATCTTCTGCACTGGCATTCTTTACCACTGAGCCACCAGGGAAACCCTATATAGTATAGAGATATGTTAATAGCATGAAAGGGCTGAGATGTAATCTTCTTTGTGTATTAGTTAGATTTTTATTATATCTTCTATATGGAATAATTATTGGTTACGTATATGTGGCTTATATGGAGTATTCAGAGAAGGACCAGTATAAGCTATCCAAAATGATTCCTTTGAAAGATTTAGATAATTGCCCCTGTGAAAGAAGCCTAAGAGAATGGAAGGGTTATTTTAACCACGTCTTCAAGTATTAGGAAAGATATCATATGAGGAGTGAAAAGGCAGCTGTTCAATGTATCCACTCAAGTCAGACCAGAGAAGATAAGTTTTAATTATAGTGGGGCAATTCAGAAGTTTGTTTTTATTTAATAACACTTCTCACTCTACAGTATGGAAAAAGTAAACTTATTTAGAAGTAAAGATAAATTAGAAAAATGTCCCTTTTGAGATTTCTCTGCACAGATGAAACAGCTAACTTTATGGAATTACTGTATTGTAGATTGGCCATATGGCAAAGTGGATCTATTTAGTAGATGTTTGGAAAGCCTTTTAAGAAATAGAAGTCTGTGAAATAAGGTGCATTTACCTTGGTGTCAACAGTTTAAAGGAGAAAATTAGATTTCTAAACATCCATTTTATTTCTCATTATATTTTTTAAATTTATTTATTTTAGTTGGGGGCTAGTTACTTTACAATATTGTAGTGGTTTTTGCCATTCATTGACATGAATCAGCCATGGGTTTACATGTGTTCCCCATCCTGAACCCCCCTCCCACCTCCCTCCCCATCCCATCCCTCTGAGTCATCCCATTGCCCCAGCCCTGAGCATTTGTCTCATGCATCGAACCTGGAATGGTGTTCTGTTTCACATATGATAATATACATGTTTCAATGCTATTCTTTCAGAACGTCCCACCCTCACCTTCTCCCTCAGAGTCCATAAGACTGTTCTATGCATTTGTATCTCTTATTCTGTCTCGCATACAGGGTTATCATTACCATCTTTCAAATTCCATATGTATGCATTAGTATACTGTATTGGTGTTTTTCTTTCTGGCTTACTTCACTCTGTATAATGGGCTCCAGTTTCATCCATCTCAATAGAACTGATTCAAATGTATTCTTTTTAATGGCTGAGTAATATTCCATTGTGTATATGTACCAAGGCTTCCTTATCCATTCATCTGCTGATGGACATCTAGGTTGCTTCCATGTCCTGGCTATTGTAAACAGTGCTGTGATGAACATTGGGGTACACATGTCTCTTTCAATTCTGGTTTCCTCGGTGTGTATGCCCAGCAGTGGGATTGCTGGGTTGTATGGCATTTCTATTCCCAGTTTTTTAAGGAATCTCCACACTGTTCTCCATAGTGGCTGTACTAGTTTGCATTCCCACCAACATTCTAAGAGGGTTCCCTTTTCTCCACACCCTCTCCAGCATTTATTGCTTGTTGACTTTTGGATAGCAGCCATTCTGACTGGTGTGAAATGGTACCTCACTGTGGTTTTGATTTGCATTTCTCTAATAATGAGTGATGTTGAGCATCTTTTCATGTGTTTGTTAGCCATCTGTATGACTACTTTGGAGAAATGTCTGTTTAGTTCTTTGGCCCATTTTTTGATTGGATCGTTTATTTTTCTGGAATTCAGCTGCAGGAGTTGCTTGTATATTTTTGAGATTAATTGTTTGTCTGTTGCTTCGTTTGCTATTATTTTCTCCCATTCTGGAGGCTGTCTTTTCACCTTCCTTATAGTTTCCTTTGTTGTGCAAAAGCTTTTAAGTTTAATTAAGTCCCATTTGTTTATTTTTGCTTTTATTTCCAACATTCTGGGAAGTAGGTCATACAGGATCCTGCTGTGATTTATGCCGGAGAGTGTTTTGCCTATGTTTTCCTCTAGGAGTTTTATAGTTTCTGGTCTTACGTTTAGATCTTTAATCCATTTTGAGTTTATTTTTGTGTACTCATTATAATTTTGATAGCATTTGTCCTCAGGGTGTTTTTAAACAGTTTCATAGACTTTAAGATTTCCCAGACTCTTTTACATTTCTAAATATTTAACACTGACCTTTTCTTCCAGTTCTTAATGTGCCTACATAGTTGTCATCTGTTTATCTTAGACTGAGTGTTCTAACAACATAAACATGACATGTGTGAAAACATTTCTATTTAATCATTACATTTCTGGGTGATCACATTATTCTAGTTCTTACTTAGTTTTATAACTCTAGAATTTGTCTCTATGTCCAAAGTAGGTATTTGTGCCAATTGCTAAAATCAAGTGGGCTACTAAGCTGCCCTTCAACTCATTATTTATTCTTTATTGGCATAAATTTTCTTAATGTAAACAACAGACTGGTTCCAAATCAGGAAAGGAGTATGTCAAGGCTGTATATTGTCACCCTGCTTAGTTAACTTTTATGCAGAGTACATCACGTGAAATGCTGGGTTGGATGAAGCACAAGCTGGAATCAGGATTGCTGGAGAAATATCAAAAACCTTAGATATGCAGATGACACCACCCTTACGGCAGAAAATGAAGAACTAAAGAGCCTCTTGATGAAAGTGAAAGAGGAGAGTGAAAAAGTTGGCTTAAAACTCAACATTCAGAAAACTAAAATAATGGCATCCGATCCCATCACTTCATGGCAAATAGATGAGGAAACAATGCAAACAGTGACAGACTTTATTTTTGGGAGCTCCAAAATCACTGCAGATGGTGACTGCAGCCATGAAATTAAAAGACGCTTGCTCCTTGGAAGAAAAGCTATGACCAACCTAGACAGCATATTACAAAGCAGAGATATTACTTTGCCAACAACAGTCCATATAGTCAAAGCTATGGTTTTCCAGTAGTCATGTATGGATGTGAGAGTTGAACTTTAAAGAAAGCTGAGCGCCAAAGAATTGATGCTTTTGAACTGTGGTGTTGGAGAAGACTCTTGAGAGTCCCTCGGACTGCAAAGATCCAACCAGTCCATCCTAAAGGAAATCAGTCCTGAATATTCATTGGAAGGACTGAGGCTGAAGCTGAAACTCCAATACTTTGGCCACCTGATGTGAAGAACCAACTCACTGGAAAAGACCCTGTTGCTGGGAAAGATTGAAGATGTGAGAAGGGGACAACAGAGGATGAGGTGATTGAATGGCATCATCGACAGGATGGACATGAGTTTGAGTAGGCTCCGGGAGTTGATGATGGACAGGGAAGCCTGGCATGCTGCAATCCATGGGGTTGCAAAGAGTCAGACACGACTGAGAGACTTAACTGAATTGAACTGAACTGAAACTCATTTCAAGAGACAAAATGAGTCATTGAAGAAAAGTATGAATTTTTAGTGTTCTGACTCACTGAGTATATATGACTGTGCACTGTTAGGCATACTAAAGGTATGCTTATTTTTCTGTAGTCCAATTTCACCATGGCTATATAAATGCAACAAGGTTTGATAACCAAACTACTGGTAATTTCAGGCAAGTTTTTAAAAACTTGTTTGGACTTAGATACTCAACATTAGCTTATGACTTTTTTTTTTCACTGACATTTTCAGTGGAAATTTCACTCAATTAGTTGTTTCACTCAAAGTGAAGTGAAGGATTGGCACAATTATCCATGTGATTTAAACAAAAAGGTGACTTGTTTGACTTCAGTTATAGTACCTGAATATTTTAAGAAAAATGTGAGTTTTGTTTGAATACTGGTTAGGATGTTGGTGCTAAACATTTAGAAATGTAAAATTTGTGGAGAAACTGCCTAAATCCTCAACTTCTGTGTTGGTATATGTGTCTGAAAGTAAACTGCAATAATGCTAATTAATACAATGCAGAGTATACTGATTCCCTATAAGAAAGGCTTTGTTTAAAGACAAATAACAATTCTAAATTATCCTTGTGAAAACAAGCTTATTAAAAAAGGAGAAAAGGTGACAGAGATTCTAAGCTGTCTATAGTTACTGATGTGGTATTGTACCAAAAATACGTAATAAGGGAAAAAAGTCAATAAAATTAACATTTGAAGTGACAAGTCATATAACACACAGCATACTAACAAGTGGGTAGAAAGAGTGGTAGCTGAGTAATTGAAGAGTCTTTTCTCTAATTTTCTCCAACTACAAACATGCATCATTACTTCAGTGAGCTGAAGTAAAGCAAAAATAGTCACTTATTGCTGAACAGTGGTTTAAAAAACTAGAAAATGCAGCACAATTAATTTAAAGTCATTACTTAGCAAATAAAAAAAAATAGACATAGAGAATGAACTTAAGGTTGGCGGGGAGGGGGGAAGAGATAGTTAGGGAGTTTGGGATTGACATGCATTCTCTACTATATTTTAAGTGGATTACCAACAAGGTCCTACTGAATAGCACAAAGAACTCTGCTCAATGCTCTGTGGCAGTCCCGATGGGAGGGCAGTCTGTGAGAGAATGGATACATGCATATGAATGGCTGACTCCCTTTGCTAACTACAAACATTGTTAATTGGCTATACTCCAAAATAAAATAAGAAGTTAAAAAAAAAAAGAAAACAGGAAAGCAAATCAGCTCTGATAATATGACTATGGAATAATCAGTAGTTATTATTCCATAACAGACAAAGAGGAGTCATCATAGAAGACAGAGTCTTCTTAGCTCCAAAAGATGAGACAGGTCTAAAAGGTACATCGAGAGAGAAGATAAAATGAAATATAGTAAAGCCTAAACTTATTTTATAGCCTTTCTGACACAATCTGAAATGGATTATCCTGTTGAGTGTTTGATCTGAGCACTCTGGCATAAACTTTCTTTAACTGGAGTATAATTACTTTACAATGTTTTGTTAGTTTCTGCTGTGCAACTAAGTGAATCAGCAATATATATGGCGTAAACATTTATAGTATGTTGCTCCCTGAAGAAATCTGTAATCTCCAGTTGTCTGGAATTTTTCAGAAGTCAGTCAAACCCACCTTTCATTAGTTCTATTCTGGGAGATGACCATTCATCCTTTAGTAAATAATTTATCTCAGTTGAGTGCTAAATATTGCTAATTTCCATCATTAACTACTTGGATAATTATATGTTGATGAAAGAAAAGGAAAAGGGTAAAACAAGTGATCTACTGAAAGAAAATTGCCAACTTGATAGAGTGAATACAATGGACATGAGCAGAAGTGACTGCATTGTAAATCCATACTTTTCAGAAACATCATGTATCATGCATACCAAAGCATACAAATAGAGAAACACAAACTCTCCTTTTGCTTCACACAAATACATTATATTCAGTTCCCCCAAAGAAACAGACTTTCTCATGCTTCAGGACTTTTGTATGTGCTGTTTCCTTTGCTTAGAATATGCTTATCGTCACTAATCTTCCCCCTTTCCCTGCTCTCCCTCCCTCCATCCTCAGGACACAAACTCAAGTCCCCATTTTCCCTTAAAGACTAAATTTTTTGGAAATTATGCAAACATGTCTGTCACTCAGCCTGTCCCCTAGTTGCCACAACACTGAGAATTGTCACCTTTCCTGTGCTCCTAAATTACATTTTACCTACAATTGTAAGATTTATAATGCAGATATACTTTTATTTATCCATTCTCCAGTATTCTTCTCCCACTAGACCATTTCATTTTTAAGAAACTTTTTATTATAGAAGTGGATCAGGCAGTAATTAATAAAAATGTTGTTTATATGGAAATTGAGATGTTTGGTATAAACCAGCTGTTCAAATTTCATTAATTTATTGTGATTTCTTATTGTAAATAAGTATTAACTTTTGCACCTAAATAAAATAGTTTTAGGTTTACAGAAAAGTTATTAAGTGAGTACAGAGAATTCCTATATACTCTGCACCCAGCACCAATCTCCCCTATTGTTAACATTTTACATTAATAGGTACATTTGTCACAACTGATATTGATACATAATTACTAACTAGGAGAGATTAGCTCTGATAGAAATTAGGTCTGGAGGGAATAAATAGTAAAATAATCTTCTGTAGCAATAAGGTTTTATCTGGAGAAATGGGCAGGAAGTGAAAGTAAAGGAATGGAGGGTAGAGTTTGGCAGAGATATCTTTGATTGACTGAAGTTTTTGTAGAAAGAGTAGCTTCTCCTGGACCAAATGCTACAATGGGGGGACTTCCCAAATGGATTCATTGTACTGACAGAAGTTTGTAGCCAAATATTTCTGGCAACAGGGTGCTTAAGGCCTTTTCTTGACATACTATGGACAGAGTGAGCTACTCTGGCTTTAAAGACTACTAGTCCTTGGAACAAGAGTCTATGACTTCTTTAGAATAGGAGTTCCTACCTACCCTCTGACCTCAGAAAAAAAGAATCTGTTTTAGGGAAAAAAAAACACATTCTAGGCTAGAAAGGAGTTGAAGGACCTGGGAATTGTCACTCTCTAATTTGTCCTTTGGGGTCAAGCCAGCCTCCTTGCAGCATTGTATTTGACAACTCAGGCTCAGTGGGGAGAAGAGTTGGCAATAGTATTGGCAATAGTGAAGGACAGAAGAGCCTAGTGAGCTGCAGTCCATGGGGTCACAAAGAGTGGACACGACTTAGTGATTGAGCAACAACAATTGGCAATGTTTTATACTGTGATATTTTGCTTATGTTTTTCTTTCTACAAATTATCTATATTTTACTCACTTAGTTCTAAGACAGACTAAAGCAGGAAACAGTCATAAATATTTTAGCTATAAACAAATTTTTCCAATGATTGAAAAATAAAACTTGCCAGAACATGTGTCAGTGATGATACACAGTTCATTTCTATAATTGTTGTAAGGTCAGGTTGATTAAATATTTTCTGGAAGCTTGATTTTTATCTCTGAAAACAAGATTGGATTGTTTGTCATAATGAAAGAATATTTCTTAATCAAGATCTTTGTTCAAGTAAATGGGATCTACCATATATAATTGATTTAACTCTAATTTATCCATTAAGCATGCTAATAAAAATGCAAATTATTTTTAGAAGTACAAGTAGAAAAGTGAAAGTAATTTGCTTTTACAATTGCAAGCATGTTAGCTTGTGATCTAGATGGGTATGCTTCTAAAGTTTTAGTGCTGATTCTACTCAAATTGAGATCAATAGTGCATTGTTCTCTTTCTATAATTCAGATGAAACAAATGAGCTACATTAATTCAGGCCTGAGTACATGGATAGCTATATCAGAGTAAGACATTTAGGACTTAAAAGTATTATTTGAAGAGGTAACATGAATTCAAGGACCAAATTAATTCTAAAGACTCCACTCACCTGTCTAGTCATTTATGGAGAATTTACCAAAGTAGTAACTGCCTGAAATATCTGTAGTAGGAGAGATATTCAGTATGCTAGGAAGAAAAAATACTATAGGTGAGTAAATAGACTCAGAATGCCCTTTGCCAACAGCAGATGGTAGCCATGGGTGGGCCATTATGAAGATCTAATAATCTGATGACCTCTGCTTATTTGCTGATGTCTGTCTGAAAATTTTTCCTGACTATGTGTACTGTACTGACTCTTTCAGGTAACTGGAGCTCAGTATTGCAAGACAAGTGATTTAACAGAGGTTGTATGATAGTCATTACATTTTCAGGAATTTGAAGAGTATGGCCCCAAATTGGTTTTTCTTTTATTAAGACAGTTTTTAAAGAGTAGTTTTAGGTTTATAACAATATTGAAAGGGAGGTACAGATTCCCATATATCCCCTGCCCCCACACATATATAGCCTTTGCCATTACAAAACATCACTCACCAGAATGGTACCTTTTTTATTTTTAACCAAGGATAAACCTACATTGACACATCATAATCACCCAAAGCCCATAGTTTACTGTAGAGTTCTCTCTTAGTTCTGTACATTCTACAGGTTTGAAAAAAATGTGTAACATATATCCATCATTATATTACCATACAGAGTATTTTCTCTGCCTGAAAAAATCACCTACACCCAAAATTATTTCTTCTTTTACATAAATTATTATCTCTGTTTTACATAGCTTGGCTACTACCAATTCTCCACATCAATGACTAAAGGAGACATGTATTCAGATTCCATAATGCTATCTTATCCAGGCAATATAAGTCATTATCATAGAACATGAGTAAAATTGGAAGATTTCCATATGAGACTTTATATTACATGAATCACTCCTGTTGAAATTGAGAGTCTTTTCAGGAGACGTGATTCATTTTTTTTTTCAAATTACTTATATTAAAAGCCTTCTTGTTGGTCAGCAAGGGAATATTATTTCTATCACCTTAATACTTTGGCCACCTGATGCGAAGAGCTGACTCATTGGAAAAGACCCTGATGCTGGGAAAGATTGAGGGCAGGAGGAGAAGGGGACAACAGAGGATGAGATGTCTGGATGGCATCACCGGCTCGATGGACATGGGTTTGGGTAGACTCAGGGAGTTGATGATGGACAGAGAGGCTTGGCGTGCTGCGGTTCATGGCGTCGCAAAGAGTCAGACATGACTGAGCGACAGAACTGAATTGAACTGAATAAAACTGGAAATTGGATTATTTAACATACAATATGTTTTAAATAATTCTTTACCAATTTTATAAAACATATCCAGATGTTCTACACCTCATGTTTTTTATTAAATTGTTGCATGTAAACTAGATAACTAATGAGAACCTACTGCATAAAACAGGGAACTCTACTCAATGCTCTGTGGTGACCTAATTGGAAAGAAATCCAAAAATGAAGGGATATATGTATAGTATAGTTGATTCATTTTGTTGTGCAGAAGAAGCTAACACAACATTGTAAAACAACTATACTCCAATAAAATTAATTTTAAAAAAGATATGGTAATAGGCAGTCTATATCTTCAACCTGTATTATACTCTGTTGTGAGGAGAAGAGCAATCAGAACATTTGATTATCACTATTTATGTCAGAATGGGTACTCAAATGAAAGCATGATAGACCACATGTCATGGTAACTGGAGAGGTAGTAACTAGAGTCTACCATGCCCAGTGGGATGGCCACTTTGTAATAAGTTTAGTTGCAGATACTAAAAAGACACACCGAAAGGCAGGTAGGGGTGTTTAGGCATAGTGGCAGCTAAGAGTTGGTAATAAAAGTGGTAATGGGGAGGTAGTAAGTGAGGGCTCCCCAAATCAGGTGAAGGCTTAAGAAAAGGGCTGGAGGGCAGGAGATCAGGGAAGACATAAGGAATGAGTGCTGCTGCTGCTGCTGCTAAGTCACTTCAGTCGTGTCCGACTCTGTGCGACCCCATAGACGGCAGCCCACCAGGCTCCGCCGTCCGTAGGATTCTCCAGGCAAGAATACCGGAGTGGGTTGCCATTTCCTTCTCCAGTGCACGAAAGTGAAAAGTGAAAGTGAAGTCGCTCAGTCGTGTCCGACTCTCAGAGACCCCATGGGCTGTGGCCTACCAGGCTCCTCTGTTCATGGGATTTTCCAGGCAAGAGTACTGGAGTGGGGTGCCATTGCCTTCTCCAAGGAATGAGTGAGAATGTAGCAAAAGGTTATGGGACTGGGCCTGGTGAGATGGGAATGAGGTAGTAAGGAGAGACTGCAAAGGAGAGAGAAAGGGTGGGTTCTTGAGGGAAGAGAATGGAAAAAGGATGTGGAGACAGTGCAATGGTGTCAGGAAGCCTGAACATAGAATAGGGGGAGAAGGAAGTGGGAAGGCAGAAATGGGAAGTGGATGGGAAAGGAAGTTGAAGGAGATAGGGTTTTGTGGAGGCAACCAGCTCATTATTACAAATTTTGTTTTCCAAGCAAATAGTCGGAGAAGGCAATGGAATCCCACTCCAGTACTCTTGCCTGGAAAATCCCATGGACAGAGGAGCCTGGTAGGCTACAGTCCATGGGGTCTCTGAGAGTCGGACACGACTGAGCGACTTCACTTTCACTTTTCCCTTTCATGCACTGGAGAAGGAAATGGCAACCCACTCCAGTATTCTTGCCTGGAGAATTCCAGGGATGGCGGAGCCTGTGGGCTGCCGTCTATGGGGTCACACAGAATCGGACACGACTGAAGCGACTTAGCAGCAGCAGCAGCAGCAGCAGCAGCAGCAAGCAAATAGTATGGATGACATCTGTGGGTAATTTAGCTTCTGTTAATTGAATCATTTATTTAATTCCTATTTCTTTGCTCCAGTGATTATAAACAATGTGGCTCTTCAAATTATTTAGGGGCATAGGCAGGGTAAATACATTAATTATGTAAATAAAGTATTAATAACTAATTAGAACTCTTTCACTACTAATCTGCCTTCCAAAAATGAGGTATAATTAAGATTAAGCAATTGGATAATTAGCAATGGCATGTAGCCACCTGGTTGGGAGGGACATTAGTTACTGGTATTATGGCTATCTCTTCAAAGAAGTTTAAAGTGATGCTCCTTTTTCTGAAATACTTCCATCTTCAATTTATGATCATGTGAAAATTATCAGGCTTAAATGGTCATTAGTTCAGTTCAGTCTCTCAATCGTGTCCGACTCTTTGCGACCCCATGAACTGCAGCACACCAGGCTTCCCTGTCCATCACCAGCTCCTGGAGTTTACTCAAACTCATGTCCATTGAGTCAGTGATGCCATCCAACCACCTCATCCTCTGTCGTCCCCTTCTCCACCTGCCTTCAGTCTTTCCAGCATCAGGGTCTTTTCCAATGAGTCAGTTATTTGCTTCAGGTGACCAAAGTATTGGAGTTTCAGCTTCAGCATCAGTCCTTCCAATGAATATTCAAGACTGATTTCCTTTAGGACGGACTGGTTGGATCTCTTTGCAGTCCAAGGGATTCTCAAGAGTCTTCTCCAGCACCACAGACCAAAAGAATCAATTCTTCGATAAGAAACTATAAAAGGCCATATATAAAAGGTAGCATTAACTTTCACTTTAAGTAAACATTTCCAACATCAATATTTATTAAATCTGTACATATAGCACATTTATTTCTGTGATATTAAATATGAATGTTACATTTTAATGAAACTGTCTTTCCCAAACATACATTTTTAACCATATTTATCTCATTTTCCAAAAGAAATGAATCTAAGAGCATTCAAATAATGATTTATATTTCTCTTTTAAAATGTTAACTGAAAGTGAGTAAAACGCATTTTTGAACTGTAAGTCATTTCTCTGCCATTTAATAAAGCAATTTAAGCTCCACTGTGGCCACATTTAAAGAAACACATATAAAATTTTAAATATTTAAATTTGAATGTGCTCCTTTCTGAGGGTATCCATAAAAATTTATTTAGGTGGAACAGTTCATCCTAGGGTGTAGCATGTCAGAGCTATCCCTCTGGGCCTCCCATTTTAGGATGCTGCGCACTATTGTAGGGACTATGTTGCTTGAACTGCACAAATACTCTGGAAGGACAGTGACTCAGTATGTTAGTGGGAGGGAAAAATCAGGTGACAGAACAGGCTATTGCTAAAAAGGATTTGAGGTGTTCTTATATAATTAGAACATAAACACCCACACCCATAACCAAGGTAACAAGGCTAGTTTGGTCATAAAGTTTCCTGCCCTTTAAATGCTTTCCTTGGGCCTCAAAACGCCCTTCCCCAAAATCCACTCTATAATTCCTTACACACTCCTCAACTCCTTTCACATTACCCTCTACTATTGTTCATATTTTGTGTGTATACTTGTGTGTATTTCCTTTTCTGGTCAATTCAATGCCCTTTTTAAAAGTCAGGTTTATTGAAGAATACTTCTTATACAATAAAACACTATTTTAGGGTGTCGTTTTATATTGTGATAAACACATATACACATATAATCAAAAATACAGAACTTTTTCATCACCTGCCAAAATATCTGCTTTTGAACAAAACCCTTTCTTTCACCTCCAGTCCCTGCAACTGCTAATCTGTGTTCTATCCCTACAGTTAACCCTCTCCAAACTGTAACACGAATAGTATGAGTATGAAGCCTTTAAGGCTGTTTTTTCTTAACTTGAAATAATGTACTTACAATTCATTCATGTTGTTGCGGGTACCAGTGGTTCCTTCATTTTTATTGCTGAGTAACATTCCTTTCAATATGCCACAGTCTGTTTACCCATTTTCCAGTTGAAGGGCATTTTGGTGGTTTCCAGTTTGGGGAGATTATGATCAAAGCTGCTATAAACACTCATATGCAAGTTATTATGTGAACATATACTTTGATTTCTTTGGCTAAATACAGGAGTAAGGTGCTAGGTTATTTGATAAGTAAAAATTTCACTTTATAGGAAACAGCCAAACTGTTTTACTAAATGACTATAAAATTTTGCATTTCAATTAGCAGTCAAAGTTTCAGTCACTGAATGTTCTCTTTAGTATTTGGTATTGTCAGGTTTTCCTTGTTTTTTTCTTTTTTTGTCATTCAAATAGGAATTATCTTAGTCCACTGGGGATGCTACAACAAAATACCACAGATTGAGAGGCTTAAACAATAAGTATTTATTTTTCACAGTTCTCAGTTCAGTCGCTCAGCCGTGTCTACTCTTTGCGACCCTATGTACTGCAGCACACCAGGCCTCCCTGTCCATTACCAAGTCCAGGAGTTTACAAAACTCACGTCAATTGAGCTGGTGATGTCATCCAACCATCTCATCCTCTGTCATCCCCTTCGCCTCTGGCCTTCAATCTTTCCCAGCATCAAGGTCTTTTCCAATAAGTCAGTTCTTTGCATCAGGTGGCCAAAGTATTGAAGTTTCAGCTTCAACATCAGTCCTTCCAATAAACACCCAGGACTGATCTTTAGGATGGACTGGTTGGATCTCCTTGCAGTCCAAGGGACTCTCAAGAGTGTTCTTCCACACCACAGTTCAAAAGCATCAATTCTTTGGTGCTTAGCTTTCTTTATAGTCCAACTCTCACATCCATACATGACTACTGGAAAAACCATAGCCTTGACTAGACAGACCTTTGTTTGCAAAGTGATGTCTCTGCTTTTTAAAATGCTATCATAACTTTCCTTCCAAGGAGTTGGTCATAACTTTCCTTCCAAGGAGTAATCGTCTTTTAATTTCATGGCTGCAATCACCATCAGCAGTGATTTTGGAGCCCCCCAAAATAAAGTCTGACACTGTTTCCACTGTTTCCCCATCAATTTGCCATGAAGTGATGGGACTGGATGCCATAACCTTAGTTTTCTGACTGTTGAGCTTTAAGCCAACTTTTTCACTCTCCTCTCTCACTTTCATCAAGAGACTCATTAGTACTTCTTCGCTTTCTGCCATAAGGGTGATGTCATCTGTATATCTGAGGTTATTGATATTTCTCCCAGCAATCTTGTTTCCAGCTTGGGCTTCATCCGGCAAGTGTCTCTCATGATGTACTCAGCATATAAGTTAAATAAGCAAGGTGGCAATATACAGCCTTGACGTACTCAATTTTTGATTTGGAACTAGTCTGTTGTTCCATGTCCTGTTCTAACTGTTGTTTCCTGATCTGTATACAGGTTTCTCAAGAGGCAGGGAAGGTGGCCTGGTATTTCCATCTGTTGAAGAATTTTCCACAGTTTATTGTGATCCACACAGTCAAAGGCTTTGGCGTAGTCAATAAAGCAGAAATAGATGTTTTTCTGGAACTCTCTTGCTTTTTCGATGATCCAAATTGTTGGCAATTTGATCTTTGGTTCCTCTGCTTTTTCTAAAACCAGCTTGAACATCTGGAATTTCACAGTTCACGTATTGCTGAAGCCGGGCTTGGAGAATTTTGAGCATTACTTTACTAGCACGTGAGATGAGTGCAATTATGAGGTAGTTTGAGCATTCTTTGGCATTGCCTTTCTTTGGGACTGGAATGAAAACTGACCTTTTCCAGTCCTGTGGCCACTGCTGAGTTTTCCAGATTTGTTGGCATATTGAGTGCAGCACTTTCACAGCATCATCACAGCACTTTCACAGCATCCATCTCAACTGAAATTCTATCACCAACACTAGATTTGTTAATAGTGATGCTTTCTAAGCCCCATTTGACTTCACATTCCAGGATGTCTGGCTCTAGAAGGCCTCCTCAGACAGCTATTTTGCTTTTTTGCATTTCTTTTCCATGGGGATGGTCTTGATTCCTGTCTCCTGTACAATGTCACGAACCTCTGTCCATAGTTCATGAGGCACTCTGTCTATCAGATCTAGTCCCTTAAACCTATTTCACACTTCCACTATATAATTGTAAGGGATTTTATTTAAGTCATACCTGAATGATCTAGTGGTTTTCTCCACTTTCTTCAATTTAAGTCTGAATTTGGCAGTAAGGAGTTCATGATCTGAGCCACTCCAGCTCCTGGTCTTGTTTTTGTTGACTGTTTAGAGCTTCTCCATCTTTGGCTGCAAAGAATATAATCAATCTGATTTCGGTGTTGACCATCTGGTGATGTCCATGTACAGAGTCTTCTCTGGTGTTGTTGGAAGACAGTGTTTCCTATGACCAGTGCATTCTCTTGGCAAAACTCTATTAGCCTTTGCCCTGCTTCGTTCTGTACTCCAAGGCCAAATTTGCCCATTACTCCAGGTGTTTCTTGACTTCCTACTTTTGAATTCCAGTCCCCTAAAATGAAAATGACATCTTTTTTTTTGGTGTTAGTTCTAGAATGTCTTGTGGGTCTTCATAGGACCATTCAACTTCAGCTTGTTCAGCCTTACTGGTTAGGGCATAGACTTGGATTACCGTGAAATTGAATGGTTTGCCTTGGAAACGAACAGCGATCATTCTGTTGTTTTTGAGATTGCATCCAAGTACTGCATGTAATACTCTTTTGTTGACCATGATGGCTACTCCATTTCTTCTAAGGGATTCTTGCCCACAGTTCTAGAGGCTTGGAAGTTCAAAACTAAGGTGCTGGCAGATCTGTTGTCTGGTGAGGGCCCACTCCCTGGTTCTTAGATGGCTGTCTTATTATATCTTCACATGGCAGAAGAAGATAGGAGAGCTCTCTGGAGTCCCTTTTACAGGGAAACTAATCCCTTTCATGAAGGCTCCACCCTCCTAACCCAATTATGAGCCCCTATCTCCTAATACCATCACATTGGTGTTATGGTTTCACAAGATGAAAGTTAGGAGAAAACAAAAATTCATTCTCTAATAGGTGTTCACTAGCATCATATTGTGGTTTTCATGTGGATTTTCCTAATGTCTAATGGTATTTAGTATTTTTTCATATACTTTTTTTAATCAGTATATCTTTTTGGTGAGGTGTCTGTTCAAATCATTTTTACTTTAAAAATTATTTTTCTTTTTATTATTGGATTTTGAAAGTTTCTTGTGTATTCTAGATACAAATCCTTTGTAAGATGTGTGGTTTGCCAATATTTTATCCCACTCTGGTCTGTCTCTTCATTCTCTTAATAGTATTTTACAAAAGCAGACATTTTAAAATTTGATGAATCCCAAATTTTTATTTTATGGATCATGCTTTTAGTGTCAAATCTAAGAAACATTTGCCTTTTCTTCCTTTTATATTCTTTATTCTAGAAATTTTATAGTTTTAGGTTTTACAGTATAGTCCATATTGAGCTACTCTGTATATACTACAAGGAGTGTATCAAAGTTCATTTTCCTCCATACAGATACCCAAATTTTACCCTGCCTGTTGTTGAAAAGTCTCTTCTTTCTGTGCTGAAATGCCTTTCAAACTTTATTAAAAAAGTCAGTTGATTATGTATATATGGTTCTATTTCTGAGTCTGTATTGTGTTCCATTGATCTGTCTCTCCATTGATGTGTCCATTGATCTGTCTCTCTTGATTACTGTATTTTTATAATAAGTCTTGAAGTCTGATACTGTACATCTTTTAATTCTTGTTTTTAAGAGTTGTTTTGGCTATTATAGGTCCTTTGCCTTTCTGTATCAATTGCATAATCAACTTACAAATTTCTATAAAATTCATGCTGGTATTCTCTTTGGAATTGCATTGAATTAATGGATCATATTGGATAAAACTAACATGTTAACAATATTGAGTCCTTGAATCTGAATCCAAATGCAGTCCATCTCTTCATTTGTACTGGTTTTCTTTGATTCTTTCATCAGTGATTTGTAGTTTCATTACACAAAGTTTGAACATATTTTGTTAGGTTTAAATCTGTGTTTTCATTCTTTTATGCTATTAAAAATGCTACAAGTTATTTAATATTAATTTCCAATTGTTTGTTGATAGTATTTACACATAAAAATGATTTTTTCATATTGAACTTGTACCTTGTGATCTCGCTAAACTCACTTATTAGTTCTAGTAGATTTTTAATATATATTTTTGGTTTTTCCAGGTAGACACTCATGTTTTCTATGAATAGAGTTATATTTTTTCCTTTCAAACCTATATACCTTTTAATCATTTTTCACCTCATATTGAATTGGCTGGAAGTGCCAGTGTAATGTCAAACAGCAATGGTGAGAATGGACATTCTTAAATTTCTTGTCCTTGATCATTTTTTAAAAAAAATAGGGTAACATTGGTTTGTAACATTATACAAGTTTCAGGTATACAGCATTATACTTCTGCTTCTGTATACATTGCAGTGTGCTCACACACACAAAATTTTAGCTTCTATTCATCACCATATGATTGACCACCTTTATGCATTTTACCCTCCTCTCTACCCCTTCCTCTCTGGTAACCACTACTCTAGTCTATTTTTTATTTTGTTTAACTTTTTTTGGTCACACTGTGTGGCATGTAGAATCCTAGTTTCCCAATCAGGGATCAATCCCACGCCCACTGCATTGGAAGCATGGAGTCTTAACAACTGGACCGCCAGGGAAAGTCCCACTACTACTGTATTCTAAACATCTACAAGTTTGGTTTTGTTTGTTCACTTATTTTTTTTGTTGTTTTTTTAGTTTTTGTCTTATATTCCATATAGAAGTGAAATCATATGATGTTTGTATTTCTCCATCTGACTTATTTCATTCATTTCACTCATAAAATATCTAGTCCTTTGTGTCTGGCTTCTTTTATTTAGCATAATGTTTTCAAGTTTCATCCATGTTGTAGGGTGTTTCAGTATTCCATTCCTGTTGTGGCTGAATATTCCATTGAATCTTAGGTGAGCTTTTGTTGTTTGTTTCTTACAAGTGAAATCATACAATATTTGTCTTTTTCCACCTGACTTAATTTCACCTTCACTAAAGGTTCATCCTTGTTGTCACAAATAGCAGGATTTCATCTTTATGGCTGAGTAGTATTCCATTGTGTGTGTATGTGTGAATCTTATATTTTTATCCATTCATCTGTTGATAGGCACTTAGGTTGTTTCCATATATTGGCTATTGTAAATAATGCTGATGATCTTAGTCCTGATCTTATGGAGAAAGTATTTGGTATTTTATCATTGAGTATGATGTTCATTGTACATTTTTCATAGCTGTCCTTATTCAGGTTGTGAAAATTTCTTTCTATTCTTAATTTGCTGAGAGTTTTTATCATGAATGGATGTCAGGTTTTGTCAAATGCTTTTTCTGCATCACTGAAACAATGATATGATTTTTTTTTCTTATTTAGTCTCTTAATTTGTTGAATTATACTGATTGTTTTTCCAATGTTGGACTAACCTTCCATTTTCATGAGAAATATCTTTTGGCCATAATGCCTTTTAGTTTTTAATTATTTGTGAACTCTGCTCATATTTTGGAGAATATATTTGTGTCTATGTAAAGTATACTGGTCTGTATTTTTATTTTCTTTTAGTTTCTCTTTTTGATATCAGGTTATCATTGGAATTAAAAATAACTTGGTATGTGTTTTCTCCTTTTATTTGCTGGAAGAACTTGTGTAGAATTGGTATTATTTATTAATTAAATATGTGTTAGAATTCACCAGTCAAACTATCTGGGCCTAATTTTTTGTTGGAAGATTTTTAACTATGAATTCAATTACTATAAGAAAAACAGGACTATATTCATGCTATCTATGTATTTTTTTTTTACTGGTATATAATTCACATACTATAAAATTCACCCTTTTGAAGTGTAGAATTTAGCATATATATATTTGAGACTGTATCACTAAAACCATTTTATGATTTCAGCATATTTTCATCACCCCCAAAAGAAACCTGGTACTCATTAGCAGTCACTCTTCATTTTCCCCTCACCCCAGCCTCTGGAAACTACTAATCTACTTTCTCTAGCTTGATGAATTTGCCAACTTTGGATATTTATATAAAAGAAATCATACAATATCTGACCCTTTGTGTCTGGCTTCTTTTATTTAGCATAATGTTTTAAGGTTCATCCATGTTGTATTATGTTTCAATATTCCATTCCTTTTATGGCTGAATAATATTCCATTGAATCTTGAGTGAGCTTTTGTTGTTTGCTTCTTTTAAGAAACTGGTCACATCTAAGACAACCTTGTAAATTAACTATACTCCAAGAAAATTAAAAAAAATAAAAAAGAACTGGTCACTTTTATCTGTTGGACTTACCGGCATAAACTGGTTTATAATATCCTTTATTATGCATTTCATATCTGTAGGATTTGTAGCAATAACTCTTCAATTTTTATATCTATAGTTCATGCCTTCTAACTTTTTTTCTTGGTTGGTGAAGACAGTAACTTATAAATTTGATTCATCTTTTCTAGAATTATCAGATTTTGGTTCTGTTGATCTTCCTTATTGTTTTCTGTCCTCAATTTCATTGATTTTTCTATCTTATTTTTATTATTTCCATCTTTCTGCTTGCTTTGAATTCCATTTGTTCTTCTTTTACTACTTATAAAGGAAGAGCTTTAGTTTATTGATTTGAGAAGTTTCTTCTTTTCTAAAATATAGGCATTTAATGCCATCACTTCTAAGTACTAACCTAATTTTGGGGGAAAAAAACATTCATACCACAGCAATGTTGAATATTTTATTCTTTTAAAAAATAGACATTTTTAAAGAGCACTTTTACGTTCACAGCAAAATTGGGAGGGGAATACAGATATTTCTCATATATCTCCTGCCTGTATATATGCACAGCTTCACGCACTATCAACATTTCACACCAGATACATTTGTTACAACTGATGGACCTACTTTGAAACATCATTGTCCCTAAATTCCATAGTTTACATTAGAGTTCACTCTTGGCATAATGGTGCATTATATGAATTTTGACAAATATGTAATGGCCTGTATCCACTATCATAGTATCATACAGAATAGTTTCACTGCCTTAAAAATCCTCTGTGTTCCACCTATTTATCCTTACATTCTCACTAACTCTTGATAACCATTGTTCTTTTTATGGTCTCCATAGATCTGCCTTTTCCATAATGTCATATAATTGAAACCATATAGTATATAACCTTCTCAGACTGACTCCTTTTGCTTAGTAATATATATTTGAGGTTCTTCCATATATTTAACAGCTTGAGAGCTTATTTCTTTTTAGCACTGAATAATATATTATCTGGATATACCACAGTTTATGTATCCACTCACATACTGAAGGACATCTTGCTTGTTTACAAGTTTTGGCAGTTATTAAAAAGCTGCTATAAGCATTCATGTGCAGATTTTTGTGTAGACATAAATTCTCAGTTCCTTGAAGTGAATACCAAGGAGCACAATTTCTGGATCATATGTGAAGAGAATGTTAAGTTTTTTAAGAAACTGGTAAACTGTCTTCCAAAGTAGCTATTCCATTTTGCCTTTCCACCACCAGTGAATGAGGATTCTTCTTGTTCTATATCCTTGCCAGCATTTGGTGTTGTTAGTGTTGAATAATCTTACATGTGCTTATTGGCACATATGTCCTGTTTGGTGGAGTATTTGTTCCAGTACTTATCTTATTTTTAAATTGGACTTTTTTCCTGTTGAGTTTACAGAATTCTTTATATATTCTGGGTCAAGACTTTTGTCAGATTTGTAATTTTCAAACTTTTTCCCCAGCTTGTGGCTTATGTTTTCATATCCTTAATAGGATCTTTTGCAGAAAAAAATCCATTATGATGAAATCTAATTTATCAATTTGTTCTTCTATGGATCATAGCTTTGGTTTCATATTTAAGAACTCAGCACCTATGACTTGTGACCCTAAGTCACAAAGATTTTTCTTACGTTTGCTTCTAAAAGTTTTACAATTTTAAATTTTATGGTATGAACCATATTCAACTAATTTGCTTTTGCTTTTTAAAACTTTTCATTTTGTATTGGGGTATAGTTGATTAACAATGTTGTGATAGTTTCAGGTGTAATTTGCTGTTGCTTTTTATTTGGTACATGCTATCACAGTGGTGAACTGACTCATTAGAAAAGACCCTGATGCTGGGAAAGATTGAAGGCAGGAGGAGAAGGGGACAACAGAGGATGAGATGGTTGGATGGCATCACGGACTCGACGGACATGAGATTGAGCAAGCTCCAGGAGTTGGTGATGGGCAGGGAAGCCTAGCATGCTGCAGTCATGGGGTCTCAAAGAGTCAGACACATGCCTGAGTGACTGAACTGACGACCAGGGTGGTGAGACAAGGGGATTTCTCTGACGTCCTGGTGTAGCCTCAGTCTTAGACAGATCTTGTGTCCCTCAATTATCAGAGCAGAGTTTTCTCAGCAATACTGTCTGTCCTCTGCATGGCAGCTAAATTTTGCCTTATATCTTAAGTGGGCCTCTCAAGGAAAGTTTTCTGCCCCTTTTCTTTGCTATGAAGCCTCTAATTGCCTAGGTCTAGGACAGCTTTTTGCCCCTCTCCTAAGGAACAGAGGGATTTTTTTTTCCTTTTACCTTCCTTGGAAGCAACGGGTGTTCACACATTTCCTGAGGAGCAATAGTGTATGCTGCCCCACCTCCTCCTACCAGTCAGTAGCATTTGTGAAGAATTTTTGCCTTTCTTGTAGCAATGATTTACCCTCTCTTCTAAGCCTGCAATGTTTGTTCAGAGAGGCATTATCTGGTGTTCTGCTCCGTCACCTCTCTTTTTCACGATCACCAGATGTAAGTCTGTGGCGAGCAGCCCAAGAGTGAAAGCCAACTTCCCTGGTCTTTGCTGTTCCAAGGTTTATAATATCAAGCTACTCCACATTTGGACTTTACAAAAATCATTTAAAAAATTAGCTCAGTTCTCCTTACTGCTTTATGGCATTGTGTATCTTTTATCCTTGTGTTGTGCTATAGGTGAACCAGTGCTAGCATTCTATCGCTCCTTGGAAGGGTTGTCTTTGAATTTTAGGCTACTCTGTTGTCCTGTGACCTCAGCATTCTGGTGTGTTCAAGAAAAGTTATGGTTTTGTTGTTTATCTGCCTTTTTTTATAGTTGTTAGTATAGAAATGCACTTTCTATCTTTTCTGCATCCTAGGCTGAAGTGGAATTCTGGGCAATAGCTTCTTAAAAATCAGTTTCTTTAGGGACTTCCCTGGTGGTTCAGTGGCTAAGACTCCATACTCTCAATGCAGGGGGCCTGGGTTCAATTCCTGGTCAGGGAACTAGATCCCGCATGCCATAGCTAGGAGTTTGCATGCTGCAGCTAAAGATTCTGTATGGCACAATGAACATCAAAGATCCCTCATGCTCCAACTAAGACCTAATGCAGCCAAATAAATAAATATTTTTAAAAATCAATTTGTTAAAATAATGTTTAGGGAAAGGTCATATAGGAGTTTCCTTTGGTGTCATATCTCCTTGTGTATAGGCGTAGTAATCTATTTTAGTTCTAAGATGTATTGCTATGTTAATGTTTTTTTATTTTTTTATTTTTTTTTCTCTTCCAGTTTTTTTCTTTATTTTTAAAATTTTTACAATGTTGGCTTCTGCCACACAACAGCGTGAATTGGCCATAATTATACATATATCCCTCCCCTCCCCTCAGCCGAACCTAGAGCTTGTTGTACAGTGAAGTGACTCAGACCGAGGAAAACAAATATCACATATTAACGCATATATATGAATCTAGTAAAATGGTACTGATGAACCTATCTGCAGGGAAGGCATGGAGATGCAGATGCAGGGAGTGGACTTGTGCACACAGTGCGGGGGAAGGGGGGACCGTTGGAGAAGATTGCGTCCACGTACGTGCACCGTCCCATGTCACATGGAGAGTGAACGAGAAATTGCTGTGTTAACACAGGGAGCCCAGCCTGGCTCTGTGATAACCTCCCTGAGTTTTAATGATGCTTACAATGTGTGTCTAGTATTCTCTGCACAGCCCCCCTGTGTACAGTGTCCTAGTCTCACCGTGAAGACCCTCACCAGCCCTCCAAGGGACGTCTAGGTGTCCACGCTGCCTGGGGCAGTGGCAGGTGATCCGGATCCACACCAGCCGCGGAGGCCGGCCCACCTGTGCTTCCCTGCGCAGCCGCCAGGGGACAGCACGCCTCCTGGAGTAGCGATCAGTCAGTTCAGTTCAGTTCAGTCGCTCAGCTGTGTTTGACTCTTGGCGACCCCATGGACTGCACCACGCCAGGCCTCCCTGTCCACCACCAACTCCTGGAGCTTAATCAAACTCATGTCCATTGAGTCGGTGATGCCATCCAACCATCTCATCCTCTGTCGTTCCCTTCTCCTCCTGCCTTCAATCTTTACCAGCATCAGGGTCTTTTCAAATGAGTCAGTTCTTCCCATCAGGTGGCCGAAGTATTGGAGTTTCAGCTTCAGCATCAGTCCTTCCAATGAACACTCAGGACTGATTTCTTTTAGGATGGACTGGTTGGAACTCCGTGCCGTCCAAGAGACTCTCAAGAGTCTTCTCCAACACCATAGTTCAAAAGTATATATTCTTCGGCACTCAGCTTTCTTTATGGTCCAACTCTCACATCCATACATGACTACTGGAAAAACCATAACTTTGACTAGCAGACCTTTGTCGGCAAAGTAATGTCTCTGCTTTTTAATATGCTGTCTAGGTTGGCCATAGCTTTTCTTCCAAAAAGCAAGCATCTTTTAATTTCATGGCTGCAGTCACCATCTGCAGTGATTTTGGAGTCCAAAAAAATAAAGTTTCTCACTGTTACACTTCCCTGATAGTTCAGTTGATAAAAAATCTGCCTGCAATGCAGGAGACCCCGGTTCGATTCCTGGGTCGGGCAGATCCACTGGAGAAGGGATAGGCTACCCACTCCAGTATTCTTGGGCTTCCCTTGTGGCTCAGCTGGTAAAGAATCCACTTGCAATGTGGGAGACCCAGGTTTGATCCCTGGGTTGGGAAGATCCCCTCGAGAAGGGAAAGGCTACCCACTCCAGTACTCTGGCCTGGAGAATCATGGACTATATAACCCACGCGGTCACAAAGAGTTGGACACAACTGAGCGACTTTTACTTTCACTGTTTCCATTGTTTCCCCATCTATTTGCCATGAAGTGATGGGACCAGATGCCATGATGTTAGTTTTCTGAATGTTGAGTTTTCAGCCTGCTTTTCACTCTCCTCTGTCACTTTCATCAAGAGGCTCTTTACTTCTTCGGTTTCTGCCATAAGGGTGGTGTCATTTATTTTTAAAAGGGTTCCAAATCTCCCCTGACTTAAGTTATAGTATTTACATTTTAATAAGATTTTTCTCATTGCAATGTCATTTGATAAACAACAAAGGCTTTTTGGATTCATCTTGAATAGCTATTAATTTAAATAAGGCTTTAACTTACAATCTTTTCTTGAAATGTATTAAAGTCCATAAGATAAGAAATGCCATTGTGGGACCTCTGGTTAAGGGTTGATTTTACTAAAAATTGAACTACCAAGTGAACCAGTAATCCCTCTTCAAGGCATATACCCAAAGGAAATAAAATTAGTACAAGAGATATCTGCACTCCCATGTTCATTGTAGCATTATTCATAGTGGTCAAGATATGGAAATGACCTAAGCATCTATAAATAGATAAGCATCTATAAATAAGTTGATTAAGAAAATGTGATATTTGGAATATTATTCAATCATAAAAAATAAGGAAATCCTGCCATTTATAACAATATTGATGAATCTGAAGGACATTATGCCGAGTGGGATAAGCCAGACACAGAAAGAAAAACACTGCATGATCTCTCTTATATGTAAAACCTAAAAAAAAAGTTGAATAAATAGAAGCTGAGAAGAGAATGGTAGTTACCAAGGCCAAAGAGGTGAAGGAAATGAGGAAATGCTGGTCAAAGAGTACAAAGTTACAGTTATGTAGGATGAATAGCTCTAGAGATTATCTACAACACGATGATTCTAGTTAATAATCCTGTACTGAATACTGGAAATTTGCTAAGATGATAGATTTCAGATCCTCTTATCACACACTGAAAATGGTAACTGTGAGAGTATATGTTAATTACCTTGACTATAGTAAACCTTGCACTATGTATATTGAATCATCATATAGTACATTGTAAGTATATACAGTTTTTTTTTAAACAGATTTAATGTTGATTTAGTTAAATGTCCAATGAAATATACTAGATCATACTCAAAGATGTAGAAAGCAAAGAAGTTAGGTAGAAGCTGTGTTGCCTTTAAGAACTTTTCATGATTATATAGAACGTATTTTCTAGGAGTATGCTAAAGTTATAAGATTATTTCCTACTACATTCATGTTGAAAATCTCTTGAAACTAGACTTTAGGTCAATTCAATAAATAATTTAAGAGGTAAATGAACTCTGAATCAGTAAGTGCAGAAGGAAAATAATGAAAGTAATTCTTTGCTTTAGAATGGAAAGCCAATTCTTGGTTTTAAAAGTCTTCTTTTGTCTAAATATGTCAGGATACTGACATAGTCTACTTGGGATTATAAATATCTCTGATAGTAGTTCTGAATGTTACTAGAGAAGTTAAAATGTTCTTCTGCTTCCTAGTATCCAGGGGCTCAAATCTGCATAAGTGTTTGGGCTTCTTGAACGTTCAGAATTCTAACAAGAAAAGTGTTGAAAGTGTTAGTCGCTCAGTCGTGTTTGACTCTTTGTGACCCCATGGACTGTAGCCTGCCAGGCTCCTTTGTCCCTGGAATTCTCCAGGCAAGAATACTGGAGTGGGTTGCCATTCCCTTCTCCGGGGTATCTTCCCAGCCCAGAGATCAACCCGGGGTCTCCTGCATTGCAGGCAGATTCTTTACCGTCTGAGCCACCAGGGAAACCCTTCTAGCAATGAGAAGGGCTCTAAATAGGAAAAAAAAAAGGCTTACTTAGGTGAGGCCAGACTTAAAGCAAATTCTCCTCCAGGGAGCTATCCAGAGTACTATACCACATTTACCTGAAGTTTCCCTGATCCAGTTGCCCTTATCCCATATCTTCCTAATCCTCTGACTGGACACAAGAACCCGTCTGCCTTTGTCTGTGCCCAATCTGTGTCTACATATTTTTTCTTGTAACTAATTTCAACTCTGACCTTCTAGGAACTCTAAACACATTTTATTGCAGGTGACAAGAGTTTTGCAAATTTAATGAAAGAATGGTCCACCTCTAACTCAGAAGAAACTCTCCATAACAAAGTTCTAAGATTTGCAGGGACCCAAATGAAAAATTTTGAGGTAAGGAAGAGACATCAAATGAGTGGCTCAAATTAATTGGCTCTACCTGGGTGAATAATACTGTGAAGGATGTGGGCAGCCAGATTACCTTCACATCTGGTGTTATTGCTTGGGTTTATAAAAATGTATCTGTTTTGTCACCTACAGCTGGTTATGACATTTATGTATGTTATCCTAGGAATTAATTTCCTGTTTCATAGATCCATCATTCTAACATTTTTGGAAACCTACCAGTAAGACAATCGTTTTTTTATTTTTTCCCCCAGAAAATGTCATTATAATAAAATACGTTGGCTGGATTTGAAGAGATTTAGAAATAAAAAGAAAATAAAATGTTATTTCTTGATATTTTGCCTATATATAATACAGCAGAACTCCTTTGTAACATGTGCCATTGTTAAATGGGTTAGAATTTTAGCTAAACCATAAAATATAATAATAATAAATTTTTCACAAAAAACTTAGGAGTTAGACTACAAACAATGGTAACTACTCTTCCCCCTCTCTATTACCATTAGGGGATTTCATTCTCTGTGTACTATAAAGTTTAGTTACTGTCCAAAGAGAAAAACTACTAAACTATAGCCATATTTATCACTTATTTACTGCTTAATCTCATTCATTTCCACAAAAGTGAAACATATTTCACAAGTATGTGTGACTTGCTCCCCCTTTTGAAATTGATTTGTAGGGGGACCAAAGTTACTTAATATTTTTAGAGAACAAAAGTTATCTGACACTCCTGAGGAATAACTTAAATATAATAAGTATTTGCTAAAACTTAAAAGTTTCCTGTTTCTGCACACAGATCCCATTTTATATATATTTAAATCAGAATATCTCCAAGTAAAATATTGGAATATTTTTCTAATAGTGCTTTTATGCTCTATGTTGATTCATCACTTTCCAGCTATTTGGATTATAAACGTTGGGGAACTAGGCAGAGAATGCTGAGGGACTGTGAGGCTTTCTATAATTATATCCCAAATAAGAAGTATTTGTATATGTCACAATCTAGGAATCAGAACCACAATGTAGGATCTGTGGGTGGTCTGTGAAAAGGCTGATCAAAGGTCCTTGGTTCATATTTCACACCCCTTAGTGGGGCCAAGATGAGTTTGTTTTTATCTCCATATGGGTCAGTTAACTTTTTTCAGCTAAACTGCATGACCACCCACTTTTGCACCTGACCCTGGTCATCTGATGTGTGCCATATGTCACAGGGCAAAGAAGTTAGTGTAGAGGTTTATGTACCCTTTTCCTAGTCCTGAAAATACTCAGAAAACATGCTCTAATGGTGGTAGAACCCATTGCATCATCCTTTATGATGCTGCTGCTGCTGCTAAGTCGCTTCAGTCGTGTCCGACTCTGTGCGACCCCATAGACGGCAGCCCACCAGGCTCCCCCGTCCCTGGGATTCTGCAGGCAAGAACACTGGAGTGGGTTGCCATTTCCTTCTCCAATGCATGAAAGTGAAAAGTGAAAGTGAAGTTCCTCAGTAGTGTCCGACTCTTCATGACCCCATAGACTGCAGCCTACCAGGCTCCTCTGTCCATGGGATTTTCCAGGCAAGAGTACTGGAGTGGGTTGCCACTGCCTTCTCCACCTTTATGATGAATAATATATTATTTAGAAACTTTAGTTAAGTACATCCCAGTTCAAGAACAACCAAAACATTGCCAAATAATTTTTAAACTTTTAATGCTACAATAATTGGAAATCCAGAGATACATAGGCATATAGAAATTTTGAGGCAAAAATGTCCTGACCACTGAAGAGAAAGCAATAAACTCTGCTGTGTATACTTATAGAAAATTTAGAATTTTAAGTTCCTGTCTTTCTTAGTACATGCCTTTGTGCTTAAATAAAGTCATCATGTTTTTCACCAACAGTTCAAGGGCCTTCTCATCTAGTCGAAATTAGATCTAATAGTCCCTGGTTACCAATAACTTAAAATCAGGTAATATGTATTTGATACAAGGAGTCAACACAGAATAGATAGGCATTAAACTTCTCAAGAGTTAAGTACTGTCATAAATTTTTATAACAGACCACAGTTTTAACACAGTGTCTGGCTAAAGTAGAAATGTTGTTTGTCCATCCAGCACGTTTATTGAGCACCAGCCATATGCTGTGAATGCAGAGCTTAATTAATTCACTACCATCAAAAAGCTCAAAGATCACTGGTAAAGAAAGATAAAGAAATTCTAAAATTAGTATATGGAAAAGATGTTATGGAAGTACAGAGGAATGGGTGACTAATTTATCTCTGGGATGAGTGGAAAGAAGGAATGAAGAGGGGAAGTTAAGCTCTAAGAGGCTTCACAGAGCACCAGAGTGGGGTAAAAGGTTTGGCACCAGGCAGACCTCGTTTTAATTCTAGATTTTTCATTTATTATCTGTGAGGTTTTGGGAAAATCATTGAACCTTAGGCTCAGGTGCCTCATCTGTAAAATATAGATAATATAAAATTTTAAAAGTTCTTATGTAGGCTAAATGAATCCATGAAGAGCATAAGCCTGGAGCACAGTCGGCTCTTCTCTCAGTAAATAGTAGTTAATATTGACTGCTATTAAGAGAAAGTTATCTACAAAGACTAGGATAGGGAAGAGACAATAACATGTGCATAAATTTGACTGGAATATGAAATGGTACATGAAGCTAGGAAGATAGAGGCCAGATGGTGAAAACAGTTAAACATCTGCATTCAGAGTTAAGGAGTTTGGGTATTTTACTGGAGATGATAAAAGAATCACTGGAAGATTTCGATCACTGGGCTGCCAATGATGAGGATGTTTTGAGGAGAGAGTATAAATTTAGAGTCAGAGAAATCAGTTAAGAGGAATCATTGTTATAATTGGTTCAAGTAAATATTTTATGAAGTGAACTGAGTCAATGGCAGTGGGGATTGAGCAGACATTTAAAAAATAATTGAGATACAAAAAAAGACTTGTTAACTAATGGAAAGATTTGAAAAATGAGAGTCTATCAAAACCATTGAGTTGTGGAAGGGAATTTAATTATTTAATGAGACATGTATATTTATATATTGGAGAAAAAAATGGCAACCCACTGCAGTATTCTTGCCTGGAGAATCCCATGGACAGAGGAGCCTGGTGGGCTACAGTCCATGGGATCGCACACAGTCAGACACGACTGAGTGACTAACACACACGCATGTCTATATATTAAGGGGAATGTTGAAAGTTAAATTTTATATAGAAGCAGAGTAATACATTCATAGCGAGAAAGCTTCTTAATATAATTGGTGGTGTATTTATCAAATGCATACGAGGAAAGGACAAATTCATTCATTCAGACAAATTTACTGAGTAGCATTATGCTAGGTGCTGGAGGGACTAAATAAATAAATCATATATCACATGTTGATTAGTATTATCAAGAAAAAGCAGGGCGAGGCTACATAGTTACGGGGATGGTGTTTTAGAACGGATGGTCATAAAAAAGACTCAAATGACATTTGAGCAACAAACTAGTGGGTGGTAGAGGTCATTAATTATTCTGAAGAAGACTAGGCAAGGAGCAGGTTAGTTAGGGTCGAATCTAGAATTCAGTTAGGTATCCAAATAGAATGAGCAGTTGCATGTACAAGTCTAGACTTCAAGAAAGTGTTTATGGTTAGAGATAAAATTTGAGAGTCTTCAGCATACAGATGGGATTTAAAGCCGTGGAACAGGATGGGATATGGGAATACCTAAAATGTTGGGGAAGATATAGGTCAAGGACTGAGCCCTGAAGTTCCAGTTTTTAGAGATTAGGAAGATGAAGGATGATATGGCAAAGGACACGGAGAAGAAATGGCCAATGATATAGAAGGAAAATGAACAAATGTTTTGCTCTGGGGGCCAAGTGAAGATAATGTTTTAAGAGACATGAACTGCTTCAAATGCTAATGAGTGGTCCAGCAAGTTGAAGTCAGTAGCAGCATGCTTTCTGCTGACAGGAAAGGTCCAGTAGAGGAGAAAAATCGATGGTGTGAAAGGGGCAGGCAGGAAGTGGAAGAATTGCAGAACAAGGCCTTTGAGTAGGCAAGAAAAGATGATATCCAGTGCTCAAAGCGTTGGCGGAAGCAAGGTCAGTTCAGCCAAAGGGAAGTCTACCTGCATGTGGGTACACGCTCACATATTTTCACTGTTTATAGCCCCATGTTTCCATTACTTTCAAAGCTTTCATTTTTATAGAATCATATTCTTAAAACTCACTTTCTCCCTGGGGTTTTAAGCTGAGTAGATGGGAGTGATCTAATAGTGATCTTTGATTGCGATTCAGGTGTACAATCTCTGGTTCACTTTACTGTGACAGTGCTAGAAGCTAGATGGTGAAATAAATAGAGAGCATAGTTCAACGTTTTCCGTGGAGCACAGCATCACAGTCCTAGGTGTAGTAGGTGGAAGGGGGTGTTATTTTATGTCTACCATTAGAAACCTCTCCAAGGTACTGAGCTGGCTTAGTCGCTGTTACAGTTGCTCTTTTAAGTTCTTTGAAGTGTCAAATGTGGAATAACATTTTTACTCTAGGTTTTGAAGTATTTTCCATGTATTGATCATCTCCCATGCATGAGGCTATACTTCATTTCAGTTAAATTGCTAGCATCTGGTACAGTGTGTGGCTTAGAGTAGCAAAGCAGTAAATGTTTGATTTGGAGAAGAGAGAAAAATGATAATTTCTGTCACTACAGGTCCAATATCCTCAGAGTGGGGTGGAAATGAAGTTAGCTTCACACACTCTGCCTTCACTGCCTCACGTTGAGTCCAATAAGTGGTGTACGTTATGTATGTGAATACTGGAAACACGGGGTGTCATCAATAGTATGAAGACAACCAGCGTAAATACCAACACCATGAGCAGGACAAGAGGAGAGCGGGGAATTAGGGAGCGCAGTTGTACTACTTTATTTTAAACGGATTTTATTCCTGCCTCCAGCTTCTACGAGGCTAATGTATAATGGACTAAAACCCCTGCCTTAATATTTGTCACTAAATACCAAATGGGCGTGCCTCACTGTATAGGGCACCTGCTTTTGCAAGCCCTGAAAGAAGGTATTCCTGGAGTCCTCCTCTGACACTGACTCCTCCAGATGCTCATGAGGGACCCTAGCTTCCGAACCCTTTTTAAGGTGCCACCCGCGGCGGGAGTTGGCGGCAGGTAACGCCCGCCGCTGCCGCCATATTGACAGAGCTGGGAGGGGGCCCGAAGGAGCGGGGAGCTGGCGGGGGGGGGCGGGGGGGGGGAGTCACCGCCGAGCGACTGTCGCGGCGTTGGCGGCAGTGGTGAGCACAGACCGAGCAGCAGCTCTTGGAGAGGCAGCACAGAGTTGTCTTCTCCGTGAGGAGCAGCAGCCTGTGGTGGCGACGACCCCTCGCTCCGAGTCTTTGAGGGACCCCACGGCGAAGGCAGCTGTCGCTGAAGGCGAGGCTGGGGATCCTGGCGGTGGCGGCGGCGCAGTGGCAGGCAGGCTCCAAAAACGGGATGCGCGGCCGCTCGGGCGGTTGGCAGCTCCTGTTCGAGTGCTCCTGAAGGGGCGATGCTACCGTTCGCTTCTCAAGACGAGCCCTGGAACCAAGAAATGGAGGTGTTTGGCGGCAGCGCAAGCAGCGGCGAGGTTAGTGTGGTGGCCAAGAGGGGCTGGGGCCAACCCCTTCCTCCTCTCAAGACCATTGCTGGGGGGCCGGGAGAGAAGGGGCATGGGGCTGGGAAGCGAGGTGCCAGGCCAGGCCCCTTGAGGCTGGGGGGCGGCGGAGCACTCTCTGCCTGAACCGAGCTTTCTCTTGGGAGCCGGCTGGGATTGGGCGGCGGGCTTGGGAGTCAGGAGTAAGTGCAGCCCGGGCCGGGCTTGGCCTCGGGGGAGTGTCTGCCTTGCGGGCCACGCCAGAGTTGTGACTAAGTTTCTTCACTTTTCGACCTGAAGTGGAACTGGGGGATACGCCAGGTGCCCGCGCCTGGCTCCACATGTCTCTCTTTCTCCGCTGCGCCAAGTGTGCTAGCTGCCAATTTGAGGGACAGCTGCTGACTCCAGCTCTCTATTGAACACCGGGTGCTTTAGGAACCCAGCGCAACAGAAACAGCAAGGTGACGAACTCTGGGGGCATTTATACATAGGGATGAATGCTCCTTAGTTACTTTTCTCATTTCTTTGTGGCTTGTTGTGGTTCTTTGTAACAACCTAAGTGGAGATTAACTGGAGGCAAGGTTTCTTTATCTACACTCAGGTGATGTTCTGCAGCCTCCTTGGCGGTCTCCTGAATTCTACCGCCCTCTTCCGCCCCTTCTCCCTTTGCCCAACTGCTGTCCCCGCCCCGTTGGTCAGTGAAAGAACAGGCAAAGTAAACTCCAGCCCTTATAAGAGGAATCTTTGGTAAGACAGCGAGGTTCAACCAAAATATTTTGGTTCGCCTCTCTTCCCGCTCTTCTTACTTCCGAAACTGTTCTGGTTACGCTTTGGTCAGCTGTGCAGTGAGAACTCAGATGCTCACAGGTTCTTTGTTTTTTTATTATTGTTGCTTTGTTGTTTTTGTTGTTACTATTAGAAGCACGCAGCGTTTTAAACACAAAAACAAGACTTTTGGGAAAGTCGGATGTTTTTCTGATAACCTAATCGATTGACAGCCTGGTAGTACAGTAGAGGCCATCACAATTACAGATCTCCTAAAATATTGAAGGCCAAATTGATTCACAGTAGGATATTTTGAGGTAGGACTCGAAATCCTCCACATCTCTAGGTGCAGATTTGTCTTTTAAGTACTTGCTTCATCCTTAAAAATATACTTTGGACTGCTGTCTGTTTAATTTGTTCTTTTTCTTTTCAAATTTCCAACTGAACTGGGGTTAAAATTACATGTCAGAATAACATTTAATAAGAAAATGTAGTGGAAATATGGAAGAAGTCTAAAGTTGAACCCTCTCTATTTATAGGAAATATTTTACTAGTACACTAAGGAATTCCTAGATACATTTTAATATTCTACATCTCTTAAGAACAGGATAAATGAAGAGGGGTTTGTTTCTTCTTGGAATGTTTCATACTTACAAGAATTTTCTAGAAGATTACTCAAGGGAAGAGGAATTTTGTTTAATTTGTGTATGTAATCTTTTGACTTATAGTTCTAGGCGTCTGGTTTATAAAAACAGTTAAATGCTTGGATATAAGGTTGGGATGGGAGGGGGGAACCATTCGCATGCTTGCTATTATTTTTGTTAACTTTGAATGTAGAAATGTTTTAAATTGTAATTACCGCATATGGTTTTGTTTTTTTTATTGTTTGCAGTATGTTTTAGGTATTATAGAGATTTAACAATGGGTCTCTCTACCTCAGCAATTTGGAAAAATACTGGAGTGGAAATTGTTAATCCCTATGAAGTAAAACGAAAGGTGAAGGTAATGTGGTAAAGATAGTATTTCTGCCTTCTTTGTCTAAAACAGTTATGATTGGTTAGATTTAACCCTGCAAGTGACTTAATTAAACTTTTTCTAAAACAAATATTCTAGGTGAAAACTAAACACTACATCTGACCTGCTTAGACCTGTTTAGTACTCAGAAGAGGTTGTGTTTTATTTTGTTGTTGTTGTTATTGATGTTTGTTTATAATGGCTTTCTTTTGATAAGGAGACACTTTTACTTCCCAGAATTTATGTTTGTTTTAATTACATGTTTGTTGATGTTGGCTTTAGAAATGTTAACAGTTGAATGTGAGCTTTGCAGCCCTCAATCATGATAGTTTTTAGGACTAAGGGTGCTTTCATTGTAGAATATATTTTTTGAATATGTGTTGAAATCCTTAAAGAAAATGTAAGTACAAATCTGTTAACTTTAATGTTAAAGGAAACTTTAATGTCTATTTCTGTGTGTGTTAAATCCTGATAAAATTAAAGATTGTATACACTATCATATTTTGTGGAGTCTTTTTCAACATCTTTTGCTGTCTTGTTTCATGGGCAGTTGTTAACCTTTGAGTTATCATTCAGAAGTGTGATAATTGGTTGTTTAGCCTCTTAACATGTTTTTGCACAGGAAAAAAATTATTAAGGATAGTTATGTTTTTATACTAGTGCACAGTAACAAGGTATAATGATGAAGAGTCTAATCACTGTAACATTGTTCAATGGTAAATGTGTAAGAGGTTTCAAACAAGAATTATATTGGTTCCAGTGAGAGGTGGAGAATGGGCCTGAAAGGGGAAATATCGGCTCTATTGGCTCCTGAGAAAGAGGGTTCTTGGGAGAGGGGAAAATAGGATAAGCAAGAAGCTTTGGTTGTGAGAGCTCTTGCAGGGACTGTCTCAATTAGGTCTGTTGGGAATAGGGACTTCAAAGGATATCATCCCTCAGGCAGCCATAGTTTTAGCTATTGCCTGAATTCTGTCAGCATCAGTGAAGAGATATAATGATGAAAAGCCTAATCACTGTAAAATTGTCCTATGGGAAAATGTGTCAGAGGTTTCAAGTAAGAGTTAGGAGGTGTGATGGGTGTTGGTCATTCCTGGACAAAGGTCATTAAGAATAGCCTGTTTTAGTAGTAAAGTGGACTTTTCATGAAGTAGTGCCATGTACACAGTTTGTGGATTTTGTGTTTTGGTGAGAGAGTACTTGATTCCTAATGGAGTTTGTTACAGAATTTTCAAATTGTATATTATATCACCATATTATATTAAATATTTATTGGTACTTTTATATTATTTTTTAGCATACTGCTTTTGTTTAAGGAAGTTAGTTTTGAAAGTAATAAAATTCATTGCTAAAACGGTTTGGGGCTAAAGCCACTGACTCTAAAAATTTAACTAGGACATCAGATATATGGCAGATTGGGAAAAACTGCTAATTTTAATTAATTTCATGAGACCCTGTAGTAATAGAGGAAAAAAACATGGGCTTTGGAGGCCAGTTTAATCTAGGTTCCAATTTCACCTCCAACTTACACTAGCTCCACTGCAAGTTACCTAACCTCTCTGAGCTTCAGTTTCTTCATCTGTATGGGAGAAGAACTGTCTTCAAGAGTTGTTATATAAAAACTAAATACTTTGCTATGTTTAATTCCTTAGCAAAATGATTTGCACATAGTATGTATCCAGTTTCTTCTCTTTCTCCACAGTCACCTCTTTTTTCTACCCCTAAATTCTGAATTATTGTCAACTATATTAAAACCTTGGGATTTAGATAGCCATGGCCGTAGCTCCAGTTTTCCTTATTACGAGTGGTTTTTCATAAGATCTACCTTCCTAGATCATTTCGTTTAAGTATAGTGATCACATTTGTAACGGTAAGATGATTAAGGATGAAATATGAAGTTATATTTAGGAACATTTTGGGGGATAAGGAGAGACAAATAATTTGTTATAACTAGCTAATGTGATGTTTCATTGACATTTTTCCTATTCTGAACTTTTGTCATGGTAGGAATTGGTTCAGTTCATGAAATGTTTATTGGGTACAAGGCAGTTCAGTACCATAGCATTGTAATGTGAAATATCTAAAGATATACCATCCTGAATCCCGCCCCAACCCCATGGGTTTACATTCAGGTGGGCAAGATAGTCATATGCAGAAACTGCTATTATACAAATTACAAGACCATCAACAATGAGGTGGCTGTGGTGGTGGTTTAGGGAATAGATTTAGTAAGGCATTGTGAAAGAGGTGGAATTTGAGCAGGGCATTGGAGAGTGGATAATATTTTCACAGATTGCTGCTGCTGCTGCTGCTGCTGCTGCTGCTGCTGCTGCTACTAAGTCGCTTCAGTCGTGTCCGACTCTGTGCGACCCCATAGACGGCAGCCCACCAGGTTCCGCCGTCCCTGGGATTCTCCAGGCAAGAACATTGGAGTGGGTTGCCATTTCCTTCTCCAGTGCACGAAAGTGAAAAGTGTAAGTGAAGTCGCTCAGTCGTGTCCTACTCTTCGCGACCCCATGGACTGCAGCCTACCAGGCTTCTCCGTCCATGGGATTTTCCAGGCAAGAGTACTGGAGTGGTGTGCCATCGCCTTCTCCTTTCACAGATTAAAGGAGCCTATTTCTGGTGGATGAGGACATTGTAAGCAAAGACATGGATGTGTTCTTGGAGGAAGGAGGAGTATGATTTGCTAGGATATAAGTCTATGATGTGAGAATGGGAATAGGTATAGTGTGATATGAGGTATTCATCTAAAGGTAGGCAAGGCCCAGATTGTATAGGGCTTTTAAAGCTAGTTTAAAGGTTTTCAGTGTTCTGTAAATGGGAGCTACTGAAGATTTTTGAGATCATGAATGACATGACCAGATCTGTGCTGGCAATAGCTGATGGCAGTGTGTAGGCTGGATTGGAGTTGGGGAGAGACTGAGGGTGGGGAATTTTAATCAGTGAAAGTAATAGTGAGTTTTTTAACAAAGACAGAAGGGAGTAGAAAGGAGAAGACTGAGGGAGAGACCTTGCAGAGTTAAAATAGTTTAACAACTGATCAGATATTAGGGAGTAAGAGAAATTAGAAGTATTGTGGTAGGACTTAATTCAATATAATTGATATTTAATGCATGCTTGCCAGTAAAAGGGTCTGTGTTAGCCACTAGACTAGTATGAACGTAAACAAATATTTGCAGTGTAGGGAGATAGAAAGCTGAAACAACACCACCCCAGTAGTGTCTTAAACAAGAGCAAACCACTCTGAAGATTTCTGGCTATGCTTGGCATGCTTAAAATCTTTACTTCTAAAGGTGAATACGCTTATTACTAGCTGAAAAGTTTTTCTGTGCTTTTAAAATAGTGCTTTAGCCTGAAATTTTTGCTTTATCAGTATTCATCTTAAATAGCAGCCCACGTTTGCAGAGGGCTGTGCTGAAAATAGTGACTGGTGCTTTTTTCTAGAATGCAATAAAGAGAACAGGGATATCTGTTTTTCTTATACACTCTCACCAGGTTTATTTGGACTAGAAATAGGGGAGTGGCCAACAGGGCCCTGACCCCAACCCACCACTGATGCCTTCCCAGTTTTTCCAAGACTATCTTACTTTAAGCCAGTCTGGTCTGGAAATATTCAGGTCAGTTCCTTCAGGGCAGGGCCTCTGTGTTTCCTTACCTTGATTCTTTTCTTCAAGAGAGGTAATCATTACCTCACCATTCCAAAATAAGGCCTGACTTGGTTCTATTGCTTTCTCTGGCCATATTGTTTCAGTGCCACCCCTTTCAGTCTCTCTCATCTATAATTTTGAGAGGGAAATATAAGATTTGTTTTTCTGTTCCTGTAATTTCTCTCTTGGTGGATGCTGTCATTATCTTTAGCCAGCAGTTCTCAAAGTCTGGTAAGTACTTGGAATCTTGAGGTCTTAACTTTTAGTACTTTGTCAAAATTTGCTGTATAATGTTTATACATTTATGTGATTTCCAAAGATAATTTACTGTTCTTGATGATGGTTTTATTTTCTTTGTATTGTTTTCTTTTGGTTTGTTTTTAGGTGGGAAGGGAGTTGAAAAGAAAAGAGATTTAATTTATTTTGGTTTTGGCTCCACTGAGTCTTCTTTGCTGCTTGTGGGCTTTCTTTCTAGTTGCTGTGAGTGGGGGCTACTCTCTAGTTTTGATGCTCAGGCTTCTCATTGCAGTGGCTTCTTTTGTTGTAGAGCACTGGCTCTAGGTGCGCGGGCTTCAGTAGTTGCAGCTCGTGAGCTCTAGAGCACAGGCTCATGTGCTTCTCAATGGCATGTGGAACCCTTCCAGACCAGGAGTTGAACCCACATTTCCTGCACCTGCAGGCAGATTCCTAACCACTGGACCACCAGGGAGGTCCCAGGAGAGAGATTTAGAGCTAAGTTTAAACTGGCTTTTGTAGATAATAGAGATGTTTTCTGAATTGCCCTGGAGGCATTCTAGGCAACTGATTTTGCTGCTAGATTTTAACTCTAATCTGTACATTTGAAGTAGGTCCTGCTGTGTGTGTGTGTGTGTGTGTGTGTGTGTGTATGTTGGTATGTGAGAGAGAGAGAAAGAGAGAGATTGAGAGGGAGAGAGTGTGTTTTGCTTATTCCTTGCTTCATTTCACAAAGTATTTCAGATGGTTTATAGGAGATAAGCTCCAATAAAAATTATTTTGATATTCAGGATAAGAGGAAACAGCACAGAAGGTATATGGAGAGGATGGAGGATAGGGTTGGCGGGTGAACTAGAACACAGGTAAGATGCTCTAAAGGTCTGCTACATATTTAAAATATAGTTGAATTTCAAATTTGTCCTTGATTTCCATGGGCTGGTAGTTTTTAGTTCTGATCGTATATTGGATGGGGCTTCCCTGGTGGCTCAGTGGTAAAGAATACACCTGCCAATTCAGGAAACACAGGTTCAATCCTTGGGTCAGGAAGATCCCCTGGAGAAGGAAATGGTAACCCACTCCAATATTGTTGCCTGGGAAATCCCATGGACAGAGGAGCCTGGTGGGCTACAATCCATGGGGTCTCGAAAGAGTTGGACATGACTTAGTGACTAAATAACAACAGCATAGATCAGAGATACCTGGGAATTAAAAAAAAAATTCCATGATGGTGCCTAACTCAGAGCTTCATATTTAACTAATCTAGTGAGTGTCTGGGCATCATTTCCCAGGTGATTGTGATGTACAGCCAATGATAAAGAGCCACAGCTCTATGCCAAAAGGAAAAATAGTCATGTAGTTCTCATTATCCAACAGGAAAAGAAAGCTTCTGTCAGTTCCTAAGCCAGCAATTAGCTGTAAAATAAATTTTCTGTGAGTTACGTTTTTTGTGTGTTTTATTCTGTTCTAAGATATGATGGGAGCAGAGGAAGTATTTGAAGTATCTTGTATACTCTTTCTGTGTAGATTTGAGGAATTTCCTTTTCTATAAGAGAAAAAAAGTTTAGTGACCTATTTTAACCTTATAATTTGGAAGCTAAATAATCTGCATACCTAGCTAATCTGCATATTACTAGCTAAGGGGATAGTGATTCCATTGTGAATAAAATACCCTTTCACTAACAAAAATTTCAAAGGTCACAAATGATTATTCTTACTATGGGACCTATCTCTCTTTCCTGTAAAGTGTTTGGGGACAGACTTTAAGAGGATATATAGTAATTTTAACACCTAATCTAAATTTTTTACTCAAAAAGATGTTGGAATCCATTCCATCTTAAATGTATCTCTTAAGGGAGAAAGAAACAACATTTATTGAACATGTATTATCTCTTCAGTTATACTCACTCTTCAAAACAGTTTGGTATGAAAAGGTATATCTTTTTAACGGATGAGAAAGACAAAAATCAGTGGAAGATACAGTTGGAATTTGAATTGAGATCATTTTAAATTCATGTTTTTCCCTGTATACATTGTTGTCCCCCTTATAAAGATTATATTGAAGATGAGAAGACATAGACAAGTTGTTGACAACCATATCAGTTCAGTAAATCAGAGCTGCTGATTGAATAGCTATGTTTACTCAAAATAAAGGTCAATAAAATCCAAGAAGGTTTTATGTAGACATAGACAGTTTAATTCTCAATTTCATATATAAAAGCATAGGACCTAGAATATCTAAAGAAGTTTTGAAAAAACTAAAATGCAAGAAATCACTCAATATAGGATAGTAAGGCAGTAACAGGAAATTAAGGCAGTGTGGTATTGGAAGAATAAATACACAGATCAGTGGAACAGAATAGGGAATCCAGAAATAGTCCACTCAAATAGGCTCAACTGATTTCTGAGAAAAGTGCAGAAGCAGAATAAAGGTCTTCAGTTTCCTCATATATAAAATGGAAATTAATGTGTTTATCTCTGATTATTTTGAGAAGTAAATAAAATAATTGTTCTTTGCATATACTATCTGATAAGAATAATTAAGTTCTTGTTGTTTTTAACAAAATAAGATTTTAGGTGTCCTAGACAAAGGACTTCTTTTACTCTGATAAATAACTCAATGGACAATTTAAACTTGTTTCACATTCCACAAGATTGTATTTTAATGAAATTACAAGGAGCTTGTATCTCTAAGAAATTAATACAGTGAGAATTATTATTAAAGAATACCATGTATGTACACATGCCATGTAAAAATGTGCATTCATCTGTACTACACACAATACATGTATCTTTTGAAAGTAAAAATTTCCAAAGCATATGTTGTAGTTCATGTTAGACTGGCCAGATGACCAGTGTCTTAGCATGGGGAACATTTTGGAGCTATTTAGAACCATTAAAGTCATTAGCTCTGATTTCGACCAAGGAGAGTAAACAAATTCCTGCCTGAACAGTAACCAGGGAAGCTGCTTTACTGTCATTGGACCAAAGTTTTGAAATGTTTCACAGATACCTTCTAATGTACATATAATATTGATATGCTTAGTTCAACTCATAGTAGCCTATCATTTGCACAACTACCAGTCCTTTTAAAAGCATGATGATACTCAGATTGGTTTTAATTGGTTCTAAGTGTTATTTTGTATTTATTCAGCAAATGATCATTAAATGCCTGCATGTGTAAATTTTTGTGTTAGTTACTAGATAGAATTCATTTGCTTATTGTTCTGGGTTTCTACCTTGAAAGCTGAAAACCAATTAACTGTATATCTGACCATTCTTCATAATCACAAAGAAATGTCGGAAGGGACAGTATATTATGTCACAACAACCAGCAAATTTAGGCTGATAGAAAACTTTTTAAAATTTTATTTTTTTCTGGGATAGTAATGTTCTGATTCCATACTCCTGTGAAATTACTCACAAGTTCACTGATAACTCCTTCTCCTTTGCTTTTCAAAAATATTGATCGTTTTAAAAAATAGTAATAGATTTCCTCCTATTCAAATCAGCTGTCAAGAGTGGAGCCTCAGTATGTATGGGAATTCTATTTGTGTCTTATTTTGCTTTACGTATCTCTCCTTACCCCTGGCATTGGATTATGGCAGTTAAAGAGGATTATTCTTTGGAGGCATGTGTCCCTTTTGCTTTTATTTAGTGCTCTTCTACAGTCATTTTTGCTGCATGGGAAAGGAAATATTTTTCCTAATGAATTGCCTTTGAATTGAGGTCTCTTAGTTCTTGACTTTGAAATAATGCAGAGTCTACAGGTTGGTTTTCTGTGTTAACAAGTTATCTTTCAAGTTACTAGTGTTTAATTTTGTATATTTCACCTCTAACTTTTCTGAGGTGTATACTAAAATAACTAGTAAAATTTTGAAATTAGGTTTATCCTCATTATTTTCATAGCGAGATTGTTCAGAAGTTGGATAGCAAGATCAGTAATACCTTATGTGACCAATTTTAACATTACTGTACATGTAAGCAGTCTCTGGGAAGCATGGGCTTGTCTAGATAACAATAGGGCTGACTTCAGCTTTTTTATTTAAACTATTGGGCTCTATGTTGCAGAAAGATTATTAAGAGGGCCATGGCATGACTGTTTTTCTAGAAATAACGTCTCTGAAGATGTAGAGTGATCTTGAATTAGGGTATTACTTTAAAGACTGATTCTAATTGAATAAACTTAGTAACTTTAGAGCCATTATCTCTTTTTAATTTAAGAGAAACAGAAATGTCATCATCATTGTTTCAGATTTTACATTTTTAGATTTTATGTTTTAAAAAGCAGTGTGCTTGACTTTATTTGTTTTAAATGCTTGTAACAGTATGGCACAAGTGAAATATTGAAAAAGATTTGGGTGAATTATGCCAGTTCCAAAAAGTGAACTAAGTATTCATTAGTCTGTTATTAGAGTTAACAGCATCTAAAAATCTACCATACTATTCTTCCTGCCTTCAGGGAGATGACAAGTTTCTGCTAGTAAAATTATTGGTTTCAAAAAGCATGGAAAATAATCCATTCTGCTGGCATTTTTTTTTTTTAATTTACAAGGACACAAGGGACATTGGAGTAAAAGAAAATTGAAAATAGAGGTTGACTGTTAGGAAATTGTGAACATAATCAGGGGAAAGCAATATTCTGTGTGTACTGCAGTAGTTATCATCCCATAGCATAGATAATTTCTGTTTGTTCCTTCTTTGCTAGGCCAACATGGTTCAGTTCAGTTCAGTTGCTCAGTCGTGTCCGACTCTTTGCAACCACATGGACTGCAGCATGCCAGGGTTCCCTGTCCATCGCCAACTGTCGGAGGCTACTCAAACTCATGTCCATTGTGTCAGTGATGCCATCCCACCATCTCATACTCTGTCATCCACTTCTCCTCCCGCCTTCAATCTTTCCCAACATCAGAATCTCTTTTCTGAAATTCGGCGCTTCCCATCAGGTGGCCAAAGTATTGGGGTTTCAGTTTCAGCATCAGTCCTTTCAGTGAATACTCAGGACTGATTTCCTTTAGGATGGACTGGTTGGATCTCCCGGCAGTCTCCTCCAACACCACAGTTGAAAAGCATCAATTTTTCAGTGCTCAGATTTATTTATAGTCCAACTCTCACACCCAAACATGACTACTGGAAAAACCATAGCTTTGACTAGACGGAACTTTGTTGGCAAAGTAATGTCTCTGCTTTTTAATATGTTATCTAGGTTGGTCATAGCTTTTCTTCCAAGGAGCAAGTGTCTTTTAATTTCATGGCTGCAGCCACCATCTGCAGTGGTTTTGGAGCCCAAGAAAATAAAGTCTGTCACTGTTTCCCCATCTATTTGCCATGAAGTGATGGGACCAGATGCCATGATCTTAGTTTTCTGAATGTTGAGCTTTAAGCCAACTTTTTCACTCTCCTCTCTCACTTTCATCAAGAGACTCTTTAGTTCTCGCTTTCTGCCATAAGGGTGGTGTCATCTGCATGTCTGAGGTCATTGATATTTCTCCTAGCAATCTTGATTCCAGCTTGTGCTTCATCCAGCCAAGCGTTTCTCATGATGTACTGTGCATACAAGTTAAATAAGCAGGGTGACAATATACAGCCTTGATATACTCATTTTCCTATTTGGAGCCAGTGTGTTGTTCCATGTCCAGTTCTAACTGTTGCTTCCTGACCTGCATACAGATTTCTCAAGAGGCAGGTCAGGTGGTCTGGTATTCCCATCTCTTTCAGAATTTTCCACAGTTTATTGTGATCCACAAAGTCAAAGGCTTTGGCATAGTCAATAAAGCAGAAATAGATGTTTTTCTGGAACTCTCTTGCTTTTTCAATGATCCAGCAGTTGTTGGCAATTTGATTGCTGCTTCCTCTGCCTTTTCTAAAACCAGCTTGAACATCTGGAAGTTCACAGTTTACGTATTGTTGAAGCCGGGCTTGGAGAATTTTGAGCATTACTTTACTAGCGTGTGAGATGAGTACAATTGTGTGGTAGTTTGAGTATTCTTTGGCATTGCTTTTCTTTGGGATTGGAATGAAAACTGACCTTTTCCAGTCCCATGGCCACTGCTGAGTTTTCCAGACTTGCTGGCATATTGAGTGCAGCACATCCACAGCATCATCTTTTAGGATTTGAAATAGCTCAACTGGAATTCCATCACCTTCACTAACTTTGTTTGTAGTGTTGCTTCTTAAGGCACACTTGACTTCACATTCCAGGATGTCTGGCTCTAGGTGAGTGACCACACCATCGTGGTTATCTGGGTCATGAAGATCTTTTTTGTATAGTTTTTCCATGTATTCTTGCCACCTCTTCTTAATATCTTCTGTTTCTGTTAGGTCCATACCATTTCTGTCCTTTTTTTGTGCTCATCTTTGCATGAAATATTCCCCTGCTATCTCTAATTTTCTTGAAGAGATCTTTAGTCTTTCCCATTCAATTGTTTTCCTCTGTTTCTTTGATCAGTGAGGAAGGCTTTCTTATCTCTTCTTGCTATTCTTTGGAACTCTGCATTCAAATGGATATATCTTTCCTTTTCTCCTTTGCCTTTCTCTTCTCTTATTTTCTCAGCTATTTTTGTAAGGCCTCATCAGACAACCATCTCGCCAGTGTTCAGAAGTTGTGTTATGGAAGTTACTCAGCATTCAAATGATCTTTTGATGAAATTGTGGGGGAGAAAGTGGTCTCTCTGTCCTATTCCTCTGCCATGTAGTATGAAATATGGCCAACTTGGTACTCGTGTGCATTTTTAAATGTTACGCTTCTAATTACTATAAAATTAGATAGTTTAGACTAAGGTGTGGTAAACTTTTTCTGTTAAGAGCCAAATAAATATTTTATAGTTTGTTTACTTTTTATAGCCTCTATTGCATATTTTTAAAACTGTCCTTTAAAATGTTAAAAAAAAAATTAACCTCTGTGTCACCGTTTAGACAAATGGTTTTCGAATGTCATTTGCAAAGTTGGTTGTACTAATTTGCTGAAAAAATTTAAGGTTAGGAGTCTAACTGAAAAAAAAAATGAACATTTGAAGGAACTCCCATGGAATAGATGAAGTATCAAGAATTTACAAAGACTTATTTTGAAAAGTATCTTATGAATGACCCAAGCTGTGTATTTTTAAAATGGTTTTGAAAGAATTGAATTTCTGTTGGCTGTTACAATTTAAAATTGAGTCAGAAATCATAAGCAGAATGACTACTGGAAATACTTTATGAAATTAAATTTCAAAGTTTTTAAATGTTTCAAGTAAGAAAATTAATAAAAAATAAGGAAAATCTCTGGTAGTTACTTACTACTGAAGTTATTTTTTACATTTAATTCATTCAGATTATAAATTCAGTCATTCCATTCCACAAACTTTTCCAGGATTAATTATGTTCTGGATAGTATGCTAGATACTGGGGTTATAAAGAGTCATAAGACATGATCCTTTTCCTCAGGGAGCTTACAGTGTGATCGAGGGATGGAACAGATATTTAATATGTAAGACAGCGTTAATGGGTAGAAGTCTGCGTCTGTTAAGGTAGAAGGAAAAAAAAGGAAGATATAACATGGAGTTCTGATAAAGATGAGCTGATGTTAAAAAACACAGGTACCTGAAATGGTAAATACTTCAAAGATGATTCATACTTAAATTTAGACTCTGTTTTTTATGCTTTGATTTGAACATGAGTGTGTTTTACCAGCTAATTTACATTAGAACAGAGTCTCTTGCGGCTGCCTGCGTGCTCAGTCATGTCCAGCTCTGCAACCCCATGGACGTAGCCCACCATGCTCCTCCGTCCATGGGATTTCCCAGGCAAGTATACTGGAGTGGGTTGCCATTTCCTGCTCCAGGGAATCTTTCCAACCCAAGGTTTGAATCCACGTTTTTGCATGTTTTGCATCAGCAGGTGGATTCTTTATGACTGTGCCCACCTGGGAAGCCCAGCAGAGTCTAATAATTGTTTTCAAATACCTGACTAATAGATTAACTTAGAGGCAGTATCGGAGAAGGCAGTGGCACCCCACTCAAATACTCTTGCCTGGAGAACCCCATGGACAGAGGAGCCTGGTGGGCTGCAGTCCATGGGGTCGCAAAGAGTCAGACACGACTGAGCGACTTTACTTTTACTTTTCACTTTCATGCATTGGAGAAGGAAATGGCAACCCACTCCAGTGTTCTTGCCTGGAGAATCCCAGGGATGGGGGAGCCTGGTGGGCTGCCATCTCTGGGGTTGCACAGAGTTGCACACGACTGAAGCGACTTAGCAGCAGAGGCAGTATACTCTTGCTCATCCTGAGACTCTCTTTAAAAGGTAACTCTTTTAGGGGAATTCCCTGGAGGTCCAGTGGTTAAGGCTGTGCTTTTGATCCTTGATCAGAGAACTAAGATCCCACAGGCCTGTGCGGTGTGGCCACAAAACATATATATATATATATATATAAATGGATATATTGAAACAGAATTCAGTTCAGTTCAGTCACTCAGTCATGTCTGACTCTTTTCGACCCCATGGACTGGAGCATGCCAGGCTTCTCTGTCCATTACCAGCTCTCGGAGCTTGCTCAGACTCATGTCCATTGAGTCAGTGATGCCATCCAACCATCTCATTCTCTGTTGTCCCCTTCTCCCCATGCCTTCAATCTTTCCCAGCATCAGGATCTTTTCCAATGAGTCAGTTCTTCGCATCAGGTGGTCAAAGTATTGGAGCTTCAGCTTCAACATCAGTCCTTCCAATGAATATTCAGGACTGATTTCCTTTAGGATGGACTGGTTGGATCTACTTGCAGTCCAAGGGGCTCTCAAGAGTCTTCTCCAACACCACAGTTCAAAAGCATCAATTCTTCAGTGCTCAGCTTTCTTTGTAGTCCAACTCTCACATCCATACATGACTACTGGAAAAACCATAGCCTTGAGTATACGGATCTTTGTCTGCAAAGTAATGTCTCTGCTTTTTAATATGCTATCTAGGTTGGTATAGCTTTTCTTGCAAGGAGCAAGCGTCTTTTAATTTCATGGCTGCAGCCACCATCTGCAGTGATTTTGGAGCCCCCCCCCAAAAAAAAAAACCAGAAGTCTGTCATTGTTTTCATTGTTTCCCCATCTATTTGCCATGAAGTGATAGAACTGGATGCCATGATCTTAGTTTTCTGAATGTTGAGTTTTAAGCCAGCTTTTTCACTCTCTTTCACATTCATCAAGAGGCTCTTTAGTTCTTGCTTTCTGCCATAAGGGTGATGTCTTCTGGATATCTATGGTTATTGATATTTTTCCCTGCAATCTTGATTCCAGCTTGTGTTTCATCCAGCACAGCATTCACATGATGTACTCTGCGTATAAGTTAAATAAGCAGGGTGACAATATATAGCCTTGACATACTCCTTTCCCAATTTGGAACCAGTCTATTGTTCCATGACCTGTTCTAACTATTGCTTCTTGAACTGCATACACACCTGGAGAGGGGAATGGCAAACCACTTGAGTATTCTTGCCTTGAGGACCCCATGAACAGTATAAAACAGAATTGCCCTTTCTTAAACCTTCCGTGAAGCAGTGACAGTGAGTGGTTTTGTAGGTATGTTTCAAAGGACTAACCTATCGGGGTAAAAAAACAACAGGAATATGTATAATTAGAAAGCCAGAAAGATCAAAACAAATCATTTTAAATGAATTTTGCAGGTGCTATCAAATTTTCTATAAGTAATGTATTGAGTATAAAATTCAATCTAAAAGATTAAAAACATAAATCTACTGGAGAAATGACCATAACTAGTAATAAACTTTTTAAAATGTTTAGTAGTTTAAAACTCAGGATGCAGATTAAACCTGCTATGTGGAAAGCAAAACAAAAAGACTAATTTTTGGACATGCCCAACTAAAAGGCTATTAGTGAAACTGATAAAGTGTGTTACAGTAAAAATATACAAAGGTACTTTTCACTTCTCTCCAGTTTGTGATTCTTCAAGTAAGACATTTATGCATGGATATATGTATATATTGGAGAAGGCAATAGCAACCCACTCCAATTCTCTTGCCTGGAAAATCCCATGGATAGAGGAGCCTGGTGGGCTGCAGTCCATGGGGTCACTAGGAGTCAGACACAACTGAGCGACTTCACTTTCACTTTCATGCCTTGGAGAAGAAAATGGCAACCCACTCCACTGTTCTAGCCTGGAGAATCCCAGGGATGGGGGAGCCTGGTGGGCTCCCGTTTATGGGGTCGCACAGAGTTGGACACAACTGAAGTGACTTAGCAGCAGCATATATACATATGTGTGTGTGTGTGTGTGTGTGTGTGTGTGTGTGTGTGTGTGTGTGTGTGTGTGTGTGTGTGTGTGTACCTTTATGGGTTGACTTGGAAGATTGTTTTCAAGTTGACCAAAAATAGTTGTATTATTATTTAAGAGTACTGTTCCCACAATTGTATGTCGAAACTAAATTAAATTAGTTAAATTTAATTAGCAGCATATGATGATATAGCAGTGTTAGTTAAATTTAATTAGTAGCATATGATGAGATAGCAGTAAGTTTTGATTCATAGGCATTTTATTTTGTACATAGGTAGCATTATTCAGCTTTGATGAATTGTTAACTAAAATGTTCCATATACTTTTTTCCTGTATTTTCTTTTGGCAGGAAACATTCATGCATCAAGCATTTATTGAACACATGTGACACTGCCAGCTGCTTTAAGAACGTAAATATTAATCCTGAAAAAAAATGAGGGTTTTCATGATAATATGTTTTGTTGTCACACAGTGAGGTAAAGGTGGGTGTTTGCAAGCTGGATCTGATGTTTCTAGGTAACTGCATGATTCCCTTGGAACAAATGTTCCTAAGGAACTGTTGAGCATTTTGTCAAGGTTTGTTGATCAAACAGGAAAAGGGAGCTACGGATTTGAGTAGGTAAACAGATATGCTGGGAGAATAGATTAATTTTGCACAAGACATGGTGCAGTGATACCAGTAATATTGGAGATAGCTAAGGTAAGGGGATCTCAGAATTTAGTGAGCAATCTGGGGTACACTGATGATATATCAAATGGTTTGTTAGATTTCCTGTAGTGGCTAGACTTTGGGAAATGTGAACTAAGGGATTGGATGGATATTAAGAGAAATAAAAATAACATAACTGTAGTGAAAGAACTATCCCAAGAAAAGTCAGCCATTTTACAATATAGGGGAGTAAGTGTGGCTTATTGGCCTTGGTTAGTGAAAGAATCCCAAGCTGAATAAATTAATCAGATGGCCAATAATTGGAGCCAGAGGCTTATTTCTAGCAGAGTTCAAGCAAGATCTGTGATTTTCATAGAATTACTACCAACGGAGGATGCCCACTGATTGTAGTAGGGCACACAACATTAATAAACCTGTAGCCACAAGGAAGAGTCCCCAAAGTTAGATTCTCCTCAGTTCTTCCTTGTCATAATTAAGAGGCCAAAGGGTCAGGGTCAGTTCTTCTGAATTATCATTCTAGGTGTACACCTATTCATGAAAATTTTCACTCCTTGAAAATGTGTCTATAACGTTAGAAGAAGTATAATGAGTGTTAAGTTGATGCTTCATCAGATATTATAGAATAGAGGAGATATCACAACTCTGTGGTAACCACAGTTAGAACAAGGGTAATCAGAGATATTTCACTGATGGAGATCATGACGAGTATTGGCTTGGTCCAGTCTTGGAAGAGCCATCTATATAAGGTGTTATCTGCTTTATTTCTGGGTCTAATTTAGCTTTAGGTCTCCAACTGTTTCAGAGGTGCATTCAGTTGGAGAAGTCTTTTTAAAATGTGAAACGAATTCAAGAATCAATGCTTTAAAGTTCAGCAGCACAGGGATTGGTTAAAAGTATTGTGATAGGACCCCTTTCATCTGATCTGTAAGGAGTCTGTTAAAAGATGTCTTTTCCAATAAACATTGTCTCCTGGGTGTAAATACCTTCATCCCCTGGGAGCGTGATGTGGAAAGATTTTTCAACCAGGTGCTCATTTTTCTTCAGTCTTAATGATAGTTTGACAACAGTGGAAAAGATCTCCCTTGACTAGAAGTGGCTCATGTGATCCTGATTCATGAATCGTGGGTCTTCCAGTAATTATTTCAAATGTTTAATATAACTGTGAGTAGCAGTTTAAGCCATGGAAGGCCAAAGGCCTTAGAGAGTTTTGCTGATTGAGTTTTGTAAATTATGCCGTTAGTCTTTCCCCTAGACCAGAAGATTGGAGATGATAGGCACAGTGGAAATGTAGTATAGGCCAGATCACAAACAGCATTTAGAATTTTTCCAGTGAAATGGGTACTGTTATCACTACATAATTCCAGGGGAATTTCTCAAGTAGGAACATTCCTTTCCAACAGTCCTTTGTCCAGTGCAAGGGCAGTTGCTTGTTTGTAAGGAAATGATTCTAACCAATGAAAACACATACAAACCATCACCAGAACATGTTTATTTATATCCTTGAGAGAGAGGCAGCTGGATAGAATCTTGTTGCCAGATAATGAAGGAACCAGGAGGCAAAGGAAAGTGGCCTTGAGAAGTATTAGAAGATTTTCCTGCAATGTATTTAGGACAGATCTGACACCTCTGACATATTTTGGTCACTACTGTGGAAAAGGTTTCCAAAAGTATTGTTTTCCACAGGTTTTCATTTTATCAGTTCCCCCATGAGTCGTTTCATATGTTAATTTTAATATGTTTGCTTGAGTGACTTCAGAAAGAGCAGAACAGCCATTTGGCCCATACCAACACCCAATATGTTGATCAAGCGTGTATCCTTCAGAAACCCACCTCTGTTCCTTATACATAGCATGCAATTGCCCATCTCTGATAATATCCTTTAAATCTTGGGTGCCTGTCCAAGTAATAGCTAACATGATGTGAATAGAATGACCAACAGGAGGTTCCTTTGTGGAGCCTGAATCTTGTAATCTTGTAATGCTGCTACCTTAGTAGTTTTATCTGCTAACTGGTCCCCTTTTCTTCCTCAATGTTGTCTTTGGAATGCACTAGGGCCTTTATTATTTCCAGTTGCTATAGCAGGATTGCATCCAGTAAAACCTTAACAAAGGGATCACTTTAAATTTCATTTCGCCCTGGGAGCAGGAGACTTCTCTATTTCCAAAGCATTCCAAAGTCATGAGCTACTCCAAAAGCATACCTGCTGTATAAATGTTAGCATGTTTGCCAGAGACCTGAGTTCAGGCATGAGTGAGTGCTTATAGGTCAGCTTCAGTTTGGGCTGAAAAAATAAAGGGCTAAGCTTTGGCTTCTATTAAAGTGAAGGGAATAGACACAGTATATCCAATTTTCAGATGTCCATCATTATTTTATAGGTAGGAGTCATAAGTAAACTAAGAAGCACTGGAGTTGTCTAAAGGTGTTTGTTGTAAATCTGGATGTGGACTAGTCAAGAGATCACTTGTGGTTATGCAGTCATGTGGGGTCTCATCTGTTGGTGATGGTAAGAGAATAGCAGGATTTAGGGAGTTTCCATGAGACAAAAGTGACATTTGGAGAGGAAAACAATAAGTTTTCATGAGGCTTCAGTCCACTAACAGAGTAAGTGTTGTGTGTAGTTCACAAGTGCTGCAATAGAGTGAGGGACAAACACTCGTAAAGAAGACCCTATATCTGTCTCTTCTGTGGCCCACAGAAGAGTAGCAGTGGTTGCTATTGCTCAAAGGCAAGGTGGATGTCCTTGAGTTATGAGTTCCAACTTTGGGCTATAATAGCTGATAGGTGAGCATTTTCCCCTTGGGCTGAACAGGCACTGCAAGAGTATTTCTGTTAACTTCATGCAACTTCATAGTAGAAAGGGAAGAGAATCACTAAGGTTTTCTATAGCAGGGGCAGTGAACAATTCAGTTTTTAAAGTTTAAAAGGCTGACTCAACGTCATGATTCCAAACAAGAGGATTGGGTTTCTTATCATTTGAAAAGGAATAAATGGGTTTCGTATAAAAGGAGAAATTGGGAACCCAGCTTCTACAGTGGGCATCACCAGATGGTCATTACCGAAATCAGATTGATTATATTCTTTCCAGCCGAGGATGGAGAATCTCTGTACAATCAGCAAAAACAAGACTGTGGCTCAGATCATGAACTCCTTATTGGAAATTCAGACTTAAATTGAAGAAAGTGGGGGAAACCACTAGACCATTCAGGTGTGACCTAAATCAAATCCCTTACGATTATACAGTGAAAGTGAGAAATAGATTCAAGGGACTAGATCTGATAGACAGAGTGCCTGATGAACTATGGATGGAAGTTCATGACATTTTACGGGAGGCAGGGATCAAGACCATCCCCAAGAAAAAGAAATGCAAAAAGGCAAAATGGTTGTCTGAGGAGGCCTTACAAATAGCTGAGAAGAGAAGTGAAAGGCAAAGGAAAAAAGAAAAAAAATAGACCCATTTGAATGCAGAATTCCAAAGAATAGCAAGGAGAGATAAGAAAGCCTTCCTAAGTGATCAATGCAAAGAAATAGAGGAAAACAATAGAATGGGAAAGACTAGAGATCTATTCAAGAAAATTAGAGATAGCAAGGGAATATTTCATGCAAAGATGGGAACAATAGAGGACAGAAATGGTATGTACCTAACAGAAGCAGAAGATATTAAGAAGCGGTGACAAGAATACACAGAAAAATTATACAAAAAAGATATTAATGACCCAGATCACCATGATGGTGTGATCATTCACCTAAAGCCAGACATCCTGGAATGTGAAGTCAAATGGGCCTTACGAAGCAGTACTACTAAGCTACTGGAGATGATGGAATTTCAGCTGAGCTATTTCAAATTCTAAAAGATGATGCTGTGAAAATGCTGCACTCAATATGCCAGCAAATTTGGAAAGCTCTTCAGTGGTCAATTTTCATTCCAATCCGAAAGAAAGGCAATGCCAAAGAATGTTCAAATTACCACACAATTGTACTCATCTCACACACTAGCAAAGTAATGCTCAAAATTCTCCAAGTGAGGCTTCAACAGTATACGAATGTAGAACTTCCAGATGTTTAAGTTGGATTTAGGAAAGGCAGAGGAACCAGAGATCAAATGGCCAGCATCTGCTGGATCATAGAAAAAGCAAGAGAATTCCAGAAAAATATCTACTTCTGCTTTATTGACCTTTCCAAAGCCTTTTACTGTGTGAGTCACAACAAACTGTGGAAAATTCTTCCCAGAGATGGGAATACCAGACCACCTTACCTGCTCCTGAGAAATTTGTATGCAGATCAAGAAGCAACAGTTAGAACCATACATAAAACAACGGACTAGTTCCAAATTGGGAAGGGAGTACCACAAGGCTGTATATTGTCACCTTGCTTATATAACTTATACACAGAGCAAGTTCAGTTCAGTTTAGTCACTCAGTCATGTCCGACTCTTTGCAACCACATGGACTGCAGCACGCCAGGCTTCCCCATCCATTCCATCTCCTGGAGCTTGCTCAAACTCATGCCCGTCCAGTCAGTGATGCCACCCAACCATCTCATCCTCTATCGATCCCTTCTCCTCCTGCGTTCAATCTTTCCCAACATCAGGGTCTTTTCAGATGAGTCAGTTCTTCACATCAGGTGGCTAAAATATTGGAGTTTCAGCTTCAGCATCAGTCGTTCCAGAGTACATCATGTAAATGCCGGGCTGGATGAAGCACACGCTAGAATCAAGATTGCCAGGAGAAATATCAATAACCTCAGATATGCAGGTGACACCACGCTTCTGGCAGAAAGTGAAGAGAACTAAAGAGCCTCCTGATGAAGGTGAAAGAGGAGAGTGAAAAAGTTGGCTTAAAACTCAATATTCAGAAAGCTAAGATCATGGCATCCAGTTCCATCACTTCATGGCAAATAGATGGGGAAATAATGTAAATAGTGACAGATTTTATTTTCTTGGACTCCAAAATCACTGCAGATGGTGGCTGCAGCCGTGAAATTAAAAGACACTTGCTCCTTGGAAGAAAAGCTGTGTCCATCCTAGACAGCATATTAAAAAACAGAGACATTACTTAGCTAACAGAGGTCCATCTAGTCAAAGCTATGGTTTTTCCAGTAATCATGTATGGATGTGAGAGGTCGACCATAAAGAAAGCTGAGCACCAAAGAATTGATAATTTTGAACTGTGGTGTTGGAGAAGACTCTTGAGAGTCCCTTGGACTGCAAGGAGATCCTCCCAGTCAAACCAGTCAAAGGAGATCAAACCAGTCAATCCTAAAGGAAATCAGTTCTGAATATTCATTGGAAGGACTGATGCTGAAGCTGAAGCTCCAGTACTTTGGCCCCCTAATGCGAAGAACTGACTCATTGGAAAAGACCCTGACGCTGGGAAAGACTGAAGGCAAGAGAAGGGATTGATAGAGGATGAGATGGTTGGGTGGCATCACTGACTGGATGGGCATGAGTTTGAGCCAGCTCCGGGAGATGGTAATGGATGGGGAAGCCTGGCGTGTTCCCGTCCATGGGGTCACAAAGAGTCGGACATGACTGAGCGACTGAATTGAACTGAAGTTCTACAATAACCTGCTAGCCTGAGAAGGCCTCTCAACTGGCACTTGGTGACAGGAAAGGGAAACTGTGATATGCCTTGGATGCTTATAGGATCCAGCATTAGACTTGGGTGGAGGGGTGGATCTTAAACAAATGACTTAAGTATCCTATCTGGGTTTTGTTTACTTAAGGAAAAACAGGCAAAATCAGTTATGAGTTGAAGTTTTATTCAGGGACCTTAATGAACACTTTTTTATTTGCCCAGGAGACAGCCTCTCCATAGCTCTGAGGGAACTGGTAGGGATTGAACCCGGGTCTCCCACATTGCAGGCATGTTTTTTACTGTCTGAGACACCAGGGAAGCCCCACAGAGGTAGGAGAGAAGCCAGTATATATATGATTTCTTAGCTGGAGAATATGTGCAGGCCAACATACATTTTCCTGAAAGATTACTACAAATCATAAAGAACAGATATCTTAAGTTAATGACTTTAGTAATCCTCTATGTATGTGAAGATGCAAGAATCTGGGTTCATTAAAATTTTCCTAGAGATATATATTTAACTATCTAAGGGACCTTCTTGTCCAAAGCACAGAGCATCTAGTTATTGTCTTACTTTCCTCTCAGATTGTGCTGTTGTTCATTGTCTTCAGTGGGTTGTGAGTTAATCCTTGTAGAATTGGATAGTGAGCAGAAACACTCTGCTTTTCTTTGCGTTTGTTTATATTTCAAAAAAATTGAAACTTAACCCTTGAGAACTAACGTTTTTTGTGTGCTAGCTGAATGAGGCAGTGTAGGCTACCCTTGAGGTTTGCTCTCTCAGTAGGGGACTGTAACAAAAGATCATTCCCATATTAGAGTTAAGTAGAGCTATGGGCACAATATAAATCAGCCAAGTCTGGTTTCAATATCTCTGAAAAGTAAGTAGAGCTTTCTGTGTAGCTCTGAAGCATAACGGTCCAAGTAAATTGATGTCTTTCTCCCTGGAGGAGGGTATGGTGACCCACTCCAGTATTCTTGCCTGGAGAATCCCATGGACAGAGGAAGCCTGCTGGGCTACAGTTCATAGGGTCGCAAAGAATTGGACATGATTGAAGCTACTGAGCATGCACACATGCACCACATAGATGCAAAAAGGTACTAAACTATCTGGATGTATAGGAGTGCTGAATAAAGCATTGCATAAGTCTCTAATTATAAAAAAAAACAACTTTGTGTTTAGAGGGAATAACTTGAGAATGGTGTGAGAGTTGGGGACCACAGGGTGACATGGTTTGACTGTATTGTTTATGGCTTGATGATTTTGAACAAAATGCTGGTTTGGCCATAAGACTTGCATATGGGAAGAACTAATGTGTTACTGGAATTGGTGTATGGGATTATGAGGCCCTTCTGGGGATGTGCCTTGACAGTGAGATGAATTCCTTCCAGGTCCTCAAGCCTGAGAAGTTATCATTTGAGGCAAAGGTTTATTTGGGTCTACCTTTATCTTAATTCGGAGAAGGCAATGGCACCCTACTCCAGTACTCTTGCCTGGAAAATCCCATGGACAGAGGAGCCTGGTAGGCTGCAGTCCATGGGGTCACTAAGAGTCAGACACAACTAAGTGACTTCACTTTCACTTTTCACTTTCTTGCATTGGAGAAGGAAATGGCAACCCACTCCAATGTTCTTGCCTGGAGAATCCCAGGGACGGGAGAGCCTGGTGGGCTGCCATCTATGGGGTCGCGCAGAGTCGGACATGACTGAAGCGACTTAGCAGCAACAGCAGATCTTAATTGGAGGTACTGAATGAATGCATCCTATGTTAAAGAGGTGGGCCATAGATAAGAACAGAATTTAGCAGATCCTTGTGATTGGGAGTTGACAAGACAGGAGCAAGGAGGGAAATATCAATATTAGGACTAGAGTTAAAAGTAGACCTTGAGAAGTCAAGGATTTATAAGTGTATTTCCCCTTTTGGGGAAAAGGAAATATTAGGTTGTAATTTTTCCAGGAGTTCTTGACTGAAATGGTGTACATGAACAGAAGGAGCAAGAAGCAACTGGAGTTTCCTGAAAAGAGCTTATCTTGAAAGATGAGGGGTCTGTTTGCTCAAAACTCCCACCATTTGTACGTTTTCTGTATTCTGAGGAAGTGGGGCTTTGAGCCTGGTGGGGTTCAAGCCAGACAAAATTGCTCCTGTGTTCATAATGACAGTAATAGCTTCAGCGCCTATAAAAAGGTACAGTTCTCTCAATGGGAGTACTAGGAAGACCCTGATACTTTCCTTGGAGCATCCCTATTTATGAGTGTACAAAAAGGAGGCACTTCTCAAATTTCTCAGAAAGTTCTTGATAAAAGAGCAAGGGGCCTTGAACTGCTAATAGAACCTTCTTTTTAAATTTAGACAGTTTTTCCAGTGGCCAGTTCACTTACAGTAGTGGCAGGCACTTGGCTTCTGGAAGGGGGCCCTTATGAGAACTCTGATCTTTCTATTGATGTAGCTACTGAGCAGCAGCAGCCACCAGTTGATATAGTTGCAAATTCATGATTTTAGTTGTCTTACATTTTTCTGTACATTTGATTGTTTTAGTTAGCTAATTGGTCAAGTTAACTAGATCAGGTATGGCTGCTGTTTCCCAATTTGATTGCGCCCATTTCATCAGCAGTCCAAGTTTCTCATCTGGTCCCTAACAAAGACTGAATTGAAGAGGGTTGAGTATTGTTTACCCTAGCAAGTAGTCTGGAGTTTTCCCAGAATACTATTGTTCGCGGTGAATGATAATCATGAACAGTTTGATCAGGTCTTTGTATAGTAGACTGAATCTTTTTTCCAGTTGGTAGGGCAGGGAAAAGCCTGAGAAACTGCTTCATGAAGGGCTCGAGCCACCTGAGAAGCTGGTGCCATCACACTGATGTCCTTTCTGTAGATATCATCTAAAGGGTGAAGGCAGTTGGCATTAGTTTGCAGTGTCTGGCTTGATTTTCTCTGACTAAGATTCAGTTTAGTTGATAGAAGTCATAGAATCCTGGGCCATAGGTTTATATCACAAGGTTAAATTCTTCAAAGTGGAGGGGGTCCTCAGGGACCTTGGGAAAATCCTTGGCTATGACCCATAATTCTGCAGGACATGAAGGCATATAGTCTACCAGATAGCAAATGCTATCAGTGTTCAAAGTAGTGACAAAGGGAAAAGTTTTTATGGGAGAGTGAGGAGGGTAGGGGTAAAGGTTTTGGAGAAAGAATAGGAGAAGCAGAAAGATAGAATGACAGCTCAGCGAGTTTAGGATACATAGGGGCCAACGGAGAAAGAGAAGAGGAAGAGGGCTCTTGAGCCTTTTCTGGAGTATTCAGATGAGAGCACAGATCTTTATTTGAAGCATTGAGTTTGGAAACAGTATCCTGAAGCAGAGTAGCTTTAGATTTGCAAACCTTTTAGGTTTCATGAGCTCACTGGGAGACTTCAATGTACTGATTGAAATAGGCTTTCTATTCTTCTATTTGTTTAGTTTTTAAATCCTCTAGTTTCTAATTGTGCACATAAAAAGACCAATTTTGAAATTTCAGAAGTTCCCCCTTGTGACGAGATCAATTTTATGTCATCTCTGATATACCATTACCATTTACCTAGGCAAGCATAAGAGGTAGTGCCATACTTTTTTATACAGTTACCCAACAGGAGTCCCAGATGGGTGAGATCCTCCCTCATAACAGTCTTAGACAATGAACAAGGGAGCAAGCGATTGATCAAACAAAAGACACCAAGAATAAGGGCCTTATCCTCAACCTAGGAGGGAAGTTTGGGACTTTAGAGGACTTATCACCCAGACCCAGTAATGCTGGGGAGGTGAAGAGCACAAGGGTCTCTGCAAGTAGCTTGCTTAAATCAATTGTGGCTTTGGAGATGGGAGGAAGACTGCTTTGGATCCCACTTTCGACATCAAAAATGTTAGCCCAAAGTACCATGAACTGTAAAGAAGCCAAAAAAAAAAGTTTATTTGGGGTAACAGAATTGCAATTAAGGGATCACAGTTCTGGAGGAACTCTGAATAGTGTCCCACTGAAAGAAAGTAACAGGAGTTTTTACAGGAAAAAGAGGGAAGGTAATGTAGAGTTTGTATTGGAGGGTAACATTGTTCTTTACATACTATCGGTTATGGAACAAATCTCATTCATTACTTGGAAAAGGTATGTTTTCTTTAGTCCAGAACAAGTCCAGTCAGTCAGTCAGTCAGTCAGTCCAGTCACTCTGTCATGTCCGACTCTTTGTGACCCCATGGACTACAGCACACCAGGCCTCCCTGTCCATCACCAACTCCTGGAGTTGACTCAAACTCATGTCCATTGAGTCAGTGATGCCATCCAGCCATTTCATCCTCTGTCGTCCCCTTCTTCTTCTGCCTTCAGTCTTTCCCAGCATCAGGGTCTTTTCCAATGAGTCAGTTCTTCACATCAGGTGGCCAAAGTATTGGAGTTTCAGCTTCAGCATCAGTCCTTCCAATGACTATTCAGGACTGATTTCCTTTAGGATAGACTGGTTGGATCTCCTTGCAGTCCAAGGGACTCTCAACAGTCTTCTCCAACACCACAGTTCAAAAGCATCAATTCTTTGGTGCTCAGCTTTCTTTATACTCCAGCTCTCACATCCATACATGACCACTGGAAAAACCATAGCTTTGACTAGTTGGAACTTTGTTGACAAAGTGATGTCTCTGCTTTTTAATATTCTGTCTAGGTTGGTCATAACTTTTCTTCCAAGAGGCAAGTGTCTTTTAATTTCATGGCTGCAGCCACCATCAGCAGTGATTTTGGAGCCCCCCAAAATAAGATCTCTCACTGTTTCCACTGTTTCCCCATCTATTTGCCATGAAGTGATGGGACCAGATGCCCTGATCTTAGTTTTCTGAATGTTGAGTTTTAAGCCAACCTTTTCACTCTCTTCTTTCACTTTCATCAAGAGGCTCTTTAGTTCTTCGCTTTCTGCCATAAGGGTGGTGTCATCTGCATATCTGAGGTTATTGATACTTCTCGTGGCAATCTTTATTCCAGCTTGTGCTTCATCCAACCCAGCATTTCTCATGATGTACTCTGCATATAAGTTAAAAAAGCAATATGACAATATGCAGCTTTGACGTACTCCTTTCTCGATTAGAAACTAGTCTGTTGTTCCATGTCCAGTTCTAACTGTTGCTTCCTGACCTGCATACAGATTTCTCAAGAGGCAGGTCAGGTGGTCTGGTATTCCCATCACTTGAAGAATTTCCGCAGTTTGTTGTGATCCACACAGTGCAAGGCTTTGGCATAGTCAATAAAGCAGAAGTAGATGTTTTTCTGGAACTCTCTTGCTTTTTCAATGATCCAACGCATGTTGGCCATTTGATCTCTGGTTCCTCTGCCTTTTCTAAATCCAGCTTGAACATCTGGAAGTTCACGATTCATGTACACAATTCATGTTCCATTAGCAACACAGAAACCATTTAGCAGTTTTAATTTTACTCATTCAGCAAAAGTTCAGCATGAAAAGCAAACATGGAAGTCCTCAGGTCACATCTCATTCATTCCTGACATAGTTCTTTTCACAACTCATACCAACTTTTCCAAAGTGATGAGGGTAATATTTATAAAGTTGATCCTGTGTTCATGCATGCTACCAGTATTGTCTTGTACTCCTGGGTGTTTCTGGTGTTTGCCAGTGCAGTTGTGTAAATGGTTTACAAGTTTTTGTGTCTTTAGTCTGGATGTCATGTTGGCAGCCAAGACCTATGGTCAGTGACCTTTGATGTTACTATTGCAACTCACCAAATGCTCAGATAATGGTTAGCAGTTTTTAGCAATAAACTATAGTATTTTTAAATTAAGGTATGTATATTGTTTTTTAAGATATAGTGCTGTTGCACACTTAATAGACTACAGTATGTTGTAGTTGTTTTTGTTTAGTCGCTAAGTCATGTCCAACTCTATTGCGACCCTGTGGTATAGTGTAAGCATAACTTTTATGTGCATTGGGAAACCAAAATATTTGTGTGATTTGCTTTATTGCAATAATGTCTTTATTTTGGTGATCTGGAGCTGAATCTGCAATATATCTGAAGTATGCCTAGATACAGGCATAGATCTTTATTTTAGGCATGTGTGGATCCACCTCTAAATTTAGATATAATTTGCTGTGGTTATTTAAATGAAGTAAAAAAAAATGAAGAACTCCTCTTTCTGAATCTGTCAGCAACTAACCTGTAAACATGAAGGTTATTTGAGAGAGAAAATTTTCTTTAAATGTGAACTTCTTAAACGTTTTTAACATTAGGTACTATATAAATATAGTGATTTTGTTTATTAGGTGGAATTTAGTGATCCTGGAGACTACTTGAAAGTTTATAATACCATCAGATTTGTTGTGAATATTTATGTTTTGTTGTGTGTGCTAAGTGACTTCAGTCACTTCTGACTCTTTGTGACCCTGTGGACGGTAGTCCACCAGGCTCCTCTGTTCCTGGGATTCTCCAGGCAAGAATACTGGAGTGGGTTGCCATGCCCTTCTCCAGGGGATCTTCCCAACCCAGGGATCGAACCAAGATCTCCTGCATTGCAGGCAGATTCTTTAATGTCAGAGCCACCAGGGAAGCTGTGTATGTTTTGTTAGTGATTTACATTACCCATGCTTCTCACTTACCTTTTACCTTCCTTGCATAATTTATGTCTCTGCTTCTTTCTTCAGTATTCCGGTCAACACCAAGTCATGAACTTCTCAAATTTAACACTGAGAAACAAATATATGCTTAATACTGTTAATCATGATCAGATTACAGTCTTTTTAAAAACTCTGTGCACTTATGCGTTCATTTTCCCACACCACCTCCAATTCTAAAGATCTGAAGGGAAAATATATTTTGTCCGTTTAATTTTCCATGATGAGCTACTTTTGTCATTAATAGTGAGAAAATGATAGTTTTAGGGTTACCTATTTGATTTTCTGAGATCAGATGAGTACTGTTACTCAAGTTTAGTATTTCTGTTTGTCCAGAATCTTTTAAAGTGATTTATTTATTTTTTGAGAAGTTGAAAATAATTTAAAAAAAGTTCTTCACTGGGCTCTGATATAAAAGGGTGTTCACTTGGATTTGAGTATTTGAGTAAATTATTACTATCTTTGTAATTGTTGATTAGCTTTCAGAATCTTCTGTAGGAAATTTTTTTATTTCCTGTTTAGCATTTATTTGGGGGAAACAGCATATCTGCTTGTTTTTTCAAATTATAAATTTTGTTCTTGAAATAAATGTTTATTTGTCCCAGAGAATGCTGAAAATGTTTGCATGCAGATAAAAGTGACTTGTTACAGTAAATATCACTGAATACTAAGGTCCTTTAGAGAAATAAATATTCTTATGTTGAAAACATGGTATCTTGTTGAAGGTAGATGAGATGGGAGTATTGGAGTGTTTTCTTTTTAAAGCCTGTTTATGTAGACTGTGTTGTTTTTTAGGATATAGTCATCTTTTTAACTCATTCAGATTAATTTTATTTCTAGTTACTTCAGGCACACAGGTTCATGTTAAATTAATCATAAGATGGTACGAATGGGAAGTAACCAGCAATGGAGGTAACAGAGGAAAGCAGTATTACCTTTTTAAAAAGTGGATAATCTTGAAAGTCATTTTGTAGTAAAATTTCAGTTATCTGGATTCTGTCTTAATATTGGTTTGTGGACTCTTGCTGAATGTACCTCTTCCTATATGCTAGTGATGAATTTGTTACCATTCTTCCATCCCCAATAGTCTATATGTGCTTTTGAGTTAAGACAACAAATAGTGGTGCTATTTGCCCTGGAGGAAAGATATATATGTGTTGGAGGAGGATCACTAATTTGTTTTTATATTATTTGTTTTTTGAGAGACAGATGAGCAAGTCGAAATGTCAAGTAGGCAGCTGATTATATGGATCAGGAGCTCGGAAGTGTAGTGTCTGAGTGAATGTGAATCATGTCAGCAAATTATCTATCTGGGGAAAGATGTGAAGTGAGATGAGAATGTGATTCAAGTCCATTTCCTGAGGATCTACAATGTTTCAAGGATCCTGAAAAGAGCAGAGAAATTTGAGTAAAAGGAAATGAAAATACAGCTTTAAAAAACTCAAACAAGAGGGAGTGGTTGGTCAGCAGTGACAAGTAAGATCAAGTAAGATAACGATTGCTGGTGATTTTATTTGTTTTTTTGTTGAGTTTTTTAGAAAGATGCAAGTCAAGTAAATAATGCTGGGTAGTTCAGTTCAGTTGAGTTTAGTCGCTCAGTTGTGTCCGACTCTTCGCGACCCCATGAATCGCAGCACACCAGACCTCCCTGTCTATCACCAACTCCTGGAGTCTACCCAAACATGTGTCCATCGTGTCGGTGATGCCATCCAGCGATCTCATCCTCTGTCGTTCCCTTCTCCTCCTGCCCCCAATCCTTCCCAGCATTAGGGTCTTTTCCAATGAGTCAACTCTTCACATGAGGTGGCCAAAGTATTGGAGTTTCAGCTTCCACATCAGTCCTTACAATGAACACCCAGGACTGATCTCCTTTAGGATGGACTGGTTGGATCTGCTTGCAGTCCAAGGGACTCTCAAGAGTCTTCTCCAACACCACAGTTCAAAAGCATCAATTCTTTGGCATTCAGCTTTCTTCACAGTCCAACTCTCACATCCATACATGACTACTGGGAAAACCACAGCCTTGACTAGACAGACCTTTGTTGGCAGAGTAATGTCTCTGCTTTTCAATATGCTCTCTAGGTTGGTCATAACCTTCCTTCCATGGAGTAAGTGTCTTTTAATTTCATGGCTGCAATCACCATCAGCAGTGATTTTGGATCCCAGAAAAATAAAGTCTGACACTGTTTCCACTGTTTCCCCATCTGTTTCCCATGAAGTGATGGGACCAGATGCCATAATCTTAGTTTTCAGAACGTTGAGCTTTAAGCCAACTTTTTCACTCTCCTCTTTCACTTTCATCAAGAGACTCTTTAGTTCTTCTTCGCTTTCTGCCATAAGGGTGGTGTCATCTGCGTATCTGAGGTTATTGATATTTCTCTCAGCAATCTTTATTCCAGCTTGTGATTCTTCCAGCCCAGCGTTTCTCATGATGTACTCTGCATATAAGTTAAATAAGCAGGGTGACAATATACAGCCTTGACATACTCCTTTTCCTATTTGGAACCAGTCTGTTGTTTCATGTCCAGTTCTAACTGCTGCTTCCTGACCTGCATACAGGTTTCTCAAGAGACAGGTCAGATGGTCTGATATTCCCGTCTCTTTCAGAATTTTCCTCAGTTTATTGTGATCCACAGAGTCAAAGGCTTTGGCATTGTCAATAAAGGAGAAATAGATGTTTTTCTGGAACTCTCTTGCTTTTTCGAGGATCCAGCAGATGTTGGCAATTTGATCTCTGGTTCCTCTGCCTCTTCTAAAACCAGCTTGAACATCTGGAAGTTCACGGTTCACGTATTGCTAAAGCCTGACTTGGAGAATTTTGAGCATTACTTTACTAGCGTGTGAGATGAGTGCAATTGTGTGGTAGTTTGAGCATTCTTTGGCATTGCCTTTCTTTGGAACTGGAATGACAACTGTGTATTCTTGCCACCTCTTCTTAACATCTTCTGCTTCTTTTAGGTCCATACCATTTATGTCCTTTATCGAGCCCATCTTTGCATGAAATGTTCCCTTGGTATCTCTAATTTTCTTGAGGACATCTCTAGTCTTTCCCATTCTGTTGTTTTCCTCTATTTCTTTGCATTGATTGCTGAGGAAGGCTTTCTTATCTCTCCTTGCTATTCTTTGGAACTCTGCATTCAGATGGGAATATCGTACCTTTTCTCCTTTGCTTTTCGCTTCTCTTCTTTTCACAGCTATTTGTAAGGCCTCCTCAGACAGCCATCTTGCTTTTTTGCATTTCTTTTCCATGGGGATGGTCTTGATCCCTGTCTCATGTACAGTGTCACAAACCTATGTCCATAGTTCATCACGCACTCTGTCTATCAGATCTAGTCCCTTAAATCTATTTCTCACTTCCACTGTATAATCATAAGGGGTTTGATTTAGCTCATACCTGAATGGTCTAGTGGTTTTCCCTACTTTCTTCAATTTAAGTCTGAATTTGGCAATAAGGAGTTCATGATCTAAGCCACAGTCAGCTCCTGGTCTTGTTTGTGCTGACTGTATAGAGCTTTTCCATCTTTGGTTGTAAAGAATATAATCAGTCTGATTTTGGTGTTGACAATCTGGTGATGTCCATGTGTAGAGTCTTCTCCTTTGTTGTTGGAAGAGGATGTTTGCTATGACCAGTGCGTTCTCTTGGCAAAACTCTATTAGCCTTTGTGCTGCTTCATTCTGTACTCCAAGGCCAAATTTGCCTGTTACTCCAGGTGTCTCTTGACTTCCTAATTTTGCATTCCAATCCCCTATAATGAAAAGGACTCTTTTTTGGGTGTTAGTTCTAATAGGTCTTGTAGGTCTTCACAGAACCGTTCAATTTCAGCTTCTTCAGCGTTACTGGTCGGGGCATAGCCTTGGATTACCTTGATATTGAGTGGTTTGCCTTGGAAACGGACAGAGATCATGCTGTCGTTTTTGAGATTGCATCCAAGTACTGCATTTCGTACTCTTGTTGACCATGATGGCTACTCCATTTCTTCTAAGGGATTCCTGCCCACAGTAGTAGATATTATGGTCATCTAAGTTAAATTCACCCATTCCAGTCCATTTTAGTTCGCTGATTCCTAGAATGTCGACGTCCACTCTTGCCATCTCCTGTTTGACCACTTCCAATTTGCCTTGATTCATGGACCTAACATTCCAGGTTCCTATGCAATATTGCTCTTTATAGCATCGGACTTTGCTTCTATCACCAGTCACATCCACAGATGGGTATTGTTTTTCCTTTGGCTCCATCCCATCATTTTTTCTGGAGTTATTTCTCCACTGATCTCCAGTAGCATATTGGGCACCTACTGACCTGAGGAGTTCCTCTTTCAGTGTCCTATCTTTTTGCCTCTTCATGCTGTTCATGGGGTTCTCAAGGCAAGAATACTGAAGTGGTTTGCCATGCCCTTCTCCAGTGGGCCACATTCTGTCAGGGTAAATTACTCTTTAATACATTTATTTTCAAAGTTACATAGAGTTAAATTCACTCTTTTTCATGTAAGGTTCTGAGATGAGTACAGTTGTGTAACCCCCACCACAGTCAGATTAGTCTCATCACCCCCCAACCTCAATTCTCATTGCTGCCTACCACTAGGCTTAAACTCTGACTTAAAGTTATATCCTTTCTCCATCCCTTATCGTTTTACCTTTTCCATAATGTCTGATAAATAGAATCATACAGTATGTATGCTTTTGAGGTGGTTTTCTTCCCATTAATTGTATAATGTATTTCAGATTCATCCATATTGTTGAATATATCAGAAGATTGTTCTTATCTGTTGCTGAGTAGCATTCCCCTTTTCATTGCTGAGTAGTATTCTATTCTTTCTCCCTGTTAAGGACATCGGGAATGTTTCCAAAAAGCAATTAGGAACAAAGCTTCTATATACATTCATGTATAGATTTTTGTGTTAAGATAAATTTCCATTTATCTCAGGTAAATATTCTTACTGTCTTTTGACTTCCATGACTTCCCATAAGAGATATTAAAAAAAAGATAAATCTGTTATTCAATGTGATGTCTATGTAATGTGTTTTTCTCTCATTGCTTTAGAAACTTCTTTTGATTTAGTGTAGTTTAATTAAGATATGTCTGGGATGGCTTTCTTTAATTTTATACCTTTTGGATTTCCTTGAGCTTCTTGAAATTGTAAATTTATGTATTTTACCAAATTTGGGAATTTCTCAGCCATTTTTAAAAAGACAGATTTATCAAAACATAATTCACATACCACATAATTCACCCATTTCAAATGGACAACCTTATGTTTTTTAGTATACAGTATTCACAGATATGTGTAACCATCACCACAGTCAATTTTAGAACATTTTTTGTCACATCAAAAAGAAACCTTCTACCTTTTATTTGTTATCTGCATCTCCCCATCCCCTAGCCCTAAGGAACCACTAATATACTTCCTATCTCTACAGACTTTACTCTTAACATTTAATATGAATTGACTTGCCATTACTGAATGCCCATGAACAGTATGAAAAGACAAAAAGATGGGACACTGAAAGATGAACTTCCCAGGTCAGTAGGCGCCTAATATGCTACTGAAAATCAGTGGAGAAATAATTCCAGAAAGATGAAGAGACGGAGCCAAAGCAACAACACCACCCAGTTGTGGATGTGAGTGGTGATGTAAGTAAAGTCTGATGCTGTAAAGAGCAGTAGTGGATAGGAACCTGGAATGTTGGGTGCATGAATCAAGGTAAACTGGAAGTGGTCAAACAGGAGACGGAAAGAGTGAACATCAACATTTTAGGAATCAGCAAACTAAAATGGACTGAAATGGGTGAATTTAACTCAGATGACCATTATATCTACTACTGTGGGCAAGAATCCCTTAGAAGAAATGGAGTAGCCATCATAGTCAACAAAAGAATATGAAAGGCAGTACTTGGATGCAATCTCAAAAACAACAGAATGATCTCTTTTCATTTCCAAGGCAAACCATTCAGTATCACAGTAATGCATGTATATGCCCCGAGCAGTAATGCTGAAGAAGCTAAAGTTGAATGGTTCTGTGAAGACCTACAAGACCTTATAGAACTAACACCCAAAAAAGAGTCCTTTTCATTATAGGGGACTGGAATGCAAAAGTAGAAAGTCAAAAAATACCTGGAGTAACAGGCAAATTTGGCCTTGGAGTATAGAATGAAGCAAGGCAGAGGCGAATAGAGTTTTGGCAAGAGAACACACTGTTCATAGCAAACACCTTCTTCCAACAATGCAAGAGAAGACTCTACACATGGACATCCCCAGATGGTCAGTACCAAAATCAGATTGATTATATTCTTTGCAGCCAAAGATGGAGAAGCTCTATACAGTCAGCAAAAACAAGACTTTGGCTTAGATCATGAACTCCTTATTGCCAAATTCAGAGTTAAATTGAAGAAAGTATGGGAAACCACTAGACCATTTTAGTATTACCTAAATCAAATCCCTTATGACTACACAGTGGAAGTGAGAAATAGATTCAAGAGATTAGATCTGATAGAGTGCCTGAAGAACTATGGACAGAGGTTCATGACATTGTCCAGGAGGCAAGAATCAAGACCATCTGCCAGAAAAAGAAATGCAAACAGGCAAAATGGTTGTCTGAGGAGGCCTTACCAATATCTGTGAAAAAAAGAGAAACAAAAGGCAAAGGAGAAAAGGAAGGATATACCCATTTGAATGCAGAGTTCCAAAGAATAGCAAGGAGAGATAAGAAAGCCTTCCTCAGTGATCAATGCAAAGAAATAGAGGAAAACAACAGAATGGGAAAGACTAGAGATCTCTTCAAGAAAATGAGAGATACCAAGGGAACATTTCATGCAAAGATGGGCAAAATAAAGGACAGAAATGGTACTTACCTTGCAGAAGCAGAAAATATGAAGAAGAGGTGGCAAGAATACACAGAAGAACTGTACAAAAAAGGTCTTCATGACCCAGATAATCACGATGGTGATATCACTCACCTAGAGCCATACATCCTGGAATGTGAAGTCAAGTGGGCCTTAGGAAGCATCACTACGAGCAATGCTAATGGATGTGACAGAATTCCAGTTGAGCTACTTCAAATCCTAAAAGATGATGCTATGTAAGTGCTGCACTCAATATGCCAGCAAATTTGGAAAACTCAGCAGTGGCCACAGGGCTGGAAAAGGTCAGTTTTCATTCTGATCCCAAAGAAAGGCAATACCAAAGAAAGCTCAAATTACCACACAATTGCACTCATCTTACATGCTAGCAAAGTAATACTCAAAGTTCTCCAAGCCCAGCTTCAACACTATGTGAACTGTGAACTTCCAGATGTTCCAAGCTGGTTTCAGAAAAGGCAGAGGATCCAGAGATCAAATTGCCAACATCCGTTGGATCATCAAAAGCAAGAGAGTTCCAGAAAAACATCTATTTCTGCTTCACAACAAACTATGGAAAATTCTTCAAGAGGTGGGAATACCAGACCACCTGACCTGCCTCTTGAGAAATCTGTGTGAAGGTCAAGAAGCAACACTTAGAACTGGACATGGAACAGCAGAATGGTTCCAAATCAGGAAAGGAGTACATCAAAGGTGTATATTGTCACCCTGCTTATTTAACTTACATGCAGAGTACATCATGAGAAACTCTGGGTTGGATGAAGCACAAGCTGGAATCAAGATTTCCAGGAGAAATAATCAGTAACCTCAGATATGCAGATGACACCACCCTTATGGCAGAAATCGAAGAACTTAAGAGCCTCTTGATGAAAGTGAAAGTGGAGAGTGAAAAAGTTGGCTTAAAGCTCAACATTCAGAAAACTAAGATCATGGCATCTGGTCCCATCACGTCATGGCAAATAGATGGGGAAACAGTGGAAACAGTGACAGACTTGATTTCTGGGGGCTCCAAAATCACCGCAGATGGTGACTGCATGTATAAAATTAAAAGACGCTTGCTCATTGAAAGAAAAGTTATGACCAACCTAGACAGCATATAAAAAATCAGAGACATTACTTTGCCAGCAAAGGTCCATCTAGTCAGAGCTATAGTTTTCCAGTGGTCATGTATGGATGTGAGAGTTGGCCTTTAAAGAAAGCCGAGTAGCGAAGAATTGATACTTTTGAACTGTGGTGTTGGAAAGGATTTTTCAGAGTCCCTAGGAATGCAAGAAGATCCAATCTGTCCATCCTAAAGGAAATCAGTCCTAAATATTCATTGGAAGGACTGATGCTGAAGCTGAAACGCCAATACCTTTGCCAACTGATGCGAAGAACTGACTCATTTGAAAAGACCCTGAGCTAGGAAAGATTGAAAGTGGGAGGAAGAGGGGACGACAGAGGATGAGATGGCTGGATGGCATCACAGACTTGATGGACGTGAGTTTGAGTAAGCTTCGGGAGTTGGTCATGGACAGGGAGGCCTGACATACTGCAGTCCATGGGGCTGAAAAGAGTTGGACATGACTGAGAGACTGAACTGAATTGAATTGAACTCATACATTATAATATTTTTGTTCTAAAATTATTTACATTTGATTATTTTATAGTTTCTTTTTCTCTGCCTATAACTTTTAACCTTCCCATTCAGGTGTGTTTATTTTTACCCCAAAGAACATAATTATAATAGCTGCTTAAAGTGCTTGTCAGGTATTTCAAGCTTGGAGTTATCCCGGTATTCATACCTGTTGATTTTGATTGTTTCAGCAGTCGGTGTGGTAAGATTCAGACCCCAAGTTTTATCTCACTCTCTGTGGATGATGGTTCCTGTGTTAAATATGTTTTCAGAGTGTTTGGGTCAGCACGTTTGCAAGTGCCACGCAGTGCCTTTGCTAACTCAGTGGTTTAGTCTGAGGCTTGAGCAGTTCAGTTTTCAAAGCCTTTGTTAGACTTCTCTGGTTCTTTTCCACATACGTGCAGTTTGTTGTTGAGACCAGGACTTGTGTCTGTTCATACACAGTGTTAAGAAATCTCCTTTTCCCATTTTATCATCTCTGTGATTTCTTTTATGCATTCTCCAAATGGCAAGGACCTTTTATTCTTGTTCCTCTGACCAGAAATTTGAGTTTATCTCAGTCTTAGCCTTTCATGCTGTTACGTAGCTTTGCACTATTGGGGCTGCCTGTTGGGGTGAAATGAAGGAGAGATTGAAGAAAAACAACAGGTATTACCCTCTAGAATATTCTTATAGGAGCCTCTTTTTCTGGTTCCTCTGATCAGAAACAAAGGTTTTCTCATGAATGAGGCTTGCCTTGGAGCAAGAATGATAATCAAAAAAGAAAAACAAAAGTCGGGAAATAAAGCTGAGGTTTTCTTCATGCTCACCAGCTGAAAAGTGTGTCTTTTTCTTGTCCTCTCAAAATTTTCTTCATGTAGTTCCGTGACTCAGTCTATCCTTGGGTCGAAATCAAGAGATAAAGGTAGAAAATAAACCCAAGAAACTCACCAGAGTACTAGTTATTATTCAAATTTTGATTTCCCCCTCTAATCTGCTTGCTCTTATTTAGTTTTTATTTTTTTATTTTTATTTTTTTTTTGACTCAATAAGGGTTTATTTTTTTTTATTTTATTTTTTTTTATTTTAGTTGGGGGCTAATTACTTTACAATATTGTAGTAGTTTTTGCCATACATCGACATGAATCAGCCATGGATTCACATGTTCTTATTTAGTTTTTAAAGGCCTTGGGTAGTTGCTTTTAGTTTTGTCCAGAGTTTTTAGTTAATAATCAGAGGAGAGACAGTCTTATTCCATCTTGGCTGTCACCAGAAGCTCTATTTATTTTAGTTTACTTTCTTCGCTTTTTAATTTAAAACAAATTTGAGGACTCTTTTAAATAGATAATGGTAAAATTTAATTTTTAGGCCATCTTACTGTTGCTTAATTTTCAAATATCTTATTTAAGAGATCAGTGATTGACAGACTTTTTCTGTAAAGGGCCAAATAGTAGATATTTTAGGCTTCACAGGCATAGGTTCTCTGTGAACTGTTCAGTACTTCTGTTGAAGTGAGAAAGCAACCATAGGTAATATGGAAACAAATGGATGTCTCTGTGTTCCAGTAAACTGTTATTTATAAAACAGTGGGGCGGTTTGGACCATGGACTACAGCTTGCAGACCCTTAATCTAAGTTCTCCATGCTTACTCCTTTCTGAGGTATTGTTTGAAGCGTATTATTACCCACTGAGCTTTGTATGTTGAAATAATTTTGTTTCCATGGCCATTTATATTTTTCTCTTATACTTTATTATTTCTTCTGTAGAGTAATTCAAAATCTAATTGAACTGATTGAAAGGAAAGGAATTCACAACAGTGTAATTATATGATACCCTTCCCATCCTTATTTACTTAGACTATATCCTTACAATAAATTTCCTCTGAGGCATTTTTCCTGTCTTATAAATATTTGATTTGGGACAGTCCTAATGAAAGTATACAGGTCATATGTTTAGTATATATTCATTAATCATAACAAAGCTCTAAACAATATGAAATGAAATACACAGCTCTGAAATTGAAGGATTCTTAAAGATAACCCAGAAATCATATTAATAATGTTCCTTTTCTAAGTACTTTCTATGTGTTCTTTGTCCTTTTGTGTTTCATTAAGTGTGGGTCTTGTTAAATTGTGAAGGGCAGCCTAGGGTTGTATTTTTTTCTTAGTTACTACTCTTGTTCCAGTACTCTTGAACTTCAGTTTTTGAACAATATTTTTCAGGTGAATGGTCTTAAAATGGTCGATGAGCCAATGGAAGAGGGAGAAGCAGATTCTTGCCAAGTAAGTATTCACATTATTAAGCTACATTTTTCAAATATAAGGGCAAAGAATAATATCAAAGGAGAAAATCTTATGTCAATTAAAGAAATGTATTTAGGTAAGTTAATAAGCAAATCCAATTCTTAATAAAATAGCAGTAGTTCAAAGTATAGGACAGATTTTCTTGGTAGAAATTCTTATCCATAAATTTTTTTAAACAACTTTATTGGAGCATAATTTATATGCCATGAAATTTACCCATTTTAAGTTTAATGGATGAAATATTTATTGCCAATATATGAGTAACTGGATTAAAATTCAGAGTCTTCTGAATTAAATAAGACTGTCTTCAGCTATAGGGTAGAAAGGAGATCTAACATGAAAAGATTTAACTAAAAGGATAACCTGAGTTCATTTGAAATCTATTACTTGGTTTTCAAAAAAATTACGTGTAAATTATTTCAGAAATTTCTAACTATTTTAAAAGACTGCTTCAGTTCAGTTCAGTTCAGTTCAGTCGCTCAGTCGTGTCTGACTCTTTGCGATCCCATGAATCACAGCACGCCAGCCCTCCCTGTCCATCACCAACTCCCGGAGTTTACCCAAACCCATGTCCATCGAGTTGGTGGTGCCATCAAACCATCTCATCCTCTGTCGTCCCCTTCTCCTCCTGCCCCCAATCCTTCCCAGCATTAGGGTCTTTTCCAATGAGTCAACTCTTCACATGAGGTGGCCAAAGTATTGGAGTTTCATTTCAGCTTCAACATCAGTCCTTCCAATGAACACCCAGGAATGATCTCCTTTAGGATGGACTGGTTGGATCTGCTTGCAGTCCAAGGGACTCTCAAGAGTCTTCTCCAACACCACAGTTCAAAAGCATCAATTCTTCGGCACTCAGCTTTCTTCACGGTCCAGCTCTCACATCCATACATGACTACTGGAAAAACCACAGCCTTGACTAGACGGACCTTTGTTGGCAAAGTAATGTCTCTGATTTTCAATATGCTCTCTAGGTTGGTCATAACCTTCCTTCCAAGGAGTAAGCGTCTTTTAATTTCATGGCTGCAATCACCATCAGCAGTGATTTTGGAGCCCCCCAAAATAAAGTCTGACATTGTTTCCACTGTTTCCATCTATTTCCCATGTTTCCCAAAAAAATAAAGTCTGACACTGTTTCCATCTATTTCCCCTGAAGTGATGGGACCAGATGCCATGATCTGCTTAACTATTTAATATTAGGCCATTCTATGCAAGGGCTGTAATCCTAGTCTCTCCTTTTACAAGATCTCATTACATAGAAGAGTGTTCTTAAGATTTTAGGGAGGGTCTAACTTAAGTAGGCTTCCCTGGTGGCTCAAACAGTAAAGATTTTGCCTGCAGTGCAAGAGACCCGGGTTCAATCCCTGGGTCAGGAAGATCCCCTGAAGAAGGGAATGGCTACCCACTCCAGTATTCTTGCCTAGAGAATCTCAGGGACAGAGGAGCCTAGAGGGCTACAGTCCATGAAGTCACATAGAGTTGGACATGACTGAGCAACTCACACTTCCATTTGCACTTTGTGACAAAAATAGACATCCCCATGGATGTTGATATTTTGATTGTCATTTCTATGATATACGTCATAGAATTGTAGTTTTCTTCAACCTGGAAGGAGACTCAGATATTGTATTCTATAAAACCTTCATTGTATAGATAAGTTTGCTGAGACCTGTAGAAGTTACTGTGATTTATACTAGGCCATAAGACTAACAGGTAGCAGAATCAAGACTTAATGACCCAGTGTGCCTCATATTAGGTCAGTTATGCATTGTGCAGATGCAAAGAAGTGGAAAATAAGGAAAACACTGTTCTTTTCTTTTTTAGTTGTGGATAAAATCATCTTTCATGTCTTTTTCCCCCCTGAAACTGGTTAAAGTGAATTTTTCTCAGGTAGGAACCAGCAGAGAGATTTAAATTGGGTTTCTCCAACACTCTCTTTTGAAATGTTCTATGTAAAAATCAGCTTTCTCTGCAGATACTGAAGATGTATACAATAATATCAGTTCTTATTAACAAGGTGGGAGGTAAAATGTTGTCATTTTAGCTTTTGTAATTTACATAATAACTTTTATGTTAATTTTGAGTATGAGTAAATGTAAACTTATATCAAAATCATCTTGAGCTATATCTACAGATCATATGGGCTAAGGCATAGTAATATTTATGTTGCTAGTTTATAAAAGAGTGTAAGGAAATACAAAGGTAATGGGGAAGAGTGTATTTTAGTATTAATAAATTAGCAGGAAAATACCATGCCCCACACCACAGGAGGGAGAAACCATGTTTGTATGTATCTATCCATGTGTACATGTGTAGCCAATGTAAACACATAGATATATACACAGGGTTATAGTTAAATACTAATTTTAATTAAAACTGATGGTGCAAATGAACTTACTTATAAAACAGAAATAAAGTCACAGATGTAGAAAACAAACTTAGGTTACCAAAGGGGAAAGAGTGGGGAGGGATAAATAGGGAGATTGGGTTTGACATATTCACACTCTTATATATAAAGTAGATAACTAATAAGAACCTACTAGGGAACTCTACTCAGTACTCTGTAATGACCTATGTGGGAACAGAATCTAAAAAAGAGTAGATACATGTATATATATAGCTGATTCACTTTGCTGTAGAGCAGAAACTAACACAACATTGTAAGTCAACTGTACTCTAATAAAATTATTTTTAAAACATGAGGCAAGACGTATAGTTTTAATGGAAAGACAGTAAAAATATAGTGTTGGATTCTAATGTCATTTATATTAGGCAATCAACTTCAGTGGCTAGAAAGGGGAATCTAAAATTTTGGTGAATAAAGCACCTAGAATCACTTTCAAGGATTTGATTTAATTTGTGGCCTAAGTTTTCTGGACTTAAAACATGTCTTTTTTGCTGTGTGATAGTTTAGACATTTGTTTTGTGACAATTAAATGATATGGGTGATAAGAAACACTAACAATATAAATATATCATCCCTCTTTTTTATGTTTTCAAATATAGGATTGTTTTAGTGGGGGGTTTGTGGTTGCCTATTCCAATGTGATTCTGGCAGCTGTGTCTTTTTGTGATTGGCTTTTTTAAAAAAAAATGCTGGTGGGTTATAGACACTGCTCTATGATGCATAGATTCTTGAAACAGTATTCTTCAAATCTGAGCTTTATATATTATTGCCTCTGTGGCCTGATGCTGTTTTGTGCTTGGCTAATTTAGATAGCCAGTCTTCTCCAGCTCATTTATGGTAGCTGTAGACTTTCATGGTCGTTAGATTTCTTCAATTAAAGCAAGCAAAATTAAATAAAATGCTTCCCACACTCTGTATATCTAGCATATGATTAGCAAAGCTGAATTATAGTTAATGTAGTTTTAATATATCTAGATTTGTTATGAAGAATTGTTCCATTTCTCAAGACAGCCTTTACATTTGGTAAGTATTCGGTAATAGGTCACTAGTAAAAGATATCTGATATCATATTTCACCACCTAGTCCTATACTTCTCTGAACACTGTCCAGGTTAGAAAAAATATGTTAGGATTCTTCTTTAGTAGATGACTGACATGAGTTAATTTTTTATGTTGTCAAAATAAAGCATGGTCATATTTGGTAGCTTTTGAACCATTTATATTCACTTAAAAATTATTTATTTTAATTGGAGGATAATTACTTTACAATATTGTGATGGTTTTTGCCATACATCAACATGAATTGGCCATAGGTATACATGTGTCACCCTATCCTCCTGCACCTCTTCCACCCTATCCCTCTGGGTTGTCCCATAGCACTGGCTTTGGGTACCTTGCTTCATGTATTGAACTTGCACTGGTCATCTGTTTTACATATGGTAATGTATATGTTTCAATGCTATTCTCTCAAATCATCCCAACCTCTCTTTTTTCCCACTGAGTCCAAAAGTCTATTCTTTACACCTGTGTCTCCTTTACTGCCCTGTGCATAGGATTATTGGTACCATCCTTCTAGATTCTATATATATGCATTAATTAACAGTATTTGTCTTTCTCTTTCTGACTTACTTCACTCTGTATAATAGGCTCTAGGTTTGTCCACCTAATTAGAACTGACTTAAATACATTCTTTTTTTATAGCTGAGTAATATTCCATTGTGTATATGTACCACAACTTCCTTATCCATTCATTGGCCGATGGGCATCTTGGTTGCTTCCATGTCCTAGCTATTGTAAATAATGCTGCAATGAACATTGGAGTACCTGTGTCTCTTTTAGTGATGCTTTCCTTGGAGTATATGCCCATCAGTGGGATTGCTGGGTCATATGGCAATTCTATTCCCAGTTTTTTTAAGGAATATCCATACTGTTCTCCATAGGGACTGTACCAGTTTGCATTCCTAGCAGCAGTTTTAGAGGGTTTCCTTTTCTCCACACCCTCTCCAGCATTGATTATTTGTAGAACTTTTGATGATGGGCATTCACTGGTGTAAGATGACACCTCGTTGTGGTTTTGATTTGCATTTCTCTTAAAGTTTATATGGGATGCTTATTATTCCCTCAAATAAAATACATATTTTTAACACTACCAGTATTTTACGAATTTCCAAAGGTGATGATTAGGCATTTGTTGATTTCATTAGCACAAAGTCAGCAATATTTTTAGTCTCTGAATCTTTTTTAACTTTTTATTTTATATTAGATAGAATATAGTGGATTAACAATGTTTTGATAGTTTTAGGTGTACAGTGTAGTGAATCACTTACGTATATATATATATATGTATATCTATATCTATATCTATATATATATATAGATATACATATAGATGTTTCAGTTCAGTTCAGTCACTCAGTAATGTCTGACTCTTTGTGACCCCATGGACTGCAGCACACCAGGCCCCCCTGTCTATCACCAACTCCCGGAGTTTACTCAAATTCATGTCCATTGAGTTGGTGATGCCATCCAACCATCTCATCTTCTGTCATCCCCTTCTCCTCCCACCTTCAATCTTTCCCAGCATCAGGGTCTTTTCAAATAGTCAGTTCTTCGCATCAGGTGGCCAAAATATTGGAGTTTCAGCTTCAGCATCAGTCCTTCCAATGAATATTCAGGACTGATTTCCTTTAGGATGGACTGGTTGGATATCCTTGCAGTACACAGGACTCTCAAGAGTCTTCTCCAACACTACAGTTCAAAAACATCAATTCTTCAGCACTCAGCTTTCTTTATAGTCCAACTCTCACATCCATACATGACTACTGGAAAAACCATAGCTTTGACTAGATGGACCTTTGTTGGTAAAGTAACGTCTCTGCTTTTTAATATGATGTCTAGGTTAGTCATAACTTTTCTTTCAAGGAGCAAGCATCTTTTAATTTTGTGGCTGCAGTTACCATCTGCAGTGATTTTGGAGCCCCCAGAAATCAAGCCTGTCACTGTTTCCACTGTTTCCCCATCTATTTGCCATGAAGTGATGGGACCAGATGCCTTGATTTTAGTTTTCTGAATGTTGAGTTTGAAGCCAACTTTTTCACTCTCCTCTTTCACTTTTGTCAAGAGGCTTTTTAGTTCTTCTTCACTTTCTGCCATAAGGGTGGTGTCATCTGCATATCTGAAGTTATTGATATTTCTCTGAGAAATCTTGATTACAGCTTGTTCTTCATTCTGCCCACCATTTCCCATGATGTACTCTGCATGTAAGTTAAATAAGCAGGGTGACAATATACAGCCTTGACATACTCCTTTCTCTATTTGGAACCAGTCTGATGTTCCATGTCCAGTTCTAACTGTTGCATACAGATTTCTCAAGAGGCAGGTCAGGTGGTCTGGTATTCCCATCCCTTGAAGAATTTTCCACATTTTGTTGGGATCCACACAGCACAAGGCTTTGACATAGTCAATAAAGCAGAAGTATATGTTTTTCTGGAACTCTCTTGCTTTTTCGATGATCTATCGGATGTTGGCCATTTGATCTCTGGTTCCTCTGCCTTTTCTAAATCCAGCTTAAACATCTGGAAGTTCATGGTTCACGTACTGTTGAATCCTGGCTTGGAGAATTTTGAGCATTACTTTACTAGCGTGTGAGATCAGTGCAATTGTGCAGTAGTTTGAGCATTCTTTAGCATTGCCTGTCTTTGGGATTGGAATGACAGCTGACCTTTTCCAGTCCTGTGGCCACTGCTGAGTTTTCCATATTTGCTGGCATATTGAGTGTAGCACTTTCACAGCATCATCTTTTAAGACTTGAAGTAGCTCAGTTGGAATTCTGTCACCTCCACTAGCTTTGTTCGTAATGATGCTTCCTAAGGTCCACTTGACTTCGCATTCCAGAATGTCTGACTCTAGGTGAGTGATCACACCTTTGTGATTATCTGGGTCATGAAGGTCTTTTTAGTATAGTTCTTCTGTGTATTCTTGGCACTTCTTAATATCTTCTGCTTCTGTTAGGTCCACACTATTTCTGTCCTTTACTGAGCCCATCTTTGCATGAAATGTTCCCTTGGGATATCTAATTTTCTTGAAGAGATCTGTTGTCTTTCCCATTCTATTGTTTTCCTCTATTTCTTGAATTGATCACTGAGGAAGGCTTTCTTATCTCTCCTTGCTGTTCTTTGGAACTCTGCTTTCAAATGGGTATATCTTTCTTTTTCTCCCTTGCCTTTCTCTTCTCTTCTTTTCACAGCTAGTTGTATATGTATATGTATATGTATATATGTATATGTATATCTATTTATCTTTATACATGCACACGTGTATATCTATTCTTTTTTTATTTAGGTTTTTGCATAATATGGAGAAAAGTTCCCTGTGCTATACAGTATGTCCTTGTTGGCTATCTACTTTAAATGTAGCATGGTGTACATCTCAGTCCCAAACTCCCAAACTATCTCTTTCCCCCACCCTTTCCCTGGTGACTCAGCTGGTAAAGAACCTGCCTGCCAATGCAGGAGATGTAAGAGACATGGGTTCAATCCCTGTGTCGGGAAGATCTCCTGGAGAATGGAATGGAAACCACTCCATTATTCTTGCTTGGGAAATCCCATGGACAGAGGATACTTTCTGTCCAGGTAACCATAAATTCCTTCTCTAAGTCTGTGAATCTGTTTCTGTTGTGTAAGTTCATTTGTATCATTTCTTTTTAGATTCTGCTTATAAGCAATATCATATGATATTTCTCTTTCTCTGTTTGACTTACTTCACTCAGTATGAAAGGTTCTAGGTCCATCCATGTTGCTGCAAATGGCATTATTTCATTCTTTTATCCATTCCTCTTTTAATGGGCGTGTAGGTTGGTTCCATGTCTTGGTTATTGTAAACAGTACTGCAATGAACATTGGGATGCACATATCCTTTTGGGTCATGTTTTAGTCTGGATATATGTTCATCAGTGGGATTTCAGGGTCATATGGTAATTCAATTTTTAGTTTTAAAAGGAACCTCCATACTATTCTCCATAATGGCTGTATCAATTTACATTCCCACCAACAGTGTACGAGGATTACCTTCTCTCCACACCCTTTGCAACAATTACTCTTTTTAGATTTTTTGCTGATAGCGCTTCTGGCTGGTGTGAGTTGTTACTCTTTGTGGTTTTGATTTGCATTTCTTTAATAAATAGCAATGTTGAATGTCTTTTCATATGCCTCTTGATCATCTGTGTGTCTTCTTTGGAAAAAAACATCTATTTAGGTATTATGCCCATTTTTGGTTTGGGTTGTTTGTTTCCATGATGCTAAGCTGCATGAGCTGTTCATAAATTTTGGAGACAAATCCATTGTCAGTCACATCATTTGCAAATATTTTCTCCAAATCTGTGGGTTGTCTTTTTGTTTTGTTTATGGTTTCCTTTGCTGTTTAAAAGCTGTTGAATTTAACTAGGCCCCATTTGTTTATTTTTGTTTTTATTTTCATTGCTCTGGGGATGGATTAAAAAATATATTGCTTCAATTTATGTCAGAGAGTGTCCTGCTTATGTTTTCTTCTAAGTTGTTTATGGTGTCTGGTCTCACGTTTAGATCTTTAATCCATTTTGAGCTTATTTTTGTGTATGAGTGTTGGACTATAAAGAAAGCTGAGCACCAAAGAATTGATGCTTTTGAACTGTGGTGTTGGAGAAGACTCTTGAGAGTCCCTTGGACTGCAAGGAGATCCAACCAGTCTATCCTAAAGGAGATCAGTCCTGGGTGTTCATTGGAAGGACTGATGTTGAAGCTGAAACTCCAGTACTTTGGCCACCTGGTGCCAAGAGCTGACTCACTGGAAAAGACCTTGATGCTGGGAAAGATTGAGGGCAGGAGGAGAAGGGGACAAGAGAGGATGGGATGGCTGGATGGCATTGCTTACTCAATGGACATGGGTTTGGGTGGACTCAGGGTGTTGCTGATGGACAGGGAAGCCTGGCATGCTGCAGTTCATGGGGTCACAAAGAGTCCGACATGACTGAGTGACTGAACTGAACTGAACTGATGGTGGTAAAGAAAGTTCTATTTTCATTTTTGGCATATAGCTTTCCAGCTTACCCAGTATCATTTGTTGATGAAACTGTCTTTCGACCATTGTATAATCTTGGCTCCTTCCTTTGTCATAGATTAATTGACTGTAGGTGTGTGAGTTTATCTCTGGTGTTTCAATATGATTCTGTTGAGCTATATGTCTGTTTTTGTTCTAGTGCCGTACTGTGTTGGTGACTATAGCTTTATAGTATAGTCTGAAGCCAGGGAGCCTGATTCCTCAAGGTCCTCCCACCTCCCCCCCCCAGGATTCCTTTGGCTATTCCGGGTCTTTTGTGTCTCCATACAAATTTTAAGATTTTTGTTGTTCTAGTTCTGTGAAAAATGCCGTTGGTAATTTGTTAAGGATTGCATTGAATCTGTAGATTGCCTTGGGTAGTATAGTCATTTTCACAGTATTGATTCTTCGAGTCCAAGAACATTGTTTATCTTTCCGTCTGTTTGTGTTATCTTCTATTTCTTCTGTTAGCATCTTATAGTTTTAGAAGTACAGGTCTTTTGTCTCCTTAGGTAGGTTTATTCCTAGGTATTTTACTCTTTTTGTTTCAATGCTAAATGGGATTGTTTCCTTAATTTCTCTTTCTGATCTTTCATTGTTAATGTGTAGAAATGCCACAGATTTCTGTTGTAAACTGCAGCTTTACCAATTTCATTGATGAGTTCTAACAGTTTTCTCATAGTGTCTTTAGGATTTTCTATGTATACTATCATGTCATCTGCACATAGTGACTGTTTTAGTTCTTTTCCAGTTTGGATTCCTTTTCTTTCTTTCTCTTCTCTGATTGCATTACCTGGTACTTCCAAAACTATATTGAGTAAAAGTACTGAGAGTGCACATCCTTGTGTTGTTTTGATCTTAGAGGAAATGCTTTCAGCTTTTCATCGTTGAGTATGATGTTAATTGTAGATTCGGTTGTATAATGTTAGTTGTAGGTTCGTTGTAGATGGCCTTTATTATGTTGAGATATATTCCCTCTTTGCCTACTTTCTTGAAAGTTTTTATCATAAGTGGGTTTTGAATTTTGTTAAAAAGTATTTGTCCTTTTCTTCCAGGTTGTCTAGTCAATTGGCATACAGTTATTTGTAGTAGTCTCTCATGATCCTTTGTAATTCTATGGTGTCAGTTGTAACTTATCTTTTTTTCATTTCTAGTTTTATTGATTTGAATCCTCTCCCTTTTTTTCTTGATGATCCTGGTAAAGGATTAACAATTTTGTTTATCTTTTCAAATAACCAGCTCTTAGTTTCATTGATATTTCCTATTGTTTTCATTGTCTCTCTTTCATTTATTTCTGCTCTAAAATTATTTCTTTCCTTCTACTGACTTGGGTTTTGTTTGTTGTTTCTCTACTTGTTTTAGGTGTAAGGTTAGGTTATTAATTTGAGATTTTTCTTGTTTCTTGAGGTAAGATTTTATTGGTATAAATTTCCCTCTCAGAACTGCTTTTGTTGTATCTCATAGGTTTCGGATTGTTGTGGTTTCATTTTCATTTATCTCTTGGTGTTTTTTGATTTCCTCTTTGATTTCTTCAGTGATCCATTGGTTATTTAGTAGCATGTTGTTTAGCCTTCAGGTGTTTGTGATTTTTTAGTTTTTTTCTTGTAGTTTATTTTTAATCTCACAGTGTTTTGGTCAGGAAATATGCTTGATATGCTTGCAGTTTTCTTAAATTTACCAAGGCTCACTTTATAGCCCTGCATGTGGTCAGTCTTGGAGAATGTTCCCTGTGTACTTGAAAAGAATGTGTATTCTGCTGCTTCTAGATTGAATGTTCTTTAAGTATCAGTTAAGTCTATCTAGTCTTATGTGTCATTTAAGGCCTGTGTTTCCTTACTTATTTTCTGTCTGGATCATTTTTCCATTGATAAAAGTGGTGTGTTAAAGTCCCTTACTATCATTGTATTACTGTCAGTTTCTCTCTTTATGGCTGTTAGTATTTGCTGTATACACTGAGGTACTCCTAGGTTGAGTGGATATATATTTACAACTCTTATATCTTCTTGGATTGATCCATTGATCATTATGTAATGTCCTTCTTTGTCTTTTATAATAGTCATTTTAAAGTATATTTTGTCTGCTATGAGTATTGCTACTCCAGCTTTTTTTTGATTTCCATTTGCATGGAATACCTTCTTCTGTCCCCTCACTTTCAGTCTGTATATGTCCCTAGATCTGAGGTAGGTCTGTCTCATGTAGACAGCATATATACAGGTCTTGTTTTTGTATTGATTCAGCCAGTTTCAGTCTTTTGGTTGGAGCACTTAATCCATTTACCTTTAAGGTAATTACTGGTATGTATCTTCTTGCTGTCATTTTCTTAATTGTTTTGTGTTTGTTTTTATATGTCTTTTTCTCCTCTTCTTTTATTCTTTTCTCTTTTTGTTTGATGGCCATTTTTGTGTTGTGCTTGGGTTGCTTTTTCTTTTATATGTGTGCATATATTGTAGTTTTGGGGTTTACTGTTCCCATGAGGTTTTGATATTGCAGTCTATATGTGTACAAGGTTTTTTAAGTTGCTGGTCTCTTCCCCACCTAGAGGAGTTGCTTTAGTATTTGTTGCAAAGCTGGTCTGGTAGTACTAAATTCTCTTAGCTTTTGCTCTCTGAAAAGATTTTGATTTCTCCATCAAATCTGAATGTTAGTCTTGCTGGGTACAGTATTCTTGGTTGTAGATTCTTCCCTTTCATCACTTTAAATATATCTTGCCACTCCTTTCTTGTCTGCAGAGTTTCTGCTGAGAAATCAGCTCATAACCTTATCAGTGTTCCCTTGCATGTTATTTTTTGTTTTTCCCTTGTTGCTTTTAATATTTTTTTCTTTGTCTTTAATTTTTGTCAGTTTGATTATTGTGTATCTTGGCATGTTCCTCCTTGGATTTATCCTGCTTGGGACTCTGCACTTCTTGGACTTAGGTGATTGTTTATTTCTCATGTTAGGGATGTTTTCAGCTATTATCTCTTCAGACATTTTCTCAGGTCCTTCTCTCTCTCTTCTCCTTGGATCCTTATAATGTGAATGTTGGTGTGTGTAATGTTGTCCTAGAGGTGTCTTAGACTGTCTTAATTTGTTTTCATTCTTTTTTCTTTATTCTGTTTCATGGAAATAATTTCTACCATTCTTTCTTCCAAGTTACTTATCTGCTATTCTGACTCAGTTATTCTATTATTGATTCCATCTAGAGTATTTTTCATTTCAATTATTGTATCGTTCATCTCTGTTTGTTTGTTCTTTAGTTCTTCTGGGTCTTTGAGAATTTTTTACATCTTCCCAATCCTTGCCTCCTTTCTTTGAGATCCAGTATCATCTTCCCTATCATTTTTCTGAATTCTTTTTCCAGAATATTGTCTATCTTCACTTCACTTGGTTGATTTCTGGGGTTTTATTTTGTTCTTTCATCTGCGACATAATCTTTTGCCATTTCATTTTGTTTAACTCACTTCAGTTGTGGTTTTTGCTCCACAGAGTGCAGGATTGTAGTTCTTCTGCTTCTGGTATCTGTTTTCTCATAGATGAGGCTATATAAAAGGCTTGTGGAAGCTTCCTGATTGGAGGGACTGCTGGTGAGTAGAGCTGGGTTTTGTTTCCCTGTTGGGTACAGCTATGCTTAGTAGAACTTTAATCTGCTTGTATGCTGATGACTGGAGCTTTGTTCCCTTCATGTTGGTTGTTTGGCCTGACACTGCCCAGCACTGGAGCCTACAAGTTGTTTGATGGAGCTAATGTTGCCCTTCAGGAGGGCTCATGCCAATGAATCCTTCCCAGAACTGTTGCTATTAGCATCTTTGTCCTTACAGTGAGCCACAGCCAACCCTCACCTCTGCAGGAGACCCTCTAATAATAGCAGGTCGGTCTGACCTGGTCCCTTATGGGGTTATTAACTTTTACCCCTTGGTCTTGGTACACTTAAGACTTTGTGTGTGCCCTCTATGAGTGGAATTTCTGTTTTCCCCTGTCCTGCTGAATTCCTGTAGTCAAATCCCAGTGGCCTTCAAAGTCAGATGCTGGGGATTCCTCTTCTCATTGTTGAACCCAGGTTGGGAACCCTGACACAGGGCTCAGAACCTTTACTCTAGTGGGAGAACTTCTGTTGTGTAATTGGTTTCCAGTTTGTGGGTCACACATTTGGCGGGTATGGGATTTGATTCTGTTGCGATTGTGTCCCTCCTTCCGTTTTTCTGTGGTTTCTCCTTTGTTTTTGGGTAGCTTTTTTGGTAGGTTCCAACATTTCTGTATTGATGGTTGCTCAGCAGTTAGTTGTGATTCCAGTGCTCTCACAGGAAGTGTGAGAGTAATCCTTCTACTCTGCCATCTTGAGCTAATCCCCCTTTTTCAAAAGACTTTAAGTTGATTTACATTTTTTTAATTAGTTTATTTTTTATTTTTTAACTTTACAGTATTGTATTTGTTTTGTCATACATTGACATGAATCCAGCATGGGTGTACATGTTTTCCCCTTCCAGAACCCCCTTTCCACCTCCCTCCCCATCCCATCCCTCCAGGTCATCCCTGTGCACCAGCCCTGAGCACCCTGTATCATGCATTGAACCCGGACTGGCAATTCGTTTCACATATGATAATTTACATGCTTCCATGCCATTCTTACATTTTTATTACAGAGATGTAAATGTTACATTTAACTGAAAATATATATTCAAAAGGACAAAACTGATTCCTGATATTTTTAAGCCCTAAGTTTCTAATTTTAGAAACCATTATTGACATGATTCTCACATAAGAATCCTTTAAATACTCTCTCAGAAGTGTGTTTTACTTAAACTTATACGTAGCCATAAGTAGGGAATATGTTAAGTTGAAGTGCCTTCTTCCTTTATGGTTTGTTTTTCCTTCCTCTGTTTATCTTTCCATTTAGCTTTGTTGTGCTTCAGTATTTCCCTTTCAAAGTTGATGCTTGCTTCTGCTTTTGATTCATTTATTCCCCTCCTACCTTTTTTTTTTATGGAGCCATTGTACTATAACTCTTAAGGAAAATTATGGTTCAACTAAATGTTAATGGACAACCACTGTAAGGTGGAGTTATACGCTACACCATGAGGAATGCAAAGGTTAATAGTACAAATAAGTTTAATAACTTTAATCGTTATAGATGTTTTGTGGTTTTCAAAATTCTTAGTTGAATCTTATAACCAAGATCTGAAATGGTTTGGGCAGGTTTTTTTTTTTTTCCTCACAAATTTTTTTTTTTAATAAATTTATTTATTTTAGTTGGGGGCTAATTACTTTACAATATTGTAGTGGTTTTTGCCATACATTGACATGAATCAGCCATGGGTTTACATGTGTTCCCCATTCTGAACCCCCCTCCCACCTCCCTCCCCATCCCATCCCATCCCTCTGGGTCATCCCATTGCCCCAGCCCTGAGCATTTGTCTCATGCATCGAACATGGAATGGTATTCTGTTTCACATATGATAATATACACGTTTCAATGCTATTGTCCCAGAACGTCCCACCCTCACCTTCTCCCTCAGAGTCCTTAAGACTGTTCTATGCATCTGTGTCTCTTATTCTGTCTCACATATAGGGTTATCATTACCATCTTTCAAATTCCATATATATGCATTAGTATACTGTATTGGTGTCTTTCTTTCTGGCTTACTTCACTCTGTATAATGGGCTCCAGTTTCATCCATCTCAATAGAACCGATTCAAATGTATTTTTTTTTAATGGCTGAGTAATATTCCATTGTGTATATGTACCACAGCTTCCTTATCCATTTGTCTGCTGATGGACATCTTGGTTTGGGCAGGTTTTATTCCCATTTTATATATGAGGAAACTAAAGAGCCAACTCTAATATAAAAGTAGAATAAACCATCCTAGGTGGGAGCTAGTTTGCTACACTTGTTTGTCAGTTACCAATACAAATTGATACAGTTTTGCAAGGCTAAGTATTCTACAATTACTTTCCAACATGTACATCATCTGATCTGTTTAGTTCACTCTAGTGGTGTTTTGACATTTACATTATTATTGCCATTATTCTTATTTCAAAGTATGGTGATAGTTGATTTGGTTTACAGTGGCCCTGGATTATTCACTCTGTTAAAAGGGTACATCAAGATTCTTTTCCAGATTTCTGCATGTATGTTTTAACAGATCTGTAGTTTAAGTGCTTCTTGAAATTTCAGATTGATCAAACTGGCCTATCAACCCACCAATAAAGCAAACAAGTGGATGTTGCATTATTACATTAAAACCCAAAATTTAGACTTTAAAAATCTTTATTCTTTTGTTTTGATGTGTTTTCTGGAGGTATCAATGCTCAGTTCACAGTCCTATGAAACTGTTGTAACAGAAGTATGGTTTTCTAATAGATTGTCATCAGATCTTTCTCCTTCTGATTAACATGTGATTTCTTCCTCCTAATAAAATCAGTTATCAAAAAATGGAGCAGTAGTGTATTTGGTAGCTTGCTTTATACTTTATCAGTATGTTTTTCCAGTGTTAGAACATTGTTGGCTCCATAAATTGAAAAACATGATCACAAATTTTGGATGTCAGAGCATATTATTTTGGTTGCAGTTGAACCTTTGTAGCTTTTCTGTTTATCAATAATTACTATGATGTTCCAAAAAAAATTTTTTTTAACTCATAATTACCCTTGCCTAAAATGTGTCATTTGATGTTGGAAAGAATAGTAGTCCCTGTTTCAAAGTTATTAAATCTTAATTTTACACTACCAAATTTTTTTATGCAGATTAACTAAAATTAGGTACTGTGCCTAAGTTTTCTAGGGCTGTCATAACTATGTGCCATATACTAGGTGACTTAAACAACAAATTTGTTTTCTTTCGATTCTGGAGACTATAAGTTCAAGATGTTGGCAGGATTGGTTTCTTCTGAGGCCTCTCTACTTGACTTGTAGATGGCTGCCTTGACTTGTAGATCCCTGTGCCTTCATGTGCTTTTTCCTGTGTGTGTGTCTGTGCCCTGATTTCTTCCTCTTATAAAAACACCAGTCATATTGGACTAAAGCCCACCCTATTGACCTTTAAAGACCCTATCTCCAAATACAGTTACATTTTGAGGTACTGTGGGACTTCAGCATGTGTATTTGAGGGGACATGTTTCAGCCCATTATATATTATGTACATTTTTGTCTTGTTAAGGAAAATGATATTTCTGACAGCATTCGCTTTCCTCAAGTGCTCAAGTCCTAGTATATAGCTTAGTGACTAATGCATAGCATGTGCTTTATGAGGGTTCTTAATTTTTTTGAGTGAGTAAATAAGGAAAAAAGAGTATTATGAGAAGCTAAGTATCATGAGAAGATAAGATAATAATAATACAACATTATTATACCAGGATAGGAAAATTTTTTCAAAGATGATTCACTCTTAGGAAAAACAAATGGATCACTGATAATTTCATTACTACCTTATTTTGTGTTACATTGCTGCCACTCTCAAGCTTTCAGAATGGGATAGAACCAAAAGAAAGCAAGGTGGAGGAAGGAAGGAGGATTGAAGATGAGGGGGTGGGGAAGAACATTTAAATAGTAAGCATCAATAAATGTAACCTTGGGGAAGCTGAGAAGTGTTGGGCGATAGACAATCATAGGGTAGGGAGCAGATGAAATAAGAAAGACCAGAATTGGAAGTAATGACACCGGAGGGTACCAGATAATTTGACAGAGCAAAAGAGCTAGTTGCATACAAATGCTAAAATAATTGTGTAATAAGTAGCCAAGTGTGTGTGTGTGTATGTGTGCGTATATTTCTGTGCACATGTTATCTAACTATATATATATATATACATATATCTTGGTGCTCAATTGCTCAGTTGTGTCCAACTCTTTGCAACCCCATGGGCTATAGCCTGCTGGTCTCCTCTGTCCATTGGATTCTCCAGCGAAGAATACTGGAGTGGTGGCCATTTTATCCTCCAGGGGTGTGCCTTAAAAAATATATATGCCTGAGTTCCCTTTCTAGTTCTAATGAACCGTAATCTCTGAGGGTGGGACCCAAATTTGTGTATTGAATAAATATTCTAAAAGTGATTTTTAAAAACTAGAACATTTGTAAATTACTGTCTAAAAGGCAAACTAGCCATAATTTAGTAATGTAATACATATAGCTATTTGTCTAGGAACATATATCTATAAAAGGCTGATGGCCAGTCAATAAGTTAATATCAGAAATTTTTAAAAGTACAGATTCTGGGATCATTATGCCCTTTATTTGTGTTGAGTATAGCACAGTATAATAAAAATACGAATCATGGGAAATTCCCTGATGGTCCAGTGGTTAAGACTACATGCTTCCAGTGCAGGGGACACTAGTTCAATGCCTGGTTGAGGAACTAATATCCCACATGCCACATGACATGGCCAAAAAAAATATTGATCATGAATAATATGGAAAATTATTTATATTCCTCACACTCTAAGGAAAAAATGCTTATATTATTAAATTTAGATATATTGTTATCACAAAGTCAGTTCTATTCAAATTTGACATAATTCCATTAATCTGAATGAATCTGCTGTTTCCCCATTTCCTTTATGTATTTTAAAAAATAAATTCTTCATACATATTTTTATGTTTTTTAAAAGGTAATTAAAGATAATTTTGAAGATTCTTACTGATTTTACCTTTACAAATCTTTCTTCTTAAAAATAAGTTTTTTTTCCAGTCCCATTTTATGAAATTGGTTGGACTGTTTTGGGCTGTCCACTCCCAAAGGGTCAAACAATTATTGTGCTAAGCATTAGGAATGCAGAGTTGAATGTGATATTACCTGGATACAGGAAGCTCAATATCTAGTGGGAAAGACAAGGTAATAAGCTGTTAGGACACAATGTGACAGTATTATATGGTGGCTCTCTATTGGAAAAAGTCTTTTCTAATCTAGTAGCATTTTCATGTCAGAAATTTATTGTGTAATACTGTTAAAAATCAAAGGACATATTGCATTTTTAAATGATGGGCGTATATGGATTTTAATTAGAAGAGGCATTAGACAGACATTTCCATTCAAAGACTTGCTTAGTTTTGGTGAAACTAAGTAGGATAGAGTATAGCTGTTTCTTAGCTCCAAACATTTTTTAAAAATGATGTTATAACCCATGTTTTAATGATGATTGTAAACGTGGCAGAAACTGAAGTGTGTTATTAAACATAAAAATACTGTATTGTGTTCAATATAATATCACAGACTTGGAGAGGACCTTAAAGAACAATCTAATGTAATTTTTGTTATGTGGGAACATTGAGGTAGAGTGGTTTGTGATTTGGCCAAGGCTGCTTAGCTTATGAATGACAGAGCTAGAAGCAAAACTTAGTCTGTGGCTTTTCTGCCAGTGTTCTTTCCACTGGAGAAAACTCCCAATAAGTTATGTTTTTGTTACAGTCCATACTTCGAAGACTTTTACCACATTCATAATATGTGGTATAAAATCAGCTAATTGTACTATTAATGAGTATGCAATTTTATGTTGCTTTTGGTATACATATATTGCAAAGATGCATAAAGATATGACATACTTTAATGTAATTCCAAAATGTCAGTTACAAAACATATGTATTTGCATAAAAAATGTCCTTAACATTTTTACAAAAAAGGCCCTTTTTCAAAGAGGAAACTCACTCTCATAGCTACTTAATAGAGTCTAGTGAAATACTCTTTTGATGTATAAGAAACATCCTGGGACAAGCTGCTTGTATATCTTTGAAATTAATCCTGTGTCAGTTGTTTCATTTGCTATTATATTCTCCCATTCTGAGGGTTGTATTTTCACTTTGTTTAAGTTTCCTTTGCTGCAAAAGCTTTTAAGTTTAATTAGATCTCACTTATTTGTTTTTGTTTCCATTATTCTAGGAAGTGGGTCATAAGGGATCTTGCTATGATTTATGTCATACTGTGTTCTGGCTATGTTTTCTTATAAGAGTTTTGTAGTTTCTGGTCTTACATTTAGGTCTTTAATCCATTTTGAGTTAATATTTGTGTATGGTATTAGGAAGTATTCTAATTTCATTTTTTTTGCACATAGTTGTCCAGTTCCTCTGGCAGCACTTATTGAAGAAACTGTCTTTTTCCCATTGTATATTCTTGCCTCCTTTGTCAAAGATAAGGTGCCCATATGTGCGTGAGGTGATCTCTGGGCTTTCTATCATGTTCCATTGGTCTGCACTTCTGGTTTTGTGCCAGTACCATATTGTCTTTATGACTGTAGCTTTGTGGTACAGTCTGAAATCAGATAAGTTTATAACTCCAGTTCCATTCTTCTTTCTCAAGATTGCTTTGGCTATTTGGGGTCCCATATGAATGTGAATTTTTTTTTTCCTAGTTCTGTGAAAAATGCTGTTGGTAATCTGATAGAGATTGCATTTAATCTGTAGATTGCTTTTGGTGGAATAGTCATTTTCACAATATTGATTCTTCCAACCTAGGAGCGTGGAATATCCCTCCATCTGTTTATATCATCTTTGATTTCTTTCATCAGTGTCTTATAGTTTTCTGTATATAGTTCTTTTGTCTGCTTAGGTAGGTTTATTCCTAGGTATTTTATTCTTTTAGTTGCAATGATAAATACCAGAAAAACAAACAACCCAATCAAAGTGGGCAAAAAACCTAACCAGACATTTCTCCAAAGAAGACATACAGATGGCTAATAAATACATGAAGAGATGCTCAACATCACTCATTAGAGAAATGCAAATCAAAACTACAATGAGATATCACCTCACACCACACAGAATGACCACAATCAAAAAATCCACAAACAGCAAGTATTGGAGAGGATGTGGAGAAAAGGGAACTCTCCTATACTGCTGGTGGGAATGTAAATTGATACAGCAACTATTGAAGACAGTATGGAGATTCCTTAAAAACTAGAAATAAAACCACCATATGACCCAGCAGTACCACTTCTAGGCATATACCCTGAAGAAACCAAAAGTGAAAAAGACACATGCACCCCAGTGTTCATTGCAGCAGTAGTTACAATAGCCATGGCATGGAAGGAACCTAGAAGTCCATTGACAGAGGAATGGATAAAGAAGCTGTGGTACATATATACAATGGAATACTACTCAGCCATGAAAAGAATGCATTTGAGTCAGTTCTAATGAGGTAGATGGACCTAGAGCCTATTATACAGAGTGAAGTAAATCAGAAAGAGAAAAGCAAATACGATGTATTAACACATATATATGGAATTTAGAAAAATGGTACTGAGGTATCTGTTCACAGAGCAGCAATGGAGATGCAGACCTAGAGAACAGACTTATGGACAAGGGTTGGGGAGAAGAGGGAGAGGGTGAATAAATGGGGAGAGTATCATGGATGCATATACACTAACATATGTAAATAGATAACCAGTGGGAATTTGCAGTGTGACTCAGGGGACTCAAACTGGGGCTTTGTAATAACCTAGAGGGATGGGAATGGGCGAGAAGTGGGAGGGAGATTTAAGAGGGAGGGGACATATGTACACCTATGATTAATTCATGGTGATGTATGACAGAAATCAAACCAGTATTGTAAAGCAATCATCAATCAATTAAAAATAAATATTAAAAAAAGGAACATCCAGGGGCATATTTTTCAGAACTGATACTTCATTTCTGACTGATTAATGGGTTCTACCACCTAAAGCTAAAATTACTCTGCTGGATTATATAACATGGTAGTCATTTTAGGTACCATGAAGCCTAACTTACTTAGGACCATACTCTTGTCTACTTTGGCCACAGTCACTGTTGGTCAATGAGTTAATTAAAAGGTGAATTAATTGAGAACATTCTTGCCATCCAGACCAGAAATAATATGATATAATGGAAAGCTACAATGACTTTTAGACATCGTGATTAACTAGTCATGTGAACTTAAACTCTGTGGGTCTCAGTTTTCTCCCATATACAGTCAGAAGTTTGGATAATATGTCCCAGCTCTTGTTATTTTGTGATACGTAATACATCTGAAAATTTGTTTTTTGTTTTGTTTTTTAATCCTCACTACGGTGCTAGGGGCTAGAATTATAGTTCACCTGAGTGTGGTCTTGATATAGAGTCCTATATCAAGGGGTAGAAACAGTTCCAGGGTGGCATGCCTTCTGCCTGACCCAGTTGGTAGGAAATCTGGCATATAATTTAGCAATGTATGTAAAATGTCAATAAAAGTAGGCGTATGGCCTGGAAACATGTTTAGGCTTTGCAAATTTTGTTTATCCATGCCAGTTTCTTTTCCAATGATATGAATAGCTGGACATTTAAATATTTGTGTATCACTGACTATTTAAAATGGTATAATGAAAGAACTCTTGAGGATCACAGTTTTTGTCATGTCACAATTTACAAGGATTTTTACTTTTCTGTACTTTGAAGGTCTTAAAAGTCGACTCAGTTGTTGATGTTTTTCTTCTATCTCTACTTAGTTGGAACAGAAGCTGAAGCACAGGTTTTGTATGCTTCTGTTTACATGAAATTATAGAGGTTGTGGTGTTATCTGTGCGTTACAAAACCCAGGAAATGGGGATGCTAGTAGCCCATTAAACTCTGTGCTAGATTGAAGGAATTAGGCATTAAATTATTTCTGTTGTGATTTCTGGTTCTAAATGGAGCTAATCATAAGATGTTGTAACTATATTTGAGTATTGCTTGGATTTCATTTTACAGGATGAAGGAGTTGTTAAAGAAATCCCTATTACTCATCATGTTAAGGAAGGATATGAGAAAGCAGATCCTGCACAGTTTGAGTTGCTCAAAGTTCTTGGTCAAGGATCCTTTGGAAAGGTAATGAATTCTTTTTTCCCTCATTTGTTTTTCTTTTAAACATTTAGCAAAAAACTGAACACATAGGTAGAAATCTGATAAATGTGCCGTTTCTAAATTATCAAATGATACACACAAAGGAAGGTCTAATTTCACTCCTTTTCTGTCGTTTTTTAAATCCCATTTCTTTATACTTCTGTGTAATAATCAATGTTTTCTAATCTCCTGGGATCACTGATTTCTCCAGGACAATATATAACCTGCTATTCATTTGCTACCTAAATCAAGAAAGTTTGAGTTTTGTAAAAGAGGTCTTCTTTCTCTGTTCACATGCTGTCATGATCTCAGCCTTCTCTTGGTGATTTTTTCCTTAGCTCTGTCACAGAAGTCAGAATGAATGTATCAGTTCATGTATGAATGCATGAATTATTAATCTATCATCTGTTATAAAAAATGTGAATGTACAGCTATGCAAAAAATGCAAGAAATGCAAAAAAGCAAAATGGTTGTCTGAGGAGGCCTTACAAATAGCTGTGAAAAGAAGGGAACTGAAAAGCAGAGGAGAAAAGGAAAGATATACCCATTTGAACGCAGAGTTCCAAAGAATAGCAAGGAGAGATAAGAATGCCTTCCTCAGTGATCAATGCAAAGAAATAGAGGAAAACAATAGAATGGGAAAGACTAGAGATCACTTCAAGAAAATGAGAGATACCAAGGGAACATTTTATGCAAAGATGGGCTCAATAAAGGACAGAAATGGTAGGGACCTAACAGAAGCGGAAGATATTAAGAAGAGGTGGCAAGAATACACAGAAGAACTGTACGAAAAAGATCTTCATGACCCAGATGATCATGATGGTGTGATCACTCACCTAGAGCCAGACATCCTGGAATGTGAAGTCAAGTGGGCCTTAGGAAGCATCACTACGAACAAAGCTAGTGGAGGTGATGGAATTCCAGTTGAGCTGTTTCAAATCCTGAAAGATGATGCTCTGAATATGCTGCACTCAATATGCCAGCAAACTTGGAAAACTCAGCAGTGGCCACAGAACTGGAAAACGTCAGTTTTCATCGCAATCCCAAAGAAAGGCAATGCCAAAGAATGCTCAAACTACTGCACAGTTGCACTCATCTCACAGGCTAGTAAAGTAATGCTCAAAATTCTCTAAGTCAGGGTTCAGCAATATGTGAACTGTGAACTTCCAGATATTCAAGCTGGTTTTAGAGAAGGCAGAGGAACCAGAGATCAAGTTGCCAACATCCGCTGGATCATCGAAAAAGCAAGAGAGTTCCAGAAAAACATCCATTTCTGCTTTATTGACAATGCCAAAGCCTTTGACTGTGTGGATCACAATAAACTGTGGAAAATTCTGAAAGAGATGGGAATACCAGACCACCTGACCTGCCTCTTGAGAAACCTGTATGCAAGTCAGGATGTAACAGTTAGAATTGGACATGGAACAACAGACTGGTTCCAAATAGGAAAAGGAGTGTGTCAAGGCTTTATATTGTCACCCTGCTTATTTAACTTATATGCAGAGTACATAATGAGAAACGCTGGGCTGGGAGAAGCACAAGCTGGAATCAAGATTGCTGGGAGAAATATCAATAACCTCAGATACGCAGATGACACCACCCTTATGCAGAAAGCGAAGAAGAACTAAAGAGCCTCTTGATGAAAGTGAAAGAAGAGAGTGAAAAAGTTGGCTTAAAGCTCAACATTCAGAAAACTAAGATCATGGCATCTGGTCCCATCACTTCATGGGAAATCGATGGGGAAACAGTGGAAACAGTGTCAGACTTTATTTTTTTGGGCTCCAAAATCACTGCAGATGGTGATTGCAGCCATGAAATTAAAAGACGCTTACTCCTTGGAAAGAAAGTTATGACCAACCTAGATAGCATATTAAAAGCAGAGACATTACTTTCCCAACAAAGGTCCATCTAGTCAAGGCTATGGTTTTCCCAGTAGTCATGTATGGATGTGAGAGTTGGAGTATAAAGAAAGTTGAGTACCAAAGAATTGATGCTTTTGAACTGTGGTGTTGGAGAAGACTCTTGAGAGTCCCTTGGACTGTGAGGAGATCCAACCAGTCCATCCTAAAGGAGATCATTCCTGGGTGTTCGTTGGAAGGACTGATGTTGAAGCTGAAACTCCAATACTTTGGCCACTTCATGCGAAGAGCTGACCACTGGAAAGGACCCTGATGCTGGGAAAGATTGAGGGGAGGAAAGGAAGGGGACAACAGAGGATGAGATGGTTGGATGGCATCACCGACTCAATGGACATGGGTGTGGGTGGACTCCGGGAGTTGCTGATGGACATGGAGGCCTGGCGTACTGCGGTTCATGGGGTTGCAAAGAGTCGTACACGACTGAGCGACTGAAGTGAATTGAACAGCTATGGTAAGTACTGGGTAATATAGGGATTATATAATACTCCTCCCTTCACAGGGCTTTAATTTCAAGGGAAAAAGCAAAATTGAGGAGGATAAACTCTGACACTCATTATTAAAATTGGTTATTCGGTGCTTACTTGTATATGATTATTAGAAAACAAGTTTGTATGTCGGTTCCTGAGTTTTGTATACCTAGCATCTAAATTACGAAGAATATTACATACAGGTATTAAGTAACAGTATATAGGAAACAGCAACAACAGCAATTTAAGCGAAGGAAGATTGTGAGAAAACTACTAGTTTCTAATTTCAGGGTGGCTGAGATTTAGTTTCCAAAGGGAAAGTAAGGCAGTTGAGAATTGCTGATTTATTATACTCTGAAACATTTTAAGAGAAAGACATTATAAACTGTGGAAAATTCTGAAAGAGATGGGAATGCCAGACCATTTGACCTGTCTCTTGAGAAACCTGTATGCAGGTCAGGAAGCAGCAGTTAGAACTGGACATGGAACAACAGACTGGTTCCAGGTAGGAAAAAGAGTATGTAAAGGATGTATACTGTCATCCTGCTTATTTAACTTATATGCAGAGTACATCATGAGAAACGCTGGGCTGGAAGAAACACAAGCTGGAATCAAGATTGCCAGGAGAAATATCAATAACCTCAGATATGCAGATGACACCACCCTTATGGCAGAAAGTGAAGAAGAACTAAAGAGTCTCTTGATGAAAGTGAAAGAGGAGAGTGAAAAAGTTGGCTTAGAGCTCAACATTCAGAAAACTAAGATCATGGCATCTGGTCCCATCACTTCATGGGAAATAGATGGGGAAACAGTGGAAACAGTGTCAGACTTTATTTTGGGGGGCTCCAAAATCACTGCTGATGGTGATTGCAGCCATGAAATTAAAAGATGCTTACTTCTTATAAGGAAGGTATGGCCAACCTAGATAGCATATTTAAAAGCAGAGACATTACTTTGCTAACAAAGGTCCATCTAGTCAAGGTTATGGTTTTTCCAGTGGTCATGTATGGATGTGAGAGTTGGACGGTGAAGAAAGCTGAGCACTGCAGAATTGATGCTTTTGAAGTGTGGTGTTGGAGAAGACTCTTGAGAGTCTCTTGGACTGCAGGGAGATCCAATCAATCCATCCTAAAGGAGATCAGTCCTGGGTGTTCATTGGAAGGACTGATGTTGAAGCTGAAATTCCAATACTTTGGCCACCTCATGCAAAGAGTTGACTCATTGGAAAAGACCCTAATGCTGGGTAGGATTGGGGGCAGGAGGAGAAGGGGACAACAGAGGATGAGATGGTTGGATGGCATCACTGACTCGATGGACATGGGTTTGGGTAGACTCCGGGTGTTGGTGATGGACAGAGATGCCTGGTCTGCTGCGATTCATGGGATCGCAAAGAGTCGGACATGACTGAGCGACTGAACTGAACTTTGTGTATACCACTTTTAAAGTAACATTGGTGAATATAAAGTAGACGTTAATTGTCTTAAAGTAATCTAATGTCTGTGTGGTATAAAATACAACATGTAAAATGTAGAGAGACATTTTCAGGACACAAAACGGCAAACTGGGGTGGATTATTGTTTGGTAGTGAATTGGTACAAGAGTCATATGATGACAAGGAGATAGGACTTGAATAATTATGCTGGGGAGAGTAAAACTAGAAGGATTTTTAATAGATGTGTGTATCTGTGTGTGTGTTGGCGGGAGTGATGGGGAGGGAGGTGGGAGGGGGGTTCTGGAAGGGGAACACATGTACACCCATGGCGGGTTCATGTCAATGTATGGCAAAACTAATACAATATTGTAAAGTAAAAAATAGATTAAAAAAAAACTGACCTGTAGAGGAGGCATGTGCATCCTGAACACCTTTATTTTTTTTAGTTACTAAAAGTAGAGTATTTTAAAATAATATTTTACATACTATTTTTATGACGTTAATTTTAGAAGAACAGAGATGAATTTCTTTTATATCCCCAATATATAAATGCTTGCATATTGACTTGAATAAAATCTCACCAGGCAAACATTTCAAGCCATTAAAAGTGTCTGTCTTGTTATTTGATACACACACACACTTATCCATATGTGTATTTATTTATATCCAGCTTTGTTCCAGAAAGGATTTAAGGCTTTCATAAATGAATACTAAAGAAAATAAAATTAAAAATAAGTGGGGATAATGATGGAAACAGAAAAATTAGAGCAGGAAAGATGAGTTGAAACCAGAAATAAACTTTGTTGTTCACAAATGCATGGTATAATGGCCTCAAAATTTTTGGCCACCTTATAAAGAGGCTGATACATTTAATTGTATGATTATTGGCAGAATCTTTAAGAAATATATCAAACAGAACAGAGAAAATTTTCTTTATGGAGCTTCATAAAGAAAATACAGTACAACATAATGAAATATCTTCAATAATATCTTCACACTAAATATAGAAACATGCTGGACAAGTTGTCAATATGGTCCTTAAAAAATTCAGGGAACATCAGCTTTGTGCAGGAAATTTGATTTAACAAGGATATCAAAGAAACCCTTTTAAAAATTCCTAATACTAAAATACAGAATAGTGATCCTTGTGCAGGTCATCAACCAAAGAAATATTAAGGAAGTGGCTTAATTTTTTCCTCCTAGGATGTGAAAACACATGCTTGTCAGTATTACATCATTTGTGTAGGCATTGTGTGGTTGGGACTTGTTATATGCCAAACCTAGTCAGGAATTTGGCCAAGGCTGTGAATCAGATAAGTGTAGGAGCTGTTCCAAGAAACCTTGAGCTGTAGTCTTATTTATAAGTTTTTCTATGAAAGTGCCATTGTTAAAATGCAATAAATGTATTTTAGCATATATAAACCTTTGTGACATTGAATATCTATACAGTCTATTTAATCAGGAAAAATACTATGACAATCAGTTGTAAAATTGTACTTTAAAGATGCATGTATTATCATGAAAGATGCATATAAAATTCTGTAGTAAGCACATCGAGTAATGTGTGGATTGAAATGAAGTATACCAAACAACTTATGTTGTTGTTGTTGTTTAGTTGCTTAGTCATGCCTGATTCTTTTGTGACCCCATGGACTCTAGTTCACCAGACTCCTGTGTCCATGAGATTTCCCACGCAAGAATACTGGTGTAATTAGCCATTTCCTTCTCCAGGGGATCTTCCCAACCTCAGAATCAAACCTGTCTCCTGCTTTGGCAGGCAGATTCTTTACCACTCAACCACCAAATGATACATATAAAATTCTGTAATAAGCACATTAAGTAATGTGTGAATTGAAATAAAGTATACTAGATAACTTATTTATTTTAAAACACAATAAAACACATGAAAACATCTTTGGCATTATCAGACTAGCCTTTCATATATTTCACATGTCAAGTCATATTTACATAAAGCATACATTTTAACATTCCTTTTTTTTTTTTTTGCTTTTTTGATAGTAAAACCTTTAAATATAGGACTTAAAAATGAATTTTTGAAAATATCAAACCCTTGCCCTCTTGAGTAATTGATTAAATATATGTGTTTACAACTTAAAATTTCTTGCAGTTGTTCCTTTCTTTCAAATTAGTGTTAAAACTGTGCAGTTTTTCACTTCGCTTCAGCCAGCAAATACTTCTTAATGGAGTCCATATGACAGAGAGAAAGTATGTTGGGGTAATTCACTCATTCATTTCTCTTTTGAACAATTTCTGAGAATTGGATTAGGGTGACTGTAAAGAAACCTCTCTTATCAGGAGAGATATGTTTTTAGATAACAGTAATTTGAAATCACGCAGCTTCTTTTAGTTGATCATGGGAAGAAAGTAGAGTGAGATGATGGTTTCTTATGCTAGGAAAGTTCATTCATTAGACCTGAAAAGAACAAATCAGGTAATGAAAAAATAAACAATTACTTCCCTAGACTGTGAATGATGGCTTCTATTAGATGTCATATTGAGATATTAGTGAGTGTTTTAAGAGTTAGGGGAACAGTGGCCGCTTTGTCTGTCTTTTCAGAAAACCTGGACTCTTGTTTTCTTCCTTTCTTAACTGCCTCTTTTTACCCTCTGTATTCCATTCTTTTCAGCCCCACTAAAGGCTGTGTTCTAGAACAGTAGTTCTCAAAGTGTGATCTTACTACCCTTGGACATCCACAAGACACTTTCAGGGGAGTCCTTAAGAACAAGACTGTGTTATAATAATACTAAGATATTATTTGTAAATTTTTTGGCACTTTGGCACAATCCAGGAAGTGATTTTAAACTACCAGTAATCATTATGACCTTCACTGCCACACATAGTTAGAAAAATACAAGTTTTACTTAAGAATGTCCTTGATGAGGTGTTAACAATGATTAGATTTATCAAATATCAATCCTTGAGTATGCTTCTGTTTAATATTGTTGGATGAAAAGAGAAGTACCCAAAGTACTTTAGCTGCATACCAAAAAAGTATGATTGTCTCAAGACAGAATACTTGTGAATTTTTTTAATTGTGAGCTACACTAGACACTTTTTTCATGAAATGTCATTTTTCTGTGAAAAATGATTGACAAACTATAATTACTTAAACTTGGGCATTTGGTAGATGTTTTCCTCAAAAATGAATGGAGTGAACCTGTTATTTCATGGAAAACAACTTAGTATTTTAGCCAATGATAAAATTTGAGCTTTGAAGCAAAAAATTAGAATTTTGGCCAATTTTTATTTGCCAATGTGCTCAACATGTTCTCAGTACTCAAAAGACTTTCCTGATGAGATTGCTACTGTCAACATTTGGAAGATCTGCATAACTCAGCGAACCAGTGTTTTTGAGTTGACAAACACATGATGTTATCAAATCAGCCATCAGTGCAAAATCCATTCAACATGTCCCATAGACAAGTGGATTATTATGTAAAAGAATATGGACAGTTAATTGATGTGGTTTCAGATTTTTCACTGCAACTAATCTTTAAGAAACTTCTACTTGTCAAAATCTTGTGTCATATCAAAGAAGAATAACCACAATTATATGAAAAGGCTATTAAAATACGCCTCCCTTTTCCAAATACATAACTGTGTGAAGCCTGATTTTCTTCTTTTAATTTAAGCAAAGCAGTTTAATTGCAAAAGATCGAATGTAGAAGCAGATACGAGAATCCATCTATTTTCAGTTAAGCCAGATATTAGGGACTTGTAGAAATGTAAATCAGTGTCAGTCTTCTCAGTGATTTTTTTTGGTTTGTTTTGGAAAAAATAGTCATTTTTATAAAAAATATTCACATGTAGTAAGTTTATTGTTTTTAATCAATAAATACATAGTTAATTTTTTGCTGTAATTTCTAATACAGTAAATATCAATCGATATAACCCACAAAAACAAAGGTACTTTGGAGTCATCAGTAACTTTTAAGTTTGTAAAAGAATTCTTAAGACCAAAAATAATTGAGAAATGCTTTCTTGGAAGAAACTGAAAAAGATAGTTCTCCTACTTGTAATGAAGTCATCACTCATGAAATAACTTGACTCCTTTGTTGTCAATATCTTGACCACCTGATATTGATTAGAAAAAAAGGAAACTGTTTATCAACATTTATTTGTCCATGTCAGCAAAATTGAATGAAAACTAAGTCTGGTTCTTATGGTTAATGCTATTTGCATAACTTTGAAGCTTTTGTGTGTATGTTATGGCAGTTAATTTAATCTGCTTTTTAAAAACTTATATAGACTGAAATCAGCTATACAAATACATATAAGTCTATGGTTTTTCACTGATGAAATAGTAAGTAATGGTATGCAATTTGGAGGAAAGGTGGGAAAAAAGACTGGTTGGTCTACACACAAAGTATGAGAAGCACTACAGTAGATGATTGTGAAAATCGATAAAACTGAAATGGTCCTTGAGTTTAGGTCTGATACAAGAATAGGAGAAGGAGAGATTAAGTAATGATTAAATGAAGTAATGATTAAATGAACCCCCCCCACTTGCCCAGTTGGCTGATATATAATTATCACATAGAATATTTGGAATAAAGAATTTTAAGCTCTACCATAGGAAAAAGACAAAAATTACTTAGAAGCTCTCCAATCTGCAGTTTTATGTATACAAATTAGTTAATTTGATCACATTTTAAATTTATCAGTATTTGAATAGAGCTTGTTAAGAGTTGAGGATGGCAGTTGAGGCAGTGAACACTAATTTAAAACTGGAAACACTTTACTAGTAAATAACTGTTATGAAACTATAATATACTCATATTTATCTTCATAACTGAGGCTTTTTAAAACTTACCTTTTAATGAATTATTTCTTGGTTTGAAAATATGAGAAATTATTACTTTAAGCTTAGTCAGTAACTTTCATTTTTTTATTGAAATATCTGCCATCATGATTCTTTCACTTGGCAGATAGATGAGAATTGCCTCTGATATCTTATTAGAAAATAAAGTGAAAATTTTAGTCACTCATTCTTGTCTGGCTCTTTGTGACCCCATGGACTGTAGCCCTCCAGGCTCCTCTGTCCATGGAATTCTCCAGGCAAGAATACTGAAGTGGGTTGCCTTTTCCTCATGACCAAGGTGTGGACCTGGGTCTCCTGCATCACAGGCAGATTCTTTACCATCGGAGTTACCAGGGAAGCCCTATTAAAAAACAAAATACCTGGTAACTTCGAAAATGGACCAATTCAGTTCAGCTCAGTCGCTCAGTCGTGTCTGACTCTTTGCGACCCCATGAATCACAGCACACCAGGCCTCCCTGTCCATCACCAACTCCCGGAGTCTACCCAAACCCATGTCCATCGAGTTGGTGATGTCATCCAGCCATCTCATCCTCTGTCGTCCCCTTCTCCTCCTGCCCACAATCCTTCCCACCATTAGGGTCTTTTCCAATGAAGAGATGGGAATACTAGACCATCTGACTTGTCTCTTGAGGAAGCAACAGTTAGAACTGGACATGGAACAACAGACTGGTTCCAAATAGGAAAAGGAGTATGTCAAGGCTGTATATTGTCACCCTGCTTATTTAACTTATATGGAGAGTACGTCATGAGAAACGCTGGGCTGGAAGAAGCACAAGCTGGAATCAAGATTGCCGGGGGAAATATCAATAATCTCAGATATGCAGATGACACCACCCTTATGGCAGAAAGCGAAAGAAGAACTAAAGAGCCTCTTGATGAAAATGAAAGAGGAGAGTGAAAAAGTTGGCTTAAAGCTCAACATTCAGAAAACTAAGATCATGGCATCTGGTCCCATCACTTCATGGGAAATAGATGGGGAAACAGTGTCAGACTTTATTATTTTGAGCTCCAAAATCACTGCTGATGGTGATTGCAGCCATGAAATTAAAAGACGCTTACTCCTTGGAAGCAAGGTTATGACCAACCTAGATAGCATATTTAAAAGCAGAGGCATTACTTTGCCAATGAAGGTCCGTCTAGTCAAGGCTATGGTTTTTCCAGTAGTCTTGTATGGATGTGAGAGTTGGACGGTGCAGAAAGTTGAGCGCTGAAGAATTGATGCTTTTGAACTGTGGTGTTGGAGAAGACTCTTGAGAGTCCCTTGGACTGAAAGAAGATCCAACTAGTCCATCCTAAAGGAGATCATTCCTGGGTGTTCGTTGGAAGGACTGATGTTGAAGCTGAAACTCCAATACTTTGGCCACCTCATGCAAAGAGTTGACTCATTGGAAAATGGACCAATAGGAAACTAGTAATGAAGGTGTCAAATTAACAGTGATTAGATTTGTTTGCTCTGTATTAAGAAAACAAAAAAGGAGCTTGTGTCTCATAAGGAGCTCCCTTAACTCAAATTGTCTTTCATTATATTATTTATCTCATATCACAAACTTCTCAAATGCTCTTTTAAATTTTCTTTTCCACAGTAGTATGTATGAGCATGTGATTTACTAAGTGAATGAAAGTGAGAAAGTGTAAACTAAGTATAACTCATAGGGAAAGGCATATCTTTATACAATTAGAGAATATGTAAGGATATTTTTATATGCTAATGTATATGTATAGCAGGACTGGCTTGGGATGTGAATTTCACTTTTTAAATTTTAATTCTCCTATTAGGTATTTCTTGTTAGAAAGAAGACCGGTCCTGATGCTGGACAACTCTATGCAATGAAGGTGTTAAAAAAAGCTTCTTTGAAAGGTAGAAGATCAGAAAGCTTATTAAAATAGAACTTGGTAAAACTTGTTTTAATAAATGTGCTATGTATTGCCTATATGAGTAGATTTAGTTTCCTTTTAACATTAGTAATTGTTACAGCGTTCTAGTGGTAAGTGATATTTCTAGGTTTGATATTGACATATACTCTAATTTAGTGAGAGTGTATCCTGGTAAAAAAAAATAATGGGATAAAAAGTGATACATTTTATTTAATTTAAAATGAACTTGTTTTATTAAACTATATTCTTTTTCTTCAAGATTCTTATTTTTTCTGTTCCATCTGTTGGTATTACATATTGAGAAGGCACAGCCACCTGCATACACTTATATACACTGTCTTCCAGGCTGTGATAAGAATAACACTGTGCTCAGTTTTAATCAACGAACTCATTTGAACACTGAATGCTTATCTGCCAAATAACATTGTGGCACTTAACCCATTTCTAGATCTAAACTGAATTTGTTAGCTTTTAGACTATGGTAATTACTGCCTAAGAATATGGACTTCAAATTCAGACACTTACAAAAGTTATATTTTAAATTTCTATATTTGTGTTTGGTGAATTATTGATGGGATCTCTACTGAAATTATATGCAAGAACAATATACTCTACCCTTCTGTAATTTTTAGTTCGAGACAGAATTCGGACAAAGATGGAGAGGGATATACTGGTGGAAGTAAATCATCCATTTATTGTCAAATTGCACTATGGTATGTAATCTTTTTAAAAAAAATATGGAGTTAGAGAACTAAGTTTTCCTTTCAGACAATAATGTAACATAAGATAAACACTTCAAACAGGAAATAAATATGGAATGATTTAATACTTTCAACTGTGTAAAACATACTTATCTGAAATAAGAATTAATATCCAGCTTTTAGTTGTATTTCTTATATTTGTTGGTTAACTTGTCTAAGGTAACAAGATAGTGTCTTTTGACTACTTGTCTAGTAGAATTTCTGTACTCTACTAGGCTATACCTCTAGGGATCTTAAGGTATAAACTACTGTGATAATTTCTTCAAAACTTTCTTGTGTTTGAATGGGTTCCTCTTACATGTTTATAATGATCATATTAGTCTTATTTCCTCATCCTATTGAAGAGAACCATATGGTATACTAGTCTATTTGAGTTATTTTTTCTTATATTTAGAGGGAGAGGAATACTAGTGAGAAGCAATAGGTACAATGGAAAGAACATGAATTTGGAGTCAAAGAATTCTGAGTTTTTTTTTCAATTGAGGTATAGTTGATTTACAGTATTATATGTTTCAGGTGTACAATATAGTGATTCACAATTTTTGAGGTTATATTCCATTTATACTTATTATAAAATATTTGTTATATTCCCTGTGTTATACTATATATCCTTGTAGCTTATTTATTTTATACATAGTGGTTTGTACCTCTTAATCCCATACCCCTATCTTTCCACTTTCCCCTACCTTTCCCCATTGGTAACCACTAGTTTGTTCTCCATAAGTTTGTTCCTTTTTTGTTAAATTCACTAATTTATTTTTTGATTCCAAATGTAAGTGATATCATCCAATATTTGTCTTTGTAAGACATATTTCACTAAGCATAATACCCTCTAAGCCCATCCATGTTGTTGCAAATGACAATATTTCATTATCTGTTATGGGTGAGTAGTACTCCATTGTGTATGTGTGTGTAGATGTGTGTATGTGTGTGTATGTATATACATATATATTTTCCACATCTTTATTTAATACATTTACCTGTTGATGGATACTTAGGTTACTTCCATATCTTGTGTACTATAAAAGATTCTGCTGTGAACATTGTGGTGCATATATTTTTTGTGGCAATATTTTCATTTACTTCATATATATATACTTAGGAGTGAAATTGCTGAGTTATATTTTTATTCTTTTGAGGAATCTCTGTACTGTTTTCCACAGTGCTTGCACCAATTTACATAACTTCTGACAGTGTACAAGGGTTTCATTTTGTCCACATCCTTGCCAACATTTGTTATTTGCAGTCATTTTCATGATATACATTTTTGATAGATGTGAGATGGTATCTAATTGGGGTTTTGATACTATGATGATTAGCTATATTGAACATCTTTTCATGTGCTAGTTGGCCATCTGTATGTCTTCTTTGGAAAAATGTCTATTCAGGTCTTCTGCCCATTTTTTTAATTGGGTTGTTTGTTTTTTTGGTGATGAGATATATGGGCTGTTTATATATTTTGAATATTAGCTCCTTATTAGTCATATCATTTGAAAATATTTTCTCCAACTTAGTAGATTTTCTTTTCATTTTGTTGATGGTTTCCTTTGCTGTGCTAGAGCTTTTCATTTTAATTAGGTCTGATCTGTTTATTTTTGCTTCTGTTTCCTTTGCCTAAGAGACAAATCCCAAAAAACATTGCTTTGATTTATGTCAGAGTGTTCTACCTATGTTCTCTTCTAGAAGTTTTATGGTTTATTGTCTTACATTTAGGTCTTTAATCCATTTTGAGTTTATTTTTATATATGATGTTAGAGAATTTCATTCTTTTACATGCAGCTGTCCAATTTTCCCAGCACCACTTACAGAGGAGACTCCCTTTTTCTCTTTTGTATATTCTTGTCACCTTTGTTGCAGATTAATTGATCATAGGTGTGTGGGTTTATATATGGGCTCTCTATTCTGTTCTGTTGATCTATATGTCTCTATTTATGTCACTACATACTGTTTTGATTGCTGTAGCTTTTAGCATGGTCTGAAGTCAGGGAGTGTGATGCCTCTAGCTTTGTTCTTCTTCTTCATGATTGTTTTGGCTATTCAGGGTCTTCAGTATTTTCATACAAATTTTAAAGTTACTTGTTCTGGTTCTGTGGAAAATGCCAGTGGTATTTCAGTAGGGACTGCATTGAATCTTTAGATTGCTTTGGGCAGTATGGTCATTTTAACTATTAATTCTTCCAACCCTTGCAGTTATGAATTTTAATAATGGCTCCATTGCCAATTTATTGTATGCATGAGATTATGACATTTAACTTCCCTGGGGAATTCAAAGGCAAAAATTACTGATCCAGTCTACTATGTTGCTCTCAGTTTTTAAAATTTAGAAGAGTAGCAGCCATTTATTTTATTTTTAGGTAATTTTACAAATATACATTATAGTAATTACTCAACTCTCTATAAAAAAAGATCTAGAATTTTTCACCCATTATTCTTTCATTCCTCATTACTCAAATGGAATGAAAGTAGTAGTAGTATCTAAAGATCTCCTTCCTTGAATCTCTGGGATATCATTAGATTAATCACTAAACACCAGTTTTATGCAAAATATTCTGTTAAAATCAGTAGGCTCTAGAGGGGATATAATCTCTGATCTTAAGAAATTTATAATGTATAGGGAACACAGACATATAAGACCAATTAATTTTATAAATCAAAATGGATTAAGGTACCATAAGATATAAATAAAGTACAATGAGATCTCAAAAGTAGCAGCAAGTAATTCTGATGGGGAAGAGTGGAAGGACGTTGTGGGGAAATGTGAAAAGGAGGAAGTCCTTAATAGAAGAAAGAAGGGGTGACATTTTTGTTGAGCTTGACAGAATTAGTAGATTTTCAATAGATGGAGAAGTAGAGTTCAGGCAATTGCAGTAGATTCTGGTGCTTCATAAATGAGGAAAATGATGATGTTACAAGTTTCTATGTAGAGCTACATGTAGACCATCTGATATATTCTGGAAAGGGGTTTATAACTTTTCAATACTAGTTTTAATTTTGAAATAATGTTATCCAATAATGGACCATGTAAGTAAATGGTTAATTTCAGTATAGTGTTCAGTGATAAAATTCTAAACAGCTATATTAAGTAAAAAGTATACTAAGCTTTGTAAGCCTTAAAAATTGTTATGTCTGCATTTTAATTTCTAATTAGCCTTTCAGACTGAAGGGAAGCTGTATTTAATATTGGATTTTCTCAGGGGAGGAGATGTCTTCACAAGATTATCCAAAGAGGTGAGTATTTGTAAATCTTGGTATATTTTATTGAAACAAAACTAAGACATTGTTGTTTTGCTAATTACTTTTTGCTATGGAAATTTTAAATGTTCTTTTTTTTGGTTACATAATATTTCATGAATGTGCCAGTTAATGGCACTTTCTGACTGTCATTTAAATCATTTCAATGCGTTACTCATTTTTCTCAGGAATAAGATCAGTATAAATAACTGGATGAAGTAGATAGGGGCAAGCTTAGGACTTTGGCTACTCAAGCTACCAAAATGCCTTTGGGAGTAACCTTTAATTTATTCATGTTTAAAACAGCTTTAGCGAGGTACAGTTGACATACAACAAACTACTTACTAAAGTACATGCTTTGGGAAATTTTGACATTTGTGTAAACTTAAAAAACCATCAACACAATCAAAATAATTAGTTTATCCATCATCCCCAACAGTTTTCCTTGTGTTCTTTTGTAATGCTTCCCTCCTGCCCCACCACTACTGAATCTACTTTCTGTTACTATTTGGTTTGCATGTTCTAGGACTTTATATAAATGAAATCATATGGTATGTATTGTTTTTTTGTCTGGCTTATTTAACTTAGCATAATTATTTTGAGATTCATTCAGGTTGTGGCATGCATCAGTTCATTTTTATTGCTGAGTGGTATTCCACTGTATAGTTACACAATGATTTGTCTATTCATTCACTTATTGATGGATATACATTTTTTGCAGTTTTTGGATAATACTAATAAAGCTAATAGAAATGTTCATGTATCGACATATGTTTTTGTTTTTCATGGTTAAGTTTCTAAGAATATAATGACTGGGTTATATAGTAGGTCTATATTTTAACTTATTTTAAAGATGCTGTCAAGCTATTTTCCAAAGAGATTGTATAATTTTTACATTCTCACCAGCAGTATATGAGAGTTTCAGTTGTTCCACATTCTTACCAACGCTTGGTATGGTCAGTCTTGTTTTAATTTTGTATATCTGATAAGTGTATGGTGATACCTTATTGTGGTTTTGAATTTTTATAGCCCTAATGATTAATGAGGTTGAACATCTCTTCATGTGCTTTTTTGATAAAATGTCTGTATCTAAACAGACATTGGGCCCATTTTTTATTGGATATTTTTTTATTACTGAATTTTGAAAGTTTTTATATATTTTGAATGCTAGGTCCTTTATCATATATGTTTGAAAATATTTTCTTCTGGTCTATTGTTTATCCTTTCATTCTCTTTAACAGTGTCTTTCAAAAAGCAGAAGTTCTTAGTTTTGATGATGTCTAATTTATAATACTTTTTTCCTTTTATGAATGATAGTTTTTGGTGTCCTGTTTAAGGAATATTTGCTTCATCCCAGGTCACAAAGATTTTCTCTTAGGTTTTCTAGAAGTTTTCAAGTTTTTGGTTTTACATGTATGTTTATAATCAATTTTGAGTTCCTTTTCATATATGGTGATAAGTATGTGTTACAGTCCTTTTCACAGTTATCCATATTTTACTGATACATAAGAAATGTAGAACTGTATTTGAGTTTTGAAAATAGAATCCTTTTTATTTCAGGCATTTTTTAAAACTTTTAATTTGGAATTTGGATATAGCTGATTAATAATGTTGTGATAGTTTCAGGTGAACAGCTGAAGGAACTCAACCATACATCTTGTCCTCTTTTTGCATATAGATATCTGATTGTTTTAGCATCATCATTTGAAAAGACTGTGCTTTCTTCCCCCTTATGGATCACAGTCTTTTTGGCAAAGAGGCTTGTGTAACTCAATGAAGCTATGAGCCATACTGTGCAGGGCCATCCAAGATGGATGGGTCACAGTGAAGAGTTCTGACAAAATGTGATCCATTGGTGGAAGAAATGGCAAACAGTGCCAGTATTCTTGCCTTGAGAATCCCATGAACACTATGAAAATGGAAAAAAAAAGAAATAGAAGATAGCCCTGGAAATTGAGCCCCCCAAGGTTGGAAGGTGTCCATTATGCTATTGGGGAAGAGCAGAGGGCAATTACTAATAGCTCCAGAAAGAATGAAGTGACTGTGCCAAATTGGAAAATATGCTCAGTTGTGGATGTGTTTGGTGGTGAAAGTAAAAGTTCAATACACAGCAATATTTCATAGGAACCTGGATGTTAGGTTCATGAATCAAGGGAAATTTGACATGGTCAAGCATAAGATGGTGAGTTTGAACATTGACATCTTCGGAATCACTGAACTAAAATGGACAGGAATGGGTGTGACCATGATATCTACTACTGTGGGCAAGAATCCCATAGAAGAAATGGAGTAACCCTCATAGTCAACAAAAGAGTCCAAAATACAGTACTTGGGTACAATCTCAAAAACGACAGAATGATCTTGGTTCAACATTACAGTAATCCAAGTCTATGCCCCAACCACTGATGCCAAAGAAGCTGAAGTGGACTGGTTCTATGAAGGCTTACAACACCTTCTAGAACTAACATCAAAAAAAGATATCCTTCTCATCATAGGGGGATTGCACTGCAAAAGTAGGAAGTCAAGAGATACCCAGGATAACAGGCAAGTTTGGTCTTGGAGTACAAAATGAAGCAGGGCAAAGGCTAACAGAGTTTTGTTAAGAGAACATGCTGGTTATAGCAAACACCTTTTGCCAAAACCCAAGAGACAATTTTATACATGGAAATCACCAGATGGTCAACACCAAAATCAGATTGATGATGTTCTTTGAAGCTTAAGATGGAGAAGCTCTATACAGTCAGCAAAAACAAGACATAAAGTTAACTGTGGCTCAGATCATGAGCTCCTTATTGGAAAATTCAGGCTTAAATTTAAGAAGTGGGGAAAAGCACTAGGCCATTCAAAGTGTAAGAGGCTTAGTTGTGTCTGACTCTTTGTGGTCCGATGGACCGTAGCCTGCCAGACTCGTCTATTCTTGGGATTCTCCAGGCAAGAATACTGGAGTGAGTTGCTGTTCTCTTCTCTAGGGCATCTTCCTGACTGAGGGATCAAAACCCAGGTATCCTGCATTGCAAGCAGATTCATTATCATCTGAACCACCAGGGAAGCCATTCGTGTATGACCTAAATCAAATCCCTTCTGATTATATAGTGGAGTTGATGAATAAATAGGGATTAGATCTGGTAGACAGAGTGCCTGAAGTTTATGTATGGAGGTTAGTAACATTGTACAGGAGACAGTGACCAAAACCATCCTAAAGAAAAAGGTATGCAAGAAGGCAAAGTGATTCTCCAAGGAGGCTTCACAAATACCTGAGAAAAGAAAAGAAATGAAAGGCAAGGGAGAAAGGGAAAGCTTTACCCAATGGAATTCAAGTTCTAGAGAATAGCAAGGAGAGATAAGAAGGCCTTCTTAAATAAATAATGCAAAGAAATAGAGGAAAACAATAGAAGGGGCAAGACTAGAGATCTCTTCAGGAAAACTGGAGATTTCAAGGGAATATTTCATACAAGAATGGGCATGATAAAGGGTAGAAATGGTAAGGACCTAACAGAAGCAGAAGAGATTAAGAAGAGGTGGCAAGAATACACAGAAGAACTAGGAAAAATGGCCTTAATGACCCAGATAATCACAGTGAAGTGGTCACTCATCTAGAGCCAGACATCGTGGAGTTTGAAGTCAGTTGTGTCTTAGGAAGCATTACTATTGACAAAGCTGGTGGAGGTGATAGAATTACAGCTGAGCTCTTTCAAATCCTAAAAGATGATGCCGTTAAGGCACTGAACTCCTTAACAGCTGATTGGAAAACTCACCAGTGGCTGCAGAACTGGAAAAGATCAGTTTTCATTCCAATCCCAAAGAAGGACAATGCCAAAAAATGTTCAAACTACCATATAGCTGCTCTCATTTCACATGTTAGCAAGGTAATGTTCAAAATCCTTCAAGGTAGGCTTCCGCAATACATAAGCTAAGAACTTTCAGATGTATAGGCTGGGTTTCAAAGAGGCAGAGGAACCAGAGATCAAATTGCCAACATCCATTATTGGATCATAGGGAAAGCAAGGAAATTCCAGAAAATCATCTACTTCTGTTTCGTTGAATATGCGAAAGCTTTTAACTGTGGATCAAAACAAATTCTGGAAAATTCTTCAAGGGATGGGAACACCACACCACCTTACCTGTTGACTGAGAAACCTGTATGTCGGTCAAGAATCAACAGTTTGAACCAGACTTGGAACAACTGACTGGTTCAAAATTGGGAAGGAGTACATCAAGGCTATATATTGTCACCCTGCTTGTTTAACTTATATGCAGAGTACATCATGCAAAATGCTAGGCTGGATGACTCACAAGCTGGAATCAAGATTGCCAGGAAAGTTATCAACAACCTCAGATATGCAGATGACACCACTCTAATGGCAGAAAGCAAAGAGGAACTAAAGAGCCTCTTGATGAAGGTACAGAGGAGAGTGAAAAACCTTCCTTGAAACTCAGTATTCAATAAACTAAGGTCATGGCATTTGGTCCCAACACTTTATGGCAAATAGAAGGGGGGAAAAATGAAAACCAAGACAGATTTTCTTTTCTTTGGCTCCAGAATCACTGCTGACAGTGACTGAAGCCATGAAATTAAAGATACTTGCTCCTTGGAAGGAAAGAATTGACAAACCTAGATAGCATATTAAAAAGCAGAAACATTATTTTGTTAATGAAGATTTGTATAGTCAGAGCTATGGTTTTTCCAGTAGTCATGTTCCGTTAAGTTCAGTCGCTCAGTCATATCTTACTCTTTGTGACCCCATGGACTGCAGCACACTAGACTTCCCTGTCCATTACCAACTTCTGGAGCTTGCTCAAATTCATGTCCATCAAGTTGGTGATGCCGTCCAACCATCTCATCCTCTGTCATCCCCTTCTCTTCTTCCTGCCTTCAATCTCTCCCAGTATCAGAGTCTTTTCAGATGAGTCGGTTGTTCACATCAGGTGGCCAAAATATTGGAGTTTCAGCTTCAGCATCAGTCCTTCCAATGACTATTCAGGAATGATTTCCTTTAGAATGGCCTGGTTGGATCTCCTTGCAGTCCAAGGGACTCTCAAGATTCTTCTTCAACACCATAGTTCAAAAGCATCAATTCTTTGGTGGTCAGCTTTCTTTATAGGCCAATTCTCACATCCATACATGACTGCTGGAAAAACCATAGCTTTGACTAGACGGAAATTTGTCACCAAAATAATGTCTCTGCTTTTTAATATGATGTCTAGGTTTGTCATAGCTTTTCTTCCAAGGAGCAAGCATCTTTTAATTTCATGGCTGCAGCCACCATCTGCAGTGATTTTGGAGCCCCCCAAAATAAAGTCTCTCTCTGTTTTCATTGTTTCCCCATCTATTTCCCATGAAGTGATGGGACCAGATGCCATGATCTTAGTTTTTTGAATATTGAGCTTCAAGCCAACTTTTTCACTCTCCTCTTTCACTTTCATCAAGAGGCTCTTTAGTTCTTGCTTTCTGCCATAAGGGTGGTGTCATCTGCATATCTGAGGTTATTGATATTTCTGTTGGCAATCTTGATTCCAGCTTGTGCTTCATCCAGCCCAGCATTTCGCATGATGTACTCTGCATATAAGTTAAATAAGCAGGGTGACAATATACAGCCTTGACGTACTCCTTTCCCAATTTGGAGTCAGTCTATTGTTCCATGTCTGATTCTAACTGTTGCTTCTTGACCTGCATACAGATTTCTCAGAAGGTAGGTCAGGTGGTCTGGTATTCCCATCTCTTGAAGAATTTTCAACATTTCGTTGGGATCCGCACAGTGCAAGGCTTTGCCATAGTCAATATAGCAGAAGTAGATGTTTTTCTGGAACTCTCTTGCTTTTTTGATGATCTAACGCATGTTGGCAACTTGATCTCTGGTTCCTCTGCCTTTTCTAAATCCAGCTTGAACATCTGGAAGTTCACGGTTCATGTACTGTTGAAGCCTGGCTTGGAGAATTTTCAGCATTACTTTTTTGGCGTGTGAGATGTACAATTTTGGGGTAGTTTGAACATTCTTTGGCATTGCCTTTCTTTGGGATTGGAATGAAAACTGACCCTTTCCAGTCTTGTGGCCACTGCTGAGTTTTCCAAATTTGTTGTCATATTTGCTGCAGCACTTTCACAGCATCATCTTTTAGCATTTGAAGTAGCTCAACTGGAATTCTGTCACCTCCACTAGCTTTGTTTGCGGTGAAGCTTTGATCCACTTGACTTAGCATTCCAGAATGTGTGGCTCTAGGTGAGTGATCATATCATCGTGGTTATCTGGGTCATGAAGATCTTTTATGGATGTGAAATTTGGACTGTAAAGCAGGCTGAGCACTGAAGAATTTATGCTTTCAAATTGTGGTGCTTGAGAAGACCCTTGAGAATCCCTTGGACTGCAAGGAAATCACACCAGTCAATCCTGAAGGAAATCATCACCTGAATATTCACTGGAAGTACTGATGCTGAAGCTTCAGTTCTGTGGCCACCTGTTGCAAAGGAGCAACTCATTGGAAAAGACCCTGTTGCTGGGGAATGTAGAAGGCAAAGGAGAAGAAGGTGGCAGAGAATGAGATAGTTGAATAATATCACTGACTCAATGCACCTGAATTTCAGCAAACTCTGGAGATAATGAAGGGCAGAGGATCCTGGAGTGTTTCCATCCATGGGGGCCACACATTTTCAGACACGATGTAGCACCTGAACAACAGCAAAAGTGCTTTCTTCGTTTGATTACCTTGTATGTTTTGGTGAAAATCAGTTGATCGTGTACATGAAGATGTATTAATATATATAGACACTCTTTTCTGTTTGTCTATCCTTATGCCAATACAATACTTTATTGATTCCTTTACATTTATAAAATATCTATAAATATTTATAAAAACTCAGGTTGTGCAAATCCTTGAGGTTTACTCATCTCTTTCAAAGTTGTTTTGCCTCTTCTAGGTCTTTTGCATTTCCATATTGATTTTAAAAGTAGTTTTTCACTTTGTACAAAAAAGCCTGCTGAGATTTTAATTGGGATTGCATTGAATTTATAGTTCAGTTTGTATATAATTGACATTTTTAGTGTTGAGTCTTCTAATCCATGAAGATAGTATCTCTCTCTGTTTATTTAAGTCTTTTTAAATTTCTCTCACCAGTATCTTGTCATTTTCAGCATAGAGATCTTTTACGTGTTCTGTCAGATTTGTCTCTGAATATTTTTCTTTTTAAAAACTGCCTTTGTAAATAGGATTACTTTCTTAATTTTATTTTCAAATGGATGGAAATACTACTCTTTTTGGATATTGAATTTGGTATTTTAAAATATAACTAAATTTATTTTATCTAGCAGCACTTTGATAGACTACAAATAGAACTTTCTATTTTTAGTCCACATAAGGAGTTTTAGTACTTTTCCATTATGGACTCATTTATTTGTCTTTGTAACACTGACTTGACCCTCCAGGTTCTTTTGAAAAGTATCAATAAGAGCAGACATTCTTACCTTATTTCTGATTTTAGGAGGAAAGCATATTTTCACCGTGAATTACAAAATTAAGTTCTTTATCAGATTGAGAAATTTCCCTTCTATTACTAGTTTGTTGAGAGTTTTTATCAGGAATGCATGTTTGATTTTGTGAAACACTTTTTTTTTCTGTTTGCAGTTATTGAGATGATGATTGTATGTTTTTTTCTTCTTTAATCTTTATTTATTGACTGTACTGAATCTTCATTGCAGTGCACAGGCTTTCTCTAGTTGTGGTGTGTGGGCTTCCCATTGTGATGCCTTCTCCTGTTGTGGAGCATGGGCTCTAGGGCCCATAGGCTTCAGTAGCTGTGGTATGTTGGCTCAGTAGTTGCAACACATGTGTTCTAGAGCATGAGCTTAGTGGCTGTGGCACACAGGACCTAGTTGCCCCACAGCGTATAGAATGTTCCCAGACCTGTAATCGAACCCTTGTCCCTTGCATTGGCAGGCAGATTCTATACACTGGACCATCAGGCAAGTCCTCTTCTTTAATCTTTTAATGTGGTGAATTACATTGAACTAATTGTCAAATGTTGAAGCAGTCTTGCATCTGTGGGTGAACTCCATGCAGTCATGATGTATTATCCTTTTTGTATATTATTGGATGATATTTACTAAAAGTTTGTTAAGAATTTTTGAATCTATTTTCATGAGAGATATTTGACTGTACTTTTCTTTATTGATCATATCTAATTTTGGTGTCAGAGCAATTCTGGTTTCATAGAATGAGTTGGGTAGAATTTTCTCCCCTTCAATTTTCTGCAAGAGCTCAATGTTACATTGTCCTTAAAGGATTCGTAGAATTCACTAGTGGAGCTATCTGGGCCTGAAGTCTTTTTTTAATGGTACAGTGTTTAACTATAAATTCAGTTTTTTAAAATTTACTTGGGGTTATTCAGTTCATCTTTCTTTTTAAATGAGTTTAGTATCTTATGTCTTTTAAGGAATTTATGCATTTCATCAGAGTTACCAAATTCATTGGCATAAAGTTGTTAATAGTATCCTCTCGTTATGATTTTTATAGGTATAGAATCATTATTGTTGTTGATATCATCACGCCTGATATTGGTATTTTGTGTCTTCTCCTTTTTCTGTCTCGCTTAGGCTTGGTAGATTGTTACCAATTTTATTGTTCTTCTCAAAGAACCAAGAGCTTTTGATTTCAATGACTTTCTCTATTGTATTTCTTCTGTTTTCTATTTCTAGTTTAATCTTTATTACTTAATTTTTTTCTGCTTAATTTGTGTTTCACTAGCTTTTCTGTTTTTTAAGATGGAAACAGAAGTTATTGATTTAAGACTTTTGCTTCTTTTCTAATATAAGTGTGTAGTGTTATAAGTTTCACTCTAAATACTAATTTAGCATCATCTCACAAATTTTGAATTGTGATGCTTTTATTTTCCTTTAGTTCAACATGTTTTCCAGTTTCCTTTTATTTTTCTTTCACTCATAGCTATTTACAAGAATGCAAATTAATTTTAAAATATTTAGGCAGCTTCCAGATAAATTTCTATTATTGATTTCTAATTAAATTTTATTTTAGTCAAACTGCACAGTTTGTATGACTTGAATTCCCTTAAATTCACCTAAATTGTTTTATGCTTCACAATATGGTATATTTTGGTAAATTGTTCAATCTGTACTTGAGAAGAATGTGTATTAAGATTTTGGGTACTGGAAAGTTCTATAAATGTCAGTTAGATTAAGTTGTTTGATAGATGTTTTTTTTTTTTGTTTGCCTGCTTTCAGTTTCTATTTTTTTTTTTTATTTATTTTAGTTGGGAGCTAATTACTTTACAATATTGTAGTAGTTTTTGCCATACATTGACATGAATCAGCCATGGGTCCACACGTGCTCCCCATCCTGAACCCCCCCCACCCCCCTCCCCACCCCATCCCTCTGGGCCATCCCAATGCCCCAGCCCTGAGCACCTGTCCCATGCATAGAACATGGAATGGTGTTCTGTTTCACACATGACAATATACATGTTTCAATGCTATTGTCCCAGAACGTCCCACCCTCACCTTCTCCCTCAGAGTCCATAAGACTGTTCTATGCATCTGTGTCTCTTTTTCTGTCTCGCATATAGGGTTACCATTACCATCTTTCAAATTCCATATATATGCATTAGTATACTGTATTGGTATTTTTCTTTCTGGCTTACTTCACTCTGTATAATGGGCTCCAGTTTCATCCATCTCAATAGCACCGATTCAAATGTATTTTTTTTTTTGAATGGCTGAGTAATATTCCATTGTGTATATGTACCACAGCTTCCTTATCCATTTGTCTGCTGATGGACATCTAGGTTGCTTCCATGTCCTGGCTATTATAAACAGTGCTGCGATGAACATTGGGGTACACGCGTCTCTTTCAATTCTGGTTTCCTCAGTGTGTATGCCCAGCAGTGGGATTGCTGTGTCATATGGCAGTTCTAGTCCCAGTTTTTTAAGGAATCTCCACACTGTTCTCCATAGTGGCTGTACTAGTTTGCATTCCCACCAACAGTGTAAGAGGGTTCCCTTTTCTCCACACCCTCTGCAGCATTTATTGCTTGTAGACTTTAGGATAGCAGCCATTCTGACTGGTGTGTAATGGTACCTCATTGTGGTTTTGATTTGCATTTCTCTAATAACGAGTGATGTTGAGCATCTTTTCATGTGTTTGTTAGCCATCTGTATGTCTTCTTTGGAGAAACGTCTGTTTAGTTCCTTGGCCCATGTTTTGATTGGGTCGTTTATTTTTCTGGAATTCAGCTGCAGGAGTTGCTTGTATATTTTTGAGATTAATTGTTTGTCTGTTGCTTCGTTTGCTATTATTTTCTCCCATTCTGAAGGCTGTCTTTTCACCGTATTTATAGTTTCCTTTGTCGTGCAAAAGCTTTTAATTTTAATTAGGGCCCATTTGTTTATTTTTGCTTTTATTTCCAATATTCTGGGAGGTGGGTCATGGAGGATCCTGCTGTGATTTATGTCGGAGAGTGTTTTGCCTATGTTTTCCTCTAGGAGTTTTATAGTTTCTGGTCTTACATTTAGATCTTAAATCCATTTTGAGTTTATTTTTGTGTATGGTGTTCGAAAGTGTTCTAGTTTCATTCTTTTACAAGTGGTTGACCAGTTTTCCCAGCACCACTTGTTAAAGAGATTGTCTTTTCTCCATTGTATCCTCTCGCCTCCATTGTCAAAGATAAGGTGTCCATAGGTGCGTGGGTTTATCTCTGGGCTTTCTATTTTGTTCCATTGATCTATATTTCTATCTTTGTGCCAGTACCACACTGTCTTGATGACTGTGGCTTTGTAGTAGAGCTTGAAGTCAGGCAGGTTGATTCCTCCAGTTCCATTCTTCTTTCTCAAGATTGCTTTGGCTATTTGAGGTTTCTTATATTTCCATACAAATTGTGAAATGATTTGTTCTAGTTCTGTGAAAAATACCATTGGTAGCTTTATAGGGATTGCATTGAATCTGTAGATTGCTTTGGGTAGTATACTCATTTTCACTATATTAATTCTTCCAATCCATGAACACGGTATATTTCTCCATCTGTTTGTGTCCTCTTTGATTTCTTTCATCAGTGTTTTATAGTTTTCTATATATAAGTCTTTTGTTTCTTTAGGTAGATATATTCCTAAGTATTTTATTCTTTTTGTTGCAATGGTGAATGGTACTGTTTCCTTAATTTCTCTTTCTGTTTTCTCATTATTGGTGTATAGGGATGCAAGGGATTTCTGTGTGTTAATTTTATATCCTTCAACTTTACTATATTCATTGATTAGCTCTAGTAGTTTTCTGGTAGAATCTTTAGGGTTTTCTATGTAGAGGATCATGTCATCTGCAAACAGTGAGAGTTTTACTTCTTCTTTTCCTGTCTGGATTCCTTTTATTTCTTTTTCAGCTCTGATTGCTGAGGCCAAAACTTCCAAAACTATGTTGAATAGTAGTGGTGAAAGTGGGCACCCTTGCCTTGTTCCTGACTTTAGGGGAAATGCTTTCAATTTTTCACCATTGAGGATAATGTTTGCTGTGGGTTTGTCATATATAGCTTTTATTATGTTGAGATATGTTCCTTCTATTCCTGCTTTCTGGAGGGTTTTTATCATAAATGGATGTTGGATTTTGTCAAAGGCTTTTATTGCATCTATTGAGATAATCATATGGTTTTTATCTTTCAATTTGTTAATGTGGTGAATTACATTGATTGATTTGCGGATGTTAAAGAAACCTTGCATTCCTGGGATAAAGCCCACTTGGTCATGATGTATGATCTTTATAATATGATGTTGGATTCTGTTTGCTGAAATTTTATTAAGGACTTTTGCATCTATGTTCATCAGTGATATTGGCCTGTAGTTTTCTTTTTTTGTGGCATCTTTGTCTGGTTTTGGAATTAGGGTGATGGTGGCCTCATAGAATGAGTTTGGAAATTTACCATCTTCTGCAATTTTCTGGAAGAGTTTGAGTAGGATAGGTGTTAGCTCTTCTCTAAATTTTTAGTGGAATTCCGCTGTGAAGCCGTCTGGTCCTGGGCTTTTGTTTGCTGGAAGATTTCTGATTACAGTTTCGATTTCCGTGCTTGTGATGGGTCTGTTAAGATCTTCTATTTCTTCCTGGTTCAGTTTTGGAAAGTTATACTTTTCTAAGAATTTGTCCATTTCTTCTAAGTTGTCCATTTTATTGGCATATAGCTGTTGGTAGTAGTCTCTTATGATCCTTTGTATTTCTGTGTAGTCTGTTGTGATCCCTCCATTTTCATTTCTAATTTTGTTGATTTGATTCTTCTCCCTTTGTTTCTTGATGAGTCTGGCTAATGGCTTGTCAATTTTGTTTATGTTCTCAAAAAACCAGATTTTAGTTTTGTTGATTTTTGCTATGGTCTCTTTTGTTTCTTTTGCATTTATTTCTGCACTAATTTTTAAGTTTTCTCTCCTTCTACTACTGGGGCTCTTCATTTCTTCCTTTTCTAGTTGCTTTAGGTGTAGAGTTAGTTTATTTATTTGATTTTTTTCTTGTTTCTTGAGGTATGCCTGTATTGCTATGGACCTTCCCCTTAGCATTGCTTTTACAGTGTCCCATAGGTTTTGGTTTGTTGTGTTTTCATTTTCATTCGTTTCTATGCATATTTTGATTTCTTTTTTGATTTCTTCTGTGATTTGTTGGTTATTCAGAAGCGTGTTGTTTAGCCAGATATGTTGGAATTTTTAATATTTTTTTTTTCCTGTAATTGAGGTCTAATCTTACTGCATTGTAGTCAGAGAAGATGGCTGGGATGATTTCAATTTTTTGGAATTTACCAAGGCTAGATTTATGGCCCAGGATGTGATCTATCCTGGAGAAAGTTCCGTGTGCACTTGAGAAAAAGGTGAAATTGATTGTTTTGGGGTTGAAAGTCCTGTAAATATCGATTAAATCTAATTTGTCTATTGTATCATTTAAAGTTTGTGTTTCCTTGTTAATTTTCTGTTTAGTTGGTCTATCCATATGTGTGAGTGGAGTATTAAAGTCTCCCACTATTATTGTGTTATTCTTAATTTCCCCTTTCATACTTGTTAGTATTTGCCTTATATATTGTGGTGCTTCTATGTTGGGTGCATATATATTTCTAATTGTTACATCTTCTTCTTGGATTGATCCTTTCATCATTATGTAGTGTCCTTCTTTGTCCCTTTTCACAGCCTTTATTTTAAAGTCTATTTTATCTGAAATGAGTATTGCGACTCCTGCTTTCTTTTGGTCTCCATTTGCATGAAATATGGTTTTCCATTCCTTCACTTTCAGTCTGTATGTGTCCCTTGTTTTGAGGTTGGTCTCTTGTAGACAGCATATATAGGGGTCTTGTTTTTGTATCCACTCAGCCAATCTTTGTATTTTGGTTGGGGCATTCGACCCATTTACATTTAAGGTAATTATTGATAAGTATGGTCCCGTTGCCATTTACTTTGTTGCTTTGAGTTCGTGTTTAAAGATCCTTTCTGTGTTTCCTGTTTAGAGAAGATCCTTTAGCATTTGTTGGAGAGCTGGTTTCGTGTTGCTGAAATCTCTGAGCTCTTACTTGTCTGTAAAGCTTTTGAATTCTCCTTCATATCTGAATGAGATCCTTGCTGGGTACAGTAATCTGGGTTGTAGATTTTTCTCTTTCATTACTTTAAGTATGCCCTGCCATTCCCTTCTAGCCTGAAGAGTTTCTATTGAAAGATCAGCTATTATCCTTATGGGGATCCCCTTGTGTGTTATTTGTTGTTTTTCCCTTGCTGCTTTTAATATTTGTTCTTTGTGTTTGATCTTTGTTAATTTGATTAATATGTGTCTTGGGGTGTTTCACCTTGGGTTTATCCTGTTTTGGACTCTCTGGGCTCCTTGGACTTCTGTGACTATTTCCTTCCCCATTTTAGGGAAATTTTCAACAATTATTTCCTTGAGTATTCTTTCATGGCTTTTCCTTTTGTCTTCTTCTTCTGGGACTCCTATGATTCGAATGTTGGGGCGTTTCATATTGTCCCAGAGGTCCCTGAGGTTTTCCTCATTTCTTTTGATTCTTTTTTCTTTTTTCCTCTCTGCTTCGTTTATTTTCACCATTCTATCTTCTACCTCACTTATCCTATCTTCTGCCTCTATTATTCTACTGTTGCTTCCCTCCAGCGTGTCTTTTATCTCCTTTATTTCATTATTCATTTTATATTGACTCCTTTTGATTTCTTCGAGGTCCTTGATAAACATTTCTTGCATCTTCTCAATCCTTGTCTCCAGGCTATTTATCTGTAACTCCATTTTGTTTTCAAGATTTTGGATCATTTTTATTATCATTATTCTAAATTCTTTTTCAGATAGATTCCCTATCTCCTCCTCTTTTGTTTGGTTTAATGGGCATTTATCATTTTCCTTTACTTGCTGAGTATTTCTCTGCCTTTTCATCTTGTTTAGATTGCTGTGTTAGGCATGGCCTTTCTGTATTCTGGTAGTTTGAAGTTCCTCTTTATTGTGGAGGTTCCTCACTGTGGGTGGGGTTGGACGGGTGGCTTGTCAAGGTTTCCTGGTTGTGGGAGCTTGTGTCGGTGTTCTGGTGGGTGGAGCTGGATTTCTTCTCTCTAGAGTGCAATGGAGTGTCCAGTATTGAGTTTTGAGATGTCTAAGGATTTGGTGTGCCTCTGGGCAGCCTGTATATTGATGCTCAGGGCTATGTTCCTGCATTGCTGGAGAATTTGTGTGGTATGTCTTGCTCTGGAACTTATTGGCTTTTGGGTAGAGCTTGGTTTCAGTGTATATGTGGAGGCTATTGGATGATCTCTTATTAATTAATGTTTCCTCTGGCTTTCAGTCTTATTCTTGCAGTAGCCTCAAGACTTCTCCATCCATACAGCATCAGTAATAAAACTTTTAGGTTAATGGTGAAAAGCTTCTCCACAGTGAGGGATACCCAGAGAGGTTCACTGAGTTAAATGGAGAGGTGAAGGGTAGGGGGAGGTTGAGGTGACCAGGAGGAGAAGAGGGGGACTCAAACGTGGAGAGAGCAGTCTAGCCACTAAGCACTTCCCTCTGTGCTCTCCATAGTCTGGAACCCTCAGAGAAGTTCACAGAGATACATAGAGAGAGGGGAGGAAGGCAATAGAGGTGGGGATGAGTAGAAAGGGAGGAATCAAGAGGGGAGAGAGGGATCTGGGCAGTATTCTGTTCCCGAAGTGTTGTCCGGTACCCAGAACACCCTCAGAGATTCACAGAACTGGATTGAGAAGAGAAGGAGGAGGGTGGGAGATAGAGGTTCCCTGGGGGAGAAGAAAGAGCGTCAATAGAGGGAGAGAGTAATCAAGCCAGTAATCACACTCCTGAGTAAAAATGGGTACTAAAGATTGTATTGTTCAATGTACAAAGATGATATAAAATATGTAAAACAAGGATTAAAAATCTAGAGTAGAGGTTACTCTTATAATACATAAATATAAAAAAAAAGAAAAAAGAAAACAGTATAAAAAGAAAACAGACAGTAAAACAGTAAAAAAAAAGAAACAGTAAAAAAAAGTAAAACAGGAAAAAAAACAGTAAAAAAAGATAACACAAAAAGTATAAGATATATGCACGCAGTTTGCTTTGAAAATAGGGTTTTGTGGCTTTTTTGCAAGGTAATAGTGGGTTATGAAAATGAAAATTAAAGGTGTAATAGAGGACTTAAAGAAAAAAGAAAGAAAAAAATTAAAAAAAAATGATAATAGTAAATATATATATCCCGGACTTTCTCTGGAGCTGTTGTGAGCAGTGTGGGGTCTGTTCAGTTTCAGATAGTTCCTTGTTCCTGCTTATACTTTTCAAGATCTATAGGCCCCTTTCAATGCAGTCAGTGTTAACTACTGGGATTTTAATCTGTTTGCCTGTCTCTTCCAACTCGCTTCCCTCTGTTTATTTAACTTCTGTTTGGAGGTCTCTTCAGTGTCTAATTTCTGCCCTGCCACAAACGGGCAGAGGTGGTCTCTTTAGGTTCACTTGTTCAGTCGTGCTGTGTGGAGGGAGGACCACTGCAAACCAATATCACTGGTGTATGTGTGGAGAGCTCACAGTGTCTTGGCCACACTGGATTCACCCCGGCTCCCTGTGTGTGTGCTTTCCCCATGTACCCTGCTCAGGCTTAAGGTTCCTCTGCCGGGGAGTGGGCCCTGAGATGCGCGCACTTCCCAGGTCTAAGCTGCTCAGGTTCAGGTTTCCAGGTACTCCACAAAGGCGCAGACTCGGTTGGGCCCGCGGTTTGCGCCGTTCCCGGTCAGAGCAGCTCAGGCAGCCAGGAGTTTGGCGAGCGCACTCTCCCCTGTTGGGGCGGTGCGGCTTATCACCTCCCTGGTCTCCGCCTCGGTTTACGGGCGCGCTTCCCGGGTACTCCACAAAGGCGCAGACTCGGTTGTGCCCGCGGTTTGCGCTGTTCCCGGTTGGAGCAGCTCGGGCAGCCAGGAGTTTGGCGAGCGCACTCTCCCCTGTTGGGGCAGTGTGGCTTATCACCTCCCTGGTCCCCACCTTGGTTTACAGGCGCGCCCGGCTCCAGTGTACTTTGTGTTGGTTCTGGGGAGCTGGTCTCTGGCTGCAACCCTCCTGGTGGCTGTCGACCCTCCGGGATCTCAGGCAGTCTTTGCTTAGAAACTGGGAGCCTGTTTGCAGTTTGGTAGTGGGTGCCCTCTCTGGGGCTGAGTTTGCCCCTTTCCAGCTCTGGCTGGTTCCGCCTGCCCGCTGTGTCCGGCAGGGGATGGGGTGGTCCGCAGCCGGCTAGCTCTTCCCCTGTATTGCTCAGTCCTTTGTTCTGTGAGCGGGCCGGCAGTGCCTTAGCTCTGGGCTTTTCGCGGGATAGTTCTCTCTCTCTGGCTGTCCCACAGTTTAGGTTACTATCTCACATTAGCTCCCTCAGATTGCCCTCAGGGCATTCGGCCCAGTCCTTACCCTAAGCAGTGCCTCCCGCTCCTCTCCGTTCAGCCCCCACTTGCTGGTGGCGGATGCGAGCTTCTGGGGTTCTTTGCTGGAAGTTGCCTTCAGGCACGTAGTTAGTGGGTTTTATTTATTTTTTCTCCCGGTTATGTTGCCCTCCGAGATTCGAAATCTTCCCCCAAACCCGCCGGTGGGAGGGTTTCCTGGTGCTTGGAAATTTCTCCTCTTTTACGACTCCCTCCCCAGGACAGGTCTCCATCCCTAACTCTTTTGTCGCTCTTTTTATCTTTTATAATTTCTCCTACTTCCTTCTGAAGATAATGCATTGCCTTTCTGGATGTCTGACGTCCTCTGCCAGCGTTCAGAAGTAGTTTTGTGAAGTTTGCTCAGCGTTCAGATGTTCTTTCGATAAATTTGTGGGGGAGATAGTGGTCTCCATGTCCTATTTCTCCACCATCTTCTACTTCTGTCAGTTTCTATTTTTTTAATAGTTTATTTTCTATTGTTTAACTTTACAATATTGTATTTGTTTTGCCATACGTTGACATGAATCCACCATGGGTGTACATGTTTTCCCCTTTCAGAACCCCCCTTCCACCTCCCTCCCCATCCCATCCCTCTGGTTCAAGTCTCCTTTATTTTTCCTAACTTGCTGTCTATATGTTCTAAAAATTTTTAAGAGACAATGGTTGCAACTTTTGACTATGGATTTATCTGTTTCTTTTTGAATTTCTGTCTTTGCTTCATATATTTCAAAGTTCTGTTATTAAGTGCATAAACCTTTAGGATTGTCATTCCATCTTAGTGAATTTACCCTTTATCATTATGAGATGACTGACTTTATCCTTGCTAATATTCTTTGCTTTGAAATCTACATTGATGTTAATCCAGGTTTTAAAAAAAATAGTTTGTTATAGTGTTTTTCATATTTTTATTTATTTGTCTTTCTATTTAATGTGAAGTACTTAAGGCAGCATATAATTATCTCATTTTTTATACAGTCTGAAAATTTATGCTTTTTAATCAGTGTGTCAGACTTGTTACATTATTGATATGATTGGGTTTAAATCTCCCATCTTTGTATTTGTGGGTTTTTTTTTTTTTGGTTCCATCTGTTCTTTTATTTCTCTTTTTCTCTGCCATCTTTTTATCTTTTTATCAAAATATCATTTTGTTGTGTTATTTTAGTAGCTCCTTTAGGGTTTCTAGTATAAATCTTTAACTCAGCAGTCAGGAATCTATAGTCTTAGGCCAAATATGGCCTGCTGATATTTTTTGTAAATAAAGTTTTATTGGAATACAACCACACTCATGTGTTTAAGTACTGTCTATGGTTGCTTTCATACTTCAATGGCAGCATAATTGTATGGTCATTTTTATTTAATTTTATTAAATTTAATTTTCTTGTATTCTAGATACTTGTGTTTTCTTACAAAGTATTTAGCTTTGTTCTTGGATGCAGTTAACCTGTTGAGTCTTGATTTTAACTTTATTATGTGAGACCAGAGCAGAATTTAGGATTAATTTTTTTCTAGTACTGAAATGACCCTTTTTAATACTCTAACCAACACCCTGTCAGTTATGTGATTTTTCACTCTCACTCTTGGGTACAGGACTTATCCTGGTCCTTTGTGAGCTCTGTGGTTTCTTTTTTTTTTTTTTTTTTAAATAGTATTGTTCTTTTCCTGGACTCAGGTAGTTTCCTTAGATCAATAAATAATAATTTTTCATTGGATGACAGACATCCTGAAATTCACCTTGTTAGGTGATGGATATTTTTATATTTTGATTTTTGTATTTCTCTAAATGTTATTAAACTTTGTTCTGGAATTTGTGTAGTTTGTTGTGAAATAGTTTATTTCAGGTTGTTAAACTGGACCAGAGCAACATTTAATCAATGGTTGATTTTGCTCTACTTGGAAGAAAAATCCATCTGATTCTTACATCCAGTGCCCTGTGAATTACAAAGGTTTCTGCTCTCTTTGGAGGTAACATGAATTATTCCTGACCCTGTATGAGTTCCATGGATTAGTCCCTCTAATCCTTTCATTGATTATTTTCCTGGATCAGGTTAGTTTCCTCACTCACAGATGCTGAGCATTTCTCTGAGTACTTGAGGGAGACCATCTATATAACTCAACAATTCTCTCTGTGTAATTCTCCCTTCTGTACTCTCTCTTGTGAATTCTCTCCATCATGTCTCCCCAGTCTCTCAGATCCATCTCATCAATTTAGGAGTCTTCCAGGCTCTGCCTGACTTTACCCTCCTTGCATTACTGTTTAGGAACTCTTTCTAGGTAGTAAGCTAGGACACTGTAGGGTTCTTTCCATCTCTCAGTATTCACTGTCCTTTGTTGCCTGATGTCTAATGTCTTGAAAAGTGTCATTTCATATATTTTGTCCTGTGTTTAGTTGTTTCAGATGGGAGATTAAATCCTGCCCTTATCTACTTCATTTTGTCTTGAAGTGATAGTCTAAGAATAAGTAGAATTTTAATTGGGTGGTAGTGATTCAACATCTCACTTCCAGAATTAAAATGTTGAATGTGGGTGAGCTACTGTTGATTCCCAGAGCTCTAGAACTTGCTGTGAGAAAGAAACAGTGTGCTTCTGGGATGCTAGCCATTGCTTAAATGGCTGAGGTCTGTGGCTTGTATCTGTTTATCTCCAGTGTAGAATATTCCATGCACGAACATAGACTGTGACTTGGATGTATTGTTTATTATAGAACAGAATTCTCTGTGTGATAGGGTCTGTCTAGGACCCCTTCCCAGAGGGTTGTTAAAGGATCTTGTTAAAACCTGATTCCGAGATATAGAGGGACAACAGTATAACAGTTAATCATGATTTCTTATGTTAGACTGTAGAAGTAACAAGAATAATTGAGATATTCTTACTTATAGTCGTTTCTGATTTTCTTTTAGACTCTTCAGACCTGTATTCTCGATGTGAGACTATCTAAACTCATACTAGCACAGAAATGCAGTTAGTAAGTTTTGATTCCTAAGTCTGGAATATTAAGTGAGAACAAGCATTTTAAATTCATTTCCCCAAAACAATAAATTAGTATAATCATTTAAACAGGCTTCTAAGAAATGATTTAATGGTTACTTCTATAGACAGCTCATTAATAAGTTTTTTTATTGGTTTTACTTCATGTATCTGTACAAAAAAGGTGCTATATCATCAAAAATGAGAACTGACTTACTTTTTAAGTCTTAGAAAGACACTTTTAAAAATTCATATTTGTATGTGTTAAAGAATTTTATTTTGTGTGTAATATGTGTGTGTGTGTGTGTATATATATATATATATATATATATATATATATATATATATATAAAAGGAATGACACCTCCCCAAATTTCTTTCCTCACAAACACACACACATGCGTGAGCGAGCGCACACACACACACACACACACACACACACACACACCTCTCTCTTAGGCCATACCATATTTTGCTAATGTCAAGAAAATATAATGGGATGAATGACTGATAATTATAAAGCTGCTAGTTCTTCCAGAATTAACTTGTAGACCTAACAAGATTTCAAACAAAGTCCCAACAGGAATTCTTGTATGAAATTGAAAGATGATTTTATCAGTGTGCTTGGAAAAGTAAATGAAAAGAACTAAGATGTTTTTAAAATAAAGAACACCCTCTTCTTGCTCTATCTCTTGTTTAAAACTTTATAAAGCTGCTACTATAAGCAAACCATTGTAGTATCAACACAAGATTAGAAATACACTGCATATTCCAGGAAAATTCTGGTATATGTGACTTATCATATATTATAATAGAAGAACAATCACACGTTAATGGCAAAGAGATTGATTGTTCAGTAAACAGTATATGAGAAATTGGTTAGATATTTCAGAAAGAAAAAAATCATTTTAAATTATCACTATCATGTACAAGGATAAATCTTGCTTGCATTGAAGAGGTAAATCTGGAAAAAAATTCATCCTGAAAGAAAATGCAGCTGAATATGTAGTTGATTGAGGAATACATGGCAGCCCACTCTAGTATTCATGCCTGGAGAATCCCCATGGACAGAGGAGCCTGGTGGGTTACAGTCTGTGGGGTCACGAAGAGTCGGACATGACTGAGCAACTAAGCACAGCACAGCACATGTAGTTGATTATTAAATGGAGGTCTCCTTAATCATTAAAGTGATGAAGTAAAATCATACGGAAATTATATATAAATTTGAGTACATACAATTAAGAATTACTAAACATCAAAAACCAGCACAAAATGGGGAAAATATCTACATGTAATATGATGAACTGACATTTTTATTATTTAAAGAATTTTTACCAATTGAAAAAAAAAACAGTAAGTAAATAATGGGAAATAGAAAAAAACATTACTGATAATTCACTAAAAAAATAGAAAGGTCACTAGACATGGAAAAATATATAGCCTAAGAATAAAATTTTAAGACAGTGGATTCCATCTTTGGTTATCAGTTTAGAAAACATTTTTAAAAGGGTAATTTTCAGTGCTGCCATGAATATGGTAAGACACGTGCTTTCATAAGCTGCTGATGGGAGTGTAAAATATTGTAACCCTTTGACAAATAATTTTGTTATGTATGTCAAGAATCTTGGAATGTTTATTCTCCTTGACTGCATAGTATTTGCTTTTTTATTTCTCAGAAATCCATTTTGGGGAAGTAACCATAAGTATCAGAAATATATATGCATATCGCCAAGTTATTTATAACAGTGAAAAACTGAAATAACCTAAATAAATATTAGGTAAACTATAGTAAATTAGTATGTTAATATTGTATAGCTATTGAAAACTCTTTATAAATAAGTTTTAAAGATATTAAAAGAATGCCTATAATATTAAGTGGGAGAAGAGGAGTCCACTAACTAGTATATATATAGTGTGATCTCAAATATATTGAAACACACACACTCATACATATATACATGAATGACTTGAAGAGCAAACAAAAATACTAGCATTTCTTACTTCAGGGTGCTGGGGTTTTAGATGATTTTTATTTGGGGGTAGACTCAGGATAATTAGTGACTAGGAAAGCATTAATGGTAGTGAACCTGAAACTTATAAAAGTTTTAACATAGCATATGGCAAAAGTAGATTCTGAGGAACAGGGAATTCTTAGGGACTGTTATTTCTGAGTTCAAATCCTGAGCATTCTTACTGTGTTTTTCTGGGCAGGTTAGTTTATCACTCTTGAATGTCCATACATAAGGTGGTGATAATACCAACCTCATAAGGTTGTTTGGAAGATTATAATAACATAATGAATGAAAAGTTTAAACTATAAACTGGCAAGTATATTATTTTGTCATGAAATTGTCTTTGAAGAAAACCTCATGAGGGACATAAATAAGAAACTTAGTAACTATTATGTGCCAGTCACTTTTCATTCATTATCTTCCAAACAACCTTATGAGGTCAGTGTTATCACCACCTTACATAAGGATACTCAGAATGATAAACTAACTTGCCCAGAAAAACATATAATTGCCATAAGCTATAAACTGGGCTTTCTTAGTGGTGCAGTGGTAAAGAATATGCCTGCCAGTACAGGAGACACAGGGTCCCTGGAGAGGGAAATGGGAACCCACTCCAGATTCTTCCCTGGGAAGTCCCATGGACAGAGGAGCCTGGTGGGCTACAGTCCATAGGGTCACAAAGAGTCCCACACAATTTAGCGACTAAAACAACAACAACAAACAAAACTATAGACTGTTTCTTCTTTTAGAGTTTCAAAGATTTTTGTTTAGGGTTTTCTTATGTGTTAAATTTCAATGAACGCTTTGATTAGCTTTCTTCTAAGGTGAAATAGGTAACATCTGTTTTTCTTCTTAATAAAATATCAAGTGAAAATGTTCTTATACTTTTACCATTATAATATTCAAATGAATTCTCCTGAAACTTAGATAATGAAAGTCTTTGTTTTTCTGCAGATTATTTTAAAAAGTGGGTGGAGTATCAAAATTTATCTTTAATTGCTCATTCTCAGCAATTTTACTAGTAACCTGAATCTGCATAATATAATTCAGTGTCCATGATTCTGAGGGGACAAGCCAGTTTCAAGATTTTATGATATGTCATTCAAATTTTGAACTTTCTTAATAATCTGTATATTTCATTAATGAAAATAAAAAAAATGTCTAGACAAGTTATTTGTTTTGCCAATTAGAAGCCCTTGCTAAATCTTAACAATTACATCTAATGGTTGAGTAGTGCCCAATTTTGTGTTTAAGTTAACACTTACTTATGAATATAGATGTAAACCTATAATAATACCACCTCATCATTGCACACATAGAATTTTATAATTTACAAAGCTTTTTTCCCCCACATAAACTAAGCTGACTGTTAAAACAATCTTGTTAAGTAGATGTAGCAGATACTATTATCCTTATTTTACAGGTTTAGAAACTTAAGCCCAGAGGGCTAGGTGACATGTCAGACATTATACTGCTAATTCTAAGTCCAGTGCACTTTTCACTTTATCATAGTAACTCTATTCCCAGGCACAAAAGATTGAGGAATTCAGTGTCTTTAGACCCATGTATTCAACTGGCAGAAGAGTCCTGGAGCTACTCCTTAGGTCAGAGATTGGATTTAGAATTGTGTTTAATGTAAGAGTTACTAATTGACACCTTATGTTAGTAATAGAAACTTTAGGTTAGTAGACCTGCTAAAAGCAAAATTTTCACTGAGAAGTGATAGTAGACAATGAAAGAGAACATAGTAGAAATAGTGGAATTCCAGTACTAAAACAAAATTTCCAATATATTGCAAAGATCCTAAGAATATCCGTATATATTAGTTTACTAAAATTAATAATTAAATTGTGATACTAAATCATTTTTAAAAAGGCAAATCTGTGTGGTGCATTCAGTGTAAATAGATATACAAACTGCATAATATATTTTAGGAAGATCTACATTAAATGATTAATAGTGAAGAGAAGGATTCTTAAAGAGGTTAATTTCATCTTGTTTTATTTTCCTGTTTACCTAGATTTGTCTATTTCCTGTTTTTAAAGAAGAAAATTTAAATAATTTAAACATTCAAAAAAAGATTAACTGGTAAATTATTATTGTATTCTAGGTTCTGTTTACAGAGGAAGATGTAAAATTCTACCTTGCAGAACTAGCCCTTGCTTTGGATCATCTGCATCGATTAGGAATTGTATATAGAGACCTGAAGCCAGAAAAGTAAAGTTGTATTCTTTTTACGTATAGCTGTTCCCAGTATTTCTATAACTACTTTTTTCTCCATTAAGTCTATTAATTTAAAGATTCTATGAAAATATACATGAATTATACAATTATATGAAACATACTTTAAAAAGTAATCTTCATCAGTTACCCATTGATTTTAAATTAGTCATTTCAAAATTTTCTGGTATATCAAATTTTATGTGAAAATTTTATTCTGTGTTGTTGAATGTGAATTTTGATTTACAGCATTTTGCTTGATGAAATAGGACATATCAAGTTAACAGGTATGCAAATTTTCTTATTCTATCCTAAGCCTGTTTTCTGTTTTTATTAATATGTATATTTGTCTAAGCCTGTTTTTCCTCTTTCTTGATTTAATTTGCATTTTATTCATTTCTTTAGTGAGATAAAATTCATTTAAAGGGTAGATAACTCTCAATATGCTCTAATTGTAATACCAAAAAGTTATACAATAGTGTCATCATCATTAAGAAATGACATTTGGTTTTCTAGGTAAAAGCACATCATTTTGGTTTCAGTCTAGACTGAAAGATTTATCATAAGTAGTTATCACATTTGAAATATAGTGAATTATAAACTTTTAAACCAGGTGTTTCATAATCAGAGGTTCATTTTATTCTTTATTTTGGTAAAAACACATTTTATTTTTTACTTTATTTTGAATGTTGAGTGTTTACAGTATATAACACACTCTGCTAATTCTCACAGCACTCTTAGGCATAAAGCCTCCTTATTATACCATTAAAATCTTTTACTTTCAAATAATTATAGACTGACAACAAGTTGCAAAAATAGTACCATCACCCAGCTTCCCCTATGGTGACATTTTATAAAATTACTACTGCATTATCAAACTCAGGAAATTGATAGGTACAGTAGAACTAACTAGACTATATACTTTACTTGGATTTCACTGGTTTTTGCATGTAGTCATTTTTTTGTTTGTCTCCATGACATTATATCCTTATATGTAGATTTGAATACCATCATCATTATCAATAAGCAGAACTGATCTACAACCATATCTGTCCATTTATAATCACACTCTTCCCCCCTTCTTTAACTTCTGGCAACCACTTATCTGTTCTACATCTCCCAGTTTGTTGTTTTAAGAATATGATGCAAATAGAACTGTACAGTAGTCACACACCTAGACATTTATCCTAGAGAAATAAACACTTACATGCACACAAAAAAATCTACACATGAATTTTTGTAGCAGCTCTATTTGAAATGGCCCAAGGCTGGAAATGTCCAAGATGTCCTTCAAAGATTGAATGGATGGATACATCTATACAGTAGAATACTACCCAGCAGTATATGCAGCAACTTGGACTGGGCATTATGCTGAGTGAGCCAATCTCAAAAGGTTACTTATGTTTTAAATAGGTAGTAAATTCTGTATTTAATTATCAGAATGTTAAAAAAGAGATAAAATGAAGATATGGTCGTAAATTACAAAGAAGTTTGGACCAGTACACTTTAAAGGTAAGTTGCTTTAAATTCGTAAGTATACTGCTTCAGTGTAAAAGTGAAGTATGAAATTGTTAACTTGAAAGCTCAAGTAAATGTGACAAAGTTCAAGTAAAGTTTAGTAAATCTTATTGATTCACAGCCTAGTTATCTTTCTCATACATGAGACAATCAAAGCATATTCATACAGATTCAGGATGGGTTTGATCCTTGGGTCAGGAACATCCCCTGGAGGAGGGCATGGCAATCCACTCCAGTATTCTTGCCTGGAGAATCTCATGGACAGAGCAAGTAGCCTGGCAGGCTACAATCCATATGGTTTCAAAGAATCAGACACGACTGAAGTGATTTAACATGCACTCATGAGAGAACAAGGAAGAAAAATATGAAGAGAGAACAGTAGAGTTTTGAAATTTTACACAAAATATATTTTTTATTTTATAACAATCAATCTTTAATTGCAAAGCTAATTAGATTTAATTCTTTTCATTTTTCTTAATAAATTATGCTTGTTTTGTCTCAGGAGAGGAAGGAAAGTGGGGAAAGAGTAGAATAAATTCTACCTTTATCTCTCTTCTACATTAAGATTAATTGGGTGAATAATGATATCAACTTGTTTTTTATTTAGTCTTATAATATGAACTCTGCTGTTATACCTTTTGGACTTAAATTGGCTTAGGAGTAAAGAATATTTAGAATCAATGTTAATTTATAAGCAAGGGACTCAAGGCTTATAATGGAAAGAAACTGTGATTTATGTATATTTTTAAATAATTCAGTCTATATTCCTTTAAGGTGATACCAATATATCTTTAAGGAAAGTGCACAAGGATAAATGTTAGCTAATTTACAGTTTAATGATTATAACCTAATTCGAAGTTTAAACTCTCCACATTCCAGTGTGGTTGGTTAAAGATACCTCATAGCAAGCATCAGTATTTTAAGACATTTCAGTTTTTTCTTTCCTTTTTCGTTTTATTCTTCCTTTCTTTCTCTTTTTTTCTTCCTTTCTTATGTGTTGTGCCTGTTTCCTCCTTCCTTCCCTCCCCTTCCTTCCATTTTGAATACTATCATCAAAAGTGCTATTTGCTATTTGTCTTTGATACCAGTGATCTCAAGTGATTTAGGAATGTCTTTTCTAGTTATGGTCTTCCTCAGTGTTCTAAGTTTCCCCAGAATAATCTTAGAAGATTACCTCTTTTTAGAAGATACCTTTTTTTTCTTTACCTGTTCACTTTAAAAATCCTCCAAATAAGAGAAATAGACTTTTTAACAGATTACTCTGAAATAGCAGCAAACTATAGAAAGGTTCCTTTATATGACTGTGCTTTGAGCCTGATTGAGCTCATACTGGGATTATGTTGGTATAGTGAAGATCAGTAAAATGAAAGTGAATATTCCCCAAATATATGTGTACTTGCTAATATATTATTTATATTGTTTTTATGTCTTAGTTTTTCTTTTTTTTTTCTGGAATGCCATCTACTAGTTTTTGTAAAAAATCAAACTATATTACATGACTTGTCTGGTTTAGAAAAAGGTTACTCATACCTTATTAAAAATTATAAATTGAACACAATTGATTTGAGCTGTCTGTGGTTGCTATGTCTTTTTTTAAAACTTTTAAATACCTACTTTAATAGTTTTTCAGACACTCAGGTTTTAAATACAGCTGCTTATAATACAGTTTAAAATCTGATCTGGAAGAGTAAGTCATCCCTTATTTCTGCTTTTCACTATTCTGGTCTTTTATTTGGCAAACTGTGTTACTTATTTTTATGAGCAACCTGTGGAATTTATAGATGAAACACAAATCATGTTGGCTGCTTCTTTGAAGCAGACAGAAACATTCCACAGCTGTCTCTTCCTGAATTCAGTTTTTCTTTTTCAGGTTTGCATGCTTTGGCCAGTCTGGTAAATGTGCTGAGTCATATATAGTACTTTCAGTGAGCCCTTCAAGTTCTCTTTTTCAATTCACTTCAGTTCAATTCAGTCGCTCAGTCATGTCCGACTCTTTGTGACCCCATGGACTGCAGCATGCCAGGCTTCCCTGTCCATTACCAACTCTCGGAGCTTGCTCAGACTCATGTCCATCGAGTTGGAGATGTCATCCAACCATCTCATCCTGTTGTCCCCTTTTCTTCCGCTTTCAATCTTTCCCAGCATCAGGGTCTTTTCCAGTGAGTCAGTTCTTCACATCAGGTGGCCAAAGGATTGGAGCTTCAGCTTCAGCATCAGTCCTTCCAATGAATATTCAGGACTGATTTCCTTTAGGATGGACTGGTTGGATCTCCTTGAAGCCTAAGGGACTCTCAAGAGTCTTCTCTAACACAAAAGTTCAAAAGTATCAATTCTTCAGCATTCAGCTTTCTTTATGGTCCAACTCTCATATCCATACATGACTACTGGAAAAACTATAGCTTTGACTAGATGGACCTTTATTGGCAAAGTAATATCTCTCTCTGCCTTTTAATATGCTGAATAGGTTGGTCATAGCTTTTTTTCTTCAAGGAGCAAGCATATTTTAATTTCATGGTTACAGTCACTATCTGCAGTGATTATGGTTTCAACAGTATGTGAACTGAAAGCTTCCAGGTGTTCAAGCTGGATTTAGAAAAGGCAGAGGAACCAGAGATCAAATTGCCAACATCTGTTGGATCACAGAAAAAGCAAGAGAATTACAGGAAAACATCTACTTCTGCTTCATTGACTATGCTAAAGCCTTTGTGTGGATCACAACAAACTGGAAAATTCTTCAAGAGATGAAAATACCAGACCACCTGACCTGCCTCCTGAGAAATCTGTATTCAGGTCAAGAAGCGGCAGTTAGAACCAGACATGGAACAATGGACTGGTTCCAAATCAGGAAAGGAGTATGTCAAGGCTGTATATTGACACCCTACTTATTTATCTTATATGCAGAGTATATCATGCATAATGTCTGGCTGGATAAATCACAAGCTGGAATCAAGATTGCAGGGAGAAATATCAGTAACCTCAGATATGCAGATAACACCACCCTTTATGACAGAGAATGAAGAGGAACTAAAGAGCCTCTTGATTGAGGTGAAAGAGAAGAGTGAAAAACCTGGCTTAAAACTCAACATTCAAAAAATGAAGAACATGGCATCTGGTCCTATCACTTCATGGAAGATAGATGGGGAAACAATAGAAACAGTGACAGACTTTATTTTCTTGGGCTCCAAAATCACTGCAGATGGTGACTGCAGCCATGAAATTAAAAGATGCTTGCTCTTTGGAAGAAAAGCTGTGACAAATCTAGACACCGTATTTAAAAGCAGAGACATTTCTTTGCCAAGCAAGGTCTGTATAGTCAAAGCTCTTGTTTTTCCAGGAGTCATGTGTGGATGGGAGAGCTGGAACATAAGGAAGGTTGAGGGCCAAAAAAGTGATGCTTTTGAAGTGTGGTGTTGGAGAAGACTCCTGAGAGGCCCTTGGACTGCAAGGAAGTCAAACAAGTCAATGCTAATGGAAATCAACCCTGAATATTCATTGCAAAGACTGATTCTGAAGCTGAAGCTCCAATACTTGGCCACCTGATGCGAAGGGCTGACTCATTAGAAAAGACCCTTATGCTAGGAAAGGTTGAAGACAGGAGAAGGGGACGACAGAGAACGAGATGGTTGGATGGCATCACCAACTCGATGGACATGAGTTTGAGCAAGCTCCAGGAGATAGTGAAGGACAGGGAAGCCTGGAGTGCTGTAGTCTATGGGTTCCTCAAGAGTTGGACATGACTGAGCGACTGAACAGCAATAAATATGGTATATTACCTTGAAAAAAATCTTGAAATTTGCTTGTAGAATGGGCATCAGAAAGACTGCGGATTGTACATTATTGTGAAAAGGTGGAAGGTAGATTATCTGGAGTTAGGAGTTCTAATACAGTAGGTGAACAGGAGTAGCTCATAACACATGTGATATGCTGTTGTTCATGTATGTATTTCTGCTTGGTTCAGTTTAACTAGGTACAGTTTTCTAGTGTTTTTCACCCAGTATTTCTTGTGGATAAAATTGCACATAAACCAACTTGAAATGTTAAATTCATGTTATAGTCACCAAGCAAATTCTAGTGTTAAATATTAATTTTGTCAGAAAATAGTACAGCAAAGGACCTTTGTGGAGAGGTGTAAATCTCTGAAAGGTAACAGTAAGGTATAAATTGTATTGGAACAAATTTGCATTCAGACAAGCATTATAGCAGAACTATGTATGTCAGTTCTCCAGTACAACACTGTCTTGATTACTATAGTTTTATAGTAAGTATTGAAGTCAGGTAATATGATTCCTTGAATTTCCTTTTTTTTTTTTTTCACATTTTTTGGCTATTCTGTTTCTTTTGTCATTTTATATAAATTTTAAATTTAGTTTGTTGATTTTTACAAAAAAAAATCTTGCTGAGATTTCTATTAATGTTTCATTGACTCTGTAGATCAGTTTTGGGAGAATTGACATCTTTAACAACATTGAATCTTCCAAACTGTGACCAATATTTCTCTCCATTTACTTAGATCTACTTTGATTCCTTTCATTGGTGTTTATAGTTTTCATCATGCCAATCTTGTGTATACATACTTTGTATATTTTTATCTATGGAATTTATTGTGAGTTTTTGGTGATATTACAAATAGGACTTTTAAAATTTCACCTTTCCATCTTTTATTGTTAGTATATGGAAATAAGATTGATTTTTATGTAACTTTAGCTCTTTGAAGACCAAAAGCAAAAAATGGAAGTTCTCCAATGTCAAAGCAAAATTTACTTTTCTAATATTTGCAAGTTAGCATCTCTTTTTTGTCTTAGTCTGTTTTAAAAATCAAATCACTGTAACAGTGTTGACTTAATTGTTGTCTTTTCAAAGTTGTTGAATCATATTCTAATATAGACATGAAAACATGTATTTTTAGGATGAGGTTTAATTGCACAATTTTAAATGCTCTGATAGAGTGTTGTTGTAAAATACAAGCTTTTCTCCATTCTTTCCATTAACTGGTCTCACAAGAGCTTTCTTAATGGTAATTGTAGGCCATCCATGAATACATGTAATTCATAGCTTTGTTTCTTTTGGTATTTTCTAGTTTCTGAAAATCTTCAGATATATTTTTGTGCAATATTGTTATAGATTTTGGACTCAGCAAGGAATCAGTAGATCAAGAAAAGAAGGCCTACTCATTTTGTGGTACAGTGGAGTATATGGCTCCTGAAGTAGTAAATAGGAGAGGTCATTCCCAGAGTGCTGATTGGTGGTCATATGGTGTACTTATGGTAAGTAGTGTTTTAAAAATTATGTCAATGTAAATTAAATATTGCTTAGAATTTTAATCTGAGTGTTGGAATGTGTTTGTTGAGAATAGGGTTTTAAAAGTTCATGATTGTTTTAAAGAATTTGTGATTGGCTAACTGTCATATAATAAGAATTAGGGTTTTGGTGTTCTGATTTCTTTTAAAGTTGCTTGATTAAAAGGCAAATGGCAGCATTCTTTTATAAGTTATTCAAGTTTAAAAATTAGAAAAAAAAAACCTGTTAGATTTTAGATTTCAGAATACTGTGTTTAGTCATACATAATATTTTAATTAGGTATCACAGAATTTAGCACCTTACTGTTTACTCTTTTTTTAATTAATTAATTTATTTTTATTTGTTTTGCCATACATTGACATGACTCCACCATGAGTGTACATGTTTTCCCCTTCCAGAACCCATCTTCCACCTCCCTCCCCATCCCATCCCTCCAGGTCATCCCAGTGCACCAGCCCTGAGCACCCTGTATCATGCATTGAACCTGGAATGGCGATTCGTTTCACATATGATAATTTACATGCTTCCATGCCATTCTCCCATATCATCCTGCCCTTGCCCTCTCCCATAGAGTCCATAATACTGTTCTATGCATCTGTGTCTCTTTTGATGTCTCGTATACAGGGTTATCTTTACCGATTGACTAAATACCATACATATGTGTTAGTATACTGTATTGGTGTTTTTCTTTCTGGCTTACTTCACTCTGTATAATAGGCTCCAGTTTCATCCACCTCATTAGAACTGATTCAAATGTATTCTTTCTAATGGCTGAGTAATATTCCATTGTGTATATGTACCACAGCTTCCTTATCCATTTGTCTGCTGATGGGCATCTAGGTTGCTTCCATGTCCTGGCTATTATAAACAGTGCTGTGATGAACACTGGGGTACACGTGTCTCTTTCAATTCTGGTTTCCTCGGTATATATGCCCAGCAGTGGGATTGCTGGGTCATATGGCAGTTTTATTTCCAGTTTTTTGAGGAATCTCCACACTGTTCTCCATACTGTCTTATTGTCACATTATTTCAAGCATGTCTATAGAAAGATTATAAACCTCTTAAGGAAAGCAATCCTGTCTTCTACTTGCTCTACTTTTCCACAATATCTAGCATATTGAGCATATAGACTGACTAATTTGGTATAAGATTAATCACAGAGTATGTAGTGTTAAGTAGGGTGATAAATGAATAGCTATTGAATCAGATACAGTTTGCTTTAGAAACTTGATAATCCATTTTTACCTATTTATCACTGAATTACTAGATGATTTATCAGTATATTAAGTGGCTATTATAAGCCTGACATTTGGTAAGGGCAGTGGATTGGGAACAGTCTAGAAGTACAATATTTGACAATTTCCTTGCCCTAAGAAGACATGCCATCTGGTTGGGGAAACAAATGTAATAGCTAAGTAAATTGTCTGGAAGTACCTTAGGAACTCAAACAAGAATTCATTCAAGTTGATAAAGGAAAAGCAGAGGAGACAAAACTTAAATTAAGCCCTGAAGGATGGATAAGATTCAGATAACTGTGTCTCAAGTATAATATTATGATAAAATTAAGAAAGACCTGGAGAACCAGTTTGACTAGAGTAGTAGTAGAGAATGAGGGTGAAGGTGGAGGAAATGAAGCTATAAGCCTATAAGCATTTGTATGCTATTTTCTGAGTGGTAAACTTCTGTAAAGTCTTAAACAGGATGGTAGTTAGAGAAAAATTGTATTTTAAGATTAGCCTTGGTAACATTATGTATATGGATTGCAAATGGAGGAAACTAAAAGTAGGAAGACCAAGTTCTCCTTGCAAGACAGTTGTAAGATTACAAAATAAAAAAGGAAATCTTCAAGACATTTCAAAGGAAGAAATGACTGACCTTAGTAGCAGATTAAATGTCACAGATAAAGCAGAGGAAAAGGGTTAAAGAAAAAGATACCTTTAAAACTTTAGGGGATTGAAAGAAAGATAGTTCAGTAGAAAAGATAGTTGGGAAGGATAGCTGATTTTGAAAGTGAGGAAAGAACTTATTTTTAACATGTTTCATAGGTTACTGTGGGTTCGTATTTTACCCCTTGATAGTAATGAATTAGAAGAGGGCAGTGGAGAGAGCATCAGAATCATCTGAAGACCTTAAAAAAACAAAGAAGAAAGAAATCAAAATAACAAACAAATACTCTGCCAGCCAGTATATAGTTTTTTTGAGGGGAAGGTGTGATTCCAATATATTGTCCTTCTCTTTTTCTTTTTGTTCTTTCCATTTCCACCTCTTAATCCTCCAGTCCCTGGGACAGAACCATTACTTTAGGTTTGGAGGTAGGGGACTGGAACTTGAGAGAGATGATTCCCATATACCATATTTCCCTTCTTCATTCCCTTTCTATGACTCCTACCCCTATCTCTTCAGTCTTCATTTGAGAACCATTACTGTAGATTTGGAAGGGAAAGCTGAGGATTGAAGGAGATTGAAACTGGAACCAATTTGTGAGTCATCAGTCATCAAGAGAGAATTGAATGGATAAGCTAACTAAGGTTTTAAGTTCAGTATCAACAGAGGACCGAGGCCAAACTCCATTATTAAATCTCAGCTTAAAATTTAAGTATTAGGGATATAAAAACTTTTCTCTTTAATGAGCTTCATTTTCAGATCTTTCTTTTTCCAATAGAATTACTTTTTACAATACCATTCTTTAATGTTCTAGTTATCTGCATTGCAGTTGACTCTCTTTAGGGAAAATATTTTCATTATGCCTGGTACTTTGGCATTTCAAGGTAAAATATTTTCAATATGTACAAATTGAAATGGCTCAATGCTTATTTGTACTTTTCTTTCATTGTTAAATGTTTACTTTAAGAGCTTATCTTTGTTTTAAAAGGTAATGCTTTGTGTCTGGGGCTTCCCGGATGGCTCAGTGGTAAAGAATCCACCTGCTAATGCAGGAGCTGCAGAAGACGAGGGTTTGATCCCTGAGTCAGGAAGATCCCCTGGAGGGGAAATGGCAACCCACTCCAGTATTCTTGCCTAGAGAATCCTATGGACAGAGAAGCCTGGCGGGTTCCAGTCCATGGGCTCGCAAAGAGTTGGACACGACTGAGCATGCGCACCTTGTGTCTATTTTCACATTGCTTTGGTTTGGGAAATTTAGCCAAATTAGGACTGAAATAATGGTTGGTTTCATTTGCTATGTGTCATCTCTCATTTAGGCTATGTATTGTGGGGTACCAGAGGTGTATTTCCTTAAGTGACCTAGTTTTATGGTCCCTTTTGACTGCTATCGTATAGTTCCTGCATGATTTGATGATCACGTTTTACAAACTCAATGTTTTTCTTAAAGAATTTCATTGTATATTCCAAGTTGTTCTAAACTTGTGTTATGTTGTGTTTATGTGTTATAGTTTGAAATGCTTACTGGTACTCTGCCATTTCAAGGTAAAGACAGAAATGAGACCATGAATATGATATTAAAGTAAGTGGAAACATTTTTTTTTTTCCTTTGGGGAAAAATTCCTGGCTTTCAGTTTTGACAAACTTTTTATAGTTTTCATTTGACACAAAAGAACATTTTCACACTGTCTCATTCCCTTTCACCTTATAGTTGATATTATTTGCCGTTGTGAAAGCATTCATTATTTTTTTTTTTTTTTGGAATTTTTCAGTTTAGAAGTATGACTAGATTTAAATGAAATTTTTTGAAATCTTCTTTTCCAGAGCAAAACTTGGAATGCCTCAGTTTCTCAGTGCAGAAGCACAAAGTCTTCTAAGGATGCTATTCAAAAGGAATCCAGCTAATAGATTGGGTATTGTTTATTTTCTTAGTTTTTATAACAAAATACTGGGAGGTTTAATTATATTGGGAGGATAATTATAACTTTATGTTTTCTGGCTTAACTTCATTTACTGCTGCTATATATTTATATCTAGACTTTTACATTTTATGTGTGCAAAGATTCCAGTAACCTGTTATATCCATGATTAAAAAATGAAGTAGTCTAGTTATGCAAAACTTATATTTAATATATATCATATCATTATGTGTATCATATTAGTGTCTCTTTTGACATAATTCATAGAATTCTCCCTTGTATAGAAAAATCCTTTTATATATTTGAAGATAATTATTTTGTTCCTTCTATTGCTTTCCTGTTGGCTCAGACATTAAAGCGTCTGCCCGCAATGTTGGAGACCCGAGTTCGATCCCTGGGTCAGGAAGATCCCTGGAGAAGGAAATGGCAACCCACTCCAGTACTCTTGCCTGGAAAATTCCATGGACTGAGGAGCCTGGTAGGCTACAGTCCATGGGGTCGCACGCGACTGAACGACTTCACTTTTACTTTCATTATTCATGAAGATAAATATTAGGTTTCCATAGCTGCTCATTATTTGGCTACTTTCTTGTAGTCTTTCCCTGGATCCAAATGTGATTCTATTATCCTGTTTATGTCCATGTGTTGAAATTTCAAAATCACTTTATTCATTGCATTTTTAGTTTGATATATAAATAGGAGGTCATAATTTGAATTATGAAGAAAATAAAACTACTTAATTTTTTTTATATTTTTTAACTACTTAAAGTTTAACATTATGTTAAACATGGTTTTTATTTGATTCAGAAGGCATTTCAGTATTTCATGATACCCTATGTGCTTCAGCATGAACACCAGCTATTTTTTATCATATTAAATTCAAAGGACCAATTAATAAAACATCAGATAAGAAATCATAAACTTTTCACTGCAAGAAATCTATAAAATATGTGTACTCCTGTTTTACAGATAACAATCTGGAGGCCAAGTAACCAGATTTTAAAAAATCAGACGGGTAAAAGAATTCTTTCCATTTTTGTAGGTTCAGAAGGAGTTGATGAAATCAAAAGACATCTTTTTTTTGCAAATATTGACTGGAATGTAAGTAGAGTAGAAAGTGTGTTACTGTATACCTTTAAGAAGAGCAAAAACTGAAGAGTAAATGGTAATATGTGGACTTTGCTGATAAACTTAATCCATTTGTTTCATATTTAGTGTGAGATTTTTATTTACAAGTATAGCATATCATGCAGTTATCTTGAACCAGCAGATGTGTGGATGATATATAGTAAATTTTTGTTTCTCATTTGTCTTACCTGTTAAGTATGGTTAATATTCTCTTCTATTCAAGGTTGAAGAATAATATGGGGGGGGGGGGGAGGAGAAAGGGGATGAATGAAAGGGCAGATTCTTATAGAAAAAAAATGAATTGTAAAGAATCTAAGATGTTATTTAATTTCAAATGATCCTTTGTCATGTATTAGAACAATTTAAATTTGCAAGAAGTAAAAATCTTTGTATAGTTATTTCACTAAATTTTGAGAGGGCATGAGAACAAAAACATAGTGAAATTCTGCAAAGTCATTTACTGAATTTTTTTTAAGTTGCAACTCCCAGACTAGTGAGCTTTTCACTTTTTCTTATTGTTGTTTACAACACAGCTTTATGTATTTTATGTACTATTAATCATCATAGGTAAGCATTTTTGATTATTTACTTCTGACATTGATAGTGAAAATTATCCCAAAAGAAAACATGTCTCTTTTGATTTCTAAGGCAGAGGCAGAGAGCCACTCTTCACTGACCAAATTATCATTTCATCTGGTTTGTAGAACAAGTTTCAGTAGCCCGATATTTTGATTTACTTTAATAGTTATAAAACTGCAACATAACATAAGCTGTTAGCATTAGTAACCTGAAAAGCCTTGCAATGAACATGGGAATTGCATGTGCATTTGTCTTATCTGTGTGCATTCCTCTTTCAGTATTCTTGCATTCTCTTGTCATTTTTTTCTTATGCTTCTCTACTCTTCCTTTTTCCTTAACTAGAAAAGCTAGAAATTAATTTCCATTATTTTTATATCTAAAGTTTGTTTATTGCTCTTAAATGACAAAAGAGTAGAATGTTTATGTATTTGAATAAGTGAAAATTACTTTTCTATAAAGTGAAAGTAGGTTTATTGAGAGAGAGAAATGTTCCATAGGCAGAATGCAGTCTGTCTTAGAAGGCGAGAGCAACCTGTGTTTTTTTTTAAGCTTCCACATATGAGTGAGATCTACAGTATTTGTCTTACTCTGTCTGACTCATTTCTTCTTAATTCATTCTTCTATTGATGGACACAAGTTATTTCCATGTCTTGGCTATTGTGAATAATACTGCAATAAACAACTGTGGTACAGATGTCTTTTGAGATAGTGACATTGCCTTTTGCAAAACAGATATTATTATTTATTTTTGTATCTTTTTAAATTAATTTTTACTCGAATATAGTTGTTTTACAGTGTTGTGTTTCTGCTGTACAGCAAAGTGAATCAGCTATGCATCCCCTCATTTTTGGATTTCCTACCCATATAGATCACCACAGAGCATTGAGTCGAGTTCCCTGTGCTTTACAGAAGGTCCTCATTAGTTATCTATTTATACATAATAGTGTATACCTGTCAATCTCAATCTCCCAGTTCATTATACCTTTCCTGTTACGCCCTTGATATCCATATGTTTGTTCTCTGTGTCTGTGTCTTTATTTCTGCTTTGCAGGTAAGTTCACCTATACCATTTTTCTAGATTCCTCATATAACAGATACTAAAGGATATTTGTCTTTCTCTTTCTGACTTAACTTCACTGTGTATGAAAGTCTCTAGGTCTATTCACATCTCTGCAAATGGCACAGTTTCATTCTATTTTATGGCTGAGTAATATTCCATTATTATATATGTACCATATATTCTTTATCCATTCCTCTGTTGATGGACATTTAGGTTGCTTCTGTGTCCTGGCTATTGAAAATAGTGCTGTGGTGAACATTGGGGGTACATGTATCTTTTTTAATTATGGTTTTTTCAACATATATACCCAGTAGTGAGATTTCTGGAGAAGGCAATGGCAACCCACTCTGGTACTCTTGCCTGGAAAATCCCATGGATGGAGGAGCCTGGTAGGCTACACAGTCCATGGGGTCGCAAAGAGTCAGACACGACTGAGCGACGTCACTTTCACTTTTCACTTCCATGCATTGGAGAAGGAAATGGCAACCCACTCCAGTATTCTTGCCTGGAGAATCCCAGGGACCAGGGAGCCTGGTGGGCTGCCGTCTATGGGGTCGCACAGAGTCGGGCACGACTGACGTGACTTAGAAGCAGCAGCAGTGAGATTTCTGGGTCATATGGCAGTTCTATATTTAGTTTTTCAAGGTACCTCCATTCTGTTATCCATAGTGGCTCTACGAGTTTATATTCCCACCAACAGTGTAGGCGGGTTCCCTTTTCTCCATATCCCTCCATCATTTATTGTTTGTAGATTTTTTTGATAAAGGCCATGATGGCCATTCTCACTGGTGTGAGGTGGTAGTTCATTGTATTTTTAATTTGCATTTCTCTAATAGTGATTTTGATCATATTTTCATGTGTCTCATTGACCATCTGTATATCTTTTAAGAAATGTCTATTTAGATCTTCTACTCATTTTTTTTATTGGATTATCTTATATTGATCTGCATGAAGTACTTGTATATTTTGGAGATTAATTCCTTGTCAATTGTTTCACTTACAAATATTTACTCCCATTCTGAGGATTGTCTTTTCATCTTGTTTATGGTTTCCTTTGCTGTGTAGAAACTTTTAAGTTTAATTAGGTCCCATTTGCTCATTTTGTTTTTCATTACTCTAGGAGGTGGGGCAAAAAAATTTTGCTGAAGTTTATGTCAAAGAGTGGTTTTCCTACATTTTTCCCTAACAGTTTTATAGTATCCAGCCATACATTTTGGTCTTTAATACATTTTGAGGTTTTTTTTCTGTTTAAATAATTTTATTTATTTTTGGCTGTGCTAGGTCTTCGTTGCTGCATGGGCTTTTCCCTAGTTGTGGGGAGTGGTGACCACTCTTTAGTTGTGGTGCTTGGGCTTCTCATTGCAGTGGTTTCTCTTTTTGTGGAGCATTGGCTCTAGGTGTGTGGGCTTCAGCCATTGTGGCTCCCCAGCTCTAGAGCACAGGCTCAGTAGTTGTGGTACAGAGATTTGGTAGCTCTGGCGCATGTGGGATCTTCCCAGAGCAGGGTTCCAACCTATATCTCCTGCATTGGCAGGCAAATTCTTTACCACTGAACCATGAGGGAACCCCGAGTTTTTTTTTTTTTTTTTTTTGTATGGTGTTAAGGCAGTGTTCCGATTTCATTTGTTTACATGTAACTGTCCAGTTATCCCCACACCACGATTTTTGCTGATGTTCTTTTTTGTTTGATTTTAATTTTAGATTTGAAAATTGGGAGGAGAGTTTGGGGGAGAATGGATACATGTATATGTATGGCTGAGTCCCTTTGCAGTCCACCTGAAACTGTCACAACAGTGATAATCAGCTATGCTCCAGTAAAAAATAAAAAGGTTAACTAAAATGTAAAAGGGAGAATCCTATCTTCACACCACTTATCAGAGAGACTGCCTTTTCTCCTTTCCTTTCTTTGTCAGAGGTTAGGTGACCATAGATACGTGCATTTATTTCTGTTTTTTCTATCTGATTCCTTTCATGTATATTTCCAATTTTGTGTCATTATCATACTGTCTTGAACTGTAGCTTTGTAGTGTAGTTTCAAGTCAGGAAGTCTGGTTGTTCCAAGTTTTCTTTCTCAAGATTGCTTTGGCTATTTGGAGTCTTTCTGTTTCCATCAGTCAGTTCACTCATTCATGTCCAACTCTTTTTGACCCCATGGACTGCAGCACACCAGGCTTGCCTGTCCATCACCAACTCCTGAAGCTTGCTCAAATTCATTTCCATCGAGTCGGTGATGACATCTAACCATTTCATCCTCTGTTGTCCCCTTCTCCTCCTACCTTCAATCTTTCCCAGCATCAGGATCTTTTCCAGTGAGTCAGTTCTCCGCATCAGGTGGCCAAAGTATTGGAGTTTCAGCTTCAACATCAGTCTTTCCAATGAATATTCAGGACTGATTTTCTTTAGGATGGAGTGGTTGGATCTTCTTGCAGTCCAAGGGACTCTCAACAGACTTCTTCAAGACCACAGTTCAAAAGAATCAGTTCTTTGGCGCTCAGCTTTCTTTATTGTCAAACTCTCACATCCATGCATGACTACTGGAAAAACCATAGCTTTGACTAGATGGACCTTTGTCTGCAAAGTAATGTCCCTGCTTTTTAATATGCTGTCTAGGTTGGTCATATCTTTTCTTTCAAGAAGCAAGTGTCTTTTAATGTCATAACTGCAGCCACCATCGTCAGTGATTTTTGTGCCCCCCAAAATATAAAGTCAGTCACTGTTTCCACTGTTTCCCCATCTATTCGCCATGAAGTGGTAGGACTGGATGCCATGATGTTAGTTTTCTGAATGATGAGTTTGAAGCCAACTTTTTCACTCTCCTCTTTCACTTTCATCAAGAGGCTCTTTAGTCCTACTTCGCTTTCTGCCATATAGTGTCTCCTGTGTATCTGAGGTTACTGATACTTTTCCCAGCGATCTTGACTTCAGTGTGTGCTTCATCCAGCCCAGAATTTTGCATGATATACTCTTCATATAAGTTAAATAAGCAGGGTGACCATATACAACCTTGATGTATTCCTTTCCTGATTTGGAACCAGTCTGTTGTTCCATGTCCAGTTCTAACTGTTGCTTCCTAACCTGCATACAGATTTCTCAGGAGGCAGGTCAGGTGATCTGGTATTCCCATCTCTTTCAGAATTTTCCACAGTTTGTTGTGATCCACACAGTCAAAGGCTTTGGTATAGTCAATAAAGCAGAAGTTTTTCTGGAACTCTCTTGCTTTTTTGATAATCCAACTGATGGTAGCAATTTGATCTCTGGTTCTTCTGCCTTTTCTACATCCAGCTTGAATATCTGGAAGTTCACAGTTCACATACTATTGAAGCCTGGTTTGGAGAATTTTGAGCATTACTTTGCTAGTGGGTGTGATGAGTGCAATTTTGCGGTAGTTCGAACATTCTTTGGCATTGCCTTTCTTTGGGATTGGAACAAAAACTGACCTTTTCCTGTCCTGTGGCCACTGCTGAGCTTTCCATATTTGCTGGCATATTCAGGGCAGCATTTTCACAGCATCATTGAGGATTTGAAATAACTCAACTGGAATTACATCACCTCCACTAGCTTTGTTCGTAGTTATGCTTCCTAGGACCCACTTGATTCCAGGATGAATCAAGGATGGAGTCAAGGATTCCAGGATGATCGCTCTAGGTGAGTGATCACACCATCGTGGTTATATGGGTCATGAAGATCTTTTTTGTCTAGTTCTTTTGTGTATTCTTGCCACCTCGTCTTAATATTTTCTGCTTCTCCTAGGTTGGTACCATTGCTGTCCTTTATTGTGCCCATCTTTGGGTGAAATGTTCCCTTGGTATCTCTGATTTTCTTGAAAAGATCTCTAATTTTTTCCAGTTTATTGTTTCCCTCTACTTCTTTGCATTGATCACTGAGGAAGGCTTTCTTATTTCTCTTTGCTTTTCTTTGGAACTCTGCATTCAAATAGGAATATCTTTCCTTTTCTCCTTTGCTTTTGGCTTCTCTTCTTTTCACAGCTATTTGTAATGCCTCTTCAGACAGCCATTTTGCTTTTTTGCATTTCTTTTCCATGAGGATGATCTTGATCCCTGTCTCCTGTACAATGTCACGAACCTCCGTCCATAGTTCATCAGGCACTCTGTCTATCAGATGTAGTCCCTTGATTCACTTGTTACTTCCACTGTATAGTCATAAGGGATTTGATTTAGGTCATACCTGAATGATCTAGTGGTTTTCCCTACTTTTTTCGATTAAGTCTGAATTTTGCAATAAGAAATTCATGACCTGGGCCACAGTCAGCTCCCGGTCTTGTTTTTGCTGACTTTACAGAGCTTTTCCATATTTGGCTGGAAAGAATATAATCAATACATGGTATTTATTTGTTTCCATACAAATTATAAAATATTTTGTTCTAATTCTGTGAAAAATGCCCTTGGTAATTTGATAGGGATTGCACTGAATCTGTAGATTACTTTGGGTTCAGCTCAATTCAGTTCAGTTGCTCAGTCGTGTCCGACTCTTTGCGACCCCATGAATTGCAGCACGCCAGGACTCTCTGTCCATCACCAACTCCCGGAGTTTACCGAAACCCATGTCCATCGAGTCAGTGATGCCATCCAACCATCTCATCCTCTGTCGTCCCCTTCTCCTCCTGCCCACAATCCTTCCAAGACTTAGGGTCTTTTCCAATGAGTCTACTCTTCGCATGAGGTGGCCAAAGTATTGGAGTTTCAGCTTCAACATCAGTCCTTCCAATGAACACCCAGGACTGATCTCCTTTAGGATGGACTGGTTGGATCTCCTTGCAGTCCAAGGGACTCTCAAGAGTCTTCTCCAACACCACAGTTCAAAAGCATCAATTCTTCGGCTCTCAGCTTGCTTCACCATCCAACTCTCACATCCATACATGACCACTGGAAAAACCATAGCCTTGACTAGATGGAGCTTTGTTGGCAAAGTAATGTCTCTGCTTTTAAATATGCTATCTAGGTTGGCCATAACCTTCCTTCCAAGGAGTAAGCGTCTTTTAATTTCATGGCTGCAGTCACCATCAGCAGTGATTTTGGAGCCCCCCAAAAAATAAAGTCTGAGAGTTTCCACTGTTTCCCCATCTATTTCCCATGAAGTGATGGGACCAGATGCCATGATCTTAGTTTTCTGAATGTTGAGCATTAAGCCAACTTTTTCACTCTCCCTCTTTCACTTTCATCAAGAGGCTCTTTAGTTCTTCTTCACTTTCTGCCATAAGGGTGGTGTCATCTGCATATTTGAGGTTATTGATATTACTCCTGGCAATCTTGATTCCAGCTTGTGTTTCTCCCAGCCCAGTGTTTCTCATGATGTACTCTGCATATAAGTTAAATAAGCAGGGTGACAATATACAGCCTTGACGTACTCCTTTTCCTATTTGGAAGCAGTCTGTTGTTCCATGTCCAGTTCTAACTGTTGCTTCCTGACCTGCATACATGTTTCTCAAGAGACAGGTCAGATGGTCTGGTATTCCCATCTCTTGAATAATTTTCCACAGTTTATTGTGATCCACACAGTCAAAGGCTTTGGCATAGTCAACAAAGCAGAAATAGATGTATGTTTTTCTGGAACTCTCTTGCTTTTTCGATGATCCAGCGGATATTGGCAATTTGATCTCTGGTTCCTCTGCCTTTTCTAAAACCATCTTGAACATCTAGAAGTTCATGGTTCACGTATTGCTGAAGCCGGGCTTGGAGAATTTTGAGCATTACTTTACTATCATGTGAGAGGAGTGCAATTGTGTGGTAGTTTGGGCATTCTTTGGCATTGCCTTTCTTTGGGATTGGGATGAAAACTGACCTTTTCCAGTCCTGTGGACACGGCTCAGTTTTCCAGATTTACCGGCATATTGAGTGCAGCACTTTCACAGCATCACCTTTGAGGATTTGAAATAGCTCAACTGGAATTCCATCACCTCCACTAGCTTTGTTCTTAGTGATGCTTTCTAAGGCCCACTTGACTTCACATTCCAGGATGTCTGGCTCTAGGTGAGTGATCACACCATCGTGATTATCTGGGTCGTGAAGATCTTTTTTGTACAGTTCTTCTGTGTATTCTTGCCACCTCTTCTTAATATCTTTGCTTCTGTTAGGTCCATACAATTTCTGTCCTTTATCGAGCCCATCTTTGCATGAAATGTTCCCTTGGTATCTCTAATTTTCTTGAAGAGATCTCTAGTCTTTCCCAATCTGTTGTTTTCCTCTATTTCTTTGCATTGGTCGCTGAGGAAGCCTTTCTTATCTCTCCTTGCTATTCTTTGGAACTCTGCATTCAGTTGGGAATATCTTTCCCTTTCTCCTTTACTTTTTGCTTCTCTTCTCTTCCCAGCCATCTGTAAGGCCTCCTCAGACAGCCATTTTGCTTTTTTGGCATTTTTTGCATTTCTTTTCCCTGGGGATGGTCTTGATCCCTGTCTCCTGTACAATGTCACGAACCTCTGTCCATAGTTCATCAGGTACTCTGTCTATCATATCTAGTCCCTTAAATCTATTTGTCACTTCTACTGTATAATCATAAGGGATGTGATCTAGGTCATACCTGAATGGACTAGTTTCTTTCCCTGCTTTCTTCAATTTAAGTCTGAATTTGGCAATAAGGAGTTCATGATCTGTGCCACAGTCTGCTCCTGTCTTTATATTTATTTTCACAATTTTGATTTATCCAATCCAAGACATGATGTATATCTCCATCTGTTGGCATCATTTTTGATTTGTTCATCAGCATCTTATAGTTTTCTGAGTACAGGTCTTTTTTCTCATTAGGTATGTTTATTCCTAGGTATTTTATTATTTTTGTTTCAGTGGTAGATAGTATTGTTTCTTTAATTTCTCTTTCTGATCTTTTGTTGTTAGTGTATAACAGGAGATTTCTGTGCATTAATTTTGTATCGTGCAGCTTTAGTAAATTCATTGATTAGCTCAAGTAGTTTTCTGGCACCCTGTTTAAGATTTTCTGTGTATAGTATCATATCATCTGCAAACAGTGACATTGTACTTTTTCTTTTCCAATTTTAATTCCTTAATTTTCCTTCTCTTATTACCTTAGCTAGGACTTCAAAACTACATTGAATAAAAGTGGGGAGAGTGGACATCCTTGTCTTATTCCTTATCTTAGAGGAAATGCTTTCAGTTTTTCATCATTGAGAATGATGTTTGCTATAGGTTTGTCATATATGGCCTCTAAATGAAAATTATTTTACAGTAGTCTTCTATTTGTTTTCCCTCACTGTGGGACAGTGAGCTTTTGAAACACTATGGTTCCATAAAAATGTACACTTGCATATATTGTAAACTATTTTTATGGCTTTCAAAAACATAAGTTTTAGGAAGTTAGATTGTTAGACAAGTTTAAATTTTTGAATTCTTTTTACATGCATATTTTTATGTGAAAGTAAATTACTTTAGGTGTAATGCATACTTCTTGGGGATAGAGTAATTATTAATTTTCTGAAATCCTAGAATGTCATTAGTTATTTTTGCATGGTAACATTGTGATATTCTTTATGGTTATGTTACCAGTGAGAATCCAAGTCAGTTTTTGAAATCCAAAACTGAACAGCATTGTTCCTCATGGATACAACCTATGGCATTGCTGCTGTGTTCCTTGGACTCATTTGATTATGCATATGATCTCTCAAATTTAGATGATATACAGAAGTTGGTTAACAGGCTAGAATTTAGAATTTGTTTAATAGGTATCTGAAGCCTGTTGAAATTTCATTTAAGAAATTGTGAGTCTTCTGTTAAGGACTGTGAATATCATATTCTGCTTTAATATTTGTTCAGGTGTTAATAAGTTTTTGTACCATTCTGCCGTTTCTTCTAGAAATTATATAAAAGAGAAGTCCAGCCTCCCTTCAAACCTGCTTCTGGAAAACCAGATGATGCTTTTTGTTTTGATCCTGAGTTTACTGCAAAAACACCTAAAGGTAATGCATGTTTATGTGTAAAATCAGGGATTTTATTCATTTAGATGGTTAAAAAAAATAAACTAGCTTCCTAGATTAAAAACTGAAAGAATTATAAGTTTGCAGAGGATGGTTTGCCCTGTGTAGAAGTGTAGATGCTATTTAGCATTGCTTGGACACCTTTCAAATAGAGGCTTTATATGGTAAATATTTATTAGGGAAGCAGGGACTAGAGTAAAGGGTGAACATTTTTTTTTAATGTTTTTGACGTGATAATGTATTATAGAATGTGAGTAGGAAGTAAGATATGAGATATATCCCTCTAAGTCTTATGGTTCAGAATTTAATGTGGTTTACTTTTATTGACATCTGTTTCATATATTCATTCAACAAATATTGAATACCTACTATGTAAATACTAAGCAGTGATGATGGAGAAGTGAACTGAACAGACAAAAATCATAATCTATATGGAGCTTGCATACTAGTATTGTTGTTGTTCAGTCTCTCAGTCATGTCCGACTCTGTGACCCCGTGGACTGCAGCAAGCCAGGCTTCCCTGTCTTTCACCATCTCCTGGAGCTTTCTCAAACTCATGTCCATTGATTGAGAAACAGATAATATACAATAAATCAAATACATAATATAGTATGTCTGATGGTAACATTTAATGGTTTCCTTTATAAAGAAATGTTGGCATTTCATATCATAAAACTGTTAATTCTAATTAAATGAAATTATTTGGACATTAGATTCTCCTGGTTTGCCAGCCAGTGCTAATGCTCATCAACTCTTCAAAGGATTCAGCTTTGTTGCAACTTCTATTGCAGAAGAATATAAAATCACTCCTATCACAAGTGCAAATGTGTTACCAATTGTTCAGGTAAATTACATGTAGATTATTCAGATTAGGGATAAATATTTCTTCCCATTATTGCTGATTGATTTACAGTGATTTTTTAACTTCTTCATATATCTATGTATGATGAATTAAAGATCTTTCCATGTTTTGGAAAAAAGCAGACAGTAGTAACTTTTAATTATATATTTAAGTGATCTCTTTTAGCAAGAAAATGTAATGGGTGATACATTAGCTAGTTGATTTATCATATTGGCTTTGGCGATCTAGAAAGCCTTCAGAATCTGTATTCTCAGATCACCTAGAAACTGTGCAAGCCATTTATAAATACTGATAAAATTTCTCTAGACTTACTCTTGGTTTTTTAAAGATTTAAGATGATCATATACTTAGGAGAAAAGACAAAAAGTGTGAAACCATATCACTGTTTTGTATTTCACTTTTTAACAAAAACAGATAAACGGAAATGCTGCACAGTTTGGTGAAGTGTATGAATTAAAAGAGGATATTGGTGTTGGCTCCTATTCTGTTTGCAAGCGATGCATACACACCACTTCCAACATGGAATTTGCAGTGAAGGTATTATCTCTGAGGCTAACACTTTTTTTGTTTTAATATGTGTAACTTAAATTGCAGACTGACTGACAGTTTTTCAGTGGAGCAAATGGAGAAAGCAAAGATAAAATGATGAAGTAAAACTCTTGACTTAATATTTTCATTTTGAATTTCTTACCAAGACTTTATTTTGTTCAGTAAAAAAGATGTTATTTTGGAGAAGCAATATGTTTTATGAATGTCTTGCTTTTGAATAATTTTATTGTAACATAGTATGCTAAGATTGAGCATTTGTGACAATTACTGTCATATTTGGATCAAATTATCAGTTGGTATATTTTCAGTTAGATGGAATATATTGTTGAGGAAAGTACTATGTTGTTTTTTTATTAAGTTTCAGTTATAGGAAAATTTTAAATATTAAAATAATGTGAGGTAAGCATAACTCGTGAGTTTTATTATTTGCTTGAAAATACAACCAAATTGAAATCATGTCATTCATTTTTAGACAACGAAAATAATTTCCCTCTGTGATTTTCTTGTTTCTTAGATCATTGACAAAATCAAGAGAGACCCTTCAGAAGAAATTGAAATTTTAATGCGCTATGGACAACACCCCAACATTATCACTTTAAAGGATGTAGGTATTTAAAAATCTATGTATCTGCTAAGCTAATGAAGTTATGACTTGGCACTTTGTTTTCTTATTGAACTTTCCATATCCATGGTATCTTTACTTTCATGCCATAAAATATTAAGACTCTTAAATTTGCCACTTCAGTTCTTTTATCCCTATGATTCTACACTCTTACCCTCCTTGTAGAATATCAGAAAGGAACTATGATGGTTAGCAAATGAGAGTGTCCTAATTACTTGACTATATTCTAGCTGGTTAACTAGTTGACAACATCACCAGCAACATTTATTATTCTCTAGTACTACAAATATACAAGATAGAAGAGATTCAGAATCTGCCAAATTCTAGGAGATTTTATTTCCTTGATTGTACTGCAGTTGGCTGTAGCACTGTGGATTTTTGCTTGGGTGAAATATTATTATTCTGTAGTTTTTTAAAAGTGAACTCATATTAATAGATGTTACTGAATGCTGACAAACCATCTCCTTGATCAGTTTGTTTCAGATATTATGATATTAATTTTGATTTGTAATCCTTAAATAGTACTTTATACATAATATATAAATATATGTTATATGTGTGTGTATAGATAGATATATGTCTACATGTATGTGTTTATATGTGTAGATGTAGATATCACGTGCCTTGAGTAAAAGGGTATACATATTTATTTGTTCTCCTTGATACAATATTTGAATTCAAAAAATATTTAAGTTGCCATGTCAGATAGTAGAATGTGAGGAGGATATTAGAAAACAACATATTTACTGCCATAAGTAAGTTTACTATTATTAAGGAAGGAAAGTGACTATAATACAGTCAGAAATGCCATAGGTGCCGTTTGAGAGTCACAGAGTTCTATTTTTCCACTTATATTCCTTGATGAAGTATAACAGATATCTTCAAAAGTTAATAAAATTATATGTTTCACATGGTCTCACAGAATGGTGTTGAGTCTGTTTAGCCAGTTTAATCTTCAGTAGAGTCTGTACTATATTAATACTAAAAGAATAGTGTATTTTTAACACCAGAGGTTCATTAGAAAATCAAAGTAAATATAATCAAAAACTTCAGAATTATAAACAATAACATTTTAAAAATATGTTCTTTTTTTTAGGTTTATGATGATGGTAGATATGTTTACCTTGTTACGGATTTAATGAAAGGAGGAGAGCTACTTGACCGTATTCTCAAACAAAAATGTTTTTCAGAACGGGAAGCTAGTGATGTACTGTTTATAATAACTAAGACAGTTGACTATCTACATTGTCAAGGAGTAAGTTGTAGTTATATTCTTCCTTTTAATTCTGGGACTTATATCTTCATAAAATTATATATAGGAGATGATACCTAAAATGAATTACTTTTTCTATCACATATTTTTATATGAAATAGCCTAATAAAATTCATTATGTAGTGAAGGTTATAAGTTTAGGAATTGGGTAATACCTTATTATAAATTTTCTTCTCTCTACCTGTTAGCAAAAATTTAATAGCATATTAATTTTAAAGTGGTTTGAATCATATAAATATCTAACCTTGACTTTTAATTTTATTAAACCTTATCAGACTTGAAAGTGAAACACAGACAAATTATCAAATTATACTATGGCTAGCACATAAAGTTCTGGCAGAACTGTTTATTTGATTGTTAGCAACCCCTCCCCGAATACAGTAAGAAATTTTTATTCTAAACACTTGAAGTATTAATACATTAAAATTTCTAGTGGAAGGGCAGGTCTGTTATTTTGTTTCCTATCTCTTCATAAAACAAATTAATTGGATTACTAAAAAAGGTCAGTCACTTCTATTATATATATAGCTACCCAAGGAAACAAAGTCACAAAGAATTTAAAATTTAAGTTTGAATCAGTTGTAGTAATAGACACATACCCACTTAAGTATAAACTAATAAAAATGAGCAACTCAGAATTGGCTTAGTGAAAATTCTACATGGGCCAGTATTCATTTTTCACTATGGTTTTATAGAGTACATTTTCAACACTTTGAAATATAAATTGTATAATACTAAAGCAGTAGTTCTATAATAATGTAATTATTTGATTGTCTTTATCAACATTCTCTAAAATAAAGGATGACCATAATTTTCAAGAATGATAAGCATCTTTTATTTTAGAAATAAATTAATGCATCAATTAAATAAATTAATGACAGACATTTATTGAGCATTTCTACATGCCAGACAATGCAAAAGGTGTTGCAGATTCAACTATGAGTTTAAGTCTTGATCCTTGTCTCGAAAGAGCTTTTAATATAGTAAACAGCTGATTAAAGATAGGATTAAATTAAATGAGGTGGATAGTACCAGTAGAAAAATCACCACATAGAGAATTTCAGAATATTTTATTTATGTATGTCTAGCATTTTATTTAGTTTTATTGTTTCTATTTTTCTGCTCATTTTTCATGCATTGAAAGCATGTTTTGTTTTACTTTATTGAAGATAGTTATAATAGCGACTTTATTTTTTAAATTTCTTTAGTATTTAGTCTTCTCAATTTTGAACAATACATTTTGTTGAGCTATAACTGACATATAACATTGTGTAAGTTTAAGGTATACATGTTGATTTGAGACATTTATATACTACAATATGATTACCATCATAGCATTAGCTAGCATATCTATCATATCACATATAATAAATAGCCACTTTAAGATACTTGCTGTTAAACCTAACATGGGTTTATCTTGGAGTTGAAATAGATGTTCTTTTTTTCTTGAAGCTGTGTCCTTTTTTTTAGGAGAGTATTCTTCATATAATCAGAAAATTTTGGATTGTGTACTGCACATTTGAATATTAACTTGTGGAGATTTGTTAAATTCTGTTATTTTTTTCTCCAATGATTATTTTAGTTTTCTTTTGTTTTCAGTGAGTAATTTTCTTAAGGTTTGCACTGAAAGCTCTGGTTTTTCAGCAGCAGCTGTGGTTTCTGTTTATATCTTTTGTCATTTGAGCTTCCTTTACACATTTTTGTTTCAAGAGTCTGTTTTGGCTCTTTTCCCTTACTGTATTCCTCCACTCAGCATTCACGGTTTCCCAGCATTTCTTTTCTGGTGCTCCAGGCCAGAAAGATCGTGGACTTTTCTGCATCCCTTCACTACCACTGTGTGCCATAGGAACTGTACTTAGCTTTCTGCTAAAAGCCACAGATATGGGAACCTACTCATGAAACTCCCTCCTTCAGCCAAGTATGTACTCCCCACCAGAATCTTATCTCCTTTTGCTCATTCTCCAGTATCTTCAAGGTAGTTTTTTATTTTTTTCTTTTAACTCAGGTTTCATATTTGGCTACCATAGCGAGGAGGTTTGAATAGGGTCTTAGTTCATTATGTCTACAAGTGGAACTGAGAATTCAGCTTTGAGATTGGAAATGATTAAAAAAAACTGGTAGCCTGATAAAAACTGGCACATCTATCTGATAGGGATAGTTCGCCTATATTACTTCAGGTTGTCAAGGCTATCAAGGTTGGAGAAAGTGTCATTTTCAGAATTTCATGACTGAGACAGTTCATTTTCCTGGAAATATATTAACTTATAATAGATACTTAGCTATAGAAATGTCATTTTTTTTTTAATGTTCAAGGTTGTTCATCGTGATCTTAAACCTAGTAATATTTTATACATGGATGAATCAGCCAATGCAGACTCCATTAGGATCTGTGATTTTGGGTTTGCAAAACAACTTCGAGGAGAAAATGGACTTCTCTTAACTCCATGCTACACTGCAAACTTTGTAGCACCTGAGGTATTCTTTAAAACTTCAGTATTTGCCTTTCATTCTTTTCCTTTAGTTGACTTTATGTGATGTCTTGTATGTCAGCTTTATGGTAGGTAGGTAAAAGCCAAGTGATCTTGTCCTTTGCGTTAGTCACTCAGTCGTGTCCAACTCTGCGACCCCATGTACTGTAACCCACTAGGCTCCTCTCTCCATGGAATTCTGCAGGCAGGAATACTGGAGTGGGTTGCCATTTCCTCATCCATGGGATCTTCCAAACCCAAGGATCTAACCCAAGTCTCCTACATTGCAGGCAGCTTCTTTACTATCTGAGCCACCAGGGAAGCCCTTTCCCTACTATAAAGCTCTTTAAATCATTGAATTCTGATAATGCCCAATGTAAATATTTAGACTAATAACTAGAATCTGCAACCACCCTGAATATAATAATCACATTCTTCTATTCTGTTGGGTTTTATAGTGGTTTCAGAATCATACCATTTTAGAACTGTCCAGAGAGTAGAGGTAACTCCACCTTCAACATGTTAAATATTCTAAATGAGGACACTGAGACTCAAAGTACTTAAATGATTTTTTCAAAACCCAGCATTCACAAAGTCAGGATAGGTTTTCAGATATTTTGGTTTGTGCTGAACATGAGGTGATTTATATTGTTTAGCATTATACATGACATAGGCAATGCCATCCCTGATTGTCTGTAAGATCTTCTAGTTCATGAATAAAACAGCTTTACAGGGATTTTTATAAGCAGTGAGGTTTTTCTTGACATATAACATTCATATGTAGATCTTAAAGAGAATTTGAGTCCAGAAAGATGATGCTGAGGAAGTCAAGGGGTGCATGTTTGACATTTGGCAAGCTCCAGCAGTCTTGTCAGTTCTGATAATGGGGATGGGAGCTTTGATGGTAACAGTTCCCACAGCAGTAAAAGTATGATTGATTAAAAAATGAATCAGGGATGGCATTGGTTATATAGATTCTTTATAAGTTTTGTTTGTAAAGGTCAAGAATTATTCTTAAGTGTTACAAACAATGCTCACTATTGAATTATCATATGTTTAACATATCCAAGTACACAGATATTCTCACATTTGAAAAATAGAATTTTTCAAGTCAGAGGAAGAATACAATAATTTGAGGATGAATTCTTATCTCATGTTTGTATTTTTATTTTTTTTTACATGAAATACTAGCCCTTTTGAAAAATATTGCACATCAGATATAAAATATTTTATATACTTTTTATATTTTCTATAAAAAATATAAACATATTTCTTATATTTAAATATCAATAAAGTCTGTATTTAATGTAACTATTAGAAAAAATATTTCTAGTGATGAAAATAAAAACGTAGAAAGTGGGAAAGTAGCTTTCTAATAATGAGAAATCCCCATGTTAAAATTTATTTAATCTTCCTTTAAGATGTTAATGTTGAGGAAGAAATGTAACACCTGCTTTATAAGGTTTTTATAAGATTTTCCCTATAAGAAATTATGTATGTGTCCAGAGGATATGCTTTAATCTACATTTTAACTATATTCATAGAAAATTGAGATGCATGCATGATCCAAGAAGGGGTTATTGTATGGCCCTCAGGTGTAAGGGATATAACTTAGACATAAAAAAATTAGCTTTTCTAGGATATTTTATTATTTTTATAGAATAAAAATATCGGATATTGAGTGCAAGGCTCTTCTATAAAATATAGAGTTATATAGTCATAAATTTTTTCTAGTATGTTTATGCAGTAGACACAACAGAAGAGTATAGAATAACCATTTTAATAGCTGAATTTTTTAATATTCACTTTATCTTATGGACCTAGATTCCTTTGGTAATAAATGGGTACTTTTTATTCCCCTGGAAAAGGTTAAGAGTGAATGTATCCCAAATAAAGATCTTAAAAACAGACAGCAAAATGAAAAATATACATGTCCTATGTTTAGATTAATGGTTGCTGCTGCTGCTGCTGAGCGTCGCTTCAGTCATGCCCGACTCTGTGCGACCCCCATAGATGGCAGCCCACCAGGCCTCCCCCCCCCGTCCCTGGGATTCTCCAGGCAAGAAACACTGGAGTTTGGTTGCCATTTCCTTCTCCTTCTCCAGTGCATGAAATTGAAAAGTGAAAGTGAAATTGCTCAGTCATGTCTGACTCTATAGCAACCCCATGGACCCGCAGGCTACCAGGACTCCTCCATCCATGGGATTTTCCAGGCAAGAGTACTAGAGTGGGGTCCATTGCCTTCTCTGAGATTAATGGTTAGGTAAATCTTTTCAAATGAGTACAAGTCTTCAGAGTAGGATATAGCTCACTGATGCTTTTTATCCTAATAGACTTCCATTGTAGTAAGACACTTTCAGCATTGTAACAGTGAAGGTTTTCAGGTAGGCAAGTAGAGACCACTTCTCTGTAACGAATGCATCTAATGTCTGAAATTACCTTTGGCTAGGATAGTATTTGTATTTTCAAAATGCTTTGAAAAGTTTTATATTATCAAGTGCTGAGGTCTCTGCTAGCAATGAATGCATATTTATTAATGATTATAAATAAAAAACAGAGGTTTGGGGTAAGATTTGTTTCTTAAATTTCAGACTCTTTCAAAAATTATTAGTGAATTGTATGAAATGTGTTATCTTTTAAACTAGAATCAGAAAGATTCAAGTGTCCATGTAGATATTTGAATGAATAATAGCAGTTGTGCATGCGTGTGCAGGTGCTCAGTCATGTCCAACTCCTTGTGACCCCATGGACTGTAGCCAGACAGGCTCCATGGGATTTCCCACACAAGAATACTGGAGTGAGTTACCGTTTTATCCTCCAGGGGATCTTCCCGACTCAGGGATCGGACTTTCGTCTCCTGCGCCTTCTGCATTGACAGGTGGATTCTTTACCACTGAGCCATGTGGGAAGCTCAATAATAGCATTTATGAAAATATAAATTCATTATTTCATCATAGTGCATAAAAAGCCCTTACTTGCTAAGAGAGAAACAAATTAGTAGTACAATTTCAGCTTAACAATAAGTAAGGAATAATTCATTCCTTTTTTTGATATGCATCAATTTGGTCACCCTCTTAAAACTTATGGAGAAGGCAATGGCAACCCACTCCAGTACTCTTGCCTGGAAAATCCCATGGACGGAGGAGCCTGGTAGGCTGCAGTCCATGGGGTCTCGAAGAGTCAGACACAACTTGACTTTCACTTTCACTTTTCACTTTCATGCATTGGAGAAGGAAATGACAACCCACTCCAGTGTTCTTGCCTGGAGAAATCCCAGGGATGGGGGAGCCTGGTGGGGCTGTCCATCTATGGGGTCGCACAGAGTTGGACACGACTGAAGCAACTTAGCAGCAGCAGCAGCAGCAGCTTAAGACTTACTTACTTAATAGATGTACTTTTCTATTATGGCTATTTCACAAAAATTTATATATCTCAAAAATATTTTATTCTTTTTTAAAAAGCAAATCTATATTATTATTCAACTGATATTTAATACCTACTGAGGTCTAAGAATGATCCTGAACTTAAGGAATTTACAATATATTGGATGGATGCTGTGTCTGCAACTCTTACATAAGTAAATGTGAGGGACTTCCCTGGTGGTCCAGTGGTTAAGGCTCCATGCTCCCCATTGCAGGGGGCATGATCAGGGAATTAGATCCCTCATGCTGCAACCAAAAGCCTGCGTGCTGCAATGAAGATCCCACATGGTGCAACCAAGACCCAGCACAGCCAAAAAAAAAAAAAAAAGTCAATGTGAAATTACTCTGCCCTGCTCTGGCTTTGGGCTTTCATGCATTTTGCTCCAAATATGAATTAATTTGAACATCAGAGCAAAGGGAATGAAAATCTCTGTTACATTTTGCTGATTTGGGAAGCCAAATGAGAGAGAAGGTAATGTCATTAACTACTTTAATTCTGACTTCCGTCTTCTTTGTATTTAACTTTATGCAAATAAGAAGGTGTGAAACACATTACTTGGTACATGGTACTCTTTCATTCATGGGCTTCCCGGTGGCTCTAGTGGTAAAGAACCCACCTGCCAATGCCAGAGACATAAGAGATCCGGGTTCGATCCCTGGGTTGGGAAGGTCCCCTGGAGTAGGGCATGGCAACCCTCTCCAGTATTCTTGCCTGGAGAATCTAGTGGACAGAGGAGCCTGGCAGGCTATGGTCCATAGGGCCACACAGACAGACAGGATTGAAGTGATTTAGCACTTTCATTCATCCCGCAACAATGTCGTGTTTCTTTTATGGCTGTATATTATTATTATAGGATTTGAGACCTGCTCTAGAACAAAAGTAGACTACTTGCTTCTTCTTTAACTCAGACAAACTGGGTTTGTATATGGTAAAGCTGAAACAGGTTTTTCATGGTTGGCCCTAATTACTTTAAGTAATATGACACATCTAGTGCCTTTCTTCTCATTAATTTGGAAGGTTATGAGAGTATGCAATGCCTATTGCTGACTCACTGTTTAAACCTTGCCTGTACAACAAGTTCCTAAGCAGTCCCTCAACCTTGGTTGTGCACTGGATCATCTGAGAACCTTTAAAAATACTGTCCTAAGGGAGCCAGAGGAAGCATGGTGATGCCCAGAACTGCAAGAAGTTATGAGGAGAGGAAAGATAGAAGGGGAATAAAGCAAGAAAGGTTTATGTTTCACTAGAAGCAACAGTTAGAACTGGACATGGAACAACAGACTGGTTCCAAATAGGAAAAGGAGTACGTCAAGGCTGTATATTGTCACCCTGCTTATTTAACTTATATGCAGAGTACATCATGAGAAACGTTGGGCTGGATGAAGCACAAGCTGGAATCAAGATGGCCGGGATAAATATCAATAACTTCAGATATGCAGATGACACCACCCTTATGGAAGAAAGTGAAGAAGAACTAAAGAGCCTCTGGATGAAAGTGAAAGAGGAGAGTGAAAAAGTTGGCTTAAAGCTCAACGTTCAGAAAACTAAGATCATGGCATCTGGTCCCATCACTTCATGGCAGATAGATGGGGCAACAATGGAAACAGTGGCTGACTTTATTTTTCTGGGCTCCAAAATCACTGCAGATGGTGACTGCAGCCATGAAATTAAAAGACACTTACTCCTTGGAAGGAAAGTTATGACCAACCTAGATTGCATATTAAAAAGCAGAGACATTACTTTGCTAACAAAGGTCCATCTAGTCAAGGCTATGGTTTTTCCCAGTGGTCATGTATGGATGTGAGAGTTGGACTATAAAGAAAGCTGAGTGCCGAAGAATTGATGCTTTTGAACTGTGGTGTTGGAGAAGACTCTTGAGAGTTCCTTGGACTACAAGGAGATCCAACCAGTCTATCCTAAAGGAGATCAGTCCTGGGTGTTCATTGGAATGACTGATGTTGAAGCTGAAACTCCAATACTTTGGCCACCTGATGTGAAGAGCTGACTCATTGGAAAAGACCCTAATGCTGGGAAAGATTGAGGGCAGAAGGAGAATGGGACAACAGAGGATGAGATGGCTGGATGGCATCACCGACTCGATGGACATGGGCTTGGCTGGACTCAGGGCGTTGGTGATGGATAGGGAGGCCTCGCGTGCTGTGGTTCATGGGGTCGCAAAGAGTCGGACACGACTGAGCGACTGAACTGAACTGAGAGGATGCCAGGTTAGGCTTATCATGATGTGAATTATTTTAGCTCTACCTTGTTATTTATTAGGGCCTTTGTAGTCTCCACTTGTGTTATTTATATTAGCCAGATATATAGGTATTTTGATAACCTCTTCAGCTTCCCAAGTTTGCACGTATGTGTTTTCTTATATACTTTAGCTATGGAAAAAACCATTATACCTTGAATTTTAAGATAGATATTTATTATTCATGTTTGGCCATTGTCATAGCTAAGTGTTAATATGTTTAGATTTTTATAAATGAAATGTCCACTCTGGTGATTATGCAGTCTCCAGTATTAATCCATTAATAATGTTTCTATTTTGTTTCTATGTACAAAGGCTTTATCAGTGGATTTGTTTTTCTAAATTTAATAAAAAGGGCTCGTTTCACCTCAGACTAGCTATTAAATTCACAAGGAAATTCACATGCATATATAATGAATACGTTATTTATTTAACATATTTATTTAACACTAGCCTCAAGAGAAAAAAGAGCTACCAAAATTATTATATCAAAAATTAATGAAACCATTCAAAATTTATCAAATGTGTGTTTGTGATCCAGAAATATGCTAATTTTTAAAGACATGAGTCTTTTTTGTAAAATATAAATTCATCTTGCTTTCATAAGATTATATATGATCTTACCATCTCCTGTGCAGTAGAGAGGCAATTATCATAGATGTTAAAGGCACAGGCTCTAGAGTAAGTGCTCCACCACTCATTAGGTTTGTGATATCGGGCAAATTACTTAACATTTGCCCCAGTTTTCTCATCTTCAATATGGAAAAAATATCTATCTCATAGAGTCAGTGTCAGGGTTAAAATTCAATATTCTGTATAGAATATATGAAGATCTCTGTACATGTTGTTTTAAATTTTGATGTGTCTGATTTTTCTAAAAGGTAGAGTCAAAGTTCATTGAGGTCAGGGATCATATCTTAAAAAAGGATTTTTTTTGGTATCATTCATATTGCTTAATTGCCTTATTAGTAGTCACTTACTGAATGTTAATTACAGAAAACTTTGCCTATAAGTTAACTAATTTTGAAAAGATTAAAATGAGCTAAGTTTTTAAATTATGAGCATTTGTGAGATTATTAGAAACACAACTTTTTTTTAGATGACAAAACTGAGTTATACTGAGTAGTACCAGATAATGAGTATTTCCTTTCTCAGGTTCTTATGCAACAAGGCTATGATGCTGCTTGTGATATTTGGAGTCTGGGAGTCCTTTTTTATACAATGTTGGCTGGGTAAGGAATTTATATATTCAAATTAATTCACATCATTATTTGAATTTCACTTGTATATTTTCATCTAGAAAGAGGACAGATGAAAATAACCTTAAGGAAAATGCTATCAATATTCTAAACTATTATATATTGTATACTTATAAAATTTAAAAAAACATAAGGTGTTTAATGAGGCATTATTTAGACACATGGTTAAAAGACTGTTCAACTGGAACTAAAACTTCTAAAAATAAAGCATATATTCTTATTTTGATATTTTATGTTTAAGTATATTACATTTTCAAAATGTTTACCTTAGCATAAAATCATTTCACAGTTCAAGAGGTGCTTACCCACTGAGCTTGCTGATGTTATTTTTTTTTTAAGTACTTGAATTTTGTTTCTCTTGGCAGTAGAGATTCAGTGTGATTGAGCTTTATAACAAACCTACATAAAATACTAACAATATTAAAATACAGAAACTACATGCAGATGTGTTAAAAGAATAAAGCAATACTAAAAAATGTACCTGTTGGATTATGTTGAATATTGTTAGTTTATAAATAATACAAGTGCTATTTTACTCTTAATAATAAGTAGCACTTTTATTTAGAAGTAAAAATTTAATACTATAGATAAAGGTTAGGTTTGACAAAGTCTGATGCATAAAATAGAATTTGAAGAATTTTAATGTAATCATTATGTCCTTAGGTAAGAATTTTTTAAAAAGACTATGTTGATGTGCTCAGTTGTGGCCGACTCTTTGCGACCCCACGGACTTTAGCCCACCAGGTTCCTTGGTCCATGGAGTTTTCCAGGCAAGAATACTGGAGTGGGTTGCCATTTCCTTCTCCAGCTTTAAAAAGGCATTTAGGCATAATTAAATATAAAGGTTGAGAGCAGGAGGAGAAGGGGACAACAGAGGATGAGATGGTTGGATGGCATCACTGACTCAATGGACATGAGTTTGGGTAAACTCCGGGAGTTGGTGATGGACAGGAAGGCCTGGCGTGCTGTAGTCCATGGGGTCGCAAAGAGTCGGACATGACTGAGCGACTGAACTGAACTGAACTGCACTGATAATTAAATATGCTTGCCATAGCAGGAGATTTATAAAGATAAGTTATGAAAATAGTGACTCCAAGTTATTTATTGGCTTGATGATAATCACATATGTCAGTATATTCCATGTACTTTTAGATATGTGCAAAATATTTAGTGATAGACCACAGCAAGTGCTAAAGTTAAGAGTAGCTAATGTTTGCATGTGAACAGCAGTGAGCAGTATTGGTTTCAAACCATTGGATACCATTTCTAGATAGCTACTTTCAAATATTTACTTTATGACTAAACAAAGCATTTTGTGTGTATGTGCATAGGTATGTGTGTTTAGTGTTATCTCAATTATGCGGGAATTAACATATTAAGACATCTCCCTCATACTTTTTAGCCATAAATCTTTCTACTCCCAAATCTGAATACCATTTTTAAAATGGTACCATTTGTTAAAATGGTACAAAAGTGACCACTTTTTGTCATTCTATAATAATTTTCTAAACCACTTTAACTTCATACAATGTATTTGTTTTCCTATCTGTGACTATTGATCCATGTAATAATTTTAATGGCTTTAATGTTTCTGTTATACTGATATATTTAACCAGTTTTTCATAGACATTGATTAAAAATACTGTTACTTTGTTTTCACTGATAATACTGATAAATTTGAGCCAATTCAATAAATAAAATTACTTTCTTCATAGTAGGTATATTTGGTTTGCTAACTTATGTCTGTGAATACAAAATTTGTGTTGGTTTTCAGAATGTATTGTTACATACAACTACCTTTATTTTATTTTACACTGATTCACAGATCAAAGGTTAAAAAATAGATTCATGTAGGCAAAACTTCATTTCATTATATAATTCATTAAGTTCATTGTTTAAAATGTAAAATTTTATAGGAACAGTAAAGGAAAATTTTAGGTGATATTCTTAATTTGGTATAGTAAATATACGCTTGTAGTTCTATACTCATCATTTTCAATTAGATTTAATACGTATGTTAGGCCCTCATGTATATTTAAATCGTTTTTTTAATAGCTACACTCCATTTGCTAATGGGCCCAATGATACTCCTGAAGAGATATTGCTGCGTATAGGCAATGGAAAGTTCTCTTTGAGTGGTGGAAACTGGGACAGTATTTCAGATGGAGCAAAGGTATAAATTATAAATATGTTTTGTTTTGTTTAACTGTGAATTGGTGAAATCTTTTAAGTTTATAGCCTAGTCTGCATTTGCAGAGTATCAGATGGTGTTTTATGTCAGTATTTGTTTTTTTTTTTTATATGAAATGTGAAGTATTTTTTAAAAATAGTTAAAATTAAGTTTCTTCTTATAACAGTTTAACAATGTCTTGGTTTGAAATAGTTTAGAGATTTATTTTTAAGTCAACTCACATGTATGTGCAAATTGAAGAAGACAACAAAGGCTGGCTTTTTTGCCATGCTTCTGGGATACATTTCTCTCTTATCAATCATATGTGATCAGGGGATATAAACCAGTTTCAGTGTTAACCAAAAGCAAAAATGTAAATCTACTGAGGAAAAATACATAAAGCCAACTAAATTTGATTTCCGCATTTAGTGTGTTTTTACATATCTTATCTTCTTTAGCACAGACATTGACTACTCATTATATAGGTGATTTTTATGTTACCTTATTCTTAGAGCATATACAAACTTTTTATCAGTTGTACCTAGATATTTGCAATTTATGGCTAAGAACTGTTCAGTAGAAATGTAGTACAAGCCACATATGTAATTTTAAAATTTCTAGTAGTCATGTTAAAAAACAAAAAGAAGCAGATGAAATTAATTTTAATAATATATTTTATCTAACCTGATATATCCAAAATATTTCATTTCAAAATTTTAAAAATTAGTGAGATTTTGAATTCTATTTTGGTACTTTGTTTTCCAATTCTGGTGTGTATTTTATACTTATATCCCATCTGAACTTGGACTTACCTACATTTTAAAAGTGCTTAATAGCCACATGTAGCTAGTGGCTACTGTTATTAGTAAAGTTTCAGAGTAACTGGCCTTATTTAATTTAGGGGAAAAATAATAGATCATGGCTTGATTACTAATTCTTACATTTATAATCTAAAAAATTTAAGTTTTAAAACAAAACCCCAAAGTTATCAGGATGTGTTTTATTGAGCCTCAAAGCTTTTAAGCTGCATTTTGAATTAGAAAACATTTTAAGACAGAAGAATTTGCTTGTATTTAATATCTGCTAATAATAAAACCTAATTATCTAAGGACATTAGTTATTCTGTAGGATATATTATGGAGTAAATCTTGTATCCTGATCATTGTAGAATAAGTAAATCAGGGATTTAGTTATCATTACCTTTTAAACATTAGAAAAACAGAAACGGGATTGTGTTCAAATCTTAGCCATAACAGAAGTGCACCATGTGCTGTAGTAAAAGGAACACCTGATTGGAAGCCAAGAAAACTGAATGCTAGTTTTGATCTACTAACTAGCTTCTTCATTTTTCTCATCTGCAAAATTTGGGAATTAAATTTTCCCTTTGGTTCCTTTCAACTCCAAAATTTCATTTGTCAGATTTTGGTCTATAAAGTGATTGAATCTACTAACTATTCATTAAATACTGTATATTCTAGTCAGCCAGTTTGTGCGTCAGAAAGTACATTTTCCCAAGGAACAATTCTAATGTTTAAAGCTATACACATGAACCTCTTGTGCTCTTTAAAAAACAAACAAACAAAAACTAGTTTAGGACTTGCCTGGTGTCCAGTGGTTAAGACTCTGTACTTCCACTGCAGAGGGAGTAGGTTCCATCCCTGCTTGGGAAACAAATCCCACATGCCACACAGTATGACCAAAAAAATGAAAAACAAAAAACTAAAAACAGTGATGCTAATGCTGAAATCTCTATATGCCAGTTGTACTTAGATTTTGGCTTTTCTATGTTTTGTGTGCTTTATGTTTTCATCTGTCTAGTGCCTAAGGAATATTAAAATTCAGTTTCATTCTCAACACTTTTTTTAGTCAGATATTCTGGAGAAATTAACATAGAAAAAATGTTGGAGGATATTGTCAAAATATTTCACAGGGTCTTTCATGTATTCCATTTTATGGATTAAATTGCTTTAGTTGTCTTTGGAATTTTTTCTGAAAATGGTGGCATATTACTGAGCAGATGAGCTATATGAACTTTAAAGAATCTGTACATTTTAACAATTCATTAATTTTCTTTTTTTTAAACTTTTTATTTTGTATTGAAGCATAGCCAATTAGCAATGTTGTAATAGTTTCAGGTGAACAGCAAAGGGACTCAGTCATACATATACATGTGTCCATTCTCTTGCAAACTCCCCTCCCATCCAGGCTGCCATATAACATTGGTCAGAGTTCCATGTGCTATATTTATAGTAGGATCTTGTTGGTTATCCATTTTAAATGTACTTTACCTAATAAATTTTTTTCTGTTTTAAATTAGTGATGAAGGTAAGCTATTGTTCAGTTACCCATCATGCCTTACACTACTACTACCCTTAAGGTGGGAAAATTGTAACATTTACTGTTACCTCATGACAATTATTTTACTTAATTATAGTTCCTTGCAAGTTATTTTTCCCTTTCCAATGCTTTTCTTGACGTTGGTGAGTACCACTACCAGAAGCATATAAAAGATGATTCTGTTTGCCTCCCATCCATGCATAGTTCCTAGACTTTGTTCATTGAGTTAAGGGAAAGTAGAAGTGGGGTGGGGGTGAAGTGGAGGTCATGTTAGCTTTATATGTCTTATTGCTACAATAGTTTAAGCTTTGAGAACATTACCATAGCTGCTTCCCTTTTTTTAAACAGTGGGGACAAATAAGAATTAAGTAAACAAAAAAGTAGAAGAGGCAAGAGAGTAATAAAATTTTCATGGTGTCACTACATATTGAAAATAAACACAATAATACCTGATTAATTATAAGGGATTTCTATCTAAATTTTATAATACTTTAAATAGATAAAATTTTACTTATTTCAAGTGCATATACCCTTGACTAAAAAATAATTTCTCAGAAGAAGTTGTAGGTTAATTTATGGCTTCCTCCCTTGTCTTCTTAAAAAGAGCAGCTTGAATTTTTCCTCAACTGTGTTCCTATTACTGTATTTTGTGTACTTTATTGAAGTATTAGTACTTAATCACATTCTCCCTGGCTCTAAATTCATTTGAATATTTTTGTTTTTCCCACTCAGGGAGCTTTAAATGTTGTATAAACTTTTGCATTGCCTAGCATAGTAAATACTTAATTGAATACTCTTTTCACAAGCTATTTAGTCTTTCTTCAGATACACCTTCCATTGTTAATTTACACTGTAAGGTTCTTTTGTCTAATATATAAATATAAATTATTTCTTATTGTGAATGGCTGTAAATTTGAAATAAGTAGTCTGGTTTTATGTAAATATTTCTTTTCTATTTTGGTTTGAAGTTGCTTTTAAGTGAAGCATTTTGTTCATGTGTTTATAAGTCATAGATTTCTAGAGCTAGATGGGATCTGGCCCATCATTTTGCATATAGATAAACAAAGATGTGTAGAATTTATCTTTTCCATAGTCATACTCTGAGTGGCATAGCTAGAATTGATTTTCAGTCCGGTATTCTTTTCAGTCTACCACATACTGGGGAAGATTTCCTGGAGGAAGAAAGACTTGAATGGCTTAGCTTCTGTGGATGGAATGGAGAAAAAAGAGGTTTATAACCCTTTAATAGTAGAAGGCTCAGAAGAAAGGTGTTATTGTTCACACACTTCTGTTCTTAGAAATTAAGAAATACTTAGAAATGAAGTATGCCAAAGCTGGTTATTTATTACTTAATCTTTATTGCATAGCAGCTTTGCAGTTAAAACACTATATTGAAATATAAGACCAGACACTATAAAACTCCTAGAGGAAAACCTAGGCAGAACACTCTTTGGCATAAATTCCAACAAAATCTTTTTTTGATCCACCTCACAGAGTAATGAAAATAAAAAATAAATGGGATCTAATTAAACTTAAAACCTTTACACAGCAGAGGAAACCATAAGCAAAAAATAAAAAAAGAAAAAAGACCACTCTCAGAAGGGGAGAAAATGTTTTCAAACAAAACAACTGATAAGGGATTAATCTCAAAAATATACAAACAGCTCATGCAGCTAAACATCAAAAAATGAACTAATTGATATAAAAAAAAATCAAAAAATGGGTGAAAGATAAGTCAATAAGTAGACATTTCTCTGAAGAAGACATACAGATGACCAAAAAGAACATGGAAAGATGCTCAACATCACTAATTATTAGAGAAATGCAAATCAAAACTCTAATGAAGTATCACTTCACACCAGTCAGAATGACCATCATCAAAAAATCTACAAGCAATAGTACTGGAGAGGGCATGGAGAAAAGAGAATCCTCTTACAGTGTGGGTGGGAATGTAAATTGGTACAGCCAGCATAGAGAACAGTATGGAGGTTCCTTTAAAAACTAAAAATGGGACTACTATATCACCTAGCAATCCCACTCCAGGGCATATACCCAGAGAACACTGTAACTCGAAAAAATAGATGCACTTCAGTGTTCATTGCAGCACTATTTATTATAAGTAGGACATGAAGCAACCTAAATGTCCATCAACACAGGAATTGATAAATAAGCTGTGGTACATATATACAATGGAATATTGCTCAGCCATAAAAAAGAACAAAATGGTTGCATTTGCAGCAACATGGATATACCTAGAGATTGTCATACTGAGCGAAGTCAGAGAAAGACAAACATCATATGATATTGCTTCAATGTGGAATCTTTAAAAAGGAGCACAAATGAATTTATTTGCAAAACAGAAATAGAGTCACAGATGTAGAAAACAAACTTACAGTTACCAGAGGATAAAGAGGGGAGGGATAAACTGGGAGACTAGAGTTAACATATATACTTTACTATATATAAAATAGATAACTAATAAGAACATGCCATATAGCACAGGGAACTCTACTCAATACTCTGTAATGTCCTATATAGGGAAGGAATCTTTAAAGAAAGAGTGGATATATGTATATGTTTAAATGAATCACTTTGCTGTACACATGAAACTAACACATTTTCAATCAACTATACTCCAATAAAAATAACAAAACACTATATTGAAATCCTTCTAGAACTTCTAGCACTACAGCTTTCAACCACCTCATGCCAAATTATACAAAAGACTACCATGTCTAAACAAACCTAGGGAGATGCCCTAGCAAATTCAGTAATTAGAATTATATTCTTAGATTTATTGTGAAGGATAGTTACTTGTTGTTACCTGTAATCAAGGCAAAAAGTGTTACTTATGTATTAAACTCAGTCTTTTATACTGAGGAAGAATGAGTTGTAATTCATTTGACCAAAGTGAAATGCTTGCAGTATAATTAGTAATAACTGCAATGAAAATAATGGTTTTTCTCAGTCACATGATTAAATTGAAAGAGAAAATGATGAATTACTAATTCAGTAGTTTCCAAACTTTTAATGAATTTGCCACCTAAGTACTGTGAGAAGAATAGGGAAATTGCTATTCTCCTGTATTAGTGTTTGTTCAAAGAATTTGAAGTTTAACTTTTACTTAAAATAAGTATAAAAAATAAGAAATCTTTAAATCTAGGTTAGATTTAGTTAATTATTTTAATAAATAATAGCTTTCTTCCAATAAGATTGTCCAACTGAATACCCAGGTGATTATATTTAAGTGATCGTTCTTGTCATAGCTCAATATCTTTTTTTAAACTGGCCAGCAGTACTATATTTACTTTGAAAAAAGTGGAAAATTACCCATGTGGAAGTAACAGATTTTTGTGAACTGTGGGTGAGGTCATTTTCCTCTAAGCTATCAAGAAAATTCAGTGAAAATTACTTAAGACAATGACAATTTTGTTCTTTCATTTATCATCCATTTTCTTGTTATTCTGTCAAAGAAAGAAGTTATAAAGAAATAAGAAATGAGATAGATTAAATCCTATTAAAGCTACTTCAAGTTCTTTAAAAGAAAGTAGCAAAATGTTGATACTTATACTGTGAAGCCATTTGATATCATAAATTAATCAACATTCTGTTTGTCTTTCCAAGGAAACAATAATTATAATGTTTTATAAGCGTTTAGGGCATGACCGTATTTACTGCATTTTCATTTAATGTGAATGAATTCACCTTGCTTTTGGAGATCAGTCCTTGTCTCCAAATATAAATTTATAATCTCAGTTTTATATAACTTAGCTGAATGTTACCCCAGAAGTAATTATATCCTTTTTGTTTTAACAAGATTCACCATACATCACAGTTTGCTTGGAACACTCCTGGTTTGTGCATTTGGCTCTCAACTTTACTTTTCTGGATAACAAAGTATATGACCATCCACTTTAACTGTCTTTAATTTCAGTTAAATTTTTTCAGTGAATATATAATAGTTAGAATTTGTTATGAAAAAATGATTTTTTTCCTGAGGGATTTTGATATCTTCCATGAATACTTACTTAGTTCTATGAACATTTAGCCCTTATTGTGCATACATGATAGTTATTACTTTAAAAAGAAAAAAAATAGTTATTAATCGTGTAAAGTTCAGACATCAATACAGTATTGAGTTTAATAGAGGAGATTGAGAAGTAGGATACTTTAGTACTTACGAGCCAGACTCTGGCTGACTGGATGCATATCCTTACTGGTTATGTGTTACATACTTACTAGCTATGTGACCTTGAGAATGGTATTTAATTAACCTCTCTCTGTCTCAGTTTTCATATCTGTAAAGTGATGAGAGTAATAGTATCTACCTCAGGGTTTATGAAAATTTACCAGGTTTATATGTGTGGCACATAATCTTAATAAGCGTTCAATTAGTATTACCTGATATTAAGAATGTATAAAGCACTATGATGACCAAATATTAATCTTTGAATAATTTGTTAGCAATGAAAACCTTAAATAAGTAAAAAAATGAAAGCCATAGTAGTATATTTGAATATTTCAGTTCAGTTCAGTTCAGTTGCTCAGTCGTGTCCAACTCTTTGCGACCCCATGCATTGCAGCACGCCAGGCCTCTCTGTCCATCACCAACTCCCGGAGTCTACCCAAACCCATGTCCATCGAATTGGTGATGCCATCCAACCATCTCATCCTCTGTCGTCCCCTTCTCCTCCTGCCCCCAATCCTTCCCAGCATTAGGGTCTTTTCCAATGAGTCAACTCTTCGCATGAGGTGGCCAAAGTATTGGAGTTTTCAGCTTCAACATCAGTCCTTCCAATGAACACCCAGGATTGATCTCTTTTAGGATGGATTGATTGGATCTCCTTGCAGTCCAAGGGACTCTCAAGAGTCTTCTCCAACACCCACAGTTCAAAAGCATCAATACTTCGGGTGCTCAGCTTTCTTCACCCATCCAACTCTCACATCCATACATGACCACTGGAAAAACCATAGCCTTGACTAGACGGACTTTTGTTGGCAAAGTAATGTCTCTGCTTTTAAATATGCTATCTAGGTTGACCATAACCTTCCTTCCAAGGAGTAAAGTGTCTTTTAATTTCATGGTTGCAATCACCATCTGCAGTGATTTTGGAGCCCAAAAAAATAAAGTCTGACACTGTTTCCACTGTTTCCCCATCTGTTTCCCATGAAGTGATGGGACCAGATGCCATGATCTTAGTTTTCTGAACATTGAGCTTTAAGCCAACTTTTTCACTCTTCTCTTTCACTTTCATCAAGAGGTTTTTTAGTTCTTCTTCACTTTCTGCCATAAGGGTGGTGTCATCTGCATATCTGAGGTTATTGATATTTCTCCTGGCAATCTTGATTCCAGCTTGTGTTTCTTCCAGCCCAGCCTTTCTCATGATATACTCTGCATATAAGTTAAATAAGCAGGGTGACAATATACAGCCTTGACGTACTCCTTTTCCTATTTGGAACCAGTCTGTTGTTCCATGTCCAGTTCTAACTTGCTTCCTGACCTGCATACAGGTTTCTCAAGAGACAGGTCAGATGGTCTGGTATTCCCATCTCTTTCAGAATTTTCCACAGTTTATTGTGATCCACACAGTCAAAGGGTTTGCATAGGCCCATATCCTAAAATTCTTTTTCATTCTCTCACTATCACTACCTATACCTTTCAATAAACCCTGGAAATCCACAGGAAAGTACAACAGCTTTAATGATGAGCAGAGTAGTGTTTTTTTATTGTTAAATTTTAGTATGTATAGTTAATTTATTGTTGAAACGCACCTTGATAAGTGAGAATAGATGAACATATTCTTTTGGGCTACAGCATTGATTTTTTTTGTAGAACTCCATTGTATGTATGTACATAGCCTTTTAAAAAATCTTTATTGGAGCATAGAGTTGCTGTTGCTGAACAACAACTAATATTTGCTTTATAATTTTGTATTACTTTCTGCTGTACAACAAAGTGAATCAGCTATGCATATACATATATTCCCTCTTTTTTAAAATTTCTTTCCCATTTAGGTCACCACAGAGTATTAAATAGAGTTTCCTGTGATTCTTGTTTTCGTTATTCAGTCACTAATTCATGTCTGACTCTTTGCGACCCCATGGACTGCAGCATGTTAGTCTTCCCTGTTCTTCACTATCTCTCAGAGTTGGCTCAAATTCATGTCCATTGAGTCGGTGTTGCTATCTAACCATCTCATCCTCTGCTGCCTCCTTCTCCTTTTGACTTCAGTCTTTCCCAGCATCAGGGTCTTTTCCAGTGAGTCATCTCTTCACATCAGGTGGCCAAAGTATTACAGCTTAAGCTTCAGCATTAGTCCTTCCAATGAATATTCAGGACTGATTTCCTTTAGGATTGAATGGTTTGATCTCCTTGCAGTCCAAGGAACTCTCAAGAGCCTTCTTCAACACAAGTTGAAAGCTTCAATTCTTCGGCATTCAGCCTTCTCTATGGACCAACTCTCACATCCATACATGTTTACTGGAAAAACCATTGCTTTGACTATGTGGACCTTTGTCAGCAAAGTGATATCTCTGCTTTTTAATATTCTGTCTAGGTTTGTCATAGTTTTCCTTCAAAGAAGCAAGTGTCTTTAATTTCATTCCTGCAGTCACCATCCACGGTGATTTGGGAGCCCAAGAAAATAGAATCTGTCACTGCTTCCACTTTTTTCCCTTCTCTTTGCCATGAAGTGATGGGACCAGATGCCATGAACTTAGTTTTTTTTTAATTTTGAGTTTCAAGCCAGATCTTTTGCTCTTCTCTTTCACCTTCATCAAGAGGCTTTTTAATTCCTCTTCCTGTCATTAGGATAGTATAATCTACATATCTGAGGTTGTTGATCTTTCTTCTGGCAATCTTAATTCCAGCTTTTGATTCATCCAACTGCTGCCATTTCACACAATGTACTCTGCATATAAATTAAACAAGAAGGGTGACAATGTACAACTTTGTCATACTCTTTTCCCAGTTTTCAATCAGTCCATTGTTCCATGTCTGGTTCTAACTACTGCTTCTTGATCTGTGTATAAGTTTCTCAGGAGACACGTAAAGTGGTCTTGTAATCCCATATCTTTAAGAATTTTCCACAATTTGTTGTGATCCACACAAAGGCTTCAGTGTAGTCGGTGAGACATAAATAGATGTTTGGGGGGGGAACTCTATTACTTTCTCCATGATCCAATGAATGTTGGCAATCTGATCTCTGGTTCCTTTGCCTTTTCTAAATCCAGCCTGACCATCTGGAAGTTCTAAGTTCACATAGTACTGAAGCTAGCTTGAAAGATTTTGAGCATAAACATGCTAGAATGTGAAATGAGCGAAGTTGTACATTAGTTTGAACATTCTTTGGCACTGCCCTTCTTTGAGATTGGAATGAAAACTGACCTTTCCCAGTCCTGTGGCTACTGCTGAATTTTCCAAATTTGCTGACATACTACGTGCAGCACTTTATCAGCATCATCTTTTAGGGTTTGAAATAGCTCAGTTGGAATTCTGTCTCCTCCACTAACTTTGTTCACAGTAATGCTTCCTAAGCCCACTTGACTTCACACTCCATGATGTCCGACTCTAGGTGAGTGACTACGCCATCATGGTTACCTGGGTCATCGAGACTTTTTTGTCTAGTTCTTCTGTGTATTCCTGGCAGTTCTTCTTAATCTCTTCTGCTTCTGCTAGGTCCTTACAGTTTCTGTCCTTTATCATGCCCATACTTGTAGGAAATATTCCCATGATATCTTTAATTTTCATGAAGAGATCTCTAGTTTTTCCCATTCTATTGTTTTCCTCTGTTTGCATTCTTCATTTAAGAATGCCTTTTTATCTCTCCTTGCTATTCTCTGAAGTCTGAATTCAGTTGGGTATATCTTTCCCTTTCTCCCTTTTTACTTTTCTTCTTTCCTATTTCTAAAGCCTCCTCAGAGAACCACTTTGCCATCTAGCACTTCTTTTTCTTTGGAATGGTTTTGACCACTGCCTCCTGTACAGTGTTATGAATCTCCATCCATAGTTCTTCAGGCACTCTTTCTACCAGATCTATAGCCTTGAATATGTTTGTCACCTCGACTGTATAATCATAAAGGATTTGATTTAGGTTAAACCTGCTGGGAAAAATATCAATAACCTCAGATATGCAGATGACACCACCCTAATGGCAGAAAATTAACAACAACTAAAAAGCCTCTTAATGAAGGTGAAAGAGGAGAGTGAAAAACTTAATATTCAAAAAACTAAGATCATGGCCTCCAGTCCCATCACTTCATGGCTAATAGATGGGGAAAAAATGGAAACAGTCGAAACAAAAAAAATAAAAACTTTTCTTTCTTGGGCTCCAAAATCACTGCAGACAGTGACTGCAGCCTTGAAATTAAAACATACTTACTCCTTGGAAGAAAAGCTATGACAATCCCAGATAGCATATTAAAAAGCAGCCTGCTGACACAGTCTGTGTAGTCAAAGATATGGCTTTTCCAGTAATCATGTACGAATGTGAGAATTGGACCATAAAGAAGGCTGAGTGCCAAAGAATTGATGCTTTTGAACTGTGTTGCTGGAGAAGACTTTTGAGAGCCCCTTGGACAGCAAGAGGATCAAACTAATCAATCCTAAAGATAATCAACCCTGAATATTCATTGGAAGGACTAATGCTGAAGTTGAAGCTCCAATACTTCGGCCACCTGATACAAAGAACTGACTCATTGGGAAAAAACCCTGATGCTGGGAAAGACTGAAGGCAGCAAGAGAAGGACGACAAAGGGGTGTGATGGTTGCATGTCATCACTGATTCAGTGGACATGAGTTTGAGCAAACTCTGGGAGATAGTGAAGCACAGGGAAGCCTGGGGTCCATGGGGTCGCAAAGAGAGATCCGACTGAGTGACTCAACAACAATAACTGAATGGCCTAGTGGTTTTCCCTGCTTTTTTCAATTTATACCTGAATTCTGCAATAAGGAGCTCGTGATCTGAGTCACAGTCAGCTCCAGTTTTTATTTTTAGTGATTGTATAGAGCTTCTCTTTCTTTGACTGCAAACAAAATAATCAGTCTGATTTTGGTATTGACCATTTTGTGATGTCCATGTGTAGAGTTGTCTCTTGTGTTGTTGGAAAAGGGTGTTTGCTATAACCAGTGTGTTATCTTAAAAAAACTGTTAGCCTTTGCCCTGCTTCATTTTGTACTCCATGGCCAAACTTTCCTCTTATTCTGGGTATCTCTCTTTTCTAAATTTATTTTTATTGGCTGTGAAGGTTTTTTGTTGCTGTGCAGGCTTTTCTGTAGTTGCAGCATGCGGGGCCCACTCTCTAGTTGCCATGCTCGGCTTCTCATTGCAGTGGCTTCTCTTGTTGCAGAGCACATGCTCCAGGGCATGGACTTCAGTAGTTGCGTGGACTTCAGTAGTTGCAGCTCCCAGACTCTAAAGCAGGAGCTCAGTAGTTGTGATGCACGGGTTTGGTTGTTCCATGGTATGTGAGAGCTTCCTGGATCAGGAATAGAACCCCTGTCCCCTGAATTGGCAGGTGAGTTCTTTACCACTGAGCCACCAGAGAAGCCCTTGACTCTCTCCTGACTTCCTTCTTTTACATTCCAATCCCCTGTGATAAAAAGGACATCATTTTTTGGTGTTAGTTCTATAAAGTGTTGTAGACCTTCCTAGAAACTGTCAACTTCAGCTTCTTTGGCATCAGTGGTTGAGGCATAGACTTGGATTACTGTGATGCTGGATAGTTTAATCAGAAACAACCAAGATCATTCTGTTGTTTTTTGAGAGTGCACCCAAGTATACTGTGTTTCAGACTCTTTTGTTGACTATGAGGGCTATTCCATTTCTTCTAAGGGATTACTGCCCACAGTAGTAGATATAAATGGTCATATCTTTTTGCCTTTTCATACTGTCCATGTAGTTCTCCAAGCATGAATATTAGAGTTGGTTGCCATTTCCTTCTCCAGGGGATCTTCCCAACCCAGGGACCGAACCCGGGTCTCCGCATTGTAGGCAGACACTTTACTGTCTGAGCCACCAGGGAATATTCTAGATGCAAGTCCATTATCAGAGCTATGCCTTGCAGATTTTTTTCTCTCTGTCTATAAATTGTCATTTAATTCTATTAATTGCCTTTTGAAAGGAAGACATTTCTAATGTTGGTAAAGACAGTGTTAAATTTTTTTTTTCCTTCTCTGTATCATGTTTATGGTGTTATAACTAAGAAATGTTTGCCTTGCCTAAAATTTCAAGGTTTTTCCCTGTGTTTTCTTTTAGAAGTTTTATATTTTTAGGTTTTACATTTAAATATATGAGCTATTTTGATTTAATATTTGTATTTGGTGCAATATATGGTTCAAAACTAGTTTTTTTCATATAGACACCCAATTATTCCAGCAACATTTGTTGAAAATACTATCCATTTTCTGTGGAATTACATTTGTATCTTAACCAAAAATCAGCTGCCCAGATATGCATGATTCTATTTATATACTTTCTACTGTGTTCCATTAACCAATTTGCCTGTCATTACTCCATTACCACACTGCTTTCATTACTGTTTCTTTATAATTAAGTTTTGAGGTTTGATACTATTAGTCATCCAACTGTTTTTGACTTATTCAGAGTTGTTTTGAACTGGGTCCTTTGCTTTTCTTTATGAATTTTATAGTCAGCTTTTCAGTTTCTACCAAAAAAGACTTTTAGGATTTTTATTGAGATGGGATTGGATGTATAAATCAATTCAGGGAGAATTGACATTTTACCAACACTGAGTCTTCTGATCCATGAACATGGTATCTCTTTCCAGTTATGCCTTCTTTCATTTTATAGTTTGCAATGTATAAGTCTTACATATCTTTTATTGTATATTTTATATTTCCTTATGTTATTGTAAATAGCATTGATTTTAAATTTCATGTTCCAATTTTTCTGCTGCTAGTATGTAGAAATACAATTTTTTTTTATTTTTAATTGGAGGATAATTGCTTTACAGTGTTGTATTTTATTTTGATCTTGTATACTACAACTTTAATAAAATCACTTATTCTACTAGGTTTTTTGTAGATTTCAGCATTTTTTCAACATAAACAGTCATGTCATTCGTGAATAGTTTTACTGCTTTCTTTCTCATTTGGATGTATTTTATTTTCAATGGCTAAAACTTGTGAAGAGGATGGACTGTCTTATTTATTCCTGATCTTGATGGAAATCATTCACTTATTTACACTTTAAGTATGACGTTAGCTGTAGTTTTACATAGATGCTTTTAATTAGGTTGAGGAAGTTCCATTCTCTCCTCAGTTTGATGAACATTTTTGCTAGAGATAGTTGTTGGATTCTGTCAAATGTTTTTCTTTATCTATTGAGAGAGATTGCATTTTTTTGTACTTTTATTACTACATTTATAATTACATTGATTTTCAATTGTTAAACTAACCTTGTATTCCCAAGGTAAACAAGACTTGGTTATGATATATTATTCTTTTTATATATAACATGAGTGTACACACATAGCTGAGTTTGATTTGCTAAATTTTTGTTTATAATTTTTATGTTTACATTCATGAGGGATTTGGTTTGTAGTTTTCTTGTAATATCTTTCAGAGTGTGTGTGTGTGTGTTTGTGTGTGTGTGTTCAGTCATGTCCAACTCTTTGCAACCCCATGGACTATAGCCTGCCAGGCTCCTCTGTTCATGAAATTTTACAGGCAATAATACTGGAGTGGGTTGCCATTTCCTACTCCAGGGCATCTTCCTGACCCAGGTATCAAACTCACATCTCTTGCATCTCTTGTTATGGCAGGCAGATTTTTTTACCACTGCACCACCTGGAAAGCCCTGTAATATCTTGCTGGCCTCGTGATGTGAGTTGGAAAACACTATCTCATCTTCAATTTTCTGGAAGAATTATTTAGAATTGGAATTGCTTTCATGTCCAGCTCTTTGCAACCCCATGGACTACACTATCCATGGAATTCTCCAGGCCAGAATACTGGATTGGGTAGTCTTTCCCTTCTCCAGGGAATCTTCCCAACCCAGAGATCGAACCCAGGTCTCCTGCATTACAGGCACACTCTTCACCAGCTAAGCCACAATGGAAGCCCTCATAAAGAAAAGCCAGTAATTTTGCCAGTGAAATGAGTTTATTTTGGAAATGGCAGAAAATTGCAATTTGGGACAAGCCAACTAGCATGACCTATAGTCAAGGCTCCATTTTAAATGAGGTTTCCTTTGTACATTTTATAGTTATACTTCACTAATGAATTCAACTTGGCTTGGAGGCTTTTTTAGTGGAGATTTTTAACTATAAACCCAATTTCTTTTATACCTTTGTAATTATTTATTTCTCCTTGATTGAGCATTGGTATACTTTTTCTTTCAAGGAAATTGTTCATTATTGAGTTCAGTTCAGTTCAGTTCTGTTGCTCAGTCGTGTCTGACTCTGCCACCCCATGGACTGCAGCACGCCAGGCATCCCTGTCCATCACCAACTCCCGGAGTCTACTCAAACTCATGTCCATTGAGTCAGTGATGCCATTCAACCATCTCATCCTCTGTTGTCCCCTTCTTCCCCTGCCTTCAATCTTTCCCAGCATCAGGGTCTTTTCCAATGAGTCCGTTCTTCATATCAGATGGCCAGAGTATTGGAATTTCACCTTCAGCATCAGTCCTTTCAATGAATATTCAGGACTGATTTCCTTTAGGATGGACTGGTTGGATCTCCTTGCTGTCCAAAGGACTCTCAAGAGTTTTCTCCAACACCACAGTTCAAGAGCATCAATTCTTTGGCACTCAGCTTTATATAGGCCAACTCTCACATCCATACGTGACTACTGGAAAAACCATAGCTTTGACTGGGTGAACTTGGTTGGCAAAGTAATGTCTCTGCTTTTTAATAAGCCATCCAAGTTGGTCATAACTTTTCTTCCAAGGAGCAAGCATCTTTTAACTTCATGGCTGCAATCACCATCTGCAGTGATTTTGGAGCCCAAAGAAATAAAGTCTGCCACTGTTTCCACTGTTTCCCCATCTGTTTGCCATGAAATGATGGGACCAGATGCCATGATCTTAGTTTTCTGAATGTTGAGTTTTAAGCCACCTTTTTCACTCTCTTCTTGACTTTCATCAAGAGGCTCTTTAGTTTTCCCTTGCTTTCTGCTATAAGGGTGGTGTCGTCTGCATATCTGAGGTTTTAGATATTTCTCCCAGCAATCTTGATTCCAGCTTGTGCTTCATCCAGTCCAGCATTTCTCATGATGTACTCTGAGTATAAGTTAAATAAGCAGGGTGACAATATACAGCCTTGACGTACTCCTTTCCTGATTTGGAACCAGTCTGTTGTTTCATGTCTGCTTCTAACTGAGGCTTCTTGACCTGCATAGATATTTCTTAGGAGGCAGGTCAGGTGGTCTGGTATTCCCTTCTCTTGAACAATTTCCCACAGTCTGTTGTGATCCACACAGTCAAAGGCTTTGGCATAGTCAATAAAGCAGAAGTAGATGTTTTTCTGGAATTCCCTTGCTTTTTATGTGATCCAGTGGATGCTGGCAATTTGATTTCTGGTTCCTCTACCTTTTCTAAATCCATCTTGAGCATCTTGTAGTTCTTGGTTTTCATACTGTTGAAGCATAGCCTGGAGAATATTGAGTATTACTTTGCAAGTGTGTGAGATGAGTGCAATTGTGCAGTAGTTTGAGCATTCTTTGGCATTGCCTTTCTTTGGGATTGGAACAAAAACACGTTTTCTAGTCCTGTGGCCACTGCTGAGTAATATTCCATTATTGAGTAGAATGTCATAAAGTGTTTCATAAAATCGCCTTACTAATCTGTTAATGTCTATAGATGCTATTGTGATGTCTACTTCCATATTTCAGTCATAATTATGGACTGATCTATTTCTCTTTGCAGATTAATCAGTTTTTGCTTCATATATTTTGAAGCTATATTTTTAGGTATGTAAATTGTTTATAAATTTGACCTCTTTATTAGTTGTCTATTCTTCTTTATCATTATGAAATTACCTTATTTTAATTTTTCTTAATTGAAGGATGATTGCTTTACAGAATTTTGTTGTTTTCTGTCAAGTCTCAACATGAATCAGCCATAGGTATACATATATCTCCTCCCTTTTGAAACTCCCTCCAATCTCCTCCCTCCCCATCCCACCCCTCTAGGTTGATACAGAGTTTCCTGAGCCATACAGCAGATTCACATTGAATTTGATTTTCCTGAGCCATACAGGAAATTCCCATTGGCTATGTATTTTACATATGGTAGTGTAATTGTCCATGTTACTCTTTCCATACATCTCACTCTCTCCTCCCCTTTCCCCATGTCCATAAAGCTATTTTCTATGTCTGTTTCTCCATTGCTGCCCTGTAAATAAGTTCTTCAGTACCATTCTTCTAGATTCCATATATATGTGTTATAATATGATATTCATCTTTCTCTTTCTGACTTACTTCACTCCATATAATAGTTTCTAGGTTCATCCACCTCATCAGAACTGACTCAAATTGTTCCTTTTAACGGCTGAGTAATATTCCATTGTGTATATGTACCACAACTTCTTTATCCACTTTCTGTTGATGGACACCTTGGTTGCTTCCGTGTTCTAACTATTGTAAATAGTGCCGCAATGAACAGTGGGGTATGTGCGTCTTTTTCAATTTTGGTTTCCTCAGGGTGTATGCCTAGGAGTGGGATTGCTGGGACATATGGTGGTTTTATTCCTAGTTTTTTAAGGAATCTCCATACTGATGAAATGACCTTCTTAATCCCTGGTAATTTTTTTTCACATTGTTATTGAAAGATACATTCACTCAGTATAAAATTCTAGATTTTCATTTCTTTCTTTTTTTTTTAATTTCCAATTTTTTCAGATATACTTGACATACAGTACTGTGTACGTTTAAGGTATACAGCATAATTTTGACTTATGCACGTCATGATTGTTGTCATAATAAGTTTAGTGAATATTCATCATCTCATATAGATACAAAAATAATAAACGAAAAGCAATTTTTCCCTTGTAATGAGAACTCTTAGAATTTATTGTAACAACCTTCATATATAATATACAGCATTTTAATTATACTCATGTTGAATATTGCATCTCTAGTACTTACTTATAACTAGAATTTTTTATTTTTGGCTGCTGCATCTGATTATATTTCCCCCACACCCTGCCTTCGGTAACCACAAATTGATCTCTTTTTCTATGAATTGATTTTTGAAATATAATTGACCTGCAGAACTGTGTTAGTTCCTGTTACACAACATGGTGATACAATATTTCTATACATTTCAAACTGATGAGCACGATAAGTCTAGGTACAATATGTAACCAAGATTGACTATATTCCCCACACTGTACATTTCATACCCATGACTCACAACTAAAAGTTCGTGCCTCTTAATCTCCCTTACCTATTTATTCACTGTACTCACCTCCTTTCTCACAAATATCTGTTTGTTCTTTGTAATACCATTTATGTTTTGTTATATGTGTTCATTTATTTTGTGTTTTAGAGCCCACATAAAAGTGAGATCATGTTGTATTTGTCTTTCTCTGACTTATTCCACTTTGCATAGTACCTTGTAGATCCACTCATATTTTTGCAAATGGCAAAGTTTTTTTAATGGTATATTAATGTTCCATTGAATGTATGTATATATACATATGTATGTATACACACACACATCTATGTACTCAGTCACTTCGGTCATGTCTGACTCTTTGCAACCTCATGGACTGTAGCCTGCCAGGCTCCGTTGTCCATGGAATTTTCCTGACAAGAGTATGGAGTGGGTTGTCATGCCTTCCTCTAGGGATACACATCTATATGCGTCTGTCATTGATGCACATGTAGGTTGCTTCCATATGTTGGTTATTGTAAAAATTGCTTCAAAGAACATTGGAATGTATATACGTTTTTGAATTAGTGTTTTTGTTCTCCTCAGGTAAACACACAGATGAAATTGCTAGATCATGTGGTGGTTCTATTTTTAATTTTTTGAGGAACCTTAATACTGTTTTCCTTTGTGGCTATACCAATTTACTATTGCACTAACATTGCATGAGGATTCCCTCTTCTCCATATTCTTGCCAGCACATTGTTTGTTGTCTTTTTTGTTAATGGCTATTCTGATAGATGTGGAGCGGTATCTCAGTTGGTTTGATTTTCATTTCCTTGATCATTAGTGATGTTGAGAATCTTTTCATTCATCTGTTGGCCGTCTGTAGGTCTTTGGAAAAATGTCTATTTAGGTCCTCTGTCCGTTTCTTAATTAGGTTGTTTGGGTTTTATTTTGATGTTGAGTACATGAGTTATTTGTATATTTTGGATATTAACGCCTTAGCAGTCATATTATTTACAAATATCTTCTTCCATTCAGTACGCTTCCTTTTTGTTTGCTTGATAGTTTCTTTTGCTATGCAAAAGGTTTTTCTTTAGTTTGATGTCCTCCAAGTTGTTTATTTTTGGTTTTGTTTCCCTTTCCTGATGAAGACATGTTTAAAAAATATTGTTAAGTCTGATGTCAAAGAGTTTACTGCTTGTGTTTTCTTCTAGAAATTTTATGGTTTCAGGTCTTAATCATATAATCCATTTTTAGTTTATTTTTGTATATGGTGTGAGGAAGTAGTCCAGTTTGCTTCTTGTGCATGTAATTATTTAGTTTTCTCATCATCTTTTATTGAAGAAATTATCTTTTTCCCACTGTATTGTCTTGCCTTTATTGGGGATTAATTGACTATATGTGCATCAGTTTATTTCTGGGCTATGTTCTTTTTCATTGATCTATGTGTCTGTTGTTGTGCCAATACCATAATGTTTTGATTATTGTAGGTTTGTAGTGTAACTTTGTACCAGGGAGCATGATATCTACAGCTTTGTTATTTTTTCTCAAGATTGCTTTGGCAGTTGGAGATCTTTTCCGGTTCCATATGAATTTTAGGGTTATTTGTTCTAGTTCTCTGAGGAATGTCATGGGTATTTTGATAGGAATATAGGAATTGTATTAACTGTAGGTATTACTTTGGGTAGTATGGAAATTATAATAATAATAATTCTTTCAGTCTTAAGGATAAAGGATATCTTCATTTCTTTTTATCATCTTCAGTTTCCTACATCAGTGTTTTATACTTTTCAGAGTATAGATCTTTCACCTCCCTGGTTAAGTTTATTCCTGGACATTTTATTCTTTTTAATGTGATTTAAAATCAGAATATTTTCTTGCTTTCTCTTTCTGAATATTATTAATGTATAGAAAAGCAGCAGATTTCTGTATATTAATCTTGTATGCTGCAACTTTACTAATAAGCTTATCTGCTAGTTCTGGTAGCTTTTATAAGTATTCTCCATTTAGTATCATGTCATCTACAAGTAATGAAAATTTTACTTCTCTTGCAATTTGGATGTTTTTTATTCCATTTTTAAATTCAGATACAGTTGATTTACAATTTATATTAGATTTAGGAGAACAGCAAAGGGACTCAGTTCTACATACACATATATGTGTATTTATTCTTTATAAATTATTTTCCCATATAGGTTATTACAAAATATTTAATATAATTCCTTGTGCTATAAAGTAGGTCCTTATATTTATCTATTTTATAGATCAGTTCAGTTGAGTCACTCAGTCGTATCTGACTCTTTGCAACCCCATGGACTGCAGCATGCCAGCCCTCCCAGTCCATCACCAACTCCCGGAGTTTACCTGAGCTCATGTCCATTGAGTCAGTGATGCCATCCAACCATCTTATCCTCTGTTGTCCCCTTCTCCTCCTGCCTTCAATGTTCACCATCATCAGGGTGTTTTCCAATGAGTCAGTTCCTCACATCAGGTGGACAAAGTATTGGAGCTTCAGCATCCGTCCTTCCAGTGAACATTCAGGACTGATTTCCTTTAGGATTGACTGGTTTGATCTCCTTGCAGCCCAAGGGACTCTCAAGAGTCTTCTCCAACACCACAGTTCAAACGCATCAATTCTTTGATGCTCAGCTTTCTTTATGGTCCAACTCTCACATCCATACATGACTACTGGAAAAATCATATATATTTAGCAGTGTATATATGTTACTCCAAAACTCAGAGTTGGTCTCTCCCCCCAACCTTTCTCCTTTGGTAACCATGTTTGTTTCTATGTTTGTGAGTCTGTTTTGTAAATAAATTCATTCGTATTTTTTAGATTCCACACATAAATGATATAATATAGTATTTGTATTTCTCTGTCTGATTTACTTCACTTAGTATGATAATCTCTAGTTCCATCTGTGTTGCTGAAAATGGCATTATTTCATTCTTTTCCATGGCTGAGTAGTATTTCATTATGTGTATGTGTGTGTGTGTGTGTGTGCGCATGTGTGTGTGTCTCACAACATCCATATCCATGCATCTGTCAATGGACATTTAGGTTGTTCCAGTATCTTGGCTATTACGTTAAATAGTGCTGTAGTGAACATTGGTGTGAATGTATCTTTTCAAATTATGATTTTCTCCTGATAAATGCCCAGGAGTGGAATTGCTGGGTGATATGGCAATACTCATTGTTAGTTTTTTGAGAATCCTCCATACTGTTCTCCGTTATGGCTGCATCGGTTTATATTCCCAGCAAAATTGTAGGATGGTTTCCTTTTCTCCACACCCTCTCCAGCATTTACTATTCGTAGACTTTTTGTTGACCATTCTGACTGGTGTCAGGTGATATCTCATTATAGTTTTGATTTTTATTTCCTCTGATACTTAGCAATATTGATCATCTTTTTATGTGCCTGTGGGACATCTGAATGTCTCCTTTGGATAAATGTCTCTATAGATCTTCCACCCATTTACTGATTGCATTGTTTGCTTTTTTGATATTGAGCTGTTTATCTCAGAGATTAATCCCATGTCAGTCACATCATTTGCAGATATTTTCTTCTCAGTCCATAGTTTGTCTTCTTGTTTTGTTTATGTTTTCCTTTGCTGTACAAAAGCTTTGGGGTTTCATTAAGTCCCATTTGTTTAGTTTTGGTTTTATTTCCATTACTCTAGTAGATAGATCCAAAAAACAATATTGCTGTGATTTATGTAAAAGAGTGTTCTGCATGTTTTCCTCAAAGAGTTTTATGGTATCCAGTCTTACATTTAGGTCTTTAATCCATTTTGAGTTTATTTTTATACATATTGTTTGAAATATCCTAGTTTTATTCTTTTACATGAAAAGAATATAGTTGTCCCATTTCCCCAGCACCACTTATTAAATACACTGTCTTTTCTCCATTCTATACTCTTGCTCCCCTTGTCACAGATTAATTAACCATAGATGTGCATGTTTATTCCTGGGCTTTCTATCTTATTCCATTGATCTATTATTGGATTGACCAAAAAGTTCCTTCATTTTTTAAGTAAAAATAAAAGGTATATTTTTCATTTTCACCAAGAACTTTATTGAACAGCATATTCATTGCTTTGTTCCACTACCTCCTGCCATTTTTCAGGCAACTTTGTAATTCCATCTTTCAAAAACTTTTTATCTTTTTGGGCAAAGAACTATTCCAGGTACCTTTTACAATCTTCCAGGGAATTGGAATTTTTTTCCATGAAGAAAATTTTGTAAAGATCAAGATAAATGGAAACCTGAAGGTGCAATGTCTGGTGAATATGGTGTACAAATCAGAACTTCCCAGCCAAACTGTAATGGGTTTTGCCTGGTCATCAAAGAAGCATGGATCTTGCATTATCCTGATGGAAGATTATATGTTTTCTGTTGATTGATTACAGGTGCTTTTTGTCAAGTGCTACTTTCAGTTGGCCTCATTGGAAACATTACTTATTGGAATTAATTATTTGGTTTTCTGGAAGGAGCTCATAATAGAGGACTCCCTTCATCACCTTCTTTGGATGAAAGTGGGCCTTTGGTATGGTTAGTGGTGGGTCATTTCACTTGCCTCACAGTCCCCTGTTCCACTTTATTGTAAAGTATCCACTTTTCATCACCTGTCACCATTTGTTTTAAAAAATGCAACATTTTCATTATGTTTCAATAGAGAATCACATGTGGAAATAAGGTCAAGGAGGGTTTTTTAATTTAACTTATGTGGAACCCAAACATCAAAGCAATTAATATAACCAAGCTGGTGCAAATGATTTTCAACACTTAATTTGAATATTTTGAGTGTGTCGGCTCTCTCACATGTGGTATAATGTTGCTCGTTGTCAATTAATGTCTCAATTTGTTTGATATCAACTTAAACTGGTCTACCTGACTGTGGAGCATCATCATCCAGCAAGAAACCTCCAGCACGAAACTTCACATGCCACTTTGGATGTGTTCAGTCACATTACCATTTCCTTACACTGCACCAATCTTTTTTTTTTGAGTTTCTGTTGCATTTTTACCATTCTTGAAAGAGTAAAGCCTAATACGCCAAAAATGTTTTTTTTTCTTTCTCTTCTCTTCAATATTAAAATGGCTATAGAAAAATTCACCAATTTTTTTTTTAATGCTTGCTGATATGAAAGCTTGTGCAATACAATCTAATAAAATTGTTTCGAGTGAAGTTAAAAACAACTAAGTGCCACTAGAACCATCTTATGGAAAAATCCCAAGGAACTTTTTGGCAAACCCAATATACATCTGTTTTTGTGCCCATACCATAGTGTTTTGAAGATTATAGCATTGTAGTATAGCCTGAAGTCAGGGGATGTTATTCCTTCAGATCCATTAAGATGGTTTGAGCTGTTTGGGGCCTTTTGTGTTTTCATACAAATTTAAAAATTTTTTTGTTCTAGTTCTGTGAAAAATGCCGTTGGTAATTTGATATGGATTGCATTGACTCTATAGATTGCCTTGGGTAGTATAGTCATTTTCACAGTATTGATTCATTCTAAGAACATTGTATATCCTTCCATCTGTTTGTATCATCTTCCATTTCTTTCAACAGTTTCTTACAGTTATTGGAGTACAGGTTTTTGCCTCCTTAGGTAGGTTTACTCCTAGATATTTTATTATTTTTCATGTGATGGCCAATGAGATTATTTCCTTTATTTCTCTTTCTGATATTCTGTTGTTATTGTATAGGAATGCAAGAGATTTCTTTATATTAATTTTATATTTTACAGCTTTACCAAATTCATTGATGAGGTCTAGTTGTTTTTTGGTAGCCTCTTTAGGATTTTTAAAAATATTTATTTATGGCTCTGCTAGGTCTTCACTGTTGCATGAAGGCTTTCTCTAGTTGCAGTGAGTGGGGGCTACTCTCTAGTTGTGGTGCATGGGCTTCTTTTTGCAGTGGCTTTTCTTGCTGCAGAGCATAGGCTTTAGGGTGTGTAGGCTCAGAAGGTGTGGCACATAGATTAAGTTGCTCTGTGGCATGTGGAATCTTCCCAGAGCAAAGATCGAACCCATGTCCCATGCATTGGCAGGCAGATTCTCAACCAATGGATCACCATGGAAGTTCCTAGGAAGTTCCCTGTGCTGTATAGTAGAACCTTGTTTTTCCATTCTGTTTACAGTAGTTTGCATTTGTTAATCCCAAAGTCTCAATCCTTCCATCCCCTGCCCCACCTACTTTGGAGACCAGAAGTCTCTATATTTGTGGATATGTTAATTTCTTTTGCTTCCACATATAAGTGATATCATGTGATATTTGTCTTTCTCTTTAGTTGACTCAGCATGATAATCTCTAGGCCAATCCATGTTGCTCTAGTTGGCATATTTCATTCTTTTTATGGCTGAGTAATATTTTGTTATGTATATATACCACTACTTCTTTACCCATTCATCTATTGATGGACACTTAGGTTGCTTCCCTGTCTTGGATATTTTAAATAGTGCTATTATGAACATAGAGGTGAATGTATATTTTTGAGTTATACTTTTTTGGGGGGTATATGCCCAGGATTGCTGAATCATATGGCACCCCTGTTTTTAGTTTTTTGAGTACATTTGTACTGTTTTCCATCATGGCTACACCAATTTATATTCTCATTAGCAGCATAAGGGTTCTCTTTTTTTCCACACCCTCTCTAGGATTTATTATTTTTAGACTTTTTAATTCTGACTGGTCTGAGGTGACACCTCATTACAGTTTTGATTTGCATTTATCTAATAATTAGTGATGATGAGCATATTTTTATGTGCCTTTTGGCCATCTTCATGTCTTCTTTGGAGAAATTTCTATTTAGCCAAGAGCACCCAACCTCCAGACCTCGGATTGGTAACTCCTGTCAGATCATCATCAGCATTATATTAGAAATAAAGCACAAAAAAATGTAATGCACTTGAATCATCCCCAAACCATCCTTCCCACCCCTGGTCTGTGGAAAAATTGTCTTCCATGAAATCGATCCCTGGTGCCAAAAATGTTGTGGACCACTCTGTTTAGGTGTTCTTCACATTTTCCATTTGAGTTATTTGTTTTGTTACTAAATTGTAGGAGCTGTTTGTATATTTTAGAAATTAAAGCCTTTTTGGCCACATCATTTTCAAATATTTTCTTCCAGTCCGTAGGTTGTCTTTTATTTTTGTTTAGAGTTTCCTTTGCTATGCAAAAGGTTATAAGTTTGATTAGGTCATATGCGTGTAATTTTGCTTTTATCTCTGTTGCCTTGGGAGACTGACCTATGAAAACACTGGTACAATTTATGTCATAGAATGTTTTGCCTATGTTCTCATCCAGGAGTTTTATGGTGTCTTGTCTTATATTTAAGTATTTAAGCCATTTTGAGTTTATATATGTGTATAGTGTGAGGGTGTGTTCTAACTTCATTGATTTATGTGTGACTGTCCAGACTTCCCAGCATCACTTGGCTGTGGAGACTGTCTTTGCCCCATTGTATATTCTTAACTCTTATGTCAAAGATTAATTTTCCATAGGTATATGGATTTGTTTCTGTGCTTTCTTTTCTGTCCTACTGATCTGTATGTCTGTTTTTGTGCCAGTACCATGATGTTTTGATTACTGTAGCTTTGTAGTATTGTCTGAAGTTTGAGATGGTTGATTATGCCTCCTGCTTTGTTCTTTTTCCTCAGGTTTGCTTTGGCAATTCTTGATCTTTTATGGTTCCATATTAATTTTAGTAGTATCAGTTGTTCTAGTTTTTTGAAAAATATCATGGGCATTTTGTTGGGAGTTTTTAAATGTCTCTTCCAGTGGCTCCTAATAAGGGAGAACTCCTAAATGGAGATGCTGGGAATTGAACCTGGGGCTTCTTGCATGCTAAGCATGTGCTCTACCACTGAGCTACACCCCTGCTGCCATCATTTGTTCTATTTCTTTGAAAAATATCACTGGTATTTTGTTGGGAGTTTTTAAATAACAGATTCTACACATGTAATTGATCTCTTCATATTTTCTATTTCTTCCTTTTCTTCCTGGTTCAGTCTCAGAAGGTTGTACCTTTCAAAGAATTTGCTCATTTCTTCTTTTTCTCATCCTTCTAAATGTAAGGGTACATTGTTTGCCATTGTTATTGCTTGCTTTTATACACGTGGATCACTATACACTTCCCTCTACTAACTGCTTTCCTTATGGCCCGTAGATTATGAATTGTTGATTATGTTTTTGTTTTCCTTTGTCTCTTGTTATTTTTTATTCCCTCAATGATCTCTTGGTTGTTTACTGCATGTTGTTTAGAATCCACATGGGTTTTTTTTTTTTATAGTTGTTTTCTTCTGTGTATATGCTAAGTCATTTAAGTTGTGTCCAACTCTTTGTGACCCCATGGAGTCTAGCCTGTTCTTAAAGACATTTTACATTTTCAAGGCCCTCAGAGGCTAATGGCACTAGTTATTTTACATTTCTAATTTCGTTTTCAAAAGATTCATCAATAGTACAGTTTTTGCACTTATTAGAACTTAGATCTTTTTTTTAATTTTGACATTTTAATTATTTTTAATTTAAATAATTGCTTTACAATATTGTGTTGGTCTCTGCCAAAAATCAACATGAATCAGCCATAGATATACAAATGTCCTCTCTCTCTTGAACCTCCATCCCACACCTCTAGGTTATCACAGTGTGCCAGTTTGAGCTCCCTGAGTCATGCAGCAAATTCCCACTGGTTATTTATTTTGCGTATGGTAATGTATATGTTTCCCTGCTACTCTTTCCATTTGTCCCACCCTCTCCTTCCCTGCTCTGTGTCAAAAAGTCTGTTCTATATATCTGCGTCACCATTACTGCTTTGCAAATATGTTCATCAGTACCATCTTACTAAATTACATATATTTGCATTAGTATACAAAATTTTCCTCTTTCTGACTTAACTTTGTTTTTTTTTTTAAATTTGAATTTATTTATCTATTTTTTACTTTACAATTTGTATTGATTTTTCCATACATTAACATGAATCTGCCATGGGTGTACATGTGTTCCCCTTCCCGAACCCCCCTGCCACCTCCCTCCCCATCCCATCCCTCTGGGTCATCCTGGTGCAATAGCCCTGAGCACCCTGTATCATGATCAAACCTGGACTGGCGATTCGTTTCACAAATGATAATTTACATGCTTCAATGGCATTCTCCCATACCATCCCGCCCTCACTCTCTCCCATAGCATCCAAAATACAGTTCTATACATCTGTGTCTCTTTTGCTGTCTTGCATACAGGGTTATCTTTACCGATTTACTAAATTCCATATATATGCGTTAGTATACTGTATTGGTGTTTTTAGTTCTGGCTTACTTCAGTCTGTATAATAGGCTTCAGTTTCACCTACTTCATTAGAACTGATTCAAATATATTCTTTTTAAGAGCTGAGTAATATTCCATTGTGTATATCTACCACAGCATCCTTATCCATTCTTCTTCTGATGGGCATCTAGGCTGCTTCCATGTCCTGGCTATTATAAACAGTGCTGCAATGAACATTGGGGTACACGTGTCTCTTTCAATTCTGAATTCTTCGGTGTGTATGCCCAGCAGTAGGATTACTGGGTCATATGGCAGTTCTATTTCCAGCTTTTTGAGGAATCTCCACACTGTTCTCCATAGTGGCTGTACTAGTTTGCATTCCCACTAACAGTATAATAGGGTTCCCTTTTCTCCACACCCTCTCCAACTTTTATTGCTTGTAGACTTTTAGATAGCAGCCATTCTGACTGGCATGAAATGGTACCTCATTGTGGTTTTGATTTGCATTTCTCTTATAATGAGTGATGTTGAGCATCTTTTCATGTGTTCGTTAGCCATCTGTATGTCTTCTTTTGAGAAATGTCTGTTTAGTTCTTTGGCCCACTTTTTGATTGGGTCGTTTAATCTTCTGGAATTGAGCTGCAGGGGCTGCTTGTAATATGTTTTTGAGATTAATTCTTTGTCTGTTCCTTTGTTTGCTATTATTTTCTCCCATTCTGAAGGCTATCTTTTCACCTTGCTTATAGTTTCCTTTGCTGTGCAAAAGCTTTTAAGTTTAATTAGGTCCCATTTGTTTATTTTTGTTTTTATTTCCAATATTCTGGGAGGTGGGTCATAGAGGATCCTGCTGTGGTTTATGTCAGAGTGTTTTGCCTATGCTTTCCTCTAGGAGTTTTATAGTTTCTGGTCTTACGTTTAGATCTTTAATCCATTTTGAGTTTATTTTTGTGTATGGTGGTAGAAAGTGTTCTAATTTCATTCTTTTACAAGCGGTTGACTGGTTTTCCCAGCACCACTTGTTAAAGAGATTGTCTTTTCTCCATTGTATATTCTTGCCTCCTTTGTCAAAGATAAGGTGTGCATAGGTGCATGGATTTATCTCTGGGCTTTCTATTTTGTTCCATTGATCTATATTTTTGTCTTTGTGCCAGTACCATACTGTCTTGATGACTGTGGCTTTGTAGTAGAGCCTGAAGTCAGGCAGGTTGATTCCTTCAGTTCCATTCTTCCTTCTCAAGATTGCTTTGGCTTTTCGAGGTTTTTTATATTTCCATACAAATTGTGAAATTATTTGTTCTAGCTCTGTGAAGAATACCGTTGGTAGCTTGATAGGGACTGCATTGACTCTATAGATTACTTTCGGTAGTATACTGATTTTCACTATATTTATTCTTCCAATCCATGAACATGGTATATTTCTCCATATATTTTTGTCCTCTGATTTCTTTCACCAGTGTTTTATAGTTTTCTGTATATAGGTCTTTTGTTTCTTTAGGTAGATATATTCCTAAATATTTTATTCTTTTCAATGCAATGGTGAATGGAATTGTTTCCTTAATTTCTCTTTCTGTTTTCTCATTGTTAGTGTATAGGAATGCAAGGGATTTCTGTGTGCCAATTTTATATCCTGCTACTTTACTATATTCATTGATTAGCTCCAGTAATTTTCTGGTGGAGTCTTTAGGGTTTTCTATGTAGAGGATCATGTCATCTGCAAACAGTGCGAGTTTTACTTCTTCTTTTCCAATCTGGATTCCTTTTATTTCTTTTTCTGCTCTGATTGCTGTGGCCAAAACTTCCAAAACTATGTTGAATAGTAGTGGTGAAAGTGGGCACCCTTGTCTTGTTCCTGACTTTAGGGGAAATGCTTTCAATTTTTCACCATTGAGGATAATGTTTGCTATGGGTTTGTCATATATGGCTTTTGTTATGTTGAGGTATGTTCCTTCTATTCATGCTTTTTGGAGGGTTTTTTTTTATCATAAATGGATGTTGAATTTTGTCAAAGGCTTTCTCTTCATCTATTGAAATGATCATATGGTTTTTATTTTTCAGTTTTTTAATGTGGTGTATTACATTGATTGATTTGCAGATATTGAAGAATTCTTGCATCCCTGGGATAGAGCCTACTTGGTCATGATGTATGATCTTTTTAGTATGTTGTTGAATTCTGTTTCCTAGGATTTTGTTAAGGATTTTTGCATCTATGTTCGTCAGTGATATTGGCCTGTAGTTTTCTTTTTTTGTAGGATCTTTCTCAGGTTTTGGTATTAGGGTGATGGTAGCCTCATAAAATGAGTTTGGAAGTTTACCTTCCTCTGCAATTTTCTGAAAGAGTTTGAGTAGGATAGGTGTTAGCTCTTCTCTAAATTTTTGGTAGAATTCAGCTGTGAAGCCATCTTGTCCTGGGCTTTTGTTTGTAGGAAGATTTCTGATTACAGTTTCAATTACTGTGCTTGTGATGTGTCTGTTGAGATTTTCAATTTCTTCCTGGTTCAGTTTTGGAAAGTTGTACTTTTCCAAGAGTTAATCCATTTCTTCCAAGTTGTCCATTTAATTTGCAGATAGTTGCTGATAATAGTGTCTTATGATCCTTTGTATTTCTGTGTTGTCTGTAGTGATCTCTCCGTTTTCATTTCTAATTTTGTTGATTTGATTCTTCTCCCTTTGTTTCTTGATGATTCTGGCTAATGGTTTGTCAATTTTATTTATCTTCTCAAAGAGCCAGCTTTTGGCTTTGTTGATTTTTGCTGTGGTTTCTTTTGTTTCTTTTGCCTTTATTTCTGCCATAATTTTTAAGATTTCTTTCCTTCTACTAACCCTGGGGTTCTTAATTTCTTCCTTCTCTAGTTGCTTTAAGGGTAGAGTTAGGTTATTTATTTGAATTTTTTCTTGTTTCTTGAGGTAAGCTTGTATTGCTATGAATCTTCCCCTTAGCACTGCTTTTACACTGTCCCATAGGTTTTGGGTTGTTGTGTTTTCATTTTCATTCATTTCTATGCATATTTTGATTTTTTTTTTATTTTTTCTGTGATTTTTGGTTATTCAGCAGCATGTTGTTCAGCCTCCATATGTTGGAAATTTTATTAGTTTTTCTCCAGTAATTGACATCTAATCTTACTGCATTGTGGTCAGAAAAGATGATTGAAATGATTTCAGTTTTTTTGAATTTACCAAGGCTAGATTTATGGCCAAGGATGTGATCTATTCTGGAGAAGGTTCCGTGTGCACTTGAGAAAAGGGTGAAATTCATTGTTTTGGGGTGAAATGACCTGTAGATATCAATTAGGTCTAACTGGTCTATTGTATCATTTAAAGTTTGTGTTTCCTTGTTAATTTTCTGTTTAGTTGATCTGTCCATAGGTGTGAGTGGGGTATTAAAGTCTCCCACTATTATTGTGTTATTGTTAATTTCCCCTTTCATACTTGTCAGCAATTCCCTTACATATTGTGGTGCTCCTATGTTGGGTGCATATATATTTATAATTGTTACATCTTCTTCTTTGATTGATCCTTTGATCATTATGTAGCATCCATCTTTGTCTCTTTTCACAGCCTTTGTTTTAAAGTCTATTTTATCTGATATGAATGTTGCTACTCATGCTTTCTTTTGATCTCTATTTGCATTAAATATATTTTTCCAGCCCTTCACCTTCAGTCTGTACATGTCCCTTGTTTCGAGGTGGGTCTCTTGAGGGCAACATATATAGGGGTCTTGTTTTTGCATCCATTCAGCCAGTCTTTCTTTTGGTTGGGGTTTTCAACCTATTTACATTTAAGGTAATTATTGATAAATATGATCCTTTTGCCATTTACTTTATTGTTTTGGGTTTGAAATTATACACCCTTTCTGTGTTTCCTGTCTAGAGAATATCCTTTAGCATTTGTTAGAGAGCTGGTTTGGTGGTGCTGCATTCTCTCAGCTTTTGCTTGTCTGTAAAGCTTTTGATTTCTCCTTCATATCTGAATGAGATCCTTGCTGGGTATATTAATCTGGGCCGTAGATTATTTTCTTTCGTCACTTTAAGTATGTCCTACCATTCCCTTCTGGCCTGAAGATTTTCTGTTGAAAGATCAGCTGTTATCCTTATGGGAATCCCCTTGTGTGTTATTTGTTGTTTTTCCCTTGCTGCTTTTAATATTTGTTCTTTGTGTTTGATCTTCGTTAATTTGATTAATATGTGTCTTGGAGTGTTTCAGCTTGGGTTTATCCTGTTTTGGACTCTCTTGGTTTCTTGGACTTGGGTGATTATTTCCTTCCCCATTTTAGGGAAGTTTTCCACTATTATCTCCTCAAGTATTTTCTCATGGCCTTTCTTTTTGTCTTCTTCTGGGGCTCCTATGATTCGAATGTTGGTGTGCTTAACATTGTCCCAGAGGTCTGTGAGATTGTCTCATTTCTTTTACTTCTTTTTTCTCTCTGTTTCATTTATTTCTATCATTCTATCTTATATCTCACTTATCCTATCTTCTGCCTCTGTTATTCTACTGTTGGTTCCCTCCAGAATGTTTTTGATCTCATTTTTTGCATTATTCATTATATACTGACTCTTTTTTATTTCTTCTAACTCCTTGTTAAACCTTTCTTGCATCTTCTCAATCCTTGTCTCCAGGTTATTAATCTGTAACTCCAATTTGTTTTCAAGATTTTGGATCATTTTCACTGTCATTATTCTGAATTTTTTATCAGTTAGATTCCCTGTCTCTTCCTCTTTTGTTTGGTTTGGAGGTTTTTTACCCTATTCCTTTACCTGCTGGGTATTTCTCTGCCTTTTCATTTTGTTTATATTGCTGTGTTTGGGGTGGCCTTTCGGTATTCTGGTAGTTTGTGGTCCCTCTTTATTGTGGAGGTTCCTCGCTGTGGGTTGGGTTGGATGGGTGGCTTGTCAATGTTTCCTGGTTAGGGAAGCTTGTTTCAGTGTTCTGGTGGGTGGAGCTGCATTGCCCCTTTTTGGAGTGCAATGAAGTGTCCTGTAATGGGTTTTGAGATGTCAGTGGGTTTGGTGTGACTTTGGATATCCTGTATATTGAAGCTTATGGCTATGTTCTGCTGTTGCTGGAGAATTTGCATGGTATATCTTACTCTGGAACTTCTTGGCCCTTGGGTGGTGCTTGGTTTCAGTGTAGGTATGGAGGTGTTTAATGAGCTCCTGTTGATTAATGCTTCCTTGATTCAGGAGTTCTCTGGTGTTCTCAGGATTTGTACTTAAGCCTCCTACCTCTGGTTTTCAGTCTTATTCTTCAAGTAGCCTCAAGACTTCTCCATCTGTACAGCACCAATGATAAAACATCTAGGTTAATGATGAAAAATTTCTCCACAGTGAGGGACACCTGGAAAGAGGTACGGAGAGTTACATAGAGAAGAGAAGAGAGAGGAGGGAGATAGAGGTGACCAGGAGGAGAAGAGGGGAATCAAAAAGGGAGAGAGCAAGCTAGCCAGTAATCACTTCCCTATGTGCTCTCCACAGTCTGGATCCCTCAGAGATGTTCAGAGAGTTACATAGAGAAGAGAAGAGGGAGGAAGGAGACAGAGGTGGCCAGCAGGAGGAAAGGGGAATCAAAAGAGGAGAGACAGATCCAGTCAGTAATCAGTTCCCTAAGTGTTCTCCACAGGCCGGAACACATAAAGATATTCACAGAGTTGGTTCAAGAAGAAAGGGGGGTGGGGGGAGATAGAGGCGACCTGGTGGAGAAAAAGGAGAGTCAAAAGGGAGAGGGAGCAATCAAGCTAGTGATCTCGCTCCCAAGTAAAATGGGTACTGAAGGTTGGATACTTGAAGATACAAAGTTGATAACAAATGCCAGAAAGCAAAGATTTAAAACCTATTGTAGAGGTTAGATTCTCAAAAATACAATATTAAAAAAAAAAAGAAAGAAAAAGAAAAGGAGAAAAAAAAGAAAAAGAAAAAAAAAGAGTCACAATAATTATTACTATATATATATATATATGTATATATGAAGTTTGCTTTAAAAGCAGGGTCTTTTTTTTTTTGCAAGGTAATAGTAGGTTATAAAAAATGAAAATTGAAGGAATAATAGGGGACTTAAAATTTTTTTTAAATGAAAAAGTAAAAAAATAATAATAAAAAAGTTTTAAAAATTAAAAAAATGATAATAGTAAAAATATATCTAGGACTTTCTCTAGTGCTATTGCAGACAGTGTGGGTTCAGTTCATTTTCAGATAGTTCCTTGGTCCGGCTTGTACTTCTCAAGGTCTATAGGCCTCTTCCTATGTAGTCGGTGCTAACTACAGGGTTTTAATCTATTGCACCTGTCACTTTCAGTGCGGTTCCCTCTGTTTATTTTAGCTTCTTCTGTTTGCTGGTCTCTTCAGTGTCTAATTTCTGCCCTGACACAAGGAGGACGGTGGTGGTCACTTTTTTTAGTCTCACTTGTTCAGTCGTGCTGTGAGGAGGAAGGAACACTGCAAACAAATATCACTGGCATGTGCTCACAGTGATTCAGCCACACTGGGTTTGCCCCCGCTCACGGCATTTGTGCTTTCCCAGTCTACACTGCTCAGGCTCTAGGTTGGTCTGCCAGGAACTGTCTGAGGTGGGCCCCTGGGGTTGCCTGTACTTCCCAGGTCTAAGCTGCTCAGGTTCAGGTTCTTGGGTACTCCACAAAGGCGCAGACTTGGTTGAGCCTGGGTTTTGTGCCCTTCCCAGGTCCGAGAAGCTCAGGTGACCAGGTGTTTGGGAACGTTGTCGGGGACTGTGACTTTTCCCCTCCCCCGTCCCAGCCACTTGGTTTTCTAGGTGTACTGTGGGCGCGTCTTCTTGGGTGTGCCATGTGTCTCTTCTGGGGGAGCTGATCTCTGGCTGCGACCCTCCCAGCGAGAGTCGACCTTCCAGAATCCCAAGCAGTCTTGGTTAGCAATGAGGTCTGCTTGTAGTTTGGTATAGGATGCCTCTCCAAGGCCGCAATTGTGCCCTTCTGGCTCTGGCTGCCCTCGCCTGCCTGTCTCCAGTGGGGGATGGACCGGTCTGCAGCTGCCTAGCTCTGCTCAGTCCTTTGTTCTGTGAGCGGGCCTGGAGGTAGGTCTTAGGTTAAGGCTTTTTGTGCAATAGCTATCCCACAGTCTGGGTTGCTATCTCAAGCTAGTTCCCTCAGGTTGCCCTCGGGGCATTCAGGACCAGTCCTTACCCAAGGCAATGCAGCCCGCCCCTCCCTTTCCAGCCCCCGCTTGCTAGTAGGGGATGCGTGCGTCTGGGCTGCTGCTCTGCTGGGAGTTGCTGTTAGGTACGTAATCTGTGGGGTTTAATTATTTATTTATTTTTCCTCCTGGGTATTTTGCCCTCTGAGATTCCAAGGCTCGACACACCCGCCAGAGAGAGTGTTTCCTGGTGTTTGGAAAGTTCTCTCTCTTTTTTAAGACTCCTTTCCCGGGACGGATCTCCGTCCCTACCTGTTTTGTCTCTCTTTTTAACTTTTGTATTTTTGTCCTACCTCCTTTCAAAGACAATGGGCTGCCTTTCTGGGTGCCTGATGTCCTCTGCCAGCATTCAGAAGTTGTTTTGTGGAATTTGCTTGGCATCCAAATGTTATTTTGATGAATTTCTCTGCATCCTATTCCTCCAACATCTTAGCCACTCCCTTACTTAACTTTGTATAAGAGGCTCTAGGTTCATTTGCCTCATTAAAACTACTCAAATGCATTCCTTTTAATGGCTGAGGAGTATTTATATGTATATGTATATGATACAGCTTATTTATCCATTCATCTGTTGATGGACATCTAGGTTGCTTCCATGTCCTAGCTGTTATAAATAGTGCTGCAATGAACAGTGGGGTACATATGCCTTTTTTAATTATGGTTTTCTCAGGGTATATGCCCAGTAGTAGGAGTGTTGGATCAGGTGGTAGTTTTATTCCTGGTTTTTTAAAGAATCTTCATACTGTCCTTTCTAGCAGCTGTATCAGTTTACACTCCTACCAACAATGCAAGAGGGTTCTCTTTTCTCCATACTCTTTCCAGCATTTATTGTTTGTAGATTTTTTGATGATGGCAATTTTGACTGGTGTGAGGTGATACCTCATGGTAGTTTTGATTTGCATTTCTCTAATAATGAGAGATGCTGAGGATCATTTTGTGTATTAGCCATCTGTATGTCTTCTTTGGAAAATGTCTGTATAGGTCTTCTGCCCACTTTTTAATTGGGTTTCTTGTTTTTCTGGTATTGAATTGCATGAGCTGCTTGTATATTTTGAAAACTAATCCTCTGTCAGTTGTTTCATTTGCAATTATTTTCTCCCATTTTGAGATTTTTTTTTCACTTTGTTTAGTTTCTTTTGCTGTGCTGAAGCTTTTAAGGTTAATTCAGTTCCACTTGCTTATTTTTGTTGTCATTTTCATTACTGTAGGAGGTAGATCATAGAAGATCTTGCTATGATTTATGTCACAGAATATTCTACCTTAAAGAATGTTCTCCTTTAAGAGTTTCTAATAGTCTGGTCTTACATTTAGGTCTTTAAACCATTTTGAGTTTGTCTTTGTGTATGTTCTTAGGAGGTGTTCTGATATCATTCTTTTACACATAGCTTTCCAGTGTACCCAGCAACACGTATTGAAGAGATCTTACCTTATCCATTGTATATTCTTGCCTCCCTTGTCAAAGATAAGTTGTCTATAGGTGCATGGGTTTATCTCCTGGCATTCTATCTTGTTCCACTGGTCTATATTTCTGTTTTTGTGCCAGTACCATACTGTCTTGATGACTGTAACTTTGTAATACAGTCTGAAATAAGGAAAGTTGATTCCCCCAGCTCCACTCTTCCTTAAGATTCCTTTGGCTATTTGGGGTCTTTGTGTTTCCGTACAAATTGTGAAATATTTTCATCTAGTTCTGTGAAAAGTGCAGTTGGTAGATTCACAGGGATTGCATTGAATCTGTAGATTGCATTGGGTAGTATTGTCATTTCCACATTTATTCTTCCAACCCAGGAACATGGAATATCTCTCCATCTGTTCATGTCATCTTTGATTTGTTTCATCAGTGTCTTGTAATTTTCTGTGTACACCTCTTTTGCCTCACTAGGTAGGTTTATTACTAGGCATTTTATTGTTTTTGTTGAAGTGTTAAATGGAATTGATTCCTTAATTTCTGTTTCTGACTTTTCATTGTTTGTGTGTAGGAATGCAAGTGATTTTTGTGTATTGCTTTAGTATCCTGTGGCTTTACTAAATTCACTGATTAGTCCTAGTAATTTTCTGGTAGTATCTTTAGGGTTTTCTATGTATAGTATCATATCATCTGCAAACAGGGCGAGTTCTACATCTTCTTTTCCAATCTGGATTCCTTTTATTTCTTATTCTTCTCTGGTTGCCTTAGGGAGGACTTCTAAAACTTTGTTATTAATAGTGGAGAAAGTGGCACCCTTTTCTTTTTCCTGGTATTAGAGGAAATGGTTTCAGTTTTTCACCATTGGGAATAATGTTTGCTGTGGGTTTATCATATATATCCTTTATTATGTTGAGGTAGGTTCCTTCTATGCCCATTTTTGAAGAGTTTTTAATCGTAAATGAGTGCTAAAATTTCTTGAAAACTTTTTTCTGCGTCTATTGGGATAATACTATGGCTTTTATCTTTCAGTTTGTTAATATGATGTATCACATTGATTGATTTGTGTTTGAAGAATCCTTGAATCCCTGGGATAAACCTGACTTAATCGTAGTGTAAGATCTTTTTAATGTGTTGTTTAATTCTGTTTGCTAGAATTTTGTTGAGCTCTTTTGCATCTATGTTAATCAGTGATATTGGCCTGTAATTTTATTTTCACGTGATGTCTCTGTCTGATTTTGGTATCTGGGTGATGGTGGCCTTGTAGAATGAGTTTGGAAGTGTGCCTTCCTCTGGAATTATTTGGAAGAGTTTCAGAAAAGTAGGCATTAGCTCATCTCTAAATGTTTGATAGAAATCACCTGTGAAGCCATCAGGCCCTGGGCTTTTGTTTTGGGGAAGATTTATTGATCACGGATTCAATTTCAGTGCTTGAGATTGGCTTTTTCATAGTTTCTATTTCTTCCCAGTTCAGTCTTGGAAAGTTGAACTTTTCTAAGAATCTTTCCATTTTTTCCAGGTTGTCCATGTTACTGGCATATAGTTGCTCATAATAATTTCTTATGATCATTTGTATGACTGTGTTGTCTCTTGTAACCTAATTTTTTGCCTCTAATTTTGTTGATTTGATTCTTCTCCCTTTCTTCTTGATCAGTCTGGCTAATGGTTTGTCATTTTACCCTCTCAAAGAACCAGCTCTCAGTTTTATTAATCCTTACTATTGTTTCCTTCTTTTTCAATTATATCTGCTCTGATTTTTATGATATTTTTACTTCTACTAATTTTGGATATTTTTATTCTTTTTCCCAGTTGTTTTAGATGCAAATTTAGGTTGTTGTGATGTTTTTTCTTGTTTGAGGTAGGATTGTATTGCTAAAAAGTTCCCTCTTAGAACTGCTTCTGAAATTGATTCCTGGATCTTTATTGCTAAATTCAGGCTTACATTTTATGTGATGTCTGTGTCTGATTTTGGTATCTGGGTGGCGGTGGCCTTGTAGAATGAGTTTGGAAGTGTGCCTTCCTCTGGAATTTTTTGGAAGAGTTTCAGAACAGTAGGCATTAGCTCATCTCTAAATGTTTGATATAAATCACCTGTGAAGCCATCAGGCCCTGGGCTTTTGTTTTGGGGAAGATTTATTGATCACGGATTCAATTTCAGTGCTTGAGATTGGCTTATTCATAGTTTCTATTTCTTCCCAGTTCAGTCTTGGAAAGATGAACTTACCTAAGAATCTTTCCATTTTTTCCAGGTTGTCCATGTTACTGGCATATAGTTACTTGTAATAATTTCTTAGGATCATTTGTATGACTATCTCTTGTAACCTCTTTTTTGTCTCTAATTTTGTTGACTTGATTCTTCTCCCCTTTTATTTGATGAGTCTGGCTAATGCTTTATCATTTTATTCTAAGAAGCAGTTGCTTCTGATTTTGATTCCTGGGTCCTTACTGCCAAATTCAGACTTAAATTGAAGAAAGTAGGGAAAACCACTATACCATTCCACTATGACCTAAATCAAATCCGTTACAATTATACAGTGGAAGTGACAAATAGATTCAAGGGATTAGATATGATAGACAGAGTGCCTGAAGAACTATGAACGGAGGTTCGTGACATTGTAACAGGAGGCAGCGATCAAGACCATCCCCAAGAAAAAGAAATACAAAAAGGCAAAATGGTGTCTGAGGAGGCCTTACAAATAGCTGTGAAAATAAGAGAAGCAAAAGGCAAAGGAGAAAAGGAAAGATATACCCATTTGAATGCAGAGATCCAAAGAATAGCAAGGAGAGATAAGAAAGCCTTCCTCAGTGATCAGTGCAAAGAAATAGAGGAAAACAACAGAATGGGAAAGACTAGATATCTCTTCAAGAAAATTAGAGATAGCAAGGGAACATTTCATGCAAAGATGGGCTCGATAAAGGACATAAATGGTATGAACCTAACAGAACCAGAGGATATTAAGAAGAGGTGGCAAGAATACACAGAAGAACTGTACAAAAAAGATCTTCACGACCCAGTTAATCACGATGATGTGATCACTCACCTGGAGATAGACATCCTGGAATGTGAAGTTAAGTGGGTCTTAGAAAGCATCACTACGAACAAAGCTAGTGGAGGTGATGGAATTCCAGTTGAGCTATTTCAAATCCTGAAAGATGATGCTGTGAAAGCGCTGCACTCGATATGCCAGCAAATTTGGAAAACTCAGCAGTGGCCACAGGACTGGATAAAGTCACTTTTCATTCCAATCCCAAAGAAAGGTAATGCCAAAGAATGCTCAAACTACTGCACAATTGCACTCATCTCACACACTAGCAAAGTAATGCTCAAAATTCTCTAAGCCAGGCTTCAACAGTACATGAACCATGAACTTCCAGATGTTCAAGATGGATTTAGAAAAGCCAGAAAAACCAGTGATCAAAATTGCCAACATCCGTTGGATCATCAAAAAAGCAAGAGAGTTCCAGAAAAACATCTAGCTCTGCTTTATTGACTATGCCAAATCCTTTGACTGTGTGGTTCACCACACACTGTGGAAAATTCTGAAAGAGATGGGAATACCAGACCACCTGACCTACATCTTGAGAAATCTGTATGCAGGTCAGGAAGCAACAGTTAGAACTGGACATGGAAAAACAGACTGGTTCCAAATCGGGAAAGGAGTACGTCACCCTGCTTATCTAACTTACATGCAGTGTACATCGTGAGAAACACTGGGCTGGATGAAGCACACACTGGGATCAAGATTGCCAGGAGAAATATCAATAACCTCAGATATGCGGATGACAACACCTTTATGGCAGAAAGCGAAGAACTAAAGAGTCTCTTGATGAAAGTGAAAGAGGAGAGTGAAAAAGTTGGCTTTTTTAAACCAACATTCAGAAAACTAAGATCATGGCATTTGGTCCCATCACTTCATGCCAAATAGATTGGGAAACAATGGAAGGAGTGACAGGTTTTATTTTGGGGGTGCCAAAATCACTGTAAATAGTGACTGCAGCCATGAAAGTAAAAGACACTTGCTCCTTGGAAGAAAATTTATGACCAACCTAGAGATCATAGCAGAGACATTACTTTGTCAACACAGGTCCGTGTAGTCAAACTATGATTTTTCCAGTAGTCATGTATGGATGTGAGAGTTGACCTATAAAGGAAGCTGAGTGCCAAAGAATTGATTCTTTTGAACTGTGGTGTTGCAGAAGACTCTTGAGAGTCCCTTGGACTGCAAGGAGATCCAACCAGTCAATCCTAAAGGAGATCAGTCCTGGGTGTTCATTGGAAGAACTGATGTTGAAGCTTAAACTCCAATACTTTGGCCACCTCATGTGAAGAACTGACTCAATTGAAAAGACCCTGATGCTGGGAAAGATTGAAGGCAGGTGGAGAAGGGGACGGCAGAGAATGAGATGGTTGGATGGAATCACTGACTCAATGTACATGAGTTTGAGTAACCTCCAGGAGTTGGTGATGGACAGGGAGGCCTGGCTTGCTGCAGTCCATGGGGTCAGAAAGAGTCAGACACAACTAAGCAACTAAACTGAACTGAACTGATAGAATTTGAGTCATCATGTTTTCATTGTAATTTGTTTCTAGGAAGTTTGTGATTTCCCTTTTTAAATTTCTTCAGTAGCCTGTTCACTGTTTAGAAACATATTGCTTAACCTCTTATGCCCTTTTTTCTCAGTGTTTTTTTTTTCCTGTAATATTTTGTCTCATAGCATTGTGGTCTGAAAAGATGCTTAATATAATTTCAATTTTCTTAAATTTGCTGATACTTGATTTGTGATGCAAGATGTGATCTATCCTGGAGAATGTTCCAGGTGTACTTGAAAAGGGAGTATATTCTTTTTGTTTGGATGGAATGTCCTAAAGAAATCAGTAAGTCCATTTGGTCTAATATGTCATTTAAAGCTTGTGTTCCTTTGTTACTTTTCTGTTTTGATGATCTGTCAATTGGTTTAAGTGTGTTGTTTAAGTCTCACTATAACACTAGGCTATTATTGTGTTATTGTCAATCTCCCCGTTTATGTCTATTATTGTTTTCCTTTTGTATTGAGGAGTGTATGCTCCTGTGTTGGGTGCATAAATATTTACAGTTGTTACATCTTATTGGATTGATATCTTGATTATTATGAAGTGTCCTTCCTTATCTCTTATAATATTCTTTATTTTAAAGTCTACTGTGTCTGATATGAGAATTGCCACTTCAATTTTCTTTTCATTTCCATTTGCATGGACTATCTGTTTCCATCCTCTCACTTTCAGTCTGTATGTATCTCTCGGTCTGAAATGGGTCTCTTCTAGACAGCATATATATATATATGGGTCTTTTTTATATCCATTCAGCCAGTCTGTCTTTTGGTTCCATTCAGCCAGTCTGTGTCTTTTGGTTTGAGCATTTAATCCATTTATGTTTAAAGTAATTATGATATGTATGTTTCTCTTTGCTGTTTCTTAGTTGATTTTGGTTTGTTTTTGCGTATCTTTTCCTTCTTTTGTGTTTCCTGCCCATAGAAGTCCCTTTCACACTTGTTGTAAAGCTGATTGGTGGTGCTAATTTCTCTTAACCCTTACTTGTCTGTAAAACTTTTGGTGTTTCCGTGAGTTTTTAATTAGATCTTTGCTGGATAATCTTGCTTGTTAATTTTTCCCTTTCAGAACTTTAAGCCCCATGAAGGGCTCAGCTGGTAAAGAATCCACCTGCAATGCAGGAGATCTGGTTTAGATCCATGCGTTGGGAATATCTCCTGGGGAAGGGAAAGGCTACCCACTCCAGTATTCTGGCCTGGAGAATACCATGGACTGTATAGTCCATGGGGTTGCAAAGACTCAGACAGGACTGAGTGACTTTCACTTTCACTTTAAATATATACTGCCATTTCCTTCTGGCCTCCAGAGCTTCTGCTGAAAGATCAGCTGTTAATCTCATGAGTTTTCCCTTGCATGTTGCTTGTTGATTTTCCCTTCCTGCCTTTAATATTATTTGTTTGTGTTTAGTCTTTGTTAGTTTGATTAGTATGTGTCTCAACATGTTTTTCCTTGTGTTTATCCTGTATGGGACTCTGCGTTTTTTGGACTTGATTGACCATTTCTTCCTTTCTTATGTTAGGGAAGTTTTTGACTATAATCTGTAGAAATTTTCTCTGATCCTTTATTTTTCTCTTCTTCTTCTGGGACCTCTATAATTCGAATGTTGGTCCATTTAATATTGTCGCAGAGGTCTCTGAAATTATCCTCAATGCTTTTGATTCTTTCATTCTTTATTCTTCTTTATTCTTCTGTTCAGCAGAATTACTTCTACAATTCTGTCTTCCAGCTCACTTATCCATTCTTCTGTCTCAGTTATTCTGCTATTGATCCTTCTAGAGTAGTTTTGATTTCAGTAATTTTATTGTTCCTCTCTGTTTGTATATTCTTTATTTCTTCTAGGTCCTTGTTTAAGTCTGTTAATTGTTTTTTGCATTTTCTCCATTCTGTTTTCAGGTTTTTGGAACATCTTTACTATCATCACCTGGATTGTTTTTCAGGTAGTTTGCCTGTTTCCTCTTCATTTATTTGGTCTTGTGAGTTTTTACCTTGTTCCTTCAATTTTCTCTGTCTTCCCATTTTTATTTCTAACTTACTCTTGAGTTCTCCTTTTCCCAAGTTTTAGGGTCATATTCCTTCTTTTGGGTCTCTGCCTTCAGTGAGTGAGGTTGGTCCTGTAGTTTGGGTAGGTTTCATGTTGGGAGGGACTTGTGCCTGCATTCTGGTGGGAAGAGATGCATTTCTTTTCCCCTCTGATGGGCAGGGCTGTGTGAGGGGCTATGTTAAGGGGATTTTGTGGGAAGCCTGTCTGCTGATGATTGAGTTTGTGTTTTTGTCTTCCTTGTTTGCATGAGGCATCCTGCTCTGCGTGCTGCCCACATTTGGTGGATGCTGAGTCTTATCAGGTGGAGGTCTTCATAGGAGATCTCACTTATTAATACTCTATGGGGTCAGGAATTGTCTGGCAGTCTAGTGTAGTGGACAGTGCTCTCTCTCCAAAGGCTCAGGCTTGATCTCTGGCCAGGGAACCAAAATTTCATAATCTGTTTGTTATGGGATTAAAGGGGATTAAACACACAAAAACAAGAAATAGAAGACAAACCCCAGACAAATGTAAATACAAAACCAGACAAATAATAACAAAAACATAGGAACACACACACACACGTACACACACACAAACCAAACCGAAACAGTCCAAAGAAAAGAAAGTACAAGAGAGTGACCTGCCGAGCAAAGGAAACCAAAAATGTTATTTATCAATTAAAAATAAAACTAAAATGCAAACCAGAAAACAAAACCAAAGCAGAGTGCCAACCGGGGGAGTAAGGCAAACAAAATAGAACAAACTAACAAATGTGGTAGAAATAAAGAATGAAAAGGAAGAAAAGAAAACAGAGAAAACAGTAGAAAAGCTGTGTTAAATAGAAGTGTATAAAAATTATATATATATATATATATGAAAGAATAACTACATCAAGAACAATAAGAAAAGCAAACAAACAAATAAATTTATTTAAAAAAAGAAAAGCAAACAAAAACAACAACAAAAAATTTCTGTAAAAGAATAAAAAAGTCCACAGAAGTGCAAAAAGCCACATATCAGTAGAAGTATATAAAGGAAATAAAATGTGTGATTAAAAAGTTTTCAAAAGCTTGAATAGGATTAATAGTAAAAATAAAATCAACAGCCACAGCAAAAGAGAAGAAATAAGAAAAAAAATCCAGAGCCAACTCTACAACAAATCAAAATATAAGAATAATAATAAATATTTTTCACAGCTGACTGTCCTTTCCCTCACTGTGAGTAACAGTTCACCTCCTCATCCCTTGAGTGTCCTCTAATAATGGGCTGGTCTCTGGGCCTGCTGTGGGGGCAGCTCAGACTCTAATCTGGACCTACCACTGTTTGTTATTGCCTCCAGTGTCCATAGCTGCAAGAGCTAGTGGTTTTCTTTTGTGGGAACGCATATTGCCCTAGTTGATTGTGTGGATTTCATCTGTAGCTTGTACAGCTGGTGGGAAGGTTTTTGATCCTCTTCCTTAGCCACACTGCCGCCGCAGCTCAGTGTGGTTTTATCCCCACCTCTGCATGTGAAGATCTTTTTTGTACAGTTCTTTTGTGTATTCTTGCCACCTCTTCTTAATATCTTCTGCTTCTGTTAGGTCCATACCATTTTTGTCCTTTATCGAGCCCATCTTTCCATGAAATGTTCCCTTGGTATCTCTAATTTTCTTGAAGAGATCTCTAGTCTTGCCCGTTCTGTTGTTTTCCTCTATTTCTTTGCACTGATTGCTGAGGAAGGCTTTCTTATCTCTCCTTGCTATTCTTTGGAACTCTGCATTCAGATGGGAATATCTTTCCTTTTCTCCTTTGCTTTTCGCTTCTCTTCTTTTCACAGATATTTGTAAGGCCGCCTCAGACAGCCATTTTGCTTTTTTGCATTTCTTTTCCATGGGGATGTTTTTGATCCCTGTCTCCTGTACAATGTCACGAACCTCCATCCATAGTTCATCAGGCACTCTGTCTATCAGATCTAGTCCCTTAAATCTGTTTGTCACTTCCACTGTATAATCATAAGGGATTTGATTTAGGTCACATCTGAATGGTCTAGTGGTTTTCCCCACTTTCTTCAATTTAAGTCTGAATTTGGCAATAAGGAGTTCATGATCTGAGCCACAGTCTGCTCCCAGTCTTGTTTTTGTTGACTGTATAGAGCTTCTCCATCTTTGGCTGCAAAGAATATAATAAGTCTGATTTCGGTGTTGACCATCTGGTGAGGTCCACGTGTAGAGTCTTCTCTTGTGTTGTTGGAAGAGGGTGTTTGCTATTACCAGTGCGTTCTCTTTGCAAAACTCTATTAGCCTTTGCCCTGCTTCATTCTGTACTCCAAGGCCAAATTTGCCTGTTACTCCAGGTGTTTCCTGACTTCCAACATTTGCATTCCAGTCCCCTATAATGAAAAGGACATCTTTTGGGGGTGTTAGTTCTAAAAGGTCTTGTAAGACTTCATAGAACCATTCAAGTTCACCTTCTTCAGCATTACTGGTCGGGGCATAGACTTGGATTACCGTGATATTGAATGGTTTGCCTTGGAAACAAACAGAGATCATTCTGTCATTTTTGAGATTGCATCCAAGTACTGCATTTCAGACTCTTTTGTTGACCATGATGGTTACTCCATTTGTTCTAAGGGATTCCTGCCCACAGACGTAGATATAATGGTCATCTGAGTTATATTCACCCATTCCAGTCCATTTTAGTTCGCTGATTCCTAGAATGTCGACGTTCACTCTTGCCATCTCCTGTTTGACCACTTCCAATTTGCCTTGATTCATGGACCTAACATTCCAGGTTCCTATGCAATATTTCTCTTTATATCATCGGACTTTTCTTCTATCACCAGTCACATCCACAGCTGGGTATTGTTTTTGCTTTGGCTCCATCCCATCATTCTTTCTTGAGTTATTCCTCCACTGATCTCCAGTATCATATTTGGAACCTACCAACCTGGGGAGTTCATATTTCAGTGTCCTATCTTTGCCTCTTCATGCTGTTCATTGGGTTCTCAAGGGAAGAATACTGCAGTGGTTTGCCATTCTCTTCTCCAGTGGACCACATTCTGTCAGACCTCTCCACCATGACCCATCCGTCTTGGGTGGCCCCACATGGCATGGCTTAATTTCATTGAGATAGACAAGGCTGTGGTCCGTGTGATCAGATTGGCTAGTTTTCTGTGATTATAGTTTCAGTGTGTCTGCCCTCTGATGCACTCTCGCAACACCTTCTGTCTTACTTGGGTTTCTCTTACCTTGCACGTGGGGTATCTCTTCACGGCTGCTCCAGCAAAGTGCAAAAAAGACTTTCATGACCCAGATAATCACGACGGTGTGATCACTCACCTAGAGCCAGACATCCTAGAATGTGCAGTCAAGTGGGCCTTAGAAAGCATCACTACAAAGAAAGCTAGTGGAGGTGATGGAATTCCAGTTGAGCTATTTCAAATCCTGAAAGATGATGCTGTGAAAGTGCTGCACTCAATATGCCAGCAAATCTGGAAAACTCAGCAGTGGCCACAGGACTGGAAAAGGTCAGTTTTCATTCCAATCCCAAAGAAAGGCAATGCCAAAGAATGCTCAAACTACCACACAATTACACTCATCTCACATGCTAGTAAAATAATGCTCAAAATTCTCCAAGCTAGGCTTCAGCAATACATGAACTGTGAACTTCCAGATGATCAAGGTAGTTTTAGAAAGGCAGAGGAACCAGAGATCAAATTGCCAACATCCGCTGGATCATCGAAAAAGCAAGAGACTTCCAGAAAAACATCTATTTCTGCTTTATTGAATATGCCAAAGCCTTTGACTGTGTGGATCACAATACACTGTGGAAAATTCTGAAAGAGGTGGGAATACCAGACCATCTGACCTGTCTCTTGAGAAACCTGTATGCAGATCAGGAAGCAACAGTAAGAACTGGACATGGAACAACAGACTGGTTCCAAATAGGAAAAGGAGTCCGTCAAGGCTGTATCTTGTCACCCTGCTTATTTAACTTATATGCAGAGTACATCATGAGAATCGCTGGGCTGGAAGAAACAGAAGCTGGAATCAAGATTGCCGGGAGAAATATCAATAACCTCAGATATGCGGATGACACTACCCTTATGGCAGAAAGTGAAGAAGAACTAAAGAGCCTCTTGATGAAGGTGAAAGAGGAGAGTGAAAAAGAAACTGAACTTAACTGATGTACTCACTGCTATCTTGTCAATTTTTTTCTGGTTGTTTTTATCCTTTTTTAATCTTCATCTTTTGCTCTCTTCCCTTGTGATTTGATGACTATAATTAGTGTTTGATTTGGGCTCCTTTCTCTTTCTATCTCTGTCTCTCCTATTGTGTGTGTATGTGTGTGTCATTTATTACACGTTTTTGCTTTCTTACCATGATATTTCAGTTCAGTTCAGTGGCTCAGTCATGTCCAACTCTTTGCGACCCCATGAATCGCAGAATGTCAGGCCTCCCTGTCCATCACCAACTCCCGGAGTCTACCCAAACCCATGTCCATTGAGTCAGTGATGCCATCCAGCCATCACATCCTCTGTCGTCCCCTTCTCTTCCTGCCCCTGATCCTTCCCAGCATTACGGTATTTTCCAATGAGTCAACTCTTCGCATGAGGTGCCCAAAGTATTGGAGTTTCAGCTTCAACATCAGTCCTTCCAATGAACACCCAGGACTGATCTCCTTTAGGATGGACTGGTTGGATCTCCTTGCAGTCCAAGGGACTCTCAAGAGTCTTCTCCAACACCACAGTTCAAAAGCATCAATTCTTTGGCGTTCAGCTTTCTTCACTGTCCAACTCTCACATCCATACATGACCACTGGAAAAACCATAGCCTTGACTAGATGGACCTTTGTTGGCAAAGTAATGTCTCTGCTTTTAAATATTCTATCTAGTTTGGTCATAACTTTCCTTCCAAGGAGTAAGCGTCTTTTAATTTCATGGCTGCAATCACCATCAGCAGTGATTTTGGAGCCCCAAAAAATAAAGTCTGACACTGTTTCCACTGTTTCCCCATCTATTTCCCATGAAGTGGTGGGAACAGATGCCATGATCTTAGTTTTCTGAACGTTGAGCTTTAAGCCAACCTTTTCACTCTCCTCTTTCACTTTCATCAAGAGGCTCTTTAGTTCTTCTTCACTTTCTTCCATAAGAGTGGTGTCATCTCCATATCTGAGGTTATTGATATTTCTCCTGGCAATCTTGATTCAACCTTGTGTTTCTCCCAGCCCAGTGTTTCTCATGATGTACTATGCATATAAGTTAAATAAGCAGGGTGACAGAATACAGCCTTGATGTACTCCTTTTCCTATTTGGAACCAGTCTGTTGTTCCATGTCCAGTTCTAACTGTTGCTTCCTGACCTGCATACAGGTTTCTCAAGAGACAGGTCAGATGGTCTGGTATTCCCATCTCTTTCAGAATTTTCCACAGTTTATTGTGATCCACACAGTCAAAGGCTTTGGCATAGTCAATAAACCAGAAATAGATGTTTTTCTGGAGCTCTCTTGCTTTTTCGATGATCCAGCAGATGTTGGCAATTTGATCTCTGGTTTCTATGCCTTTTTTAAAAGCAGCTTGATCATCTGGAAGTTCACAGTTCATGTATTTCTGAAGCCTAGCTTGGAGAATTTTGAGCATTACTTTACTAGCGTGTGAGATGATAATTATATTTTACAATATATATGATTGTTTTCAGTTGATGATCTCTTAAGTTTGAACTCATCTAAAAACCCTGCATTTTTACTCCTCTTACATTTAATGTTTTTAAACGTCATATTTTGCATGTGTTTTGTGTGTTTTTCTTAATTAGTTTATGTGTATATTTTACCACTTTTGTCTTTTAACCTTCCTTGTAGTTTTATAAGTGATTGATCTTTACATTTTCCATTACTGGTGAGATTTTACCTTCTGTGATTATTATATTTCTAGTTTGGGTCTTATCTTTTCTACTTAGAGGAATCCCTTTAGCGTTTCTTGGAGAGCTGTTGGTCTAGTCGTGCTGAACTCTTTCAGTGCTTGCTTCTATGTAAAATGTTCTCTCCAGTTCAAATCTGAAGATAACCTTGCTTGAGATATCTGAAAATAGTCTTGGTTGTATGTTTTGTCCTTTAATCACTTTAAATATATTGTGGCATTCCTGGTTTGCAGGGTCTGCTCAAAAGTCAACTGAAAGTCTTATGTGAATTCCCCTTTATATAACTAGTTGCTTTTCTCTTGCCACTTTTAAGATTCTCCGTCTATAATTTTGCCATTTTAGTTATTGTGAGGCTTGGTGAAAGTCTCTCTTGGTTCAGCTTGTTTTGGACTCTGTTGCTTCCTGGTCCTGGGTGTCCATTTCCATTTCCAGGGAGGAGACATTCTCAGCTATTTTTTTTAATTTATCTATTTTTTAACTTTACAATATTGTATTTGTTTTGCCATACATTGACATGAATCCACCATGGGTGTACATGTTTTCCCCTGCGAGACATCAAAAGAGACTCAGCTATTATTTTTTGAAATAAATTCTCTGTACCTTTCTCTCTTCTCATTCTGGAATCCATATGATGCATATATTATTACTCTTGGTGTCATTCCAAAATGTTATCCTCATTTCTTAAATTCCTTTTTTTCTGTTCAGCTTAGGTGGTTTCCATTATTCTATCTTTCAGTTCACTTTTCTGTTCCTCTGTATCATGTGATGTACTCTTGGTTCCTTCTAGTTTTATTTTTCCAGTTATTGTATTGTTCAGTTCCATTTGGTTCTTCTTTATATTTTGCAACTCTTTGTTAGACTTCCTGCCATGTTCATCCATTATTCTCCCATGTTCATCGAGCATTTTTATGGTCATTACCTTGAAGTCTTTGTTGGATAGGTTGCTCTCCTCTACTCTCTTTAGTTCTTCTGAAATTTTATCTTGTTCTTTGGTTTGGAGCATATTCCTTTGTCTCCTCATTTTGCCCAGTTATCTGTATCTATTTTCATTTGTTAAGTAGGTCAGTTATGTTTGCTCATCTTCACAAAGTGGAATTACGTAGCAGATAGCCTATGGTGCCAGTCAGCGTACTCCACTCCATTCACCAGAGCTATGTATCCTACACATGACCCATATGTGTGCTGTATGGGTCCTTATCTTATTATAAAGCCATCTACTCTGGGCATACTGGTGGCCAGGCTAGCTTCCAGCCCAGTTGGCTGCCAGGCCCTGTGTCATGTGGTTGTTGCTGGCCCACTGTTGAGCAGAGCTCAGTCCTGGCATGACTGGCTGTTCAGCCCCAGTGGTCCTTGAGCTGGTGCTGGCTTGCTAGTGGGTGGGACCAGGGGCCAGGGTGGCTGTCTGCAGGACCTGGGGAAACCTAGGACTGGCGCCCCACCACTGGTAGGCAGAGTCATATCTCAGGGCAGCTTGAGGCATAGGGCAGCCTGTTGGGCTCCTATTTTTATCTTTGTTTCATTATATGTAAAAAGCCTTCTTCTTTTCTCAGTTAGTTTTTAAAGTTTTCTCTGTCTTGGGTTTTGAGCAATTTGGTTTGATGTTCCTTTATGTAATTTTATTTCTTGTACTTGGGGTTCATTTAGCTTTTTAGATCTGTGGGTTCATAGTTTCCATAAAATTTGGTAATTTTAGTGGCATTATTTCTTCAAACATTCTTTTCTTCCCTCTTATTTTCTGAGACTCCAATTGTGTTTGTTTACTTTTTCAGTTGAAGTTGTCCCATAGCTCACTGATGCTCTGCTCTTTTGCTTTTTTGTTTTATACTTTTTTATAGTGTCCATTGCTGTGTCTTTACCAATCTTTTTACCTGCCATATTAAATTTGCCGTTAGTCTTATTTGGTCCATTTTTTTTGGTCTCACATTTTAGTTTTCATTTGTTTTATTTGTTTTTATATCTTCTATGTGTCTCTGCTTAACTTCTGAACATATATTTCAGCTGTGAGTCAATTTTGACTGATTTTTTTCTTTTCATTAAGCATTCTATTTTCCTTCTCTTATATGCCTTATAAATTTGGATAAGAAGCACAACATAGTGAATTTTACCTTGGTGAATTCTAAGTGCTTTTGAATTACTAATGTTTAACTGTTTTCTGGACCACAGTTAAACTAGGGGAAACAATGTGTTACTTCTGGGTTTTCCTTTTAAGATATTTTAGGCAGGACCGGAGCAATGTTTAATCAAGGAATAGTCACTACTACTCAAGCAGGTTTCTTTCAGTTTCTCTAACAAATACTCCATGAATTTGAGGTTTTCCAGTCTGACTGGTAGGAATAGGCACTATACCTCACCCTGCATGGACTCCCGTTTCCCTCTAATCCTTGCATATGCTTCTTCCCATGACTTCTGTTTTGTTGTTGTTGTTGTTGTTGTTGTTGTTTTTAACCACATATGGTTTGCAGTGAAAATACTTGAAAGAGACCCCCACAAGTGTTCTCTTTCTGCCCCTGATTCTCACTTCTGTCTCTTTAACACAGGGAATCTGCTAGTCTCTGAGTTTTCCCTACCTACCTGACATCCTGAAAACTCTTTTCATGGTTCTAAGCTAGAGCAATCATAGGGATTACTTGATTTCTTTTCCATCTTTTAGGGATTACTTTTCTTCATTGCCTAATATCTGATCTCTTGAAAACTTGTTTCTTACATTTTATGGGTTTTTTTGGGAGGAGCTGAGTTTCAGGCAGGGGTAGGGGGGTGAATTCAGTTCCTAATTTTACATTTTGGCCAGAATCAGAAGTCCTTAGAACTTTAATCATTTTATGATTTTCATTTATGTCTATTTTATTTATATAATTCACTGTTGTATTCTTTTTAATATTATTTTTTAATTAATTTCTGTTCATACATTCTTTTTCCAATAGTTTTTTGATTGAATGTACTCCTCTACATAGTTTCAATCAGTTACACTATTCTTCACATTCTGGTATTACTACACAGTCTTTAGTTTCTCACTGCTTATGCTATTGATAGAAATTTAACAAAAGTTTTTGTTTCTATTTTAGAAGATGCTTGTTAAGGAGAGTTTAATTCTCCTTTCTATAAAAGGTGCTTGATGGAGATTGTTTAATTTTAAATGTTACATCTTTTAATAGATTTAAAATTCTATTTTACTATGAGATTATATGACAGAAGTTTATATTACAGCATAGAGAAAATAAGTATATTCACATTGACTTTGATGAAAAACTTATGATATGCTGACCACTGCTATGCTAGCAGTCAGCTGCTAACCTTGTATTTATGTTTTGCTTTCTTTAGTATTTTATACAGGAAACCATCAGTTACTGAGTATCTTATCAACGTGAGACTCTCCCTTCTATGAATTTGTGTCTGTATACAGATAACCTTATACTTTGGGACCCAGATTGCCAGCAAAGATCAATAGTTCCTTTATCCTCTTGACTGTCTAGCGAAGTCCAGTGTAGCTCCTGCTGCTTTACATTTTCCTTCTCCCTTACTGACCACATTCCACTTCCACTAAATTGATACTTCTTGATTTTAGAATGATAAATAAGTATATGCTATGTTTTTAAAAGTATGTTTCAACATTCTCTTTTAACAGTTAACTGTGCAGTATATGGGATTTTTTTCCCCTAATGATAGGTCAAATCAAACGGATTCCTAAACTATCAATACTTTCATGTTTTGAGGAAATGGGAAATTATGTATTTTACTAAAACCTTTAATGATGTGTAGTATGTAGTTTCTTGTATGTATGTATGTGTGTATATATATATATATATTTTTTTTTCATTTTAATTTAGGATTTGCTTTCCCATATGCTACATATGGACCCACAGCAGCGGTACACTACAGAGCAAGTATTGAAACACTCGTGGATAACCCACAGAGATCAGTTGCCAGATGATCAGCCAAATAGAAATGGTACATCACATGTTGTTAAGGTAAAACCAACATACTTTTAAGCATCTTCTAAATGCTATGCCATTCAGTGATGACACATATAATTACTTTACATTGTCTTTATTTTTTTAAAGTATATTTATAGATTCTTTTGTTTTGGCTTACTTTTTAAAATAACAGCCTTCTTTATGTGCAGCCTTACTAATGATACATAAAATTTTCTTGGTTATATTTGGTTTGCTTTAAGAGACACTGGGGCTTGGTGCAGACTAAATTCAGGTTTCATACGGGAAAAAAAAAGATGCCTATTGGTTCCTAAATTAATAGCCATTGGTGCAAGTTTCCATACTTATAGACATTGAACCTACATTTTGAAGTTTAGTGATTTATCCATTTATCTGTTGATGGACACTAAGGTGTGTTTTCATATCTTGGCCATTTTGAATATTGTTAGAATGATCATGGGAGTGCAAATATATCTGAGAATAAAGAAATTGTGGAGGGGTGTAAAGAAATTGTGGAGGGGTGTGTATGTATGGAATATGTTATATATAACGAAATATTGTTCAACTTTTTAAAAGGAAATCTTTGTCATTTGCCACAACAGAGATGAACCCAAAGACATTATGCTAAGTGAAATAATGAAGACACAGAAAGAAAAAAACTAAATCATCTCTCTTACACGTGGAATCTAAAAAAAACAAATATGTGAAAGCAGAGAGTAGAACAGTAGTTACCAGTAGATAGGGAGAAGGTTGAAAAGGGGAGATATTGATCAAGACATACAAAGTTACAGTTATGTAGGATGAGTAAGCCTAGAGGTGTAATGTGAAGCCTGATGTTAAGTACAGGTAATAAATAATACTATACTGAATGCTGAAAATTTGCGAAGAGTAGGTTTTCAGGTACTCTTATCACACACAAAAATGATAACTATGTGAAGAGGACATATGTTAATTAGCTTGACTATAGTAGTCATTTTACTGTGTATATCAAGATAACATGTTGTATGCCTTAAATATATACAATTCCTATGAAAAATAAAATTAAAAAGATATTTAAAAACAAATTTTGTGAGTTTTGAAAGACTGAAAAAATAATACATTTTAGTGTTTTAAAAAATTGTAAGAAGCATAGTTACTGAAATAAAAAATATGTAAGTAGTCAGATGTTAATCAAGGGAGCATCAATGGAAATATTATGGATTCTCAATTACTTTCCTAGGGGAAAAAGTTCTATTCTAGTTAAATTTTTCATGATACAATGTGGAAGTTTTCTTACCTTCAGAGATTGTTATTCAGTTTGTAATATTTCTCATTATTTTAGGGAGCAGTGGTCGCCACATATTCTGCCCTGACTCACAAGACTTTTCAACCAGTCCTAGAGCCTGTTGCTGCTTCAAGCTTAGCTCAGCGACGAAGCATGAAAAAGCGAACATCAACTGGCCTTTGAAAGTTTTAGGGTTCCTCAGCCGAACTGTATGAAGAAAAGATTAAATGTGTGGCTTTTTGTCTAATTGTATATCAAAGGCATTGTTTTCTACTACATTACTTGAATATTCTGATTAAGCTTCCTTTTTTAAGGGGAGTGAGATTAAAAAAGACATATATAGGTCCGCAATTTTCATACTATGTTGCTTTTCAGTGTTGTCCAAGTATTTATTTAAGTATATAATTGGTGTCTACAAAGTCCTACTAACTTCTCTACATACTAACTTTTACAATAGGTTTCTTTCTTTCAGATTTCTGGTTATGTAAAATAATAGCTTAGGGAATCATCACCAACAGTCAAGATGCAAGTATAATAGTATAATGCCAAGCAATGTCAGTATTTTTTAACATTAGATCCTGAAAGGTTAGACGTCTTTTTTTTTTTTAAGGAAAGTGAAAAAGAAATGTATCGTAGAAACTTGTCATTATGTGTAACCTCCATTCATTTGACTCTCTGTAGTTACTAAAATGTAAATGTAGTTTGCGGCCAGAGCAAAAATCATTTGTGCTCATATGTGAATTCCTAATATGGTTGATGCCAAAGTTTTTACGAAAGAATTAAATCATAGATAATGTGTGCCGACAGACCTGTATATTGGCCGTAAATGGCCTCATCTAGAAATAAAGGCTTCTGTAAATTTTACATCAAATGAAATTGTAGTACAAGTGAAGAAATTTTAGCCAAAGGTCTTATACTGGTATTATAATTTACTTAATAGGTCATAGTTAAGCCTTTGAAAATAAAGTATATGGTGTTGGCACTACCTTGATGTTATCTAAACTTACTTTGAGGTTAACCAATTGGATTTAATTATCATCTGTCCTTTTATAATGAACTACATTCTTGTTTTTTTTTATTTCCCTGTGCATTGAATTACAGTGTAGCATATTTATCTTTAATCCTATGGTTATATAGTTGAAATTTTACTGTAATGAACTTGTGAGCTTAGCACACATGATATAGTTATAATGCATTTCAGTAAACTTTAGATAATACTACATAATAGTTATGCTTCAAGAAGATAAACTGTCTTTTTAAATAGGAAGTAATATTAATGATACGCATAAAATTTGAACACATTTTAAAATAATATTTATAATAAAAAGGTCTGGCCAAATTGGTCCTATTATTAAATATTATGATTCAGAACCACTGTGTAGTATGTATTGTTTTCTCTAAATGATTGAATTTGAAAGAATCTTTTTGTGTTGTTGAAGAAAATACCATTACTACTACTTTAAATACCATTACTACTACTGCTGCTGCTACAACTACTGACAGAGAGAACTCATGAATGTAAACTTGAGGATATTACACTTTTCTTTAGTGAATATAAGTGATCTACTTATGTGTGCTTGTTTTGCTGTTTACTGTGTATTTTATTTTGCTTAGTTCAGAAAGGGGTGATTACTGAACTCTGAAGTGTATATTCTTTAGAAAGACACTGGGATCATATCTTGTCGATTTCTTTGTCCCAGTTCAGCTTTTTCTTTCTTCATTTTGGTTTATTACTAGAAGTACTTGTGTCATTATATTGACTTATTTTCCTCTTGTTTGTGCTGTAATGCCTTCTTATCAGAATTGATATGACAAACTTAGTGGTGTTTAACTTTTCAGAACAGAGATACCATTTCTATATATGCTTTTGTAGTAGTAGAATTAGAGTAAGTAAAGTTGGAAAATGAAAAATGATCACAAAATAACTTTGTCTTTACATAAGCAATATTTTTTTAAGCAGATGATCTTAATTTTTCAATGAGTTTGCTAAAAAAGGTTGTGTCATACACTCCTTTCATGAAAGGAACATGGTCAGAAATAAGCAACAAACAGCACGATTCCTTATCACTCAGTGAAGGTTGAAAAGGTATAAAAGATATAGATGCTAGTGGATTTTCCCAATAATTGTGAGTTTTGTTCTGGAAAATTCAAACATGGTAGCTTAACAACAGTAGTAGGGGGCAACCTTATTATAAGGGGAAGCTTCACGTGACAGCTTCATTCTGTAGAAGGAACCCAGGTAGGGATGCATAATCATGTCTCTTTTGGCTAGAACTCTAGAACAAAAAAAGCAGATGTGAATGAGATATTTTTTTGGTGGGGTTTCTATAAATACTTAACCAATAAAAGCAAATTCTTTGAGACTTTAAAATACTTTGATATCTAATGGATTCATTAACAATTATTTTATATTACTTTTCTTTCTAGTTGATGGTTCTTGATAGTATTTAATAATAAAGTTGGGGGTTTTATTGTTGTTCTCAAAAAGAGAGGATATTGTAGTAATATTTTTTTCTCAAAGAAAAAAAACACCAGATTTGCCCAGGTAGACTGAACAATCTATTGTCCTAAAGTGCATATTATTATGAATAAACTCAGGAAACCATTTGTATGAAAATTAATATGTAGTGTTGGTATTGGTGATTTTGTGGGGAAAAAAATGATTTTAGTTCTTTTATGAAAATCAAACTTTAGCCTATTTTCTTAGATCCATGAAAACCTAAACATTTGTTTTCATTTGTTGCCATTCATAATTAAACATAGTAAAGCATTTTGATAGCACTTCTGGTTAGCCCAAAGGGATTTTACATGTACAGGCGACGGGAAACTTTAAAAACAGATGCTTGGTGTTTATGATGTCTCCTCTATGCAACATCATGTTAAAATAATACTTCCTTCAGAAACGTTATGTATTCTGATTGAATTGTGTTTTCTTAACATAAGAGACTCTTTGTATATGAAAGAAAAGAACCACTTACCTTGGCTTTAAGATCGACTAGACAACGTAGGCTTTAAACTAGGCAAAATATATCCTTGGCATTCTCTGCATTCTCTTTCTCGTGGCTTTCCAGCTTCCACATGCAATCTTACTTGAGTACCTCACAGAGAACTCCATGATTAAAGCTTACTCCAGGATTCTGTGCTCTAAAAGGACCTCTCACCCTTCCCCTTCCCTGAATCAGAATTGGCATTCTCACAGAGTAGCTATTTTCAGCGAAAAAAATTAAAGGAAAGCTATCAAATTAATTTATTTTTCTGGTGGCTAATAAATTATTGGCATTTTCAAGGAAGATGTCCAGTAATCAAATGAGTTTCTTCTTCCTGGATGTTAGTTCAGTTCAGTCGCTCAGTCGTGTCTGACTCTTTGCGACCCCATGAATCGTAGCATGCCAATCCTCCCTGTCCATCACCAACTCCCAGAGTTTACCCAAACACATGTCCATCGAGTCAGTGATGCCATCCAACCATCTCATCCTCTGTCGTCCCCTTCTCCTCCTGCCCCCAATCCTTCCCAGCATTAGGGTCTTTTCCAATGAGTCAACTCTTCGCATGAGGTGCCAAAAGTATTGGAGTTTCAGCTTCAACATCAGTCCTTCCAATGAACACCCAGGACTGATCTCCTTTAGGATGGACTGGTTGGATCTCCTTGCAGTCCAAGGGACTCTCAAGAGTCTTCTCCAACACCACAGTTGAAAAGCAACAATTCTTCGGTGCTCAGCTTTCTTCACCATCCAACTCTCACATCCATACATGACCACTGGAAAAACCATAGCCTTGACTAGACGGACCTTTGTTGGCAAAGTAATGTCTCTGCTTTTTAATATGCTATCTAGGTTGGTCATAAATTTCCTTCCAAGGAGTAAGCGTCTTTTAATTTCATGGCTGCAATCACCATCTGCAGTGATTTTGGAGCCCCCCAAAATAAAGTCTGACACTGTTTCCACTGTTTCCCCATCCATTTCCCATAAAGTGATGGGACCAGATGCCATGATCTTAGTTTTCTAAATGTTGAGCTTTAAGGCAACTTTTTCACTCTCCTCTCTCACTTTCAAGAGGCTTTTTAGTTCCTCTTCACTTTCTTCCATAAGGGTGTTGTCATCTGTATATCTGAGGTTATTGATATTTCTCCCAGCAATCTTGATTCCAGCTTGTGCCTCATCCAGCCCAGCATTTCTCATGATGTACACTGCATACAAGTTAAATAAGCAGGGTGACAATTTACAGCCTTGACGTACTCCTTTTACCATTTGAAATCAGTCTGTTTTTCCATGTCCAGTTCTAACTGTTGCTTCCTGACCTGCATACAGGTTTCTCAAGAGACAGGTCAGATGATCTGATATTCCCATCTCTTTCAGAATTTTCCGCAGTTTATTGTGATCCACACAGTCAAAGGCTTTGGCATAGTCAATAAAGCAGAAATAGATGTTTTTCTGGAACTCTCTTGCCTTTTCAATGATCCAGCGAATGTTGTCAATTTGATCTCTGGTTCCTCTGCCTTTTCTAAAACTAGCTTGAACATCAGCAATACAGTTCACGTGTTGCTGAAGCCTGGCTTGGAGAATTTTGAGCATTACTTTACTAGTGTGTGAGATGAGTGGAATTGTGCGGTAGTTCGAGCATTCTCTGGCATTGCCTTTCTCTGGGATTGGGATGAAAACTGACCTTTTCCAGTCTTGTGGCCACTGCTGAGTTTTCCAAATTTGCTGGCATATTGAGTGCAGCACTTTCCCAGCATCATCTTTCAGGATTTGAAATAGCTCAACTGGAATTCCATCACCTCCACTCGCTTTGTCCATAGTGATGCTTTCTAAGGCCCCCTTGACTTCACATTGCAGAATGTCTGTCTCTAGGTGAGTGATCATACCATCATGATTATCTGTGTTGTGATCATCTTTTTTGTACACTTCTTCTGTGTATTCTTGCCACATCTTCTAGCTTTGTCATTTGGCAATAAGGAGTTCATGATCTGAGCCACAGTCAGCTCCCAGTCTTGTTTTTTGTTGACTGTATAGAGCTTCTCCATCTTTTGGCTGCAAAGGATATAATCAATCTGATTTCGGTGTTTGACCATCTGGTGATGTCCATGTGTGTAGAGTCTTTTTCTTGTGTTGTTGGAAGAGGGTGTTTGATATGACCAGTGCCTTTCTCTTGGAAAAACTCGATTAGCCTTTGCCCTGCTTTCATTTTGTACTCCAAGGCCAAATTTGCCTGTTACTCCTGGTGTCTCTTTACCTCCTACTTTTGCATTCCAGTCCCCCCTATAATGAAAAGGACATCTTTTGGGGGGTTTAGTTCTAAAAGGTCTTGTAGGACTTCATAGAACCATTCAACTTCAGCTTCTTCAGAGTTACTGTTTGGGGCATAGGTTTGGATTACCGTGATTTTTTATGGCTTGCCTTGGAAACGAACAGAGGTCATTCTGTCATTTTTGAGATTGCATCCAAGTACTGCATTTTGGACTCTTTTGTTGACCATGATGGCTACTCCATTTCTTCTGAGGGATTCCTGCCCACAGTAGTAGATATGATGGTCATCTCGGTTAAATTCACGCATTCCAGTCCATGTTCTTTTGCTGGTTCCTAGAACATTGATGTTCACTCTTGCCATCTCCTATTTGACCACTTCCAATTTGCCTTGATTCTTCGACCTAACATTCCAGGTTCCTATGCAGTATTGCTCTATATCATCAAATCTTGCTTCTATCACCAGTCACATCCACAGCTGGGTATTGTTTTTGCTTTGGCTCCATCCCTTCATTCTTTCTGGAGTTATTTCTCCACTGATCTCCAGTAGCATATTGGGCACCTACCGACCTGGGTAGTTCCTCTTTCAGTGTCCTGTCATTTTGCCTTTTCATACTGTTCATGGGGTTCTCAAGGCAAGAATACTGAAGTGGTTTGCCATCCCTTCTCCAGTGGACCACATTCTGTCAGACCTCTCCACCATGACCTGTCCATCTTGGGTGGCCCCACACAGCATGGCTTAGTTTCATTGAGTTAGACAAGGCTGTGGTCCATGTGATCAGATTGGCTAGTTTTCTGTGATTATAGTTTCAGTGTGTCTGTCCTCTGATGCCCTCTCAGAACACCTACTATCTTCCTTGGGTTTCTCTTACCTTGGACGTGGGGTATCTCTTCACGGCTGCTCCAGCAAAGCGCTGCACTGCTCCTTACCTTGGACGAGGGGTATCTCCTCACAGTCGCCCCTCCTGACCTTGAACATGGGGTAGCTCCTCTCGGCCTTCCTGCACCCACGCAGCTGCCACTCCTTGAACAGGGAGTTGCTCCTCTCGGCCGCTGCCCCTGACCTCGGACGTGGGGTAGCTCGTCTTGGCTGCCACCCCTGAACTTGGACATGGGATAGCTCCTCTCAGCTGCCGCCCCTGACCTTGGACTTGGGGTAGCTCCTCTCAGCCACGCTTCTGCACAGTCCATCGCAGCCTCTGCACTTCTGCGCGGTCTGTCACAGCTGCAGAGCTGGATGTTAAGGCAGTCTAAAAAGAGAATAATTTTAAAATCAATTTATTATCAGGGAACTTGCACAGTGTACCCCCTAGTATCAGATTATCCTAAAACAGTGGTGTTTTTTTGTCTGTATATGTGTTTTTTATTTTTTGCACAGCTCCTTCCTTACTACTTCTCAGTCTACATTTTCTCTTAAAAACTTTCAAGCTTTTTCATCAGAGTGAACTTCACAATGAACTTCTATGACAGAATGGTGTGGAGGAGACAGTTGTCGTTCAGCTTATATTTATCCATGTTCTTGTTACTCATATTACACAGTCCGTATAACATATAAGTAGTATCCCCGTGGACCCCAGTCCCAATTCCTCTTTTATTGATAGCAAAGCAAGAGCACAGAAAGATTAAATGCAGACTCTCAGTGCCAAGTCTCCAGATCCTTTGTATAGATTTCAGGACACAGAGAACCTATTTATCACGATGTTATTCCTCAACAAGAATTCAAACCATATTAAGTATAGACTGGTTAACTACAATTAAAATCTTTAGAACAATTTTTTTTTCATTTCAAAGCTTATTCAAGTATTTTTGATATGTATCACAAAATGACTGATTACTGAAATTCACAAAACAATTCAGTAGTGTGCTATCTCCCTTCCTATGCAAGAGTGTAGTGTCACTGATAGTGATTATTTTCAAATACATTATACTCATGGGTGCGTTGTTCCAGGTTTTAGTTGTAAAATATAGTGAAGTCCATCATATAATCTTAATGAAATGATGAAGCTTGATCTAAAATTCAGTTTGATTCCCAATAGTTGAAGGTGTAGTAAGTCCTAAATTATAGGCATAAGGTTCTGAGAAGTATGAAGTAAAAGACAAAGGACAATAATTTTTGGAATACAGAAATTCAAGATTGCTTAATTATATAATATTCCATCAGTTCAATTCAGTCACTCAGTCGTGTCTGACCCTTTGTGACCCCATGGACTGCAACATGCCAGGTATCCCTGTCCATCACCAGCTCCTAGAACTTGCTCAAACTCCTGTCCATTGAGTTGGTGATGCCATCCAACCATCTCATCCTCTGTCATCCCCTTCTCCTCCTGCCTTCAATCTTTCCCAGCATCAGGGTCTTTTCCTCGCATCAGAGTCAGTTAGGTGCATTAGGCTCGCATTAGGTGGCCACAGTATTGGAGCTTCAGCTTCAGCATCAATCCTTCCAATGAATATTCAAGATTGATTTCCTTGAGGACTCTCAAGAGTCTTCTCAAAGTTCTTCTCACAGTTCAAAAGCATCAATTCTTCGGTGCTCAGGTTTCCTTATGGTCCAACTCTCACATCCAGATATGACTACTGGAAAACCATAACTTTGACTCTATGGGCCTTTATTGGCAAATTAATGTCTCTGCTGCTCAATTTGCTGTCTAGGTTGGTCGTAGCTTTTCTTCCAAGGAACAAGAGTCCTTTAATTTCGTGGCTACAGTCACCATCTGCAGTGATTGTGGAGCCCAAGAAAATAAAGTCTGTCACTGTTTCCATTGTTTCCCTATCTATTTGCCATTAAGTGATGGGACAAGATGCCATGATCTTAAGTTTTTTGAATATTGAGTTTTAAGCCAGCTTATTCATTCTCCTGTTTCATTTTGATCAAGAGGCTCCTTAGTTCTCTTTGCTTTCTGCCATAAGGGTGGTGTCATCTACACATCTGAGGTTATTGATATTTCTCCTGACAATCTTGTTTCCAGCTTGTGCTTCATCCAGCCTGGCATTTCTCATGATGTACTTACACTACATATAAGTTAAATAAGCAGGGTGAAAATATACACCTTGACATACTCCTTTCCAAATTTAGGAACCAATCTGTTGTTCCATGTCTGGTTCTAATCATTGCTTCTTGACCTGCATACAGGTTTCTCAGGAGGAAGGTCAGGTCTCTGGTATTCTGATCTCTTGAAGAATGTTCCACAGATCGCCAGTCCAGGTTTGATGCATGAGTCAGGGTGCTCAGGGCTGGTGCATTGGGATGACCCTGAGGGGTGGGATGGGGAGGGAGGTGGGAGGGAGGGTCAGGATGGGGAACACATGTACACCCATGGCTGATTCATGTGAAAGTATGGCAAAAACCACCACAATATTGTAAAGTAATTAGCCTCCAATTAAAATTAAGAAAAAAAAAAAAGAACAGTGGAAAGAAAAAGAAAAGGGGGGAAGGGAGGAGATATATGTATACCTATAGTTGATTCATGTTGAGGTTTGACAGAAAACAGAAAAATTCTGTAAAGCAATTATCCTTCAATAAAAAAAATAAATTCACCCCCCCCCAAAAAAAGAATGTTCCACAGTTTGTTCTGATCCACAGAGTCAATGACTTTGCTGTAGTCAATAAAACAGAATTAGATGTTTTTCTGGAATTCCCTTGTTTTCTCTGTCATCCAACTGATGTTGGCAGTTTGACCTCTTGTTCCTCTGCCTTTTATAAATCCAGCTTGAACATCTGGAAGTTCTCGGTTCATGTATTGTTGAAACCTCACTTGGAGAATTTTGAGCATTATTTTACTAGCATGGGAGATGACTGCAATTGTGCAGTAGTTTGATCATTCTTTGACGTTGCCTTTCTTTGGGATTGGAACATAAACTGACCTTTTCCAGTCCTGTGGCCACTGCTGAATTTTCCAAATTTGCTAGTATATTGAGTTTAGCACTTTAACAGCATCAACTTTTTAGGATTTGAACTAGCTCAGCTAGAATTCCATCACCTCCACTAGCTTTCTTCGTAGTGATGCTTCCTAAATCTCACTTGACTTCACACTTCAGGATGTCTGGCTCTAGCTGAGTGATCACACCATCATGGTTATCTGGGTTATTAGATCTTTTTGTATAGTTCTTGTGTGTATTCTTTCCACCTCTTCTAAATATCTTCTGCTTCTGTTAGGTCAATAACTATCTTGTCCTTTATTGTGCCTATCTTTGTAAGAAATTCTCTCTTGGTAGCTCTAATTTTCTTGAAGACATCTCTATTCTTTCCATTCTGTTGTTTTCCTCTATATCCTTCCACTGTTCACTTAAAAAGGCTTTTTAGAAGCCCCATGCTGTTCTCTGCATTCAAATGGGTATATCTTCCCTTTTCTCCTTTGTCTTTAGCTTCTCTTCTTTCTTTTCTAAGCTATTTGTAAGGCCTCCTAAGACAACCTTCACCTTTTTGCATTTATTTTTCATGAAGATGATTTTGATCATCACCTCCTATACAATGTTACTAACCTCTGTCTACAGTTCTTCAGGTACTCTGTCTATCATATATAATCCCTTGACTCCATTTGTCACTTACACTGTAAAATCATAAGAGATTTGATTATGTCATACCAGAATGGCCTATTGGTTTGCCCTACATTCTTCAATTTTAAGTCTGAATTTTCAATAAGGAGTCCATAATCTGAGCCACAGTCAGTTCCCAGTGTTTTTCTTCTTCTTTTCTTTTTTTTTTAATATAAGTGGAGGTTAAATACTTTACAATATTGTGGTGATTTTCCATACACTGACATGAATCAGCCAGGGGTGTACAGGTGTCTCCCCATCATGAAACACCCTCCCATCTCCCTCACCAGCCCATCAGTCTGGGATGTCCCAGACCACCAGCTCTGAGAGCCCTGTTTCATGCATAGAACTTTCACTGGTCATCTATTTTACATATGGTAATATACATGCTTCAATGCTATTCTCTCATATCATCCCACCCTCACCTTCTCCCACATAGTCCAAAAGTCTGTTCTTTATATCTATGTCTCTTTTGCTGTCTTGAATATAAGATTGTTGTTACCATTTCTCTAAATTTCATATATATATGACTTAATATATTGTATTTGTGTTTCTCTTTCTGACTTACTTCACTCTGTATAATAGACTCCAGTTTCATCAACTTCATTAGAACTGACTCAAATGAGTTCTTTTTCATGGATGAGTAATATTCCACTTTGTATTTGTACCAGAACTTCCTTATCCATTCGTCTGCCAATGGACATCTAGGTTACTTCCATATCCTAGCTATTGTAAACAAAGCTGAAATGAACACTGAGGTACACATGTCTCTTTCAATTCCTGTTTCCTCTGTGTGAATTCCGAGCAGTGGGATGGCTGGGTCGTGTGGCAGTTCTATTTCCATTTTTTTTAAGGAATCTCCACACTGTTCTCCATAGGGCTGTACTAGTTTGCATTCACACCAGCCATGTAGGAGGGTTCCGTTTTCTCCACACCCTCTCCAGCATTTATTGTTTGTAGAATTTTTTTTCTTAATAAATTTATTTATTTAGGTTGGGGGCTAATTACTTTACAATATTGTAGTGGCTTTTGCCATACATTGACATCAATCAGCCATGGGTTTACATGTGTTCCCCATCCTGAACCCCCCTCCCACCACCCTCCCCATCCCATCCCTCTGGGTTATCCCATTGCCCCGGCCCTGAGCATTTGTCTCATGCATCGAACCTGGAATGGTGTTCTGTTTCACATATGATTATATACATGTTTCAATGATATTCTCTCAGAACGTCCCACCCTCACCTTCTCCCTCAGAGTCCATAAGACTGTTCTATGCATCTCTGTCTCTTATTCTGTCTCACATATAGGGTTATCATTGCCATCTTTCAAATTCCATATATATGCATTAGTATACTGTATTGGTGTGTTTCTTTCTGGCTTACTTCACTCTGTATAATGGGCTCCAGTTTCATTCATCTCAATAGAACCGATTCAAATGTATTCTTTTTAATGGCTGAGTAATATTCCATTGTGTATATGTACCACTGCATGCTTATCCATTCGTCAGCTGATAGACATCTAGGTTGCTTCCATGCCCTGGCTATTGTAAACAGTGATGCGATGAACATTGGGGTACACGCATCTCTTTCCATTCTGGTTTCCTTGGTGTGTATGCCCAGCAGTGGGATTGCTGGGTCATATGGCAGTTCTACTCCAAGTTTTTTAAGGAATCTCCACACTGTTCTCCATAGTGGCTGTACTAGTTTGCATTCACACCAAAAGTGTAAGAGGGTTCCCTTTTGTCCACACCCTCTCCAGCATTTATTACTTGTAGACTTTTGGATAGCAGCCATTCGACTGGTGTGAAATGGTACCTCATTCTGGTTTTGATTAGCATTTCTCTAATAATGAGTGATGTTGAGCATCTTTTCATGTTAGCCATCTGTATGTCTTCTTTGGAGAAATGTCTGTTTAGTTCCTTGGCCCATGTTTTGATTGGGTCGTTTATTTTTCTGCAATTCAGCTGCAGGAGTTGCGTGTATATTTTTGAGATTAATTGTTTGTCTGTTGCTTCGTTTGCTATTATTTTCTCCCATTCTGAAGGCTGTCTTTTCACCTTGCTTATAGTTTCCTTTGTTGTGCAAAAGCTTTTAAGTTTAATTAGGTCCCATTTGTTTATTTTTGCTTTTATTTCCAATATTCTGGGAGGTGGGTCATGGAGGATCCTGCTGTGATTTATGTTGGAGAGTGTTTTGCCTATGGTTTCCTCTAGGAGTTTTATAGTTTCTGGTCTTACGTTTAGATCTTTAATCCATTTTGAGTTTATTTTCGTGTATGGTGTTCGAAAGTGTTCTAGTTTCATTCTTTTACAAGTGGTTGATCAGTTTTCCCAGCACCACTTGTTAAAGAGATTGTCTGTTCTCCATTGTATATTCTTGCCTCCTTTGTTGAAGATAAGATGTCCATAGGTGAGTGGATTTATCTCTGGGCTTTCTATTTTGTTCCACTGATCTGTATTTCCATCTTTGTGCAAGTACCATACTGTCTTGATGACTGTGGCTTTGTAGTAGAGCCTGAAGTCAGGCAGGTTGATTCCTCCAGTTCCATTCTTCTTTCTCAAGATTGCTTTGGCTATTCGAGGTTTCTTATATTTCCATACAAATTTTGAAATGATTTGTTCTAGTTCTGTGAAAAATGCCGTTGGTAGCTTGATAGGGATTGCATTGAATCTATAGTTTGCTTTGGGTAGTATACTCATTTTCACTATATTAATTCTTCCAATCCATGAACACGGTATATTTCTCCATCTGTTTGTGTCCTCTTTGATTTCTTTCATCAGTGTTTTATAGTTTTCTATATATAAGTCTTTTGTTTCTTTAGGTAGATATACTCCTAAGTATTTTATTTTTTTTTCTGCAATGGTGAATGGTATTGTTTCCTTAATTTCTCTTTCTGTTTGCTCATTATTGGTGTATAGGACTGCAAGTGATTACTGTGTGTTAATTTTATATCCTGCAACTTTACTATATTCATTGATCAGCTCTAGTAGTTTTCTGGTGGAGTCTTTAGGGTTTTCCATGTAGAGGATCATGTCATCTGCAAACAGTGAGAGTTTTACTTCTTCTTTTCCTATCTGTATTCCTTTTATTTCTTTTTCCGCTCTGATTGCTGAGGCCAAAACTTCCAAAACGATGTTGAATAGTAGTGGTGAAAGTGGGCACCCTTGCCTTGTTCCTGACTTTAGGGGAAATGCTTTCAATTTTTCACCATTGAGGATAATGTTTGCTTTAGGTTTGTCATATACAGCTTTTATTATGTTGAGATATGTTCCTTCCATTCCTGCTTTCTGTAGGGTTTTTATCATAAATGGATGTTGAATTTTGTCAAAAGCTTTTTCTGCATCTATTGAGATAATCATATGATTTTTTTCTTTCAATTTGTTAATGTGGTGTATTACATTGATTGGTTTGCTGATGTTAAAGAAACCTTACCTTCCTGGGATAAGGCCCACTTGCTCATGATGTATGATCTTTATAATATGATGTTGGATTCTGTTTACTAGAATTTTATTAAGGATTTTTGCATCTATGTTCATCAGTGACATTGGCCTGTAGTTTTCTTTTTTTGTGGCATCTTTGTCTGGTTTTGGAATTAGGGTAATGGTTGGCCTCATAGAATGAGTTTGGAAGTTTACCATCTTCTGCAATTTTCTGGAAGAGTTTTGAGTAGGATAGGTGTTAGCTCTTCTCTAAATTTTGGTAGAATTCCGCTGTGAAGCCGTCTGGGCCTGGGCTTTTGTTTGCTGGAAGATTTCTGATTACAGTTTCGATTTCCATGCTTGTGATGGGTCTGTTAAGATCTTATATTTCTTCCTGGTTCAGTTTTGGAAAGTTATACTTTTCTAAGAATTTGTCCATTTCTTCCAAGTTGTCCATTTTATTGGCATATAGCTGTTGGTAGTAGTCTCTTATGATCCTTTGTATTTCTGTGTAGTCTGTTGTGATCTCTCCATTTTCATTTCTAATTTTGTTGATCTGATTCTTCTCCCTTTGTTTCTTGATGAGTCTGGCTAATGGTTTGTCAATTTTGTTTATCTTCTCGAAAAACCAGCTTTTCATTTTGTTGATTTTTACTATGGTCTCTTTTGTTTCTTTTGCATTTATTTCTGCCCTAATTTTTAAGATTTCTTTCCTTCTACTAACCCTGGGGTTCTTCATTTCTTCCTTCTCTAGTTGCTTTAGGTGTAGAGTTAGGTTATTTATTTGATTTTTTTTTCTTGTTTCTTGAGGTACGCCTGTATTGCTATGAACCTTCCCCTTAGCATTGTTTTTTACAGTGTCCCATAGGTTTTGGGTTGTTTGTGTTTTCATTTTCATTCGTTTCTATGCATATTTTGATTTCTTTTTTGATTTCTTCTGTGATTTGTTGGTTATTCAGAAGCGTGTTGTTTAGCCTCCATATGTTGGAGTTTTTAATAGTTTTTTTTTTTTTCCTGAAATTGAGGTCTAATCTTACTGCATTGTGGTCAGAGAAGATGACTGGGATGATTTCAATTTTTTTGAATTTACCAAGGCTAGATTTATGGCCCAGGATGAGATCTATCCTGGAGAAAGTTCCATGTGCACTTGAGAAAAAGGTGAAATTGATTGTTTTGGGGTGTGAAAGTCCTGTAAATATCAATTAAATCTAACTTGTTTATTGTATCATTTAAAGTTTGTATTTCCTTGTTAATTTTCTGTTTAGTTGATCTATCCACATGTGTGAGTGGAGTATTAAAGTCCCCCACTATTATTGTGTTATTGTTAATTTACGCTTTCATACATGTTAGTATTTGCCTTACATATTGTGGTGCTCCTATGTTGGGTGCATTTATATTTATAATTGTTGTGTCTTCTTCTTGGATTGATCCTCTGATCATTATGTAGTGTCCTTCTTTGTCTCTTTTCACAGCCTTTATTTTAAAGTCTATTTTATCTGAAATGAGTATTGCGACTCCTGCTTTCTTTTGGTCTCCATTTGCATGAAATATGTTTTTCCATCCCTTGACTTTCAGTCTGTATGTGTCCCTTGTTTTGAGGTGGGTCTCTTGTAGACAGCATATATAGGGGTCTTGTTTTTGTATCCATTCAGCCAGTCTTTGTCTTTTGGTTGGGGCATTCAATGCATTTACATTTAAGGTAATTATTGATAAGTATGGTCCCGTTGCCATTTACTTTGTTGTTTTGAGTTCATATTTAAACATCCTTTCTTTGTTTCCTGTTTAGAGAAGATCCTTTAGCATTTGTTGGAGAGCTGGTTTGGTGTTGCTGCATTCCCTCAGCTTTTGCTTGTTTGTAAAGCTTTTGAATTCTCCTTCATATCTGAATGAGATCCTTGCTGGGTACAGTAATCTGGGTTGTAGATTATTCTCTTTCATTACTTTAAGTATGTCCTGCCTTTCCCTTCTAGCCTGAACAGTTTCTATTGAAAGATCAGCTGTAATCCTTATGGGGATCCCCTTTTGTGTTATTTGTTGTTTTTCCCTTGCTGCTTTTAAGATTTGTTCTTTGTGTTTGTTCTTTGTTAATTTGATTAATATGTGTCTCGGGATGGTTCGCCTTGGGTTTATCCTGTTTGGGACTCTCAGGGTTTCTTGGACTTCTGTAACTATTTCCTTCCCCATTTTATGGAAATTTTCAACTATTATCTCCTCGAGTATTTTTTCATGGCCTTTCCTTTTATCTTCTTCTTCTGGGACTCCTATGATTCGAATGTTGCGGCGTTTCATATTGTCCCAGAGGTCCCTGAGGTTTTCCTCATTTCTTTTGATTCTTTTTTCTTTTTTCCTCTCTGCTTCGTTTATTTCCACCATTCTGTCTTCTACCTCACTTTTCCTATCTTCTGCCTCCATTATTCTACTGTTGCTTCCCTCCAGAGTGTCTTTTATCTCCTTTATTTCATTATTTATTATATATTGACTCCTTTTGATTTCTTCTAGGTCCTTGATAAACATTTCTTGCATCTTCTCAATCCTTGTCTCCTGGCTATTTATTTGTAACTCCATTTTGTTTTCAAGATTTTGGATCATTCTTATTATCATTATTCGAAATTCTTTTTCAGATAGATTCCCTATCTCCTCCTCTTTTGTTTGGTTTGGTGGGCATTTCTCATTTTCCTTTACTTGCTGAGTATTTCTCTGCCTTTTCATGTTGTTTAGATTGTTGTGTTAGGCGTGGCCTTTCTGTATTCTGGTAGTTTGAAGTTCCTCTTTATTGTGGAGGTTCCTCACTGTGGGTGGGGTTGGACAGGTGGCTTGTCAAGGTTTCCTGGTTGGGGAAGCTTGTGTCAGTGTTCTGGTGGGTGGAGCTGGATTTCTTCTCTCTAGAGTGTAATGGAGTGCCCACTATTGTGTTTTGAGATGTCTATGGATTTGGTGTGCCTCTGGGCAGCCTGTATATTGATGCTCAGGGCTATTTTCCTGCATTGCTGGAGAATTTGCATGGTATGTCTTGCTCTAAAACTTATTGGCTCTTGGGTGGAGCTTGGTTTCAGTGTATATGTGGAGGCTATTGGATGATCTCTTATTAATTAATGTTTCCTCTGGCTTTCAGTCTTATTCTTGCAGTAGCCTCAAGACTTCTCCATCCATACAGCATCGATAATAAAACTTTTAGGTTAATGGTGAAAAGATTCTCCACAGTGAGGGATACCCAGAGAGGTTCACTGAGTTACATGGAGAGGTGAAGGGGGGGGGGAGTTGAGGTGACCAGGCTGAAAATAGGGGTACTCAAAAGTGGAGAGAGCAGTCTAGCCAGTAAGCACTTCCCTCTGTGCTCTCCACAGTCTGGAACCCTCAGAGAGGATCACAGAGATACATAGAGAAGGGGGAGGATGGTAATAGAGGTGAGCTTGTGTAGAAAGGGAGGAATCAAGAGGGGAGAGAGAGATCTGGGCACTATTCTGTTCCTGAAGTGTTCTCCAGTGCCCAGAACACCCTGAGATATTCACAGAATTGGGTTGAGAAGAGAAGGCGGAGGGTGGGAGATAGAGTTTCCCTGGGGGAGAATAAAGAGCGTCTATAGGGGGAGAGAGTAATCAAGCCAGTAATCACACTCCTGAGTAAAAATGGGTACTCAAGATTGGGTTCTTAAATGTACAAAATTGATATCAAATATGTAAAACAAAGATTAAAAATCTAGAGTAGAGGTTAGACTCTTAAAAAAAAATGCAATATAAAAAAAAGAAAAAAAGAAAAACAAAATCACAAAAAGTATAAGATATATGTATGCAGTTTCCTTTAAAAATAGGTATTTTTTTTGTTTGCAAGGTAATAGTGGGTTATAAAAATGAAAATTAAAGGTGTAATAGAGGACTTAAAGAAAAAAGAAAAAAAAATTAAAAAATTAAAAAAAAAATGATAATAGTAAAAATATATCCAGGACTTTCTCTGGAGCTGTTGTGAGCAGTGTGGGGTCTGTTCAGTTTCAGATAGTTCCTTGTTCCTGCTTATACTTTTCAAGATCTATAGGCCCCTTTCAATGTAGTCGGTGTTAACTACAGGGATTTTAATCTGTTGGCCTGTCATTTCCAAAGCGTTTCCCTCTGTTTCTTTGGCTTCTGTTTGCAGGTCTCTTCAGTGTCTACTTTCCACCCTGCCACAAAGGGACGGAGGTGGTCTCTTTAGTTTCGCTTGTTCAGTCGTGCTGTGGGGAGGGAGGAACACTGCAAACCAATATCACTGGTGTGTGTGTGGAGAGCTCACAGTGTCTCGGCCGCACTGGGTTTGCCCCCACTCACGGCGTGTGTGCTTTCCCAGTCTACCCTGCTCAGGCTTCAGGTTACTCTGCCGGGGAGTGGGCCCTGATATGCGTGCACTTCCCAGGTCTAAGCTGCTTAGGTTGAGGTTCCTGGGTACTCCAGAAAGGCACAGACTCAGTTGGGCCCGCGGTTTGTGCTGATCCCTGGTCGGAGCATCTCGGGCAGCCAGGAGTTTGGCGAGCACACTCCCCTGTTGGGGCGGTGCGGCTTATCACCTCCCTGGTCCCCGCCTCAGTTTATGGGCACGCCCGGATCCGGTGTGCTTTGTGTCAGTTCTGGGGAGCTGGTCTCTGGCTACGACCCTCCCGGCGGCTGTTGACCCTCCGGGATCTCAGGCAGTCTTTGCTTAGAAACTGGAAGCCCGTTTGCAGTTTGCTAGGGGGTGCCCACTCTGGGGCCGAGTTTGCCCATGTCCGGCTCTGGCTGGCTCCACCTGCCCGCTGTGTCCGGCGGGGGATGGGGCGGTCTGCAGTCGGCTAGCTCTCCTCTGGTGTTGCTCAGTCCTTTGTTCTGTGAGTGGGCTGGCAGTGCCTTAGATTTGGGCTTTTCGTGGGTTAGTTCTCTCTCTCAGGCTGTCCCACAGTTTAGGTTGCTATCTCACGTTAGCTCTCTCAGATTGCCCTCAGGGCGTTCTAGCCCGGTCCTTACCCTAAGCAGTGCCGCCCGCTCCGTTCCATTCAGACCCCACTTGCTGGTGGCAGATGCAAGCGTCTGGGGTACTTTGCTGGGGAGTTGCCTTCAGGCACGTAATCTGTGGGTTTTATTTATTTTTTTTCCCAGTTATGTTGCCCTCCCAGATTAGAAATCTTCCCCCAAACCCGCTGGTGAGAGTGTTTCCTGGTGTTTGGAAACTTCTCCTCTTTTACGACTCCCTCCCTGGGACGGGTCTATGTCCCTAACGCTTTTGTCTCTCTTTTTAGCTTTTATATTTTGTCCTACCTCCTTTCGAAGGTAATGGGCTATTTTTCTGGATGCCTGATGTCCTCTGCCAGTGTTCAGAAGTTGTTTTGTGAAGTTTGCTCAGCGGTCAGATGTTCTTTCGATAACTTTGTGGGGGAGAGAGTGGTCTCCCCGTCCTATTCCTCTGCCATCTCAGCCCCACCTCGCATCTCTGTTTTTTAATATGCTGTCTATGTTTGTCATTACTTCCAAGGAGAAAGCTTCTTTTAATTGCCCAGCTGCAGTCACTGTCCATAGTGATTTGGAACCCAAGAAAATAAAATTTGTCACTGCTTCTACTTTTTCCCTTTCTATTTGCCATGAAATGGTCTAAGTTTTCTTAGGATCTTAGTTTTCTGAATGCTGAATTTTAAGCCGCCTTTTTCACTCTCTTGTTTCACTCTCATCAAGAGGCTTCTTAGTACCTCTTCACTTTCTGCTATTAGAGTGGTATCATATGCATATCTGAAGTTGTTGATATTTCTCCCCAAAATCTTGATTCCAACTTGTCATTCATTCAGACTGGCATTTTGTATAATGTACTCTGCTTACAAGTTAAATAAACAGGGGGGCAGTATACAACCTTGTCATATGCCTTTCCCAGTTTTGAACCAATCGTTTTTTCCATGTCTGGTTCTAAATGTTGATTCTTGACCCGCATACAGGATTTTCAGGAGACAGGTAAGGTGGTCTGGTATTCCCATCTCTTTAAGAATTTTTTTCACAGTTTGTTGTGATCCACACAAATACATTTGCACAGTCAATTAAGCAGAATTGTTTTTCTGGAATTCCCTTGCTTTCTCCATTAGCCAACAGATGTTGATGATTTGGTTCCTCTGCCTTTTCTAAACCTTTCTTGTGCATCTGGAAGTTCTTGGTTCACATACTGCTGGAGCCTAGCTTGAAGGATTGTGAGAATAATCTTACTATCATGCAAAATGGATGCAATTTCTCGGTAGTTTAAACATTCATTGGCACTGCCATTCTCTGGGATAGGAATAAAAGCTGAACTTTTCCAGTCTTGTTGCCACTGCTGAGGTTTCCAAGTTTGCTGACATATTGAATGAAGCACTTCTACAGCATCATCTTTTAGGATTTGAAATAACTCAGCTGGAATTCTATCACCTTCACTAGCTTTGGTTGTAGTAATGCTTCCTAAGCCTCACTTGACTTCACAGTCCAGGATGTCTGGTTCTAAATAAGTGACCACATCATCATGATTATCGCAGTCATTAAAACTTTTTTGTATAGTTCTTCTTTGTATTCTTGTCAACTCTTCTAAACCTCTTCTGCTTTGGTTAGATTTTTACAATTTCTGTCCTTTATCATACCCATCCTTGCATGAAATATTCCCTTGATGTCTCCAATTTTCTTGAAGAGATCTCTAGTTTTTCCCATTCTGCTGCTTTCCTCTACTTCTTTGGTTCATTTAAGAAGTCCTTCTTATGTCTCCTTGCTATTGTCTGGAACTCTGCATTCGGTTTGGTATATCTTTCCCTTTCTCCCTTTCTTTTTGCTTCTCTTATTTCCTCAGCTATTTGTAAAGCCTCCTCAGAGAAACACTTTGCCTTTTTACATTTCTTTTTCTTTAGGATGGTTTTTGTCACCACCTCCTGTGCAATGTTACTAACCTCTGTCCATAGTTCTTCAGGCACTCTGTCTACCTGATCTAATCCCTTGAATATATTTGTCACCTCCACTTTGTGGGACTTGATTTAGGTCATACCTTTATTGCCTAGTGGTTTTCCCTACTTTCTTCAATTTAAGTCTGAGTTTTCCAATAAGTCTAATGATCTGGGCCAGTCAGTGCCAGGTCTTGTTTTTGCTCACTGTATAGAGCTTATCCATCTTTGACGTCAAAGAATATAATCAATATGATTTTTGTATTGTCCATTTGGTGATGTTCATGTCTGCAATCATCTGTATCCAAACATTAATAGAGCTGTATTCACCAATAAACAAGTGTGATCCTACCACATGCTCAGATCTGTATACAATCTCATGTGGATCTGTATGACCACATGTATATATATATATTCAATGATATGTTAATATGTATTCAATTTCACATATGTGAACACAGGTCTGTGTCTGACAACACATGGATCAATCAGTATCTGATTACCTATACGGATCTACTTGTATATATACATGCATATGTATTCCATGTGGTGACACACAGGCCTATATCTGTACACACAGGGCTGTATCTTGCTATACACAGGTCTATGTGTGAAGATACACAATCCTGTTTGTCTGCATACAGGTCTACATCTCACCATAAACTGTTTTGTATATGACTATATATTAATTTATACAGAACTTGACTTAACAGTTCTGTCCCACATGGCATGGACTGAGTTCAGCCTCTGGTATTCAACTGATTGTTGGGCTTCTAAGACTTCACTCATATGAATGGTGCCTTGCCAGAAATGGCAAAACAACCAGGCTCTTTTGAGTCTCTCTCCTTCTTTATTTAGATAGAGGACTACTGTAGACAATGTCCAGTGATGTGGTCAAAGTTGTAAAATGGAAACTCATGCCTCCAAGAGGGAGTAATCAAAAGTTATCAGGCAAGTTAAATCTCATCCTATCATGACATCTGATTGAAGTCAAGGACTTTAATTTCTAAACCCAGATTGCTTCTGCAATGAAAGGAAACAATCAACACAATGAAAAGGTAACCTATGAAAAGGGAGAAAATATTTGATAATCCTATATCTCATAAGAAGCAAATATGTAAAATATGTAAGAAATTTTCTACAACTCACTAACAAAAAAAACAAATAATTCACTATAAAAATGGGAAGGTTTCTTTGGAATATTATTTAGCCATATAAAAGACGGGAAGCCTATGATTTGTGAAAATATGGAGGGACACTGAAGACATGTTGTTAAATGAAATCAGCAGATAAAGAAAGACAAATACTGTGTGATCCTATTTACATGTGAAATAAAAACCTCAGAAGCAGGGAGTAGAATGTTGATTGCCTGGGTATGGAGGGTGGGGGAAATGGGGAGATGTTGGACAAAGTATATAAACTTCCAATTATAAGATGAATATATGTTTTGGGGATCTAATGTAAAGCAAGGTGACAATAGTTAACAATCTTGTATTATATACTGAAAGTTGATAAGAGAATATATCTTAAATATTTTAGTCACACATAAACAAATTGTAATTATGTGAGGTGACAGCTATGTTTAATAACTCTATTGTGGTAATCATTTCTAATCATCATTATTGTACACCTTAAACTTACAAAATGTTATCTTTCAATTGTATCTCAGTAAAGCTGGAAAAATATTTAAAACTACATAAAATTAAATTTTATGAATTAAAAAATATAAACCAGCCTCAACAGAAGATGGTGGAGGACTAAGTGGATGTGGAATACAGCTCTCTGCATAGATGCACAGGAATACACTGTCAGATGCAGAAGTTCTCACAGAGCACCAGGTGAGTACTGGCAGGAGTCCCTGACCACCAGAAATGGATATATAGTAGATCCAAGCACAACTTGGTAGGATGAAAAAAGAAGGAAGAAAGAGGAGAGCAAGCAGAATCTGACCTGCACCCAAGAGTATGGGAGCTGAAGTAGCGAAGAGATCCCTGCATCCAGGGCAACTGGTTGAGACAGAAGGAAAACATTTGAAGCTCTCTGAGACAGCTTATCTTTGACAGTCTGAATGGAGTGAGAATCACACAGATGATCCATGCCATGACCTTACGTACCCAGGACAGTAATGTAAGTCCACCAGAATGCACAGCGTCTTGGAGCTGGAGTGTGAAGATTGGAGAGGAATCCTGAGGTTAGGACTGCTGTTGACTATGGGGAGACAACCCAAAGGGACAGAAGGAGGAAATCTACAGCTAGGAATGCCTTTGGAGGGGCAGAGAGCTACTGCTGAGTCATATACAGAAGGGGGAGCCATCACTGTAGCCCATCTCTCCCCATACACGGGCAGTGGCAGCTGACAAATAAAGACCCCAGCGAGGGTGATTATTTGAGGACCTAATGTGCATAGCCAGCCAGGGTCACCCTTGAGTGCCTGCTATAGCCAGCCAGGGAGGCCCTTTTATCACCAGGTGTCAAAGGCTAGAACAGAGCCCTGGTAGAGTCATATCTCCTGCACCTGTGGCTACCAGCTTCCCTGTGTGCCTGTCACTGCTAGAGTCCCTGTGATCCAAGTTTCCATGCCACCTTCCACTTGGTCCTCACTGGGGCAGACCCAGTTGCAGACCCAGGGCAGCCTTGGGAGCAAACGCCTGTGGATGACCCACTTGCAGAGGTGGGGATAATACCACAATTGAGCTCAAGGGCAGAGTGACTAAAGAAGAGGATCAATAAACTTTCCACTAGCTATACAACTACAAATTAAGCTCACATGATTTAATAGGAAAACTCAGGAATATATTTAAAAAATGAGTGTTTCCACAAAAGACAATGTTCTAGCTCTGGCAGGAGTGGATAATGGAGGCAAGCATATGGAGGAGAAGGGCCAGAATAGAGTCTGAGCTGTCTCAGAGACCATCCTTTCTTAGCATTGGAGGGAATACTAGGGAGGCAGAAGTGGACTGTGGTGCACAGTGCAGGGAAAGGACACTGACAACAGAAACCTGAGAGAAGCATTATATTTCTTCTATTTTGACTCCTACAGTAGTTGGTTCTGGATTTTTTCTCTTCGTTTTTTCTCTGTTGTGGTGGTTGTTTTATTATTATCTTTATTTAAGATTTTGGGAAGGTTTTAAAAATCACACTTTTATTTCTTTTATATATTACTACTTGTAACTTGGCTTTTTTCACTTATGTGGGGGATTTTTAGTTCTTTCATTTTTGGAGTTTTCCTTTAATATGCATAGATCTTTATATATATTTCTATTTAATTTTGCATTTCTGGTTGGTTTTATTCACCATGCTTGTATGTTTGTTTTGTTTTCTTTGCATTATTACTGACTTGAAACCCTGCTTTGGTTGTTTTCTGTTTTGTGTTTAAGTTAGTCTTGTTTAAATTAGTTGATCTCATTTTTGCTTAACTTACTAACTGGGTAAGTTAGTGCAGCGGCTGCAACGGTGCAGGAGCGTGGCCGAGAAGAGCTACCCCACGTCCAAAGTCAGGGGTGGCACCAAGAGGAGCTAAACTACGTCCAAGGTAAGGAGCAGAGGCTGCACTTTGTTGTGGTAGCTGCAAGGAGATACCACACCTCCAAGGTAAGAGAAACCCAAGTAAGACATTAAGTACTGAGAGAGGGCAACAGAGGGCAGACAGACTGAAACCACAATCACAGACAACTAGCCAATTTGATCACATGGACCACAGCCTTGTCTAACTCAATGAAACTAAGACATACCATGTGGCGCCATCCAAGACAGAAGGGTCATGGTGGAGAGGTCTGACAGAATGTAGTCCACTGGAGAAGGGAATGGCAAACCACTTCAGGATTCTTGCCTTGAGAACCCGATGAACAGTATGAAAAGGCAAAAAGGACACTGAAAGATGAACTGTGCAGGTCGGTAGGTGCCCAATATGGTACTGGAGATAAGTGGAGAAATAACTCCAGAAAGAATGAAGGGATGGAGCCAAAGCAAAAACAACACCCAGCTGTGGATGGAAGTGTTGATAGAAGCAAGGTTCGATGCTATAAAGAGCAATATTGCATAGGAACCTGGAATGTTAGGTCCATGAATCAAGGCAAATTGGAAGTGGTCAAACAGGAGATGGCAAATGTGAACACTGACATTATAAGAATGAGCTAGCTAAGATGGACTGGAATGGGTGAATTTAACTCAGATGACCATTATATCTATGTCTGTGGGCAGGAATCCCTTAGAAGAAATGGAGTATCCATCACAGTCAACAAAAGAGACTGATCTGTAGTACTTGGATGCACTCTCAAAAACGACAGAATGGACTCTGTTTCCAAGGCAAACCGTTCAGTATCACGGTAATCCAAGTCTATGCCCCGACCCGTAATGCTGAAGAAGCTGAAGTTGAACGGTTCTATGAAGACCTACAAGACCTTCTAGAACTAACACCCAAAAAAAGATGTCCTCTTCATTATAGGGGACTGGAATGCAAAAGTAGGAAGTCAGGAAACACCTGCAGTAACAGGCAAATTTGGCCTTAGAGTACAGAATGAAGGAGGGCAAAGGCTAATAGAGTTCTGTCAAGAGAACGCACTGGTCATAGCAAACACCCCCTTCCAACAACACAAGAAAAGATCTACAAATGAACGTCACCAGATGGTCAACACTGACATCAGATTGATTATATTCTTTGCAGCCAAAGATGGAGAAACTCTACACAGTCAGTAAAAGCAAGACTGTTATCTGACTGTGGCTCAGATCATGAACTCCTTATTGCCAAATTCAGACTGAAATTGAAGAAAGTGGATAAAAACACTACACCATTTAGGTATGACCTAAATCAAATCCCGTATGATTATACAGTGGAAGTGAGAAATAGATTTAAGGGACTAGATCTAATAGACAGAGTGCCTGATGAACTATGGATGGAGGTTCATGACATTGTACAGGAAACAGGGATCAAGACCATCCCCAAGAAAAAGAAATGCAAAAAAGCAAAATGACTGTCTGAGGAGGCCTTACAAATAGCTGTGAGAAGAAGAGAAGCGAATAGCAAAGGAGAAAAGGAAAGATATACCCATTTGAATGCGGAGTTCCAAAGAATAGCAAGGAGAGAAGAGAAAGCCTTCCTCAGCGATCAATGCAAAGAAAGAGAGGAAAATAATAGAATGGGAAAGACTAGATATCGCTTCACAAAAATTAGAGATCCCAAGGGAACGTTTCATGCAAAGATGGGCCCAATAAAGGACAGAAATGGTAGCGATCTAACAGAAGCAGAGGATATTAAGAAAAAGTGGCAAGAATACACAGAAGAACTGTACAAAAAAATCTTCACGACCCAGATAATCATGATGGTGTCATCAGTCACCTAGAACCAGACATCCTGGAATGTGAAGGCAAATGGGCCTTAGGAAACATCACAACAAACAAAGCTAGTGGAGGTGATGGAATTCCAGCTGAGCTATTTCAAATCCTGAGAGATGATGCTGTGAAAGTGCTGCACTAAATATGCCAACAAATTTGGAAAACTCAGCAGTGGCCACAAGATTGGAAAAGGTCAGTTTTATTCCAAACCCAAAGAAAGGAAAATGCCAAAGAATGCTCGAACTACCGCACATTGCACTCATCTCACACGCTAGTAAAGTAATGCTCAAAATTTTCCAACCAGACTTCAATAATATGTGAATCGTGAACTTCCAGATGTTCAAGCTGGTTTTAGAAAAGGCAGAGGAACCAGAGGGTCCAATTGCCAACATCCGTTGGATTATTCAAAAAGCAAGAGAGTTCCAGAAAAACATCTATTTCTGCTTTATTGACTATGCCAAAGCTTTTGACTGTGTGGATCACAATAAACTGTGGAAAATTCTTAAAGAGATGAGAATACCAGACCACCTGACCTGCCTCTTGGGAAACCTGTATGCAGGTCAGGAAGCAACAGTTAGAACTGGACATGGAATAACAGACTGGTTCCAAATAGGAAAAGGAGTATATTCCAAATAAGAAAAGACTGTATAGTGCCATCTTGCTTATTTAACTTATATGCAGAGTATATCATGAGAAACGCTGTGCTCGATGAAGCACAAGCTGGAATCAAGATTGCCGGGAGAAATATCAATAACCTCAGATACACAGATGACACCACCCTTATGGCAGAAAGTGAATAAAACTAAAGAGCCTCTTGATGAAAGTGAAAGAGGAGAGTGAAAAAGTTGACTTAAAACTCAACATTTAGAAAACTAAGATCATCGCATCAGGTCCCATCACTTCATGTCAAATAGATGGGGAAACAGTGGAAATTGTGGCTGACTTTAGTTTTCTGGGCTCCAAAATCAATGCAGATGGTGATTGCAGCCATGAAATTAAAAGACACTTACTCCTTGGAAGGCAAGTTATGACCAACCTAGACATCATATTACAAAGCAGAGACATTACTTTGTCAACAATGGTCTGTCTAGTCAAGGCTATGGTTTTTCCAGTAGTCATGTATGGATGTGAGAGTTAGACAGTGAAGAAAGCTGAGCACCGAAGAATTGATGCTTTTGAAGTGTGGTGTTGGAGAAGACTCTTGAGAGTCCCTTGGACTGCAAGGAGATCCAACCAGTCCATCCTAAAGGAGATCAGTCCTGGGTGTTCATTGGAAGGACTGATGTTGAAGCTGAAACTCCAATACTTTGGCTACCTGATGAGAAGTGTTGACTCATTGGAAAAGAAAGACATGGGGACCCAAGCTCTGATGGAACAAGGGTGCTTTATTCAACATAGTGTGAGTTAATATACTGTTTTGCAAGGTAGCTTTTCAGGAAAGATAAGGGTCACAAGACCAGACTTACAAATTACCAAGGAAATAAAGCTAAAAGGCAATCAATATCAAAGAAAGAGGGTCATTTTTACCTTATGGTTCATAAAAAGGAAGAGAGTCGTAAATAGTTACTTTTCACTGTAAGGAAAAAGTAACGAAGGAAATGCATGCATTCCTCAGTCCATGGAGCGGCTTGCCACTCCTCTTAATTGCTGAATATTCAGGAATTAATAAGCAACAGAGGAAACAGCACACAGGAAGCCTCCTGATAAGTGCTCCCTGATATGCTCCAACCCGAACACAGGCACAAGTCCTTCCCAATATGAAGCCTACTCAAGCCATAGAACAAACCTCACCCACCAGGAATAGACACCAAAAGCAAGAGGAGTTATGATCTTATAGCCTGAGGAAATGAGACCTCAAAAACAGGAAGACAAAATGAAAATATAGAGAAATATTATGCAGATTAAAGTTCAAGATATAAACTCACAAGACCAAATAAATGAGGCAAAATAGGAAAACTACATGAAAAACAATTCAGAGTAATGATAGTAAAGGTGACACAAAATCTCAAAAATAGAATGAAGGAAATGCAAGAATCATTTAACAAGGACCTAGCAGAAATAAAGAACAAGCAAACAGAGACAAACAACTCAACTACTGAAATTAAAAATATATTAGAGAAAACAAGAGCAGAATTACTGAGGCAGAAGAATGGATACATGCTAGCAAAGTAATGCTCAAAATTCTCCAAGCTAGACTTCAACAGTACATTAACCAAGAACTTCCAGATGTTCAAGCTGGATTTAGAAAAGGAAGAAGAACTAGAGATCAAATTGCCAACATCCATTCAATCATAGAAAAAGCAAGAGAATTCCAGATAAAAACATCTACTTCTGCTTCATTGAGTAGGCTAAAGCCTTTTGACTGTGTGGATGACAACAAACTGTGGAAAATTCTTAGGGATAGGAATACCATACCACCTTTTTTGCCTTCTGAGAAACCTGTATGCAGGTCAAGAAGCAACAGAACCAGACATGGAACAACTGATTGATTTAAAATTGGGAAAGGAATATGTCAAGGCTGTATATTGTCACCCTGCTTATTTAACTTATATGCAGAATACACTATACAAAATGCCAGTCTGGATGAATCACAAGCTGGAATCAAGATTTCTGGGAGAAATATCAGCAACCTCAGATATGCATATGATACCACTCTAATAGCAGAAAGTGAAGAGGTACCAAGGAGCCTCTTGATGAGGGTGAAAGAGGAAAGTGAAAAAGCTGGCTTAAAACTCAGCATTTAGAAAACTAAGATCATGGCATCCCATGCCATTATTTCATGGCAAATAGAAGGGGAAAAAGTGGAAGTAGTAGCAGATTTTCTTTTTGGGGGCTCCAAAATCACAGTGGACAGTGACTGTGATAGGGTGAACAATGTCAGATTCGTGGTCTCTGAAGAAGATTTAGCTTTGGAACCAGGGACCACTCTTGCTTACTCAAGAGTTTTTTGTGTAGCAGACTTTTATTAAAGTATAAAATGGAACAGAGAAAGCTTCTGACATAGGCATCAGAAGTGGGATGGAGAGTGCCCTCTCTCTAGTCTTAGCAAGGGAGGTATATACTTTTTCAATTGGATATTACAGTAAATCAAAAGAATGTCTCAAGGTTGTAAAGGTCTTATCAGATCCTCTCCCACAACATACAATTTAAGATAACAGGATTAGTCACAAGGAGAAACATGTCCTAGAGCAGGATACATTGTTATATAATCCTTAGGACAGAGTTTAAGATGAATTGTTTTGTTGTGTAATCATCAGCTCTGGGCTTAAGGAAAAAAAATTTATGTGACCAAGACTAAGGAATGTAGAAAAAAAAGTTTGTCATTTTCTCCTCCTTGAGAACCCCAGACACCTTTCTCCTCCTCAGGAACCCCACACTTCTTATGAACTTACATAAGAATTAACTCTGTCAACTGCAGCCATGCAATTAAAAGAAGTTTTTTCCTTGGAAATAAAACTATAACAAACCTACACAGCATATTAAAAAGCAGAGACATCATTTTTCCAACAAAACCCCATATAGTCAAAGCTATCGTTTTTCCAGTAGTCAGGTACAGGTGTGAGATTTGGACCATAAAGAAGGCTGAACACTGAAGAACTAATGCTTTCAATCTGTGGTGTTGGAGAAGACTCTTGAAAATCTCTTGAAATGCAAGATCAAACCAGTCAATCCTAAAATTAATCATCTCTGAATATTCATTGGAAAGACTAATGTTGAAGCTGAAGCTCCAATACTTTGGCCACCTGATGCAAAGTGTCAACTCACTAGAAAAGACCCTGATGCTGGGAAATATTGAAGGCAGGAGGAGATGGGGTTGACAGAGGATGAGGTAGATGGCATCACTTACCCAATGGACATGAGTTTGAGCAAGTTCTGAGAGATGATGAAGGACAGGGAAGTCTGGTGTGCTATACTCCATGGATTCGCAGAGTCCAACACAACTGAGTGACTAATGAACAGCAGACAACAAAGAATGGACAAGTGAGCTGGAAGACAAAATAGTGGAAATAACTGCTGAAGATCAGAATAAAGAAAAATGAATGAAAATAATTGAGGATAGTCTCAGAGAACTCTGTGGCAGTAATAAATTCACCAACATTGGAATTATAGGAGACTCAGAAGAAGAAGAGGACAAAAAGACCTGGGAAAATTTTTGAAGAGATTATAGTTGAAACATTCCCTAAAATAGAAAATGAAACAATCAAGTCTCATAGAAGATAAACCTGAGGATAAACACACTAAACACATATTAATCAAGTTGACAAAAATTAAACACAAAGGAAAAAAACCCTAAAATCATCAAGGGAAAAGCAACAAGTAACATGCAATGGAAACCCCATAAGATTAACAACTGATCTTTCCACAGAACTCTGTATGTGAGACATCAAAAGAGACACAGATAAATAAAACATAGTTCTATTTATGGAACTATGGACTCTATGGGAGAGGGCGAGGGCGAGGGCGGGATGATATGGGAGAATGGCATGAAAGCATGTAAATTATCATATGTGAAACGAATCGCCAGTCCAGGTTCAATGCATGATATGGGGTGCTCAGGACTGGTGCACCGGGATGACCCAGAGGGATGGGATGGGGAGAGAGGTGGAAGGAGGGTTCTGGAAGGGGAAAACTTGTACACCCATGGTGGATTCCTGTCAATATATGGTAAAACAAATACAATATTGTAAAGTTAAAAAATAGAAAATAAACATTTAAAAAAAAAAAAGAAAGAAATTCTGCAAGCCGGAAGAGAGTTGCAGGACATATTTAAAATAATGAAAGGGAGAAAACTACAATAAATATTACTCTTCCAAGCAAGGATCTCATTTAGAAATGATAGAGAAATGAAAAGCTTTACAGGCAAGCAAGAGTTAAGAGAATTCAGCACCAACAAACTAGGTTTGCAACAAATGATAAAGGGACTTCTCTAGGCAGGAAACACAAGAGAGGAAAAAGACTTACAAAAACAAACCCAAAACAATTAAGAATATGTGTATAGGAACATATATACAAATAATTATAATAAGTGTAAATGGATTAAAAGTTCCAACCAAAAGCTACAGACTGGTTGAATGGGAAATTCAGCATAAAAGGAACTTACCTCAACACAGTAAAGGCCATATATGACCAACCCACAGCAAACTTTATTTTCAATGGTGGAAAACTGAAAGCAATTCCTCTAAATTAGGAACAAGACAAGGGTGCCCACTCTCACCACTATTATTTAACATAGTTTTGAAAGTCATAGCCTCAGTAATCATAGAAGAACAGAAATAAAAGTAATCCAGATGAGGAAAGAATAAATAAAATTCTCACTGTTTTCAGAAAACATGATATTATACACAGAAAACCCTAAAGAGGCTACCAGAAAATTGCTAGAGCTATCAATGAATTTAGTAAAGTCCAAGGATACAAAATGAATACACAGAAATCCCTTGCATTCTAATACACTAACAATGAAGAAATTAGAAAGAGAAATTATGGAAACATTCTCATTCAGCATTGCAACAAATAGAACAAAATATATAGGAATAAACCTGCCTAAGTAGACAAAAGGCCATATGCAGAAAACTATAAGACAGTGATGAAAGAAATCAAAGATGACACAAATAGATGGAGAGATATAACATGTTCTTGAATTGTAAGGATCCAACAGGAGATGGCAAGAGTGAACATCAACATTTTAGAAATCAGTGAACTAAAATGGACTGGTATGGGAAAATTTAATTCAGATGACCATGATATCTACTACTGTGGGCAAGAAGCCCTTAGAAGAAACAGAGTAGCCCTCACAGTCAACAAAAGAATCTGAAATACAGTACTTGGGTAGAAACTCAAAAATGACAGAATGATCTCCATTTGTTCCAAGGCAAACCATCCAATATCACAGTAATCCAAGTCTATGCCCCAACCAGTAATAATGAAAAAGTTGAAGTTGAATGGCTCTATGAAGACATACAAGACTTTCTACAATTAACAACCAAAAAAGATGTCCTTTTCATTATATGGGACTGGAATGCAAAAGCAGGAAGTCAAGAGATACCTGGAGTAGCAGGCAGATTTGGCCTTGAAGTACAAAATGAAGCAGGGCAGAGGCTAGCACAATTTTGCCAAGAGAATGCATGGATCACAGCAAACACCCTCTTCCAACAGCACAAGAGAAGACTCTACAGATGGACATCACCAGATGGTCAATACCAAAATCAGATTGATTATATTCTTTGCAGCCAAAGATGGATAAGCTCTATACAGTCAGTGAAAACAAGAACAGGAGCTGGATGAGGCTCAGATCATGAACTCCTTATTGCAAAATTCAGACTTAAATCGAAGAGAGTAGGGAAAACCACTAGAGCATTCAGGTATGATCTAAATCAAATCATTTACAGTTATACAGTGGAAGTGACAAATAGATTCCAGGGATTAAATCTGATAGACAGAGTGCCTGAAGAACTAAGGTCAGAGGTTCATAACATTGTACAGGAGATGGTGATCAAAACCATCCCCAAGAAAAAGAAATGCAAAAAGGCAAAACGGTTATCTGAGGAGGCCTTAAAAATAGCTGAGAAAAGAAGGGAAGTGAAAAGCCAAGGAAAAAAGGAAAGATATACCCATTTGAATGCAGTGTTCCAATGAATAGCAAGGAGAGATAAGAAAGCCTTCCTCGGAGAACACATGTACACCCATGGCAGATTCATGTCAATGTATGGCAAAACCAATACAATATTGTAAATTTAAAAAAAAGATAAATAAATAAATTAAAAAATATATATGCTAGGCACATTCTTAAAATATGGACTTCAAGTTAGTGTTTTGGTGAATATATGTATGCTTAGATTGAGGAGTCCATTAAGAAAATTTGCCTTCACAAATTTCTTTCTGACAAAGACCTTGTAAACTGGAAACACTGTCAATAAATGTAAAGGATTTTCATAGGAAAAAAAAAAAAAGAAAGCCTTCCTCAGTGATCAATGCAAAGAAATAGAGAAAAACAGTGGAATGGAAAAGACTAGAGATCTCTTCAAGAAAATTAGAGATCCCAAGGGAACATTTCATGCAAAGATGGGCCCAATAAAGACAGATAGTATAAACATAACAGAAGCGGAAGATATTAAGAAGAGGTGGCAAGAATACACAGAAGAACGTACAAAAAAAGATCTTAATGACCCAGATAACCATGATGTGCAATCACTCACCTAGAGTCAGATATCCTGGAATGCAACGGCAAGTGGGCCTTAGGAAGCATCACTATGAATGAAATTAGTGGAGGTGATATAACTAGAGTTGAGCGATTTCAAATCCTAAAAGATGATGCTGTGAAAGTGATACACTCAATATGATAGCAAATTTGGAAAACTCAGCAGTGGCCACAAGACTAGAAAAGATCAGTTTTCATTCCAATCCCAAAGAAAGGCAATGCCAAAGAATGTTAAGACTATCCCACAATTGCACTCATCTCACACACTATCAATGTAATACTCAAAATTCTCTGAGCAAGTCTTCAACAGTACATGAACAGAGAACTTCTAGATGTTCAAGCTGGATTTAGAAAAGGCAGAGGAACCAGAGATCAAATAGCCAACATCTGTTGGATCATAGACAAAGCAGGAGAATTCCAGAAAAAAAATCTACTTCTGCTTTATTGAATACACCAAAGCTTTTGACCTTGTAGATAACAAAAATCTGTGGAAAATTCTTCAAGAAATGGGAACACCAGACCACCTTACCTGCCTCCTGAGAAATCTGTATGCAGGTTAAGAAGCAACAGTTAGAACTGGATGTGGAACAACGGACTGATTACAAATTGGGAAAGGAGTACATCAAGGCTGTATATTGTCACCCTGCTTATTTAACTTTTATCCAGAGTACATCATACTAAATGCTTGGCTGAATGAAGCACAATCTGGAATCAAGATTTCTGGGAGAAATATCGATAACCTCAGATAGGCAGATGACACCACCCTTAGAGCAGAAAGTGAAGAGGAACTAAAGAGCCTCTTGATGAAAGTGAAAGAGGAGAGTGAAAATATTGGCTTTAAACTCAACATTCGAAAAACTAAGATCATGACTTCCAGTCCCATCACTTCATGTCAAATAGATGGATAAACAATGGAAACATTGATCGACTATATTTTAGGGCACTCCAAAATCACTGCACATGGTGACTGCAGCCACTTGAAATTAAAAGACGCTTGCTCCTTGGAAGAAAAGCTATGACAAACCTAGACACCATATTAAAAAGCAGAAAAATTATTAGCCAAAGCTATGGTTTTTCCAGTAGTCATGTATGGATATGAGAGTTGGACTATAAAGAAAGCTGAGCACAAAAGAATTGACACTTTTGAACTGTGATGTTGGAGAAGACTCTTGAGAGTCCCTTGGACTGCAAGGAGATCCAACCAGTCAATCCTAAAGGAAATCAGTCTTGAATATTCATTGGAAGGACTGATGCTGAAGCTGAAACTCCAATACTTTGGCTACCTGATGTGAGGAACTGACTCATTGGACAAGACCCTGATGCTGGGAAATATTGAAAGTGGGAGGATAAGGGGATGACAGAGGATGAGATGGTTGAATGGCATCACCGACTCAATGGAAATGAGTTTGAGCAAGCTCCAGGAGTTGGTGATGGACAGGGATGCCTGGTATGGAGTAGTCCATGAGTTCACAAAGAGTGAGACATGGCTGTGTAACTGGAGTGAACTGATATTTTGAAAATCACTGTACTACCCAAAGCAACCTAAGATTCAATGCAATCCCTATAAAATTTAATGACATTTTAAAAATTTAATTTTATTTATTAATAATTAAAATGTTTATTGAAATCTGGTAGATTTAAAATGTGTTATGTTCAAGTGTACAACAATTCTTTCAAATATATATATAGAAACACATATCTGAATGTGTTTATTATATGTCATAATATATTATCTGAATATATTCTGTTCCATTGTATGTTGTTATAATGTATTGAAATTTTGCCACTATAAGCTGTGAATCATGCTGGAATACTTGGCCTCCAGAAGAGAGGAATTCTATCCGGGTCCAGTGAAATGGCTTGATTGTTCAGAACTTTTGTGTAATAAAGCTTTATTAAAGTATAAAAAAGATAGAGAAAGCTTCTGACACAGACATCAGAAAGGGGCAGAAAGAGTGCTCCCTTGATAGTTTTAGCACGAAGTTATATACTATTAGCAAGCTGCTAATTAGAGAAAAGGAAATGTCTCAAAACTCAGAGAGTGGCACCTCACCCACAACATGCATTTTGAGATAACATTGGCACAAGGTGAGTCATCCTGGGCCATAAAATAATCGACATGAATCTTTTTTTTTTTGTATTTTATTTTATTTTATTTATTTTTTATGTTCTTTGTATCTGGTTTCTTTTTTTAAAAAAATTAGTTTATCTATTTTTTAACTTTACAATATTGTATTGGTTTTGCTATTCATTGACATGAATCCGCCATGGATGTACATGTGTTCCCCTTCCAGAACCCCCTCCCACCACCCTCCCCATCCCATCCCTCCGGGTCATCCTGGTGCACCAGCCCTGAGCACCCTGTGTCATGCATCAAACCTGGACTGGCGATTCGTTTCACATATGATGAAAGGCAGATTTCCAAGCAAATACAGAACTTCACTAATATAGCTGAAGAGAACATTTCCATGAGTAAAACATACTGGTCTGTTGAGCTGTTATTGGTTCTGAGTCTTAGGCAGAACCGACTTGAAGAAAGACTGAATCTAAGGTAAATACATAGTTCATTAACATAGCTTAAGAAAAACATTTCCATAAGAAAAATGTATTGGTTAGTTCACGGTTTGAGAAAAGTTAAGTTCAGGTGGAACCAGGTGTTGTCATGGCAACACAGAATTTTAAAATAAATCTCCTTTTAATTTTGTATACAGAAGGGAAAAATGTCTGACCCTTGTAGTTTGCTTCCTCCTGATGCTTAAGAGAGAGATAAAAAACAAACAAAACAACAACAACAACCAAAAAAACCGCAAAAAAACATCTGACACTTGCAGCCTATTTCCTCTGTTTTGGGACCCCTAGCCTTGCTGCCTGTTACCCTCTCAGTATTTAGTGTAATTCTCTGTTCTATTCAGTTTTTCACAGAACCAAAACAAAAACTTTTACAATTTGTATGGAAGCACAAAAGACCCCAAATGACCAAACAACCTTGAGAAAGAAAATCAGAACTGGAAGAATTAGCTTTCTTGACCTCAGACTATATGACAAAGCTATGGTCATCAGTACAGTATGGTGCTGGCACAAAGGCAAAAATATAGACCAATGGAATAAGATAGAAAGCCCAGAGATTAACCCACAAACATATGGACACCTTATCTTTGATAAGAGATACAAAAATATACAATGGATAAAAGATAGTCTCCTCAATAAATGGTGGTGTGAAAACTAAACAGCTACATGTAAAATAATGAAATTAGAACATTTCCTAACAACATACACAAAAATAAGCTCAAAATGTATTATAGACTTAAGTGTAAGGCCAGAAACTATAAAAGTCTTAGAGGAAAACATAGGCAGTATACTCTTAGAAATCACAGCAAGATCCTCTCTGACCCACCTCCCACAGTAATGGAAATAAAAAAAATATTAGACAAATGGGACTTAAGTAAACTTAAAAGATTTTGCACAGTAAAGGGAACTATAAACAAGATGAAAAGAAAATCTTCAGAATGGGATAAAATAATTGCAAACAAAGCAACTGACAAAGGATTAATCTCCAAAATACATAAGCAACTCATAAAGATCAATACCAGAAAAACAAACAACCAAATAAAAAAAATGGCCAGAAGACCTAAACAGACATTTCTCCAAAGAAGACATACAAGAACAAACAATTCTAAAATTTGTAAGGAATCACAACAGAACCTGAATAGCTAAAACAATCTTGAGGAAGATGAACAAAGCTGGAAGTACCATGCTCCCTGATTTCAAACTATGATAAAAGTTAACAAAAGCAAAAATAAACATGTGGGGCTACATTGAACGAAAAAGCTTCTTCACAGCAAAGGGAAGCAAAGGAAATCACACACAAAAAATAGAAAGGAACCTAATATATGGAAAAATTTTGCAAATATGTTTGATACATTTTTATTTTCCAAAATACATAAAGAACACAAATAATTAAAGAGCAAGAAGACAAAAAACCTGATTAGAAAATGGGTAGATAATCTAAATAATTATCTTTAAAAACGAGGTCATACAGATTGACAAAAGGCATATGAAAATATGCTCAGCATTACCAATTATTGTTGTTGTTCAGTAGCTAAGTCGTGTCCAACTCTCTGAGAGCCCATGGACTTCAGCACGCCAGGTTCCCCTGTCCTTCACTATTTCAGATGGCTCAGATTCATGTCCATTGAGTCAGGGATGCTGTCTAAACATCTCATCCTCTGCTGTCTTCTTCTTTTCCCTTAAATTTTCCAGGCATTAGGGTCTTTTCCAATGAGTCGGCTCTTTGCATCAGGTGTCCAAAATATTGGAGCTTTAGCTTCAGCATCAGTCCTTCCAATGAATATTCAAGGATGATTTCCTTTAGAATTGACTGGTTTGATCTCCTCGCAGTCCAAGAGATTCTCAAGAGTCTTCTCGAGCACCACAGTTTGAAATCATCCATTCTTCAGCACTCAGGCTTCTTTATGGTCCAACTCTTGCATCCATACATGACTACTGGAAAAACCATAGCTTTGACTATATGGACCTCTGTTGGCAAAGTGATGTCTTTGCTTTTCAATACACTGTCTGTGTTTGTCATAGTTTTCCTTTCAAGGAGTGAGTGTCTTTTAACTTCATGAGCGCAGTTACCATCCGCAGTGATTTTGGAGCTCAAGAAAATAAAAATTGTCACTGTTTCCACTTTTTCCCCTTCTATTTGCCATGAAGTGATGGGACCAGATGTGATCTTAGTTTTTTGAATGTTGAGTTATATGTCAGGTTTTCCAATCCTCTTTCACCCTCATCAAGAGGCTCTTTAGTTCCTCTTCACTTTCTCCCATTAGAGTGGTATCGTTTGCATATCTGAGATTGTTGATATTTCTCCCAATAATCTTGATTCCAGGTTGTGATTCATCCAACCCAGAATTTCACATGATGTACTCTGCGTATACATTAAAGAAAACAGGGTGACCATATACAACATTGACATACTCCTTTCCAAATTTTGAATCAGTCTCTTGTTTCATGTTCCAGTTCTAACTATTGATTCTTGACAGGCATACAAGTTTCTCAGGAGGTAGGTAAAATTGTCTGGTATTCCCAGCTCTTAGAATTTTCCAGTTTGTTGTGATCTGCACAGTCAAAGTCTAGAGGGAGATTTTCTGGAATTCCCTTTTCTGAAATTCCCTTGCTTTCTCTATGATCCAGTGAAGTTGGCTATTTGATCTCTGGTTCCTCTGCCTTTTCTAAACCCCACTTGTACATTTGGAAGTTCTTGGTTCATGTACTGCTGAAGCCTAACTTGAAGGTTTTGAGCATAATTTTACTAGCATGCAAAATGAGTGAAATTGTATAGTAGTTTTTACTTTCTTTCGCACTGCCCTTCTTTGGAATTGGAATGAAAACTGACATTTTCCAGTCCTGTGACCACTGCTGAGTTTTGCAAGTCACTGACATGTTAAGTGCAGCACTTTAACAGCATCATCTTTTAGGATTTTAAATAGCTCAGTTGGAATTCCATCATCTCCTGTAGCTTTGTTTGTAGTACTACTTCCTAAGGCCTACTTGACTTCAAACTCCAGGATGTCAAGCTCTTGGAAAGTGACCACACCATCGTGGTTATCTAGGTAATTAAGACCTTTTTTTTGTATGGTTTTTCTGTATATTTTTGCCACCTCTTTTTAATCTCCCTGATTCTGTTAGGCCCTTACTGTTTCTGTCCTTTGTGGTGTCCATCCTTGCATGAAATATTCCCTTGATGTCTCCAATATTCCTGAAGAGATTTCTAGTCTTTCCCATTCTATTGTTTTCCTCTACTTCTTTGCACTGTTCATTTAAAAAGGTCTTCTTATCTCTCCTTGCTGTTCTCTGGAACTCTGCATTCTGTTGGGTGTATCTTTCTCTATCTCTCTTGCTTTTTGCTTCTCTTCTTTCCTCGGCTATTTGTAAAGCCTCCTCAGACAACCACTTTGCCTTCTTGCAAATCTTTTTCTTTGGGATAATTTTGGTCACTGTCTCCCGTAAAATGTTATGAACCTCTCTTCACAGTTTTTCAGGCACCCTGTCTACCAGATCTAATCCCTTGAATCTATTCATCACCTCCATTGTATAATTATACTAATTTTAGGGAAATACAAAATCACAACGAGACATTACATCACATCTGTTAGAATGACTATTTTCAAAATGATAAATAACAGCAAACATTGGTGAGGATATGGAGAAAAAGGAATTCTTGTAAACTGTTGGTTGGACTGTAAATTGGTGCAGACACTATGGAAAACTCTATGAAGATTCCTCAGTTAAGAATAGAACTACCATACAACCCAGGTGTTCCACAACTGAATATTTCTCTGTATAACACAAAACACTAATTTGTAAATATATATGCATTCTCATGTTCATTACAGCAGTATTTACAATAACCAAGATATGGATATAACCCTAGTACCTGTAAATAAATGAATGAATGAAAGAAAAAGATATATCTTTGCATATAGATAAAAATGTAGATAGGTATATAGTTGTAAAATGAAATACTGCTCAACCATAAAAGGAATTAAATCCTGCTATTTGTAATAGCATGGATGGACCTTGACATTCTGTGCCTTTTTCTATTGTGTAGAAACGTGTATTTGTATTATTTTTTTTAAGATTTCACATATATCCGATTTCATTTAATATTTGTCTTTCTCTTCTTGACTTACCTCACTTAGTATGGTAATCCCTAGGTCCATCCATGTCACTGCAAGTGGCAATATTTCATTCTTTTTTATGGTTGAGTAATATTCCATTGTGTATATATACTAAATCTTCTTTATCCATGCATCTCTTGGGAGACACTTAGGTTGCTTCCATGTCTTGACTATTGTAAACAGTGCTGCCATGACATTGGAGTACATATATCTTTTCAAATTATAGTTTTCTCCAGATAGAAGTGCTCGAGGGGATCACTAAATCTGCCTTACATGAAATACTAAAGACAGTTCTCCAAGTAAAAATGAAAAGACAATAATTAACAGTATAAATGTATTCAACTGACTGGTAGAAGTTAATATATAATCAAATTCAAAACACCCTAATACTGTACTTCTGGTAGGTAAATCATTTTTATCTCTAGTATAAGTTAAAAAATAATAATATTAAAAATAACTATAGCTACAATAATTTGTTAGTAGATGCACAATATAAAGGGCTTCCCACATGGTGCTAGTGGTCAAGAACCTGCTTGCCAATGCTGGAGAAGTAGAAGGTGCTAGTTTGATCCCTCATTTGGGAAGATGGCCTAGAGGAGGGCATGGCAGCCCAGTCTAGTATTCTTGCCTGGAGAATCCCATGGACAGAGGAGCTTGATGGGCTCTGGTCTATAGAGTCATAAAGAGTCAGACACAATTGAAGCCACTTAGCACACATGCACACACAACATAAAAATATGTAAAGTGTGATGTCAATTGAATAAAACATGAGGGGAGAAGAATAAAATTAATTTCTTTATGAGATTGAAGGTAAGTTGTTTTCAACTTAGAATAGACTGTTATGTCTAAATATTCTTTATGTAAGCCTCATGGAAGTATTACTACAAACAAAACTAGATGATGGCATTCCAGTGGAGCTATTTAAAATCCTAAAAGATGATGCTGTTAAAGTGCTGCACTTAATATGTCAGATCCCTCATTGGGGAACTAACATCCCACATGTCATGAGGCAGCTAAGTCTGTGTGCCAGAACTGGAGAGAAGCCTGTGTGCCAAAACAAAGATCCTGTGTTCCATGAATAAGACTTGATGTAGCCAAATAAATAAATAAGTATTAAATATAAGGAAATAGATCAATGTAAATGAAAAATTCTCAACAAAATTCTAGTAAACTGAATTCAACAGCACATTAAATGGATCATACACCATGGGAAAGTGAGATTTATCCCTGGGATTTAAAAGAGTTCAATATATGCAAGTCAATGAATATAGGACACCACATTAATAGAATGAAGGATAAAAATTTTATGATCATATTAATAGATGTAAAAATAATTTGACAAAATTCAACATCTTTTCTTGATACAAGCTCTCAATATGGGTATAGAAGGAACATACCTCAACATAATAAGGGCTATATATGGTAAAGTCACAGCTTATATCATAATGGTGAAGGGATAAATGCTTTCCCTTTAAAATGAGGAACAAGAAAAAAGTGCTTGCTCTCACCAATCCTATTCTGTATAGTATTGGAAGACTTGGCCAGAGGCATTAGGTAAGAAAAAAATAACTACAAGACACCAAATACTGAAATAAAGATGTTAAATTATCTCTGATCAGATTTCAGATTATATGATCTTATGTATAGAAAACCACAAAGATGTCAACCCCAAAACTGTTAGAATATTCAGTGATATTTCAGAATACGAGATCAACAAGCAAAATGATTTGCTTTTCTACACACTAAAAAGTATCTGAAAGAGAAATAGTAATTATATTTACAATAGCCCCCAAAACAATAAAATACTTAATAACAAATGTTATGAAGGGAGTGGCACATCTATACACTGAAATTTATGGAGACATTGATGAAATAAATTGAAGAAGATACAAATAAATGAGAGGTTTCCTACACTCATGAATCAGAAGACTTAAGTATTGTTAAAATGTCTATACTAACCAAAGACATTTATAGATTTGTTTTACTTCCTACCAAAGCCCAATAGTAAACAGAAATAGAACAAAACAATACGAAAATTTGTATGAAATCTCAAAAGACCTCAAATAGATAAAGCCATCTTTAAAGAGAATAGTAAAGCTGGAGGTATAATACTTTGTGATTTCAAACTGCATTACAAATGCATTAGTATTGTACAGTATGGTACTGGTATAAAAGCAGAAACAGATCAATAGAACATAAAAAGAAAAGAATAAAGGAATAAATCAATGCATTTATGGTCAACCAATACTTACTAGGGAGCCAAAAATGCTCAACAGGGAAAAGATAGTTTACAATAAATGATGTTGGGAAAATTGAATATCCATATGGAAAAGAAAGAAACAGCAAGCCTATCATGCACCATTGAAAAAAATTAGCTTGAAATAGATTGAAGTCTAAAATGTAAGACCTGAAAAACTAAAGAGCCTCTTGATGAAAGTGAAAGAGGAGAGTGAAAAAGTTGGCTTAAAGCTCAACATTCAGAAAACTAAGATCATGGCATCTGGTCTCATCACTTCATGGCAAATAGATGGGGAAACAGTGGAAACAGTGGCTGCCTTTATTTTGGGAACTTCAAAATTGCTGCAGATGGAGATTGCAGCCATGAAATTAAAAGACGCTTACTCCTTGGAAGGAAAGTTATGACCAACCTAGATATCATATTGAAAAGCAGAGACATAACTTTGACAACAAAGGTCCATCTAGTCAAGGCTATGGTTTTTCCAGTAGTCATGTATGGATGTGAGAATTGGACTATAAAGAAAGCTGAGCGCAGAAGAATTGATGCTTTTGAATTGTGGTGTTGGAGAAGACTCTTGAGAGTTGCTTGGACTGCAAGGAGATCCAACCAGTCCATCCTAAAGGAGCTCAGTCCTGGGTGTTCATTGGAGGGACTGATGTTGAAGCTGAAACTCCAATACTTTGGCCACCTGATACGAAGAGCTGACTCATTTTAAAAGACCCTGATGCTGGGAAAGATTGTGGGCAGGAGGAGAAGGGAATGACAGAGGATGAGATGGTTGGATGGCATCACCGACTCAATGGACATGGGTTTGTGTAGACTCTGGCAGTTGGTGATGTATAGGGAGGCCTGGCGTGCTGCAGTCCATGGGGTCTCAAAGAGTTGGACATGACTGAGCAACCGACTGAACTGAACTGAAGCCATAAAATCCCCAGAAGAAAACTCAAGGGAAGAGCTCCTTGGTATTGATTTTTACAAATATTTTATTTTTTAAATTTGACACCAATAGCAGAAACAATCAAAGTAAAAGTTAACAAATGGGACTACATCATACGAAGATGTTTCTGTACAGCAAAAGTAACAATCAACAAAATTAAAAGTAATTTAAAGAATTGACAGTACTTATAAATAGCTATACATCTGTTATAAAGTTAATATCCAAAATATATAATAAACTCCTACGAATAAATAGTACCCGCAAATAATCCAATTAAAAATGAGCAATGATTTTGAATAGACAGTTTTCCCTAAAAAAGCTTATAAAGGTCTGACAGTCGTATGAAAAGATGATGACATCCATAATAAGCAGGAAAATGCCAATCAATACCGTAATGAGATATCACCTCAAACCTGTTAGAATGGCTATTATCAAAATAATGAGAAAACAAACATTGGCAAGTATACGGAGAAAAGGGAACGCTGGTGCAATTTTGATAAGAATGTGGATACAACTACAATGGAAAACAGTATGGCAATTTCTCAAAATATTAAAAATAGACCTGGCATATCATCCAACAATTTCCACTTCTGAGTATATATCCAAAGGAAGCAAAATCGCCATTTCAAAGTGTTATTTGCACCCCAAGTTCATTGCAGATTATTCAGAGTAGACAAGACACAGAAACAGCCTAAGTTCATCCATGGATCAATAAACAAAGTAAATGTGGTGTATATATGTGATACACACACACACACACACACACACGTGTGTGTGTGTGTATGTGTATATATATATATATAATGCCTGAATAATATCCCATTGCATATGATAGTATCCCATTGCATATATGCAATGGAATATTATTCAGGCATAAAATGTAGGAAATCCTGACATTTTTGATAACATAGTGGAACCTGAGGTCATTATTGATAAGTGAAGTAAGTCACACAGTGAAAAACAAATACCATAAGATCTCACTTTTATGTGGAATCTACTAAAGAAAAATGTAACTCAAATTCATAGAGACAAAATGGAGTCAGTTTTCCAGGGGATGGTTCAGTTCAGTTCAGTTCAGTTGCTCAGTCATGTCCAACTCTTTGCAACCCCATGAACTGCAGCACACCAGGCCTCCCGGTCCATCATCAACTCCCGGAGTTTACCCAAACTCCTGTCCATTGAGTCGGTGATGCCATCCAACCATCTCATCCTCTGTCGTTCCCTTCTCCTGCTCTCAATCTTTCCCAGCATCAGGGTCTTTTAAAATGAGTCAGCTCTTCGCATCAGGTGGCCGAAGTATTGGAGTTTCAGCTTCAACATCAGTCCTTCCAATGAACACCCAGGACTGATCTCCTTTAGGATGGACTGGTTGGATCTCCTTGCAGTCCAAGGGACTCTCAAGAGTCTTCTCTAACACCACAATTCAAAAGCATCATTTTCCAGCGCTCAGATTTTTTTATATTCCAACTCTCACATCCATACATGACTACTGGGAAAACCATAGCCTTGACTAGATGGACTTTTGTTGTCAAAGTAATGTCTCTGCTTTTCAATATGCTTTCTAGGTTGGTCATAACTTTCCTTCCAAGGAGTAAGCGTCTTTTAATTTCATAGCTGCAATCACCATCTGCAGCGATTTTGGAGCTCCCCAAAATAAAGTCAGCCACTGTTTCCACTGTTTCCCCATCTATTTGCCATGAAGTGATGAGACCGGATGCCATGATCTTAGTTTTCTGAATGTTGAGCTTTAAGTCAACTTTTTCACTCTCCTCTTTCACTTTCATCAAGAGGCTCTTTAGTTTTCTTCACTTTCTGCCAAAAGGGTGGTGTCATCTGCATATCTGAGGTTATTGATATTTCTCCTAGCAATCTTGATTCCAGCTTGTGCTTCATCCAGCCCAGCGTTTCTCATGATGTACACTGCATATAAGTTAAATAAGCAAGGTGACAATATACAGAATTTTCTTATTTGGAATTTACTCCTTTTCCTATTTGGAACCAGTGTGTTTTTCCACGTCCAGTTCTAACTGTTGCTTCCTGACCTGCATACAAGTTTCTCAAGTGGCAGGTCAGATGGTCTGGTATTCCCATCTCTTTCAGAATTTTCCACAGTTTATTGTGATCCAAACAGTCAAAGGCTTTGACATAGTCAATAAAGCAGAAATAGATGTTTTTTCTGGAACTTTCTTGCTTTTTCGATGATCCAGCTGCTGCTGCTGCTGCTAAGTCACTTTAGTCGTGTCCGACTCTGTGCGACCCCATAGACGGCAGCCCACCAGGCTCTGCCATCCCTGAGATTTTCCAGTCAGGAACACTGGAGCGGGTTGCCATTTTCTTCTCCAATGCATGAAAGTGAAAAGTGAAAGTGAAGTCGCTCAGTCATGTTTGACTCTTCGCAACCCCATGGACTACAGCCTACCAGGCTCCTCTGTCCGTGGGATTTTCCAGGCAAGATTACTGCAGTGGGTTGCCATTGCCTTCTCCAGATGATCCAGCAGATATAGGCAATTCAATCTCTGGGTCCTCTGCCTTTTCTAAAACCAGCTTGAACATCTGGAAGTTCACGGTTCACGTATTGCTGAAGCCTGGCTTGGAGAATTTTGAGCATTACTTTACTAGCGTGTGAGATGAGTGCAATTGTGTGGTAGTTTGAGCATTCTTTGGCATTACCTTTCTCTGGGATTGGAATGAAAACTTACCTTTTCCAGTCCTGTGGCCATTTGCTGACATATTGAGTGCAGCACATTAACAGCATCATCTTTTAGGAGCTGGAGGTTGTAGGAAATGAAGGGATATTGGGCAAATGTTATGAACTTCTAGTTAAAAGATGAATAAATTCTGCAGGTTTAATATTCAGGCTGGTGATTGTAGTTAATAACACTGCATTATACTTGAAAGTTGTTAAGAGATTTTCTTAAATGTTCTCATTACCAAAAATGTGATTATTTGAGATAATGGATATATTAACTGACCTTATTGTGGTAATCATTTCACAATAAATATGTATATTGAATTATCATGCTGTGTACCTTAAATTTACACAATGTGATGTGTCAATTATAGTTCAATAAGCCTGAGATTGATGAAGGAGAGGAGAGGACAAATCTTGTAGCAAACATTAATAAGATTATATTAAAAGGATGTTAACAAAACAGATTTGAAGAGGGTCACAACGTTTGAATAATAACACATCAAGTATCTATCGTTTTGCTGATTTTAGCCTTCTTTAACTACTCATATGTAGTTTAGTGTTACACTAGGGAGGAGTTGATTTCATCATTAGCATTCTGGTTTGAAGCTTCACAAAAACCATGTTATAGAGAAAATAATTAGGGAATGGGAAAATAATACAAAAATAAATGAATGAAGAAATGTTAAAATATCCATAAAATTAATGACACAGCGGACAGGGTATTTTGTTTATGGATTATGCTAAATGTTTTCATGACATAAAATATGCTTTATATCTCAATATGTGAGTGTGTTAAGTAGGTACTGATATGAACTGAAGAGAAGCTTGCATGCTAATAACCACTTAGGACTTTGTTTGAAAGGGGACACAAGTAAGATGTGCACTCTACACAGATTGAGTGTTTCAGGGCCAAGGACAGTGTGTGGATTTATGAAAACAGAGAGCTTCCTCTCTACACATATCTCTGCACATATTGCTTAACCAAACATTTGTTGACCTTATCTGTGGTTCACAAGAATCATTGGCAGCTGAAAACTAGAGACTGTAGTCAAAACGTTTGAAAATGGTATGGTCCCTTTGAAACCTCAGTTGCATAAAAAATTTAAGAGCATTCTGACCCCTAGTGGAGAAAGAGAAGAATACCACCAAGTCTTTCCAATAAAGGAGTTTAGGTACGAGCCATATAAAAAGTATCCAATGCTGAAAAGAGTCCTCACAAATGTAATTGAGTTTTACAGGAGCTAATGCAAACATTATTTTAAAGGTTGTTCAGTGCTGAGGGAAAAATGTTTTAGGCATCCCAATAGAAGAGTTTTCTAAGAGGAGACATTCCAAAGATCAGGGGTCCCATGAAACATTTGGGGGTGTCTCAATGAAGGAGATGGAGAAGGAAATGGCATCCTACTCCAGTATTCTTGCCTGGAGAATCCCGTGGCCAGAGGAGCCTGCTGGGCTGCTGTCCATGGGGTCGCACAAAGTCGGATAAGACTGAAGTGACTTAGCATGCATGCATGCATTGGAGAAGGAAATGGCAACCCACTCCAGTATTCTTGCCTGGAGAATTCCAGGGACAGAGAAGCCTGGTGGGATGCCGTCTATGGGGTATCAAAGAATCAGACATGACTGAAGTGACTTAGCAGCAGCAGCAATGAAGGAGCAACAGGCATCTTGTTCTTTGGTTAATGTCTGAGAACTCTAGTACAAGCAGACCAAGTTTTGAGAAATGACCTTCGGGCAAAGTTACATCACTGATTGAAAGAAGGCAAAAATTATTCTTCCTCATAGTCTCCTATAGATATGAGTCAGGCATGACAGATATTACCCAGTTTCCCATGAGTCTAAGCCAAGTTGCAGAAAAAGAGGTAAGTATCAGCTTGTTCTAATCCGTGGATCTGTACATTGGCACCCAGGGAACATGTGGAAAGAAACCAAAAGTATCACTTTTCCTTGAAGAGTTCTTAATATGAGACAGTTCTGAGGATTTAGACAAATAGACTAAAAAAATAGAATAGACCAAAAGGAGACATTCATATGCGAAAACTTCATTTGTGACAGAGATGTTCTTTGTCCATTGATGATTCTTGGCCAATTGAATAGCCATATAGTAAAAAAAATAAAAAATGTTTGAATCTTGACTTCTATTATGAATATACACAAAAGTCCATCCCTAGGGGGTTAACAAAGAGAATATATTTACGACCTTGTGGGTAAGCAGTGAACATGTAGGTGCATTTGCCAATAATTATTTTAAAATCCTTGTCTATTACCTGTGTTATTTTGGCAGCTGTTTCTGTTGATTGACTTTTCTCCTCATTATGGGTTGTATTTTCCTGCTTCTCTGCATGCCTGGTACTTCTTGATTTGATACCAGACATTGCAAATTTTACATTGTTGGATGCTGATTTTTTTTTCCATTTTTTAAAAACCTTTGATCGCCAATACAGTTAAGATATTTTGAAACAGTGTGATCATTTCAAGCTTTGCTTTTAAAAGTTTTTAGACAATATGAGAGCTACAAAAATATTTTGATTTAGGGCTGATTTGTCCTGTGTTTTGAGGTAATATAATTTTGAATACTCTGTCTGATGTCCTACTCATTAAGAGATTTCTTGACTTTGGTTTTTGGAAATGTGAACTCTTCACAACCCTGTTTAAACATCAAGAACTGTTCTACCTATTCATTTCTAATAATCTGATGGTAGTTTCTTCATACACATGATCAGAACTCAGTCGAAGATGGGAGAGGCCTCTGAAGATCTCCAGAGCTCTCACTCTGTGCAGACGTTTCCTCTCTAGTGCTCTGCCCTTTATAACAATTTCTGTTCAGTTGCTCAGTAGTGTCAGACACTTTGTGACTCCATGGACTACTGCACGCCAGACTTCCCTGTCCATGACCCACTCCCGGAGCTTGCTCAAACTCATGTCCATTGAGTCAGTGATGCCATCCATCCTCTGTTGTCCTATTCTCCTCCTGCCTTCAATCTTTCCAGGCATCAGGGTCTTTACCAATGAGTCAGTTCTTCACAAGAGGTGGCCAAAGTATTGGAACCTCAGCTTCAGCAACAGTCCTTCCAGTGAATATTCAGGACTGATTTATTTCACGATGGACTGGTTTGATCTCCTTGCAGTCCAAGGACTCTCAAGAGTCTTCTGCAACACCACAGTTCAAAACCATCAGTTCCTCAGTGCTCAGCTTGTTATGGTCTAACATCCATACATGACTACTGGAAAAACCATAGCTTTGACTGGATGGATGTTTGTCGGCAAAGTAATGCCTCTACTTTTTAATATGCTGTCTAGCTTAGTCATTGCTTTTCCTTCAGGAGTAAGCATCTTTTAATTTCATGGCTGCAGTCACAATCTGCAGTGATTTTGGAGCCCCACCCCCCAAAAAAATAAAGTCTGTCACTGTTTCCATTGTTTCCCATCTATCCAACATGAAGTGATGGGACCAGATCTTTTTTTTGAATGCTGAGTTTTAACCAAGCTTTTTCACTCTCCTCTTTCACTTTCATCAAGAGGATCTTTAGTTCCTCTTCACTTTCTGCTATAAGGGTGGTGTCATCTGCATATCCTAGGTTAATGATATCTCTCCCGGCAATCTTGATTCCAGCTTGTGCTTCATCTAGCCCAGCACTTCGCATGATGTACTTTGCATACAAATCAAATAATCAGGGTGACAATATATAGTGTTGATGTACTCCTTTCCCAATTTGAAACCTGTCTGTTGTTCAACGTCCAGTTCTAACTATTGCTTCTTGACCAGCATACAGATTTCTCAGGAGGCAGGGAAGGTGGTCTGGTATTGCCATCTCTTTAAGAATTTTCCAGACTTTGCTGTGATCCACATAGTCAAAAGCTTTGGTGTAGTCAATAAAGCAGAAGTAGATGTTTTTCTGGAATTCTCTTGCTTTTTCTATGATCCAACCGATGTTGGCAATTTGATCGCTGGTTCCTCTGCCTTTTCTAAATCCAGCTTGAACATCTGGAAGTTCTTGGTTCACATACTGTTGAAGTCTGGCTTGGAGAATTTTGAGCATTACTTCGCTAGCGTGTGAGATGAGTGCAATTGTAGAGTAGTTTGAACATTCTTTGGCATTGCTTTTCTTTGGGATTGGAATGAAAACTGACCTTTTGAAGTCCCGTGGACACTGATGAGTTTTCAAAATCTTTTGGCATATTGAGTGCAGCACTTTCACAGTATCATCTTTTAGGATTTGAAATAACTCAACTGGAATTCCATCACCTCCACTAGCTTTTTTCGTAGTGATGCTTCTTAGGCATACTTGACTTCACATTCCAGGATGTCTGGTTCTAGGTGAGTGATCACACCATTGTGGTTACCTGGGTCATGAAGATCAGTTTTTGTATACTTCTTCTGTGTATTCTTGCCATTTCTTCTTAATATTTTCTGCTTCTGTTAGGTCCATACCATTTCTGTCCTTTACTGGGCCGATCTTTGCATGAAATATTCCCTTGGGACCTCTAATTTTCTTGAAGAGATCTCTAGTGTTCCCATTCTCTTATTTCCCTCTATTTTTTTGCATTGATCACTTAGGCCTTTTCACTTTGGCCTCCTCAAATCCACTGCCCAGTCTCCTCAACTGAGTGAGAATATCAGACTGTTTGGGTTCTTGTTTTCTGTGTTATATATTGAAGACTCTTTTCCTGCAGCATGCTAGGGCAATTGTAGGGCTTGCATTATTGTTTTCCTAGTCTCAGGGACCCTGTGAGGCCTTGTTGTCCAATGTTTAAAAATAATTGTTTCATATATTTTTGTATTTTTTTCCAGATTTACTGAGAAATAATACATCCTTGTATGAATTTAGGGTGTACAGCCTGATAGCTTTATTTAGATATATTATTAACTAATTACCACAATACATTCAGCTAACATTGATTTTTTCATATAGATACAATAAAAAGAAAGAAGAAAACAAATAAAGGAAAATTTTTTCTTGTGATGAGAACTCTTATGATTTGCTAATTGAACAACATTCCTATATATCAACTGTAGTGTTAATTATGGTCATGAAATTGTACATTAAATTTCTAATATTTATTTATCTTATAACTCAAAATTTGTACTTTGTGAACACCTTTCTCTGATTCTTCCTTACCCTACTCTCCACCTCTGGTAATAGCAAGTCTGATCTCTTTATTTTGAGTGTTTTATTTTATTTCAAATATAAGTGAGATCCTACAGTATTTGTCTTTCTATGCCTGACATTTTATGTAGCATAATGCCTGTAAGATCTATTCATATTGTTGCAAATGGCAGAAATTCTCTGTTTTTTTATGGCTAAATAATATTCCATGTGTACGACAAATACTTTATCTATTCATTCGTTCATGGACATTTAGGTTACATCCAAGGTCATGCCTATAGTAAACAATGCTACTAGGATCATGGGGTACATATTTCTTTTTCAGTTAGTGTTTTCTTTCCGTTTGGATATATTCCCAGAAATGAAATTGCTAGATCATATATGTTACTTCTATTTTTCAGTTTTTCATATTCCTCCATACTATTTTCCACATCTTTCCACATCCACATCTTCTCTTCCCATCTTTTCCTGCATTTGTTGTCTCATTATTTCTTGCAGTTCTGTTGAGATGCAATTGACATATAACGGTGTATAAGTTTAAGGTATACAGCATAATTATTTGACGTGCATATGATGAAATGATTACCGCAATAAGCATATCCATCATCTCATACTAAAACAAAATTTTAAAAAGAGAAAAAATGTTCTTTTCCTTGTGTGAGGACTCAAGATTTCTTCTACAACTTTCATATGTAAAACAGTGTTAGTAATATTTATCATATTGTACATTATATCCCTATTACTTATTTATCATATAAATAGAAGTTTATACCTTTTAACTACCTTCATGCAATTCCCTTCCACCCATCCCAGGCTCTGGTGGCCACAAATCTGATTCCGTTTTGTATGAGTTTGTTTGCTTGCATTTGAGCTATCATTAAACTACAACACTATGTTAGTTCCTGGTTAAAAAACAAACAAACAAACATAGTGATTTGATATTTCTATACATTACAAAATGACCACCACTAAAGTCTAATTACCACCTGTCACTATACAAAGGTACTACATAATTACTGACTGTATTCCCCACACTGTGAATTTCATACCTGTGATTCATTTAGTTTGTAACTGAAAGTTTGTACCTCAGTCTCCCTCACCTTTTTATTTCCTCCTACCATCATCCTGCCCTATTTGTTCTCTGTATTTGTGACTATTTTTCAGTTATGTTTACTTTTTTCAGATGCCATACATAAGTGACATATTATACCGTTTGTATTTCTTTGTCAGACTTATTTCACAGAACAAAATATACTCTATGTCCATCCATGTGTTCAAAAATAGCAAGATTTCTGTATTTTTCATGGCTAAGTAATATTCCATTTCAGAAATATACCACATGTTCTTTCTGTATTTATCTATTGATGGGCACTGACATTGCTTCTATATATTCTTTGTTGTAATTCTGCAACATACATAGGGGTGCACATACTTTTTCAAGTTGGTGTTTTCATTTTCTTTGGATAAATATTCAGAATTGATGAATCATATTTTATCTCTATTTTGAATTTTGTGGAGAATCTCCATACTGTATTCCCAAGTGGCTGCTACCAACCATTTAAATTTCCACCAACAGTACATGAGGATTTCTTTTTCTGTACATCCTTGTCAACACATGTTCAGGTCAGTTCAGTCGCTCAGTCATGTCCAACTCTTTGCAACGCCATGGACTGCAGCTCGCCAAGCATCCCTGTCCATCACCAACTCCCAGAGTTTACTCAAACTCATGTCCATTGAGTCGGTGATGCCATATAACCATCTCATCCTCTGTCATCCCCTTCTCTTCCTGCCTTCAATCTTTCCCTGCATCAGGGTCTTTTCAAATGAGTCAGTTCTTTGCATCAGGTGGCCAAAGTATTGGAGTTTCAGCATCAGTACTTCCAATGAATATTCAGGACTGATTTCCTTCAGGATTAACTGGTTTGATCTCCTTGCAGTCCAAGGGACTCTCAAGAGTCTTCTCCAACACCATAGTTCAAAAGCATCAATTCTACAGCGCTCAGCTTTCTTTATAGTCCAACTGTCACATCCATACATGACTACTGGAAAAACCATAGCTTTGACTAGATGGACCATTGTTGACAAAGTAATGTCTGATTTTCAACATGCTGTCTAGGTTGGTAGTAACTTTTCTTCCAAGGAGTAAGCATCTTTTAATTCCATGATTACAGTCACCACCTGCAGTGATTTTGGAGTTAAAAAATAAAGTCTGTCACCTTTTCCACTGTTTCCCTATCTATTTGCCATGAAGTGATAGGAACAGATGCCATGATCTTAGTTTTCTGAATGTTTAGCTTTAAGCCAACTTTTTCACTCTCCTCTTTCACTTTCATCAAGGGGCTCTTTACTTCTTCTTCACTTTCTGCCATAAGGGTGGTGTCATCTGCATATCTGAGGTTATTGATATTTCTCCCGACAATCTTGATTCCAGCTTGTGCTTCATCGAGCCCAGAATTTCTCATGATGTCCTCTGCAAGTAAGTTAAATAAGCAGAGTGACAATATACAGCCTTGACATAATCCTTTCCCTATTTGGAACCAGTCTGTTGTTCCATGTCAGTTCTAACTGTTGCTTCCTGAACTGCATACAGATTTCTCAGGAGGCAGGTCAGGTGGGCTGGTATTCTCATCTCTTTAAGAATTTTCCAGAGTTTATTGTGGTCCACACAGTCAAAGACTTTGGCATAGCCAATAAAGTAGAAGTAAATGTTTTTTATGGAACTCTGTTGCTTTGTCAATGATCCAATGCATGTTGGCAATTTGATCTCTGGTTCCTCTGCCTTTCTATATCCAGCTTGAACATCTGGAATTTTATGGTTCACGTACTGTTGAAGCCTGGCTTGGAGAATTTTGAGCATTACTTTACTAGCATGTGAGATGAGTGCAACTGTGTGGGTGTTTGAGCATTCTTTGGCATTTTCCTTTCTTTGGGATTGGAATGAAAATTGAACTTTTCCAGTCCAGTGGCCACTGCTGAGTTTTCCAGATTTGCTGACATATTGAGTGCAGCACTTTCACAGCATCATCTTTTAGGATTTGAAATAGCTCAAATGGAATTCCATCACCTCCACTAGCTTTGTTCATAGTGATGCTTCCTAAGGCCCACTTGACTTTGCATTCCAGGATGTCTGCCTTGAGGTTGGTAGTCACACATGGGGATTGTTTGGGTCATGAATATTTTTTTAGTATAGTCCTGTGTATTCTTGCCACCTCTTCTTAATATCTTCTGCTTCTATTAGGTCCATACCATTTCTGTCCTTTATTGTGCCCATCTTAATATTAAATATTCCCTTGGGATCTCTAATTTTCTGGAAGAGATCTCTAATCTTTCCCATTCTATTGTTTTCCTCTATTTCTTTGCATTGATCACTGAGGAAGGCTTTCTTATCTCTCCTTGTTATTCTTTGTAACTCTGCATTCAAAAGGGTATATCTTTCCTTTTTTCCTTTGGTTTTCGCTCTCTTCTATTCATAGCTATTTGCAAGGCCTCCTCAGACAACCATTTTGCCTTTTTGCATTTCTTTTCCTTGGGGATGATCTTGATCCCTGCCTCTTGTACAATGTCACGAACCTCCAAACATAGTTCTTCAGGCACTCTATCAGATCTAATTCCTTGAATCTATTTCTCACTTTCACTGTATAATTGTAAGATACTTGATTTAGGTCATACCTGAATGATCTAGTGGTTTTCCCTACTTTCTTAAATTTCAGTTTGAATTTGGCAATAAGGAGTTCATGATCTGTGCCACAGTCACTTCCCGGTCTTGTTTTTGCTGACTTTATAGAACTTCTCCATCTTTGTTATACATCTTCTAATATCTTGTTATATGTTGTCTTTTTGATAATGGCCATTATGAAAGATGTGAATTGATATCTCATTGTGGTTTTGATTTAGATTTCCCTGATGATTAATGACTTTGAATATCTTTTCATGTACCTGTCAGCCATCTGTGTACCTTCTTTTTAAAAATGCCGATTTAGGGCCTCTGCTCATTTTTTAAAAATTGAGTTGTTTGATGTTGAGTTATATAAGTTCTTTGTATAGTGTGGATATTAGTCCCTTATCAGTTTTATGTTCCAGAAATATCTTCTCCCACTCAACAGGCCATCTCTTTGTTTTGTTGATAGTTTTCTTCACTGTGCAAACTTTATAGTTTGATGTAAGTTTATATGTTTATTTTTCCTATGTTTCCCTTGCCTGAGGAGACATATAAAAAATATACACTTTTAAGATCAATGTAAAAGACATATTGCCTATATTTTCTTCGAGAAGTTTTAAGGTTTGGGGTCTTATATTTAACTCTTTATCCACTTTGAGTTTATTTTTGTGTATGGTGTGAGAAAGTAGTACAGACTGATTCATTTACATATAGCTAACCAGTTTTCCCAGCACCATTATTTGAAGAGGCTGTCTCTTCCCCATTGTAAATTCTCACCTTCTTTATTATCAATTCAGTTCAGTTCAGTTCAGTCGCTCAGTCGTGTCCAACTCTCTGTGACCCCATGAATCACAGCACACCAGGCCTCCCTGTCCATCACCAACTCCCGGAGTTTACCCAAACTCATGTCCATCGAGTCAGTGATGTCATCCAGCCATCTCATCCTCTGTCGTCTCCTTCTCCTCCTGCCACCAATCCTTCCCAGCATCAGGGTCTTTTCCAATGAGTCAACTCTTCGCATGAGGTGGCCAAAGTATTGGAGTTTCAGCTTCAATATCAGTCCTTCCAATGAACACCCAGGACTGATCTTTAAGATGGACTGGCTGGATCTCCTTGCAGTCCAAGGAATCTCAAGAGTCTTCTCCACCACCACAATTCAAAAGCATCAATTCTTCTGCGCTCAGCTTTCTTCACAGTCCAACTCTCACATCCATACATGACTACTGGAAAAACCAGAGCCTTGAATAGACAGACCTTTGCTGGCAAAGTAATGTTTCTGCTTTTTAATATGCTATCTAGGTTGGTCATAACTTTCCTTCCAAGGAATAAGCGTCTAACTTTCCATATAAGTGTGTGTTCATTTATGCCTTCTCTGTTCTGTTGCATTGACCTATGTGTCTGTTTTTATGCAAGTACTATACTTTTTTGGGTACTATAGGTTTGTAACATATAGTTTGAAATCAGGGAACACTATGTTTCATTTTCAGTTTAAGTTTTAACTGTTCTGCCATACAACAACAGGAATCAGGCATAAGTATACATATGTCTCCTCCCTCATGAACCTTCCTTCCACACCTCACCCCATCACACTCTTTTGGGTTGTTGCAGATGACTGGATTGAGCTCCCTTTGTTATACAGAAACTCCAACTCCCTATTTTACATATGATAATATATATGTTTCAATGCTCCTCTCTTAATTTGTCCCATCCTCTCCTTCCCCTGTTATGTCCACAAGTCTGTTCTCTGTATCTGTGTCTCTATTCCTGCCCTTCAAATGGGTTCATCAGTAACATTTTTCTATGTGATATGTATATATATATATGTATATATGTGTGTATGTATATATATATATGTATATATGTGTGTATATATATATATATACACACATATATATAGATATACATTGTTATATAATATTTGTTTTTCTTTGACTTACTTCACTCTGTATAATAGGCTCTAGTTTCATCCATCTCACTAGAACAAACTCAAATTCACTCCTTGTTATGCCTGAATACTATGTCATTTATACATGTACCTCAACTTCTTTATCCATTTATCTGTTGATGGACATCTAGGTTGCTTCCATGTTCTAGCTATTGTAAATAGTACATAGTATAGCAATGAACACTGGGGGTACATGTGACTTTTTGAATTGCATCCATGAAATTAGAAGAGGATTTCTTCTTGGCAGGAAAACTATGGCAAACCTAGACAGTGTATTGAAAAGCAAAGTCATCAATTTGCTGTCAAAGGTTCATATGTCAAGGTTATGGTCTTTCCAGTAGTCACATATGGTTGTGAGATTTGGACCATAAAGAAGGCAGTGCACCGAAGAGTTGATGCTTTTGAGCTATGGTGCTGAAGAAGACTCTTAAGAGTCCCTTAGACAGCAAGGAGATCAAACCATGTTAAAGGAAATGTTAAGTGTTTCCTTAATGTTAAAGGAAACCCTGAATACTCATTGGAAGGACTGATGCTAAAGTTGAAGCTCCAAGACTTTGACTGCCTGATGCGAACAGCTGATTCATTGGAAAAGACTCTGATACTGGCAAAGATTAAAGGCAGAAGAGGGTGACAGAATAGGGTAACAGAAGATGAGATGATTGGATGGCATCACTGATGCAATGGACATTAACTTGGGCAAACTCTGGGAGATGGTGAGGGACAGGGAGGCCTGGCGTGCTGCAGTCATGAAGAGTCAGATATGACTTAGTGACTGAACAACAACAAGGGTACATGTTCAGTAGTGAGATTACTGGGCCATATAGTAGTTTGGGGCTTCCCAGGTGGCGCTAGGGGTAAAAAACCTTCATGCCAATACAAAAGAGAACTGGGCTTGATCCCTGGGTCTGGAAGATCCTCTGGAGGAGGGCATGGCAATCCACCCCAGTATTTTTGCCTGGAGAATCCTATGGACAGAGGAGCCTGGAAGGCTATAGTCCATAAGGTCACAAAGAGACAAAACTGAAGCCACGTATACTGCATGCACATTTCCACCCATCGTGCAAGAGGATTCCCCTTTCTCCACATCCTCTCCAGCATTTATTGTTTATAGCTTTTTGGTGATGGCGATTTTGACAGATGTGACATGATATCTCATTGTATTTCTATTTGCATTTCTCTCATAATGAGCAATGTTGAGCACTTTTTCATGTGTTTATTGGCCATTTGTATGTCTTTGGAGAAATGTCTGTTCAGTTCTTCTGCATTTTTTTTTTTTAGTTTTTCATTCTTTTTTTTTTTTAATTTTATAGGAATATGGTTGATTTACAATGTTGTGTTAGTTTCAGGTGTACAGCAAAGTGAATAAGTTACACATATACATATATCCCCTCTTTTTAAGATTCTTTTCCCATGTAAGTAATTACAGAGTATTGACTAGAATTCTCTGTGCTATAGAGTAGGTCCTTATTGGTTATCTATTTTATATACAGTAGTGCATGTATATCAATAGGAACCTTTTTTAAACCACTGTTGTTTTTTTTTTAATTGGTGACTAATTACTTTACAATATTGTGGTGATTTCTGCCATACATTCACATGAATCAGCCATGAGTGTACATGTGTTCCCCATCCTGACCCTCCCTCTCATCTCCCTCCCCATACCATCTCCATCCCTCAGGGTCATTCCAGTGTACCAGCCCTGAGCACCCTGTCTCATGCATTGAACCTGGACTGGTGATCTTTTTCACATATGATATATACATGTTTCAATGCTATTCTTTCAAGTCATCACAACCTGGCCTTCTCCTAGAGTCCAATAGTGCTTATTTTTCTGTTCTTTATATCTGTGTCTCTTTTGCTGTCTCATGTATAGGGTCATCATTACTGTCTTTCTAAATTTCATATATATGTGTTAATATATTGTATTGATGTTTTTCTTTCTGACTTAATTCACTCTGTATAATAAGCTCCAGTTTCATCCACCTCATTAAAACTGATTCAAATGCATCCTTTTTAATAGCTGAGTAATATTCCATTGTGTATATGCAGCACTGCTTTCTTATCCATTTGTCTGCCCATGGACATCTAGGTTGCTTCCATGTCCTAGCTATTGTAAACAGTGCTGCGATGAACATTGGGGTACACGTGCCTCTTTCAATTCTGGTTTCCTAGGTGTGTATGTCTATCAGTGGGATTGCTGGGTCATATGGCAGTTCTTTCAGTTTTTTAAGGAATCTCCATACTGTTCTCCATTGTGGTTGTACTAGTTTGCATTCCCACCAACAGTGTAAGAGGGTTCCTTTTTCACCACACCCTCTCCAGCATTTATTGCTTGTAGACTTTTGGATAGCAGCCATTCTGACCGGTGTGAGATGGTATCTCATTGTGGGTTTGATTTGCATTTTCTGATAATGAGTGATGTTGAGCATATTTTCATGTGTTTGTTAGCCATCTGTATGTCTTCTTTGGAGAAATGTCTGTATAGTTCTTTGGCCCAATTTTTGATTGGGGCGCTTATTTTTCTGGAATTGAGCTGCAGGAGCTGCTTGTATATTTTTGAGATTAATTCTTTGTCAGTTGCTTCATTTGCTATTATTTACTCCCATTCTGAAGGCTATCTTTTCACCTTGCTTATAGTTTCCTTCGTTGCGCAAAAGCTTTTAAGTGTAATTAGGTCCCATTTGTTTATTTTTGCTTTTATTTCCAATATTCTGGGAGGTGGGTCATGGAGGATCCTCCTGTGATTTATGTTGGAGAGAGTTTTGCCTGTGTTTTCCTCTAGGAGGTTTATAGTTTCTGGTCTTACATTTGGATATTTAATCCATTTTGAGTTTATTTTTGTGTATGGTGTTAGAAAGTGTTGTAGTTTCATTTTTTTTACAAGTGGCTGACCAGTTTTCCCAGAAAAACATTGTTGAAGAGATTGTCTTTTCTCTATTTTATATTCTTGCCTCCTTTGTCAAAGATAAGTTGTCCATAGATGCGTGGATATATCTCTGGGCTTTCAATTTTGTTCCATTGATCTATATTTCTCTCTTTGTGCCAGTATCATACTGTCTTGGTGACTGTAGCTTTGCAGTATAGAGTGAAAAAGGCAGGTTGATTCCTCCATTCCATTCTTCTTTCTCAAGATTGCCTTAGTTATTCTAGGTTTTTGTATTTCCATACAAATTGTGAAGTTATTTGTTCTAGTTCTCTGAAAAATGCTGTTGGTAGCTTGATAGGGATTGCATTAAATCTATAGATTGCTTTGGGTAGTATACTCGCATTGAATCTATAGATTGCTTTGGGTAGTATACTCATTTTCACTATATTGATTCTTCCGATCCATGAATATGGTTTATTTCTCCATCTATTTGTGTCCTGTTTGATTTCCTTCATCAGTGTTTTATAGTTTTCTATATATGGGTCTTTTCTTTCTTTAGGTAGATATATTCCTAAGTATTTTATTCTTTTCATTGCAATGGTGAATGGGATTGTTTCCTTAATTTCTCTTTTTGTTTTCTCATTGTTAGTGTATAGGAATGAGAGGGGTTTCTGTGTGTCAATTTCATATCCTGCAACTTTCCTATATTCATTGATTAGCTATAGGAATTTTCCGATGGAGTCCTTAGAGTTTTCCATGTAGAGGATCATGTCATCTGCAAAGAGTGAGAGTTTTACTTCTTCTTTTCCAATCTGGATTCCTTTTATTTCTTTTTTCTGCTCTGATGATTGCTGTGGCCAAAACTTCCAAAACTATGTTGAATAGTCGTGGTGAGAGTGGACACCCTTGTCTCGTTCCTGATTTTAGGGGAAATGCTTTCAATTTTTAATCATTGAGGATAATGTTTGCTGTGGGTTTATCATATATGGCTTTTATTATGTTGAGGTATATTCCTTCTATGCCTGCTTTCTGGAGGGTTTTCATCATAAATGGACATTGAATTTTGTCAAAGGCTTTCTCTTCATCTATTGAGATATTCATATACATATATATATATGTGTGTGTATATATATATATATATATATTAGTATATATATATATATATTTAGCATTTTAAAATTTGTTTATTATCTGTTTTTCAACTTTGCAATATTGTCTTTGTTTTGCCATACATTGACTTGAATCCACCATAGGTGTACATGTTTTCCCCCTCCAGAACCCCCCCTTCCACCTCCCTTCCCATCCCATCCCTCTGGGTCATCTCGGTGCAATAGCCCCGAGCACCCTGTATCATGCATTGAACCTGGACTGGCTATTTGTTTTACATATGATAATTTCCATGCTTCAGTGCCATTCTCCCATATCATCCCACCCTCACCCTCTCCCACAGAGCCCATAATACTGTTCTATCTTTCAATTTGTTAATGTGGTGTATCCCACTGATTTATATGCAAATATTGAGGAGTCCTTGCATCCCTGGGATAAAGCCCACTTGGTCAGGATGTACCTTTTTAATATGCTGTTGGACTCTGCTAGAATTTTGTTAAGGAGTTTTGCACCTATGTTCATCAGTGATATTGGCCTGTAGTTTTCTTTTTTTGTCACATCTTTGTCTGGTTTTCGTATTAGGGTGATGGTGGCCTCATAGCATGAGTTTGGAAGTTTAGCTTCCTCTGCAATTTTCTGGAAGAGTTTGAGTCGGATAAGTGTTAGCTCTTCTCTAAATTTTTGGTAGAACTCAGCTCCAAAGCTGTCTGGTCCTGGGATTTTGTTTGCTGGAAGATTTCTGATTACAGTTTCGATTTCCATGCTTGTGATGGGTCTGTTAAGATTTTCTATTCCATCGTGGTTCAGTTTTGGAAGGTTATACTTTTCTAAGAATTTGTCCATTTCTTTCAAGTTGTCCATTTTATTGGCATATAGTTGCTGAGAGTAGTCTCTTATGATCCTTTGTATTTCTGTCCTGTCTGTTGTGATTTCTCCATTTTCATTTCTTATTTTGTTGATTTGATTCTTTCCCCTTTTTTTCTTGATGTGTGTGGCTAATGGTTTGTCTATTCTATTTGTCATCTCAAAGAATAAGCTTTTAGCTTTGTTGATTTTTACTATGGTCTCCTTTGTTTCTTTTGCATTTATTTGTGCCCTAATTTTTATGATTTCTTTCCTTCTACTAACCCTGGGGTGCTTAATTTATTCTTTTTCTAGTTGCTTTAGGTGTAGAGTTAGGTTATTTATTTGATTTCTCTCCTGTTTCTTGAGATAGGCTTGTATTGCTATGAACCTTCCCCATAACACTGCTTTTACTGAATCCCATAGGTTTTGGGTTGTTGTGCTTTCATTTTTATTCATTTCTGTGCATATGTTTTCTTCTGCATATTTTTGATTGGGTTGTTTGTTTTCCTGATATCAAGCTGCACGAGTTGTTTTTATATTTTGGAGATCAATCCTTTGTCAGTTGCTTCATTTGCAATTATTTTCTCCCATTCTGAGGGTTGTCTTTTCATCTTGTTCATAGTTTCTTTTGCTGTGCAAATCTTTTAAGTACAATTAATTCCCTTTTGTTTACTTTTGTTTTTATTTCCATTACTCTAGGAAGCAGGTCATAGGGGACCTTGCTATAATTTTTGTCATATATTGTTATACCTAAGTTTTCCTCTATGAGTTTAATAGTTTCTGGTCTTCTATTTAGATATTTAATCCATTTTAGTTTATTTTTGTGTATGGTGTTAGGAAGTGATCTAATTTAATTATTTTACATGTATCTGTCTAGATTTCTCAATACCACTTATTGAAAATATTGTCTTTTCTCCATTGTATAATCTCACCTCCTTTGTCAAAGATAAGGTGCTCATAGGTACATGGGTTTATCTCTGGGAAATCTTTCTCCATTAGTCTATATTTCTGTTTTTGTGGCAGTACCATATTGTCTTGATGACTGAAACTTCCTAGTATAGTCTGAAGGCAGGAAGGTTGATTCCTCCAGCTTCATTTTCCTGTTTCAGGATTGCTTTGGCTATTTGGGGTCTTTAGTGTTTCCATACAAATTGTGAAATTTTTTAATCTAGTTCTGTGAAAAATGCCAATGGTAATTTGACAAGAATTGCACTGAATCTGTGGGTTGCTTTTGGTAGTATAATCATTTTCATAATATCAATTCTTCCAACCCAAGAACATGGTACATCCCTCCATCTGTTTGTGTCATCTTTAATTTCTTTCATGAGCACCTTATAATCTTTTGTCTCCTAAGTTTGGTTTATTCCTAGGTATTTTATTATTTTTGTTGTAATGGTGAATGGAACTGTTTCCCTAATTTCTCTCTCTGATTTTTCATTGTTAGTATATCAGGGTGCAAGAGATTTCTATATATTGATTTTGTATCCTGTGACTTTACTAAATTCAATGATTGGCTCTAGAAATTTTCTGATAATATCTTTAGGGATTTTTTTTTATAATATCATGTTATCTGCAAACAGTGAGAGTTCTACTTCTTTTCCAATCTGAATTCTTTTATTTATTTTTCTTTTCCGATTGCCATGGCTAGGACTTCCAAAACTATGATAAATAATAGTAGTGAGAGTGGGCACTCTTATTCCTGATTTTAGAAGAAATGTTTTCAGATTTTCATCATAGAGATTAATGTTTGCTGGGAGTTTGTCATATATAATCATTATTATGTTGTGGTAGATTTCTTCTATGCTGACTTCTGAAAAGATTTTATCATAAATGGGTGCTAAATTTTGTCAAAAATTTTCTCTGCACTTACTGTAATACAAATTTTATCTTTCAATTAATTAATATGTTATATCACATTGGTTCATTTGCATATACTAAAGAATCCTTGCATCCCTGGGATAAAATTGATGTGATCATCATGTATGATCCTTTTAATGTGTTGTTTAATTCTGTTTGATAATAGTTTGTTGAGGATTTTTGTATCTATGTCCATCAGTGGTACTAGCCTTTAATTTCTTTTTTTGTGATGTCTTTGTCTGGTTTTGGTATCAGTGGGATTGTTGCCTCGTAGAATGAGTCTGGAAGTGTTTTTTTTTTTCTTCTGCAACTTTTTGGAAGATTTTGAAAAGATCAGCATTCACTCTTTTTTAAACATTTGATAGAATTCACCTATGAAGCCATCTGGCCCTGGGCTTTTCTTTTTGGGAGATTTTTTTTTTTAATCACAGTTTCAATTTCAGTGCTTGTGATGGGTCTGTATATAATTTCTATTTCTTCCTGGTTCAGTCTTGGAAGGCTGAACTTTTCTAAGAATTTGTCCATTTATTCCAGGTTATCCATCTTATCGGCATATAGTTGCTCATAATAACCTCTTATGATCTTTTCTATTTCTACATTGTCTGTTGTAACCTCTCCTTTTTCATTTCTAATTTTGTTGATTTCAGTCTTCTCCCTTTTTTGATAATTCTGGCTAATGGTTTGTCAGTTTAGTTTATCTTCTCAAAGAGCCAGCTTTTAGTGTTATTGATTTTTTGCTATTTTTCTTCATTTCTTTTTCATCACTTCTCTTCTTAGCCTTATGATTTCTTTCTTTTACTAACTTTAGGGATTTTTTCCCCTTCTTTTTCTAATTGCTTTAGGTGTGAGGTTAGGTTGTCTATTTTATATTTTACTTGTTTCTTGAGGTAGGATTGTTTTGCTCTAAACTGCTTTTGCTGCATCGCAAAGGTTTTGAGTCATTGTGTTTCCATCATCTTCTGTTTCTAGGTTTTCTTTGATTTTCTCCTTGATTTTCTTTCAATTTTTTGCTGGCTATTTAGAAGTGTATTGTTAACTTCCATGTACTTGTGTTTTACATAATTTTGTTCCTGTAAATGATATCCACTCTTATAGCATTGTGGTCAGAAAAGACATTTGATACGATATCAATTATGTTAAATTTATAAAGGCTTGTCTTGCAACCCAGGATGTGGTCTATCCTGGAGAATCTTCTGTGTGCCCTTGAAAAGAAGGTGTATTCTTATGCATTTGGATGGAATGTCCTGAATATACCAATGACACTAATGTGTCATTTAGGGCTTTTGTTTCCTTATTAACTTTCTGTCTTGATGATCTGTCTATGGTTGAAATTTGGGTGTTAAAGTATGCTACTATTACTGTGCTACTGTTAATTTCACTATTTTGTTTGTTACCATTTGCCTTATGTAATGTGGTGCCCTTATGTTGGGTGCATACATTTTTACAATTGCTCTATATCCTTCTTGGATTGACCCTTGATCTTTATTAAGGTCTTTCCCTGCCTCTTATAATAGTCTTTATTTTAAGGTCTATTTTATCTGATATGAGAATTGTTTGAGGGTAGTCCTAAGATGGCGGAAGAATAGGACGGGGAGACCACTTTCTCCCCCAAAAATTCATCTAAAGAACATTTGAATGCTGAGCAAATTCCAGAAAACAACTGAACGCTGGCAGAGGACATCAGGCATCAAGAAATGCAGCCCATTGTCTTCGAAAGGAGGTAGGACAAAATATAAAAGATAAAAAGGGAGACAAAAGAGATAGAGATGGAGACATGTCCCAGGAGGGGAGTCTTAAAAGAGGACATGTTTCCAAACGCCAGGAAACACTCTCACTGGTGGGTCTGTAGGGAGTTTTGGAATTTCAGAGGGTGACATAACCGGGAGGAAAAATAAATAAATAAATAAATAAAACTCGCAGATTACATGCCTAAGTACAACTCCCAGCAGAGAAGTAGCCCAGATGTTCGCATCTGCTACCAGAAAGTGGAGGCTGAACAGGGAGGCACGGGCTGCATTGCTTAGGGTAGGGACCGGGCCTGAATGCCCTGAGGGCAATCTGAGGCAGTAACCTTGAGATAGCAACCCAAACTGTGGGATAGCCAGAGAGAGAGAGAAGGGCCCACTCACAGAGCAAAGACTGAGCAAATACCAGAGGAGAGCTAGCCATCTGCTGACTGGCCCATCCCCCACTAGAGGTAGGGAGGCAGGCGGGGGGCAGCCATAGCTGGAAAGGGGCAATCTTGGCCCCAGAGATGGCATCCTCTACCAAACTGCGAGCAGGCTTCCAGTTGCTAACCAAGACTTCCTGGGATTCTGGACGGTTGGCATCCACCGGGATGGTTGCAGCCAGAGATCAGCTCCCCAGAAGAGACACATGGCAGACCTGAGAAGGTGCGCCCACTGCACACTGAGAAACCGAGTGGCTTGGATGGAGGAGGTGATAAGACGCACCCCCCACCTGGGGAGAGTGCACTCGCCAAGCACCTGTTCACCTGAGTTGCTCGGACCTGGGAAGGGCACAAAACGCAGGCCCAACCGACTCTGTGCCTTTGTGGAGTACCTGAGAACCTGAACCTGAATGGCTTAGATCTGGGAAGTGCACACAACCCAGGGCCTGATTTAAACAGTTCCCCTGCAGAGCAACCTGGAGCCTGAGCAGTGTAAACTGGGAAAGCACACAGGCCATGAGCGGGGGCAAACCCAGTGTGGCCGAGACACTGTAAGCACTCCCCCCACACTCCAGTGATATTTCTTTGCAGTGTTCCTCCCTTCCCACAGCACAAATGAACAAGCGAGCCTAAATAAGTGATCACCTTTGCCCCATTGTGTCAGGGCAGAAATAGACACTGAAGTGACCTGTAAATAGAAGAAGCCAAAATAAACAGAGGGAACCGCTTTGGAAGCGATAGGTACAATAGATTAAAACCCTGTAGTTAGCACTGACTACATTGGAAGGGGACTATATATCTTGAGAAATACACGCTGGAATAAGGAAATATCTGAAACTGAACTGACCCCACACTGCCCTCAACAACTACAGATATTTTCCTAGATATATTTTTACTATTATTATTTTTAAAATTTTTATTTTTTTTTAATTTTTACATCTTCTATTACTCTTTAATTTTCATTTTGATGACCTACTATTACCTTGCAAAAAGAGTGACCCTATTTTTAAAGCAAACTTCATATATATTTTTTTAAAATTTTTGTGTCTTTGTTGTGCTTTTTAATATTGTATTTTTGAGAGTCTCACCTCTACTTTAGATTTTTAATCTTTGCTTTTTGGTATTTGTTATCAATTTTGTACCTTTAAGAATCCAATCTTCAGTATCCATTTTTACTTAGGAGTGTGATTATTGACTTGATTACTCTCTCCTCCTTTTGACTCTCCTTTTTCTCCCCCAGGTCACCTCTATCTCCTCCCTCCCCTTCTGTTCTCCACCAAACTCTGTGAATCTCTATGTGTGTTCCGGGCTGTGGAGAACACTTAGGGAACTGATTACTGGCTAGATCTGTGCCTTTCCTTTTGAGTCCCCCTTTTCCCCTCCTGGTCACCTCTATCTCCCTCCTCCCTTGTCTCGTCTCCATGTAACTTTGTGAACCTCTCTGGGTATCTCTCACTGTGGAGAATCTTGTCACCATTAACCTAGATTTTCTATCATCAGTACTGTATGGATGGAAAAGTCTTGAGGCTACTGTAAGAATAAGACTGAAAACCAGAGGCAGGTGGCTTAAGCCCCAAACGTGAGAACACCAGAGAACTCCTGACTCCAGGGAACATTAATTGATAAGAAATCATCCAAAAGCCTCCATACTTACACTGAAACCAAGCTCCACCCAAGAGCCAAGAAGTTCCAGAGCAAGACATACCATGAAAAATTTTCCAGGAACACAGTAACATAGCCCTGAGCTTCAATATAAAGGCTGCCCAAAGTCACACCAAACCCACTGACATCTCAAAACTCACTACTGGACACTTCACTGCACTCCAGAGAGAAGAAATCAAACTCCACCCACAAGAACACTGACACAGGCTTCCCTAACCAGGAAACCTTGACAAGCCACTTGTCCAACCCCACCCACAGGGAGGAACCTGCACAAAAAAGAGGAACCACAAACTGCCAAAATACAGAAAGGCCACCCCAGACACAGCAATCTCAACAAGATGAAAAAGCAGAGAAATACTCAGCAGGTAAAGGAACATGATAAATGCTCACTGAACCAAACAAAAGAGGAGGAGATATAGAGTCTACCTGAAAAATAATTCAAAATAATGATAGTAAAAATGATCCAAAATCTTAAAAACAAAATGGAGTTACAGATAAATAGCCTGGAGACAAGGATTGAGAAGATATAAGAAATGTTTAAGAAGGACCTAGAAGAAATAAAGAAGAGTCAATCAATAATAGATAATGCAATAAATGAGATCAAAAACACTCTGCAGGGAACCAATAGTAGAATAATAGGCAGAAGATAGGATAAGTGAGGTAGAAGATAGAATGGTAGAAATAAATGAAGCAGAGAGGAAAAAAAGAAAAAAAAAGAATTAAAAGAAATGATGACAACCTCAGGGACCTCTGGGACAATATTAAATGTCCCAACATTAGAATCATAGGAATCCAAAAAGAAGAAGACAAAAAGAAAGGCCATGAAAAAATACTTGAGGATATAATAGTTGAAAAATTCCCTAAAACGGGGAAGGAAACAGCCACCGAAGTCCAAGAAACCCAGAGAGTCCCAAACAGGATAAACCCAAGGAGAAACACCCCAAGACACATATTAATCAAATTAACAAAGATCAAACACAAAGAACGTATATTAAAAGCAGCAAGGGAAAAAACACAAAAATAACACACAAGGGCATTTCCCATAATGATAACAGCGGATCTTTCAACAGAAACTCTTCAGGCCAGAAGGGACTGGCAGGACATGCTTAAAGTGATGAAAGAGAAGAGCCTACAGGCCAGATTACTGTGCCCAGCAAGGATCTCCTTCAAATATGAAGAAGAAATCAAAAGCTTTACAGACAAACAAAAGCTGAGAGAATTCAGCACCACCAAATCAGCTCCTCAACCAATGCTAAAGGATCTTCTTTAGACAGGAAACACAGAAAAGGCGTATAAACTCGAACACAAAACAACAAAGTAAATGGCAATTGGATAATACTTATTAATAATCACCTTAAATGTAAATGGGTTGAATGCCTAAACCAAAAGACAAAGGCTTCCTGAATGGATACACAAACAAGACCCCTATATGTGCTGTCTACAAGAGACCCACCTCAAAACAAGGGACACATACAGAATGAAACTGAAGGGCTGGAAAAAGATATTTCACACAAATCAAGACCAAAAGAAAGCAAGAGTAGCAATACTCATATCAGATAAAATAGACTTTGAAATAAAGGCCATGAAAAGAGACAAAGAAGGACACTACATCATGATCAAAGGATCAATCCAAGAAAAAGATGTAACAGTTATAAATATATATGCCTCCAACATAGGAGCACCACAATATGTAAGGCTAGCAAGTATGAAAGGGGAAATTAACAATAACACAATGATAGTGGGAGAATTTAATACCCCACTCATAACTATGGATAGATCAACTAAGCAGAAAATTAACAAGGAAACACAAACTTTAAATGATACAATAGACCAGTTAAATTTAATTGATATTTACAGGTCATTTCACCCCAAAACAATCAATTTCACCTTTTTCTCAAGTGCACACGGAATCTTCTCCAGGATAGATCACATCCTAGGCTATAAATCTAGCCTTCGTAAATTAAAAAAAATTGAAATCATCCCAGTCATCTTCTGTGACAACAATGCAGTAAGACTAGACCTCAATTACAGGGAAAAAAAAAAAAACGATTAAAAATTCCAACATATGGAGGCTAAACAACACGCTTCTGAATAACCAACAAATCACAGAAGAAATCAAAATATGCATAGAAACGAATGAAAATGAAAAAAAACAACAACCCAAAACCTATGGGACACTGCAAAAGCAGTGCTAAGGGGAAGGTTCATAGCAATACAGGCTCACCTCAAGAAACAAGTCAAGTAAATAACCTAAAGCTACACCTAAAGCAACTAGAAAAGGAAGAAATGAAGAACCGCAGGGTTAGTAGAAGGAAAGAAATCTTAAAAATTAGGGCAGAAATAAATGCAAAAGAAACAAAAGAGCCATAACAAAAATCAACAAAGCCAAAAGCTGGCTGTTTGAGAAGATAAATAAAACTGACAAACTATTAGCCACACTCATCAAGAAACAAAGGGAGAAGAATCAAATAAAAAAAAATAGAAATGAAAATGGAGAGATCACAACAGACAACACAGAAATACAAAGGATCATAAGAAACTACTCTCAGCAAATATATGCCAATAAAATTGAAAACTTGGAAGAAACGGACAAATTCTTAGAAAAGTATAATCTTCCAAAACTGAACCATGATGAAATAGAAAGTCTTAACAAACTCATCACAAGCACGGAAATTGAAACTGTAATCAGAAATCTCCCAGCAAGCAAAAGCCCAGGACCAGATGGCTTCGCAGCTGAGTTCTACCAAAAATTTAGAGAAGAGCTAAAACCTATACTACTCACACTCTTCCAGAAAATTGCAGAGGAGGCTAAACTTCCAAACTCATTCTATGAGGCCACCATCACCCTAATAGCAAAACCAGACAAAGATGCCAAAAAAAAAAAAAAAAAAACTGCAGGCCAATATCACTGAAGTACATAGATGCAAAAATCCTTAACAAAATTCTGGCAAATAGAATCAAACAACATATTAAAAAGATCATACATCATAACCAAGTGAGCATTATCCCAGGGATGCAAGGATTCTTTAATATCTGTAAATCAATCAATGTAATAAACCACATTAACAAATTGAAAGATAAAAACCATATGAATATCTCAATAGATGCAGAAAAAGCCTTTGACAATATTCAATATCAATATATGATAAAAACTCTCTAGAAAGCAGGAATAGGAAGAACATACCTCAACATAATAAAAGCTATATATGACAAACACACAGCAAACATTATCCTCAATGGTGAAAAATTGAAAGCATTTCCCCTTAAAGTCAGGAACAAGGCAAGGGAGCCCACTCTCATCACCACTATTCAACATAGTTTTGGAAGTTTTGGCCACAGCAAATAGAAGAAAAAGAAATAAAAGGAATCCAAATAGGAAAAGAAGTAAAATTTTCACTCTTTAAAGATGACATGATCCTCTACATAGAAAACCCTAAGGACTCCACCAGAAAACTCCTAGAGCTAATCAATGACTATAGTAAAGTTGCAGGATATAAAACTGACACACAGAAATCCCTCGCATTCCTATACACTAACAATGGGAAAACAGAAAGGGGAATTAAGGAAACAATTCCATTCACCATTGCAATGAAAAGAATAAAATACTTAGGAATATATCTACCTAAAGAAACAAAAGACCTATATATAGAAAACTATAAAACACTGATGAAGGAAATCAAAGAGGACACAAATAGAAGGAGAAATATACCATGTTCATGAATCGAAAGAATCAATATAGTGAAAATGAATATACTACCAAAAGCAATCTATAGATTCAATGCAATCCCTATCAAGCTACCAACGGTATTTTTCACAGAACTAGAGCAAATAATTTCACCATTTGTATGGAATTACAAAAAACTTAGAATAGCCAAGGCAATCTTGAGAAAGAAGAATGGAACTGGAGGAATCAACCTGCCTGACTTCAGGCTCTACTACAAAGCTACAGTCATCAAGAAAGTATGGTACTGGCACAAAGACAAAAGTATAGATCAATGGAACAAAATAGAAAGCCCAGAGATATATCCACGCGCCTATGGACACCTTATCTTTGACAAAGGAGGCAAGAATATACAATGGAAAAAAGACAATTTCTTCAACAAGTGTAGCTGGGAAAACTGGTCAACCACTTGTAAAAGAATGAAACTAAAAAAAAAAAAAAGAATGAAACTAGAACAGTTTCTAACACCATACACAAAAATAAACTCAAAATGGATTAAAGATCTAAACGTAAGACCAGAAACTATAAAACTCCTAGAGGAAAACATAGGCAAAACTCTCTCCAACATAAATCACAGGAGGATCCTCTATGACCCACCTCCCAGAGTAATGGAAATAAAAGCAAAAATAAACAAATGGGACCTAATTACACTTAAAAAGCTTTTGCACAATGAAGGAAAGTATAAGCAAGGTGAAGAGACAGCCCTCAGAATGGGAGTAAATATTAGCAAATGAAGCAACTGACAAAGAATTAACCTCAAAAATATACAAGCAGCTCCTGCAGCTCATTTCCAGAAAAATAAGCGACCCAATCAAAAAGTGGGCCAAAGAACTATACAGACATTTCTCCAAAGAAGACATACAGATGGCTAACAAACACATGAAAAGATGCTCAACATCACTCATTATCAGAGAAATGCAAATCAAAACCACAATGAGGTACTATCTCACGGCAGTCAGAATGGCTGCTATCCAAAAGTCTACAAACAGTAAATGCTGGAGAGGGTGTCGAGAAAAGGGAACCCTCTTACACTGTTGGTGGGAATGCAAACTAGTACAGCCACTATGGAGAACAGTGTGGAGATTCCTTAAAAAACTGAAAGTAGAACTGCCGTATGACCTAGCAATCCCACTGTTGGGCATACACACCAAGGAAACCAGAATTGAAAGAGACACATGTACCGCAATGTTCATTGCCATACTGTTTTATAATAGCTAGGACATGGAAGCAACCTAGATGTCCTTCAGCAGATGAATGGATAAGAAATCTGTGGTACATATACACAGTAGAATATTACTCAGCCTTTAAAAAGAATACATTTGAATCAGTTCTAATGAGGTCGATGAAATTGGGAGCCTATTATACAGAGTAAAAGTAAGCCAGAAAGAAAAACACCAACATAGTATACTGATTTATTTATATGAAATTTAGAAACATTGTCACAATAACCTTATATGCGAGTCAGCAAAGGAGAAACAGATATATAGAAAGTCTTTTGGACTCTGTGGGAGAAGGCGAGGGTGGAATGATCTGAGAGAATAGCATTGAAACATGTATATTATCATATGTGAAACAGATTGCCAGTCCAGGTTCGATGCATGAGCCAGGGTGCTCAGGGTTGGTTCACTGGGATGACCCAGAGGGATGCGATGGGTAGGGAGGTTGGAGGGGGGTTCAGGATATGGAACACATGTGAACCCATGGCTGATTCATGTCAATGTATGGCAAAAATCACTACAACATTGTAAAATAATTAGCCTCCAATTAAAATAAATTAAATTAAAAAAAGAAAAACAACAACAACAACAAAAAAGAGAATTGTTTCTATGACTTTCTTTTGATTTTTATTTGCATAAAATATCTTTTTCCATCATCTCACTCTTAGTCTGTATGTGTCTCTATGTCTATTGGTCTCTTGTTGACAGCACATATAGGGGTCTTGGCTTTGTATCCATTTAGCCAATCTGTGTCCTTTGGTTGGTGCATTTAATTCATTTATATTTAAAGGAATTATTGATATGTATATTCTTATTCACATTTTCTTAATTGCTTTGCATTTGTTTTAGTAGGCCTTTCCCTTCTCTTTTGTTTCCTGCCTATAGAAATCCCTTTAGCATTTTTTGTAAAGTTGGTTTGCTGGTGTTGAATTCTCGTGACTTTTGCTTGTCTGCAAAACTGTTGATTTCTCCGTAAATTTTTAATCAGATCTTTGTTGTGTTGGGTAATCTTGGCTGTAGGTTTTTCCCTTTCATTACTTTAAGTGTATCCTTCCATTCCCTTCTAGACTTCAGAATTTTGTACTGAAAGTTCAGCTTTTAACCTTATGCGGTTTCCTTTTTATGTTATTTGTTGCTTTTCCTTTGCTGTTTTTAACATTTCTTAATTGTGTTTAATTTTTGTTAGTTTGATTAATATGTGTCTCAGCGTGTCTCCCTTTGGATTTCTCCTGTTATGGGACTCTCTGCTTTTCTTGAACTTGATTGACTATTTCCTTACCCATGTTAGAGTACTTTCTGATTATAATCTCTTCAAAAAATTTTTCAGATCCTTTCTTTTTCTCATCTTCTTCCAGGACCCATACATTTCCAATGTTGGTGCATTTAATATTATCCCTAATGTTTCTGAGGTTATCCTCAATTATTTTAATTCTTTTTCTTTATTTTATTATTCAGCAGTTATTTCTACCATTCTATCTTCCAGGTCTATTATCCATTCTTCTGTCAGTTATTCTTCTGTTTATTTCTTGTTGAGTATTTTGATTTTCATTAATTATTTTATTCTTCATTGTTTGGTCAATTTTATTTCTTCTAGGTCTTTGTTAAAAGTCTTAAATTATTCTTTCATTTCCTCCATTCGATTTTCACAATTTTGGATTATCTTCACTCTCATTACTCTGAATTGTTTTTCAGGTAGTTTGCCTATTTCCTCTTTGTTTATTTCATCTGTTGGATTTTTACCTTGTTCTTTCATCTGCATAATATCTCTCTGTCTTTTCACTTTTTTTCACTTACCAGGTTTGAGATCTCTTTCCCCCAGGCTATAGGGTTGCAATTCCTCTTACTTTTGGTCTTTGCCTCTGGTGGTTGTAGTTGGTCCAGTGGTTTGTGTAGGCTCCATGTTGGGAGTGACTGGTGCCTGTATTCTGGTGGAAGGAGGTGAATTTTTTCCCCTCTGATTGGTAGGGTCATGTGAGGTGGTTTGTTTTGGGATGTCTGTGGGAAGTCTGTCTGCTGATTATTGGGTTTGCATTCTTGTCTTGCTTGTTGTTTAGATGAGTCATCCTGTGCTGGGTTCTGTAGCCAGTTGGGTGGTACCAGGTCTTGGATATAGGTGAAGGCTTTTGTGAGTGTTCTTACTGATTAACAGTCCCTGGTGGTCTAGTGTTCTGGACTCAGCACTCCAATCCCCGAGGTTCAGACCTGACCTCTTGTTGAGGCACCAAGATCCCACAAGCTGTTTTATTATGGCAATAAAGGGGATTACAACAAAAAACCACAGAACAAAATATCTACAAGGAAAGGAAACAAAAAGTGAACACGAGACAAATGGTAAAAGAAAAATCATACAAATAGAGACAAAAACAAAGGAACAAACACACACAAACATACACACACATATAGAGAACCAAAACAGACCAAAAAGAAAAAAAAAGTATAAGAGAGTTACCAAGGGAGTAAAGGAAACGCCCCCAAAATCAACCAATTAGAAACAAAACTACCTAAAACGCAAAAGAGTAAACAAGACCAAAACAGAGTGTCATCTGAGAAATACAGAAAAGAAAACAAGGAAACAAACATAGTGGAAAAAAGGGAAAAAAAAACAGAGAAGGAAAGTTAAATATAAGTATATAAAAAGATCTATATATATTAAAGAACAAACTACAACAAGGAAAGAATAGCAACAAAACAACCAGAAACACTCCGCAGAACTACAGAAAGCCAAAGTGAAAGTAGAAATACATAAAATAAATTAAAAGTGTGTGATTTTTACAAATTCCCCAAACTTAAATAGAGATAGTAAATCAACCATAACAATAGAGAAAAAAAATCCAGAACCTACTACAGAGAGAATCAAAATATAAGAATAACATGAAATGTTTTTCTTGGATCTCAGCTGTCAGTGTCCTTTCCCCTGCTGTGAGCCACAGCCCACCTCCACCTCCATAGGAGGCCCTCCAGTACTGGGGAGGGCTGTCTCTGGACCTGCTATGGGACTTCACAGATTAATCTGTCCCTATTTCTGCGTGTTCTTGCTTCCAATGTCCATAGCTTTCAGAGCTAGAGCATTTTCTTTTTGGGAACATTCACTGTCCTTTCACGTATTCCAGAACCAGACTCTAGTTAGTTAATCACATGGATTTCAGTTCGGTTCAGTCGTTCAGTCATGTCCGACTCTTTGCGACCCCATGAATCGCAGCATGCCAGGCATCCCTGTCCATCACCAACTCCCAGAGTTTACCCAAAACCCATGTCCATCGAGTCAGTGATGCCATCCAACTATTTCATCCTCTGCCATCCCTTTCTCCTCCTGCCCCCAATCCTACCCAGCATTAGGGTCTTTTCCAATGAGTCAACTCTTCGCATGAGGTGGCCAAAGTATTGGAGTTTCAGCTTCAACATCAGTCCTTCCAATGAACACCCAGGACTGATCTCCTTTAGGATGGACTGGTTGGATCTCCTTGCAGTCCCCAAGGGACTCTCAAGAGTCTTCTCCAATACCACAGTTCAAAAGCATCAATTCTTCAGCGCTCAGCTTTCTTCACAGTCCAACTCTCACATCCATACATGACCACTGGAAAAACCATATCCTTGACTAGACGGGACCTTTGTTGGCAAAGTAACGTCTCTGCTTTTAAATATGCTATCTAGGTTGGTCATAACTTTCCTTCCAAGGAGTAAGCATCTTTTAATTTCATGGCTGCAATCACCATCTGCAATGATTTTGGAGCCCCCAAAAATAAAGTCTGACACTGTTTCCACTGTTTCCCAATCTATTTCCCATGAAGTGATGGGACCAGATGCCATGATCTTAGTTTTCTGAACGTTGAGCTTTAAGCCAACTTTTTCACTCTCTTCTTTCACTCTCATCAAGAGGCTCTTTAGTTCTTCTTCACTTTCTGCCATAAGGGTGGTGTCATCTGCATATCTGAGGTTATTGATGTTTCTCCCGGCAATCTTGATTCCAGCTTGTGCTTCTTCCAGGCCAGCGTTTCTCGTTATGTACTCTGCATATGTGTTAAATAAGTAGGGTGACAATATACAGCCTTGACGTACTCCTTTTCCTATTTGGAACCAGTCTATTTGTTCCATGTCCAGTTCTAACTGTTGCTTCCTGACCTGCATACAGGTTTCTCAAGAGACAGGTCAGATGGTCTGGTATTCCCATCTCTTTAAGAATTTTCCACAGTTTATTGTGATCCACACAATCAAAGGCTTTGGAATAGTCAATAAAGCAGAAATATCTGTAGCTTTTACAGCTGGTGGAAAGGTTTTACATCCTCTTTCTTATTCATTGCACCCCTGGAGTGCAACAGAGATTTATCCCCACCTTTCCTTGGGTGTTATCCATAGGAGTTTGCTCCTGAGACTGCCCTGGAGGACTTGAGTCTGCCACAGTTAGGGTTAGGCATGGAGGTGGTGCAGCTTCTTGGATTGCATGGACCCTAGCAGTGCCTGGTGCACAGGGAAGCCATAGGAACAGGAGATATAATGTTATTAGGATTCTTTCCTAGCCTCTGGCAGCCCTGTCCCAGTGAGTAGCAGGCATGTAGATAGCATGGCTGCTAGGATCACTGGAACCCTGCCAGTGCCAGGTGTGCAGGGAAGCCATGGGTGCAAGAGATATGGTGATATTAAGGTTCTTTCCTACCCTCTGACAGCTCTGCCCCTGTGAGGACTGAGCATGGATGTAGCACAGATGTTTACATTGCAGGGACCCCAGCAGCACCAAGTGTGCAGGGAAGGCTACAGCCACAGGTGCAGAAGATTATGGTGCTACTAGTATCCTTTTGTAGCCTCTGGAAGAAGGCACTCAAAGGGGCTTCTAGACGGGGTCTTTTTCTATTGCTTTGTACTTCAGAATTTCAAAGGGCCACCCTTGCTGGGGTCTTTTTCTATCGGTCAGCATGCCAGTGCTGGCACGTAGGGACAGAGTGACTATAGTGATCGCCCCACGACTTGCATGTGACTGGACAGTAGTGCCCAGCCCCCATGGCTGCCCGACTTTCCTTCAAAGGCATTCCCCACGGCAATCTCCTCCTTCCCACCCCTCAGGCCATTTCCCCAGAGTCAACAGCAGTTTTTGCCCTGGGATTGCTCTCAAATGCCCCACTCCAGCTTCTAGCCACTATACATTCTTGTGAACTTGTGTCCCTGTCAGGGGTATGTAGGGCCACATCAAGGAAATCTGTGTGGTTCTCGCTCCATTTAGATTATCACAGATCAGCTGCTTCACCCTGACAACCTCAAATGCTTCCAGTCTGTCCCAACTGATTGCCCTTGATGTGGGGATCTCACTCCTACTTCAGCTGTCCTGCTGCCTGGGTGCAGGACCAGTCCTGCTTGCTCTCCGATTTTTCCCTTCCTTCTTTCATCCTATTGAGTTTTGAGTGGATCTATATAGAGTTTTCTGGTGATCAGAGGCTCCTGCCAGCACTTAGTTGGTGCTCTGTGAAAGCCTCTGCATCTGAGGATGTATTGATGCATGCATGGAGAGAGATGCACTCCATGTTCACCGAATCCCCCACCATCTTGTCTCTCTCATAATGCCTCATTTTATTTATTTATTTAAATTTATTTATTTTGATTGGATGATACTTTACAGTACTGTGATGGTTTTTGCCATACATCAACATGAATTGGCCAACATGTGTTCCCCTCGTCCTGAACCTCCCTCCCACCTCCCTCCCCACCCTGTCCCTTTGGGTTGTCCCAGAGCACTGGCTTTGGGTGCCCTGCCTCATGCATCGAACTTGCACTGGTCATTTATTTTACATATGATAACATACATGTTTCAATGTTATTCTCTCAAATCATCCCACCCTTGCCCTCTCTCACTAAGTCCAAAAATTTCTTTACATCTATGTCTCCTTTGCTGCCCTTCATGTAGGATCGTTGGTACCGTTTTTCTAAATTCCATATAAATTGGTTAACATACAGTATTTACCTTTCTTTTTCTGACTTACTTCACTCTGTATAATAGGCTCCAGGTTCATCCACCTCATTAGACCTGACTCAAATGCTGAGTAATATCCCATTGTATATATGTACCACAACTTCTTTATCCATTCATCTGCTGATGGACATTTAGGTTGCTTCCATATCCTAGCTATTGTAAATAATGCTGCAATGAATGTTGGGGTACATGTTTCTCTTTCAGTTTTGGTTTCCTTGGGGTGTATGTCCAGCACTGGATGGTGGGGTCATATGGCAGTTCTATTCCTAGTTTTTTAAGGAATTTTCACACTGTTCTCCATAGTGGCTGTACCAGTATGCATTCCCATCAACAGTGTAAGAGGGTTCCTTTTTCTCCACAACCTCTCCAGTATTTATTGTTTGTGGACTTTTGATGATGGCCATTCTGACTAATGTGAGATGATACCTCATTGTGGTTTTGATTTACATTTTTCTAATGAGTGAAGCTGAGCATCTTTCCATGTGTTTATCAGCCATCTATATGTCTTTCTGGAGACATTTCTGGTATTGAGCTGCATGAGCTGCTTGCATATTTTGAAGATTAACTCTTTCCAGCTGTTTCATTTGCTATTATTTTCTCCCATTCTGAGGGCTATCTTTTCACCTTATTTATAATTTCCTTCATTGTGCAAAAGTTTTTAAATTTAATTAGGTCCCATTTGTCTATTTTTGTTCTTATTTCCATTACTCTTGGAGGTGTGTCATAGAGGATCTTGCTGTGATTTATGTCGGAGAGTGTTCTGCCCATATTGTCCTCTAAGAGTTGTATAGTCTCTGGCCTTACATTTAGATCTTTAATCCATTTTGAGTTTATTTTTGTGTATGGTGTTAGAAAGTGTTCCAGCTTCATTCTTTTACAAGTGGTTGACCAGTTTTCTCAACACCACTTGTTGAAGAGACTGTCTTTTCTCCATTGTACATTTTTGCTTCTTTTGTCAAAGATAAGTTGTCCATAGGTGTGTGGATTTATCTCTGGACTTTCTATTTTGTTTCACTGATGTATATTTCTGTCTTTGTACCAGTACCATACTGTCTTGATGACTGTAGCTTTGTAGTATAGTCTGAAGTCTGGAGAAGACTGATTCCTCCAATTCCATTCTTCTTTCTCATGACTGTTTTAGCTATTCAGGGTCTTTTGTGTTTCCATACAAAATTTTAAATTATTTGTTCTAGTTCTGTGAACAATATCATTGGTAGTTTGACATGGATGCTGGTTTTTGATTACAGCTTCGATTTCTGTGCTTGTGATTTATCTGTTCATATATTCTATTTCTCTATCACACACAGAGTGATTTCTACTACATTATTTTCCAAGTTAGCTGATAGATTACCCTCTTTCATCTAATATATTGTTGACTCCTTGTGTATTTATTTCATTTATTTTATTCTTTACTGGTGCTTTGTTCTTTATATGTTCTAACTCTATGTTAAAAACTAACTTTTCACTCTGTTAATCCATTCTTCTCCCAAGTCATTTCAGTAACTATATGTACATTACCTAGGACTCTATCAGGCAGTTTGCTTATCTCCACTTCACTTAATTCTTCTAGGATTTAATCTTGGTCCTTCACTTGGGAGCTATTCCTCTGTTGCCACATTTTGCCTAATTTGCTGTTTTTATTTATGTTTATTTGCTACACTGGTTTCATTTCCCAATTCTTGAGAAATGATCTTATGCAGTACATGTTCTTTGAGGCACAACAGCTCACTGCCTTCCTTTCACCAGGACTGTATGTTCTCAGGTTGCCCTCTATGTTGCCTGCATTGTTCCTTCTGTTTGACTAGCTTACTACTGTGGGTGCGCTCATAGGCAGAAAATTTGTCACTAGTGTATTGAAATGCCACTGATTTTTTAACTTAATTTCACACCCAGCAACATTAGTGAATTCATTGATTATGTCTAGCAGGTTTCTCTTCAGTCTTCAAGACTTTAAACCCTTGTCATTAACATATGGAGATCATTTTTATTGTTTTCCAATCTGATATTTGGTTTTCTAGTAATTTATTGACAATTTTTATATCTATATTAATCGAGAATATTGCCCTGTAATTTTCTTTACTAGAAGTTTCCTTATTAAGTCTTGGCATCAAAATAATAATAATGGTAATAAAACCCTTAAAATGAGTTTGAGAGTGTCTCCTCCTTTTCTATCTTTTGGAAGAGTTTGAGAAGGATTTGTATAATTCTTGGGGCTTCCCAGGTGATGCTAGTGGTAAAGAAACACCTGCCAATGCAGGAGACATAAGAGATGAGTGTTCAATCTCTGGGTTGGGAAGGTCCCCTGGAGGAGGGCACAGCAACCCACTCCAGGATTCTTGCCTGGAGAATTCCGAGGACAGAGGAACCTGGTGGGCTACAGTCCATAGGGTTGCAAAGAGTCAGACATGAGTGATGTAACTCAGCATGCATGCACCCCTGGTATAATTCTTGTTTAAATGTTTGGTAAAATTTACTAGCAAAGCTATCTGGTCTTCAGTTTTATTTCATTAGAAAATTTTTGATTACTGATACAACCTCATTGCCAGTAATTGGTTTATTCAGATTTTCTATTTCTTCCTGATTCAGTCTTGCATATTTCTAAGAATTTTTCCATTTCTCCTTGGTAGCCCACTTCATTGGTATATAACTGTTAATAGTAGCCTTTTATGATTCTTTGTATTTCTGTGTTATCATTTGTAATGTTGCTATCCTGAGAAAAGTATTTTATATTGGAGAATAGTTGATTAAGAATATTGTGTTAGTTTCTGCTTTATAGCAAAGGTGTTTCAGTTTTGCATATACTTGCATCTATTCTTCTTCAGATTCTGTTCTCATTTAGGCTATTACAGAATATTGAGCAGAGATGCCTGTGCTAGACATTATGTCTTTTTTGTTTATCTTTTAAATATTGAAGTGTGTACATGTCAATGAAAAAACTCTCAAGGTATCCTTCTCCATGACAGTTAAACTTTGGTGACCATAATTTCAGGGCTTCCCAGGTGGCACTAGGGGTAAAGAACCCACCTGCCAATGCATGAGATATAAGAGACACAGGTTCAATCCCTGGGTTGAGAATGTTCCCTGGAGGTGGGCACGGTAACTCACTCCAGTGTTCTTGCCTGGAGAATCCCATGGACAGAGGAGAGGAGTGGGATTGCTGGATGATATGATAGACTATTTTTAGTTTTCTTAAGGAAGCTCCATACTGTTCTCCATAGTGACTGCAATGATTTTCATTTCCACCAACAGTATAGGGGGGGTTCCCTTATCCCCACATCCTTTCCCAGCATTTATTGTTTGTAGACATTTTGATGATGGCTATCTGACTGGAGTGAGATGATATCTCAGTGTGGTTTTGATTTTCATTTCTCTAATAATTAGACATATGAGCACCTTCCATGGAATTCTCAAGGCAAGAGTACTTAAGTGGTTTGCCATTCCCTTCTCTGGTGGACCACGTTTTGTCAGAACTCTCCACCATGACCCGTCCGTCTTGGGTGGCCCTACAAGGCATGGCTCATAGTTTCATTGAGTTAGATAAGGCTGTGGTCCATGTGATCAGTTTGATTAGTTTTCTGTGATTGTGGTTTTCATTCTTTCTTCCCTCTGATGGATAAGGGTGAGAGGCTTATGGAAGCTTCCTGATGGGCGAGACTGATTGTGGGGGAAACTGTGTCTTGTTCTGATTTACTGAGCCATGCTCAGTAAATAAATTTTCTATTGGTGGGCAAGGTTGTGTTCCCTCCATGTTGTTTTAACTGAGCCCAAAATATGGTGGAGGTAATGAAGATAACGGTGACCTCCTTCAAAAGGTCTCTTGCACTCACTGCCACACTCAGTGCCCCCGACCCTGCAGCAGGCCACCACCGACCCATGTTTCTGCTGGAGACTCCTGGACACTCATGGACAATTCTGGGTTAGTCTCTTGTAGGGTCACTGCTCCTTTCTCCTGGGTCCTGGTGTGCACAAGGTTTTGTTTGTGCTCTCCAAGAGTCTGTTTCTCCAGGCCTGTGTAAATTCTGGTGGCTCTGTGGTAGGGTTAATGGTGACCTCCCCCAGGAGGGCTTTTGCCATACCTAGGTCTGATGCACCCAGAGGCCCTGCCCCTGCAGCAGGCCACTGCTGACCCATACCTCCACAGGAGACACTCAAACACTCCAAGGCATGCCTGGCTCAGTCTCTGTGGGGTCTCCTGGTGCGCACAAGGTTTTGTTTGAGCCCTCCGAGTGTCTCTGGTGGGTATGGAGTTTCATTCTAAATGAAATTTTGCCCCTCCTACCCTTGGTGGGGCTTCTCCTTTGCCCTTGGGCATGGGATATCTTTTTTGGTGGGATCCAACATTCTCCTGTTGATGGTTGTTCAGCAGCCAGTTGCAATTTTGGAGTACTCACAGGAGAAGATGAGCACATGTCCTTCTACTCTGCCATCTTGTAGTCATGAAATTAAAAGACACTTGCTTCTTGGAAGAAAAGCCACGCCCAACCTAGACAGCATATTAAAAAGCAGAGACATTGCTTTGCCAACAAAGGTCTGTCTAGTCAAACCATGGTTTTTGCAGTAGTAATGTACGGATGTGAGAGTTGGACCATAAAGAAAGCTGAGCACTGAAGAATTGATGCTTTTGAACTGTGGTGTTGGAGAAGACTCTTGAGAGTCGCTTGGACAGCAAGGAGATCCAACCAGTCCAACCTAAAGGAAATCAGTCCTGAATATTCATTGGAAGGACTGTTGCTGAAGCTGAAACTCCAATGCTTTGGCCACCTGATGTGAAGAGCTGACTCATTTGAAAAGACCCTGATGCTGGGAAAGATTGAAGGCGGGAGGAGAAGGGGACGACAGAGCATGAAATTGTTGGATGGCATCACTGACTCGATGAACATGAGTTTGAGAAAGCTTTGGGAGTTGGTGAGGGACAAGGAAGCCTGGCGTGCTGCAGTCCATGGGGTTGCAGAGTCAGACCTGACTGAGCGACTGAATTGAACTGAACTGAGCACCTTTCATGTGTGCATGTGTGTTTGTTTGTTTTTTGCATCTGTATGTCTTCTGTGGAGAAATGTCTATTTAGATCTTCTGCCCATTTTTTGATTTTTTTTTTATATTGAGCACATGAATAGTTTGCAAATTTTGAAGAATAGTCTCTTGCCAGTCATGTCATTTGCAAATATTTTCTCCCATTCTGTGGACCATCTTTTCATTTTCTTCATGGTTTCCTTTGCTGTGCAAAAGCTTTTGAGTTAATTAAGTCCTATATATTTATTTTTGTTTTTATTTTCTGCACTCTAGGAGACAGACTGAAAAAGATATTGTTGTGACTTATGTCAATGTGTGTTCTACCTAAGTTTTTCCCTAAGAGTTTTATAGTATTCAGTCTTATATTTAGGTCTTTAATCCACTTTGATTTTATTCTTTAAAAAGTGAAATTAGTACATTTTTTAAAACCATATGAATGGTTTTAAAAAATGTACTAATTTCACTTTTTAAATATAGCTTTCCAGTTTTCCCAGCACAACATGTTGAAGAGACTGTCTTTACTTCATTGTAGAGTCTTGCATCCTTTGTCAGACATTACTTTGCCATAGGTGCATGGGTTTATCTCTGGATTTGTGATCACTTTCCATTGATCGATATTTCTGTTTTTCTGCCTGTACCATACTGCTTTGATGATGCTAGCTTTGTAGTATAGTCTGAAGTCAGGGAGCCTGATTCCTCCAGCTCCACTTTTCTTTCTCAAGATTTCTTTGACTATTCAAGATCTCTTGTGCTTCCATACATGCTTATACTTTTAAAGACTTTTGGTTCTTTTTTTTTGGTTCAGTCACTAAATCAAATCCAATTAGTTATGACTCCATGGGCTGCATGCAATGCAACAAGCTCCATTGTCCTTCACTATCTGCCAGAGTTTGCTCAATTTCGTGTTCATTGAGTCAATGTTGCTATCTAATAACCTCATCCTCTGCCACTCCCTTCTCCTTTTGCCTTCAATTTTTCCCAGAATCAGGGCCTTTTCTAAAGAATTGGCTTTCCACATCAAGTGGCCAAATTATTGGAGCTTTAGCTTCCTCATCAGTCCTTCCAATGAACATTCAGGGATGATTTCCTTTAGAATTTACTGGTTTGATGTCTTTGCTCTCCAAAGGACTCTCAAGGGTCTTCTCCAGCACCACAGTTCAAAGGCATCAATTCTTTGGTGCTCAGCCTTTTTTATGGTCCAACTCTCACATCCATACATGACTACTGTAAAAACATAGCTTTGACTGTATGGAACTTTGTTGGCAAATTGATTTCTCTGCTTTTAATATACTGTCTAGGTTTGTCATAGCTTTTCTCAGAAGGAGCAAACATCTTTTAATTTCAAATTTGCAATCGCCATCTGCAGTGACTTTGGAGTCCAAGAAAATAAAATCTATCACTGCTTCCACTTTTTCCCCTTTTATTTGTCCTGAAGTGATGGGACTGGATGCCATGATCTTATTTTTTTGAATGTTGAGTTTTAATGTCAGTTTTTTTTTATTCCCCTTTTTCACCCTCATCAAGAGGTTCCTTAGTTCCTCCTCACTTTCTATTAGAGTGGTATCATCTGAAGTCATGGAGATTGAATTTTCCAACTCCTAGGTTGTTGATCTTTCTGAGGTTGTTGATATTTCTCCTGGAAATCTTGATTCCAGCTTGTGATTCATTCAGCCCAGCACTTCACATGATGTGTTCTGCATATAAGTTAAGAAAGAAGGGTGATAACATACAGCCTTGTCATACTCCTTTACCAATTTTGAACCAGTCAGTTGTTCCATGTCTGATTCTAACTGTTGCTTCTTGACCCACATACAACATTCTCAAGAGACAAGTAAGGTGGCCCTGTATTCCCATCTATTTGAGAATTTTCCACAATTTGTTGTGATGCACACAGTCTAAGGCTTTAGCATAGTCAATGAAGCATATGTAGATTTTTTTTTCTGAAATTCCATTATTCTCTATGATCCATCAGATGTTTGAAATTTGCTCTCTGTTTCCTCTGCCTTTTCTAAATCAAGTTTGTACATCTGGAAGTTCTTGGTTCATATACTGCTGAAGCCAGCTTGAAGGATTTTGAGCATAAATGTGTAATGAGTGTAATTGTCTTATAGTTTGGACATTCGTTTTTGGTTCCAGTTCTGTGAAAAATACCTTTGGTAATTTGATAGGGATTGTATTGACTCTGTAGATTGCTTTCTGTAGTATACTCATTTTGACAATATTGACTCTTCGATCAAGAGCATGGTGCATGCATGCATGCTAAGTCACTTCAGTCGTGTCTAACTCTTTATGACCCAGTGGACTGTAGCCTGACAGGCTCCTTTGTCTATCGGGGTTTTCCAGGTAAGTATACTGGAGCAGGTTGCCGTGCCCTCTTCCAGGGGATTTTCAGACCCAGGGATAAAACCTGTGTCTCCTGTGGTTTCCTCGTTTCAGGTGAATTCTTTACCACTGAGCCACCATGGAAGCCCAAGAATATGGTACCTCTCTCAAATTTTTGTGTCATCTTTGATTTTTTTCATTAGCATCTTATAACTTTCAGAGTACAGGTTTTTTCTGTCTCCTAAGGTAGGTTTATTTCTAGTTATTTTATTCTTTTTGAAGCTATGTAAAATGGAATTATTTTTTAAATTTCTCTTTCTCATTTTTCATTGGTAGAGTATAGAAATTCAAAAGATTTCTCTATTTTTTGTAACCTGTAACTTTGCCCAATTCATTGATGAGCTCTAGCAGTTTTCTGGTAGGATCTTTATGATTTTCCATGTATAATATTATGACATCTATGAACAGGGACAGTTACCCTTCTTCTTTTCCAATTTAGATTATTTTATTTCTTTTTTTTTCTCTGATTGTTGAGGCTAGGACTTCCAAAATTATGTTGAATAAAAGTGGTGGGATTGGATATTCTTGTCTTGTTTGTAATTTTAGAGTAAATGCTTTCAGCTTTTCACCCTTGAGCATGATGTTAACTGTAGGTAAATATTATTATGTTTAGGTATTTGCCCTCTATGCCCACTTTCTGGAGGGTCTATTTTTTATCATAAATGTGTGTTGAATTTTGTCAGAAGCTTTTTCTGCATCTATTGAGATGTTCATATGATTTTTATTCTTGTGGTATATCAAATTGATTGGTTTGCAGATACTGAAAAATCTTTGCATCCCTGGAATAAATCCGTCTTTATGGTTTATTATCCTTTGAATGTATGATTGGATTTGTTTTGTAGTATTTTGTTGAGGATTTTTGCATCTATGCTCACTAGTAATATTTGCGTATAAATTTTCTTTTTTTATTATCATTATTCACCTGCAATCCTCACAAGGTCAGATTAATGACTCCCACAAAGATGGGGGGATTCTTGTTGTCCCATTCATGTTCTCTTTTCTCCTTTGAGTAATCTCTGATTCAGGGGAGAACTCTCCATGTTGTCTCTGCTCACCTAGTGGATGGGGAAGGTAGTCACTTTGCAACTGCTTCTCTTAGCCCTTTAATGTAGTCTGGCTCAGTCTCTCACGTTCATATTCTAGGATTCATTTATTGGTGTCTTTTTCTAGAAAATGTGTTAGTTCTTCTTGTGAAGGAGAACAAAGTCAGGAACAACCTATGTTGCCATCTTGGTGATTCCACTCCCCTGTCTATTTTTTTTAAGTTGTTTAAAGTGGGAGGGTTCAATCTCCTCTGGGAAAGGGAATAGCTACCCTCTCCAGTATTCTTGCCTGGGGAATTCCATGGACAGAGAAGCCTGGTGGGCTATACTCCATGGGGTTGCAAAAGTCAGACATAACTGGGTGACTAAAACTCACTTTCAATGTGGGAGGGAAACTCACTCTTGCTACTTTATTATGACTGGAAATAGAAACCCATGTTTAATATTTGAGCTACTAATTCCACTTCTAAAAGATATCCAAAAAATATACATAAAAATTATAAAATACTTCCACACATAAGGCTGTCTATTGTTATGAAACACAAGGGGAATGTAGAAGTAAATAAGGAATATCCACACATTGGACTACCAAATAAATGCAAAAGAAATGAGGAAAACATCTGTATTTTTTGCTGGAACTATCTTCAGGATATACTGTTAAATGAGAAAAAGTGAGATTAGAGTTTAGTTTTATGCTGCCTTCTGTAAATACAGGGGGTATAAATATCAGTTCATGTTTTCAATATGTAACAATTAAAGAGTAAACGAAAAGCTAATACAAGTATTTATCCATGGGTGAGAGGCAATAGTGTGCAATATAGAGGCGTAGAAATGAGATTTTGGAATGCACTATGTTACATCAATTTTATTTTGCAACAATACAAAATTTTTACATGATTAAAAATAAAATTTAAAAAGCAGTCCCTAGAAATTGAAAATAAATGTGGCAAATAATCTTAACTGCATATTATATATATCTACTACACACAACAATCTCTTCTCACTTCTCCATCATCTTAGTCACACCCTGACAGATCTACCACATCCCTTAACAATAATGACATCTCTACAAATAAAACAAACAAAAAATCTGTATAACAACTGTGGCACAACCACACAGAGAAAACAATTGCTTCAATCGACTGTAGTTTAAAAAATTTTATTGATGACCTAAATAAATATGTCCAGCAACAAGATCCATAAACACAATGTTATTTAAATAATTTTAATTGTATTTTCCTAATCATCATCGTGTTTGGTCACCTGTCTATTTTGTTTATTGGGAATTTGAATATCTTCTTTTATGAGGTGCATATTCAAGTATTTTGCACATCTTTATTGTAGGAGTTTCATTTTTTTCTTATAGATTTGTAGGAGCTCTCTATGCAGTCTAGATCCAATCCTTTTTCATTACTAGAATAGAAAGTATCTTCTTGCTGCCTATGGCTTACTCTTCCACTCACTTTATGTAGCATATGATGGAAGAAATTATTAATCCTAATTTAGTCACATTTGCCAAGTTTTGAAACTTACTGCCAACAATAGTTTTTGCTGTTTAAGAAATCTTTGCTTAATTCATGTCATGATATTTCATATTTTCTCCTAAATATTATTGCCTTATCTTTCATATATAGGTCTGTGTGTGAGTGTGCATTTAATTGTGTCTGACTCTTTGTGACCCCATGGACTGTAGCCCACCAGGCTCCTTTGTCCATGGAATTTTCCAGGCAAGAATACTAGAGTGGGTTGCCATTTTCTGCTCCAGGAAATTTTTCTCAACGCAGGGATTAAACCCATGTCTCTTGTATCCCCTGCATTGGCAGGTGTGTTCTTTACCAACTGATCCCCTGGTAACAGTCCATATGAAATTTATTTTATATATATCTACATTTTAAATCAATTTATTTTAATATTTTCATATAAACTTCTGGCAAACACAAGTCTAGGACCAGGTGGCTTTACAGTGGATTTCTACCAGATATACAGAAAACTAATACCTATCCTCCTGAAGCTATTACAAAAAAATTTAAGAGGAGGAATAGTCCAAATTAATTCTACAAGGCATTATCCTGACACAAAAGCAAAGATACTGTAGCAAAAGAAAATTAAAATCCAATATCTCTGATAAAAATAGGTGCAAATATTTTCAAGAAAGTGCTAGCAAACCAAATCCAATAATATATAAAAAATATCAAACACTTTGATCAAACTGGATTCATTCCAGGGTTACAAAAATAGTGTGACATTTTAAAAGCAAATCAACTAGTGTGATGTACCACATTAACAAAAGGTAGAATAAAAATAACATTATCATCTCAAAAGACACAGTAAAAACACTGGACAAAATTTAACATTCATTTATGATAAAAAATTCTCATTGAAGAGGGTAGAGAGGAAACATCTCAACATAATAAAAGCCAGCATCATACTCAACAATGAAAAGATGTAAGACTTCCCACTAGATTCAAGAACAAGATAAAAATACCCACTCTAAACACGTCTATTTGCTAGGGAAATTAAAACGGAGATAGTCTTGTTCAGATTTCAGAAGCAGGAGGGCAGGCCTCAGACCTTTCTTCTGACCTGCCTGGACATTGCCCAGATTCCATGCTGCCGGTAAGCACAGCAAGGCAAGGAGTACTTTAGATAAGAAAAGGAGTGTGTCTTGGAGTTCTTGAGTGCCTAGAGGTCTGGCCCACCACTCAGGGCTTAATAAAATCCTATGACTCACAAGATAAACAGCATTGTAACAAGATTAAAGTAAAACCAGAGCTGCATCTTTGCCTGAAAACTGATAATGATATCAGTTTGTGACCTGGGGTTATAAGTGGGAACCCTTGAAACTGCAGTTTGAAGTTTCACCTGTGGAGGAGACACATTGCCTGGGACCTTTTCCCAATTGGGACTCCAGATTTCTGTTAATCTGGATGTTGATTGGCCCAATTTGGTGATATATGTACTGTTATTATTTCCTATTGTTTCTATTCCTCTTCCTTTAATGATCATATATTGAAATTAAGTCAAAGAATCCTCTATTAAATACTGAAATTGTTTACTGTGTGTAATGAGTGGTTTCTTTTGGTAATAATTCATTTATTTATTTTTGGCTGCACCAGGCTCCTCTCCAGCAACAGTGTGGCCTGTTCCTGGCCAGCCTCTACCTCCACCACTGCGACTGCCTTGACTCAGGAAGCCAGGAGTGCTTTGAACAGTGGGCCACATTGCTGCTCCCCCTTGTCAGGATGTGGAACCAGGCTCCTAGGCGGGGGCTGTGGAAAGGGCATGGTGGCCAGCTGACTGGGTCTTCCCAGGTGGTGCAAGGAGAGGCCAGACTGCCCCACCTCCACCGGACTGCATCAACCTGCCCAGCTTCTGTTAATGAATTTTTTGAATGTGAAACAAAAGTAAAACTCTTGCAAACACTATTTTAAATAGCATTGGAAGTAATAGCCACAGCAGTCAGACAAGAGAAAGAAATAAAATGAATCCAAATTGGAAGACAAAACTGTAACTATTAGGAGATGACATGATACTTTGTAGAGAGAGCCCTAAAGCCTCCAGTCAAAAAATGTTAGGACTCATAAATTAATTTAGCAGGATTGAAAGATGCAAAACTGATATACAGAAATCTGTTGCATTTCTATACATTAATAATAAAATATTAGAAGTATCAAATTTTAAAAATCCAGTTTAAAATCACATCAGAAAGAATGAAGCAACAAAAAAGAATTCCCTAAGGAGGTGAAAGACCTATACTCTGAACAGTATAGAAAATTGATGAAGTAATTTGAAGATGCTATAATGAAATGGAAAGGCATCCAATGTTCTTGAAATGGAAGGATTCATGTTTTTAAAATGTTCATACTATCCAAAGTAATCTACTGATTTAATGGAATCCCTATCAAAATATCCATGACATTTTTCACAGAAGTATAACAAATAATCTTAAAATTCAGATGGAACTACAAAAGACACAGAATTGCAAAATGAACTTGAGAAAAGGGGAGAAAATTGGAGTTATAACCCTCCTGAGCTACAGAATATAAAACAAATGTCTAGTAATCAAAATAGCATGGTACTGGCACAAAAGCAAATGTATAGATCAATTGAACAGAATACAGAGCCCAGAAGTACCCATGCACCAATGGTCAACTAATCCATGACAAAGTAGGCAAGATTATAAAATGGAAAAAAAGAGTGTCTCTTCAACATGTGGTGTTAAAAAAACCTGGACAGCGGGGCGAGGGAGACAGAGAGCTGAGCTCCGGATGCTTCCACCGCCGCCGCCACCGCGGAGAGCATGAGAGCCAAGGAGCATCTGAGAGACCCAGAGCCCTTGCACTGGCCGCTGCCAAGACCTCTGCCCTAACCTTGGCCAGCAGGAGCCGCGGCAACCCCTCCTCTCCCCTCCTCACTTTCCCGGCCGGCGACTGAGCCGGAGCCTGTGGCTGGGGGGCAGGGAAGTGCCATGCTATTTTGATTACTAGACATTTGTTTTATATTCTGTAGCTCAGGAGGGTTATAACTCCAATTTTTCTCCCCTTTTCTCAAGTTCATTTTGCAATTCTGTGTCTTTTGTAGTTTCCATCTGAATTTTTAAGATTATTTGTTATACTTCTGTGAAAAAATGTCATGGATATTTTGATAGGGATTCTATTAAATCAATAGATTACTTTGGGTAGTATGAACGTTTTAAAAAAATGAATATGAATCATTCCATTTCAAGAACATTGGATGCCTTTCCATTTCAGTATAGAATCTTCAAATTCCTTCATCAATTTTCTATACTGTTCAGAGTATAGGTCTTTCACTTTCTCAGGGAACTCGTTTTCTTGTTGCTTCATTCTTTCTGATGCTATGCAGGGGGCCATAACATCTCGACCCTGGAGTGTATGAGCTGGGGCTCCAAGCTAGGCAAACGACCCCCGACGGGGTGGGGGTGGGGGCGGGGACCCGTGCGTAGCGGCGACCGGGCCGCAGAGACAGCAGGACCCGCGCCGCAGTCCTTTCCTTCCCTCCCCTCTGCCCTCTACCCCCTCGAGTGTCTTCTTTCTCTGCCAGTCGCCCGACTCCCGGCTTCTTGGCTTGACTCAGGGAGGAGTTCTTAGAGCCCCCTCCCTGCCCCAGCCCTGAGGGCGGCGGGGCAGGGGCGGGTGTTGGGGGCGGGGGACCCGGGGGACCGGCCGCAGCCTCCGCCCAGAAGAAACTTTATAAAACAAAAATCTGGAGCCTCCCAAACGTGACTGTTGGGGAGAGTGGCCTGAGACCGGCAGAAAACCCAGCCTGAAGAGACCCAGGAAGAGGAAAAGAGGAGGTAAGCGGGGCCCCAGCTGCCTCTGCGGAAGAGACCCGGGTGGCCCGGCTTGGTGATCCCAGGCCCGCTTCTTGCTCAGTAAGGCACGGGAGCTGCTGCGGCTGCCACCTCGGTCCCAAGGAGGACAGGAAGCACCCCACTTTCTCAGTGCCACTGGTTCTTCTCTAAAGTGGAGTCTCAACCATCAGTGAGACTTTTAAAAGGCTATTAAATATTTGGAATACTTCCTTAGGATAAATTGGCAGAAGTGGGTCAGAGGAATGTGAAAACCTTAGAAGTAGCAAGCTGGCTTCCGGAAATGAATCAGAAACTGCTCTCTGTGGGCAGCAAAAGACGACAAACTGGAGGCTCTCTGAGAGGTAACCCTTCCTCAAGTCAGGCAGATGAGGAGCAGATGAATCATGTGGTGGAAGAGGAACAGCAGCAGCAGCAGCAGCTCAGACACCAAGAGGTGGAGCACACTCTGAAGAATGGTGAAGTCGTTGGAGCAGAACCTAGACCTAGACACCAAAATGATTCCCAGCAAGGACAGTTGGAAGAAAACAATAACTGGTTTATTTTGGTAAATGAGGACTCCTCCGGAAACCAGGAAGAACAAGAGGAAAAGGAAGAACATGCTGGTGAACAAGATGAGGAGGATGAGGAAGAAGAAGTGGACCAGGAGAGTGATGATTTTGATCAGTCTGGTGACAGCAGCAGGGAAGATGAACATATACATAGTAACAGTGTCACAAATCCTAATAGTATTGTGGACCTGCCTATTCACCAACTCTCCGCCCGATTCTATACAAAGACAACAAAAATGAAAAGAAAGTTGGACCATGGTTCTGAGATCTGCTCTTTTTATTTGGGAAAGCAACCATGCAAAGTCTCAGAATATACAAGTACCACTGGGCTTGTACCATGTTCACCAACACCAACAACTTTTGGAGACCTGAGAGCAGCCAATGGTCAAGGGAATTACATGGAATTACATCTGTGCAACCACCTTTAGGCCTCCAGGAATGGTTGAAAATGTTTCAGAGCTGGAGTGGACCAGAAAAATTGCTTGCTTTAGATGAACTTATTGATAGCTGTGAACCAACCCAGGTAAAACAGATGATGCAAGTGATAGAATCCCAGTTTCAATGAGACTCCATTTCCTTGCTCCCTAAAGAGCTGGCACTTTATGTGCTTTAATTCCTGGAACCCAAAGACCTGCTACAAGCAGCTCAGACTTGTCTCTACTGGAGAATATTGGCTGAAGACAACCTTCTCTGGAGAGAAAAATGCAAAGAAAAGGGTATGATGAACCATTGCACATCAAGAGAAGAAAAGTAATAAAATCAGGTTTCATTCATAGTCCATGGAAAAGTGCATACATCAAAAACAGTGCAGAATTGATATTAACTGGAGGCGAGGCGAACTCAAGTCTCCTAAGGTGCTGAAAGGACATGATGGTTACGTGATCACATGCTTACGGTTTTGTGGTAACTGAATAGTTAGTGGTTCTGATGACAACAATTTAAAAGTTTGGTCAGTAGTCACAGGAAATTGTCTGAGGACATTAGTGGGACACACAGATGGAGTATGGTCATCACATATGAGAGACAATATCATCATTAGTGGATCTACAGATTGGACTCTCAAAGTGTGGAATGCAGACATGGGAGAATGTATACACACCTTATATGGTCATACTTCCACTGTGCGTTGTATGCATTTCCATGAAAAAAAAGAGTTGTTAGCAGTTCTCGAGATGCCACCCTTAGGGTTTGGGATATTGAGACAAGCCAGTGTTTACACATGTTGATGGGTCATGTAGCAGCAGTCTGCTGAGTTCAATATGATGGCAGGAGTGTTTTGAGTGGAACATATGACTTCATGGTGAAGGTGTGGGACCCAGAGACATTACTTTGCCAACAAAGGTCTGTCTAGTCAAGGCTATGGTTTTTCCAGTGGTCATGTATGGATTTGAGAGTTGGACTATAAAGAAAGCTGAGCACTGAAGAATTTATGCTTTTGAACTGTGGTGTTAAAGAAGACTCTTGAGAGTCTCTTGGACTGCAAGGGAATCCAATGAGTTCATCCTAAAAGAAATCAGTCCTGAATATTCATTGGAAGGACTGACATTGAAGCTGAAACTCCAATACTTTGGCCACCTGATGTGAAGGACTGACTCATTTGAAAAAAACCCTGATGTTGGGAAAGATTGAAAGTGGGAGGAGAAGGGAATGACAGAGGATGAGATGGTTGAATGGCATCACCGACTCAGTGGACATGAGTTTGAGTAAACTCCAGGAGTTGGTGATGGACAGGGAGGCCTGGCATGCTGCAGTCCATGGGGTGGCAAAGAGTTGGACAAGACTGAGTGACTGAACTGAACTGATTTCTTGGAATATCTCTGGACCTGTTGTGGGCAGTGTGAGATCAGCTCAGGTTCAGATTTGGCCTTACTCCAATTTGTACTTGCTTCCAGAGTCAAAAATGGCCCCCATAGTCCACAGTCTCAGGATAATTGTGGGGATTTAATCTGCTTCACCTGTGGCTGCTGGAGTTAATTCCCTTCTTCTTTGGTCACACAGCCACTGGTATTCTGCTTTAGTTTTGTGCCTGCCTCTGCTTGTAGAGCACCTTCTGGTTTCTCCTCACTGCCCAGACAAGGAATGAGGCTTATTACAGCTAATTTGCTCAGCCAAGTGGGTAGAGGTGATATGACAGCCACAATTAGGATGTACTAGGGACTGCATGTGGCATTAGATACCTGCCCGATTTTTTTACAGTCTGAAGGAGGTTGTGCACTTCCCTCAAGGAATTGGCCTAGAGTCTTGGGTCCCTAGGTTGATCCAAGCTGATACGGCTCCTAGCAAGATGTGAGCCCTGTGCCCACTCACAGCTTGGTGGCAGTTGCCACCTCTGGGGTCAGGACTGTAGTGACGGCATTTTGCCCACTACCTCAGGCACTCTCCCTTAGTTTGGCAATGACTACTGGCTTATGTTTCCCCATCTGAGATAGTAAACTGCCGTTGAATCTAGTCCCATCACTGGTGCTCCTGCCGGCTTTGTTGGCCACCACTGGGGGCACAGCCGCTCTTTGCAAAAGTGTGGTATTAGAATGTACCAGCAGCAATGGTCTCTTGCCTCTGGGAGGTCCAGGCTTTTCTCTGGATTCCTTCAGCTGTGTCACACTAGCCCCCTCAGAGTATCTTCATGGGAGTCAACTACAGTCCTCTCCCTGGGCCCAACCCCCAAATCCTGAGCCTGAGCACCCAGCTCCCACTCACTGAGCATGTAAGCCTTTTCTTGACTGGGAAGTGCTGTTCATTGTGAATTCTTTCTGTTTTGCCTTCTGAGCACCTGTTTCTGCCTTCCCCACTGAAATTCCCAAGTTCTTTCCTATCCCCACCCATGTTGGGGTCTGTGAGTGGGTGGAAACTTTTCAGGACTCCCTTCTGGGAGCGCAGGTCTCTGTCCTAAAATCTTTTATCTCTCTCTTTTTTTAATCTTCATCTTTTGCCCTTCCTCATTCTAAGGAGATTGGCTTGCCTTTTTGAAGTCTGGGTTCTTCTGCCTTCAGAAGGTGTTCTATAGCTGTTGCATATGCAGATGAAGTTTTGATGTCTTTGTGGAGAGGGAGATAATCTCCCTATCTTATTCCTCCACCATCTTGGAAGTTCCCTCTAGTTGTATTCTTGATGTACTTGTCTGTAGACTTTTTAATGATCGCCATTACGACTGGAGTGAAGTGATTTTCATTGTAGCTTTGATTTGCAATTCTCTAATAATTAATAACCTCAGATATGCAGATGACACCACCCTTATGGCAGAAAGTGAAGAAGAACTAAAGAGCCTCTTGATGAAAGTGAAAGAAGAGAGTGAAAAAGTTGGCTTAAAGCTCAACGATCAGAAAACTAAGATCATGGCATCTGGTCCCACCACTTCATGGGAAATAGATGGGGAAACAGTGGAAACAGTGTCAGACTTTATTTTTTGGGGATCCAAGATCACTGCTGATGGTGATTGCAGCCATGAAATTAAAAGATGCTTACTCCTTGGAAGGAAGGTTATGGCCAACCTAGATAGCATATTTAAAAGCAGAGACATGACTTTGCCAACAAAAGTCCGTCTAGTCAAGGCTATGGTTTTTCCAGTGGTCATGTATGGATGTGAGAGTTGGACGGTGAAGAAAGCTGAGTGCCAAAGAATTGATGCTTTTGAACTGTGGTGTTGGAGAAGACTCTTGAGAGTCCCTTGGACTGCAAGGAGATCCAATCAATCCATCCTAAAGGAGATCAATCCTGGGTGTTCATTGGAAGGACTGATGAAGCTGAAACTCCAATACTTTGGCCACTTCATGTGAGGAGTTGACTCATTGGAAAAGACCCTAATGCTGGGTAGGATTGGGGGCAGGAGGAGAAGGGGACGACAGAGGATGAGATGGTTGGATGGCATCACCGACTCGATGGACATAGGTTTGGGTAGACTCCGGGAGATGGTGATGGAGAGAGAGGCCTGGCATGATGCAATTCATGGGGTCACAAAGAGTCCGACACGACTGAGCGACTGAACTGAACTGAATAATTAGCAATATTGAACATCTTTTCATGTGTCTATATGTTTTCTTTGGGAGAAGAAATGTTTATCCCTTCTCCTTTAAATTTCCCCTGAGAAGGGGAAACACAGACGAACTTTGGAGGAGTGAATATGGATGGAGAAGTAGATCCTTGTATTGATAATTGTGGGAGTTTGCTGCTCAGATCTCGCTTGGAGATCCTGTTGTGAGCAGTGTAGTCACTTGACAGTTTCTAGCTGTTGCAAATTTGAAATCCACCAGTGTGAAATCTGTGTCCACACTCTCATTAGACTGCTCCCAGTCAGTAATTTAGCACCATGGAAGCACTAAGGCAAGGATATTCCTGCCCAACACAGAATCCTGTGCTCCGCATTACCTTAGTTGAAACTTTCTCTGAACTACAGTGCAGTGTGGCTCTTCCTACTCACCTCTCCTTTTTTTCCTTTTTCCTTTCACAGCAGTCAAAACTGCATAGTAGTTTGAAGGCTCTCCCCACCTACTCCTGCTCCCCTTTTCCTTTACTTCTCACCAGTGTTTCCTTCAATAAGTCTTCTATACTTCTCATTATATTTTAGCATTTGATTCCTTGTGAGTTCCTGGGGCTTTAGGGGAGAAGGCCAGAGGGACATTTAAGGTGTAGGGTAAACAATATAGGTGCCATTTACCAACTCTTTTGAAAGTATTTTATCGAAAAATATGCCTTGATTTGTGCATGCTAGCTGAATATAAGCACGGGGTCTGAACTTCATTCTTGTCCCTCGTTGATATTCCTCTTTTATTGGTAGGTTTATTTATGTGAATATATGTGTAAATATATATTCATCTGAATTATATATATGTGTGTGTGTATATATATATATTCTCTCACCCTTTTAAAAAATACTATAGCTCATACACCATATACTCTCTTCTGCACCTTGATTTTTTCATTTATATTTATACTGGACATCTTTTCATCTCACTGCATAGAGAGGTAAATTTCTTTTTCACATCCATATGACATTTCCCTGAGAAGTACTTTTAATATATCAACTAATTACTTATTGATAGATGATTGGATTGTTTCTAAACTTTCTATATTTACAATATCTAAATGAAAAACCTTTCACGTGTCATTTAGGGCATGTGTAAATTTATAAAATGGTCTATAAAAATGACACCTATTTAAGAATTGGATTTGAAACCTAGTAATTTCTAAGAGAAAATGAAAGTCAATACAATAATAAAAAGACAGAAAGCAGACTGGGAAAAGTGAAGGGAGTCACCAAATTTTTATCTGTCTGTGGCCACCATCAGGTGGCCAAAGTATTGGAATTTCAGCTTCGGCCTCAGTCCTTCCAATGAACATCCAGGACTGATTTCCTTTAGAATTGACTGGTTGGCTCTCCTTGCAGTCCAAGGGATTCTCAAGAGTCTTCTCCAACACCACAGTTCAGAAGCATCAATTCTTCTGTGCTCAGCTTTCTTTACAGTCCAACTCTCACATCCATACATGACTACTGGATAAACAATAGCTTTGACTAGATGGACCTTTGCTGGCAAAGTAATGTCTCTGCCTTTTAATATGCTGTCTATGTTGGTCATATCTTTTATTCCAAGGAGCAAGCATCTTTTAACTTCATGATAGCTTTGACTATATGGAACTTTGCTGGCAAAGTAATGTAAGCTGTCTAGATTGGTCATAGCTCTTCTTCCAAGAAGCAAAGGTCTTTTAATTTTGTGGCTGCAGTCACCATCTACAGTGATTTTGGACCCCAAGAAAATAAATTATTTCACTGTTTTCATTGTTTCCCCATCGATTTGCCATGAAGTGATGAGCTTTTTCACTCTCTTCTTTCACCTTTGTCAAGAGGCTCTTTAGTTCCTCTTTGCTTTCTGCCATAAGGGTGGTGTCATCTTCACATCTGAGGTTATTGATATTTCTTCTGGTAATCTTGATTCCACTTTGTGCTTCATCTAGCCCAGCATTTCACATGATGTACTCTGCATATAAGTTAAATAAGCAGGGTGATGATATGCAGTCTTGCTGTACTCCTTTCCCAATTTTGAACCAGTCCACTGTTCTGTGTCCGGTTCTAACTATTGCTTCTTGACTTGTATACAGGATTCTCAGGAGGCAGGTAAAGTGTTCTGGTACTCCCATCTCTTTAAGAATTTTCCATAGTTTGTTGTGATCCACACAGGTGAAGTCTTTAGTGTAGTCAACTAAGCAGAAATAAATATTTTTTTCTGGAATTATCTTGCTTTTTCTATTATCCAACAGATATTAGCAGTTTTATCTCTGGTTCCTCTGCCTTTTCTAAATCCAGCTTGTACATTTGTAAGTTCTCAACTCACATACTGTGGAAGCCTAGCTTGAAGAATTTTGAGCATTGCCTTGCTAGCATGTGAAATGAGTACTATTGTGTGGTAGTTAGAGCATCTTTGGCATTGCTCTTCTTTGGGACTGAAATGAAAACTAACCTTTTCCATTCCCGTGGCCACTGCTGAGTTTTCCAAGTTTGCTGGCATATTGAGTGCACCACTTTGACAGCATCGTCTTTAGGATTTGAAGTAGCTCAGCTGGAATTCCATCACCCCCACTAGCTTTTTTGTAGTGATGCTTCCTAAGGTCCACTTGGCTTCACACTCCAGGATGTCAGTCTGTAGGTGACTGATCAGACCATTGTGGTCATTAAGATCTTTCTTTTTATAGTTCTTTCTGTGTATTCTTGACACTTCTTAAATCTCTTCTGTTTCTGTTAGGTCTATACCATTTCTGTCCTTTATTGTGCCCATCTTTGCATGAGCTACTCAGTTCATGTTTTTTTTATTGTAGCAGCCTGAACAGATTGTCTTTTCGTATGTATGTCTATATGCATGCATGCATGTATCATTCTTCCACATCCATTTCCTCTCTCCAGAAGGAATATGAAAAGTATATTCATAGGAATTTGTATAATTATTGATAAGCATGTTTTATCCTCCTAGGGTCACTTGCAGTTTATCATTAAATAAAATAATAAACTAAAGAAATAATTTCTAAAGATAAAAGATTGCATTTGGAATTTTGTTTATGTATGTGGGTGGTGGGGATTATGATCTACATATATCTCTGTTTATTTTAATTGTGTGAAAGATCTGGTTCCTTCCATTTTCTTAATATAAAGTAAAACAGAAATTTAACAGAACACATAAGAGAATCCCAAAGAACATTGCTGTTACAACCTGAACACAGAAGTAGCTTCCAAAGTGAAGTGGTGTAAAATGCTGCAAAACTTTGTCTTGAGTAGATCAGGCTTTTAGTAAATAAATCACATACCTCTATACATCACCTTTATAAATTACATGTAAAAAATCAACTCCTGGTGCTCACAGAAGACTTGTTTTTATTTATTACAGTTCCACAGAAGTAGAAATGCTCATTTGAGAGTAGCTATTGTTAACTGTGGTAAGGCCATTCTGTGAAATGAAGTGCTCAGTTGTTCCTTAAAGCAGCTTATGAATCCATTTTGCTTCAGGCTGAGGAATAAAGTAGAAAAAAGATTAAAATAAATAGTAGCATTTAAAAAAAGCTACTAATTATAGAGAGTTCCTGGTGTGTTAAAGACCACAATGAAACACACAAGTGGAAACGAACTTGGATATAATTTTTATGTTTTCTTATTAAAAATGTAGATCCTTGGATCCCATCTCAGAGTTACCAAGTAAAAGCCTGAGAAGGGAGTCAGCAACAGCATGTTTAATAATTCCTCTGCATGATCCTAATGTTCACTGAAAGATGTGAAGTACTGAATACTAGTCCAACCACCAGCATTTGTGTAGGAACCAAGTCCTAAGCAGTGTTACATTATGAACACAACTACTTTAATGGACTAGGACTTCAAAAATTGATAAGATAAAAACACAAAATTACATTTAAAATACTGATAGTCTCTCTAAATTTCACCACATTAATACAAGTGTTTTCACATTGCACATTATTGTCTATTGTTTGTAGAGTAGTTGCAAATTTCATCTAGTTGCAAACCTATAGTATTTTCCTCTACATTCTCCCTTAACATTATAGTATAAACTTAACCCTCTAAACTCAAGGTCTCACAACTAGTATTTCAATGAATAAATACTATGTTTTATATTTTTAGTAAGCCAATCTTCTAATTTTCTACATTTAGTTTAATTCCAAAATTTTTGTCTTATAAACAGTATTGCAATTATCATCTTTATGCCCAGAGTTTTTTTTTTCCTTCTGTTGACTTGTTTTTATTACAATACATTTTTACTAATGGGGTTACTGAATCAAATAGTACCATCCCATTTGTGACTCTTCCTACATAGTCCTATATAGATCAAGAGGAAATTTAACCAGTTTCTGTTGTTCATCTTTTGCCATCAGCAGTGAATTAATGGTATAGAATATATAGATATACATATATCTGTATATCTTACTTGGAACTGTTGAGGCTTCAGAATAGTGGTGTGTTTTATTCATTTATTTACAATTCAGAGGATAGTAGTAGAATTTTTTCCATACATAAAAGAGTTTTGGGAGTGTTCAGAAAATGGAACTTTGCCTAAGGAAGGCAGATCATGGAATTAGAGCTTATTCTTGACAGTCAGACATCAGCAAGAAGACATCAAAACTAATGGTGAGTGAGGGGAAAGGGTAGATTAGTTGCACACTTAGAGCAGAGCTAAGCAGCAGTGTATCAACACAGTTATATAACAGGTAAAAAGAAATATCTTGAAACTATATAATTTTTTTTAAATCAAAGAATCATCATGGAACAACTCAGTACTTTGTTCATCTTCAATTTATTTATAGTTTAGTATTTCTTAAAAAGAAAACTGAAACTGTAGTAGAGGTATCAAAATTTTCTATTGCTGCTTTTATGCCCTTAGCCTTGCATTATGCTTACTATGCCTGTTGCCAACTCTGTGTCACTCCCATCAACCACTTTATCTGCCTCCTGGTCTGGAAATTTTGTTTCTTCCTTCAGTTAATATCATCTTTCAATGTCATACTCATATTCCATTTCATGATGCAATTTCATAGACTGGTTCTGGTATTAACTAGTTGGGTATTCTTGGATAGAAACTTCTCCCCGTTGCGTTTGCCTTTCAAAAATCTTATCTTTCATGACCCAGTTCATATATCACTTTTTCACTCTTGTTGAATGAGTGAATAAGTTAATTCATAAACTGCAGACTAAAAATTCATACTATCTAGTACTATCTGGAGTTTTAAAAATGCCCAGCAATTCTTTCATACATTTGTTGCTAATTTCTAATAAATGACAAATTAATTGATTTATTAAATTAATATTGAGTGCCAGCCACTCTCTTGGACATATAAGCAAAGAGTTTTTGTCTTCACAGAGCTTACTTTTTACCAAAGGATATGCAAAATAAACATAACAAATAAGCAAATTATATAGTGGAAGGTAGCAAATATAGGAAAAAAAAGTAGATGAGGTGAGGAATAGCATGCAGTAGTGAGGATTGTTGCAATTTTAAATTGTATGATTAGATTAACCTCACTGAAAAATTGATATTTGAACAAATATTTGAAGAGAGAATTAACCACATAGAAATCTGAGGAAATAAGATTCTAGGTTGAAGAGTGGATCTGTGCAAAGTCCTATTCCTGGGATGTATGAAAGGATACCAGTATGGTTTCATCAGACTGATGAAAAGGTGAGATAAGAGAGAACAGAAAGTCAGGTTATATAGGATCTTATTGGCAATTGTAAGCATTTTTACATTCATTCTAAGTGAAATTAAGTACTAGAGTTTGTTGTTGTTCTCACCTTTTGTTTCATTAGATTTAATTTAACTTTGTTAATTCTAAGTATACATTTTAATAAACTTTATCAATTAAATGAAGCTCAATAAATTGCATCAATGTTGAGGATATGAAGAGGAAAAATTAGAAGCAAGAGATATCTTAGAAGGCTACTGCAGTAATAAAGGAGAAAAATAATAGTGATGAGGACTAGGCTGGTAGCAATGTTGTTCACAAGTGGTCAGATTTTAGCTATATACTGAGTCGACAAGATCCAAGAAGGATTGTGAAAGAAAAAGAATTAAGATATTTCTAATGAATCACAATCTTATTCTTGATCTTCAAGAAAATGTGTCTTGAGAATTTACTGTTTCCTTTCAGTCTTTGATAGATAGCTATTATCAAGATAAGGGAATTCTCTATTCCTTTTTATATTGGTGTTTTCATCTTAAGTAAATGCTGAAATTTATCAAATACTTTTCCAAAGACCTACAATTCCAGTTCTCAAGAATAAAGTAGATGAGTAAAGAACATAAAGATGGAAAGTTTGTGTGGTATTTTGACCGTTTCTATTCTCTGGGAGCTTCCCAGGTGGCTGAGTGGTAAAGAATCTGCCAGCCAAGCAGGAGACAGAAGTTCAGTCCTTGAGTCAGGAAGATCCCCTGGAGAAGAAATGGCAACTCACACCAGTATTCTGGCTTGGGAAATCCCATGGACAGAGGAACCTGCTGGGCTATAGTCCATTTGCCATGAAAACCATAGCTTTGATATAGGGTCTGGATGCCATGATTCTAGGTTTCTAATTTTGAGTTTTAAGCCGGTTTTTTCAGTCTACTCTTTCATCATCATTAAGAGGCTCTTTAGGTCTTCTTCACTTTCTGCCATTAGGGTGGTGTGTCATCTGCGTATCTGAGGTTGTTGATATTTCTCCTGGTAATCTTGATTCCAGCTTGTAACTCATCCAACCTGGTATTTTGAATAATGTACTCTGAATCTGGAAGTTCTTGGATCATGTCCTATTGAAGCCTAGCTTGAAGGATGTTTAGCATAACCTTGCTAGCATGTGAAATGAGTGCAATTGTACAGTAGTTTGAACATTATTTGGCATTTCCCTTCTTTGGGGTTGGAATGAAAACTGACCTTTTCCAGTCCTGCGGCCACTACTGAATTTTCCAAATTTGCTGACATATTGAGGGCAGCACTTTAATTGCATCATTTTTTAGAATTTGAAAGAAGTAGGGTGACAATATACAGCCTTGTGGTACTCCTTTCTCAATTTTTTCTGTTGCATCTTGACCTGCATACAAGTTTTTCAGAAGACAGGTAAGGTGGTCTGATATTCCCATCTCTTTAAGAATTTTCCATAGTTTGTCATGAATCCACACAGTCAAAGTCTTTAGCATGGTCAGTGAAGCAGAAGTAGATGTTTTTCTGGAACTCTCTTGCTTTCTCAATGATCCATTGAATGTTAGCCATTTGATCTCTGATTTCTCTGTCTTTTCTAAACCCAGTTTGTACATCTGGAAGTTCTTTGATCATGTCTTATTGAAGCCTAGTTTGAAGGATTTTGAGGATAACCATGCTAGCATGTGAAATGAGTGCATTTGTTCAGTAGTTTGAATACTCTTTGGCATTGCCCTTCTTTGGGATTGCAATGAAAACTGACCTTTTCAAGTCCTATGGCCACTGATGAGTCTTTCAAATTTGCTAACATATTGAGTCCAGCACTTTAATCACATTGTCTTTTAGGATTTTAAATAAGTCAGATGGAAATCCATCACCTCCACTAGCTTTGTTCTTAGTAATGCTTCTTAAGGCCCACCTGAATTCACACTCAAGGATGTCTGGCTCTAGGTGAGTTACCACACCATCATGGTTATCTGTATCATTAATACATTTTTTTGGTATAGTTCTTCTATGCATTCTTGCCAACGTTTCTTAATCTTCTTAATCTCTTCTGCTTTGGTTAGATCCATACCATTTCTGTCCTTTATCATGCCCATCTTTGTATGAAATGTTCCCTTGGTATCTCCAAATTTCTTGAAGAGATTTCTAGTATCCCATTCTATTGTTTTCCTCTATTTTTTGCATTGTTTATTTAAAAAGCCCTTCTTATCTCTCCTTGCTATACTTTGGAAATCTGCATTCAGTTGGGTATATCTTTCTTTTTCTCCTTTGCCTTTCATTTTTCTTCTTTCCCCACTATTTGCAAATTCTCCTCAGACAACCATTTTTCCTTCCTGCAACTTTTTTACCTTTGGGATGGTTTTGGTCACTATCTCTTATAGAATGCTATGAACATCTATCCATAGTTCCTCAGGCACTCTGTCTGCCAGATCTAATTCCTTGAATCAATTTATCACCCCCACTGTATAAATGATTTGACTTAGATCATACATGATTGGCCTAGTGGTTTACACTACTTTCTTCAATTTAAGCCTGAATTTTGCAATAAGGAGCTCATGATCTGAGTCATAGTCAGCTCCTGGTCTTGTTTTTGGTGACTGTATAGAGCTTCTCCATCTTTGGCTGCTAAGAACACAATCAATCTGATATTGGTATTAACCATTTGGTGATGGCCATGTATAATTATCTCTTGTGTTTTTAGAAGAGGGTGTTTGCTGTGACCACTTTTTTCTTTTGACAAAACTGTTAACATTTGCCTTGCTTCATTCTGTACTCCAAGGCCAAACTTCTCTGTTACTCCAGATATCTCTTGACTTCCTAGTTTTTCATTCTAATCCCCTGTGAAGAAAAAGACATCCTTTTTTTTTTTTTTGGTGTTAGTTCTAGAAGTTTGTCTAGAAGTTTAGTTCTTGTGGGTCTTCAGAAAACCAGTCAACTTCAGTTTCTCCAGCATCAGTGGTTGGGGCATCAACTTGTATTACTATGATAATAAATGTTTTGCCTTGGAAACAAACCAAGATCATTCTTTCATTTTTGAGATTGCATCCAAATATGCTATCTCAGACTATTTTGTTGACTATGGTGGTACTCTATTTCTTCTAAGGGATTATTTCCCACAGCACTAGATATAATGGTCATTTGAATTAAGTTCACTCAATTCTGTCCATTTTAGTTCACCGATTCCTAAGATGGCAATGTTCAGTCTTGCCATTTCCTGCTTCACCACGTTCAATTTACCTTCGTTCACAGACCTACCATCTCAGGTTCCTATGCAATATTGTTCTTTACAGCATCAGACTTTCCTTTCACCATCAAAGTCACAGCAGAGCATCATTTCTGCTTTGGCCCACCCAATTCATTGTTTCTGGAGATATTAGTAACTGTCCTCCACCCTTCCCCAGTAGCATACTGGATGTCTTCCAACTTGGAGGACTCATCTTCTGGTGTCATATCTTTTTGTCTTTTCATACTGTTCATGGGGTTCTTGTGGAAAGAATACTAGTGTAGTTTGCCATTTCCTCCTCAAGTGGATCACGTTTTGTAAGAACTCTTCACTCTGACGTGCCCATCTCAAGTGGCTCTGCATGGCATGACTCATAACTTCACTGAGTTATGCAAGTTCTCTTGTCATGACAAGGTTGTGAACCATGAAGGGGAGCTTCAAGAAAGGGGATGAGTGAAAGATGTGCTGCAGGCATTTTCATTTCCTGTGGGGAGATCTTATGTTTTACAACAGAAGTAGACATGTATCTGTGTATCTGCTTTGTTTAGCTCAGTGTTCGACACAGAATATTTGTTCAAGAAATATTTGTTGACTGATGAAACAAAAAAATGGAGATGGATGATTCTACTGAATACTGAATTTTTCTAAATATATTTAGAATTCTAAATATAAATGAATCTTAATATAAACTTTTAATGTAACTGATAACAAAACCAGAGATTGCTCTGGCAACATCTCAAAGTTCATCAGTCAAATATATGTATTAACTTCCTTACACTGTTATTTTCTTGCTGGATGACTTAACCAAAAGCACAAAATAACTCTTATTTAGTGGTGGAGTTAAGTCTCAAATCCAGTTTTTGTGTTTCCTTCAACTTAGAAGTTGGATGAAAGAAGGAGATAGCCTACAAGAGTGTAGATGAGAAAACAGTCTAGGTATATATATTTGGAAATACACACAGAAAGGTGAAAATTAAAGACATAATAAAAGATAAATGCTTCCAAGTTCAGTGGAAGATAGAAACATAACATAGTAGGATTCAAATATGCAAAAAAAAGCATATCTAATTATTTAATCCATATCTTTATGAGTGGTTGTTGTGTTTCTGGAAGAGGGTGTTTGCTATGACCAGTGCATTCTCTTGGCAAAATTCTGTTAGTCTTTGCCCTGCTTCATTTTGTATTCCAAGGCCAAATTTGCCTGTTACTATACCTGTATATTGTCACTCCTGTATGTTGTAAACTTATTGTATATTGTCACCCTGCTTCTTTAACTTATATGCAGAGTACACCATGCCAAATTTTGAGGCTGGATGAAGCACAAGCTGGAATCAAGATGGCTGGGAGAAATATCAATAACCTCAGATATGCAGATGACACCACCCTTATGGCAGAAAGCGAGGAACTAAAGAGCCTCTTGATGAAAGTGAAAGAGGAGAGTGAAAAAGTTGGCTTAAAACTTAACGTTCAGAAAACTAAGATCATGGCATTCAGTCCCATCACTTCATGGCAAATAGGGAAACAATAGAAACACTGAGAGACTTGATTTTGGGGGGCTCCAAAATCACTGCAGATTGTGACTGTAGCATGATATTAAAAGATGCTTGCTACTTGGAAGAAAAGCTATGACCAACCTAGACATCATATTACAAAGCAGAGGCATTACTTTAGCAACAAAGGTCCGTCTAGTAAAAGCTATGGTTTTTCAAGGAGTCATGTGTGGATGTGAGAGTTGGACAATAAAGAAAGCTGAGCACCAAGGAACGGATGCTTTTGAACTGCAGTGTTTTAGAAGACTCTTGAGTCCCTTGGACTGCAAGGAGATCAAACCAGTCAATTGTAAAGGAAATCAGTCCTGAATATTCATTGCAAGGACTGATCCTGAAGCTGAAACTCCAATAGTTGGCCACCTGATGTGAAGAACTGACTCAATGGAAAATACCCTAATGCCAGTAAAGATTGAAAGCAGGAAGAGAAAAGGATGATAGAGGGGGAGATGGTTGGATGGCATCACCAGCTCGTTGAGTTTGAGTAAGTTCTGGGAGTTGGTGATGGACGGGGAAGCCTGGAGTGCTTCAGTGCATGGTGTTGCAAAGAGTCAGACACGACTGAGCAACTGAACTGAACTGAACTGAACTGAATTGATGAGTGGTTGCTAGTACTAATAATTAGGGGCAGAAAAATTAACTTGCTGGAAATGAGTATATTTTTTTATGGGTTATAACAGTCTCTTCAGTTCAGTTCAGTCCCTCACGTGTGTCCGACTCTTTGTGACCCCATGAATCGCAGCACGCCAGGACTCCCTGTCCATCACCAACTCCCGGAGTCTACCCAAACACATGTCCATCGAGTCGGTGATGCCATCCAGCCATCTCATCCTCTGTCGTCCCCTTCTCCTCCTGCCCCCAATCCTTCCCAGCATTAGGGTCTTTTCCAATGAGTCAACTCCTCGCATGAGGTGGCCAAAGTATTGGAGTTTCAGCTTCAACATCAGTCCTTCCAATGAACACCCAGGATTGATCTCCTTTAGGATGGACTAGTTGGATCTTCTTGCAGTCCATGGGACTCTCAAGAGTCTTCTCCAACACCACAGTTCAAAAGCATCACTTCTTCGGTGCTCAGCTTTCTTCACCGTCCAACTCTCACATCCATACATGACTACTGGAAAAACCATAGCCTTGACTAGATGGACCTTTGTTGGCAAAGTAATGTCTCTGCTTTTAAATATGCTACCTAGGTTGGTCATAACTTTCTTTCCAAAGAATAAGCGTCTTTTAATTCATGGCTGCAACCACCATCTGCATTGATTTTGGAGCCCAGAAAAAAAGTAAACTGTTCTGACACTGTTTCCACTGTTAACCAAAAAATGAACCATAGGAAAAACACTGAGTTGGAGATGGGATGAAGAATAATTGACAGACATGAATATAGATACATAGTAATTAGGAAGGATAAAAGAAAACAATAATAGTAGAAATTCAAAGGTTAAGGCCCCAATGAAAAAGAAGGCACAAGAACCCATGGTATTCGGTAAAAACACTGAGTTGGAGATGGGAATAAAAAGTTACAAAAGAATAATTGACAGACATGAATATAGATCAAAAGAAAACAATAATAGTAGAAATTCAAAGTAGTTAAAGGCGGAGGCATTTCCAATGAAAGCAAGAAGTCACAAGGTAATGAGGATGGAGACAAGGCCATGGTATTCGGTAAAAGATTATTTCAGGACATCCCTAAAAGAATGCTTTCAATAGAAAAACTAGAGTAAGGGAACAAGAAAGGAGAACTGAAGAGAAAATTTTAAGAGCACTAGGAATAAAAAGTTACAAATATAATGTTTCAAGTTACAAGTGTAATTAACAAATGAACTAAAAATAAAGAATCATATTAGAAAAAGAGAAGATGAATGAAATCTTCATCTATTTTGGAAGCAAGCCAATAGAAAATGTATAAAACTGAGAAAAAACTATATAAATACATTATGTAGAGATACAGAAGGGTCACAAAAAGTCGGACACAACTGAGCGACTGAACTGACTGACTGATCTCTATTCTAATCCAATTATGGGCAGACATATTGCCTACATCTTTAAACCACCAGTAGGGAACACCAAGCTCTTTCTCCTGTGCTGTCTACAGTTACAATTTATAGTTCATCTAGTTTGATTCCTTATTATTGAAATGAAGAAACATGTTTAGAATAGAAAAGGGATTTATTTGCCTTATTTTATCATGAAGCAACATGTGTTTTAGGAAGAAAGTATACTTTTAACCCAGTTCTATAATTCAACAATTCCTATCTGTTTAAATTCAATTTGTAATTTGGCTGATTTTGCATAGAATAAGTATGTTGAAGTCTTGAGGCTACTGTTAGAGATGGACCAAAAGCCAGAGGCAGGAGGCTTAACTCCAAAAATTTAGAACATTATATAACTCCTGACTCCAGGGAACATTAATAGACAAGTAATTACCCAAAAGTTTCCATACCTACACTGAAACCAAGCTCACTCAAGAGCCAACAAGTTCCTGTGCAAGACACACCACACTAATTCTCCAGCAAAATAAGAACACAACCATGAACATTAAAAGGCAGGCTTCCCAATGAGATGCCAAGCCCATAGACTGTCCAAAAGTCACTACTGGACACTTCATTGCAAGCAAGAGAGTGGATCCAGCTCCACCAACCAGAATAGAGACACGAGTTCTCCCAACCAGGAAACTTTTACAAACCATTGGTCCAACCCCATCTTCAGGGAGTAGTCTCCACAATAAACAGGAACCATGAACTTCCAGCCTGCAGAAAGGGCACCCCAAACACAGCAGTCTAAACAGAGTGAAAAGGCAGAGAAATATTCATCAGATGAAGGAACATGATGAAAACCCACTGAACCAAACAGAATAGAAAGAGACAGGGAGTCTACCTGAAAAAGAATTCAGAATAATGATAGTAAATATGATCCAAAATCTTGAAAACAAAATGGAGTTACAGGTAAATAGACTACAAACAAATGGACTTAGAAGAGAGGACAATCTCAGAGACCTCGAGGACAATGTTAAATGCCTCAACATTCAAATCATAGGTGTCATAGAAGAAGAAGAAAAAAATAAAGGGCATGAGAAAATACTTGAGGGAATACTAGTTGAAAACTTCCCTAAAATGGGGAAGGAAATAGTCACCCAAGTCCAAGAACCTAGAGAATTCCAAACAGGATAAACCCAAGGTGAAACACCCCAAAACATATATTAATCAAACTTACAAAAATTGAAAACAAAGAGCAAATATTAAAAGCAGCAAGGGTAAAGCCAGAATGGAATGGTTGGGCATACTTAAAGTGAAGAAAGAGAAAAACCTACAACCAAGACTACTCTACCGAGCCAAGATCTCATTCAGACATGAACGAGAAATAAAAAGCTGTACAGAGAAACAAAACAGAAAATTCAGTACTGCAAGCCAGCTCTTCAACAAATGCTAAAGGATATTCTCTAGACAGAAACACAGAATAGTCTTATCAAAACGAGCCCAAAACAAAAAAAGTAAATGGTAACAAGATCACACTTATCGATAATTACCTTAAATGTAAATGGGTTAAATGCTCCAACCAAAGACAAAAACTGGCTGGATGGATACAAAAAACAAAACAAAACAAACAAACAAACAAAAACCTCTATATGCTATCTAAAACAGACCCACCTTAAACCTAGGGACACATACAGACTGAAAGTGAGGGGCTAGAAAAAGATATTGTATGCAAATGGAGACCAAAAGAAAGCAGGAGTAGCAATACTCATATCAGATAAAACAGACTTTCAAATAAAGACAGTGATAAGAGACAAAGAGGACACTACATAATGATCAAAGGATCAATCCAAGAAGAAACTATAGCAATTATAAATACATATGCACCCAACATACTACTACTACTAAATTGCTTCAGTCGTGTCTGACTCTGTGCGACCCCATGGACAGCAGCCCGCCAGGCTCCCCCGTCCCTGGGATTCTACAGGCAAGAATACTGGAGTGGGTTGCCATTTCCTTCTCCAATGCATAAAAGTGAAAAGTGAAAGTGAAGTCACTCAGTTGTTTCAGACTCCTAGCGACCCCATGGACTGCAGCCTACCAGGCTCCTCTGTCCATGGGATTTTCCAGGAAAGAGTAATGGAGTTGGTTGCTATTGCACCCAACATAGGAGCACATAATACATAAGGCAAAAGCCAACAAATATGAAAGGGGGAATTAACAGTAACACAATGATAGAGGGGGATTTTAATATTGCACACACATCTATGGATAGATCAGCCAAATAGAAAATTAACAAGGAAACACAAACATTAAATAATACAATATACCAGCTAGATTTAATTGCTATTTACAGGACATTTCACCCCAAAACAATCAATTTCACCTTTTTCTCAAGTGCACACGGAACCTTCTCCAAGATAGTTCACATCCTGGGCCATAAATCCAGCCTTGGTAAATTCAAAAAAATTGAAATCATCCCAATGATCTTCTCTGACCACAATGCAGTAAGATTAGACCTCAATTACAGGAAAAAAACTATTAAAAATTACAACATATGGAGGCTAAACAACACGCTTCAGAATAATCAACAAATCACAGAATAAATCAAAAAAGAAATCAAAATATGCATAGAAACGAATGAAAATGAAAACACAACAACCCAACCCAACACCTATGGGAAACTGTAAAAGCAGTGCTAAGGGGAAGGTTCATAGCAATACAAGCGTACCTCAAGAAACAAGAAAAAATTCAAATACATAACCTGACTCTACACCTAAAGCAACTAGAGAAGGAAGAAATGAAGAACCCCAGGGTTAGTATAAGGAAAGAAAACTTTAAAATTAGGACAGAAATAAATGCAAAAGAAACAAAAGAGACCATAGCAAAAATCAACAAAACTAAAAGCTGGTTTTTCGAGAAGATTGAAAAAAAAAATATTGACAAACCATTAGCCAGACTAATCAAGAAACAAATGGATAAGAATCAAATCAACAAAATTATAAATGAAAATGGAGAGATAAAAAAGGCTACACAGAAATACAAAGGACCATAAGAGACTACTACCAACAGCTATATGCCAATAAAATGGACAACTTGGAAGAAATGGACAAATTCTTAGAAAAGTATAACTTTCTAAAACTGAACCAGGAAGAAATAGAAGATCTTAACAGACCCATCACAAGCACGGAAATCGAAACTGTAATCAGAAATCTTCAAGCAAACAAAAACCCAGGACCAGATGGCTTCACAGCTGAATTCTACCAAAAATGTAGAGAAGAGCTAAGACCTATCTTAGTCAAACTCTTCCAGAAAATTGCAGAAGAAGGTAAACTTCCAAACTCATTCTATGAGGCCACCATCACCCTAATTCCAAAACCAGACAAAGATGCCACAAAAAAAGAAAACTACAGGCCAATATCACTGATGAACATAGATGCAAAAATCCTTAATAAAATTCTCACAAACAGAATCCAAAAACATACTAAAAAGATCATACATCATGACCAAGTGGGCTTTATCCCAGGAATGCAGGGTTTCTTTAACATCCGCAAATCAATCCATGTAATACACCACATTAACAAATTGAAAGATAAAAACCATATGATTATCTCAATAGATGCAGAAAAAGCCTTTGACAAAATTCAACATCCATTTATGATAAAAATCCTCCAGAAAGCAGGAATAGAAGGAACATACCTCAACATAATAGAAGCTATATATGACAAACCCACAGCAAACATTATCCTCAATGGTGAAAAATTGAAAGCATTTCCCCTAAAGTCAGGAACAAGGCAAGGGTGCCCACTTTCACCACTACTATTCAACATAGTTTTGGAAGTTTTGGCCACAGCGATCAGAGCTGAAAAAGAAATAAAATGAATACAGATAGGAAAAGAAGAAGTAAAACTCTCACTGTTTGCAGATGACATGATCCTCTACGTGGAAAACCCTAAAGACTCCACCATAAAATTACTGGAGCTAATCAATGAATATAGTAAAGTTGCAGGATATAAAATTGACACACAGAAATCCCTTCATTCCCATACACTAACAATGAGAAAACAGAAAGAAAAATGAAGGAAACAATTCCATTCACGATCTTAATGAAAAGAATAAAATACTTAGGTATAAATCTACCTAAAGAAACAAAAGACCTATATATAGAAAACTATAAAACACTGATGAAGGAAATCAAAGAGGACACAAACAGATGGAGAAATATACCGTGTTCATGGATTGCAAGAATTAATATAGTGAAAATGAGTATACTACCCAAAGCAATCTATAGATTCAATACAATCCCTATCAAGCTATCAACAGTATTTTCCACAGAACTAGAACAAATCATTTCACAATTTGTATGGAAATATAAAAAACCTCGAATAGCCAAACAATCTTGAGAAAGAAGAATGGAACTGGAGGAATCAACCTGCCTGACTTCAGGCCCTACTACAAAGCCACAGTCATCAAGACAGTATGGTACTGGTACATGGACAGAAATATAGATCAATGGAACAAAATAGAAAGCCCAGAGATAAATCCACGCACCTATGGACACCTTATCTTCGACAAAGGAGGCAAGAATATACAATGGAGAACAGACAATCTCTTTAACAAGTGGTGCTGGGAAAACTGGTCAACCACCTGTAAAAGAATGAAACTAGAACACTTTCTAACACCATACACAAAAATAAAATCAAAATGGATTAAAGATCCAAACGTAAGACCAGAAACTATAAAACTCCTAGAGGAAAACATAGGCAAAACACTCTCCGACATAAACCACAGCAGGATCCTCTATGACCCACCTCCCAGTATATTGGAAATAAAAGCAAAAATAAACAAATGGGACCTAATTAAACTTAACAGCTTTTGCACAACAAAGGAAACTATAAGCAAGGTGAAAAGACAGCCTTCAGAATAGGAGAAAATAATAGCAAACTAAGCAACAGACAAACAATTAATCTCAAAAGTATACAAGCAACTCCTGTAGCTGAATTCCAGATAAATAAACGACCCAATCAAAACATGGGCCAAAGAACTAAACAGACATTTCTCCAAAGAAGACATACAGATGGTTAACAAACACATGAAAAGATGCTCAACATCACTCATTATTAGAGAAATGCAAATCAAAACCACAATGAGGTACCATTTCACACCAGTCAGAATGGCTGCTATCCAAAAGTCTACAAGCAATAAATGCTGGAGAGGGTGTGGAGAAAAGTGAACCCTCTTACACTGTTGATCGGAATGCAAACTGATCCAGCCACTATGGAGAACACTGTGGAGATTCCTTAAAAACCTGTAAATAGAACTGCCATGTGACCCATCAATCTCACTTCTGGGCATACACACCAAGGAAACCAGAATTGAAAGAGGCACACGCACCCCAGTGTTCACTGTAGCACTTTTTAGAATAGCTAGGATATGGAAGCAACCTAGATATCCATCAGGAGACGAATGGATAAGGAAGTTGTGGTGCATATACACAATGGAATATTACTCAGCTATAAAACAGAATACTTTTGTATCAGTTCTAATGTGGTAGATGAAACTGGAGCCTATTATACAGGGTGAAGTAAGCCAGAAAGAGAAACACTAATACAGTATATTAACACATATATATAGAATTTAGAATTGGTAGCAACGATCTTATATGCAGGGTAGACAAGAGACACAGATGTAATGAACAGACTTTTGGACTACATTTGAGAAACGAGGGTGGGATGATTTGAGAGAATAGCATTGAAACTTATGTATTACTATATGTAAAATATATGACCAGTGCAAGTTTGATGGATGAAACAGGGCACTCAAAGCTGGTGCTCTGGGACAACCCAGAGGGATGGCATGAGACGGGAGGTGGGAGTGGGTTTAAGATAGGGAGACACATGTGCACCCATGGGTAATTCATGTCAATGCATGGCAAAAACCAGCCCAACATTGTAAAGTATATATCCTCCTATTAAAATAAATTGATTAAAATATTGTAAAAAGATCTGGATACCCATTTTCCTAAGGATGACACATTGATGACCAACAGGTACTTGAAAATATGTTCAATATCACTAATCATCAGAGAATTTCAAATCAAAACCATAACGTTTCACAGTTGTTAGATTGGCTATTATCAAAAAGACAAGAAATAAGGGTTGATGACAATGTGGAGAAATGAGAACCCTTGTATACTGTTGGTAGTAATGCAAATTGGTGCAGTCTCTAGGGAAAATAATATGGATGTCTTTCAGATAATTAAAAGTAGAATTGCTTATGACCCAGCAATCCCAATTCCAGATATTTATCAGAAAAAAATAAACCAGTAACTCCAAAAGATATATGCATGCTCATGTTCATTGCAGCATTAGATATAGTAGCCGAGACATGGAAAAATGAGTTTTCACCAATGGTTGAATAAATAAAGAAGTTGTGGAATATATAAAAAGTGGAATATTATTCAGCCATAAAAAGAAAATCTTGCCATTTACAACAACATGAATGGAAATTGAGGGAATTACGCTAGTAAAATAAATCGATCAGAAAAAGACACATATTTATACTGAATTTCTATACATAGAAAATCCTAAAATAACTAGTATAGCTCATCAGTGAATTTGATAAAGTTATGATACAAAATAAATACACAGAAATTTGTTGTATATCTGTTCACTAACAATGAAAGATCTGACAGAGAAATTACAGAAATAATTACATTTGCCATTGCATCAAAAAGAATAGTAAAATACCTAGAAATAAACCTATCTAAGGAGGCAAAAGACCTGTAGTCCAGAAACTATAAGATGCTGATTAAAGAAATCAAAGACAACACAAACAGATGATGATATATACTATGTTCTTGGATTGGAATGATCAATATCATCAAAAAGATTATCCTACTTAAAGCAATCCCTGGCAAATTACCAATGGAATTTTCCCCAGAAGTAGAACAACAACAACAACAACAACAATCGCACCTTACAATTTGTATGGAAACACAAAAAGACCCCAAATAGCCAAAGCAATTTTGCAAAAGAAAAGCAGAGCTTGAGGAATGAGACTCCCTGATTTTAGACTATACTACAAAGCTACAGTCATCAAAACAGTATGGTACTGGCACAGAAATAGAAATATACATCCAAGGAACTGGATCAAAAGCACAGAAATAAACCCACACACCTATGGTAAACTAATCTAGGACAAAGAAGGCAAGGATATACAATGGAGAAAAGACAGAATCTTCAATAAGTTTTTCTGGGAAAAGTGGACAGCTACATGTAAAAGAATAAAATCAGAAAATTCTATAACATCATACACAAAAATAAACTCAAATGGTTTAAAGACATAAATGTAAGATCAGATACTTTAAAACTCTTAGGTGACAGTATAGGCAGAATGCTCTTTGACATAAATCATAATAAGTTCCTCTATGACTCACCTCCTAGAGTAATGGAAATAATAACAAAAATAAACAAATGGTATCTAATTAAACTTAAAAGCTTTTGAATAGCAAAGAAAAACATAAACAAGATGAAAAGACGACCCTCAGAATGAGAGAAATAATTGCAAATGAAAGTGAAAATTGAAGCCGCTCAGTCGTGTCTGACTCTTTGCAACCAACTGACAAAGGATTAATATCCAAATATGCAAGCAGCTCAGGCAGCTCAACATCAGAAGAACAAACAACCCAATCAAAAATGGGCAGAATACTTCAACAGACATTTCTCCAAAGAAGACATACAGATAGCTAATAAACACATGAAAAACTGCTCAATGTTGCTTATTATTAGAGAATTGCAAATCAAAACTGTAATGAAGTACCACCTCGCACTGGTCAGAGTGGCCATCATCAAAAAAATTACAAATAATAAATACTAGAGAGAATGTGGAGAAAAGGAAATGCTCTTGCCTTGTTGGTTGGAATGTAAATTAATACAGCCACTATGGAGAGCAGTATAAATATTTCTTTAAAAAACACACACAAAAAAAACTAGGAATAAAACTGACATGTGACTCAGTATTCCCACTACTGGGCATGTATCCTAAGAAAATCACAACTTTAAAAGGCACATGTACTTTATTATTCACTGAAACACTATTTACAATAGCCAAGACATGGAAGCAACATAGATTCCCATTGGCACATGATAAGATGAAGAAGTTATGGTACATATATACAGTGGGGTATTACTCAGCCATAAAAAGGAACATATTTGCGTCAGTTCTAGTGAGGTGGATGAACCTAGAGTCTGTTATAAAGAGTGAAATAAGTCAGAAAGAGAAAAGCAAATATCACATAATAGCGTGCATATCTGGAATCTACAAAAGTGGTACTAATGAAGCTATATCTACAGCAGGGTTAGAGATGTAAACATAGAGAATAGACTTGTGGACACAATGGGGGAAGGAGAGGGTGGGACAAACTGAGAGAGTAGCATGGAAGCATATACATTACCATATATAAATATCCAATGGGCATTTGCTATATCAAACAGGGAGCTCAACCCAGTGCTCTGTGATGAGCTAGAGGCATGTGATGGGGTGGGAGGAGGGTGGAAGGTTAAAGTGGAAGGGAATATATGTGTACCTATGGATGATTTATATTGATGTGTGGCAGAAACCAACACAACATTGTAAGGCAATCATCCTACAATTAAAATAAATTGTTAAAAATGTGGTACATATATACAATGGAATATTACCAAACTGTTAAAAAGAATAAAATACTACCATTTGCAGCAACATAGATGGACTTATAGATTGCCATACTGAGTGAAGTAAGTCAGAAAGAGAATGACAAATATATATTATCACTTATATGTAGAGTTTAAAAAAAAGTACAAATGAACCTATTTCCTAAACAGAAATAGAGTCACAGATGTAGAAAATATATTTATGCCTGCCAGAGGGATAATAGGAAGGGAAGGATAAATTGGGAGGTTAGAACTAACATATACACACTACTATATATAATACAAATGCCTAATAAGGACCTACTGTGCAGGCCAGGGAATTCAACACTCTGTCATAACCTATATGGGAAAGGAATCTATAAAAGAGTGAATATATGTACATGTATATCATGTATCCTTAGAGATAACAAGAGAATATTTCATGCAAAGATAGACACAATAAAGGACAGAAATGGCATGGACCTAACAGAAGCAGAAGATATTAAGAACAGGTGACAAGAATACACAGAGGAACTATACAAAAAAGATATTCATGACCCAGATAACCACGATGGTGTGATCACTCACCTAGAGCCAGACATCCTGGAATGTGAAGTCAAGCGGGCCTTAGGAAGCATCACTACAAAAAAAGCTAGTGGAGGTGATGGGATTCCAGTTGAGCTATTTCAACTCCTAAAAGATGATGCTGTGAAAATGCTGCAATGAATATGCCAGCCAATTTGGAAAACTCAACAATGGCCACAGGACTGGAAAAGGTCAGTTTTCATTCCAATCCCAAGGAAAAGCAATGCCAAGGAATGTTCAAACAACTGCACAATTGCACTCATCTCACACATTAGCAAAGTAATGCTCAAAATTATGTAACAGTATGTAAATTCAACACTATGTGAACCAACAAATTCCAGATGCTCAAGCTGGATTTAGAAAAGGCAGAGGAACCAGAGATAACATTGCCAACATCTGTTGGATCATAGAAAAGGCAAGAGAATTCCAGAAAAAACATCCATTCTGCTGCATTGACTATGCTAAAACATTTGACTCTGTGGATCACAACAAACTGGGGAAATTCTTAAGGATATGGGAATGCCAGACCACCTTACCTGCCTCCTAAGAAATCTGTATGCAGGCCAAGAAGCAACAGTTAGAACTGGACATAGAACAATGGACTGGTTCCAAATTGAGAAAGGAGCATGTCAAGGCTGTATATTGTTACCCTGCTTATTTAACTCATATGCAGAGTACACTATGAGGAATGCCAGCTGCATGAAGCACAGGCCGGAATCAAAATTGCCAGGGGAAATATGAATAACCTCAGATATGCAGATGACACCACATTTATGGCAGAAAGTGAAGAGGAACTAAAGACCCTCTTGACGAAACTGAGAGAGTGAAAAAGCTAGCTTAAAAGTCAACATTCAAAAAAACAAATATCATGGCATCCAGTCCCATAACTTCATGGAAAATAGATGGGGAGACAATGGAAACAGTGACAGACGTTATTTTCTTTGGCTCCAGAATCACTGCAGATGGTGACTGCAGCATGAAATTAAAAGACCCTTGCACCTTGGAAGAAAAGCTATGACCAACCTAGATAGCATATTAAAAAGCAGAGGCATTATTTTGCCAACAAAGGTCCATATAGTCAAAGCTATGGTTTTTTCAGTAGTCATGTATGAATGTGAGAGTTGGACCATAAAGAAAGCTAAGCACCAAAGAAGTGATGCTTTTGAACTGTGGTATTGGAGAAGACTCTTGAGTATCCCTTGGATTGCAAGGAGATCAAATCAGGTTTCCTAAAGGAAATCAGTCCTGAATATTCATTAGAAGGAATGATGTTGAAGTTGAAGCTCCAATATTTTGGCCACCTGATGTGAAGAACTGACTCATTAGAAAAGATTCTGATGCCAGGATAGATAGAAGGCAGGAGGAGAAGGGGATGGCCAAAGATTAGATGGTTGGATGGCATCATCGACTAGATGGACATGAGTTTGAGCAAGCTCTGGGAGTGGGTGATGGATAAAGACCCCGTGGACAAAGATGGTTGGATGGCATCACTGACTCGATGGACATAAGTTTGAGCAAGCTCTGGGAATGGGTGATGGATGGCAGCATGCCAGTCCATGGGTTCAAAGAGTCAGACACGACTAAGCAACTGAACTGATCTGATGGACATGTATAAGTGATTTTCTTTGCTGTACACTGGAAACCAACATTGTAAATTAACTATACTCCAGTAAAAATTAAAAAAAATATTGTATGATATCAAATGCAGAAAATTTGAAAGAAAAATAAAAAACTGAATTATGGAGAACAGATTGGTTGTTATCTGATGTGGGGAGGGTGGGCGGTGGACAAAATGGTTCAAAGGAGTTAACAAGTACAAACTTCCAGCTATAAAACAAATGTCATGGAAATACAATGTACAGCACGACAACTAAAGTTAATAATACTGTATGTATGCTTGGCAGTGTTAATGGAGTACTTTTTAAAAATTTTCATCACACAAAAATAGTTTGTAGCTATGCACAGTGATAGAGTTGAATATGCTATTGTCATGATTATTTCTAAATATATAAAAATATCAAATCTTATGTTGTAGACCTGAAACTAAAATATCAGTGTATGCCAATTATATCTAAAATAAAAAATAGAAAATTAGAATGGAAAACAAACACTCTAAACTTAGTTTTCTACCTCCATTAAATGGAATGAAAATAATTCTTCATTCAAACTTGAGGAACATGTCAATCTTCACAAGCATAATTTCAATGTGAATTATTTTAATCCAAAAATAATGCTGACCCTGAAACAAGGTACTAGCCTTATTTATGTGCTGCTACAAGAATCAGGACTCTGGTGGGAGGAGTAAGGACATGGTTTTTCAAGCTCATACAAGAAAAGACCTAAGATGCATTAACACAGTCTGATCATTAATTTCTCACACAAAAGTGAGGTTATATATATTTTCTATTCAGATATCAATTTAGATATAACTTGCACTACTGTGACTTCTTTCCTTCAAAAATGTCTTGTTTGTTCATTTTAGTCTAATATTGCTAGAAAAGAAATACTTAGGAAAGTGGATGTCAGAAATGATATGATCTGCAGCTCTCTTAGAGATATCAAATTCTTAACCAATCAAATATAGGCCAGGTGACACTTTTTGAACTGTGGATACAGAAATGAAGAAAAAAAAAAAGATCAGGTTCACGGTTGCATGGAGCCTAAATTCTAATGGTGAATATAATTAACAAACAAATGAATAAACATAACATTTTATATTAAGGTACATTCTATGAAGGGGCTTCCCTGGTGGCTCAGTGGTAAAGAATCCACCTGCTGATGCAGGTGCGAGTTTGATCTCTGGGTGGAGAAGACCCCTTGGAAAAAGAAATGGAAACCCCCTCCAGTATCCTTGCCTGGGAAGTCCAATGGACAGAAGAATTTGGCAGACTGTAGCCCATAGGGTTGCAAAAAGTCAGACATGATGTAGCAACTAAACAACAACAACAACAACAGCAATATTCTATGAAGAAAAATACAGTAGGATTCTGGGTTAGAAAAGTAACTGGACAGTTGTTGTGGGAGGGGATAACATAAGATATAGTAAATCAGGGAAGGCTTCTCCAAAAAGATAATATTTAGGTTGAAAAACCAAATTATGAGACTAGTCATGCAAAAACTGGGGAGAAGAATTCCAAGCAGAGGGAACAGCATATGCAAAAGCTTGGCAAGAGAGCAATCTTAATGTATATGAGAAGCAAAAATAATAGTAGTTTGGGTAGGTCAAAAAATAAAATGGGAAACTGGTTCAAGATGAGGGTAGAAAATAGGTAGAGGCTGGATAATGTAAGCATTGAAAGCCAGGGTAAGAAGCCTGAGTATATTATGAATGTAATGGGAATCCATTAGTGTTTTAAGCAGTGGACAGTAGAGGCAGCAAGACTAATTAGGAACTCTTACAGTACTTCAGCAAAGGTTATGATGAACATTGGGACCATTTAGGTAGTATAATTGAGATGGAAGAAGTGGACTGATTCAGGATATATTTTGGAGGTAAGATAGACAAGTTTTAGTGATTGATCACATATGGGGGATAAGGGAAGTGCAGAATCATAGATGAAATCCAGATTTTAAAAGATTAAATGGGTGGATGGCACTGCCATTTACTAAGATGGAGAATACTGGGAAAGACTAGGTTTTGAGATGGGTTAAGAGTGTTATTCATATATGTTAAATTTGAGATGTCCAGTAGACTCTACACTGAAACTTCTAAGTAGGTGTTTAGAGTTTGGAACTCATTGGAAAGACCAAAGTTGGTTATATTACTTTTGGAGTAATCAATACATAAATTACATTTAAAACTATTGAATTGGATGAACTCACCAAAGGAAAATTTTAGAGAGAACGTCCAGGACCAAGTCTTAGATCATTCTAACATTAAAGGGGAGGAAGAGTAAGATATAATAAAGGTGGTGAAAAGCTACCAGTAAGTAGAAAGAACAGGATAGGGTAGAATCAAGTAAAGTAAGTGTTTTTTTGAAAGAAGAGGTTGGTTTAAATCCTGCTGGATTATAGAATAACATGAGGAGAGAAGAGAGCCCAGTATGTATGGCTACAAGAAGGTATTTGGGTAATCTTGAAAAGAGCACTTTTAGTAAAGTGATAGGGATGGAAGAGACTGATTAGATGGTAGCTATATAAAATTAAGCTTATTACAGTGATGGTATGAATATAGGCAAGGCCAGAACATATCCTGAAAGTTTTTTTTTTACAATTAAAATTAATCCTAAGATTAAAGGATTTTGTGGTATTATTTTCTTATATTTTACATATTTTTCATAAAAACTGCTTTTGGAAAACAGTTCAGCTTTTTGAGCGTCTCTTTTTCTCAATTACCTTAAAATTATCCACCAATATATTTTCATTCCTTACAAATTTTGTTGCTTTACTGGTTACCTGCCCATTGACTTAGATTGAGCCCTAAACAATGGGGTCATTAATCAGCTTTGTCACAAAGCTGACATTTTGAGTCTGCCAGGAGAAAAATGGACCTAAAATCAGCCTTTTTGAAAGCGATAATAGGGATTTATTAATCTCTCCCACAAATGTAAAATATATGAAGAGCAAATGGAAGTCAATACATAAAGTTTTATTATAAATAAACCAAGGATAGAAAAAACTTGGAATACAATGTAAAGTGAGATTCCCACCATTCAGAAGAGGAAATGGAAGCCCTTTGAGAAATAAGAACAAGAATAGGGGGACCGAGAGGAAAAGGAGAAAGGGTGGGGGAAAATTAATTAAATATAAGGTCGAGACCCGGCCATATCTACAGATGTTCTGAATTTAGCAGGACAGAGAGCATGAGACATACCATGCTTAGAATAGTCAATTAACACTGTGGGAAAGCAGAGGAAACACAGACTGACACCCAGAAACCATGCAAATAAATCACACCTCAACCAAAGATCGGAGAGTCAACAAGGGAGGACAAGAATGGGAAGAGCAGACCTTCCATCCAAAGTGAGATGTTTAACTAAGCTTCCCTTTACAGCCAGGTTTTGAAGGAAGGGGGATTGAAAGAGAGATCCTTTGTAGGAGAGAAAGAGAAAACTTTAAATTTACAGAGTATTTACAGCCAAAGAGGTTGGATCAACCTTGAAGAGACTGCTTCCACCCCCCGCCCCAGATTATCAGTACTAGTGACAACTCATAAAGATATGGTTAAAAAATTAAATAATTAAACATGCTTTTTTTGGATATCTGAATCCTAGTATGTTATGTTTCTATCTTGCTGTGTCTGAATTTGGTTGAGTTTTTTTACCATATTCAGCAACTTCCTAGGAAATGTCTTTATATCCTACTAAAATCTGCCCTTTAGAAATTTTAGTCATTTTCCTCTTTGTTCTTTCATAAATATAGGACAGTTAACCACTTTTGTAATATGATCCTTTTTACAAATAATTATAAATAGCTTCTTAAATCCCAAGTCAGTTCTCTCTGCTCCAATCTAAATACTATTCTTAACTTTTTGACATTTGTTTTGCAACTCTTTTGTGTCCTGTGGAAGTACTCTATCTTTTCTCATCTGTGAGTCTCAAACTTGTCAATATTCCAGTAAAAGAGAACTAATATTCAGAGAAAATATTAATTCAAAATTTTAAAATACATCTTTCATTTTTAATCTAATTTTCTCTAAAAATAAAACAGGAGCAAACATACCAAAGGAGCATATCTTGGCTTTGGAGTTGGAGGAGGCATCTGGCACCGACAGAGACGTTTGACTCTAGGTGATGGCAGTAAAGGATCACAAGGAGGTAGTGGTGGTCTTTCTCTTGATGGAGGAACTCTACCTGTACCTACTGTTTTTCCTTTTTCTTTGAATGTAGCCCTCAGGGATTGCATTTTGAATCCTATTTTTGGTTTCACTGCATCCTTCTTTGAATCTGTAGATGTGGCATCTGATTCGTCAACTCTCTTTTTAGGCCCAGGTTTAAATAGAGACTCTTCAGATTCAGCATCTGAACTTTTGAACATTTCAGTCTTCTTTAGGTCTCTTTTGGAAGACACATCAGATTCAGCATCACTAGACTCTGTGTCCTTCTTTGCACTCTTCTTGGCATCTTTCTTTGAATCTCGCTTAACCTTCTTTGAATCCTTCTTTGACTCCCAATCAGACTCAGTTTCAGTAGACTCTTCAGACTTCATTGCAGACTTCTTGTCATCTTTCTTTAAATCTTTCTTATCTTTCTTTGAATCTTTTTTACCCTTTTTTGCATCCCCTTCAGATTCAGAATCAGCGTCAGTAGACACAGCATCCTTCTTGGCATCCTTTTTCTTATCATCTTTCTTGCCCTTTTTCGAACCTTTCTTTGCATCCTTTGAGTCTCCAGATTCTGCATCAGTAGACTCTGCATCCTTCTTGGCATCCTTTTTCTTATCATCTTTCTTGCCCTTCTTTGAATCTTTCTTTGCATCCTTTGAGTCTCCAGATTCTGCATCAGTAGATTCTGCATCTTTCCTGGCATCCTTTTTCTTATCATCTTTCTTTGACTCTTTCTTGCCCTTTTTCGAATCTTTCTTTGCATCCTTTGAGTCTCCAGATTCTGCATCAGATGCAGCATCCTTCTTGGCATCCTTTTTCTTGTCATCTTTCTTTGACTCTTTCTTGCCTTTCTTTGAATCTTTCTTTGCATCCTTTGAGTCTCCAGATTTCTGTATCAGTAGATTCTGCATCTTTCCTGGCATCCTTTTTCTTATGATCTTTCTTTGACTCTTTCTTGCCCTTTTTCGAATATTTCTTTGCATCTTTTGAGTCTCCAGATTCTGCATCAGATGCAGCATCCTTCTTGGCATCCTTTTTCTTGTCATCTTTCTTTGACTCTTTCTTGCCTTTCTTTGAATCTTTCTTTGCATCCTTTGAGTCTCCAGATTCTGCATCAGTAGACTCTTCATCCTTCTTTGCATCTCTCTTGGTGTCTTTCGTTGCATTCTTCTTATCTTTCTTTGAATCTTTCTTTGTATCTTTTGAATCTACAGATTCAGCATCAGGGCCCTTCCCCTTTGCATCCTTTTTTACATCCTTCTTTGTGGGCTTCTTTGAATTATTCTGTGAATAATTCTTTAACCACATATCAAATTCCATGGATTCAGCACCCGACTCCCCTAAATGCATCATTAAACACACATTTGAACTATTTTTTGAACAAGTCTCTGATATGGCATCAGAATTATTCTTTGAGCTCTTAGAGTACTTCTTTGTACTTATGGATTCAAAATCCATCTCCTTGGAATATTTTGAATATCTCTTATCTTTTTTTTGATGCTTTATTGAAACTGGTATGGAATCTTTGGATTCTGGGTTTGTTTCTGATTTGGACTTTAACTTCTTAGATAGTTGACTTTCATGTGATGATTTTGATGGAGTTTTATCTGCTTTATTTCCTCTTTTAGTTTTCTCATGTATTTCATGTGGGCCTGTATCTTTCTTGGAAATTTTCTTCAAAGCTGTTCCTTTTTTGTCGTCTTTGCACTTTTTAGATTCTGCCTTTTTAGAATGGGTTATATGAGTATAAGGATGTCTGAATGAGGCCTGTCTCCTGACGGTTAAATTAATAGATGGACTTTGAAATTTTTTCCTTAAAGAATGCCTTATCCATATATGAGCTGGCTTCTGAAATTCATCTAAATTTCTTTTGTTATGTCTCTGAAAAAAACGGTTAGAATAATGATAAGTTTTTTAATGAATTATATCTTTTCTATATTGAAATAAATAGTCTAGCTTTTTGATGACCATCTATTTAGATTGTGTCTTTTTTCTTTTTAAAAATTCTGTGTGTGTTTGTATGAGTATGTGAGAAAACTCCACTTTGGAAATAAAATGAATTAAAGAGGAACCTCAGAATATCTTCAGCGATTCATATTAGGATAAGAGGGGGTCCACAATGACTCATGACATTTCAGGACCTGGCCTCACGATAGATAATAAATTCCTTTAGAACTCCTACATGGGAGAGATATTTTGAAACATTTCATGTACCCTTCTGCCCCCAAGTAGATAAAAAGTAAGCTGATACTCTTGAAGTGTGTCATGGTAATTCTTATGATAGTTTACAATTCTGTAGGCTTCAGGGTTAGCCTGATTTCTACATCTACTTTCAAGATTTTCTTTCCAAATTAAGAGCCTAAGATCTCTGCTGTGAAGCACTGCTGAAAATGAATACATAAAATAAAACAAGTGTCTTATCCACATTAATTAGTGTAGCAGTAGCTTATTATTATTATCATTTTTATTTTCTGTCCAAACATTTGTCAAGGCTGGTTGTCATAGTGACCACATAGACTAATTTTACATTTACTTCTTATATTTCTTCCATTGTTATATGGAATGAAAGGAAGATCGTGAAGAGAAGCATGAAACTTGGATCTCTATAGATGTAAATAAATAGCCCTTGAATAAATGCATTGACTATAGCTCTGCTTTGGGAGATGCTTTTAAAACATATTTTGCTATCACTATGGGTGACATCTGTAAGCTAACTTTTGGTTAGTTGAAAGAATAACTCCACTTTATAAAATCAGTAGAAAACTTGAATCTCCAAGTATCTAGTATTTGAATGCTAGATTAAAGAAAATGTAAAGGTTCTGAAACCTCAAGATTGGCTCCTGTTATACGACTCAAATTTTATATGTTCTTGTAGCTGGTAAACATTTCCTGAGAGATCCCACCAGTTTCGGTATTAGATTCTCCAGCTTACGTAGCCTGAGTTTTAAAATGACTTTGAAATGGAGAAACACGTATAAATAAAAGTTCAATCAGAAACAGCTGGGGACAATCTCCTATACAGGGAATTATACACCTAAAATATTTGCCTCCTAAAGGTAGCAAAATTCAAATTATGTATTTTATTTGTATGTATGTATTGTAACATACTATATTTAGTTAAAAATGATCTTGTCAATACTCACAGGAACTGTGATTTGTATTTCTGAAGGTCTTAATCTCTTTTTTCCACCTGGCTGGGATGGTTTGGGAAATGTTATAGTAAAATATTGTTGATTCCATAATTTTTTGCTTGATTCACTGACTGAAATGAGAGAGGATAAGAAACAATTTTGCAGCTAATAGCCAGATTTTCATCAGCCCTGAAATATTCCTGAGCAAGTAATACAGTTTAATTTAAACTAAATTATAACCCAAAATATAGTCCTCCCCTAGAGTTTGTAGTTTATTTGCATGTCAGTTAAGGAAAACTAAAAATCAACTATTCCATTTAAAACCAAATTATGTTTAAAATGACATTTGTAATTTTATTTTCTAGATTAAACCAATATATGCACTACTATGTGTAAAATAGATAGCTAATGGGAAGCTGCTGTATAACACAGGGATCTCAGCTCAGTGCTCTGTGATGACAGAAGGGGTGGGATGGGGGAGTGGGAGAGAGGCTCAATAGGGAGGGGATATATGTATATTTATAGCTGATTCATGTTGCTGTGCAGCAGAAACTAACACAAAATTGTAAAGCAGTTATCCTCCAATTTAAAAAAATAATGATAATAATAGTTACTGTAATACAATAAAACAATAGGAATGGAAAATAGAGATTAACTGTTTCTTTCCAAACATCTCCACCATCTCCACTACCTTCATGTCATTTTGTTTAGATTGCAGAGCATATGACTTCTTCTATAGTCCCCATAATAGCTATTAATAGCATAATAGCTATTAGCAGAACATCAGTAAATGTCTCAATTGATTAAGTGTTTATGTTGCTCCTACTCTGGCCTCAATGACATCCCAAGCCGTAAAAATTAGGGCCACAGACCCAAACGCTACATTCAATTCTGACACCCTTATTTAAAGTAAGGGCATGTACACATTTGAGGGCACCCAGAATAGAGTGATCAGGAGGATCAAGCTATCTGGAAGCTATCAAAAGAAGAAAAGTGGGATAGTTTAGATGGTTCTCCTGGAGATTAGCAAGAGATGTGATCATTATACTCAAATATTTAAAGAACTGTTACATAAAAGAGTAGTAGTAATAGTAGTAATAAGATAGCTGCAACTGCTAACACATATATAGCACTTGCTATATGCTGGACTGTGTTTTAAGTACTTTATATATATCAACTCTTAGTCATTGAAACACTTTGAATTAGTTAATATAATTTATGATTGACTCCATTTTACAGATGTAGAAAAATAAAGCACCTAGAGAGGTTAAATTACTTGCCCCCAAATCATAAATTTAGCAGAAGAGTTAAGATTCAAGCATAGATAGTTTGGCTCCATAGTCCACGCTATTAATTACAATGTCAGAGACTTCTTTGTGTTTCTTGAGGGAATAACTAGAATCAATGGATAAAAGTCATAGCAGTGCAGGTATATTTCAACTCAATATATTAAGAAATTTCCTAAAGTTTTAGCTGTTCAACACATGAACTGTCAACTTATTTCTTTCTGACTATAGAAATACTTTAAACATGCACACACATGCCAATATTCGTGCTTCTCTTAGATTTTAACAAAAATTCAGAGTTTTTTGTGCTTTATCACATTGAATGGAAGAGACTAGTCATTTTCCCTAAAATTATTTTCAAATATAATATCAATTCTTACTTGGTATGGAATTATCATATGTTTTGATGTTTGTTTCTTGCCTGTTTAAAAAAGAAAATGTTTCAATTGAATTTGTACTATGTTTAATAATAATAATAATAATAATAATGACTATTATTACTAAGATGCCTTTAATAGTAATGCTGACAGAAATCTGATGTGTTCTCCGAATTCCATTATCTAAGACTGTCTACCTATAATCCTCAATTCCCTTCCTCTAAATCAAGTTATAGATGTATATGACTGTATTTCTCATCAGAAACTTGAATAAAAATAGACTATAGATCAAAACTGAAATAAAAACACTTCAGTTAAAATAAATTAATTAATTATAAAAAAAAACTTGGTAAAGAGAAGGAAATATCTTATGTGCATATTTAACTAAACTTACTAAAGACAATTTTAACTTAGTAAAAAAAAAAACCCACTAATTTGAAAAATTCTATAACATGTAAAATATCTTATTTAATTATACAGAACAAGAAATAGAATTAGTTCCCCTGCAGTTTTCTAATGAAAACATCTAAATCAGTATGAACCATATATCTTCTAAATTCACTACATAAATTTTGAAGAACAACCTACCGCTTTTTAATATTCTTAGTACTTAAACCACTAGTGATGCGTGAGAGGGGAACATATAAGTGTTGATCTATATTTTGAGTTGCTTCTACACATGGGAAAATTGGTCCATGGCATCTTTCATTTGGAAAGTACTCATTTAATTTTGTAATGATTGTGTTGTCTATTGAGGATACACATGGTATAATTTGTTTTTAATTTTAAAATTTTTATCTTTTTAAAATTTTATTTTATTTAAGTATTGCCTCCTTATTAATTAGCAGGAACAGTAGATTGTGACCATTGCTAATTCTGAGACTGTACTTGTGTGTGTTAAGTCACTTCAGTTGTGTCCGACTCTTTGCAACCCAAAATCTCTAGATGTGACTTGATCAAGTCTGTTTAAAAACTCTCACAGGTGATTTGGACACTCAGTTCTAGTTATGAATCACACTCAGTTCTATGTATGAATTCATGGTCTTGAAAAAGAAAACTTCATAGCTTTCTGAAATAGTCCAAGCTTGTGATGTTTACTTTTTCAAAAAAAATAGATCTATTCATCTGTGTTGAAACCACGTTTACTCTATAGCATAGCTAGAAGGTTAAATGGCCTGGGATCCTGGAAATTTAACAGTTTGAAATGCTGGCTGGATCACTCACTGCCTTCACATTCTGGGAAAAATACTTTGCCACCTGTATTGATTTTGACTTCTTTGCTACAGTCTAAAGTAATGCTTTTCAAACTTTCTTTTGGGCACGGCTCAATATGTGTGATGTGTGGATAATTGAAATTCTACTGTAATAATATACCTTATAAGTTATGCATTAAGATAGAAAATTTTAAGAGATGAAATAAAATACATAAATTGAAGCTGTAATTTCCTGTTCTCATATTCCAATTGATTATCTTGCACGTGCATCTCATTTTGGAAAACACTAAAAAAGGCAATCAAGGAACAATGAGAAATGGGAAAACAGTCAAATATCACAACATGTCTACCTTGTATATGAGCTTCCCAGGTGGTAAAGAATCTGCCTGCCAATTCAGGACATGAAAGAGATGTGGGTTTGATCTCTGGGTTGGGCAGATTTTTGCCAGTATTTTTGGCTGGAGAATCCCATAGATAGAGAAGCCTGGCAGGCTATGGCCCATAGGGTAACAAAGAGTTGGACACTACTGAAGTGACTTAGCACGCACTGCCTTCTATACAAGTGGCCTCAGTCTCAAATCATTAGGGCTTTAATATAGTTAAAATTCTGAGAATTTTTATTCATTTCAAAGTGTATGTTTTAGTGCAATAAATGATTTTGTGCCTATTGTTCTGTTACATAGGTGATCTGAACCTATGTTTTGAAATAAAGGGGAAAATTAGTGACAGAAGCCAGAAGAGAATGGAAGGCATATTTAGTTCTAAAAAAAATAATAAAAACTACAAAAAACCCCTGACAACTTAAGATTTTTATCACAGCACAAATATTTTTCAAAAGTGAGTGTGAAGTAAAGACATTGTTTTTATATTAAAATAAAAAAATTGTGAGAGTTGTATGGCTAGCAGGAAGTACTAAAACAAACGCAGGTAAGAATTCTTCAGGTAGAAGGAAATGACCTAAGATAATACATACTTAAGATAAAATAAAGAGCATAAGACAACACATATTTGGGTGCAGAACATGAATATTAAGTATTTACATAAAATACTGATAATCTGGTGAGTTTAAAATTAAATTTATAAATTTAAATACAAAATTTATAGTGGTAATAAAGATTGGTGAAATAATTGGAGTTAAGGTGTTATAAGAAGCTTGATTCTCTGGGAGTTGTAAAGATACTAATTTGTGATATACCTCTATAAATTACAAGATAACCACTAAAGAATAACGAAAAGTGTATAAATAAAATAATAGAGAAGGAAATGTAATTAAAATGTTTGATTAATATAAAGGAAAGCAATAAAGGATAAATGAACAAAAAACATGGGACAAATAATAAAACTAAAGTGATAGATGTAAATCCAAACATAAAGCAATTACATTAAAAGCAAATGAACTGGGCACTTCCCTGGTGTGCAGTGAGCAAGAATTTGCCAAGCAGGGCACACAGGTTTGATCCCTGGTCTGGGAAGTTTCCACATGCTGCAGAACAACTAAGCCTGTGAGCCTCAACTGCTGAGTTTGTTTGCCTCAACTACTGAAGCCTGTGCACCTAGATTCTGTGCTCTGTAACGAGAAGCTACTGCAGTGAAAAGCTCATGCCCAACAAGAGTAGCTCCCGCTCACCACAGCTGGAGAAACACCCGCACGCAGCAACAATGCAGCGAATTCTTGACCCTCTGAGCCACCAGGGAAACCCAAGAATACTGGAGTGGGTAGCGTGTCCCTTCTCCAGGGATCTTCCTGACCCATGAATCAAACCAGGGTCTCCTGCATTGTAGGCGGATTCTTTACCAACTGAGCTACCAGGGAAGCCCAAGAAAGACCCAGTGCTGCCAAAAATAAATAAATAAATACATAAATAAATAAATACTTTTTAAAAAAGCAAATGGACTAAAATCAACAAGTTATAGAGGTTTTCTGCATAACATTGGGCCTATAATTAACAATACCGTGTTTAACACTTAAAAATTTGGTGAGTAGTTCTCATGTTTAAGTTTCTTACCACGGAAAAGTATATGGACTAAGTACACAACTTAAAACATGAATCTGTCACAGTGGATTATAATAAATAAACCTAAAATATAAGAGAACATGATGTTTTTTGGCTTTTTTTTTAATGGAAAAAGGATACATTGTGTACCTTAATGGATAATAAGCTCATGGAGCTAAACTAATGTCAAAGTTAACTTTAAGATACATGAAAATAAATAGGAATATTTTATAATGGTAAAGGGGTTAATCCAACAGAAAGATGTAATAATTCTAAATATGCATGTACCCACTGACATAGCTTTAAAAACCATAAAACTATAATTTATAAAAGGAAAAGTAATGTGCAAACTGACAATTATAGTTGGGAATTTTAGCATATTTATTTAAATAACAAATAGAACAAGAAGAAAAGAATATACAGTAGAGATATAGAAAAGTTGAATAACATGATTGACAAAACTTGGTGTAGTATAAAGACATCACACCAAATAACTGCACTATACTATACATTTTTTTTCAAGTTCATATGGAATATTTAACAAAAGTGACCATAGACTAGGCAATAAGCAAGTGTCAACAAGTATCAAAGTACTAAATCATATGGCATATGTTTGCTGCTCACAGTTGAATAAAGCTAGAAATCAACAACAAAAACTAAAACAAAATCTAAACAATTGGAAATTAAAAATACAATCTATGGATCAAAGAATAAATTACAATGTAAACTAGAAAATGTTTTTAAAACATTTTGAATAGTATAAGGTAAATACAGTATTGAAATATTTGTCGGATGTAAAAACCTATTTAAAACTTTATAACTTGAAATTTGTAAATTAGAAAAGAAGAATAGCTGAAAAGTCAGTGACTTAAGTATCTAGTTTAAGAAGCTAAAAACAGAACAGCAAAATAAAGCCAACATATATAAGAGGAAAAAATAATAAAATTGTCATCAGAAAGAAATGAAAGAAGTAAAAGCATTATGCTAATATATTGAAAATTTAGATAAAATAGACAAATTCCTTGAAAAAGAAAACATATGAAATGTGAAACAAGGGTTAAGCAGAAAATATGGATTACTGTATGTATACTAAAGACATTGTTTGATCATTACAAACTTACCGACATAGAGAATTCCAGGTGTGGATGTCTTCATTGATTAATTCTCCCAAACACCTAAGGAAGAGAAAGTAACAATTATTCAAAAAATCTTCCAAAGAACAGAAAAAGATTTATTCTATGAAATGAACATAGCCTTGATACCAAAATCTGATGAGGTCATTAACAGAAAAAATCACAGACTTAAATCTCTCATAAATATAAATACCCTAATCCTTAAACATTCAATCTAATTCAATACATAGAAAAGATACTCTACCACAATCAAACAGGATTTAATTCAGGTTAGTTTAACATTTGAAATTCAGCACATTAACACATTAACACATCAAAATAAAGAAGGGAAGATTATATGAACATTTCAATATGCAGATAAAATCTAACAAATTCATGGTAAAATTTTAGCAAATTAAAATTGGAAAGAAACTTCCTTAACTTGATAATGGATATATACAGAAAACTAGAGAAAATACGAATATTCATTGTTGAAGCATTAGAAATATTCCTCTTAAGCTCAGGAACAAAAAGAAGATATCTGCTAGTACAACTTGAATGTAATATTTTACTGGAGGTTCTAGGTAGTGCAATAAGGCAAGAAAAATATAAACAAAAAGTCTAAGAATAGGGGAAAAAAGAAAGAAAACTGTTAATATTTATGGGCAGCATGTTTATGTAGAAAATCCATAATGCCTATACACACACAATTATAATTAATAAGATAATTTAGCAAAATGATATAAGATTAAATTTGAAAATCAATTATATTTATATATACAACAAAACAAGTAGAAAATATTTTAATAATACAATTTTTCAGTTCAGTTCAGTCACTCAGCTGTGTCTGACTCTTTGCGACCCCATGGACTGTAACACGCCAGGCTTCCCTGTCCTTCACAAACTACCAGAACTTGTTCAAACTCATGTCCATCAAGTCAGTGATGCCATCCAATCATCTCATTCTCTGTTGTCCCCTTCTCCTCCCACCTTCAACCTTTTTCCAGTATCAGGGTCTTTTCCAATGAGTCAGTTCTTCGCATCAGGCGGCCATAGTATTGAAGCTTCAGCTTCAGCATCAGTTCTTCCAATGAATATTCAGGGCTGATTTCTTTAGGATTGACTGGTTTGATCTCTTGCAGTCCAAGACTCTCGAGAGTCTTCTCCAACACCACAGTTCAAAAGTGTCAATTCTTTGGTGCTCAGCTTTCTTTATAGTCCAACTCTCACATCCATACATGACTACTGGAAAAACCATAGCTTGGACTAGACGCACTTTGTCTGCAAAGTAATATCTCTGCTTTTTCATATGCTGTCTGGTTTGTCATAGTTTTTATTCCAAGGAGCAAGCATATTTTAATTTCATGGCTGTAGCCACCATTTGCAGTAATTTTAGAGCCAAAGAAAAATAAAGTCTGTCATTGTTTCCATTGTTTCTCCATCTATTTGCCACGGAGTGATGGGACTGGATGCTAGGATCTTAGTTTTTTAAATGTTGAGTTTTAAGCCAGCTTTTTCACTCTCTTCTTTCACTTTCCTCAAGAGGCTGTTTAGTTCCTCTTCACTTTCTGCTACAAGGGTGGTGTCATCTACATATCTGAAGTTATTGATGTTTCTCCAGGCAATCGTGATTCCAGCTTGTGCTTCATTCAGCCTGTCATTTCGCATGATGTACTCTATTATGGCATCTTGTCCCATCACTTCATGGCGAGTAGATGGGGAAACAGTGAAAACAGTGACAGACTTTATTTTGGGGGGCTCCAAAATCACTGCAGACTGTGACTGCAGCCATGAAAGTAAATGAAGGTTGCTCCTTGGAAGAAAACATGATCAACCTTAGACAGCATATTAAAAAGCAGAGACATTACTTTGCCAACATAGGCCTGTCTAGTCAAAGCTATGGTTTCCAGTAGTTATGTATATATGTGAGAGTTGGACTATAAAGAAGACAGAGCACAGAAGAATTGATGCTTTTGAGCTGTGATGTTGGAGAAGACTCTTGAGAGTCCCTCGGACTGCAAAGATCCAACCAGTCCATCCTAAAGGAAATAAGTCCTGAATATTCATTGGAAGGACTGATGCTAAAGCTGAAACTCCAATACTTTGGCCACCTAATGAGAAGAGCTGACTAAATGGAAAAGACCCTGATGCTGGGAAAGGTTGAAGGCAGGAGGAGAAGGGGATGACAGAGGATGAGATGGTTGGATGGCATCACCGACTCAATGAACACGAGTTTGAGCAAACTCCAGGAGTTGGTGATAGACAGGGAGGCCTGACGTGCTGCAGTCGATGGGGTCACAAAGAGTCGGACATGACTGAGGGACTGAACTGAACTGAACTCCGCATATATGTTAAATAAGCAGGGTGACAATATACAGCCTTGACGTACTCCTTTCCCAATTTGAAACCAGTCTGCTGTTCCATGTCCAGTTCTAACTGTTGCTTCTTGACCTTCATACCGATTTCTCAGGAGGCGTGTAAAGTGTTCTGGTATTCCCACCTCTTGAAAAATTTTCCACAGTTTGTTGTGATCTACACAGTCAATGGCTTTGGTGTAATCAATAAAGCAGAAGTAGATGTTTTTATGAAACTCTTGCTTTATATATGATCCATGGATGTTGATAATTTAATCTCTGGTTCCTATGCCTTGTCTAAATTCCGCTTGAACATTTGGAAATTCTTGGTTCATGTACTGTTTAAGCCTGTTTGGATAATTTTGAGCATTATTTGCTAGCACGTGGAATGAGTGAAATTGTGTGATAGTTTGAACATTCTTTGGCATTTGCCTTCTTTGGGATTGAAATGAAAACTAAACTTTTCCAGTCTCTTGACCAATGCTGAGTTTTCCAAAATTGCTGGCACATTGAGTGCAACACTTTAACAACATCATCTCTTAGGATTTGAAATAGCTCAACTGGAATGCCATCACCTCCACTAGTTTTGTTCATAGGGATGCTTCCTAATGCTCATTTCACTTCACATTCCAGAATGTCTGGCTCTAGGTGAGTGATCACACCATACTGGTTATCTAGGTCATGACATCTTTTTTGTATAGTTCTTCTGTGTATTCTTGCCACCTCTTCTAAATATCTTTTGCTTCTGTTAAGTCCATGCTGTTTCTGTCCTTTATTGTGACCATCTTTGCGTGAAATGTTCCCTTGGTATCACTAATTTTTTTAGAAGAGATCTCTAGCCTTCCCCTTTCTACTATTTTCTTCTATTTCTTTGCATTGATCATTGAGGAAGGCTTTCTTACCTCTCCTTTCTATTCTTTGGAACTCAGAATTCAAATCGGCATATCTTTCATTTTCTCCTTTGCCTTTAGCTTCTCTTCTTTTCACAGCTATTTGTAGGGCCTCCTCAGACAACCATTTTGCCTTTTTTCATTTCTTTTTCTTGGGGATGATCTTGATCACTGCCTCCTGTACAATGTCATGAACCTCTATCCATAGTTCATCAGGCACTCTGTCTATCAGATCTAATTCCTTGAATATATTTGTCACTTCCAGTGTATAATCGTAAGTGATTTGATTTAGGTCATACCTGCATGTGGTTTTAAGCATTTTCTACTTATGTTAATAACATACAGCATAAGTACAAAATACTCAAAATAAAATTAAAAATATGCATGCAATGCCTCTACACTGAAGGACACAAATCAATGTTAAGATAAATTAAAGAAAACATAAGTAAATAGAGCTATATACTATATTCAGAAGGTTCAATGCTATAAGTGCAACAATTCTTACCAAACTGATACACTGATTCAATGTAATCTCAATAAAATGTATTTTTTTGTGATAACAGACTAGATAGTTTTAAATTTTATATGGAAATAAGGGCCAGGAATATACAAGACAATTTGAAAGATAAATAATCAATGTGAAGGATATGTATTACCAAATATCAATATTATATATTGATATATGTTACCATATATCATTTATTAAAAAGTGAGAGCACTTGAGATGATGTATGCAGGTCAAGAAGCAACAATTAGAACCTGATATGGAACAATGCACTAATTCAAAATTGGGAAAGGAGTACAATAAGGCTGTGTAATGCCACCCTGCTTATTTGAATTACATGCAGAGTATATCGTGTGAAATGCCTGGCTGGATGAAGTACAAGCTAGAATCAAGATTTCCAGGAGAAATATCAATAGTCTCATGTACACAAATGACACCATCCTTATGGCAGAAATCAAAGAGGAATTATAGAGCGTCTTGATGAAGGTGAAAGAGGAGAGTTAAAATGCTGGCTTAAAAGTCAACATTCAAAAAACAAAGATCATGGCATCTGGTCCCATCACTTCATGGCAAATAGATGGGGAAACAACGGAAACAGTGACAGATTTTATTTTCTTGGGCTCCAGAATCACTGTGAACAGTGACTGTAGCCATGAAATTAAGACACTTGCTCTTGGAAGAAAAACTGTGACAAACAGCATATTAAAAAAGAAGAGACATTACTTTTCAGACAAGGGTCCATATAGTCAAAGCTATGGTTTTTCCGGTGGTCATGTATGGATGTGAGAGTTGGACCATAAAGAGAGCTGAGCGCTGAAGAACTGATGCTTTTTAACTGTGGTGTTGGAGAAGACTGTTGAGAGTCCCTGGTCTGCAAGGACATCAAACCAGTCAAGCCTAAAGGAAATCAACCCTGAATATTCATGTCCAACTCTTTGTGACCCAATGGACTATACAGCCTATGGAATTCTCCAGACCAGAATACTGGAGTGGGTCACCTTTCCCTTCTCCAGGGGAACTTCCCAACCCAGGGATTGAATCCAGGTCTCCCTCATTGCAGGAGGATTCTTTGCCAGCTGAGGCACAAAAGAAGCCCCAAAATACTGGAGTGGGTAGCCTATCACTTCTCCAGCGTATCTTTCCAACCCAGGAATTGAACCAGGGTCTCCTGAATTGCAGGTGAATTCTTTAACAGCTGAGCTATCAGGAAAGGAAGGACTGATGCTGAAGCTGAATCTCCAATACTTTTGGCACCTGATGTGAAGAGCCAACTCATTGGAAAAGACCCTGATGCTTGGAAAGGTAGAAGTCAGAAGAAGGGGAAGATAGAGGATGATATGGTTGGATGGCATCACCAACTCAATGGACATGAGTTTGAGCAAGCTCTGGGAGATGGTGAAGGACAGGGAAGCTTGGCATGCTGCAGTCCATGGGATCACAGAGTCATGCACAACTGAACAACTGAGCAACAACAACATATATCAGCCTGAAGACAAGTAACCTACAATACAGACTAAGGAGTTCAAAAAAATAGACCTATATAGATATGGTCATATGAATTGTCCCAAAGTTGTTATGCATTGAGGAAAAATTAGATTTTCAATAAACAATACTAATCAATTTGATATCTTCAAGGGGAAAAAAAAAGTGATTCTTGACCTGATCTCACATTACACACTCAAATCAATCCTAGATGTAAAGTAGACCCAATGGTGACAAGTAAAAGAGTCAAGTTTCCAGGAGGTAACAAAGGAGACTCTCTTAGTGATAGTGGCATAAATGTTTCTTAAACATGACAAAAAAATCTATAACCATAATGGAATAGAATGACAGATTTGGCTTCTGTTATCCAATTGTTATTAACTCCAATACTCTTTCTTTTTACAGTAATGGAAATGTAAAAAATAATAGAAGAAAAGACACATTTGTTCTTTCAATATCTTTTGAGAGGAATAGTATAGTCATGACAATAGTAATCACAGTAATAATTAGTATGCTTATAATGCTTTCTGTTTAAAGTAGTTACTGTTTAAAATATGCTTTCAAAGATACTATATTATTTCATAAAATTGTACAGTTTTTTACTTGCTTAGATTTTTCTGAAGTGAAATTTTTCCCTCAAAATTTTTTATTTTTCAGTTTATGTGTACCTTACTTCAAATCTACCTTTTATAAAATGACTTCCTTCTTGTCCTATTGTTTTTGCTCCACTTGTTTTCACTCATTACTATTCTTACAGTTGTATTCCCTAATAACTTAATGAGTCAATCTTTCAAATTTGAACAAGAAAGTATTATGTGATTTTCATTAATATGTTCATTCAGCTAATTAATATTGAAGACTCTTGAGAGTCCCTTGGACTGCAAGGAGATCCAACCAGTGCATCCTAAAGGAGATCAGTCCTGGGTGTTCATTGGAGGGACTGATGTTGAAGCTGAAACTCCAATACTTTGGCCACCTCATGCAAAGAGTTGACTCATTGGAAAAGACCCTAATGCTGGGTAGGATTGAAGGCAGGAGGAGTAGGGGACGACAGAGGATGAGATGGCTGGATGGCATCATCGACTCGATGGACATGGGTTTGGGTTGACACTGGGAGTTGGTGATGGACAGGGAGGCCTAGCGTGCTGTGGTTCATGGGGTCGCAAAGAGTCATACACGACTGAGCGACTGAACTGACCTCAACTGAACTGTGAAAAGCTGATAAATGACTCCTCAAAGTATTCGTATCCAAATCCCTGAAACCTGTGAATTTTGTTTTATATGGAAAAAAGGACTTTGCACATGTGACTAAATTAAAACCTTGTGACCAGGAAATTATCCTAGATGACCCAGGAAGACACAAGATTTAGTCACTAGAGTTCTTATAAAGAGGGAAACAACGGGGTTAGAGAAGAAGAAAACAGTCTGTTGATAAAATCAGAGATTGGAGTGATTACTTTAAAGAAAGGGAAAGGAGACGCAAGCCAAAGAATTCAGATGGTCATTAGAAGCTAAAGTTGACAAGGAAATGAGTTATCTTCTCAGAGCCTCTAGAAGAAACCAACCCTGCTAGCACCTTGGTTTTAACCTAGTAAAATGTATATCAGACTTCTGAGCTTTAGAAGAGTAAGAAAATAAATTTGCACTTTTAATCTATTGCCTTTGTGATATTTTTCCACAGCAAAATACCAAGTAGTGAGTGCTTGGTACCAGTAGTGAGTGCTGCTGTAGCAAATATCTAAAAATGTAGATGTGATTTTGGAACTGGACAGTGGGCAGAAGCTAGAAGAATTTAGAGAATCTAGGTTTTTTCCAAACCTAGATTGCCCTGAAAACTTTATAGAAAGATGAATGTTAAAGACTCTGTTGTTGGGGACTGTGGAAGAAGATAGGAGCATGACAGAAAAAGCTTATATCATCTTAGAAATACATAAATTGTCAAAAGCAGTGCATGTGTGTGTGCTTAGTCACTTTAGTCATGTCCGACTTCTTGCAACCCTACAGACTGCAGCACCATGCTCCTCTGCCCATGGGATTTTCTTGGCAAGAATACTGGAGTGGGCTGCCATGCCCTCCTCCAGGGGATCTTCCTGACCCAGGGATTGAACCAGTGTCTCCTGCGTCTCCTTCATTACAGGTGGATTCTTTACTGCTGAGCCAGCATGGAAGCCCTGTCAAAAGCAGACTATTGGTTAAACATGGATGTTAAAGGGATACTTCATATAGTTGCAGAAACTTAGGTGAATTTTGTTCTATGGTTAGGTGAAAAGCTGGTGAAAGTGATAAATTTGAATTTTTAGCTGGGAAGATTTTCAAGTAAAGCAGTGAAGGTGCAATGTGGTTTCTTCTTGCTGTTCGTAATAAAAATGGGAACGAAAAGAAGTAAAATTGAGGTAATAATTATTAATAAAAATGAACCAGGACTTGATAATTTGGGAAACTCTCAGCTTGTGAAGTCTTTGATTGGTGCTGATATTAAGAGGTCCACTGACAGGAAAGTGTGCTCTGAAGTAGAAACTAAAAGTGTGGCTGGACTAAATTTTCTTAGTAGAGATTAGGCAGCTGACTCATGAGTGGGGGTGTCTACATAGCCATCTCAGTAAAAGACAGAATTAGAGATGAAATTGTACATGAAAGACATGTGGAAGAGCCTCTTGTCTAATGACATAAATCCTCATGATATACACAAGTGACTAAATTTTTTCTGAGAATGTTATACAAGCAAAAATACTTCCGGCTTGAGTCAAAAGGGACAGAAATATGAAAAATGAAAAAAAAAAGCCATTAAACTGCCCGAATTTTACAGGCAGGGAACAAGCTGACAAAACTATTTATTTTCAGAATGTGCTACCCTTCAAGCAAAAAGAGTTGAAGGCCCAGAGGGTGTAGTTTCAAGCCACAGTGGATCATTCCCAGGCATTAAACCTAATGGAATTTCCCAGCTGGAATTAGATATTGCTTAGGGCTCGTGATATCACTTAGGGCTTCCCTTGTTGCTCAGATGGTAAAGAATATGCCTGCAATGCAGGAGACCCAGGTTAGATCCCTGGGTGGGGAAGATCCCCTGGAGAAGGAAATGGCAATCCACTCCAGTATCCTTGCCTAGGGAAATCCATAGACAGAGGAGTCTGGCAGGCTAGAGTCCGTTGGTCACAAAGAATCAGACACGATTGACTGACTACACTTTCCTTCATTTTAGTGCTGGTGGCTCATTTCTTCCATTCACTTTCTCCTTTCTGGAATGGGAGTATCTATAACTGTTATCTTATCTTGTCCAACTGTTGTATTTTAGGAGCAGAAAATGTGCTTTTTCTGTACATTTTTGGGAGGAGAAGGGATGACAGAAAATGAGATAGTTGGATAGCATCACCAACTCAATGGACATAAGTTTGAGTAAGCTCCAAGAGCTGGTGATGGACAGGAGAGCCTGGTGTGCTGCAGTCCATGGGGTTGCAAAGCATCGGACACGACTAAGCAACTGCACTGAACTGAACTGAAATGTGTTTTAATTTTGCAGTTCAGTAGATGGAAAGAAAATTTTCCCTGGGTAGATCATGCATAGTATCTCACTTAACCCCTGATTTAGTTGATTTAGAATATGGGAGCTTGAAGTTTTCAGCTGGTAAAATTTAGATAAAATTATGGACTTGAATGAATATTGGAATGGGCTGATACTTTTGCAGATGTTGGGTGGAGAAGAATGTATTTTGCATATGAGAAAGACATGAATCTTTGGGATCCAGGGAAGATTGTGGTAAATCAAATAATAAATCTTCAAGATTTCCATTTCTTAATCCCTTGAATTTATGATTGTTACTTTACATAGCAAAAAGGACATTCTAGACATGATTAAATCTCTTGAGTTGGGGAGACATTCATGGATTATCCAGGTGGATCCTAAGTATACTCAGTTCAGTTCACTTCAGTCGCTCAGTCCTGTCCGACTCTTTGCAACCCCATGAATCATAGCACGCCAGGCCTCCCTGTCCATCACCAGTTCCCGGAGTTTACCCAAACCCATGTCCATTGAGTTGGTGATACCATTCAGCCATCTCATCCTCTAGCGTGCCCTTCTTCTCCTGCCCTCAATCCTTCCCAGCATTAGGGTCTTTTCCAATGAGTCAACACTTCGCATGAGGTGGCCAAAGTATTGGAGTTTCAGCTTCAACGTCAGTCCTTCCAATGAACACCCAGGACTGGTCTCGTTTAGGATGGACAGGTTGGATCTCCTTGCAGTCCAAGGGACTCTCATGAGTCTTCTCCAACACCACAGTTCAAAAGCATCAATTCTTCGGCGCTCAGCTTTCTTCACCGTCAAAATCTCACATCCATACATGACCACTGGGAAAACCATAGCCTTGACTAGACGGACCTTTGTTGGCAAAGTAATGTCTCTGCTTTTAAATATGCTATCTAGGTTGGTCATAACCTTCCTTCCAAGGAATAAGCGTCTTTTAATTTCCTGGCTGCAATCACCATCAGCAGTGATTTTGGAGCCCCCCCTCCAAAAAATGTCTGACACTGTTTCCATGGTTTCCCCATCTATTTCCCATGAAGTGATGGGACCAGATGCCATGATCTTAGTTTTCTGAACACTGAGCTTTAAGCCAACTTTTTCACTATCCTCTTTCACTTTCATCAAGAGGCTCTTTAGTTCTTCTTCACTTTCTGCCATAAGGGTGGTGTCATCTGCATATCTGAGGTTATTGATATTTCTCCCGGCAATCTTGATTCCAGCTTGTGTTTCTTCCAGCCCAGGGTTTCTCATGATGTACGATGGTGTGATCACTCACCTAGAGCCAGACATCCTGGAATGTGAAGTCAAGTGGGCCTTAGAAAGCATCACTACGAACAAAGCTAGTGGAGGTGATGGAATTCCGGTTGAGCTATTTCAAGTCCCGAAAGATGATGCTGTGAAACTGCTGCACTCAATATGCCAGCAAATTTGGAAAACTCAGCAGTGGCCACAGGACTGGAAAAGGTCAGTTTTTGTTCCAATCCCAAAGAAAGGCAATGCCAAAGAATGCTCAAACTACCACACAATTGCACTCATCTCACACGCTAGTAAAGTAATGCTCAAAATTCTCCAAGCCAGGCTTCAGCAATAAGTGAACCTTGAACTTCCAGATGTTCAAGCTCGTTTTAGAAAAGGCAAGAGGAATCAGAGATCAAATTGCCAATATCCGCTGGATCATTGAAAATGCAAGAGAGTTACAGAAAAAAACATCTATTTCTGCTTTATTGACTATGCCAAAACCTTTGACTGTGTGGATCACAATAAACTGTGGAAAATTCTGAAAGAGATGGGAATACCAGACCATCTGACCTATCTCTTGAGAAACCTGTATGCAGGTCAGGAAGCCACAGTTATAACTGGACATATAACAACAGACTAGTTCCAAACAGGAAAAGGAGTACGTCAAGGCTGTATATTGTCACCCTGATTATTTAACTTATATGCAGAGTACATCATGAGAAATTCTGGGGTGGAAGAAACACAAGCTGGAATCAAGATTGCTGGGAGAAATATCAATAACCTCAGATATGCAGATGACACCACCCTTATGGCAGAAAGTGAAGAAGAACTAAAGAGCCTCTTGATGAAAGTGAAAGAAGAGAGTGAAAAAGTTGGCTTAAAGCTCAACATTCAGAAAACTAAGATCATGGCATCTGGTCTCATCACTTCATGGGAAATAGATGGGCAAACAGTGGAAACAGTGTCAGATTTTTAGGGGGAGGCTCCAAAATCACTGCTTATAGTGATTGCAGCCATGAAATTAAAAGACACTTACTCCTTGGAAGGCAGGTTATGGCCAATGTAGATAACATATTTAAAAGTAGAGACGTTATTTTGACAACAAAAGTCCGTCTAGTCAAGGCTATGGTTTTTCCAGTGGTCATGTATGGATGTGAGAGTTGGATGGTGAAGAAAACTGAGCACGGCAGAATTGATGCTTTTGAACTGTGGTGTTGGAGAAGACTCTTGAGAGTCCCTTGGACTGCAAGGAGATCCAATCAATCCATCCTAAACGAGACCAGTCCTGGGTGTTCATTGGAAGGACTGATGTTGAAGCTGAAACTCCAGTACTTTGGCCACCTCATGCGAAGAGTTGACTCATTGGAAAAGACCCTAATGCTGGGTAGGATTGGGAGCAGGAGAAGAAGGGGAAGCCAGAAGATGAGATGGTTGGATGGCAACACTGACTCGATGGACATGGGTTTGGATAGACTCTGGGAGTTAGTGATGGACAGAGAGGCCTGGTGTGCTGCAGCCTCTTTCATGGGGTCGCAAAGAGTCGGACATTCCTGAGTGACTGAACTGAACTCTGCATATAATTTAAATAAGCAGGGTGACAATATACAGCCTTGAAGTACTTCTTTTCCTATTTGGAACCAGTCTGCTGTTCCACGTCCAGTTCTAACTGTTGCTTCCTGACCTGCATACAGGTTTCTCAAGAGGCAGGTCAGATGTATACTCACAATAGTGTTTTAAAGAGGGACTCCAAGCAAGATTTGACTGAAGAAATAGAGAAGACAATGTGACAACAGTCTCAAATTCAAGAAATTCTGGTGGCCATCCAAACTGGAGGGCATATCAAATGAGTTTTCCCTTAAGGCCTCCAGAAAGACTCAGCATTGCCAACACCTTGATTTTTGCTCAAAACAGCTCAGTGTGGACTTATGCTTTCCAGAACTATAAAATAATAAACTTCAGTAATTTTAATATGTTATGCTTATTGTATTTTGCACATTGGCAATTGGAAACTAATATACAAGGCAAGTGAATTTTGTAATAATTTGAGATTAATCTGAGATATAAGATCAAAATTATTTAGATTTAGTGACAAAATTGACTTTGAGAAGTGACTGAATTTTAGATACATTTTGAAGGTAGTCTCCATAGAATTTGCTAATATACTGGATGTTAACTTCTAGAGAAAGAGTGCAGTCAAGGGCAACAACAAAAAGTGTTAGGGTGTGTGTGTGTGTGTGTGTGTGTGTGTGTGTGTGTGTGTGTGTGTGTGTGTGTGTTTGCTTGAAGAATCAAATGAATAGTAGTGCCAGTTTTTGAAATGGAGAATACTTATGGATGACCATGTTTAAAATGAAGCAAGAATTTTGTTTTCATATTGAGTTCAAGATATTAAACATTTATATGGAAGTGTCAATAAGGCAGTTGTATATATAAGTCTGGAAATTAGATATCTGGCTGAAATAGAGACTTGGGATTCATGAACATATAGATGGCATATAAAACTATGGGGCTGGTGATATTATATATTAAATGGTTATAGATAAGAAAGAGAAGAAGCCCAAAGACTGAGTTTTTGGGCTTTCTAATATTTAAAGATTGGTGAGAAGAAAGATCAGCAAGAGAGTTTGAAAAGGAGTAACTAGTATTGTGGAAGGGAAAACAGGAGAGAATAATAATACAATAACCAAGGAAAAAATAATTTACAGAAGAGGATCAACTGTGTCAAATGTTGCTAGTAGATTTTAAAAGGTGAAGGTCTGTTTCCATGGAACCTAAGGCAGTTTGAGAGAAAGTCTGGGGTCAGTTTGAGAGAAAAGGGAAACTAATAATAGTGAGTGAACTGGGGATTAAGGGATGGGGTTTGGGTATCTAATATGGAAAAGTAACTTTTTACTATTAGTCTTTTTATTCTTTTGAAATTTTCTACCATATGTATATATTAACCATTTTCATTAAAATCTACTTAAAATAAACATAGTTTGTGGGAGAAAAGGAAGTGGAGATAACTAATATGAATAATTACTTTAAAGAATTTTGCTATATAAAAGTTATAAATTGGACTGGTGATTAAAAGAGGCTGTGTGGTCAAGGGAATATTTTTTAATGCTAGAAACTAATCCTGCTTTTCTGTTTGTTGATGGAAATGATCATATTGAGAATTAAGAAAAAATGATAGTGTGACTGAATAAGAGATCTCTCACTCATATCACACCTCTGCAACAATAAAAATTCATCTATCCACAGTCAAAAGTACCTATTTGTGGAGCTGTGGGATTCAGCACAACATGGTAAGGAACTCAGGAGGAGTCTTGCCCACTTGTGTGTTGGATAATAGGCCTTGTTTCCAGCTGTGGCCCAAGAACTAGCCTCAATCCCCTTCAACTATGGTCCAGGATTCCTTGGAGAAGTTTGTTTTAGACAATCTCCCACAGAAAAGACAGCCTTTGTGGAAGTTCAAATTTCCAGGAGAATGATTATAGGTTATAATGTGAGCAAAAAATATAAATTTGGGTGCTTGGAGAGGGTCAGAGCATACTTGACTTTATAGACATCATCCCTCCCTTAAGGTAGCACAGTATACTGATAAAAGAAATCTCCATGGCCTGTAATTTCTCCCGTGAGAGACAGTAAGTTTGTGTGAGTGAGCATCCAGCTTCCTCTGCAGTGTATGATGCTGTCAAAAAGTATCATTTCTCTGTCACCACATCTAGAGTACTGAGTGATGAGCAGCATGGATGGAAGCAAGAAGCTGAGAGAGCAACAGATATGACCCTCCAAGGGAATTAAAGGGAAATAAACCCTATAGTGTTGCAAATTACATCATGAAGCCTACCCACAAGCCGCTGGAGATGACTTACTCAGGGATACCCCCAACTGGTCCACAGGCACTCTCAGAATATTATGCGCTTTATCCATACATACTCTTACCCTGTGGCTGGTTCCTCGTACATGTTTTTAATGATGGTGAGAGTGAGCTTTGAAAGACAGTTAGTGAGCATGCACAGAAAGCTGGCATGTATCTGTGGGCCAAGGAGAGACCACAAACGAGCTTTGGTTCTGCCACTAGGAAAGTCAAATGGAGACTGTCAGCATTGGGCCTAAAGACATACAGATTTATGATTTATCTAATAAAGAATTCAAAACAGCCATTTTAAGAAAGTTGAATAAGCTACAAGAAAGCAGAGAAAGACAATTCACTGAAATTAGGGAAATAATACAATAACAAATTTAGCAGTTTAACAAAGAGGTAGAAATCATAAAAAAACAAACAAACAAATTCTCAAGATGCAGTATATGGTGAATTAAATAACAATGCAATACACAGCAGAGCACCAAGCAGAACAGATTAAACAGAAGAAAAAGCCTAAGAATGGAAAAACAGGACTTTTGAAATTATTGAGTCAGAATAGAACAAAGAAATCAAATGAAAAAGACTAAAGAAATCCTATATGATCTATGGGATACCATCAAAAGAAACAATTCATGAATTATTGAAGTCAGAAATCTTACAATTCAGGAGAGAGTGAGATTATATATTCAAAGGGCTGAAAGAAAAAAAAAGGAATATTACTCAGCTATAAAAAACAACACATTTAAATCAGTTCTAATGAAGTGGATGAACCTGGAGCCTATTATACAGAGTAAGTCAGAAAGAGAAACATCAATACAGTATATGAATGCATATATATGGAATTTAGAAAGACAGTAACGACAACCCTGTATGCAAGACAAAAAAAGAGACACAGACTTAAAGAACAGACTTGGACTATGTCAGAGAAGGAAGGGGTGGAATTATTTGAGAGAATAGTGTTGAAACATGTATATTACCATATGTAAAATAGATGACCAGTGCAAGTTTGATGCATGAAGTAGGGCACTCAAAGCAGGTGCAATGGGACAACCCAGAAGGATGGGATGCAGAAGGAAGTTCAAGATGGGGGGACACATGTACACCTGGGGCTGATTCATGTCATTGTATGGCAAAAATCACACCACAATATTGTAAAGTAATTAACTTCCAGTTAAAAAAACAAAACACCCTGCCAACAAAGAACATTCTAACAAAAGTTTTCCTTCATAAATAAATGAGAAAAAAAACCACTCAGACTAAAAAAATCTTACAGAGTTCATCACCATTAGATGTTTCTTACAAGAAATGAAAGTTCTTCAGGGTGAAATTAAAGGATAATAACTAGTAATGTGAAAAGATATGAATATATTCAACACACTTGGAAAAGGAGTATATGGTCAAATTCAGAATACTCTAATATGATTATATGTTAACTTAATTGAAGTTAAGTATTTATCAGTGAAAAATAAACTATTACATTAATAACAGGTTTTTTTTAAACTGATGGTAACTGCAAGGCAAAAACTTATAATAGATACACAAAAGATAAAGGAAAAGGGGAATAAAAACAACTTACTATGATATTAATAAATTCACAAAGGAAGGCAGCAAGAGATGAAGTAAGAAAGAAACAAGGGAACTATAAAACAGTCAGAAAGAATAATACGACATTGGTAACTCCTTATTTATCAATAATTACTCTAAAACTCAAAATGGATTAAAGATCTAAACGTAAGACCAGAAACTATTAAACTCCTAGAGGAAAACATAGGCAAAACACTCTCCGACATAAACCACAGCAGGATCCTCTATGACCCACCTCCCAGAATATTGGAAATAAAAGCAAAAGTTAACAAATGGGACCTAATTAAACTTAAAAGCTTTTGCACAACGAAGGAAAGTATAAGCAAGGTGAAAAGACAACCCTTGGAATGGGAGAAAATAATAGCAAATGAAGCAAAGGACGAACAATTAATCTCAAAAATATACAAGCAACTCCTGCAGCTCAATTCCAGAAAAATAAATGACCCAATCAAAAAGTGGGCCAAAGAACTAAACAGACAGTTCTCCAAAGAAGACATACAGATGGCTAACAAACAAATGAAAAGATGCTCAACATCACTTATTATCAGAGAAATGAAAATCAAAACCACAATGAGGTACCATTTCACACCCTTCAGAATGGCTGCTATCCAAAAGTCTACAAGCAAGAAATGCTGGAAAGGGTGTGGAGAAAAGGGAACCCTCTTACACTGTTGGTGGGAATGCAAACTAGTACAGCCACTATGGGGAACAGTGTGGAGATTCCTCAGAAAACTGGAAATAGAACTGCCATATGATTTAGCAATCCCACTGCTGGGCATACACACTGAGGAAACCAGAATTGAAAGAGACACGTGTACCCCAATGTTCATCGCAGCACTGTTTATAATAGCCAGGACATGGAAGCAGCCTAGATGCCCATCAGAAGACAAATGGATAAGGAAGCTGTGGTACATATACACAATGGAATATTACTCAGCCATTAAAATGAATACATTCGAATCAGTTCTAATGAGGTGGATGAAACTGGAGCCTATTATACAGAGTGAAGTAAGCCAGAAAGAAAAATACCAATATAGTATACTAACTCATACATATGGTATTTAGTTAATTGGTAAAGATAACCCTGTATGTGAGACATCAAAAGAGACACAGATAAATAGAACAGTATTATGGACTCTATGGGAGAGGATGAGAGTGGGAGGATATGGGAGAATGGCACTGAAGCATGTAAATTATCATATATGAAACGAATCGCCAGTCCAGATTTGATGCATGATACAAGGTGCTCGGGGCTGGTGCACCAGGATGACCCGGGAGAATGGGATGGGGAGGGAGGTGGAAGAGGGGTTCTGGAAGGGGAAAACATGTACACCCATGGTGGATTCAGGTCAATGTATGGCAAAACAAATACAATATTGTAAAGTTAATAATAGAAAATAAGCTAATAAAAATATAAAAGTGATGGATTAAATTCTCCAAATAAAATACTTAGAGTGGCTGAATGAATGTAAAAACAAGGCACAACTATATGATACTCACAAGAGAATCACTTCAGTTTTAAGATCACATATAGATTCAAAACGAAGTGATGGAAAAATATATTTCATACAAGTGGAAATCAGAAGAGAGCTTTCATCAGAAAAAATAGACATTAGGTCAAAAACCACAATCAAAGATAAAGAAGGTTCTTTTGTGATGATAATGAGATCAATTCATAAGAGGATATAACAATGGTAAATATATAATCTGCAAAGATTAGAATACCTAAATATATTAAACAGATACTAACAGATCTTAAGGGAAAAATATCCACCAATACAATAATAGTGTGGGACTTCAATACTCACTTTCAACAATATATAGATCCTCCAGACATAAAATCAATAGGGAGCAATTAAATTTAGAACATATTTTATAAAAAATGGGCCTAACAAACATATACATAATAGTCCTTCCAATAACAGCAGGATACATATTCCTCTCGAGAGCACACAGAACAGTCTCCACAAAAGATCAGATGTCAAAGAACAAGTTTTAGTAAATTTAAGAAGATTGAAATCGTATCAGACATCTTTTCCAAGCACTATGATATTACGAATATTATACAGCATGATTACAAATCTGTAAATGTGACACTCTATGTTAATAGAATGAAAACTGAAAATCAAATAATTATCTCAATAGGCACAGAAAAAGCATAGACAAAATATAACATTCTTCCATATACAAACAATACTCTCAACAAATTGGCTATAGAAGAAATGTACCTCAAAGTAATAAAGGCCATCAATGACAAGCTCTCACCTTACATTGCGCTGAATGTTTAAATGTTGAAAGCTTTCCCTCTGTGATCAGGAACAAATATGACCAGTCTTGCCACTCTTAGTCAACATAGTATAGGAAACCTTAGCCAGAGCAATTAGGCAAGAAAATAAATACACAGCATCCAAATTAGGAATAAGTCAAATTATTTCTGTTTGCAGGTATATGATCTTGAATATAGAAAGTCCTGAAGAGTCTACCAAAAACTATTAGAACTAATCAGCAAATTCAGTAAAGTTGCAGGATACAAAACATATAGAAATCAGTTGGACTTTAATACACTAAAACCAAAATATCTGAAAAATTAAGAAAACTATCTGATTTACAATAGTTAAAAGTAACAAAATCCTTATAAATATATTTAGCCAAAGAAGTTAAATATCTACACACTAAAAGCTATAATGATTTTGATGAAAGAAAATATAGAAGATACAAATAAATGGAAAGACATTTCAGGTTAATGAATCAGAAGAATAATATTGTCAAAATGTCCAGACTACCAACCAAAAGCCATCTATAGTTTAAATGCAATTCTTATGAAAATATCAATGGCGTTTTTGACAAAAATTGAAAACACAAATCTAAAATTTGTACAAAACCACAAAAGACTATGAATAGCGCAAAACATTTGGCTATCTCAATAGCCAAAACATTCTTGAGAAAGAACAATGCTGAAGACTCACAGTTTCTGATTCTAAACTACTCTTAAAAACTAAAATGTACTTGCATAAAAAAAATTATAGACTATTATAACAGAATAGAGAACCCAGAAATACCAATATACCAAAATGGGGAAAAGATAGCTCTTCAATAAATGTTTCTTTGAAAACTTGTAAAAGAATAAAAGTGGACTCCTATCTTACACAACTCAAAAAATAAGTTTGAAATGGACTAAGGACTTCAACATAGAAGCTGAAATGGTTCAGATCCTAGAAGAAAGCAGGAAAAAAGCTTTTTGATATTCTCTTGTCACTGGTTTTTTTTTTTGATATGACACCAAGAAAGTACAGGCTAACAAAAAGACAAATGAATAAGCTGAAAAGCTTTTTTACAGCAAAAGAAACAATACCAAAAATAAAAACAGCCTATGGAATGAGACAAAATGCTTTCAAATTGTTTATCTGATGAAGGGTTAATATTCAAAATATATGAGACTCTGATACAGCTCATCAGCAGAAATAATCCAAACAACACTATTTCTTTTTTAGATGAGAAAAGAAACTGGAGACACTTTGCCAAAGTATTTCTAAAAATGGCCAACAAGTATATGAAAAGATGCCCAACATAACAATCAGGGTAACTAATATCAAAACTAGAATGTGATATCATCTCACATCTGTTAGAATGACTCTTATCAAAAAGAGTAGAGACAAGTATTGATGAGGCTGTGGATAAAAGGAAATTTTGGCACTCTTGATACAAATGTCAATTGGTACAACCACTGTGGGCAACAAGAGAGAGGTTCTTCAAAAATTAAAAACAAAACTACCATATTTTATAGCAACTCTACTACTGGACATATATCTAAAGGAAATGAAATCATACTTGAAGAGATGTGAGACTTATCTATCATCTATCAATCATTTATCTAATTTAGCCATGATAAAGAAGGAAGTTCTGCCATTTATGACAACATGGAAGGACCTTGTGGGCATTATGATAAGTGAAGTAAGTCAGTGAAAGACATATACAGTACAATCTCACTTATAAATGGATTCTAAAGAAGCCATACCTAAAGAACAAACTGAGAGATGGGGGGAAATGCAGAGATGTCATTCAAAGTGTACAAACATTCAGTTAAAATACGGATAATTTCTGGGTATTTATGGTACAGGGTGTTGACTATAGTTAACAATACTATATTATATACTTGAAATTTGATATGAGAGTAGACCATAAATGTTCTCACAACAAAAAGAAATAGTAATTTTGTGATGTGATGGAAGTGTTAACTAATCCTACTGTGGTAATTATTTTGCAATATACATGCATAAAAAATCATCACATTGTACACTTTAAACTTAAACAATGTTACATGTTAATTGTATCAGAAAAATTCTGTAATAAAAGGAAAGACAATGAGGATACAGAAGAAGAGTTAACTATAGGAGCTATGCTTTTAGTGGAGAAAATCCAGTACCCAGTGTTATGAGTTGATTTGTGCCCCTTATAAAGATACATACAAGACTTACCAGTTGGCACCTGTGAATTTGACCTTATTTGGTAATAGTGTCTTTACAGGTGTAATCAATTTAAGATGAGATAATTATGGATTAGAGTGGGGCCTACTACAATGACTTGTGTTGTTATGAAAAGGGGAAACTTGGCGCACACACAGGGAGAGTAAATTTTGTGATGTTGGAGGCACAGATTGAAGTGAGGCATCTATAAGCCAAAGAATACCAATGATTGCCAGCAACTGCTGTAACCTAGAGTAGAAACAAAGGCCTCCCTCAGAGCCTCCAGGAGCCAAATCTGCTGACACATTAACTTTGGACTTAAAGCTTCCAGAAGTGTGACACAATTAACCCACTCAATTTGTGGTAATTTGTTTTGACTGCCCTAAGAAATTGTCACACTTCAAATTATACTCAAGCATGAGCAAGAAAAGGGCATTTGCTATAATAGAAGAGAAGGCAGAAAATAGGGTTGTGAGATGCCTGTAGATTAGTATATTCAGTAGTGATGATGGTGAAATTTTCCCATAGCTGAGGGTAGGATAGAGTGTAGCTATTATAGATTTGAGAAGAGAGGAAAAAGTGAGGAACACATATCTTCAAGAATAGGAGAGCTATGAATAGATGATAGAAGTTTAATATTGCCAGGTACCATTAACAGTACACTTGCAGTTTGTCATCATAAATATGAATTGAAGCCAATCTTCATGGTTACATGTCTTTCCTTAGTCATGTTCAGTTGCAAAAGTGCCACCAACCACTATGGAGTAATAGGAGAATCGGATTTAACTAAAATTAGGGTTTTTGAGAGCAGAGATGTCAAAAGGAGAGTGGGGAAATGGAATTGAGGATTTATGCAGGGAAATATTTGTGCTGATTCACCATGAGCTTGTAAGAATCTAAGATAGGTAAGAATTTATAATGGGTAAGAATAATAGTAAAGCCATGGAGAAGGGATTGATGAGTGACAGTTCAAAGATTGTAAATCAATGGTAGGTTTTGGAGGGATGGAAACATTGTTGAGTGGGGTTATTAAAGTTACCTGAGGCAGTGGTTGAAGAGTGAAATGCTAGAAAATGAGATTTTGGAGGGATATATGTGGAAGTGAGCCACTGAAATCAGATGAAAGACAAGATAATTGGATATTAAAGATGGCGGAGAAGAAGGATGTGCACTCACCTTTTCCTGTGAGAACTCCAAAATTGAAATTAGCTGCTGAATAACCAGTGACCAGAGAAAGTTGGATCCAACCAAAATATGATACCCCACATCCAAGGGCAAAGAAGAAGCCCCAACAAGATGGTAGGAGGGGTGAAATTGCATTTAGAATCAAACCTTATACAGGCCAGAGATGCTTGAAAGGTGAAAACAAAGCCTTGTGTACACAGGACCCAGGGATCGCACAGGAGACTGAGCCAGACCTGCCTTTGAATGTTTGAGTGTTTCCTGCAGAGGTACATGTCAGTAGTGGCCTGCCACAAGGACAGGGTATCCGACTGCAGCAGACATGGGAAGCACGACATGTGGCATAAGATCTCTTGGAGGAGGTCGCCATTAGCCCCACCATAGAGCCACAGAACAGAGGACTCACAAACTGGAGGAAAATAATACCAAAGAATTTCTGGAAGTGTTGCAAAAGTTCTAGGGCCCACAGATTTCCCAGCCTGGGTATCTGGCAAAGGGACTGTGAACTCCCAGGGAATTTGAAGGCCAGTGGGATTTGATTACAGAACGTCCAGAGGACTGGGGAAACAAACTTTTGGATGGCACAAACGAGATCTTGTGCACACCAGGATCCAGGAGAAAGGAGAAGTGACCCCACAAGAGACTGAGCCAGACTTGCCTGTGAGTGTCCAGGAGTCTCTGGTGAAGGCATGGCTCAACAGTGGCATGCTGCAGGGTCAGGGGCACTGATTTCAACAGTCCTGGGAGCCACAGGGTGCTGGCATAAGTCCTTTGAAGGATGTCACTGTTACTGCCATTACTCCTACCATAGTTTTGCCTCAGGCCAAAGTACAGGGAAGGAACACAGCACCACATCAGCATAAAATTGGATTAAAGATTTACTGAACGAGGCCCCACCTATCAGAGCAAAACCCAGTTTGCCCAATATGTTACTGGAGAAGAGTGGAGAAATAGCTCCAGAAGGAATGAATAGGCTGAGCCAAAGTGGAAACTATGCCCAGTTGATGTGTCTGGTAGTAAAAGTAAAGTCCAATGCTGTAAGAACAATGATGCATAGAAACCTGGAATGTTAAGTCATTCCAAACAGGAATGGTCAAACAGGAAATGGCAAAAGTGAACATCGACATTTTAGGAATCAGTGAACTAGAGTGGACTGGAATGCATGAATCTAATTCAGATGACCTTTACATCTACTACTATGGGCAAGAATCCCTTAGAAGAAATGGAGTAGACCTCATAGTCAACAAGAGAGTCAAAAGGTGCAATCTCAATAATGACAGAATGATCTCTGTTTGTTTCTAAGGCAAACCATTCAATCACAGTAATCCAAGTCTAGGCTCCGACCACTAATGCCAAAGAAGCTGAAGTTGAATGGTTCTGTGAAGACCTACAAGACCCTAGAACTAACACCAAAAAAAGAGATGTCGTTTTCATCATAGCTGACTGGAATGCTCTCCAGGCAAGAATACTGGAGTGGGTTGCCATTTCCTTCTCCAATGCATGAAAGGACAAGTGAAAGTGCAGTCGCTCGCCGTGTCTGACTCCTAGCAACCCCACTGGACTGCAGCTATCAGTCCCCCATCCTGGGATTTCGCCAAGGCAAGAATATGGAGGGGGATGCATTTAGGGTCTATCACCTGAGTTAATACTTTCATAGCCTCATTGTATAAATTCTGTATGGTGAAAAGGGACTTAGTTATGAATAATCATAAGATACTCCATCAATCAGGGAATTTCCCTTTGTGTTGGGTATTAGACTTACTTAGGTCTTTTTCCTATTCTGGTTGTTTTACTGTCGCCTTTGAAAGTTCATTCCCCTTTTATTAACCTTTAATTGTTGGCAAATTTAAGATGTGCGTGGGCCATTCATTTCATTCCATGTTATTGAGTCTTTCAATAAAGTGTTATTTAACATCTACTATATATCAGGTTCTCTTCTGAGTGCTAGGCCTTAGCATCAGTGAAAAAAATATACAAAAATATTTTAAAGTATTTTATGGTGTTATTAATATGTTGCATTTCACACAGAAGATTTATGTTGTATGGTTCTCATGAAAAAATTGCTGGCTTGGTTTTTCTCAACATTGCCTTTTTGTTGTGTTCAAGTAGAAGGTGATCAGAATTAAGGTAAAAGGTAAAGTGAAAAAGGCTGAAGGGTAGTTAAACCAGAATGGGGATTGATTACAATTAAATAGGTTAGGTAAGGGTAAAAACTCCTAAAAAGATGATATTTTAACAAAGGACTTGATGAAAATGAAGGAGTAAACCTTTAGTGGGTTTTGGGGAGGATGACAAATGCAAAATGCTGAGGTGGGAGTAGGCTTGGTTTTTCAAGGCATGTCAAAGAGGTAATGTGGCTTACATTCAGGGTTAGGTGATAGTACTTAGAAAGAGCTAGTGAGGCTAGATGGCTAAATTACAAAATGAAACTCTGTTGGTCACTGTAAGGACTTTGGCTTTTTAAACTGAGTGTGTATGGGGCACCAATGGTAGGTTATGTGTAGAGCAGGGACATGATCTGTCTCTTACATGAGCTTGCTTAACAGTAATACTTTTTTCTGTTAGATAGAGAAGAGGCTGAAAGGGTGATTTGCTTTCCCTCTGCCCCCAAATCAATTTCTTTCTTTCACTTTGGGAAAGCAGTTTTCCAAAGAAAGCAAGTTTTCCACCATACAAACCAGAAGCCTGGATTGTAACAGAATCACTACTTCTCTACCATGCCTTACATCTATCAGGTACCACTTAACTCAGGGTGACAGTTAGTGAATTCTATTGCCGTAGTCTTAGATGAGGGGTGTTGTTGGCTTGGGACCAGGGTGGAAGTGGTTGAGGTAGTTATTCCAGATGTAAATTGCACATAATGGCAGTAGGGTCTGATGATTAAAAGTGGACTATAAGAGAAAGAAGACTGGGTGATACCCAAGCGGTTTTGGCCTGAGCAACTGGAAAGGTATAGAATTGCCACAGCTGAGACAGGGCGGTCAGTAAGAGGAACGGCTAGGGAAGAAGATCAGGAATTCAGTTTGGGTGTATTAGGTTTGAGATAGACAAAAAGGAATCGTGCATAGAATAGAGTGCATAGAAACAGAACCAAAACATTATGTGGGACACCTGATTTAACAATGATGGTGTCCCTGCAGGTCTGGCAGCGAAAATATGATCTTTTTTATCAAAGGGGTGCTGAGATCCATTGGATAGCTGATGGAAAAAATAAAAGAGCCTTAGACCCTATTATATCTCGGCACAATAATCAATTCCAGATGGTTTGATAGATATAAACATGAAAGGTAAAACAGTGAAACTTCTAGAGACAGTCTGGAAAGATCTTCATGACTGTTGTTGTTTAGTCACTCAGTTGTGTCCAACTCTTTATGACCCCATGGACTGTAGCCCGCCAGGCTCCTCTGTCCATGGGATTTTCAGGCAAGAATACTGGAGTAGGTTGCCATTTCCTCACTAGAATAACCCCAAACTACCCACGAGTATAGATAAACTGGAAGATATTCATGACCATAGAGGCAAATATTCCTTGACAAAATACAAAAATCACAAAAAAAAAAAAACCAATTAAAGAATATATTGATATGTTGAACGTCATTATAGTTGAGTATTTTATTAACTGAAAGATCAGTAGAAATAATGAAAAGGGCAAGCCTCAGTGGGGAAGGAGGTATTTTGCAATAAAAACACTTCTGATGAGGAATTTTAGTATGAAGAGCTCCTACACACCAAGAAGGACAGTCTAACCACACACACACACACACACCCCACAGCACCTCACACACTCAACCACCCTGCACACTTGGGACTCTACGAGATGCTGGTGTGCTCCACCTGATGTTCCATTCTCATCATCTTTGAAGTTCATTTTTGAATAATAGAGGTTACAGTTTTGATATGTTTTGTGGGAATTGTCTTTTGGAACACACTATTGTTTGTAGGGGGGTGTTATTTTACTCCTTAGTCTTTTTTTTTTATTATACATTAACAACTCATGATGCTTTCAACTAATTCTTTTTTGTTGCTGACTTTTATGTATTTTTCTTGGGACTTTAGAGTAAGGCAGGGACACTTTTATAATACTTCACGAGCTTCTTGTGCTTTGGTACATTATTAACATATGAAGCTAGCTTTCTGCGATTTGAAGTATCTGTTCTCTGGACTTTGATAAGGAACTTGCCTCTCTCTCTAGACCGTGCTCGATTCTGATTTCTACTCCCATGAATTTTCTCTCCAGCTGGGGCTCATCTTCTGGAGCGAAGCCCTGGGACATGAGTTCCGAGAGTTATAGGAGCCAGACTGCCCACAGCCCTCTCATTCCTTTAACGGGTGTCCCTTACACGCTCCATTTCACCTGTGTTCTATACCTGTTGCTACTTTGGAGTTTGTTTCATGTGTATCCAGCACTGCCCAATTTCTTCCTTGTTCTTATATTGATGCTGATAATGTGCAGCCACTGGTTATGATTTTGTCCCCACTTGCTTATCGGGGATTCACAGGGATAATTTATACTGAAGCTTTTATCGTGAATTTTCTTAGGTTATTTTTGCTTTCTAGTGCTTATCTGTTTTAATGTGAGGATTCAAAGAGATTGAAAAGCTATGAGACTGCACTATATTCCCAGGAATCTCCTCTGTGTGTACTTTATTGTATGATACTTTAAAAAAAGACCTTTAGTTTTCAGAGAAGTTTTAGATTCACTGACCATTTGAACCGAAACTACAGAGTTTACATACACTCCCTCTCCGCCAGTTTCTCCTACTCATTAACATCTTGCATTAGTTGGTACTTTTTGTTACAAGTGATGAACCAGTAGTAGTTAACATCAACCATAAATCACATAATTATACATTTGGGTTCATTCTTTATGTTGTGTAGTTCTGTGGGTTTTTGAAAAATGTATCGTGATGTATATTATGGATTTCTAAAAGAGTTAATAAAAATAACCCTCTGTTAGAAACAGCTTACCTCGTTTATGATACTGAGACTTAAGAAATGGATTTGTACATAAGTTTCATGGAGGGAATTCTATTGGTGATGGTGGTGGTTTAATCTTTAAATTCGTTGTCCAACTCTTGCAACCTCATGGACTGTAGCCAACCAGGCTCCTTGTCCACAGGATTTCCCAGGCAAGAAAAATACTGGAGTGGGTTGCATTTTCCTTCCAGGGGATCTTCCTAACCCAGGGACTGAACCCTCATCTCCCTTATTCTCCTGCATTGGCAGGAGGATTCTTTACCACTGAGTACCTAAGAAAAAAAAACCTATAGTACCACTGAGCACACACAAAGGAACATCACAGATTTGCTGACAGTTTTGACCAATATGGGCTTCCCTCTTGGCTCACACAGTAAAGAATCCTCCTGCAAAGCCAGGAGACTCAGGTTCAATCCCTGGGTCAGAAAGATCCCTGGAGGAGGGAATGGCTATCCTATCCAGTATTCTTGCTTGGAGAATCCCATGGACAGAGGAGCCTGGAGGGTACAGTCCATGGGGTTCGCAAAGAGTTGGACACAGCTGAAAGATGACACTTTCACCATTGGTTCAATATTTTCTCACCAAACTGCACATTAAACTTAATATCCAAAAATACGTTCCTATGGTGCTGTAACAAACAAAACAAACCATAGTTGGACCCTAACACATGATGTAAATTTAGTATTCTTGAGTTCTGGAGGTCAGAACTTTGAAATGGGGTCCTGGAGCTAAAATACGAGATGTAAGCAGGGCAGGAGGTTTAGGGGGAGAATCTGTTTCCTTGGCCTTTTCCAGATCTAGAGGGTGATGCATTCCTTGGTTTGGGCCCCCAGACAGCAACTGTATATCACTCAAAATTTCTCCAAGCCAGGCTCAATCAGCTTAATGAAAACGGTTAAACTTCCAGAATGTCAAGATGGATTTAGAAATGGCAGAGGAACCAGAGGATCAAATTGCCTATTCGCTAGATCATTGAAAAAGCAAGAGAGTCCATTAAACATCTCACTTTTGCTTTATCGACTATGCCAAAGCCTTTGATGTGTGGATCACAGCAAACTGCTGGAAAATCTTTAACAGAAATGGGAATACCAGACACCTGACCTGCCTCCCTGAAGAAATCTGTATGTGGGTCAAGAAGCATAACCAGTTAGAACTGGATATAGGAACAACAGACTTGTTCTTAAATAGGAAAAGGAGTACACCAAGGCTGTACACTGTCACCCTGCTTATTTAATTTATATATTAACTTATATGCAAGATTTATCAAGCAAAAATGCTGGGCTGGATGAAGCAACAAGCTGGATCAGATTGCCGGGTGAAATATCAATAATCTCTGATAGCAGTGACACCACCCTATATGGCAGAAAGTGAAGAAGAACTAAGAGCCTCTTGATGAAAGTGAAATAGGAGAGTTGAAAAAGTTGCTTAAAACTCAACATTCAAAAAACTAAGATCCATGGCATCAGTCCCATCATTCATGCAAACTAGATGGAAAAACAGTGGAAACAGTGGTGACTTATTTTTTTGGGTTTCCAAAAAATCTCTTCTGATGAGTGATTGCAGCCATGAATTAAAAGTCACTTGCTAATTAGAAGAAAAAAGCTATGACCAACCTAGACAACATATTAAAAAGCAGAGACATTACTTTGCCAACAAACGTCTGTCTAGTCAAAGCTATGGTTTTTCCAGTGGTTATATATGGATGTGAGAGTTGGACCATAAAGAAAGCTGAGCACCAAAGAATTGATGCTTTTGAACTGTGGTGTTGGAGAAGACTCTTGAGAGTCCCTTGGACTGAAAGGAGATCAAACCAGTCCATCTAAAGGAAATTCTGTACCTGATTTTTCAATTGGAAGGACTGATGTTGAAGCTGAAACTCCAATACTTTGGCCACCTGATTTGAAGAACGGATTCTTTGGGAAAAAATGAAAACCTGATGCTGGGAAAGTTGAAGTAGGAGAAGGGGATGACAGAGGATGAGATGGTTGGATGGCATCATGACTCAATGGACATGAGTTTGAGTAAGACTCTGGGAGTTGGTGAAGGACAGGGAGCCTGGCATGCTGCAGTCCATGGGGTACAAGAATTTGGACTGATGAGAAACTGAACTGATTCGCTCAATTTAAATTTTTCCAACCTGGCTGTCTTCTACAGCTCTTTAATATCGTGTTCTGCTTGCATATGTTCAACCCTTAAGATACTGTTTTGTTACCTTGAGCCCATGCAGACAAACCCTTGGGTCTCATTTCAATGTTCCCTAATGCAATCACTTCTGACAAAAATCTCTGTTGCCATGTGGGTGACATATTCTTAGGTTCTGGGGACTAGTTGTAGAATCTATCAGGCTTCTATTCTGTCTGCCACAACTATATTTAGATAATTACCTATTTCTTCATTTACCTTTTCATAAACAATTAAAGATAATTGACTTTACTAATATTCATATTAGTGTCAAGTATACAAATAGTGATTTATATGTTTATTGATTATACCCTTTTAAATCTTCCATTCTGAATTTCTGAATTTCTGGTAAGTCAGGTAAAATTTGTGTGATTAGGAAACTCCTTTGAGGAATTTGGACTTTTTATACACCATTATTTACAGATATACTTGTAGGCTAATTTTCCTCAGTAAGCTAAGCGGCTATGCTTATTCTCATAAATAATCAGTTTGTCTCTTTAACTGATGTCCACTGTCTTTATTTAGGGGCTTAGAAGAACTTCCAAAAAATTTGTCTGCTGGGCCTTACACAAGAGAAAGATTTGCTCCATTTATTTAATCTTTTTGGTTTCTAAATTGGGTATATAAGAACTAACATATATTAATATATAAAATGAGATCTTGGAGGATTCTGCCCTCTTCTGTAAAAAGGGGGATGTAAGAGTATGACTCAGAGTCTCATATTGGGCATATACCTTGAAAAAACCATAACTGAAAAAGACACATGTACCCCAATGTTCATTGCAGCATTATTTACAATAGCCAGGACATGGAAGCAACCTAGATGTCCATCAACAGATGAATGGATAAAGAAGTTGTGGTACATATATAACAATGGAATATTACTCAGCCATAAAAAGGATGAATTTGAGTCAGTTCTAGTGAGGTAGATGAACCTAGAGCCTGTTATACAGAGTGAAGTAAGTCAGAAAGAGAAAAATAAATATTGTATATTAACACATATGGAATCTAGAAAAATGGTACTGATGAACCTATTTGCAGGGCAGGAATAGAGATGCAGACATAGAAACAGGACTTGTGGACACAGTGGGGGAAGGAGAGGGTGGGACAAATTGAGAGAGTAGCATTGAAAACATATACATTCCATATGTAAAATAGATAGCTAGTGGGAAGTTGCTGTATAACCACCAGAACTCAACCCCAGTTCCACCTGTCAACCTAGAGGGGTGGGGATGGAGTTGTGGGGTGAAAGGGAATTCAGGGAGGGAGGAACATATGTATACTTATGGCTGATTCACGTTGTTGTATGGCAGAAACCAATACAACATTGTAAAGCAATTATCCTCCAATTAAAAAAAAATAAAGTGGGTAAAGATGCTCCTCTTGTCTTCTACAAATTCTTATATCCATGGCAAGACTTAATATGCAAAGGATGGTGATGTTGTTTAGCAGTTTAACTAGCTCAGAAATGTAAATCCTAGCTAGCTCTCCTTGAAACTGAATGCTGAGTGATGTGCTATCCGTCAAATCTCATGAAATAGCAGGAGGGGATGGATTTCTGTAATTGTTGCTTTTGGGGTACTCTTTGCCAAGAGGCTATATTGAGAGTAAGCTAATTTAGCAGTATCCGTGTCTCCAACAGTGGGATTAAGGTGGAGAAAAGCAGGTTCCAAGGCTTAGGAATCTATTGTGTGAAAATGTCTGTAGGGATCCAAGTTTCTAGAGATGCCAAGACATAAGTACTTAGAGTTCTAAGGGCCTACTAGAAAAAATGAGTCACAGTGAAATATAGTTGCTTTCTCATAGGACAGCTAGACCAAGCTGCCAGGAATGCAAGGGCTCGACCTGTAGAATTTCTCACTTCAGAGCAGAAACCACCAGGTAAACCATATCCATCTTTATTTATGGAATGTGTTAGTCGCTCATCGTGTCTGGACTCTTGTGACCCCATGCACTGTAGCCCTCCAGGCTTCTTCTGTACTTGGAATTCTCAGGCATGAATACTGGAGTGGGTTGCATATCCTCCTCCAGGGATTTTTCCAACCTAGGTGGATCGAACCTGGGGTCTCAGCTTTGCAGGCAGGACTTTTACTGTCTCAGCCCGAAGGAAGACCCCTAGAATAGAGGGAAAGAGGGGGCAGGGGAGACGGAGAAGAGGAGATAGGGGCATAGAGGGAAGAAGAATAAAGAACTTAAGACTACTCATTTACGTTTCCTTGGTTTCTAACATCATATGGAATATAGAGATCTTAACATCTTATTTTTTTTTTGAAAGTGAAAGTCGCTCAGTCGTGTCCAACTCTTTGCGACCCCATGGACTATATAAGTCCATCGGAATTCTCCAGGCAAGAATACTGGAGTGGGTAGCTATTCCCTTCTCCAGGGGATTCTTCCAACCCAGGGATGGAACCCAGGTTCCTCTCCACATGCAGGCAGATTCTTTACCAGTGAGCCACCAGGGAAGATTGTTTTTGTTTTTAAAATAAGGTAATAAAAGCTACCAATTATTGGGGAGCTACACAGGTACTTAGATTTGAATGAGGCACTTTATGTTACATAATATCTCACTTAATTATCTTATTAGCAAACCAATAATGTATGTCTTGATTTCTTCATGCTTATAAAGGTGAAGAAATAGCTTCAAGAGATTTATGAACTTTCCCAGGATCATACAGTTAGTCAGTTATAGAGCAGGAATTTGAACTTATGTTCTGACAACATTAAATCATTGTAAAGTCTCCATTAATAACTTGGGTAATCCAAGGCATTATTTCAATATCTGTCCTGAAAAACAATACACTTTTGAAGCCTGTAGTTGTTCTATTGCATTGCAGGATAAGGTACTTTCTCTCTCAGTATAGATTATGTACCATTTGATAAATTACCTTAAGAAGAGAGAAGTGAGTGAACAGTTAGCCTTGTGGACCCTGCAGGGGGCATCAGAGGCCCATGAGCATTAGTGCTTACTCAGTCCTGTCTTACACCCTATGGATTGTGGTGCCAGGCACTCTGACAATTGGGATTCTCTGGGATATAGATTATAGAGTGGTTGCCATTCCCTCTTCTCCAGGGGGATCTTCCTGACCCAGGGACTTCAAATGTGGTCTCCTGCACTGCAGGCAGCTTTCTTATACATGTGAGCCACCAGGGAAGCGCTATTGAACTTTAACGGACTCAGCATTTCATTCTGAAAGAAAGCAAAGGGCACTGTGACCAGGAGTGTTGCTCTGTGTGTGGAGATGAGGGGCAGAAATAAAAGCAGTGAACCTTACGATGGAAGGAAAGAGATATTTTCCTTTGCTCCCTGCTGTCTTTCCCACCACATTTCTATTCCTCTTCTTTTGTACCTTTTTGTTTTGTTTCATGCTCTTTCAATTTCATTCCTTAATCTGTTTCACCATAATTGCATTTTACTCTTCTCCCCTACCTTTCCCCCCTTACCTTTAGATTTTTCTCTCTCTCTCTTTTTCCTTTCTTTTTTGGGCTGTGACACACCACTGGCAAGAATCTTGTTCCCCAGCCATGGATGAATCCACCATGCAGTGAAAGTACCAAGTTCCAACACTCCAGGGAATTCCTTCTCTTCTTTTTAAGAACTTCAGATTTGTCTTAACAATTTGCCCTCATACAGGGCAGCAAAGGAGACACAGTTGTAAAAAAACGACTTTTGAACTCAATGGGAGAAGATGAGGGTGGGTGATTTTGAGAGAAATACCATTGAATACTTGTTGGTACGAATTGTAAAAATGTTGAGCCAGTGCAAGTTCTAATTGCATGAAGCAGGCACCAAAGCTAGTGCTCTGGGACAACCTCAGAGGGATGGAGTGGGGAGGGGGGTTCTGGATGGTAGGGACAAACCAAAATGATGTATACCTGTGGCTGATTCATGTCGATGTATGGCAAAACATCACAACAATATTGTAATAATTATCCTCCAATTAAAATAATTGATTAAAAAAAATAAATTGTCTTGGGTTCCCCGGTGGTCCAGTGGTGAAAGATAAAATGCTTGCCAATGCGGGGGACACAGTTTTATCATTGGTCCAGTAAGATTCCCACATGCTGAGAGGCAACTTAAACTGTGTACCACTCTCTGTACCATACTCAGGAGCAGGTGAGCTGTCAACTACTGATAGCCACGTGCCCTAGAGCCCATGCTCTGCAGCAAGAGAAGCTTGCCATGAGAATCTCACATCTCCAAATCGAGAGTTAGCCTTACTCACTGGCAACTAGAGGAAAGTCCATGCACGTACATGAAGGACCAGTGCAGCCAAAGATAAATAAATAAATGTTTAAGAGATATATGTACAAAAATTGTCTCTATACATGTAAAGTTAAATGTAATACTATGGCAGCATCGATATTCTAAAATAAATAATTACTACCAAGAGAGATGAGTAACCTAGTGCTAGAGGTGCTTGTTGGTTGTTGGTTTGGTTCAGGTGGCTGGGGTGGGGCAGTGGGGGGTGTGCATGGGATGTGAGGGACACTGAATTAATATCAAATGGAGAATTCCCCAGCAGTTCAGTGGTTAGGACTCAGTGCTTTCACTGCTGGGGGGCCCAGGTTCAATCCCTAGTCAGGGAACTAAGATCCTGCAAGCTGTGTGAGCTATGTTGTTTTCATTTATTTCCGATTCTTCATGACCCTCTGGGCTGTAGTCTGGCAGGCTCCTCAGTTGACAGGACTGTGTTTCCTTTCATAGAGGCTTCTGGGGAAAAATGTGTTTGTTGTCCTCTTCAACTTCTAGAGGCTTACTGCATTTCCTTGGCTCATGGACCCTTTCTCCATCTTCAATGCAGCAGTGTTTGCATCTGTTGTACCTTTCTTTAATATAATCTCATCCTTCTTGACTCCCACTCCTTTGCCTCCCTCTTCACTTTTAAAGATTTTTGTGACTACATGGCGCCACCACTTGAATAATTTCCTAGCTTAAAGTCAGCCTAAGTAACCTTAGTAACCTTAATTCACCTGGCAAATCATAATTCTCCTTGGTTTATGATATCTCAACATATTATAGATTCTGCGGGAATTAGGAATGTGGACATCTGGTAGGGGGCATTATTCTGTCTGTAATCAATTACCATAAAGTTGACATTCTTACATCTATCAAACTAAATTAAAAGTATTCGTTATTTACTTATCATGTACAGTTTATGAATTCTCTTTAAAGTGTGGGCTCTAGTGAAGTATGGTTCTGTCATCACTTATGGATCAACATCCCCTTTCATAACTAAAAAACTTTTAACTCCCTTTACTTTCCCGAAAACTAAAATTCACTAGATAATAAACATCTAGGGGCTTCCCAGGTGGCGACTAGTGGTAAAGAACTTGCCTGCCAATGCAGGAGACACAGAGAGATGGGTTTGATCCCTGGGTCAGAAAGATCCCCTGGAGGAGGGCATGGCAACCCACTCCAGTATTCTTGCCTGGAGAATCCCATGGACAGAGGAGCCGGTCAGGCTACAGTCCATAGGGTTCACCAAAGAGTTGGACACGACTGAAAGACATTAGCATGCATGCATGCATAAAACATCTTATCATGCATAACCTAAAAAAAGAATCTGTGATATTCAAATAGTCATATTAGAGAGATATAAAAGGGAAGTTATTCTTTAATACACTATACAAAACAAAAAAAATGAAAAAAAAACCCTGCTATCAATTCCAATAGGTAATTGACTCAGATGTAGATCCCTTGGAAAGAATCACGATGGAGCTGGAATCTCCTAAGTACAATAGGAGCCCTGTGATTATGATAGCTACAGATACTGGCTGACACAGGTATGCTGATGCCTCAAATTGTTGTTGGTCATCTAATTTTTTTTTCAAAATGTTTGAACTATTCTTCGGAAGGGTTCTGAAACAACTATTCTTAGGGAAGGGTTCTGAGCAAACAAGAAGTTTAACTTCACTTGTTTTACATGATATTTGTGTTCCTGGAAAATATAGTAATATTTAAGCATGTGGAAAAAAATATTTTGGATTTATATGTAAAATGGAATTAGGCTTCATTTTAGATAATCACAAGTTTTTTACTTTTTTTACTACATGAAGACTGGAGGACTACATATAGATGTGTAGGGATGGAGGCAGTTCACCATTGTGCGAACCCTTAATTGTAGAACATCTAGTATCTAACCATCCAACCCTAAATCTACCCACTGAGTGTTGGCAGTGCTTGCCAATCATTGTGACAACCAAGGCCAATAACCTAACAAAAAGAACAATCTCACTTTGAAATTTCCCAGACTAGTGGTGACGTTACTTGATGAGAAACACCAATGGTCAGCATTTTTGAGTTACCAGTGTTTTTCTGGGAGAGAATTGATAGATTAAAAGTTGATATGTTGAGTTCTAATTTGTGCCATCCCTGTTCTAAATTTTATCTATTTAAACTATGTTTACATCCTACAACAAAAATACTATGATGTAGAGTCTACTATTACTCCCAATTTATTGATAGGGAACTAAAAAATTATCAAGTTAAAAAGGCAATGCATTCAGAAACCCTAGCTTGGGAATTCCTCGTGCTCTAGAGGTTTGACCCATGCTTTCACTGCTTGTGGGCCTGGTATAATCCCTGGTCGGTGAACTAAGATCCAATAGCCTGTGGCATGACCCCAAAGGCAAAAAAAAAAAAAAAAAGAAAGGATGAAAAGAAAAAGAAAAGGAAACCTAGCTAGTAAGTAAAGAAATTGGAATCCAAATCTGGCAGTCTGGTGCTAAGATCCCTTCGTGAGTAACCATTGCACCCACTGCTCTTATGGCAGTGGCTGCTCACGTCTTTATTTAACTTTCCCCCACTAATAGTGATCCTACTTTAAAATTTATCAGACTGTCCTTAACTAATGTGAATAAGCGCTGCTGCTGCAGTAATTGATCAAAATATTTGACTCCCTTTCTAACCTGTCTCGCCCATTTCTCTCTACTCTCTCCTCACACACCACTTACACAGTCACACCACTTTTTCTTTCCCTCTGGTTCCACTGGAAGAAATGATGATATCAATGCTGCTGCAGATCTGTGAAGTGATGATTGTATGGATTGGGAGAAGATGGTATCCAGGCGCATTTCATTGGAAGATGGTGTGTGGGTGTGTGTGTGTGTATTGTATTTTCAACGGATGTAGTAACTTGGTTAAAGTTGATTTGGTAACTATATATGTTATAAGTATTTAAAAAATAATGGTCAACTGGCTCTGGTAAAAATTCCACCAGATTTTTCCACCACCTTTACCAGCTCTAGTTCTCACTACTGTCATGGAAAATCATAAAATCCAGTAGTACTCCATGTGTTTACCTTTAATATTATTCCTCCATTGCTGTTTGGCAGCTTCTCATGCACTTGTATGCAAATTTTGCAAGTTCAGACATTTGAAGCATAGCATGCAATTGCTTACATAGCTTTTTGACTGAATAGTTTTAGATATTTTTGGCAAAAACTGTAAACACTGCAAAAATGTAACCACTCTTTCAATAAATGGAGAAGAATAATTAAAATTTTGTTTCTGGAGTTGTTCAAACATCTACCCACATGGGATTTTGAATTGGTAGTAATACTCTAGTCTGAGAGTGGGCTCAGTGGAATTACCTGGTTTTAGTGCAGGTGCAGTAAGCCATCATTGTGGAGGGCATGACTGCCCCGTGCAGATCCCCAAGGTGGACTTGCTTTGGCGATCTTGGGTAAGTTACTCAGACTCTTTGAGACTAGGTTTTCTCATCTGGGGACGGAAATAGTACTAGTCCCTTAAATCAGTGATATTGTGAGGATGAATGAGATATGGATGTACAATAGCCAAATGCCTTTAGGTACTAAGCAAATATTTACATGGGATCACTATAATAATATCATGAGTGCTCCAAGGTCACCAAAACCTTTAAAGGTAAAGTGCAAATGTTCCAGGGTGTCTTCTGATGGTCAGAGATGTGAATTTCTCTTTGGTCATCCATGCTGTCCTTGGAAAAACATTTTATTAATTTGCCACTTTTAAAATTCAGGTGATATTGTCAACACTCATGAACTTCTCTGGCTTCTTGCTGAAAATGTGGGAATGTCTAAAATCTCCTGCCTTTCCTACACAGCTGCAATAAAGCATAACTGAGTTGGGGATGTACCCTAGGGGGACTCTGTCTTGTCATCTACAGCTCAAGGCATTTGAGTTAGCACTTCCTGGTATGCAGAACATTTAACCAGCCCCGTACCTAGATACCAGTAACAGTCATTGTGTGCTCCAGCCCTTCCTGCTGTAGAGGAGCTGGGAAGCAAAAAGCCCTGTAAAGCAAAGTTACTAGAAGATCCCCCATCACCCAGAACTCCCTGTAACTGAACTTGGAGCATACTAAATCTCATAGTTTAGCAGTTTTAGGCCTATTCTTAAGTAAACATTCTCAAGCTAAGTGGATGAGGGACATGCCTGTTACATTGGGGTATTAGCTGAAATTCAAAAAGGAAGTCTTTACATATCAGGAGAATGGCTCTGGTCAAATAGCTTTCTGTGGCATGCCTTTTCCTTTCCTAATACATCTAGACCAAAAACCTAATTTCGAAATATTCCTGGATGCCTAATTGATCTTGGTGGGACTGGGGAGAATGGGATTTAAGAATTCTCAAAATACCCTTAAGATAAATGATTGCACATTCTTAAGTGTTATAATTTGCCACTTTGCATAGAGTGGGATTGTGGAGAAATGGCAGTAAGCAAGGAGCATTTGGGGGGACATTGGCCCCTCACTGTTCATACATGAGTACCTGCATCGTGGCATGCAAGTAATAAAGCTAATATGACACTAAGTAAACAAATCTTTTTTGCTATTTAAATGAAACTGCAGGAGGTACCCGTTGCCCTCCACACTGTCCCCAGACCGTTATCCATTAGGATTCCATTCTTTGTAGGAATTCTGAAGAAATGTGGAATGTTGATTGCAGCTTGCACCCCTTTCTCACTGAAGTGCTAATGTGAGTTAAACTCAATGGGGATTGGGTCCCAATTCCGTAGAGCGGCCTTGCTTGCATTAGTGGTTCAGCAGCAAAAGAAAACTTTTGGTTTTGATTTTATGAAATTCGATTGACCCCTCTGCTCTGCCTGCTCCACTGCCTTTGAACTTGATCCAGGTGCTTGGTTGGGGACTATGATCAGAATTACTGGATTTAAATAAGTAACTGTGTTGACTTTGCCTGTTAATGTATGTATGTGTGTGCTCAGCTGTGGGTCTGACTCTTTGTGACCCACGAACTGTAGCCTGCCAAGATGCCTCTGTCCCAGGGGATTTTCCAGAGAGAATACTGGAGTGGGTTGCCATTTTCCTTTTCCAGGGGATATTCCCAACCCAGGGATCAAATCCACATCTCTACAGCTCTTGCATTGCCTGTTAGGGCTCCGTATTCTGGGGAGGCCCCTTTGGCTGTAATACTTTAGAAAAAATCTGAGCTTGAGAAAGAGAGACAAAATTGATAAATTTGAAAGGGACCACTTTTTTACCGTGTCCTCCCAGTTCATAGGCTTCCCAGGTGGCACAATGGTAAAGAACTCTGCTGCCAGTGCAGGAGATGACCAAGGAGAACGAGGTGTTTTATCCCTGGAGTTGGGAAGATCCCTGAGGAGGGAATAGCAACCCACTCCAGTATTCTTGCCTGGAGAATCCCACGGACAGAGAAGCCTCTCTGGGATTGGGCGTCTACCGTCCATAGAAGAGCAAAGAGCTGGACCTCCAACTGAATGACTGTGCCCATGGTGCACACACTCCCAGTTAGCAGATAAAATGACTTTCAAAACAAAGCCATCATTTCAGGGGGCAAGACTGAGCTTAGATGGAAATAAGTAAGTCAACTGAATGGACAAAGTTCTTAAATTCTTAGATTGAAACATGTGGAAGGGTGTCCAGGAAGCAACCGGTGTCGTTAGTGTCCTTGATCCTCAGATCCATCTTAAAAAGGTAGGAGCTATTTACTATCCCTATTTGAGTAATGAATCTGAGGGGACAGAGATAAAGTAAACTTACCGAGTCCCAGAGGCAGTCAGCTGCCAGAGGTGGTAATGAGCTTGGACAGTCACTGCTGTAGGGTGTGCACTGTGATGATGAGATGATTTACTAGACATCACTGGGTTGCTGGACCTCTCCAGGACCAGGTCTCACAGTAAATATGGTTAGTGCCTGCTTCTGTGGCATAGCCATTTCTGCATTATGACCCAGGCATAAAGCAATTAAGCCATTGTTACTGCTTGTTACCTTATAACGGACTGAATTAGGTCTAAGAAAACTGCTAGTCAACAATGTACAAAATGCTTAAATTTATTTCAATGCCTAAAAAGTGATTCCATTTAATCTCAGTTGGCATTTGATTTTGGTTCAAACCAGATCTATTTGTTGAGCATTAATAGGAATGTGGTCATTGTCTCCCTTTTTATCTTCTCAAATATGGCTCTCGTGACCCAAAAGCTAGTAGCCCTTTCTTGAGGTCAAGCAATCTTCAAGCAGCGAGTCGGGGTGTCACGGCAAAAATGAGGAAGTTACTTCAGGGGCATTAGGTTTGTACTGGGTGGTCCTGAATGCTCTCTGTGGTAGGTAAGTTCCTGTGGTTTGTGTTCCTGTATTGCGGTGGCAGTTGTGCCGATTCGTCCCAGCAGAGTCCCTTGTGATGTGGGCTGGGGTTTGTAAAGATGCCTGGTTTCATATTGGGTGGAGTCACTTGGATGTGGAACGTAAACACGAGCATAGGAGGAGATAAGGCGGGATTTTAAGGTTGATTGGCAGCAAAAGACCTTTATCCATGCATCTGTGAAGTGGAATATGTCCATTCCTACCAGCTGGGTCTCTACTTACCACTTCCTCAGTTTTTGCATCGATTTATCAGTTATTGACAAATTAGAAAATACACTCCTTTTTTAGTCTGTCAAAGCTTGATAGAATCTGACTTTAGTTGGCAAAGAAACCAACAAATTCAACTCACCAGATGACACGTTGAGGCATCTTCCCTCCCTCATAAACCTGTGGTAATCAGATGTAGTGGTTGTGACGCGTGGGTCCTTGGATCAGACTTCCGAGTTTGATTCTTGCTCTGTAACTTACCTGTTGTATAACCTTAATCTCGTGTGTCTCAGATTCTGCATCTGTAAAACAGGAATATAAATAAGTGATGCCTGTGAGGATTAGGGCACCTCATACGTAAAACCTCTGTTACTATCATTATATCTATTTCCCATCTTCATTAGGGTGGTTCAGGTGTTATGTGTGGCTAATGTCACAGGAGAGACATACGTTTTGTTAAACAAGTTAAACTAAAAAGTTATTATCTATTTTTCTTTGGTAACAAAAATTGGGTTGTTATGGGTCTCCTTCTTTTATTTTTGCTTCTTGCTCTGCTATGGTGACAGCTCTCTTGTACCAAATGGGCCTCTTCCTGTGATCTATATTTCAAATCTATAAATAGTCAAAAACGATACCAAATAAAAAATGATGGCAGTGTATTCAGTCTAACACCACCCAAAGTGCGAGCAGATTTTTGACTGTTTCCATGGTGATGTAGGAATATTTTGTAAACATTTTGGCCTGGGGGGAAGGTGATGAGTCTTCTTGGGGCTGGGTGGGGATGGAGGGAATGCTTTTCAATTAAAACCACGACAGCCGACCAATAGTTGAAATGAGAGGGGATCCCTCTTTCATGCAGTAAATCAGAGACATCTCAGGTCTGGGGATTTGGTTGTACATGTGGTTCTTTTGTCGTGTGATGTTCTTCTTCTATTTCTTCTTGGGTAGACGGTACTATTGATACTCTTTTAGCTCTTCTGCATAATTATAGGATAGCAAACTTATGTTTTGATAAAAAAAATATGGAGTCTGTTTTTCCAATGTAGGTCCTGACAAAACTAAACTAGAATGTGAGCTGGCTTCTCTCATTTCCTGCCTCTCCACACATTACTCATGTCCATAAGTGTGGTCATGCTGAAATATGTTAATTCAGCATTTTCTTCCCAGTAGGAGTAAAAGCACACATCGAGGTAGATTTTTCAGAAATGAGTGTTTGCTAACAACTACAGTCATTGTGATTTCAGGATGGAAAATCAGTACCAGATACGGCTTGTCTGGAATCTAACTAGCTGGACTGAAGTCCAGTAATAATCTGCATCCAGAATCTGAGAAGCAGAGTGACATGCTATCCCTGATAATAGGGGGGGGGGGGGGGGGGGCATGTGTCATGGGTCTCAAGTGCCAAGGGTTGTTTATAATTAATTCTGCTTAGTTATCATTACCATCCAAGCTATTGGGCAGGAGCAGAATTTACACATGCCCTCTTGGTCTTACTCAGCTGTCGTCAATGCCCAAGGTACCATGCTAGGGCCAGAAGCCGAGATATAAAATAGCTCTGAAACAACAGCTGTTAACCCATTTTTCTTATAATAAGAGTTTCAAATATAGCGTAAGAAAATACAGGGAAAAAAAAGCAGGAATAATTACTAAGCAATAATACTGAGGTGCAAGGTAATATAATTGAATGTATCAGCAATGGTGGGCACATGTGTGGAAGAGAGAAGAAATCACTGACTGTGGTGAAGCAGGTGGGATCTGAGATGAGCCTTGATGGGTGGGTAAAGAAACAGGAGAGGGCATTAAAGAAAGGATAGGAGAGCAAACTTCCATAGGTCGGGTCCCAGCACTAGGAACTTGGTCTAGGAAGGGGTGTTAGCATACGACTGGGTGGCTCAGACAGTGAAGAATCTGCCTGCAATGAGGGAGACCTGGGTTCAATCCCTTGGTCGGGAAGATCCCCTGGAGAAGCGAAAATGGCAACCCAATCCAGTATTCTTGCCTGGAAAATTCCCATGGACAGAGGAAGTGGCAGGCTACAGTTGCTTCGGCGGTCACTAAGAGTTAGGACTATGACTGAGCAAACTAATTTACTTAAAGGAAGACCCTGGAGTCCAAAAACTGAGGACTAGACAAGGCATTGGTGGAGATGCTGTTTGCTATGATGGTGGTGGTGGTGGTGGGGTGGTCAGCCAAGAGCCAAAGATACAGAGTCAAAACATAAACAGGAGAGCGAGTAGAATCCAAAGGAGGCTATTTAAAAATGTGTGAGTTATGGCCTTGGCAAAGAAGAGTTGACAGAATTTGCTCAACTCAAATCAAGCAATAGAGTACAAAAGTTACAAAAATAATTTCTATTATGTTCAAAAGATTGATGAATTGGCATTATTATTATAAGTGACTTGAGAGCCAAAATGGAACGGTCTCATTAATAGAAAAAAAAATTAATAGTAGTATATTACGAAATCTACAAAGTCAGTTTTAAAAACTTTTTAAGGGCATTTAATTAATTTGTGAAGGCACATCTCTAAAAAATTGATGGTTGAATTTTGTTGATTAATATTAGAAAATCAAGATTTATACTAGAATTACTGGGCTTTAAAATTTATCTTTGATTAAACCAAATGTTAATCTTAAAAATCAAAGAATTGATAATAATCTTTGTCTGTGTACAACCACCACTTTGGTGAACACCCAAATAACCTGCAACTTGGCGTGCGGGCCAAGTTTCAGTGCCAGCATTCTGGAGGAGGAGGAGGGCTGGCTGCAGGCCAAGCACAGTGTGGAAAGGTCCTCTGTTGGCTATAGGTGGTTCAGGCTGCCAGGTGGTGAGCATCAGGAGAGGGCTGTCAACCCTTGCGGACTGAGTTGAGGAGCGGAAGCTTTAGTTCCAGGAGGACACGGAGAGCCAAGATACAGTGAATAGCATAGGGATCCAGGCAGGATATGAGTCAAGCTGTCAAACATTCTAGTGGCAGAAAGTCTTTCTAACAAGATTAAATGAGAACAGAGGAAAGAGTGAAATTTTAGAGAAGAAAATGTGGAAATCCAATTAAAGCATTTTGCTTTGCAAAACCCTATGTAACCAGGAATAACACTCGGTACTGGTCTCATTTCTTACTTTGGACCATTATTTATCATCTAATCTGGCCTTTTAAGTCGGAATTCAGTGTGCATGAGATGGGCAAATATCGGGCCTGATGTGAAGCACCGTTAGAACTGGAGAGCTTTTAAAAAATAATACTGTTTTAGGCCTGCTGCTGACATTTGAATCAGGAATACTGGAGTGGGAACCTGGCATCCCTGTTTTTTTCTAAAAGCTCCCTCATGATTTTATGCACATCCAGGGCTGATTCTTTGGAACCACCAGAGTGATGGTAAACCATAATCCCAACTGGAAAGCCAAAAGACTAGTTTCAGAGTCCCAGTCTGAAATAGCTCACAAGGTAATTCCCACAAGGAAATCATTTTTAACTGGGCATCTGTTACTTCACTAAATAGGATTGTCCCTAAATGTTACAACATTCTGTGATTCACTGGAGGGAAATTGCCTTCTTTATTAGCTCAGATACTAATCCAGTCCACAAACCTGGGGTCCACTCATTCTGGAGGAATTTCTCACAGGAAAGGAAGATGCTGAACTCAATGAAGACGGCAGGAGGGCTGGTCAGGCAGACAAATTGAGGGAAAGAAGCAAATAATGCAACAACAAAAGACGCCTCACTTCCCTGGGCCTGCCTGAATCCTTGTTTCTAAAGTGAACTTAAACAGGCAAGAACTATTATGATCTCAGGTGTGGCTTACGTCTTGTATCTCACTTTCATCGTTGCTGTAAACAGTTTCTTACCACAAAAATCAGCAGTTTAAACTACCAACAGATGCATTATCTTATGGTTCTCTAGAAGTCTGACCAGTTTCATCGGGCTAAAATCCTGGTGTCCACAGGCTGCGTTCCTTTCCTTTGAACTTTGATGGTTACATCAAATAATTAAAGGCCCTGTGAAGAGGGACAGACCAGTATTTTACTCAAATGTAAGAACCAATACAGCTCATGTCAAATATTACTGACCAAGATCAAGGTACCAGTAGTGTTGTTTTCTCATAAGGCTTCTGCTCTTGGCTTGGAGAAAGCCATCTTTTAACTGTGTTTTTATATGGACTTTTCTCCTATGTGTGGAGAGATGGGGGTTGGGGGGTCTCTGGTGCCTCTACCTTTTATAAGGTTTTATAAGGGCCTTAGTCCTATTGGATTAGTGCTCCAGATTTATGACTTCATTTAACCATAATTACTTTCCTGAAGGCCCTATCTCTATGTCACATTGGGGTTTAGATCTTCAACACATAAATTTTGAGGGGATGCAATTCAATCTGTAACAGAGTATTTATTGAAAATGCATATTCTCAGATATACTCCAAACCTAAGAAATGAAATTCTCAAGTAATTTTTGTGCAGAAATTTGCATTTTAAGAAGTCCTCTTGTTGATTCTAATGGCATTGAAGTTTTAGGGTTATTGATTTAGCACACCTTTCCCTCTTTGCTATATGAAATATGCCCATTTTGCTAGGTGGGCTTCTGTATTTCTTTTAGGTTGACTAAGGCTCTTTTTGAATCTAGAAAGATGACGTGAGAATTAATGTTGCTTCCATTTAACTGACTTTGGATCCCACACTACATGAAGATTTTTGCAGCCTTGTTTCCACAAAGCAGATTCAAAAGAAAGTACACTCTAACCCTTGGGGAACTGTTGGCCATCATTCTTGCTAATTGGACTCCTTAGCTTATCCAGGGGCTTCCCTGGTGGCTCAGATGGTAAAGAGTCCATCTGAAAGGCAGGAGATCTGGGTTCAATCCCTGGGTTGGGAAGATCCCCATGAAGGAGGGGATACCTCCTCCAGGATTCTTGCCTGGAGAGTCCCCATGGACAGAGGAACCTGGTGGGCTACAGTCCATGGGGTCACAAAGTCAGGCATAACTGAACAACTAAGTGCAGCACAGCTTATCCAGAGATCTCCTAAGAATACTCCCCTTTCCCTCTGGGATCCCTGATGAGGTCTTAATGTGCCTCACCATTCAGCCTGTTGAAGTACTGACACTTCTAGGAATTAAAAACAAATTCTTGAACTTCTTTTTTCCATTATTATATGAGTTTAACTCAGAGTTATCACACATTTATTGTCTAATTAGAAAGATATCACTAAAACATTCTTTTTATGTAGTACATCCTAGTTCTGTGTCCAATCTGCTATATTAGTAGAGATGAACATATCAGCTGGTGACACAGGAATGACTTGCCTACCACTATAATGAAGCAGTTCTTTATTTACCCACTTTGCTCTTGTTTCCAGAATGTTCATGTTCTCTTTTAGTTCAGTTTCTTCCAGAGGGTATAAAGCTGAAGGCTCAACAGAGGAAAACAATCTAGATATAGAAAATAGCTAGGTTTAGATTTCCCCCTTCAAATCAGCATGGTACCTCACTGCATTCTCTGTAGTTATAAATGCTCATGCTCATGAGTTCTCAGTTGCATCAGTCATGTCCTACCCTTTGTGACCACATGGGCCATAGTCTGCCAGGCCCCTCTGTCCAGGGAATTTTCCTAGCAAGAATGGAGTGGGTTGCCATGCCCTCTTCCAGGGGATCCTCCTGACCCAAATTTTGAACCTGCATCTCCTGCATTGCAGCAGATTAATTATTGTTGAGCCACCAGGGAAACCATCACCTGCTCCTAATTCCAGTCTCTATTGGTGGTCAAGGATTTGGAAGGCATTATTAATTCGGAATTAGTAACTTGGAATTAGTAAACTGGAAAGACCCTGATGCTGGAAAAGATTCAAGACAAAAGAAGTAGAGAGTGGCAGATGATGAGATGGTAAGATAGCATCATCTAACCAATGGACATGAACTTGAGCAAACTCTGGGAGATAGTGGAGAGCAGGGAAGCCTAGTGTTCATGGGGTTGCAAAGAGTAATGAGAGTGTTAATAGTTTTAGTAGGGAGGCCAGAGGTCCCCCAGCAGCAGGAGGAAATTAAACTGCAAGTGGCATAAGTTGTTTTTGTTTTTTTTTTTAACTCTGTGTTCTCATGACAACATCCTGGTTCCACCTGAATTTAAATTTATCTCAAACATTGAGCTAACCAATGGATTTTTCTCATGGAAATGTCTTCCTTAAGCTATGTTAATGAACTATGTATTTGCTTGGAAATATGCCTTTCTTCAAGATTCATGTCAACTGTTTTATGGCCCGAGATGACTCACCTTGTGCCAATGCTATCTCAAAATGCATGTTGTGGGTGAGGGGCCTGGTGCAACTCTCTCAGTTTTGAGCTGTTTCCTTTCTCTAATTAGAAGCTTTCTAATAGGTATATAACTTCTTGCTAAAAACTAGCAAGGGAGCACTCTTTCTGTCTCCTTTGATGTCTATGTCAGCAGCTTTCTCTATCTCTTTTATATTTTAATAAACCTTTATTGCACAAAAAACTCAGAGTGATAAGCCTCATCACTGGTCTCGGATCAAATTCCTCTCCTCTGGAGGCCAAGAATCCTGGCGTTGTTCACGGCTCATAGCAGCAACCTTTCATATTTGTGTCTCATCTGGGATTCTTCAGCACAAAGCAAGGACACTTGGAGCTCTAGTTCTTTGTTATCCTAGTAAACACGTTTTTTGCTTTGCTTACTCACTCTATAGTGTGCCTGTGTGTGTTAATGATTGAAAGAGATGCACAAACAAGTGTGAAGCAAGAGTTGTGCCCTAATCTGCGGTTCCACAGTGACCTCATATGGCTTATGGCAGAAACCCTGTCAGGAGACTATACCAACCTGCTAATGTCAAGAGGCACCCAACGTTTCCTCTGGGGGAGCAACCAGAGATGGATGAAGTGTATGGACTGAACTTGCCTTTCTCGGTCAAATTTTCTGGTCTCTTTTACCATTTCATAACTGACTGGGAATTAGAACTACTGACCTAATCTTTCAGATCACAGACTTTCAAGGGACTTTTGATCCATGCTGTTGCTATGTACTTTTATTCAGACCACAAGTTTGGAAGCACCTAGCCTTGCTAGGAGCTGAAAGTTACAAGAGCATGTTCAGGAGCTCCAGAAACGTCTCTCAGGCCAGAGGTCACTCTCTTGGCTGCCTGCCTCAGGGGCGGGTAACCTGAAAATGAGTCTTTTTCACGGCTGTGCCTCTGATATATGTGCATAGGAGCACTGCTGGTGATCACGAGGTTTTTTTTTGAGGACATAGATTGGGAATTCCAGGATCTAGTCAGATTGGAAGTGCAATGGGCTTCTTTGGTAATGCTAGCTCTTAGTGGACCAGAGGAAGCTCTCTGGTGGCTTTTGTCTCAACTCCTTAGAAATTCTTTCTGTGGAATCTGGGGATGAACTGAAAGGATTGGCCCTAATAGTTCAAGGATAAAAATCACTTTTTCCTCACTGGCTGGCCCTTCACCACCTCTTTTGCTATCACATATACCGGTGTGGTGACACTCAGAAGGAACATCTTGGTTGTTGTTCATCTCTTTATGACTCATTACTTCTACTGTGGTCAGGACTGTACTCAGTAATGTGCACAGGCACATGCAAGATGGACGCTTCCCCTAGTAGTCCTAGCTTGGGAGGAATTCCAGAAGGCTACTCTGTTGCACTCTGGATGGCATCAGAGAAGGGGCAAAAATCAGACAAAGGTTTTAATGGTGAACAACAAGACATCAATCTGGGATGCTATCAGGTCTACCCCTGGTGCATTTCCACCACACCTCGGTGGTAGAACAGAGAAAGACAAATAAGGCACCTGTGTCGGTAAAAGTGAGACTATGTCTGACCAGGGAAGGAAAGCTTTGGTGTAAAGGGGGTCTGACTCCACCCCCATCTAGAGCTGGGAGAGATGCCTTTGGTAGAAAAAAGCCATGGCTATACATGCCACTTTTTTTCTCTCTTACAGATGGGAGCTGGCAGTTCCACTCCCTTTAAAATGTATTTTTTTTAAAAAATGGGACAAGTTTGATCTCCAGAGTTTAAAAAAGACATGCCTGATTTTTTTTTCTGTGATACTGAATGGCCATGGTATCCTTTGGAAGATGGGGAACGCTGGTCAGGTGAAGGGTCTCTTAATCATAATACTGTTTTACAATTAGAATGGTTCTGTAGAAAACAAGGGAAATGGGTAGAAATACCATATATGTTACTCTTTTCCTGTCTCTGAGACATGCCAGACTTATGTCATAAGGGTTCAGATTTGAGTGCGAAACCTTCAGCTGCCTCCTGTTCTCTTACTCTGTCCCTGTATCCAGGGCTCCCAACTGAATAGGTTGAGAATCAGGCCACCCTTCCAGGAGGGATTGTCTCAGTCTTGGTAGAAACTCAAACAGTCCCAATTGCAGTCAAGACTATTTAGAGGGTCCAAAAAGTACATAGAAGCCTTCGCATGACTAACTTTACTTTATGACCTTACTTGGAGAGATGTAATGTATGCCTTGGGACAGACGCTAACTTCTGACTCAAAAACTCGAGTTTTGGGGAAAAACTGTTGCCTTTGGAGATGAACGGCTTGGTAATGAATCAGCAGAAAAGGGGGAGGGCGAGATAACTACCTTCCCTACTGGGAATCAGACTGCCCCCACAACAGAAGAAGTGGCAGAAAAAGACCAGGAAATACTGAAGCCCTAACAATGACTTTCAAATCCACTTTGAAACTGCCAGAAAAACTGCCCAGAGGGACCCAGGTGAAAAGGGATGGACTTGCTATTATTGTGGAAAGGAGGGACACCTCAAGCAGGATTGCTCTCAGGCGTCTAAGCCTCCCCCCAGCTCCATGTCAGGTCTGCAAAGGATCACACTGGAGAGGAGACTGCCCTACAAGGTGTAGGCCACAGGGGTTGGACTCTCAAGACAATCAGGACTGAAGGTGCCCAGGGGTCCCCACACAAGCTCCTGTACTAATTACACCTGAGGAACACTGGGTATTGATAACTGTGGGGACCAATCAGTCAATTTCCTTTTAGACAACAGGGCAACTTACTCTATGCTTGCTGAAGCCCCTGGCCCACTTTCTCCCCGATACACTTCTGTAATGGGACTGTTTGGATGAACGTTATTATTTCAGCTGTCCTTTAAGCTGCAACCAGGGCTTTTCTGTTTTCACACGAGTTTCTGATCATGCCAGAGTCTCCTTCACCCCTTTGGGGAGGGATATACTGAGCAAGGTCCATGCCTCTGTTTTCATGAACATGGAGCCCTCTCTGTCTCTCCCATTAATTGAACAAAATATAAACCCTAGAGTGTGGGCTGATGGAAAAGCTGGATTGAGCACAAATGCTATTCATGTTGCTATTAAGCTCAAAGACCCTCACCCATTTCCACATCAAAAGGAGTATCCACTGAAACCCAAGATTAAGAAAGGATTAAAACCCACCATTGAGAATTTAAAGGATCAAGGTCTATTAATTCCCTCTAACAGTCCATGCAGCACTTCTATTTTGGATGTAGAAAAAGGTAAATGATAAATGGAGACTAGTTCAAGATTTACAAATAATGAATGAGACTGTGGTTCCTTTACACCCCATGGTGCCTAATCCTTGTACTCCATTGTCTGAAATTTCTAAACAAGCCAAATATTATTTCAGTCATTGATTTGACTTTCAGTCATTGATTTGCTTTCTTTTCTAGAAGGGACAGGGACCATAGCCCCTGAGAGAATTAAGCCTATACTAAATTATCCCCTACCTATGGCTTTAAGACAGTTGAGAGGATTTGGGGGTATCACAGGCTATTGCCACATTTGGATTCCTATGGAGAACTTGCTCGGCCTTTACATAAACTTATAACTGAAACTCAGTGGGCCCAAACCAACAAGGTGGTTTGGTCTCCAGACACTCAAAAGGCTGTTAAGGCTCTTCAAACTGCTCTCTTGCAGGCTCCCACTTTGAGCCTGACCACAGGATCAGAGTATAGTTTGTTACTGGGGGGAAAAAAAGGCGATTGCCACATTCCTTAAGGGTAATTGCTACTGTTGTTTTGCTAATGTCTAAAGCTCCTAAGTTTACTAATGGGCAAAATCTTTCTGTACTGACTTCTCATGATGTGAATAAAATCTTAAACTCTAAGGTTAATATTTGGATGACAGTCGGCTTTTTAAATATTAGTCATTGTTGTTAGAAGGACCAATAACTAAGCTAAAAGTTTGTGGAAATTTAAATCCTGCCACTTTACTTCCTGAGAGGGAATATAAAACACCCAATCATGATTGTTCCCAATTTCTAACTTTAAACTGTGCAATTCAGATAGATTTAATGGACACCCCATTAGGCAATTTTGACATGGAAATACTTACAGATGGCAGTTCTTTTGTTTGGGGTGTGAAATGGAAAACTGGTTATGCTGTGGTGATGGCTGGACAAGTTTCAGAAACAAAGTCTCTCCCCTCAGGGATGAATATTCAGCTATTGGAGCTTGTGAATCTGACCCAAGCTCTAGAGTTAAGCAAAGGGCAGTGAATAAATATCTACACTGATTCCAAACATGCTTATTTGACTTTACATGCTCATGCTATAATATCGAAAGAAAGTTTAAAACAGAAACAGGAAAAATCACAATATACTGAGGAAAAATTAAAAAGATATAGAAAAGAGGAGTGAAGATTACTAATAAAGAATGGTTACAGCTGTCTGAGAACAGCTGATTAATAATTCCTGAAAATGCTCAATGAAATATTCTTAAAGGTTTACACCAGTGTTTTCCTAAAGCCTTGGAATTAGCTAACTATGTAACTCAACTTTTAGCCTTTCAACAGGGACATTACAGGAACTCAGGGAGGTGACTTCTGACCCAGCCTCTGAGTCAAACAAACTGCTGTTTGACCCAGGAACCAAGGTCCTGCTAAAGACATTGGAATCTAAGAGGCAATCTCTGGAGCCCCTCTGGGGAGGCACCTACCAGGTCATTCTTTCTTCTCTGACAACTTTCAGGGTGCCAGAAATTGATTGCTGGGTGCATCCTTACCCAAACTAAGGGATGTCATTTTATGTCTGTATTCTCTATGCTTTTACTTTTTATTTTTCAGATAGGCCTGATAATCTGTGTGGGCTTGCTTCTATTGACTCCTAAAGTCCTGAGTCTGCTGTTTGACCCTCAAGACAACGACTTTCTTTCCTGGGCTCATTTCTATGCTGCATTCCACAATCGATTAATTGCCGGGTCTGCAGTGCACTCCCCACCTGATCAGGTGGGTGTCTCCACTTCAGGGAAAGGACTTTCTCCAAGTCTGTGACTACCTTCACCAACAACAATCATACGTGATGCCTCTTCTTAATGTGATGACATCTAACAATCCTAAAGTGGACTGTAACACTTTGTACCTTAACTATGGACATAATGTGAGTTTTAACTTGCTAATTGTTCTGTTTTTGCTGTTTTCTCCCTGCATCTGTAATTGTGTAGCTGGATTTATTTCTAGCCACATGAAGGCTTTTAAGTTACAAATGGTTGTTCAGGCTCCTATGCATGCCACAGCCTCCTGCAACTACTACTTGGGGGACCTGGATCAGAGACCTTCAATATGAGGGTAAGGAGAATATGCTGCCTCAAAAATTTAGGGACAATGCCCCTGACCAGCTCAGAAGCAGTTATGGAATGAGAATGCTGCCCCTTTCCCTTGACAACATAATTCTCCTAAAATAAAGGGGGGGATGACAGTGTTAATATCCTTGGTAGGGAGGCCAGAGGTCCCCAAGCAGCAGGAGGAAATAAAACTGCAAGTGGCAGAATTTTTTTCTTTTCTTTTAAAATTCGGTGTCATGACATCTGGTTCCACCTGAACTTAAATTTATCTCAAACCTTGAGCTAACCAATGCATTTTTCTCATGATGATGAGTTATATATTTGCTTGGAAATCTGCCTTTCTTCAAGATTCACATCAATTGTTTTATGGCCCAGGATGACTCACCTTGTGCCAATGCTATCTCCAACTGCATGTTGTGGGTGAGGGGCCTAATGCAGCTCTCTCAGTTTGGAGGTGCTTCCTTTCTCTAATTAGCAGCTTTCTAATAGGTATATAACTTTTTGATAAAAACTAGCAAGGGAGCACTCTTTCTGTCCCCTTCTGATGTCTATGTCAGAAGCTTTCTCTATCTCATTTATACTTTAACAAAGTTTTATTACACAAAAAGCTCAGAGTGATTAAGCGTTATCACTGGCCCCAGATCAAATTCTTCTCCTCCGGAGGCCAAGAATCCTGGCATCGTTCACGGCTTGTAGCAGCAACCTTTCAGTAGGACACGACTTAGTGACTGAACAACAGCAACACTAATTACACACGTTTATAGTAATAGTTGAATTATGTTAAGCATTTCCTACATTCTAAGCACATGTGAAGCATTTTTCAAGCTTATACTTGATCTCTCAGAAACTTTCTTGGTGTAGTATATGAATTATGATGTCTTTAACTGCTAGAACAGAATACCTATGTAAACATAGCTTAAAATACTTGTACTTTATTTTTCACACGTAGCAAAAAATCTAGAACTAAGGAATTTTCACATTTTAGAAATTTACCAGCTCAATAAAGTCAGGGTTCTGGGTTGATTTCTGTAATTTTTTTGTGGTCCTCTCCTTATGGGTGCAAAATAGCTGCAAATGTTCCAAAGGTCATGTTCCTACAAAACAGCATTCAAAGATAGGAAAAGAGGAACAGGTTGTATTTTTACATTTCTCACTTTTTATTTATAATGAAAATATTTCCCAGAAGGCCCCAGTAAGCTTCTACTTAAATATCAGACAGATATATGGCATGTGTCTATGGCCCAGGCTTTTAAAATGTGGATGTGGCATTTCCAGTCTTTATAATGGGAGGTATAAAGAATTATTCTGAAAAGAGTGAGATAAGTGGCTGCTGCAAGGATGAGAGACAGAGCATTTCACAGATAGATATTGAACTTGGCCCATAAAAGACAGGTCTATTTCCTAACCTTCAGAACATTATTGAATGTGGCTGTTATTTGGAAAAATTGTCTTTGTATATGTAATTAAGTGTCAAGTTTTAAGGTTAGATCATCATTGCTTATTTGAGTGGGCCCTAAACTCAATGACAGGTATCCCTTTAAGAAAGAGAAGAGAAGGTACATGCACAGAGGGGGGAAAAATGTGAAAATAGAGGCAGAGATTGCAGCTAAGTAATTAAGTTAATGACTCCCTGGAGCCACCAGAAGCTGAAAGAGCCAGGGAAGGATTCACCTCTATTGCCTTCCAAGGGAGAATGACTCTGCCAGTTCTTTTGTGTTTTCTGACTTGCAGAACTAGGAGAGAATAAATTTATGTTGTTTTAAACTTTCAAGTTGCTGGTATTTATTATGGCAGTCCTAGGAAACTTGCACAGATTTAATTATTCCCCTTTTATAGGTGGAGTAAATGAAGCTTTGAGAGGTTAAATAACTTTTGTGAGATCTCATAGCTGGCAAATAGAGGAAGTAAGACTAGAGTCCAAGTCTTCCTTACTCCAAAGTAAGAAAATATTACTTACTCCAAATATGTTTAACCACTATACTAATTCTATACTTTCTTAAATAATAATAACAATAGTAGCAATAATAGTAATAATAATACTTATTGAATCCTTACCATATATTTGATACTATGCTTCACGTATGATATATACATGTACAATGCCTAATGTGTGTATTTCAATATGATTTTATTGTTCTCTCCTAAAATTTTTCTCTATTGCACTCAGTAATATAGAAAAAACAATTTATAAAGGTCACCAGGACAGTCATCTTCCCAGAAAAATTTCTAATAACATGATTTCTTGTCCCAGAGTCAAAGAGTTAGTGGGGCTGTTGTGGGGGAGTAGAATAGGTAATGTAGGACAAAACCTTGTATCTGTTAAATGGTATCTTGCCGAAGTATTGGTTTTAGTAACATAAGCTATAGTCAAAGTGAAACTTAAATTCAACTAATTACCTACTTTGCTTTATAAATAATAAGAACAGAACTAGATGAAGGTAGAAAATTGCCCAAAGATTTAGAATTTGAAAATGTTTTAGGCAATATCTTGAAAATGAAAAAAAAAATAACCTATGAATCAACACAAATAATCACCGAGTGGCTTCTATGTGTCTATTCCTATGTGGAACACAAGGGAGAATTGTAATAAATTCCTTGGGCCTGTCCTTGTGGAATTTTTTGGTGAGTTTATAGGTATCAATTTAAATTAAATTTATGATATATTTATTTTTCAATTAATACAGTACTCGTTACAGAAAAAAAAAATTAAAGAACACTAACAAAATTTTTGGAAACAGAGAAGTAGTTTCAAGTTGGTATACTGAATACCGATAGCTTATGGTGAACGGTGTTGGATTCGTGATCTCCAAAGGAGAAAATTTCACTTCGGAACCAAAGATGTGGCTTCAGTCACTCAGAACTCTGTGTGGTAAAAGTTTTATTAAAGTGAAAAGGGATAAAGAAAGATTCTGACACAGACATCAGAAGGGGTCAGAAAGAGTGCCTTTCCCTCTTTTTAGCAAGGCATTTATGTACTTATTCAATTGGAATGTCACAAGGTTGTAAAGGTCTTATCAGACCCACATCCACAACAAACATCTTAACAAAATTAGCCAGAGGGGAGAAGCATGTCCTTGAACAAGATATAGTGTTATATAATCATTACACAGAGCTTAAGGAAAAATATACCCTTGAGCAAGATGCATTGTTTTGTTGCATAATCTTTAGCTCTGGGCTTAAAGAAAGTTAGTCTTAAGTGAAATAGATTGTTGTCATGGAAACTCAAAGCTTAACAAAAAAGTCTTATGTGACTAAGGTGAAGGAAGGTAGGGGAAAAAAAATGTTATCCCTTCCTCGTCGTTGAGGGTCCTGGACTCCTTGTAAGCCTACCTAAGAATTAACTCTCTTAATACATGATGTAGTTTCCACTCTCAAAATTAGCCTTTAAAAATTCAAGAAAGTATATTTAGAAAATTAACAAAGATATGAACATATTCATATATAGGAAAGATAAATCATGGAAAAACCTATAAAGAATCCCTGGGAAAACAAAATCACATAGAATTTTGTTAAAGAAAGAGCCCAGAATTTCACAGCCTAGGATGCATCTGAGCTATTTATTACTTTAAAATCTCCGGAAGATCAATTGTAGTGGAAAAATCCAGTCTATTTATCCCTTTCTTGAAAATTATCTTCCCTGTGCCCCACAGCAGGCTATATAATCAAAGTCAGTTGATTGTCTTGGAGTGAATCTCACCTACAAGGATGAGTTCACAATAAAATACAGGACAATTGATACATGTGAACACCACAAAAGGGAGACGATATACAGCAAAAGAAACAGAATTAAAACAGAGCAGGCAGAACAGAACTTAAAAATAAGTATTAAATATACTTAAGTATAATTATACTTAGTTATATATACTTATAATTATACTTACATGTAAAAGTAATAAGGGAGAGCATGGATTCCATGAAGCAAAAATGAATAACTATAAAATTAAGATTAATATATATAATAAAGAAATTTTTGAGGTTAAAAATCCAATAGATGGGTTGAATAGTGGAATAATCACACAAGACTAGAGAATTAATAATCTAAACAATTTGTCTAGACAGTTTTAAAATAGTGTAGCACAAATTAATGAAGAGATGGAAAATATTTTTTTGGGCTCCAAAATCACTGCAGATGGTGATTGCAGCCATGAAATTAAAAGACGCTTACTCCTTGGAAGGAAAGTTATGACCAACCTAGATAGCATATTTAAAAGCAGAGACATTACTTTGCCAACAAAAGTCCGTCTAGTCAAGGCTATGGTTTTTCCAGTAGTCATGTATGGATGTGAGAGTTGGACTGTGAAGAAAGCTGAGTGCAGAAGAAGTGATGCTTTTGAGCTATGGTGTTGGAGAAGACTCTTGAGAGTCCCTTGGACTGAAAGGAGATCCAACCAGTTCATCCTAAAGGAGATCAGTCCTGGGTGTTCATTGGAAGGACTGATGTTGAAGCTGAAACTCCAATACTTTGGCCACCTCATGCAAAGAGTTGACTCATTGGAAAAGACCCTAATGCTGGGAAGGGTTGGGGGCAGGAGGAGAAGGGGACGACATAGCATAAGATGGCTGGATGGCATCACTGACTCAATGCACATGGATTTGGGTAGACTCTTGGAGTTGGTGATGGATAGGAAGGCCTGGCGTGTTGTGATTCATGGGGTCGCAAAGAGTCGGACACGACTGAGCGACTAAACTGAACTGAACTGAAGTTAATGAACACAGAGAATGCAGATGTGCCAGATTTTATCTAACAGTAATTCTAAAAATAGAGAAATAATTTAACACAGTGAAAATTTCACTCAACAAAGAATAACTGTTCTTAAAAAAAATACGGAATGTTCTTAAAAATAGTTCACAAGGAAGTTCCAAAAATTTCAAGGAACCAAAATTATAAAGATCGTTTACTCTCACTTAAGTGCATTAAAACTAGAAATGGCAAAAACTTCCCAAATTTTGAATCTTGTTTGGGAAATATATTATGCACTTCTAAAAATTAATGTGTTTTTTGAAAAAATAAAAAAAAAAAACATAATGAAAATGACATTATGAATTTATATTTAAAAATGGAATAACAAAATACCTTAGAGAGATACTTGTGGGAATTCAGAAAAAAGAATGAATAATACACATTTTGAGGGAAAGATCAACAGTGCTACTGAATAGCTTAAATACTGCTTATGAGAGTGTAGCTAGTCAAATATGACTAGGGTCTGAAAGCTAGATGTTTTGAAAAAATGGTGAGCTTTTGATTTAATAAAGCTGGAAGGAGGAGGTTTGCATGAAGGAAACTAGATTTTGGTAAAAAACACAGGATCTAATGCATAGACTTATGATACTTTGAAAGAAGTGATAGATGTTGTCTTCAGTCTCCAAGTTGTGTTTGACTCTTTGCAACCTCATAGGCTGCAGCATGCTAGGCTTCCCTGTCCCTAACCATCTTCTGGAGTTTACCCAAGTTCATGTCCATTGAATTGGTGATGGCATTCAACCATCTCATCCTCTGTCACCCCCTTCTCTTTCTGCCTTTAATCTTTCCTGGCATCAGGGTCTTTTCTAAGGAGTCAGTTCTTCTCATCAGGTTCCATGTCCTAGCTATTTTAAATAGTGCTACATTGGGGTACATGTTTCTTACAGATTTTCTTGACTAGGGTGAAAGATGAAAATGATAAAGCTGGCTTGAAACTCAACTTTAAAAAACCTAAGATCATTGATCTAAGATCCAGTCCCATCATTTCATGGCAAATAGAAGGAGAAGAAGTGGAAGCAGTGACAGATTTTCTTTTCTTGGGCTCTAAAACCAGTGCATACAGCAAATGCACCCATGAAATTAAAAAATGCTTGCTCCTTGCTAGGAAAGCTATGAAAAACATAATGTATTAAAAGGGAGAGACATTGCCAACAAATATCTGTATAGTCAAAGCTATGATTTTTCCTGTGGCCATGTTTGGATGTAAGATTTGGACCATGAAGAAGGCTGAGCACTTAAGAATTCTTGCTTTCAAATTGTGGTGCTGGAGAAGACTCTTGTTAGTCCCTTGGTCTGTGAAGAGATCAAACCAGTTAATCCTAAAGGAAATCCACTCTGGATATTCACTGGAAGGGCTGATGCTGAAGTTGAAGCTCCAATACTTTGGCCACCTGATATGCAACAAATCATCACATTGTACACCTTAAACTTACACAGTGTTATATGTCAACTCTTTCAGTGAGACTGGCTACTAGAAAGAAATAAAAATGAGGACACAAAAGAAGAGATAACTGTAGGAGCTATACTTTAAGCAGAGAAGACAACCCAGCATCCATTATTGTGAGTTGACTTGTGTTTCCTATAAAGAAAGCCCTACCATTTGGCACTTCTGAACTTGATCTTATTTGGAAATTATGTCTTTACAGATATAATCAAGATGATGTTTTTCTAGATTAGGATGGGCCCTAATACAATAACTTGTGTCCTTACGCTGGTGCTGCTGCTGCTAAGTCGCTTCAGTCGTGTCTGACTCTGTGCGACCCCATAGACGGCAGACCACCAGGCTCCGCCGTCCCTGGGATTCTCCAGGAAAGAATACTGGAGTGGCTTGCCATTTCCTTCTCCCATGCATGAAAGTGAAAAGTGAAAGTGAATTCGCTCAGTCGTGTCTGACTCTTCATGACCCCATGGACTGCAGCCTACCAGGCTCCTCCGTCCATGGGATTTTCCAGGCAAGAGTACTGGACTGGGGTGTAATTGCCTTCTCCGTGTGTCCTTATGAGTAACGAGAAATTTGGACATGTAAGCACCCAGAGAGGAAGAGTGTGCCATGTATTGATGGGGGCTGAGTTGGTGCCAAAGGCCAGGTCAGTTGGTGAGGAAGAAATCACAAGCAGGGGTACAATGAACAGAAGTGCTGGGAACATTCAGTGTACCAAGAATGTATGTGGGGAATTTCGGTGAGAAATAAAGCTGAAAATGGGCAGTAAAATGCAATTTCTCAGTACCCAGTTTACATTTGATTTTTCAAATAAATAATGTTTCCACTTGTTTCAAACTAAGAAAATGTGATCTGGCTGTGAGAACTGCAGAGGGCAGTATAGCACTTGCTACCGGAGATCAGAACCTAAAATGCAAATTCTTTTATTCTTAGTAGGAACACTTCATATTTTTTACTGGGGCCATGGTACGTATCACAAAGCAACTAATACTTTTGTGAAATCATTAACAAAACCTCACCCTCAATGAATACTAAACCAGTCCCAATCACTGAAAAATACAATTAAAATAGTTCTTAATATTTTTGGTCATTAATCTGAGTATTTTCTGAAATTACAGAGAAAATTGTACATAAAGATATGGGTAGAGATAATTTAGTTATTAACAATATGACCAATGAGGTAAATAAATAAAGATAGTATTTTAGTTGTAGTTCTGAGTTATTTTGTCCACTAATTGCAATATGAAACACTTAGCATTCCCTGTAAATTATTGTAAGAATGTGTGTCACTAGGAAAGAAAGACTGTTAAGAAGAATGGTATTCTTATTGTTGTAAGTTACAGTGTTTGCTTTAGTAATTCAGGTTTAGTACTGAAAATATTGTCCTTGATAGCACTTTTTAAAAATATTAATGATAGGAATGACAGTTCAGGATGCAGTTGATATAGTTCAATTTAAATTTTTCTCCCTCCAACAATCTCCTTAATTCTGGGAAAGAGTCCAATTCTGTGTTCCAGGGTATAAAACCTTTCATTTGAGGAGCATCAAAGCAGTCCTAACAGGATCTTAAAACAGGACAGGAGCCTGGGAGGGATACTTTGAAATGTTGGCAAGGAAACAAATAAAATATACTTCAATTTTAAACGAATGCAAAATACTGTGAAACAGTCTTAGAGATTATTCCCAATGTGTAATTTGAAAAACATTACCTCGTGTTCACATAGAAGGGGTCATACTTACCCATAACCTTCAAATAATAAGTATTCAAAATGTTCATTCCATGAAGATTCTCATTCATAAATTTAGACAAACAACATTTGAATATCTTGGGGAAAGGGAAAAACAAAACAGGATTCACATTTCTAAAGAAGCCTATTTGAAACATGAATGTGTAGCTAATAGTTGAGAGTTTACTTTTATTCAGAGTAAAAACTAAAGAGAAACATAAAAACTTTTCTACTCCCCTAGTTTTCCACTTGCATTGTTCATCTTATCATGTCTGTAGGATTGTCTTACAAACTAAATAATACGCATTGGTTAAAACTCTTCCTAGTTCATTAGTGATAATATCTCATTGGTCCAGAATGAATATAGCTAGTTATGAAGTGTCTTGTTTCTCCTGTCATTGACTGTGTTACTAGATTTTTCCCCTTAAGGAGTTAGAACGTAATTTAGCAATGTTGATTTTAGCCAGATTCTCATAATTGCAGAGTTCTACAATAAATCTCTTCTTCTGAAAGTTTCTGTGGTTATAATCTCATTTATATAAGTGAACTAATGAATGAAAGAATGAAATATAATCCTTAAAAGTAAAAGTCAGAGCATGTAGTACAAAAAGAACAATGAGTGAATAACAATAAACTCTAAGGTAAATTCTAATTTAGAAATGCTGGACATAATAGTGTGGCTAGCTTATTGTTATTAGTTATTACTGTTTTAATAATATACATTTTTATCAAAAATTCACTCTCTTCCTCTGACATAATTTATTAATTTCATAACTGAATTTGACAGTATGTCAGTCTTCAAGAATCCACAGAAAAAGGAAACTATAAATTTCATCATTTTTTAATTATATGGCCAATTAAATGACATATGTATAGGATTTAGATAGCACAATGAAAAATTCTTTCAACTAGATTTTCAAAAGGAGACAAAATATTCTCCAAAAAGATGATTCTTCCAAGAGTATTTCATAAGAAATGAGAAAGTTTGCATGAGCAGAGTGAAATGAGATAATTTCAAAATATGTCTCCATGTAGTTAAATGTCTTGACATATTGAATGGAATTAAGAATGATCACAAAAATATTGGTTGAACACACACCAAGTATAAAACAGTCATTTAAAAGAGGTTAGACTTTACCTATTGAAACTGATCAACAGTTTCAAAAATTATGATTGTTCATAGTACATAAAATACAGCCTGTTGTCTGTATAAAATTATTAAGGTAAATATTAAAAAATAAAGAATGCTAGGATGCAATTGTGGTTAACACTGTGGAAGACTGAATTATCTTTTGACCTAATTTTATAATATTCATGATATTGTGAAAAAGATTCCAAAGAAAAATCTATTCTGCATTATGTGCAATTTGATTTGACCCATATATTTTCTTTGTCTGAAAAGAAAATGGTAATAGATGAATCTTTGAAAGTATTAGTGATTATTTATGAATTTATTATGTATCATGATGTGTAAGAAGTGTTATAAACATATTATCTAAATTAATTCCTCCATCAATCTTATGAAGTAAAAATTTCAATATTGTAATAATATCAATTTGTTATTAATAATAAGGAAATGGAAGCATAGAAAGAGAGAATAAGAAGCAAATATCTGTTTAGTAAGAAACAGCAAGGAAGACAAAAACCCAGGTCTGTATGGTACAAAAATTCTATTTCTTTGGAATAAGCTATATCACACATTCACCAGTTATTTATAGAAAATATTAATTTCAAAAATTTAGTTTTTCTTTTTGATGAAAATTGACATGATGTTTTTAAGGAATCCCTAAAGGACTTATTGGTGCCTAACATAAGAGTAGAAGGAAAATATTTTTTAGGTGGAACATCAGAAAAATGGTAGACTAGGAAAACCCAGGCCATTATTACCACACGAAAACATTTTTTATCTTTTTTTAAAGCTAGAGACTAGCTAAAATAATTTAATAGGAGACCTGGAAAAAAATCAAAGTCTAGAATACTCAAGTGAATGTCTAATTAAGAAATAGCCACATTCAAAACTGTAGGGAATTTGGGGGAAATTTAATTTGCTTTTGCATAATGCCTCACTATAAAGAAATTTATTTACTATAAAGAAAGCTGAGTGCAGAAGAATTGATGCCTTTGAACTGTGGTGTTGGAAAAGATTCTTGAGACTCCCTTGGACTGCAAGGAGATCCAACCAGTCCATCCTAAAGGAAATCGTCCTGAATATTCATTGGAAGAACTGATGCTGAAGCTGAAACTCCAATAGTTTGGCCACCTGATGGGAAGAAATGACTCATTTGAAAAGATCTTTTTGATGCTGGGAAAGATTGAAGTCAGGAAGAGAAGAAGACGACAGAGGATGAGATGGTTGGATGGCATCACCGACTCAATGGACATGAGTTTGAGTAAACTCTGGAAGTTGGCAATGGACAGGGAGGCCTGGCTTGCTGCAGTCCCTGGGGTCGCAAAGAGTCAGACATGACTGAGCAACTGAACTGAACTGAATACTTCACTGATGCAGTGTGGCCTTGGTCTGGAGAAGGCAGCAAGCCAGTTCCAAATTCACTCCCTAAAACATGAGGGATCAGAGAATACCTTAGTTTTTAAAGTTCTATCTGATTTGGGATACTGCTTGGAAATAGCCACTGTATTGACTAAAAAAGGGATCAGGAGATGAAAGTAGGATAACTTAGATTTCAGGTTGTAAAAAGTGGCAGAAAGCAGTGGGCACTGCTAATAAAATATTCAGGGTTGTAAACACTTATATATGACTGTGCCAAGAGAATATCAATAGAGATGAACAATTGAACATCTAAGGTAGCAAGGAAAAACTAGAATGAAACTCTTTGGGAAATTAAGAAAAACAAAAACAGCAATGTAAATAATTAATTAAATTTTTTATTGAAGGAGGAACCAGAGATCAAATTGCCAACATCCGATGGATCATCGAAAAGGCAAGAGAGTACCAGAAAAACATCTATTTCTGCTTTATTGACTATGCCAAAGCCTTTAACTGTGTGGATCACAATAAACTCTGGAAAATCCTGAAAGAGATGGGAATACCAGACCACCTGACCTGCCTCTTGAGAAACCTGTATGCAGGTCGGGAAGCAGCAGTTAGAACTGGACATGGAACAACAGACTGGTTCCAAATAGGAAGAGGAATACATCAAAGCTGTATATTGTCACCCTGCTTATTTAACATATATGCAGAGTACATCATGAGAAACAATGGGCTGGATGAAGCACAAGCTGGAATCAAGATTGCTGGGAGAAATATCAATAACCTCAGATATGCAGATGACACCACCCTTATGGCAGAAAGAGAAGAACTAAAGAGCCTCTTGATGAAAGTGAAAGAGGAGAGCAAAAAAGTTGACTTAAAGCTCAATGTTCAGAAAATTAAGATCATGGCATCCAGTCGCATCACTTCATGGCAGATATATGGGGAAACAGTGGAAACAGTGGCTGGCTTTATTCTTTTGGGCTCCAAAATCACTGCAGATGCTGATTGCAGCCATGAAATTATAAGACGCTTACTCCTCAGAAGGAAACTTGTGACAAACCTAGTCAGCATATTAAAAAGCAGAGACATTACTTTGTCAACAAAGGTCCATCTAGTCAAGGCTATGGTTTTTCCAGTAATCATGTATGGATGTGAGAGTTGGAGTATAAGGAAAACTGAGCCCCAAAGAATTGATGCTTTTGAACTGTGGTGTTGGAGAAGACTCTTTAGAGTCCTTTGGACTGCAAGGAGATCCAACAAGTCCATCCTAAAGGATATCAGTCCTGGGTGTTCATTGGAAGGACTGATTTTGAAGCTGAAACTCCAACACTTTGGCCACCTGTTGCAAAGAGGGGACTCATTTGAAAAAACCCTGATGGTGGGAAAGATTGAGGGCAGGAGGAGAAGGGGACGACAGAGCATGAGATGGCTGGATGGCATCACTGACTCAATGGACATGGGTTTGGGTAGACTCTGGCAGTTGCTGATGGACAGGGAGGCCTGGCGTGCTGTGGTTCATGGGGTCGCAAAGAGTCATATACGACTGAGTGACTGATCTGAATGTTCGTTTCCATATTACTCTTTCAACACATCTCACCCTTTCCTCCCCTCTCCACATGTTCATAAGTCTATTCTCTATATCTCTTTCTCCATTGCTGCCTTGTGAACAAATTCTTCACTACCATTTTTCTAAAATAATAAATAAATTCCGTATATATATGTTAGAATACAATATTTATGTTTCTCTTTCTGACTTACTTCACACTGTATAATAGGTTATATGTTCATCCACCTCATTAGAACTAACTCAAATGTGTTCCTTTTTATGGCTGAGTAGTATTCCATTTCATACACGTACCACCATTTCTTTATCCATTCATCTGTTGATGAACATCTAGGTTGCTTCCATGTTCTAGCTATTGTAAGTAGTGCTGCAATGAACAATGTGATATATGTGTCTTTTTCAATTTTGGTTTTCTCAGGGTGTATTTCTAGGAGTGGGATTGCTGGGTCATATGGTGCTTTTATTCCTAGTATTTTAAGGAATCTCCGTTGCATTTTCCATAGTGGATATATCAGTTTACATTCCCACCAACAGTGCAAGAGTATTCCCTTTTCTCCAAACCCTCTCCAGCACCTACTCTTTGTAGACATTTTGATGATGGCCATTCTGACCAGTGTGAGGTGATATCTCATTGTATTTTTGATTTTCATTTCTGTAATAATGAGCAATGTTGATACTCTTTTCATATGTTTGTTAGCTATCTGTATCACTTCTTTGGAAAAACGTCTGTTTAGGTCTTTTCCCCACTGTTTGATTGGGTTGTTTGCTTTTCTGATATTGAGTTGTATGAACTGCTTGTATATTTTGGAAATTAATCCTTTGTCAGTTGTTTCATTTGCTATTATTTTCTTCCATCCTGAGGGTTGTCTTTTCATCTTGCTTATAGTTTCCTTTACTGTGCAAAAGCTTTCAAGTTTAATCAGGTCCCACTTGTGTACTTTTGTTTTTATTTCCATTACTCTAGGAGGTGGGTCATAGAGGATCTTGCTTTGATTTGTGTCATCGAGTGTTCTGCCTATGTTTTCCTCTTAGAGTTTTATATTTTCTGGTCTTACATTTAGGTCTTTAATACATTTTGAATTTATCTTTGTGTATGGAGTTAGGAAGTGTTCTAGTTTCATTCTTTTACATGTAGCTGTCCAACTTTCCCAGCACCATTTATTGAAGAAACTGTCTTTGCCCCATTGCATTTTCTAGCTTCCTCTGTCAAAATTAAGGTACCCATAGGTGCATGGGTTTATTTCTGGGGTTTCTATCTTGCTCCTTTTGTCATATTTCTGCTTTGTGCCAGTACCATACTGTCTTGATGACTGTAGCTTTGTAGTATAATATGAAGACAGGAAGGTGGATTCCTCCAGCTCTATTCTTCTTTATCAAGACGGTTTTGGCTATTCAGGGTCTTTTGTGTTTCCATATGAATTATGAAATTTTTTGTTCAGTTATATGAAAAATGCCATTGTTAATTTGATAGGGATCACATTTAATCTGTAGATTACATTTGGTAGTATAGTATTTCCACAATTTTGATTCTTCCTAGCCAGGAACATGGAATATCTATCCATCCGTTTATGTCATCTTTGATTTCTTTCATTTGTGTCTTATAATTTTGTGTGTACAGTTCTTTTGTCTCCTTAGGTAAGTTTATTCCTAGATATTTAATTATTTTTGTTGCAGTGTAGAATGGGTTTGATTCCTTAATTGGTCTTTCTGATTTTCATTGTAGTATATAGAAATGCAAGTGATTTCTGTGCTGATTTTGTATTCCTGAAGTTTGCTAAATTCACTGATTATCTCTAGTAATTTCCTGATACTATCTTTAAGGTTTTCTATGTACAGTATCATGCTATCTGCAAATAGGAAGAGCTTTACTTCTTCTTGTATGATCTGGATTACTTTTCTTTCTTTTCTTTTTTTTTCTCTGATTGCTGTATCTAGAACTTCTAGAACTATGTTGAATAATAGTGGTGAAGGTGGACACTCTTGTCTTATTCCTGATCTTAGGGCGAATGCTTTCTGTTTTTCACCATTGCGAATAATGTTTGCTGTAGGGTTATCATATATGGCCTTTACTATGTGGAGGTAGGTTCCTTCTATGCCCATTTTTTGAAGAGTTTTAATCATAAATGGATGCTGAATTTTGTCAAAGGCTTTTTCTGCATCTATTGAGATTATCATATGGTTTTTATCTTTCAATTTGTTAACATGGTGTATCACATTGATTGATTTGTGTATATTGAAGAATCCTTGCATCCTTGGAATAAACTAAACTTGATCATGATGTATGAGCTTTTTGATGTGTTGCTGAATTCTATTTGCTAAAATTTTCTTGAGGACTTTTCCATGTATGGTCATCAGTGATATTGGCCTGTAGTTTTCTTCTTTTGTTTTTCCTTTTTCTGGTTTTGGTATCAGGGTGATGGTGGCCTCGTAGAATGAGTTTGAAAGTGTTCCTTCCTCTGCAATTTTTTGAAAGAGTTTTAGAAGGATAGGCATTAGCTGTTCTCCAAATGTTTGATAGATTTCTCTTGTGAAGCCATCTGGTCCTGAGCTTTTGGTTTTTTGGGGATTTTTGATCACAGCTTCAATTTCAGTGCTTATAATTGAAATCAAACCTCAGTAAATTTAAGAAAATTGAAGTCATATCAAGCATCTTCTCCGACCACAATGCTATGAGACTAAATATCAATTAAAATAAAAAGACTGTAAGGAACACAAACACATGGAGATTAAGTAATACATTTCTAAATAATCAACAGGTTACTGAAGAAATCAAAAGGAAATTTAAAAAATTCTAGAAATAAATGACAATTAAAACACGACAACTCAAAATCTATGGGATGCAGAAAAAGCAGTTCTAGGAGGGAATTCTATAGCAATACAATCCTACCTCAAGAAACAAGTAAAACATTGAATAGACAGTCTAACTTTACACCTAAAACAACTGGAAAAGAATAACAAACAAAACCCACCAAAATTAGTAGAAGGAAAGAAATCATAAAGATCAGACCAGAAATAAATGAAAAATAAATGAAAGAAACAACAGTAAAATTTAATAATACTAAAACTGATTCTTTGAGAAGATAAACAGAAATGGCAAACATTTAGCCAGAATCATCAAGAATAAAAGAGAGAAGAATCAAATCAACAAAATTAGAAATGAAAAAGGAGAGGCTACCACAGACAATGCAGAAATACAAAGGATTATGAGAGACTATGATGAACAATTATATAGAAATAAAATGGATAACCTGGAAGAAATGGACGGAGTCTTAGAAAAGCTAAATCTTCCAAGACTGAAAAAGGAAGAAATAGAAATTATGAACAACCCAATTGCAAGCACTGAAATTGAAGCCCTGATAAAATATTCTCCGAAAAAACAAAAGCCCGGGACCAGATGGTTTTACAGGAGAATTCTATCAAACATTTAGAGAAGAGCTAACACCTATACTTCTATTTATCTTTAACTTTTACAGTTTTAACTATAACCTGTCTTGGAGTGTGTTTCTTTGTGTTCATCTCCTTTGGGAATCTCTGTGCTTCCTGTTCCTGGAAATCTGTTTCTTCAGCTTTGGGAAGTTTTCAGCCATAATTTCATCAAATACATTTTTTTTTTACCACTTTCTGTTTTCTTCTTCTGGGACCCTTATATTGAAAATGTTGGCATGCTTTATGTTGCCTGGGAGGTCCATTAAACTATCCTAATTTTGTAAATCTGTTTTTCTTTTGTCTCTTCTGATTGGGTGATATCCATAATTCTATCTTCCAGATCACTTTTTCATTTCTCTGCATCACCTAATTTGCTATTAACTCCTTCTTATATGTTTTTCTTTTCAGTTGTTTTAGTCTTTATCACTGACTGGTCCTTTTTTAAGTTTATAATTAATTGATTTTTAGCTGGATTGGATCTAGTTGCAGCATGCAGGATATTTTGTTATATCACGCAGGTGCTCTAGTTGAAGCATGCTGGCTCAGTAGTTGCAGCATGTGAGTTTAGTTTTCCCATGGCATGTGGGACCCTGGTTCCCCAACCAAGGATTGAGCCTACATCCCCTGTATTGGAAGGCAGAATCTTAACCACTGGGTGACCAGGGTAGTCCCCCCTGATTGGCTCTTTTTATATTATTTCTTTTTTATTTCCTTGTTAAAATTCTTACCACGTTCATGTATTCTTTTTCCTAGTTCAATTAGTACTCTTATTCCTTTGAACCCTTTATCTAGTAAATTATTTATCTCCATTGCATTAGATGTTTTTTCAAAGGATTTTTCTTTCTTTCTTTTTTTAATAAACCCCATTTTGTTTAACCTTATATCTATGAAATTATCTGCTACTGTTACCTATTCTGGGATTGAACAGGTGTCTTTCTGTTGGAGGTTCCCTATGCTGTCTGCATTTGTCCAGTGTCTTTGGTGGGATAGATAGATCAGAAGTGAGCATGAGTCATGTCTTCCCTGGGGTGTGCTGGCAATTATTACCTGGGTGGGAGATGGGGTTAGAGGTGGAAAGGCCAAAGTCAGAGCCAGGTGATAGTTGTGCTTTCTCCTATGCTAGGTGGCTTTCACCGTTCTATCAGGGTTGAGTCATATTATGAGATGCTACAGCAAAAGACCTGGATTGAATCTGAGTTTGTTCCATTTCTTCTAAGTGCATACTTGTTTCCCTCTTGGTTTCAGTACATTTACCTCCATGGGGAACAACACTGAAGCAGTAGGTGCTGGAGTGGGCACCCAGTGCAAAATGTGGTACATGCCGGGACAATCCCAACATGCTATACAGAGCTCTAGACCCCTCCCAATCTACCTCCCTTGGAAGCACCAGGAATGGGCACACATGCTCCATTAAAATGCAAGGTTGGGTCCAAGCCATCTCTGTCCCTGTCAAGTGTACAATATCCTCAGCAATGGCAGCTTCTTCCCAAGGGGTAAGTTGTGCCCAGGTAAGAGGGGATGGAGCAGTTACAGTGCTGGTCAGATTTCATGCAAGTGTGGTCATAGAAAACTGGCCAGAGTCCTGGGAATTTTATATCTTCTTCCTGTGCCTTTTCTCCAGTAATGAGCACCCAGATGTGCACATTCTTCATGAGTGAAATCTTGGTTTCTTACATCCCACCTGCAAATCCCACTGGCCTTCAAACTAGCTAATGGTACTCTTCCCCCTGGGGTGGGACCTCAGGACTGGGATAAAGCAATATGTGTCTGAAACCTCATGCTACCAGTGAGGGTCTCTTACCCACTATAGCTCCCTCATCTTCTATGTTCCTGTATCAGGCACAGGTTCCAATCTGATCACTTCTCCTCCCTTCCTACCAGACTCACTGTAGATTTTTTTTTCTTACAGTCTTGATTGTAGAAGAGTATTACTGCCACCTGTTTTGTTTTCAGTAAGAGTTGCCCCACATATAGATGTATTTTTGATTTTTTCATGGAGAGAGGTACGATAAATGTCCTTCTACTCCTATATTGTGATCTCCTCAGATTTGCACCTATTTTGCCCCCAAAACTCTCTCCAGTCTGGCAACCAATTTTTTGTTCCCTGTACAAATGTGCTGATTTTGTTTCTTTAGACTTTTATATTTCACATATAAGTGAGATATTAACATGGTATTTATTTTTCTCTGTCTGACTTATTTTCCTTAAAATTATACCTGCTAGATCCATCCGTGTTGTGGAAAATGGCAAAGATTTTTAATGGTAGAGTAATAAACAATGTTTCGTTTTGTATGCTCTGCATTTTTAATCCATTTATCTGTCAATGGGCATTATATTTTCCATAACTTAGCTATTGTAAACAATGTTGTAAAAACTTTATTGTGCTATATTTTCAAGTTATTGTTTTGGGGACTTCCTTGGTGATTCACTGGCTAAAACTCTGTGTCCCCAGTGCAGGGGGCCTGGGTTTGATCCTTGGTCAGGAAACTAGATCCCACATACCACAACCAAATGTTTGCATGCTGCAACTAGAGATCCCTCATGCTGAAACTAAGATCCAGTGCAGGTAAATAAATGATTACATAAATAAATATGAAGTTAGTATTTTCATTTTCTTCAGGCAAATACCCAGAAGTTAAATTGCTGGTTTCATATGGAAGTTCTATTTTTCCTTTTACTTTTTTGCAAAAACTCCATATTGTTTTATGTAATTGTTGCACCCACTTACAACCTAACCAACAATACACAAGGATTCTTTTTTTCCTCATACTTGCCAGCACTTATAATTTGTTATCTGTTTGATGAAAACCATTCTGACAGATGTGAGGTAGTATCTCATTATGGTTTTGATTTGCATTTTGCTAATGATTAATAGCATTGAGCATATTTTTCATTTGTCTGTTGGTGATATGCATATCTTCTCTATAAAAAACAGTATATTCAGGTCCTCTGTCCATTTTTAAATTGGGGTATTTTTTTGTTTATTTTGATGTTTAGTTATATGAGTACATTCTATATTTTAGATATTAAACTTTTAGTGGATACATTATTTAAAATATCTTGTCACTTTTAGCAGACCGCCTTTTCATTTTGTTGATAGATTCCTATGCTGTACAAAACTTTTTTAGTTTGAGATGGTCTTATTTGTTTATTTTCACTTTGGTTTCCTTAGTGTAAGGAGACATATTAAAAAAAAATCCTGAGACTGTTGTCAGAGAGCGTACTGCCAAAGTTTTCTTCTCAGAAATGTATGGTTTCATTCTTACATTTAAGACTTTAATACATCTTAAGTTTATATTTTAGATGGTGTGAGAGATTAGTACACTTTGATTATTTAGTATGTAAGTGTTGAATTTTCCCAAATTTAAGAATCTGTCTTTTTCCCATTGTTTATTCTTAATTCCTTTGTCATAGATTAATTGGTCATAGAAGTGTAGGTTTATATCTGGGCTCTGTATTCTTACCTATTGATTAATGCTTCATTTATTAATATTTTTGACCAGTGCAAAACTATTCTAATTATTGGAGCTTTGTACTATAGTTTGACATCAGGGACTGTGATGCCTCCAGCTATTTTTCCTTTTTCTCAAGATTGCTTTGGCCTGGAGAACGTTTTGTATGTCAGTTATTTCCTCTTCATTGTCTTGCTTCTTAGTATGTCCAGGTTATAAACCTTCAAAGATTAAGTCCAGATATATCTGGATCATGGTGACTTTACCAAAGCAATATTGCTTCTGGTAAATTCTTAGTATCCAACTGGCCAACCTATTAATGTATAAAAGTAATTAAGCTAAAAACAAAGAAATAGCTAGTAGATATGGCTATTAATGACATATTGGTAGAGCTTTTAAATATACAAGGAAAATATTTACCTACATCAAAGGAGATATTGAAAGCAATACACAATTGTTAGGGCTTTAATGCCTCACTGACATCATTTGTTAGATATTCAGACAAAAAATCATAATGAAACATCAGTCTTAAATGACACATTGAACCAGATAAACTTAATAGACATGCAGAGAACATTCCACACAAAAGAAGTACAATACACATTTTTCTCAACTGCTCGTGTAACATTCTCCAGGATAGATCACATATTAGGTCACAAAATAAATCTCATTAAATTTAAGAAGATTGAAGTCATATCAAACGTCTTTTTTTAACCACAATAACATGGATAGAAGTCAATTATAGGAATAAACCTCTGTTGGTGGGAATGCAAACTAGTACAGCCACTATGGAGAACAGTGTGGAGATTCCTCAAAAAACTGGAAATAAAACTGCCATGTGACCCAGGAATCCCAATGCTGGGCATACACACTGAGGAAACCAGAATTGAAAGAGACACGTGTACCCCAATGGTCATCACAGCACTGTTTATAATAGCCAGGACATGGAAGCAGCCTAGAAGCCCATCAGCAGACAAATGGATAAAGAAGCTGTGGTACATATACGCAATGGAATATTACTCAGCCATTAAAAAGAATACATTCGAATCAGTTCTATTGAGGTGGATGAAACTGGAGCCTATTATACAGAGTGAAGTAAGCCAGAAAGAAAAACACCAATACAGTATACTAACACATATATATGGTATTTAGTCAATCAGTAAAGATAACCCTGTATGCGAGACATCAAAAGAGACACAGATAAATAGAACATTCTTATGGACTCTATGGGAGAGGGCGGGGATGGGATGATATGGGAGAATGGCATGGAAGCATGTAAATTATCATATGTGAAACAAATCGCCAGTCCAGGTTCAATGCATGATACAGGGTGCTCGGGGCTGGTGCACCGGGATGACCTGAGGGATGGGATGGGGAGGGAGGTGGAAGGGGGGTCCTGAAAGGGGAAAACATGTACACCCATGGTGGATTCATGTCAATGTGTGGCAAAACAAATACAATATTGTAAAGTTAAAAAATAGAAAATAAACTAATTAAAGAAAAAAGAATAAACCTGATGAAACTTCCTTGGTGGTCCAGTGGTTAATATTCTGCTTTCCAATATAGGGGGTGTGGGTTTGATCCCTGGTTGCAGAGCTAAGATCCCATATGCCTTATGGCCAAAGAATCAAAACATAAAACAGAGGCAATATTGTAAGAAATCAATAAAGATTTTAAAAAGACCCCACATCAAAAACAAATAAATAAATAAACTTTAAAGATTAAAACTGTAGAAAACACAAAAGTGTAAAGATTAAACAAAATCCTACTGAATTACCAAGAGATCAACGAAAAATTGAGAGAGAAATAAAAAACAACCTTGAGAAAAATAAGAATGGAAATGCATCATTTCAAAATCCATTGGATGTCACAAAAGCAGTTCTAAGAGGGAAGTTTATAGTGATACCAGCCTAACTCAAAAATAACAAGAAAAATATCAAATATACAATCTAATTTTATACTTAAAGGAGCTAGAAAAAGAATAAATGAAGCCCAAAGTTAGTAGAAGTTAGGAAATAATCAAGAGTAAAGCAGAAATACATGAAATAGAGACAAAAACAGTGGGAATATCAATAAAACCATCAGTTTATTCTTCAAAAAGATAAACAAAATTGACAATCCTTTAACTAGACTCATTCTGAAGAAGGTTCACATAGGAGGTTCAGATAAATCAAATCACACATGAAAGAGGAAAAATTACAACCAATACCACAGAAATAACAAAGATCATAACAAATAATTATAGTGAATAATTATATGCCAAAAAATTGGACAACATAGAAAAAATGGATAAAACCCCAGAAACATGCAGTTTTTAAAGACTGAATCATGAAGAAATAGAGAATATGAATAGATAGATTGCTAGTAGGGAGATTGAGTCAGTAATAAAAAAATAATCCCCCAATAAACAAAAGCCCTGGATCAGTTGACTTCAATGATGAATTCTACCAACTACTCAAAAATTGAAAGCCTATCTTTCTTGAATTTTTCAAGCCATTGAACAAGAGCAAATAATTCCAAACTCATTTTACAATGCTAGCATGACTCTGACATCAAAACCAGAGAAGGATACCATGAAACAAGAAAAGTAAAGATGGGATATTTCTGATGAAAAGAGGTATAAAAATACTCAACAAAATATTAACAAAGCTAATTCAACACTTTACAAGGATCGTACACCATAGTCAAGTGGGATTTATTCCAGGGATTCAAGAATGGTAAAACATGTTCAAATAAATCAAGGTTGTACACCACATTGACAAAATAAAGGACAAAAACCACATAGTCATCATAGATGATCATAAAAAAAAATGATCAGTTGCAAAAAAAAACCTGACAAAATTAAATCACCATTTGTGATAAAAACTCTCAATAAAATGGGTACATAGGGAGATGTATTTTAACATAATGAAAACCATATATGACAAACACAGATAAGATCATGAGTTCAGTTCAGTCACTCAGTCATATCCAACTCTTTGCAACCCCGTGGACTGCAGCATACCAGGCCTCTCTGTCCATCACCAACTCCCAGAGTTTACTCAAACTCATGTCCATCAAGTCAGTGATGTCATCCAACCATCTCATCCTCTGTTGTCCCTTATCCTCCTGCCTTCAACCTTTCCCAGCATCAGGGGCTTTTCAGATGAGTCAGTTCTTTGCATCAGGTGGCCAAAGTATTGGAGTTTCAGCTTCAACATCAGTCCTTCCAATGAATATTCAGGACTGATCTCCTTTAGGATGGACTGGTTGGATCTCCTTGCAGTCCAAGGGACTCTCAAGAGTATTCTCCAACACCACAGTTCAAAAGCATCGGTTCTTTGGCACTCAGCTTTCTTTATAGTCCAACTCTCACATCCATACATGATTACTGGAAAAACCATAGCTTTGACTAGATGGACCTTTGTTGGCAAAGTAATGTCTCTGCTTTTTAATATACTGTCTAGTTTGGTACTCAACAGTAAAATCACTTAGTTGTATTTACTCAGTGTTGGGAATTGGTGATGAGAATATATAATTCTAAAATGAATTTAATTAGGTTATTAGGAAGTGAATGAGTTCACATTTGAAACAGAAAACCCTGGTATTCAGAGTAGGTAGAAAGGAAGATGAAGCCAAGAGAGATCTAATAGGCTGGAAGAATAAACAGGAGTCAAAGGACTAAATATCAAATGATGAGAGAACGAGAGTAGGCTCAATTCCAGAGAAGATATGAAAGAGGTAAATGAATAAGAGATTATGGTTATAAAAAAAAATTTAATGTTTAAGGTAATAAGTGACAAGATCCAATTTTTATCCCCACATATGAATAGATTGAATGGAGTAGAAGTGAAGATGATGAGAATCGAAGAGATGAAAAACCCATGGCTTGGAATATTTGATAGCTATACTCATCTGTGGCAGTCAATTAATTGCCAAAATCTTGTCAATTTAGCTTTTTGGGATTATTTATATTTCAGATTCATTGAGATATAATTAGCATGTAACTGTGTAAGTTTAAAGTGTAACAACTTTGATTTGATGCACTTATTTTTGCAATGAAATCACCATCAAAATATTAGCTAACACTTCATTTTTCACATAATTATCATTTTATGGAGGATGAAAACATTTAAGGACTACTCTTTAGAAACTTTCAAGTATGTAGTACAGTATTCTTATCTATAATAACAATGCTATGTGTTACATCCCCCAAATGTATTCATCTTCCAACTGGAAGTTTTACTCTTTGTCAAACTTCCCATTTCCCTCACTGTTCAGTGTGGTTCAGTCACTCAGTCATGTCCAAATCTTTGTGACCCCATGGACTGCAGCACACCAGGCTTCCATATCCATCACCAACTACTGGAGCTTGCTCAAACTCATGTCCATTGAGTCAGTGATGCCATCCAACCATCTCCTCCTTTGTCATTCCCTTTTCCTTCTACCTTCAATCTTTCCCAGCACCAGAGTCTTTTCCAATGAGTCAGTTCTTCACATCAGGTGGCCAAAGTATTGGAAGTTCAGCTTCACCATCAGTCCTTCCAATGAATGTTCAAGACGGATCTCCTTTAGGACCGACTGGCTTGATCTCCTTGCAGTCCAAGGGACTCTCAAGAGTGAGAGACACAGATGCATAGAACAGTCTTATGGACTCTGAGGGAGAAGGTGAGGGTGGGATGTTCTGAGAGAATAGCATTGAAACACGTATATTATCATATGTGAAACAGAACACCATTCCAGGTTCGATGCATGAGACAAATGCTCAGGGCTGGGGCAATGAGATGACCCAGAGGGATGGGATGGGGAGGGAGGAGAGAGGGGGGTTCAGGATGGGGAACACATGTAAACCCATGGCTGATTCATGTCAATGTGTGGCAAAAACCACTACAATATTGTAAAGTAATTAGCCCCCAACTAAAATAAATAAATTAAAAAAAAGAGTCTTCTCTGACACCACAGTTTAAAAGCATCAGTTATTCAGCACTCATCTTTATGGTCCAACTCTCACACCCATACATGACTACTGGAAAAACTATAGCTTTGACTATGTGGACCTTTGTCGGTAAAGTAATGTTTCTGCCTTTTAATATGCTGTCTAGGTTGGTCATAGCTTTTCTTCCAAGGAGCAAAGTTCTTTTAATTTCATGGCTTCAGTCACCACCTACACTGATTTTGGAGCCGCCCAAAATAAAGTCTGTCACTGTTTCCATTGTTTCCCCATCTATTTGCCATGAAGTGATGGGACTGGATGCCATGATATTCATTTTTTGAAAATTGAGTTTTAAGGCAGCTTTTGCACTCTCCTCTTTCACTTTCATCAAGAAACTCTTTTGTTCCTCTTCATTTTCTGCCATAAGGGTAGTGTCATCTGCATATCTGAGATTATTGATATTTCACCATGCAATCTTGATTCCAACTTGTGCTTCATCCAGCCTGGAATTTCCCATGATGTACTCTGCATATAAGTTAAATAAGCAGGGTGACAATACACAGCCTTGGCGTTCTCCTTTCCCAGTTTAGAACCAGTCCGTTGTTCCATATCTAGTTCTAACTGTTGCTTCTTGACCTGCGTACAGATTTCTCAGGAGGCAGGTAAGGTGCTCTGGTATTCCCATCTATTGAATAATTTTCCACAGTTTGTTGTGATCCACACAATCAAAGGCTTTAGCATAGTCAATGAAGCAGAAATAGATGATTTTCTGAAATTCTCTTGCTTTTTCTATGATTCAACGGATGTTGCTAATTTGATCTCTGATTCCTCTGCCTTTTCTAAATCCAGCTTGAACAGCTGGAAGTTCTCGGTTCACGTACTGTTGAAGCCTGGCTTGGAGAATTTTGAGCATTACTTTGCTAACATGTGAGATGAATGCAATTGTATGGTAATTTGAACTCAGCCCCTGGTAATAACAATTTTATGTTTCTTTGAGTTTGTGTTATTTAGTTTCCACATTTACATGTGATCATACAGTATCTTTCTGATTTATTTCACTAAGCATAATGCCCTCAAGGTCCATCCACATTATTTCAAATGCCAGGGTTTCACATTTGTTATCTCTTATCTTTTGGCAATAACCACTCTACCAAGTGTGAACTGATTTCTCACTGTGATTGATTTATATTTCCCTCATGATTAGTGATATTGATGATCTTTTCATATATATGTTGGCCACTTGTACATATATCTTGGAAAAATATCTATTAAGATTTCTTGACCATTTTTTAAACATTTATTTATTTTTTATAATTGAAGGGTAATCACTTCACAACACTGTGGTGGCCCCTGACACACATCGACATGAATCAGCCACAGGTGCACATGGCTTAATTTGCTTATTTATGGTTTCTTTTCAATTGATTTGTATGAATATCTTATATATTTGGGGTATTTATTCTTCTCAGGTATGTGGGTTTATTTTGCTGATTCTTTGCTATTCAAAATTTCTTCATTTGATGTAGTGTCACTTTTCTATCTTCACTTTGCTGCTTCTGCTTTTGGTGTCATATCCAAAGAAACTGTTGCCAAGATCAATGGGGACCTTTTCCCTTTCTAGGAATTTTACTGTATCAGATCTTACATTTAAGTTTCTCATTCATTTGAGTTTATTTTTGTTATTTTTGAGTGTTGAAAGATAGGGTTCCAATTTTATTTTTGTGCATGTGATCATCCAGTTTTCCAAACACAGTTTATTGAAGACACTATGCTTTCTCCTAAGATTATGACATCTGGTCCCATCACTTCATGGCAAATAGATGGGGAAACAGTGGCTGACTTTATTTTTGGAGGCTCCAAAATCACTGCAGATGGTGACTGCAGCAATGAAATTAAAAGATACTTACCCCTTGGAAGCAAAGTTATGACCAACCTAGATAGCATATTGAAAAGCAGAAACATTACTTTGCCAACAAATATCTGTTTAGTCAAGACTATGGTTTTTCCAGTAGTCATGTATGCATGTGAGAGTTGGAGTATGAAGAAAGCTGAGCGCCAACGAATTGATGCTTTTGAACTGTGGTGTTGGACAAGACTCTTGAGAGTCCCTTGGACTGCAAGGAGATCCAACTAGTCCATCCTAAAGGAGATCAGCCCTGGTTGTTCATTGAAAGGACTGATGTTGAAGCTGAAACTCCGATACTTTGGCCACCTGATGTGAAGAGCTGACTCATTTGAAAAGACAAAGATGCTGAAAAAGATTGAAGGCAGGAGGAGAAGGGGACGATAGAGGATGAGATGATTGGATGGCATCACCGACTCAATGGACATGAGTTTGGGTAAACTCTGGGAGTTGGTGATGGACAGGGAGGCCTGGTGTGCTGCAGTCCACGGGGTCGCAAAGAATCGGACATGATTGGGCAACCGAACTGAACTGAATTGAACTGATGCTTTCTCCATTGTGTATTCTTGGATCCCTTGTAAATTATTACTTGAGCATGTAATCAAGGGATTGTTTCTGGTCTTATTCTGTTTCATTGGTCTATGTCTATTTTTATGCTAATACCATACTATTTTAATTTCTATATATTTTAATAAGGCATGAAATTATAAAGTTTGATGCCAATCTCCAGCCCAGATTCGATGCATGATATAGGGCGCTCGGGGCTGGTGCACCAGGATGACCTGGATGGATGGGATGGGGAGGGAAGTGTGAGAGGGACTCTGGAAGGGTAAAACAGGTACACTCATGGTGGATTCATGTCAATGTATGGAAAACAAATACAATATTGTAAAGTTAAAAAATAGATAAAAAATAAAAAAATAAAAAGTTTGATGCCTCCAGGTTAGTTATTCTTACTTAGGATTGCTGTAGTCTTTTGTGGTTCCATACAAATTTAATTTTTCCTTCTATCTCTGTGGAAAATTACATTGGAATGTAGATAGGGATTTAATTGAATCAATAAATTATGTTAAGTAGAAGGAACATCTTAACATTTATTATTCTCAACCACAGTCATGGAATATCTTTCAATTTTTTTGTATGTTTCTTCAATTTATTTCATCAAATACTTGCAAGTATCTATGTGTAGATATTTCACCTCCTTAGATAAATTTATTCTTATGTATTTTATTATTTCTTATTGCGAATAGTATTGCTTTCATCATTTGTTATTTAGATATTTCTTTGTTAGTGTATAGAAACACAGCTGATTCATGTATGTTGATTTTTTATCTGAAACTTTTATAAATTTGTTGCTTAGTTCCAACAGGGTTTTTATTTTTGGTTGCATCTTTGGAATTCTCTCTCTATTTAAGATTGCATTATCTGCAAATAAAGATAATTTTACTTTTAGGAATATTTGGATGCTTTCACTTTTTAATTCTTCCTTGATTGCTCTAGCTAGGACTTCAAGTACTATGTTGGATAACGATGTTGAGAGTGTATTACCTTCTCCGTTTTGCTTTTAATCTTTTACTCTTGAGTATTAATGCAAAGAAATAGAGGAAAACAACAGATTGGGAAAGACTAGAGATCTCTTCAAGAAAATTAGAGATACCAAAGGAGCATTTCATGCAAAGATTGGCTCGATAAAGGACAGAAACGGTATGGACCTAACAGAAGCAGAAGATATTAAGAAGAGGTGGCAAGAATACACAGAAGAACTGTACAAAAAAAGATCTTCATGACCCAGATAATCACGATGGTGTGATCACTCACCTAGAGCCATACATCCTGGAATGTGAAGTCAAGTGGGCCTTAGAAAGCATCACTACGAACAAAGCTAATGGAGGTGATGGAATTCCAATTGAGCTATTTCAAATCCTGAAAGATGATGCTGTGAAAGTGCTGCACTCGATATGCCAGCAAATTTGGAAAACTCAGCAGTGGCCACAGGACTGGAAAACTCCGTTTTCGTTCCAATCCCAAAGAAAGGCAATGCCAAAGAATGCTCAAATTACCGCACAATTGCACTCATCTCACATGCTAGTAAAGTAATGCGCAAAATTCTCCAAGCCAGGCTTCAGCAATACACGAACTGTGAACTTCCAGATGTTCAAGCTGGTTTCAGAAAAGGCAGAGGAACCTGAAATTGCCAATATACGCTGGATCATCAAAAAAGCAAGTGAGTTCCAGAAAAACATCTATTTCTGCTTTATTGACTATGCCAAAGCCTTTGACTGTGTGGATCAACAATAAACTGTGGAAAATTCTGAAAGGAGATGGAAGTTATTACCAGACCATCTGACCTGTTTCTCTTGAGAAGAACCTGTATGCAGGTCAGGAAGCAACAGTTAGAACTGGACATGGAACAACAGGGACCTGGTTCCAAATAGGAAAAAGAGTACGTCAGGCTGTATATTGTCACCCCGCTTCTTTAACTTACATGCAGAGTACATCATGAGAAACGCTGGGCTGGAAGAAATCACAAAAGCTGGAATCGAGATTGCCGGGAGAAAATATACAATAACCTCAGATATGCTAGATGACACCACCCTTATGGTAGAAAAGTGAAGAAGGAATTAAAGAGCCTTCTTGATGAAAGTGAAATAGGAGAGTGAAAAAGTTGGCTTATAAACCTCAACGTTTCAGAAAACTACGATCATGGCATCTTGGTCCCATCACTTCATGGGAAATAGATAGGGAACAGTGGAAAAACAGTGTCAGAGTGTTTCTGGGCTCATCCAAAATCACTGCTGATGGTGATATGCAGCAGACCCAAGAGAATTAAAAGATGCTTACTCCTTGGGAGGAAGGTTATGGCCGAACCTAGATAGCAATATTTTAAAAAAGCATAGATACAATTACTTTGCCAACGAGAAGTGAGAGTTGGATGGGGATGTGTTGAGGTTGGAGTAGAAAACTGAGCACCGCAGAATTGATGCTTTTGAATTGTGGTGTTGGAGAAGACTCTTGAGAGTCCCTTGGACTGCAAGGAGATCCAATCAATCCATCCTAAAGGAGATCAATCCTGGGTGTTCATTGGAAGGACTGATGTTGAAGCTGAAACTCCAATACTTTGGCCACCTCATGCGAAGAGTTGACTCATTGGAAAAGACCCTAATGCTGGGTAGGATTGAGGGCAGGAGGAGAAGGGGACGACTGAGGATGAGATGGTTGGATGGCAACACTGACTCGATGGACATGGGTTTGGGTGGACTCCGGGAGTTGGTGATGGACAGAGGCCTGGCGTGCTGCAATTCATGGGGTCATAAAGAGTCGGACACGACTGAGCGACTGAACTGAACTGAACTGATTGTGTTATTTTATGGATTTGCAATATCTGTTGGCTTTTATAAAGTTAAAGTGTGTTACCTCTATTACTAATTTGCTGAGAGTTTTATCATGAAAGATTTTGTATTCTCTCAAGTGATTTTTTGTACCAATTGAGATAATCATATTTTTTATCTTTTGTGGTCAATGTGGTGTAACAGAGATTTGTGTATGGTGAATCATTGTTGCATCACAGGGATAATTTCCATTTGGTTATCATATATGATCCTTTCCATGTGCTGTTATATTTAGTTTGGTAGTATTTTGTTGAGAACTTTTTCTTCATCTCTGTTCATATTATTTAGTAGCTATTTCCTTGTAGTGTTCTTCTCTGGCTTTTGTATGAGGGCAATGCTTGCTTTGTAAAGTCAGTTTGGTAGATTTCCTTCTTCTTCAATTTTTAAGATTAGTTTGAAAAATATTAGTGTTAATTCTTCTTCAAATGTTTGGTAGATTTCACAAATGAAATCATCTTCTCCTGTGGTTTTCTCTGGGCTGAGGTTTTGGATTACTGATTCTCCTTATCCAGTATTAGTCAGCTAACCTTTTCTTTCTCATTTAATCCACATTGTATATTTCTAATGATTTATCCATCTCTTCTGGGTTATATACTTTTTTGGCATATAATTGTTCATAGTAGTCTTTTATGATGGAGAAGGCAATGGCACCCCACTCCAGTACTCTTGCCTGGAAAATCCCATGGACGGAGAAGCCTGGTAGGCTGCAGTCCATGGGGTCGCGAAGAGTCGGACATGACTGAATGACTTCACTTTCACTTTTCCCTTTCATGCTCTGGAGAAGGAAATGGCAACCCACTCCAGTATTCTTGCCTGGAGAATCCCAGGGACGGTGGAGCCTGATGGGCTGCCGTCTATGGGGTCGCACAGAGTCAGACAAGACTGAAGCGACTTAGCAGCAGCAGCAGCAGTCTTTTATGACTCTATGTCTTTTTGTGTTTTAAGTTGTAATTTCTCCTCTTTTATGTGTAAGTTCATTTGTCTCTCCTCTCTTTATGTCTCATTGTACCTAAGGACTTACTAATATGTTATTTTATTTTTAAATTAGTTTATTTTCTATTTTTTAACTTTACAATATTGTATTTGTTTTGCTACACATTGACATGAATCCACCATGGGTGTACGTGTTTTCCCCGTTCAGGACCCCCCTTCCACCTCCCTCCCCATCCCCATCCCTCTGGGTCATCCCGGTGCACCAGCCCCGAGCACCCTGTATCATGCATTGAACCTGGACTGGCGATTCGTTTCACATATGATAATTTACATGCTTCCATGCCATTCTCCCATATCATCCCACCCCCGCCCTCTCCCATAGAGTCCATAAGAATGTTCTATTTATCTGTGTCTCTTTTGATGTCTCGCATACAGGGTTATCTTTACCGATTGGCTAAATACCATATATGTGTGTTAGTATACTGTATTGGTGTTTTTCTTTCTGGCTTACTTCACTCTGTATAATAGGCTCCAGTTTCATCCACCTCAATAGAACTGATTCGAATGTATTCTTTTTAATGGCTGAGTAATATTCCATTGTATGTATGTACACAGCTTCCTTATCCATTCGTCTGCTGATGGGCATCTAGGCTGCTTCCATGTCCTGGCTATTATAAACAGTGCTGTGATGACCATTGGGGTACACGTGTCTCTTTCAATTCTGGTTTCCTCAGTGTGTATGCCCAGCATTGGGATTCCTGGGTCACATGGCAGTTTTATTTCCAGTTTTTTGAGGTATCTCCACACTGTTCTCCATAGTGGCTGTATTAGTTTGCATTCCCAGCAACAGTGTAAGAGGGTTCCCTTTTCTCCATACCGTCTCCAGCATTTATTGAGGACTTACTAATATTTTAAAAAATATTTTCAAAGAATTTCTTAATGTCGTCGATTGTTTCTGTTGTTTTTCTGATCTCTATTTCACTTTTATCTTCTGCGTTGAACTTTGTTATTTCCTCTTTTGTTAATACTAAGCCTAGGGTTTTTTCCTAGTCACTTGAGGCATAAAGTTAGTTTTATCTGAGATCTATATTTTTTAAAATGTAAGTGTCAATTATGATAAATTCATTTAAAACTGGTTTTGCAGCATCCCGTATATTTTGGCATGCTGTGTTTTTATTTTCATTTGTGTCCAAGTATTTTTAAATTTTCCTTTTGCTTTTTTCTTTGGCACATTTGTTGTTCATGAATGTGTTATTTAATTACCACCTATTTGTAGATTTTCCAATTTTTCTTTTGCTGTTTATTTCTAGTTTTATACCACTGTGATCAGAAAAGGTATTTGGTATGATTACAATTTTCTTAAAACTTTCAAACTTGCTTAGACTTGATTTGCTCCTTATCATATGATCTATCCTGGAGAATATTACATGTGTGCTTGAGAAGAATGTCTATTCTTATGCTGTTGCATGGAATGGCTTATATATGTTTGTTAGGTCCATTTAGTCTAAAACATGGTTCAAGTCTAATGTTTCCTTATTAATTTACTGCCTGGATAATATATCCACTACTGAAAGTGGGATATTGAAATCCTATGTTATTATTTTGTCCTTTTCCATTCAGATTTGTTAATAGTTGCTTAATATAAAGTAATGCTCAAAATTCTCCAAGCCAGGCTTCAGCAATACGTGAACCGTGAACTTCCAAATGTTCAAGCAGGTTTTGGAAAAGGCAGAGGAACCAGAGATCAAATTGCCAACATCCGGTGGATCATCGAAAAAGCAAGAGAGTTCCAGAAAAAAACATCTATTTCTTCTTTATTGACTATGCCAAAGCCTTTGACGGTGTGGATCACAATAAACTGTGGAAAATTCTGAAAGAGATGGGAATACCAGACCACCTGACCTGTCTCTTGAGAAACCCGTATGCACGTCAGGAAGCAACAGTTAGAACTGGACATGGAACAACAGACTGGTTCCAAATAGGAAAAGGAGTCCGTCAAGGCTGTATATTGTCACCCTGCTTCTTTAACTTATATGCAGAGTACATCATGAGAAACGCTGGGCTGGATGAAGCACAAGCTGGAATCAAGATTGCCGGGATAAATATCAATAACCTCAGATATGCAGATGACACCACCCTTGTGGCAGAAAGCGAAGAACAAAAAAAGCCTCTTGATGAAAGTGAAATGGGAGAGTGAAAAAGTTGGCTTAAAGCTCAACGTTCAGAAAACTAAGATCATGGCATCTGGTCCCATCACTTCATGGCAAATGGATGGGGAAACAGTGGAAACAACGTCAGACTTTATTTTTGGGGCTCCAAAATCACTGCTGATGGTGATTGCAGCCAAGAAATTAAAAGATGCTTACTCCTTGGAAGGAAGGTTATGACCAACCTAGATAGCATATTTGAAAGCAGAGACATTACTTTGCCAGCAAAGGTCCGTCTAGTCAAGGCTATGGTTTTTCCAGTGGTCACGTATGGATGTGAGAGTTGGATGGTGAAGAAAGCTGAGCACCAAAGTGCTGGAGTCCAGCTCCAACAGGTCCAGGGGCTCTCTCAGGATGGACGGCGTCGGCGATGCAAATGAGGAGACACAGTGAATCTTGGCATTTCCAAGTGTCTCCCAACTTTATTGTTTTTAAGACAGCTTTTATATATTTTTTGGTACATAGAAACAAATGTAAAGTATAGAGTCATACCAATTCAGCTTAGTGGGCATACCAATTTAGCTTAATGGGTGTATGAATTCAGCTTAATGGGCCAGCAGTTTTGACCCTCATCGAAACCGTTTGCGTGTCTTTAGTTACAAAAAGCCCCATTTTGTTTACATCATCTTCCGGCCTGGGGGCCTGCTAACATCTTGTGACTCTCCATTGATAAGGGTTGATCAGTCAGAACACTTTTGTATCAGGCACAACAGGAAAGAATTCATCAATAGAAAGTTTCAAGGTAAAACCTGTTTTCAGTAATTTACTCTATGCCTTGAGCTTAACAGAAAAAAATGTGGTCCCATAAAGTCATAGAACAGTAAGCTGAAGGTCAGCTCTAAGTAAGAATCATCAGCTAAATCAACAATTGTCTTATTATTTGTGTTAAAGCTAAACTTTTATTTATATAAATTTTTAACTATTATGCTTTCATTATATAGGCTAAATATGCTAAGAGTAAAAACACAGTGAGTAAATATAGACTAAGTAACAGTTTCATAAAGCAATATTTTTTATATTTCCTAACAAGCTTTTTTTTCCTGCGAAGGGTTTTGTGCCCATAGGGGCTTTCTGTGTGGAGGCTCTCAATGCTGTTTTATTATTAAGGATCAGTTATGCACATTAGCTCCAAAGGCACAGGCGCATTTATTAAACAAACCAGTATGTTAGCAAAAGGAATTTAGATCAGCATACTCTATATCCCAGATAATTTTATTTAGGGTGCTACCGTTCAGGGGCCTTGTTGATTGAGTTTTCAGATTTATCTATTTTACAAGAGAATCAGGAAAAGCCTTTTTTCTAAGTCACAGAAAATAAGAAGAGGTTTATCGTAGCAAACATCAGAAAGACAGATATCATCTTTAAGGTGAGTGCTGAGGCAGCCTTCCGAGAATCCATGAGGCCTGAGAAGCTGTGCTCAATCAGTCCTCTTCCTCATGACTCTGTCATGGGTGGGTTCTCATGAGCTGGCTCCTGGCACCGAAGAATTGATGCTTTTGAACTGTGGTGTTGGAGAAGACTCTTGAGAGTCCCTTGGACTCCAAGGAGATCCAACCAGTCCATCCTAAAGGAGATCAGTCCTGGGTGTTCATTGGAAGGACTGACGTTGAAGCTGAAGCTCCAATACTTTGGCCACCTGATGCGAACTGTTGACTCATTGGAAAAGACTCTAATGCTGGGAAGGATTGAGGGCAGGAGGAGAAGGGGACGACAGAGGATGAGATGGCTGGATGGCATCACTGACATGATGGACATGGGTTTGGGTAAACTCCAGGAGTTGGTGATGGACAGGGAGGCCTGGGGTGCTGCGATTCATGGGGTCACAAAGAGTCGGTCACAACTGAGCAACTGACCTGAACTGAAATGCTTACTACCAGTATCATTAATTGCTTTCTGTCTGTTTTTTAGCTCCTCCCCTTTTCTTTTCTACTCTCTTGCTCTATTTCCCATGAGTTTTTAAATTTCCCATGGGGGTATGTTCTTACTCCCTTGTCTTTTTTTAATCTACTATAGATATTTGGTTTTGGTTACCATGAATCTTTTGTAAAATATAGATACAAGAGTTTATTTTGCTTAGCTAAAGCCTTCAGTTGCATGCAAAGACTTTAACCTTTTACTCAAACATTAAACTATTTTGTTTTAATGTCACAATTCGCTTCTATTTATATTATGTGCTTGTTAACAAAAGATAATAATATAGTTACTTTGATACCCTTGTCCTTTTACTTTTATACTGCAGTTAAGTGGGTAATAGATTACTACATTACAGTATTAGAGTTGTCTGATTTTGATTATTTGTTTCCCTTTATCAATTTGTTGTGTTTTCATATGTTTTCAACTTACTAGTTAGTGACATTTTATTTCAGCTTGAAGAACTCTTTTCAGCATTTCTTGTAAGGCGGTCTAGTGGTGGTTAACACTCTCAGCTTTGCTTCTTTAGAAGTCTGTTTCTCCATTTCTCAAGGATAACATTGCTATATAGAGTATTCTTGGTTAGCTATATGTTTGTTTTAGCACTTTGAATATATCATCCCACTTTCTTCTGATTTGTAAGGTTTCTGTTGAGACATCTACTAGTAGCCTTTAATGAGTCCCTTTGTGGGTTAAAATATTCTTCTCTCTTGCTACTTTTATGCTTATCTTTTGTCTTTGATTTTTGACAATTTATTATAATGTTTCTTAAAGAAGATAATCTTTAAACTTTTTTTGATTAATTATTTTTAATTGGAAGATAATTGCTTTACAATATTGTTATGGTTTTTGCCATATATCAACATGAATTGGCCCCAGGTATACATGAGTCCCCCACATTCTTAAACCCTTCCCACCTCCTTTCCCACCCTATCCCTCTGGGAGGAATGGCTTTTGGTGCTCTGCTTCATGCATTGAACTTGTACTGGTCATCTACTTTACATATGGTAATATAAATGTTTCAGTGCTATTCTCTCAAATTACCCCACCCTCACTTTCTCCCACTGAGTCCAAAAGTCTGTTCTTTACATCTATGTTTCCTTTGTTGCCCTGCATGTAGGATCATTGATACCGTCTTTCTAAATTCTGTATATATATGTTAATATACGGTACTTGTCTTTCTCTTTCTGACTCACTTCACTCTGAATAACAGGCTCCATGTCCATCCACCTCATTAGAACTGACTGAAATGCACTACTTTTTTAGCTGAGTGATATTCTATTGTGTATATGTACCACAACTTCCTTATCCATGCATCTGCTGAAAGACATCTGAGTTACATACATATCTTAGGTATTGTAAAGAGTGCTGCAATGAACATTGGGGTATATGTGTATCATTTAATTCTGGTTTCTTCAGGGTGTATGCCCAACAGTGGGATTGCTGTATCATATGGCAGTTCTATTGCCAGTTTTTTAAGGACTTTCCATACTGTTCTCCATAGTGGCTGTACCAGTTTGCATACCCATCAACAGTGTAAGAGGATTCCCTTTTCTCCACACCCTCTCCAGCATCTATTGTTTGTAGACTTTTTGATGATGGCCATTCTGACTGGTGTGAGATGCTACTTTGCTGTGGTTTTGATTTGCATTTCTCTAATAATTAGTAATGTTGAGCATCTTTTCATGTGTTTGTTAGCCATCTGTATGTCTTCTTTGGAGAAATGCCTCTTTAGTTCTTTGGCCCATTTTTTGATTAGGTTTTTCATTTTTTCTGGTACTGTTCTACATGAGCTGTTTATATATTTTGGTAATTGTCAGTTGTTTCATTGGCTATTATTTTCTCCCATTATGAGGGCTGTCTTGTAGCCTTGCTTATAGTTTCCTTTGCTGTGAAAAAGCTTTTAAGTTTAATTAGGTCCCATTTGTTTGTTTTTGTTTTTATTTCCATTACTCTGGGAGGTGGGTCTAGAGGATCTTGCTGTGATTTATGTCAGAGAAGGTTCTCCCTATATTTTCTCTGAATTTTATAGTTTCTGGTCTAACATTTAGGTCTTCAGTAAATTAGGGTTTATTTTTATTTATGGTGTTAGAATGTCTTCTAATTTTATTCTTTTTGCACATAGTTAACCAGTTTTCCAAGCACCACTTGTTGAAGAGACTGTCTTTTCTCCATTGTATATTTTTGCCTCCTTTGTCAAAGGTAAGTTGTCCATAGGTGGGTGGATTTTTCCCTGGACTCAAATAATGGAATGAACTATAAGCTTCATGAACTGGAATGTCCAAATCTCTCTCCAAGTTTAGGAAATTCTCAGCCATTGTGCTACTTAAATAAACTTTTGACTGTTTATCCTTCTGTTCTTATGTAACTCCAAAGATTCAGTAATTGGCTTTTATTTATGGGTTACCAGAGATCACATAGTATTTCCTCTTTTCATTCTGTTTTTTTTTCCTTTTTTTCTCCTCAGACTGGATTACTTTCAGTTTCTTAGTTTCTACCTCATTTATTCTTTCTTCTACTTGGTATATACTCTTAGGCATTCTTCCTTTCATTCACTGACTTCTTCAGCTCCAGAATTTCATTCTGTTCTATTTTATTATTTCTTTTTGATAGATTTCTCATTTTGATTGTTCATTGCTTCCCTGATTTTATTAAATTCACTTCCTGTATGGTCTTGTAGCTAACTTGAGTTTTCTTACAACAGCTATTTGAAATTATTTACTATACACACCACAGATGTCTATCTATATTTTTTGATTTGTTTAGTGGAAGATTTCTGATGATGTCACATTTAGTTGATTTTTCATGCTTTCTTGGGTTTTTGCATAACTATCTTCACATTTAATGTAACAGTGTCCTCCTTCAATGTTTCTTAACTAATTTCAAGTTAGGAATATCTTTTGTCAGTCCCAGTATAGAGTCTAAGGATTTCTCTAACCTTACATAGACACACCTACTCTGTGTTCCTTGCTCACTCTGTGGAAGAATTCTTAAATTTTACAGTGAGAAGGAGAAGTAGGGATAGACAGTAATGATCTTGACAGAGGGGATATCAGTATCATGGTGGTGTAAAACATCCCTTGATTCTGTCTCCTCTTCAACAACAACAAAAAATTGATATTCATCTATGAACAGAAGTATGTCTTTTCTCAATCCTATAGCACACCAGGCTAGCTGTTGATTGCTTTTATTTTTAAATTTATTTTTTAATTGGAGGAAAACTGCTATACAATGTTGTGTTTTACAACATTGTAAAACGACGTTGTGTTTCTGCCATCAGTTCAGTTCAGTCACTGAGTCGTGTCTGACTCTTTGTGACCCCATGAATCGCAGCACTCCAGGCCTCCCTGTCCATCACCAACTCCCAGAGTGCACCCAAACCCATGTCCATCGAGTCAGTGATGCCATCCAACCATCTCATCCTCTGTCGTCCCCTTCTGCTCCTGCCCCCAATCCTTCCCAGCATTAAGGTCTTTTCCAATGAGTCAACTCTTCGCATCAGGTGGCCAAAGTATTGGAGTTTCAGCTTCAACATCAGTCCTTCCAATGAACACCCAAGACTCATCTCCTTTAGGATGGACTGGTTGGATTTCCTTAGAGTCCAAGGGACTCTCCAGGGTTTTCTCCAACGCCAGAGTTCAAAAGTATCAATTCTTCTGCACTCAGCTTTCTTCACAGTCCAACTTTCATATCCATACACGACTACTGGAAAAACCATAGCCTTGACTAGATGGACCTTTGTTGGCAAAGTAATGCCTTTGTTTTTTAATATGCTATCTAGGTTGGTCATAACTTTCCTTCCAAGGAGTAAGTGTCCTCTAATTTCATGGTTGCACTCACCATCGGCAGAGATTTTGGAGCCCCCCAAAAATAAAGTCTGACACTGTTTCTACTGCTTTCCATCTATTTCCCATGAAGTGATGGGACCATATGCCATGATGTTAGTTTTCCATTTGAATGTTGAGGTTTAAACCAACTTTTTCACTCTCCTCTTTCACTTTCATCAAGAGGCTTTTTAATTCCTCTTCACTTTCTGCCATAAGGGTGGTGTCACTTGCATATCTGAGGTTATTGGTATTTCTCTCGGCAATCTTGATTCCAGCTTGTGCTCTTCCAGCCCAGCGTTTCTCATGATGTACTCTGCATATAAGTTAACGAAGCAGGGTGACAATATACAGCCTTGACATACTCCTTTTCCTATTTGGAACCAGTCTGTTGTTCCATGTCCAGTTCTAGCTGTTGCTTCCTGACCTGCATACAGGTTTTTCAAGAGGCACGTCAGGTGGTCTGATATTCCCATCTCTTTCAGAATTTTCCACAGTTTATTGTGATTCACACAGTCAAAGACTTTGGCATAGTTAATAAAGCAGAAATAGATGTTTTTCTGGAATGCTCTTGCTTTTTTTGATGATCCAGCAGATGTTGGCAACTTGATATCTAGTTCCTCTGCCTTTTCTAAAACCAGCCTGAACATCTGGAAGTTCACAGTTCACATATTGTTGAAGCCTGGCTTGGAGAATTTTAAGCATTACTTTACTAGCCTGTGAGATGAGTGCTATTGTGTGGTAGTTTGAGCATTCTTTGGCATTGTCTTTCTTTGGGATCGGAATGAAATATGACCTTTTCCAGTCCTGTGGTCACTGCTGAGTTTTCCAAATTTGCTAGCATATTGAGTGCAGCACTTTCACAGCATCATCTTTCTGCCATAGAACAACACAAATCAGCCAGAATTATACATATTTCACCTTCCTCTTGAACTTCCCTTCCCTTTCCCATCCCACCCTGATAGATAGGAACACATGCAAAAACCAGGCCAAGAGAAATCAGAAACAACCTGCAGAACCACCTTCCGGAGAGCAAAAGAAAGGCTATGTCACAAAAACAAATACAAGCAATATATATACGAAACAATACATGTAATGGAGTGCTGATACTTCTCCTCTGGCAAACTGGACCTCTGTGAAAGCATTTTCATCTGTAGATACTTTCTCAAGGCATTGTTCTGCATGCATTCCCAAACACACTTGAGAGAGCCCAGAACTGATTCATAGTTTCCTATTAGTTCAATAGCTGGTAATGAAATCTGTCTGCCTATTACAAAATGCACGGATAGGCAAGACTTCTCCTGGTTCCTTGGCATATGATACTGGTTTCCATAACTCCTACAGAGGCACTTCTGTTCATAGATGGATATCAAATTTTTTGTTGTTGAAGGGGAGCCAGAAACAAGAGATGTTTTATGCCACCATGATGCTGACATCCTCTCTGCCAAGATCATTACTATTTGTTCCCACTTCTACTTCAGGATCATATTAAGGCACTGCTTTCACACTGTAAGCACAAGCTACTATGAATTATTTAACAATATCCACACACCATGCCCTCTGATTCATGTTTCTTCACGAGAAAATATAATACTTCACCCACGTTATACACATCCTTAATGGTTTATTTAAGATATCCATATTTCCTTCTGGGAAACCTTCCCTGAAGTACTCACTTACAATGCACTCTCCTAATCTGAGTTAGATGTTCCTCCTCTGTGCTTTCTTCTAATATAACACTTATAACACTAAAATAAAAATATCTTTTTCTTGCAATATATTTTGAGCTTCTTGGGTGAACAGACTTGTTATCTACATTTTTTTATACTTCCAAGGCCTAGAACAATAGTTAGCAGTTAGTTGATGCTCAATACATTTCTGTTGTGTAGATTTTATATGCTCAAAATATTGGCAAGTGAAGAGGAAAATTTTAATCCAACTGTCAATGTCCTCAAGAAATATGGAGAAATATTGTGGAATGTATCAGTTAAGGTTATGCTAAGAGTGATATAACCCAACTAGAATGACACTTACAGACAATCATATCTAATGGTATAAAAATCATTCACACAGAACAATGGTTTTCATTGTTACTTGGGCATTAGATCACTTGAGATGGGGGCTTTAAAAATTTAGCTACATTGGTTTTAGTCAGTGCAATTCACTTTCAAATGGCCTGAAGTGAGACCCAGATATCAGTTTTTATTTGAAGTTTCTGAGTAATTACAAGAGACATTATATTTGATAAGTCTATCATAAAAAAGAGCTATAGGCTTGGTGGCTTAAATAAAGGAACATATTTTTGCATAGTTACAAAGCTACAAGTTCAAAGTCATGATTACTAGCAAGTTTGGTTTTTTCCTAAGGTCACTTTTCTAGGATAGCAAAACTCCATCTCCCATTGTGCCCTCCCACAGTATTTTCTCTGTGTTTGCAAAGAGTGCCTGTTTATTTGTTTAAATTTCCTGGTCTTATAAGGACATCAGTCAGGTAACTACTGCACAATTGCAATCATCTCACACGCTAGCAAAGTAAAGCTCAAAATTCTACAAGTTAAGCTTCAGTGCAAGCTTGGAATCCAAGGTTTCAGGGGGAAAATAATCCAATATTTTGATATTGATAGATGACATTAAAACTTTATGGCAGAAAGCAAAGAGTAACTAAAGAGTCCTTTTGATACAGTGAAAGAGGAGGATGCAAAAGCTGGCTAAAAACTCAACATTCTAAAAAAAATGAAGATCATGGCATCTGGTCCCATCAGTTTCATGGCAAATAGATGAGGGAACAATGGAAACAGTGACAGACTTTATTTTCTTGGGCTCCAAAATCACTGCAGATAGTGATTGCAGCCATGAAAGTAAAAGACACTTGCTCCTTGGAAGAAAAGCTATGACCAACCTAGACAGCATATTAAAAAGCAGAGACATTACTTTACTTACAATGGTCTGTCTAGTCAAAGCTATGGTTTTTCCAGTAGTCATGTATGCTTTTGAGAGTTGGGCAATAAAGAAAGCTGAGGGCCAAAGAATTGATGCTTTTGAACTGCGGTGTTGGAGAAGACTCTTGAGAGTCCCTTGGACTGAAAGGAGATCAAATCTGTCAATCCTAAAGGAAATCAGTCCTGAATGTTCATTGGAAGGAATGATGCTAAAGCTGAAGCTCCAATACTTTGGCCACCTGATGCAAAGAACTGACTCATTGGAAAAGATCCTAATGTTGGGAAAGACTGAAGGCAAGAGTAGAAAGGGACAACAGAGGATGAGATGGTTGGATGGCATCACTGACTCGATGGACATGAGTTTGAGCAGGCTCCAGGAGTTGGTGATTGACAGGGAAGACTGGCTTGCTGCAGTCCATGGGTTCACAAAGAATCAGACACGACTGACCAACTGAACTCAACTGAAGTGAATGGCCTCATTTTGACTTAATCACATTTTTAAGACCTTACCTCTAAGTATAGTCACATTCTGAAATACTAAGTGTTAGGGATTCAACAGATCAACATTTTGGAGACACAATTCAGCCCATAACAGACACCCAATGTAATTATACAGTTTACCATATTGAAAATGTGCAATTTAATGAATTTTGTGATAAGTATACATCTGTTAAATAATCTCAATCAACATACTGAACATATTCCTCACTCCCAACACTTTCTTCTTGTCACTTTGTAATCTATCGCTTCTCTGCTCCTCCTTACACCCAGGTAACCACTGATCTTCCTTTTATTACTACAAGTTAGTTTGCATTTTTTAGTATTGTATTTAAAGTCTGTCATACATTATGCACATTTTATCTGGTTTCAGTGTAATTCAACAACATTGTGAGATTACTCTGTGTACACACATGAATAGTTCATCTTATTTTAAAATGGGAAGAATTTCTAAATAGATATTTTCCAAAAAAGACATAAATATGACCAACAGACACAGGGAATGATGCTCAACATCACTAATCATCAAGGAAATGCAAATAAAAATCACAAAGAGATATCACTTGAAAACTGTTAGTATGGCTATCATCAAGTAGATAAGAAACTACAGGTGTTGGCAAGGGTGTGGTAAAAAGGAAATTCTTCTACATTTGGGGGAAGTTAAATTGATCAAACCACTATGGAAAACAATATTTTAAAAAATTAAAAATAGAATTACCATACAATTCAGCAGTTATACTTCTGAGTATATACAAAAAGGAAATGAAAATAAGATTTTGACAAAATATATGTCCAACAGCAAATGAATGGGTACAAAGTTATATATATCCCTCCATCCATTTTATATATAATGGTATGTTACTCAGCCATGAAAAAGGAGGATACGGTTTCATTTGTGACAACATGGATTGTCCCTGAGCAAATTATGCTAAATGAGATAAGTCAGAGAAAGACAAGTGCTATGTAAGATGACATATGTAAAATACAAAAAAATTAAACTTGACATATAGAGTAAAATGGTGATTATTGGGGAGGAACAGGATAAGAGTGACAGTGTTCAAAGGTACAAATTTGTAATATGCAGTAAATAAGCCACAAAGATCTAATATATATAGTACAAAGAATATAGATAATAATACTATACTATAATTATATAATGTGATAAATATCACTACATTAGCAATATTACAAAAAGTAACACTTTACACCTTAAACTTACAGAATGTTGCATGTCAAATTTCTTTAATTAAAAATGATTCATTTCTTATTATTGATGAGTAGATTTAATTGTATGGATATAATATGAATTATTTACCCATTCACATGTTGAGAGATATTTGGATAATTTACAATTTCAATCATTACAAATAAAACTAATATGAACCTTCTCATATGTTTCTTTGTAGGGACATATACATATGCTTTCGTTTCTCTTGTGTAGCATCTAAGAATAAAATGGTCAGATTGTATGATAAAGTTTATTTTAATTTTATACATGTAAAATTATTTTCCAATGTACCTTTACAATTTGGTATGGATTGAATATTTGTTCCCCCACTAAGATTCATATGTCAAAGCCTAATCCCCATGGTGATGGAACTTGCAGATGGGATCCTTGGAAAACTGTCAGGTCCCAGGGAGCTGGGATGAATGAGGTTAGTGCCTTATAGGAAGAGATGGCCTCTCTCTCTTTTCCTCATGTGAGGAAACAGCATAAAGTAATCATCTACAAACCAGGAAGGGGTACTCACAAAGAGTCAAAAGAACTTGCACATTGATCTTAGATTTCCCCATCTCCAAATCTGTGAGAAATAAATTTCTGTTGCTAAAGATGCCTAGTGTATGGATTTGGTTATAATAGTCCAAGATGACTAAGACACTGTTTCATATTCCTACCATCAGAGTATGACAGATCAAGTTGCTTCATATCTTTACAAACAATTGGCAGGGTCAGAATTCATAATTTGATAAAATTAAATTCTAGTGGATATGTAGTGATGCTTTATCATCGATTTAATTTTCATTTCCCTAATGTTAAATGATGTTTAGCACCTTTTCATTTACTAGTTTGTCTTCCTTACATCATCTATGGTTTAAGTTAAATTTTTTCATTTTTTAAAGAAACTGGATTTGCCGTCATATTATTGAGACATATGTATTCTTTGTAAATTCTAGAAATAAGTTCTTGATTGGGTATATATTTTTCAATTATTTCTTCCCAGTGTGTGGCTTACTGTTTCATATTCTTAAAAGTGTAGGTTTAATGATACAATTTTTTAATTTTGAAAAAAAATCTCTTAAATATAAATATAAGCACTAAAACAATGAAACTTCTAGAAGCAAACCTAGGAAACTATAGTATTGACCTTGAATTTGGCAAAGATTGCAAAACTGGGCTACAAAAAGTGTGGTGGTGGTGGTTTAGTCACTAAGTCCTGTCTGACTCTTGTGACTCCATCAGTCAGTTCAGTCGCTCAGTCGTGTCTGATTCTTTGCGACACCATGGACTGCAGCATACCAGGCTTCCCTGTCGATCACCAAGTCCTGGAGCTTGCTCAAATTCATGTCCATCAAGTCAGTGATGTTATCTTATCCTCTGCCTTTCCCTTTTGCTCCTGCTTTAAATATTTCCCAGCAACAGGGTCTTTCCCAATGAGCCAGTACTTCGCATCAGGTGGCCAAAGTATTGGAGTTTCAGCTTTAGCATCAGTCATTGCAATGAATATTCAGGACTGCTTTCCTTTAGGATTGACCGATTTGATGTCCTTGCAGTCCAAGGTACTCTGAAGAGTCTTCTCCCAACACCACAGTTCAAAAGCATCAATTCTTTGGCACTCAGTTTACTTTATGGTCCAACTCTTACATCTATACATGACTACTAGAAAAACCATAGCTTTTAATAGGTGGACCTTTGTCGGCAAAGTAATGTCTCTGCTTTTTAATATGCTTTCTAGGTTGGTCATAGCTTTTGTTCCAAGGAGCAAGCGTCCTAATTTAATGGTGCAGTCACCACCTGCAATGATTTTGGAGCCCAAGAAAATAAAGTCTGTCACTGTTTCCACTGTTTCCCCATCTATTTGCCATGAAGTGATGGGAGCGGATGCCATGATCTTTGTTTTTTTGAATGTTACATTTTAAGCCAACTTTTTCGCTCACCTCTTTCACTTTCATCAAAAGACTCTTTAGTACTTCGTTTCTGCCATAAGGGTGGTGTCATCTGCCTATCTGAGGTTGTTGATATTTATCCCAGCAATCTTGATTCCAGCTTGTGCTTCACCAGCTCAGCATATACGTCAAATAAGTAGGGTGACAATATACACCCTTGACATACTCCTTTACCAATTTGGAAGTAGTCTGTTGTTCCATGTCCGGTTCTAACTGTTGCTTCTTGACCTGCATACAGATTTCTAAGGAGACAGGTAAGGTGGTCTGCTATCCCCATCTCTTGAAGAATTATCCACAGTTTGTTGTTGTCCACACAGTCAAAGGCTTTGGCATAGTCAATAAAGCAGAAGTAGATATTCTTCTGGAACTCTTTTGCTTTTTCAATGATCCAATGGATGTTGGCAATTCGATCTCCGGTTCCTCTGCCTTTTCTAAAACCAGCTTGAACATCTGGAATTTCATGGTTCACATACTGTTGAAGCCTGGCTTGGAGAATTTTTAGTATCAATTTGCTAGCCTGTGAGATGAATGCTATTGTGTGGTAGTTTGAACATTCTTTGGCATAGCCTTTCTTTGGGATTGGAATGAAATCTGACCTTTTCCAGTCCTGTGGCCAATGCTGTTATCCAAATTTTCTGGCATATTGAGTGCAGCATTTTCACAGTATCATTTTTTAGGATTTGAAATAGCTCAACTTGGAATTCCATTACCTTCACTAGCTTTGTTTGTAGTGATGCTTCCTAAGTCCCACTTGACTTTGCATTCCAGGTCTCTGGCTCTAGGAAGTGACCACACCATCGTGGTTGTCTGGATCATGAAGATCTTTTTTGTTTAGTTCCTCTGTGCATTCTTGCCACCTCTTCTTACTATCTTCTTCTTCTGGTAGGTCCATACCATTTCTGTTCTTTATTATGCCCATCTTTGCATGAAATGTTCCCTTGGTATCTGCAATTTTCTTGAAGAGATCTCTAGTCTTTCCCATTCTATTGTTTTCCCCTATTTTTCACATTGATCACTGAGGAAGGCTTTATTATCTCTCCTTACTATTCTTTAGAACTCTGCATTCAGATGGGTATATATTTTCTATTCTCCTTTGCCTTTAGCTTCTCTTCTTTTCTCAGTTATTTGTAAGGGCTCCTCAGACAACCATTTTACCTTTGTGCATTTCTTTTTCTTGAGGATGATCTTGATCATCCCTCCTGTATAATATCATGAAAGTTCCGTTCATAGTTGTTCAGGCACTTGTCTATCAGATCTAATCCCTTGAAGCTATTTGTCACTTCCACTGTATAATTGTAAGTGCTTTGATTTAGGCCACACCTGAATGGTCTAATGGTTTTTCCTGCTTTCTTCTATTTATGTCTGAATTTTGCAATAAGGAGTTTATGATCTGAGCTACAGTCAGCTCTCAGTCTTGTTTTGGACTATATAGAGCTTTTCCATCCTTGGCTCCAAAGAATATAAGCAATCTGATTTCGGTATTCACCATCTGGCGATGTCCATGTGTAAAGTCGTCTCTTGTGTTGTTGGAAGAGGGTCTTTCTTATGACCAGTGAGTTCTCTTGGCAAAACTCTATAAGCCTTTGCCCTGCTTCATTCTGTACTCCAAGGCCAAACTTGCCTGTTACTCCAGGTATCTCTTGACTTCCTACTTTTGCATTCCAGTCCCCTATGATGAAAAGGACATATTTTTAGGTGTTAGTTCTTGAAGGTCTTGTAGGTCTTCATAGAACTGTTCAACTTCAGCTTTTTGGCATTAGCGGCTGGGGCATAGACTTGGATTACTGTGAATGATTTGCCTTGGATACAAACAGAGATCATTCTGTCATTTTTGAGACTGAATCCAAGTACTGCATTTTGGACTCTTTTTTTGACTATGAAGGGCTACTCCATTTCTTCTAAGCGATTCTTGCCCACAGTAGTAGATACAGTGGTCATCTGAGTTAAATTCGCCCATTCTGGTTCATTTTAGTTCACTGATTCCTAAAATGTCAATATTCACTCTTGCCATCTCCTGTTTGACCACTTCCAATTTATGTGATTCATGGACCTGACATTCCAGGTTCCTATGTGATATAAAGAAAGCAGAGCACCGAAGAATTGATGCTTTTGAACTATGGTGTTGGAGAAGACTCTTGAGAGTCCCTTAGACTGCAAGGAAATCCAACCAATCAATTCTAAAGGAAATCAGTCCTTGAATATTCATTGAAAGGACAGATGTTGAAGCTGAAACCCCAATACTTTGGCCACCTGGTGTGAAAGACTGACTCATTTGAAAAGAGCCTGTTGCTGGAAAAGATTGAAGATGGGAGGAGAAGGGGACGACAGAGGATGAAATGGTTGGATGGCACCTCTGACTCAATGGACATGAGTTTGAGTAAACTCTGGGTGTTGATGATGGACGGGGAGGCCTGGTGTGCTGTGGTCCATGGGGTCGCAAAAAGTCGGACATGACTGAGGGACTGAACTGAACTGAACTGATGCTGTATTGTTCTTTACAGCATCAAACTTTACTTCCATCATCAGTCACATCCACAACTATGTGTTGTTTTCACTTTGGCTCTGTCTCTTCATTCTTTCTGGAGTCATTTCTCCATTCCTCTCCAGTAGCATATTGGTCACCTACCAACCTAGGGAGTTCATCATTCAGTGTCCTATCTTTTTGCCCTTTCATACTGCTCATGGCTTTCTCAAGGCAAGAATACTGAAGTGGTTTGCCATTCCCTCTTTCAGCGGACCACGTTTTGTCAGAACTCTCCACCATGACCCATTCTTCTTCGGTGGCACTACAAGGCATAGTTCATAGTTTCATTGAGTTAAACAAGGCTGTGGTCCATGTGATCAGTTTGGTCAGTTTTCTGTGATTCTAGACTGAAATTTTGCACCGGTTTCTGATTTTAGGGAAACATTATTCAGTCTTTGACAATGAAATATTATCTTAGTTGTAGATTTTTCTTAGTTGTCTATTATCAGCTTGAGGAAGCTTCTTTCTATCTCCAGTTTGCTTAGAAATGTTGATTTGAATGGGTGTTTAATTTCATCAAGTGATTTTTCTGCATTTATCATATAGGTTTTTTTCTTTTAGTCTGTTAATATTATGAATTTTAAAATTTTTGAATGTTATAAAGTTTTATTTCATAAGATAAACTCCACATGATCATGGTGTGTTATTGTTCTTACATGTAGTTGGATTTAATTTACTAGAATTTTGTTATAAATTTTGTGTCCATATTAATTATGGATATTGGTCTTCAGTTTCTGTGTGTGTGTACTATCTTTTTTTCTAGTTTTATTATGAAGGCAATGATAGCCTAGTAAACTGAGTTGGGGAATTCTCACCTATTTAATATTTTCTGGGAGAAATTGTATAGAATTTTTGATCCCTAAATGTTTGACAGAATTCTTCAGCGAAACTATCTGATCTTGGAGTTTTCTTGCCAAGAAAATGTTAATAATAAGCCCACTTAAAAAAGAGATATAGGGATATTCATGCTTTTCTTAAATGAACATTGGTAGTTTGTTTCTTCCAAGGAATTTCTCCAGTTTACATTATGGTGTTTAAATTTATTAACATTAGTTTTCAACTTATTGGCTTTGTAATGTCTGTGTGGTCTACAGTGACATCCTTTCTCACTCCTAATATTGGTAAATTTTATTATATACCTATCCAATGAACCAGCTTTTGCTATCATTTTCTCATCTTCTGTTTTTTATTTCACTAGTTTCCATTTGTTTCCTTTTTCCCAGCTTTTTTGAGATATTATTGACATATAACATGTAATGTTAAGTTGTGCAGCATGCTCTATTGATATAAATATATATATATATTATATATATATAATATATATACATGTATTGTATTTATATATATAAATATACCCATATTGTGTGTGTGTGTATATATACATATATATATGTATATATATACACACATATTGTGGGCTTTCCTGATGGGTCAGTTGATAAAGAATCTGCCTGCAATGCAGAATACCTGGGTTTGCTCCCTGAGTTGGGAAGATCCCCTGGAGGAGGGCATGGCAACCCACTCCAGTATTCTTGCCTGGAGAATCCCCATGCACAGAGGAACCTGGCAGGCTACAGTCAACGTTGGTTAACACCTGCATCCCCTCACATAATTATAATTTTTATGTGTAGCAACAACATTTGCTATTTACTATCTTAACAACATTCAAGTATATAATACAAAGTGCTAATTATATTCACCATGCAGTACATTAAGATATCTACTTTTCACTTGAAGATCTGCAATGAGAATAAGTTTGGTCATCTTTAAGGCACTTCAGAGGTGAAGATAGTCTGAAAATTATTGTTTATGAATAGGATTAAAGTTGCTCAGCTGGAGAGATACTTACCACCTGTCCTTTCATCCTTTTGCTTTAGCTAACTACCCAATTTATTCTATTTTTCTTTTTATTTCTTATTTTTATGTATTCTGAGAAATAATTTTCTTGGAACTAGATATCCACATTAAACAGATATTTGATATTATAATGTATTTTGCCAAGCTGATTTTAATTTCAGCACACAATATATGAATATTAATGAATATTAATATTCACATTCAAATTAATATATGAATATCAATGAATATTAATGTGTTTTTTTTTCATTTTGCATGACTCCTTTGATATTTCCTGTTTTTTTTTTTTTGTGGGCCATATTAAAATAAACACCTATAGTTCTCTTTTGTCCTGTATAAAACTACTCAATTTAAAATAAAAGTAGGAGTCTTTGAGAGTATTTTACTCTTCGTACATATAGTGTAGAGTCTAAGGTATTTTTCTTAGTCACCACATTCCATGTGGTTTAACAGTATGGAAATAACTGGCATGAAATATTCTTGAGAGTAGAATTCCTAGTGATATTTCCCTTCTTCCCGTTTAATCAAACAAAATCCTGAAAATGGCCTTAAGTCTGAAAATACAATAATAAAAGTAATTATTAAATAAGCTATAACAAATAAGCCATTTGAACATTAAAATAGGCTTAATATATGTTTGGAACAATTGTATGCTTCTGAGGAAACATAGCTGGTTAAAATTAGTAAGAGGGAAAACTTAAATCGTTACAAAGCAATGACAGAGGAATTGAACAGCTGAGAATGTTCTTGTAACTTAAGAAAGCTGATCATAGATGTCTTGTTGTTTATATACTTGCTGATTATGAGAGTGTTAAATATGGAAGGAATTTATTTCCTGAGCTATATCTGACTTTACTATACCAACCACCTATTGAACAACTCAGAAGATGGTTATTCAAGTTTTCCTCTGAGTTTATTATATACACATTCACATTTAAAGCTAAATCAAACTGTTAACTAGAAAGCCCATTTACACTTTAGTATATATTGTAGTGTGTCAGAAAGTGATATTTCATGGAAAGTGAATTTCTTAGAAAATCAAACAACCAATACAGCATAGAAAAAGAGGCATTTTGAAGTTAGATTTAAAATAAATCAAAAGGTAGAGGACAGCTGTATTTTTTTAAGTACCTATATGTACATAAATCTTTCCTAGGAAATAACTCAAATGAGAAAATTTCAATATCTAAAGACTTCTTTTAAAGTGAAAAATATTGAACAAATACAAAGAAACTGTTATATATAAAAATAATCTGTGGGTATTTTATTAAACTCCTTTTCTTAGTACTTGTATGTGTATAATTTGTACTTGGGTGTTCATCCACTCATTAAATATATATTTAGTATATACACAGAATCTCATATTTGTTGAATAATATTTATCAAGTAAATGATTAATATGAAAAATTGTGCAAGAGGCTGAAAATTAAAATGTGAATGAAGAATGCCTTCCTTCTTGATTATTAAGACAAGATGCTGAAGAATGCTCAAACTACCGCACAATTGCACTCATCTCACACGCTATTAAAGTAATGCTCAAAATTCTCCAAGCCACGCTTCACATGAACCATGAACTTCCAGATGTTCAAGCTGGTTTTAGAAAAGGCAGAGGAACCAGAGATCAAATTGCCAATATCCGCTGGACCATCGAAAAAGAAAGAGAGTTCCAGAAAAACATCTATTTCTGCCTTATTGACTGTGCCAAAGCCTTTGACGGTATGGATCACAATAAACTGTGGACAATTCTGAAAGAGATGGGAATACCATACCATCTGACCTGTCTCTTGAGAAACCTGTATGCAGGTCAGGAAGCAACAGTTAGAACTGGACATGTAACAACAGACTGGTTCCAAACAGGAAAAGGAGTACGTCAAGGCTGTATATTGTCACCCTGCTTATTTAACTTACATGCAGAGTACATCATGAGAAACGCTGGGCTGGAAGAAACACAAGCTGGAATCAAGATTGCCGGGAGAAATATCAATAACCTCAGATATGCGGATGACACCACCCTTATGGCAGAAAGTGAAGAAGAACTAAAGAACCTCTTGATGAAAGTGAAAGAGGAGAGTGAAAAAGTTGGCTTAAAGCTCAACGTTCAGAAAACTAAGACCATGGCATCTGGTCCTATCACTTCATGGCAAATAGATGGGGAAACAGTGGAAACAGTGTCAGACTATATTTTGGGGCTCCCAAATCACTGCTGATGGTGATTGCAGCCAAGAAATTAAAAGATGCTTACTCCTTCGATGGAAGGTTATGACCAACCTAGACAGCATATTGAAAAGCAGAGACATTACTCTGCTAACAAAGGTCTGTCTAGTCAAGGCTATGGTTTTTCCAGTAGACATGTATGGATGTGAGAGTTGGACGGTGAAGAAAGCAGAGCGCCAAAGAATTGATGCTTTTGAACTCTGGTGTTGCAGAAGACTCTTGAGAGTCCCTTGGACTGCAAGGAGATCCAATCAATCCATCCTAAAGGATATCAGTCCTGGGTGTTCACTGGAAGGACGGATGTTGAAGCTGAAACTCCAATACTTTGGCCACCTCATGTGAAGAGTTGACTGATTGGAAAATACCCTAATGCTGGGAAGGATTGTGGGCAGGGGGAGAAGGGGACGACAGAGGATGAGATGGCTGGATGGCATCACCGACTCTATGGACATGGGTTTGTGTGGGCTCCGAGAGTTGGTGATGGACAGGGAGGTCTGGCGTGCTGCGATTCATGGGGTTGCAAGGAGTCAGACACGACTGAGCGATTGAACTGAACTGAACTGAACTGAAGACAAGATGACAATTAAGACAAAATAACAGAAATACACAGCTATGAGACAGTACTAAAATACACATATGCAGAAATTGCTGTGAAGATTCCTATGAGGTGACCATTTTTGGTGTAAACAATTGATGGTAGCTGCAAAAAATAATACAATGTAGTGAAGCTAAACTTGCCTTTACAGTTTCAGGCATCTATATTTGAATCTTAATTCTGGCACTGGCTTTAAAGTTTTTGTCAAGGACTTTAAATTCTGATAATTTTCTTTTTGTCTCTATGATGGAAGTGAAACAGAAGTCTATTATAGAAGCATTTTGTTTGCAGAGTAGAATAAGAAATAGCACAATACTTGATGCATTACTGACAGTCAAATATTTCTTTCTTTCTTCCCATAATTAAGAGTATATTGGTTATCTATTGCTGCATAATCTAACCAGCGTGGAAATTGTACTCATTGTGGTTTTGATTTGCATTTCTCTGATAATGAGTGATGTTGAGAATCTTTTCATGTGTTTGGCTGCCATCTGTATTTTCTTTGGAGAAATGTCTGTGTCGTTCTTTTGGTCCTTTTTTGATTGGTGTCGTTTATTGTTCTGGAATTGAGTTGCCAGGAGTTGTTGTATTATTTTGAGTTTCTTTGTCAGTTGCTTCATTAGCTATTTTTTTCTCCCATCTGGAGTCTGATCGTTTCACCTGCGTTATGGTTACTTCATTGTGCAAAAAGCTTTTAAGTTTAATTAGGTCCCATTTGTTTATTTTTGCTTTTATTTCCATTACTCTGGGAGGTGGGTCATAGAGGATCCTGCTGTGATTTATGTCAGAGAGTGTTTTGCCTATGTTTTCCTCTAGGAGTTTTATAGTTTCTGGTCTTACATTTAGATCTTTAATCCATTTTGAGTTTATTTTTGTGTATGGTGTTAGGAAGTGTTCTAGTTTCATTCTTTTTACAGTGGTTGACCAGTTTTCCCAGCACCACTTGTTAAAGAGATGATCTTTTCTCCATTGTATATTCTTGCCTCCTTTGTCAAAGATAAGGTGTCCATAGGTGTGTGGATTTATCTCTGGGCTTTCTATTTTGTTCCATTGATCTATATTTCTGTCTTTGTGCAGTTACCATACTGTCTTGATGACTGTAGCTTTGTAGTATAACCTGAAGTCAGGCAGGTTGATTCCTCCAGTTCCATTCTTCTTTCTCAAGATTGCTTTGGCTATTCGAGGTTTTTTGTTTTTCCATACAAATTGTGAAATTATTTGTTCTGTTCTCTGAAGATTACTGTTGGTAGCTTGATATGAGATTGTATCAATTATAGATTCCTTTGGGTAGCATAGTCATTTTCACTATATTGATCCTTCTGTTCCATGGGAACATGGTATAATTCTCCATCTATTTGTGTCCTCTTTGTTTCCTTCATCGTGTTTTATAGTCTTTACATATATATCTTTTGTTTATTCCTAAGTATTTTATTCTTTTCATTGCAATGGTGAATGGGATTATTTCTTTAATTTCTCTTTGTTTTTCATAGTTAGTGTATAGGAATACAATGTGGATTTCTGTGTGTTAATCTTATATCCTGCAACTTTACTATATTCATTGATAGCTCTAGTAATTTTCTGGTGGAGTCTTTTGGGTTTTGTTTTCTATGTAGTGGTTTAATTTTTTTTGGTTTTTTTTTTTTTTTTTTCCCATCTGCAAACGTGAGAGTTTTACTTCTTCTTTTCCAATCTGGATTCTTTTTATTTCTTTTTCTGATCTGGATGCTGTGGTATAAAATTCCAAAACTATGTTGAATTGTTCGTGGTGGAGATGGGGGCACCTTGTCTTGTCCTGGACTTTAGGGGAAAACGCTTTCAGTTTGTTCCCATTGGGATATCGTTTTGTGCTGTGGGTGTGTCATACATAGCTTTTAATTATGTTGTAGTATGTTCCTTCTATACCTGCTTCCTGGAGGGATTTTATATAAAATAGATGTTGAATTTTTGTCAAGGCTTTCTCTGCAATATTGAGATAACATATGGGTTTTTATCTTTCATTTGTTAATGTGGGGTGTATTTTGTTGATTGATTTGTGGATATTAATAGAATCCTTGCATTCCTGGGATAAAGCCCACTTTGATCGATGTGTGATCTTTTTAATATGTTGTTGGATCCTGTCTGCTAGAAAATTTTGTTAGAATTTTTGCATTCTATGTCATCAGTGATATTGGCCTGCAGTTTTTTTTTGTTTTGTTTTGTTTTTTTTGTGGTAATCTTTGTAGGTTTCGAGTATTTAGGGTGATGGTGGCCCTCATTAGAATTATAGTTGGAAGTTTACCTTCCTCTGTAATTTTCTGGAAAGAGTTTGAGTTAAGATAGGTGTTAGCTATTCTCTTAAATTTTTGGTAGAATTCTCCCAACATAGGAGACCGCAAATGTAGCAAATGCTAAACAAGTATGAAAGGGGACTAACCATAACACATAATAGTGGGAGACTTTAATACCCCACTCACACTGATGGACAGCATCAACTTAAACAGGAAAACTAACAAGGAAATCACAAACTTTTTAAATGAGACAAGGAACGGTATATACATAAACTGTATCTATAGGACATTTCACCCCATAACAATGAATTTCACCTTTTTCCTCAAGTGCACACGGAAACCCTCTCAGGATAGATCACATCCTGGGGCCATAAATCTAGATTTGGGGAAATTAATAAAAAATGAAATCATTGCAAGCATATTTTCTGAAAACAATGTAGTAAGATTAGATGTCATTACAGGAAAAAAACTATTAAAAATTCTACATATGGAGGCTGAAAACACGCTTATGAATAACCAACAAATACAGAAGAAATCAAAATTTTTTTTATGCTAAAGAAAACGTCAATGAAAATGAAAACACAACAAAACTCAAAACCTATGGGACACTGTAAAAGCAGTGTTAAGGAGGATGTTTCATAGCTATTACAGGCTTACTCAAAAATAAGAAAGTCAATATTATCCTTAAAACTCTAACCTTAAAGCAACTAGAAAAGGAAGAAACGAAGAAAAACCCAGGGTTAGTGAAGGAAAGAAATCTTAAAAATTAGGGCCGAAAGAAATAAATACAAAAGAAACAAAAGAGACATAGCAAAAATCAACAAGCTAAAAGCTGGTTCTTCAGATGATAAATAAATTGACAAACCATTAGCCAGACTATCAAGAAAAAACAAAGGGAGAGAATCAAAATCAACAAAATTAAGAAATGAAAATGAGAAATCACAACAGACACACAGAACTACAAAGGGATCATAAGAGACTACTATCAGAACACACTATATGCAATTAAATGGACAACTTGTAAGAAATGACAAATTCTTTAAAAAGTATAAACTTCCAAAAATTGAACCTGGACGAAATTGAAATCTTATAGGCCCATCACAAGATGAAATTGAAACTGTAATCAGAAAATCAGTCCAGTAAACAAAAAGCCCAGGAACCAGATGGCTTCACAGCTGAATGTTTGGTTTTAAGCCAGTTTTTTCACTTCCTCTTTTCACCCTCATTTAAGCAGTTTAGTTTTTTCACTCTCCTCTTTCACCTCATCAAGAGGCTATTTTCTCTTAAACTTTCTGCAATTAGAGTGGTGTCACCTGCATATCTGAGGTTGTCCGATATTTCTCCTAGTATTATTGATTTCAGCTTGATTCATCCAGCCCAGTTCTTTGCCATGTTGTACTCTGCATATAAGTTAAATAAATACAGTGTGAGAAATTTACAAATTGTCCATATACTCCTTCCAAATTTTGAAACAGTCAGTTGTTTTCTGTATGGGTCTAACTACAGGTTTCTCAGGAGACAGGTAAGTCTCTTTAAAGTCTTTCCCATCTCTTTAAAGGTTACAAAGTTTGTTGTGATCCTCAGTCATACAGGTTTGTTATTAGTTCCATGAAGCAGAAAATAGATGTTTTTTCTGGAATTCCCTTGTTTTTTCTATGATCCAATGAATTTTGAAAACTTGATCTGTTGTTCCTCTGCCCTTTTTTAAAGCTAGGCTTGTGCATATGGGACATGTTCAGTTCATGTCACTCATGAAGCCTAGCTTGAAGGTATTTGAACATTAAAACTTATACACGCAAAATGAGTGCAGTGGTGTGGTATTTTGAAATTCTTTGCATTGACCTTCTTTTGGGAATTGGAATGAAAACTGACCTTTTCCAGTCCTGTGGCCACTGCTGAGTTTTCCAAATTTTCTGGCATATTGAGTGCAGCACTTTCACAGCATCATCTTTTAGGATTTGAAATAGCTCAGCTGGGATATTCCTCCACTAGCTTTGTCGTAGTGATGCTTCCTAGCTCACTTGACTTCACAATCCTGAATGTCTGGGAGTCTACAAACAATAAAAAAATAAAATAAATAAATAAATAAAAAAGTCTACAAACAATAAATGCTGGAGAGGATGTGGAGAAAAGGGAACCCTCTTGCACTGTTGATGGGAATGTAAATTGATACAGCCACTATGGAGAACAGTATGGAGATTCATTCTGTGTTTTGAGACCTCCACCCAAGTACTGCATCTCAGATTCTTTTTTTGACTTGATGTAGTACTCCATTTCTTCTAAGGATTTCTTGCACAGCGTAGTATATGAATTCAAATTCACCTTTCCAGTCCACTTTAGTTCACTGATCCTTTAAGCGTCACATTGTTCACTCTTAAACCATCTTCTGCTTGACCACATCCAATTTACCTTGATTCATGGACCTAAAATTCCCGGATCTATGATATATTTTTCTTTTCAGTATCGACTTTACTTTCCACCAGAAGACACATCCCCAACAAATGAACTTCATTTTCCACTATGGCACAGCCCTTTCATTATTTTGGAGATATTAGTAATTGTCCATCTATTCTTTCCCTGATAGATATTAGACATCTTTCCACTGGGGGGTCCTCATCTTTCAGTGTCATATATTTTTGACTTTTCATACTGTTCAATAGGGTTCTCTTGGAAGGAATACTGGAGTTGATTTGCCATTCCTTCTTCCAGTGGACCACAGTTTGTCAGAAAATCTCACCATGACCATCCGTCTTTGGGTGTTCCTTGCACCCATGGCCCATACTCCATTTGAGTATGGCAATTCTCTTCGCCATGTGACAAGCCTTGGTGATCCATAAGGGGCTCATATGGTTAGGATCATACTATTAGAATTTTTAATTTTTTTTAATTGGAGGATAATTGCTTTACAATGTTGTGTTGGTTTCTGCCATACAACAACAGAATCAGCCATAAGTATACATATCATTGACACCCTCTTGACCTTTCCATCCCCATCCTTTCCCACCCCTATAGGTAGTTTAACAGAACCCAGGTCTTGAACTTCCTGTGCTATACATCAAATTCCCAGTAGTTGATTAGCATCTATTTTAATATGGTAATGTATATAGTTTCAAGCTATCTCTCAATTCTTACCCAACCTTCTCCTTCTCCCATTGAGTCCACAAGTCCAGTTCATTATGGTGCTGTCTCTTTTGCTGCCTAAAATAGATTAATCAGTACCATTTTTCTAGATTCCAATATATATGCATTAATATACAATATTTGTTTTTCTCTTTCTGACTTACTTCACTCTGTATAACAGACTCTAGGTTCATCCATATCACTAGAGACTGACTCAAATTCATTCCTTTTTATGGCTGAGTAATATTCCATGTATATATGTACCACATGCTTCTTTATCCATTCATCTGTCAATGGACATCTAGGTTGCTTCCATATCTTAGCTATTGTAAATAATGCTGCAATGAATATTGGGGTAAGTGTGTTTTTCTGAATTATGGTTTTCCTCAGGGTATAGCCTGGTAGGTGGGGATTGCTGGATCATATGCTAGTTTTATCCAGCTTTTTTAGAAATCTCCAGACTGCTCTCCCATAGTGGTTGTTTCAGGACTGTTCTCCATCAGTGGTGTCAGTGAGGTTCCCTTTTCTCCACATCCTCTCCAGCATTTATTGTTTGTAGTTTTTTTGATGATGGCCATTCTGACTGATGTGAGGTGATACCTCATTGTAGTTTTGATTTGCATTTCTCTAATAATGAGTGATGTTGAGCATTTTTTCATGTTTGTTAGCCATCTGTGTATCTTCTTTGGAGAAAATGCTTATTTAGGTCTTCTGCCTATTTTTTTATTTTTTTTATATTAAGCTTTCATGAGCTTTTATACTGGTTATATGTTATAGGATTAATCCCTTGCCGAGTAGCTTCACTTATTATTTTTCCATTATGAGAGTTATTTTCCTTGTTTTGGAATTTTTTTTCCCTTTGCTATGCAAAATTTTTAAGTTTAAATTAGATTCATTTGTTATATTATTGTTTTTTTTTCAATTTATCTAGGAGGTAGAATCATTAAGATCTTTCTGTGATTTATGGTCCAAAGAATGTCCTGCCTATGTTTTCCTAAAGAGTTTTTATAGTATCTGCCTTAATTTAGCGATTTTAATCCATTTTGAGTTAATTTTTGTGTATGGTGTTAGGGAAAGGTTCTAATTTCATTCTTTTATTGTGCACATGTGTTAAATCGCTTCAGTTACCCAAGTCTTTGCTACCTTGGACTTTAGCCTCCAGGCTATCTCTGATCCATGGTATTCTACCCAAAAGGTATACTGGGTTGGGTTTCCCCTCCTCCAGGGGTCTTTCTGACCCAGGGATTCAAACCCCACATCTTTTTATGTCTTCCTAGCATTGAAAGCAGATTCTTTTAAGTAGTGCCACTGGGAAGCCCTATTTTACATGTAACTCTCCATTTTTCCCAGCACCACTTACTTGAAAACACGGTCCTTTTCCCACTGTATATTCTTACCTTCTTTGAGAAATGAATAAATTAAAACTTTGTATCAAAAGATCTGTTTCATTATCATCATGACTTATCAACTTTGCAATATTCCAACATAGTAGTTCCAGTACTAAAATTTAATTTAAAAAACAAAACAGGGAACAGATAGCAACAAGGCCTCTGAACAAGCTCAAAAGTGTGATGCTCTGTCTTGTTAATGGCCTGCATTTTCCGTGTTTCAGAGAGCTTGCTCTTAATTGCATCATAACAGTAGCTGTCTGTGACATGCAATCATAATTTCTACTAATTGATCAAGTTATGGGCAACTAGAATGTAGAAGAATGCTGGGGTTTCAAAATTCACCTTTATTGTTGTTATAAAACTGGTATATAAATTATTATCAGAAATCAATACCAAAAATCCTTAAATTTACAAATCTCTAACTTCTATGTCATATTTTCCATTATGCCTCGTCTACTCACCCAATCAAGAAACTTAAGTCTTAGAAAACTTAGTTCGACTGCATTAAAGAAACTCACAGCTTGGTCATATTGCCGTAATCTTCATGATCCTCTTTATTGTAAATAGCTCCACCCCACAAGAAGAATTAAAAATCATGTTTTACAAACTCTGAATGGGACAGGGAACCAAATGCAATTGATTGGCAAATCCCAATGAAGTTGAGGGAGGCAGGGTGTGAAAGGCATCTGCCTGTAAATTCCTCCTCTAGTTAGTGTTCTTTGTGTTTTTTCTTCTCCCCTGGCAGTAACAACTGGGCAGTATGAAATATTCCACCAGTTCACTAAGATGGCTTATCATCTCAGGAGCACGGCTGGGAAAGTCAGCCTGAATAAGACAGAACAGTTGCTTCTCCACGATTGACCTTCTCAGTAGGAGGAGGCAGGCCAAAGAATGTGTCCACCAGTCAGCCTGAGTTTAATGACATGAGGAAAGCGAAATGGAGTGGAGATGGACAGTAGCGGCTATGGAGAGTACATTTTAGATAGGATGGTTCAGAAAACACCTCTGGGTAGTGACCAGCTCACTGTCAGTTGAGAAACCCATCGTGTGATGCAGGTGGGTGGCGGTGAGAAGGGGTGGGTGGCCCGATGGCTGAGGATAAAACCTGAAAACAGGAAAATGATGTTCAATTGTTTGAGGGACAGAAAGGCAGCCAGTATTCACAGATTATTATTGGTATTATTATATTTTTATATGTTGCGATATATTATTATTAATAATATATTTGTATATATTATTTTATTATTTTTTTGTATTAAATTGGTATTATAAGATGAATTTGGAAAGGCAAGCAGAAACCAGATCATGCAGAGTCTTGGAAAAAATGTGATAAAGAATTGCATTCCCATGCTGAGAAAAATAAAGAGCCTTTTAATTGTAAGTAATGTCAGAAAACCTGAATTAAGTCTGTATGTTTCTAGTAATAGTAGTTCGATTTCTGCTGCCACCATTTAAAATCTCGGTAGCCTCCATTTCATTACTTGTAAAACAGCAACATTAAGTATGTCCGCGGTTTTTCATCTGCCCACACTTCGTGCTGTGCAATTGCAGGAGATGTACAGAAGATTGTGGGTTCAGTCTCTGAGTTTGATAGATACCCTGGAGGAGGGCACAGCAATAATCCACTCAGTATTCTTGCGCTGGAGAATTCCCTATGACGAAGAGCCTGGCATTTACAGTCCATAGGTTCACAAAGAGTGGGCACAACTGAGTGAAAGCACGCTCGCACGCATGCAAGAACCCTTTCCCTACCCATTGTCATCCACTTCCCTCCCTGGACTTAGCACCTTCTGCAAGTGAGTTTATGTGGAGTTTGGCCAACAGAAGTCTCAACAGTTGATATGAGGTGGTACTGAAGGAGGAGTGAGGACAGACTACTTACCCCTCAGGTACCTAACAATAGGTCTATAAAACAAAAATTCACTTGACCTAAGGTCACAGCTGACCATCAGCAAGACTGTCAACAAAAAAAAATTCTATAAAACTTCAAGTTAAGGATGAAAAACGGAATTTTATTTGAGCCAATCTGAGGATTTATTAATCTAGGAAGCAGATTCTTCGAAGTTTCTGAGGAACATATCCTGTGTATTAGGAGTTGAAGAACCAGTCACATAAGTTTTCACTGACCAAAGATGTACATCACAATGACATGCTTACACTAGAAGGCATTACTAGCAGACTAGGTGATACATAAGAAGGCATAAGTGAACTGGAAGACAAAATAATGAAATTCATCCAACAGAACAGCAAAAAGCAAAATAAATAAATAAATAAAAAAGAAGAGAATGAAAGGTCCTCTGGGGCAATAAAAAGCATAATCACATTTTCATTATAGGACTTGTAGAAGGAGAAGAGAGAAATAATTGAAAATGTATTTGATGAAATTATAGCTTAAAACTTCCCAAAACTGAGGAAGGAAATGGGTTTCCACACACAGGAATCACAGAGAGTCCCAAATAAGGTGAAGCCCAAAAGAATCGTACTAAGATATATCACCATTAAAAAGGCAAGTTAAGATAAAAAGAGAATTTTTAAAGCAGCAGGAGAAAACTAAAGAATCATATACAAGGGAACCTCCATAATGTTATCTGCTGAGTTTTCTGAAGAAAATTTGCAGACCAGAAGGGAGAAGCATAATATATATTTACAGTACTGAAGGAAAATCTACAACCTCGAATATTCTACCCAGCAAGATCATCATTCAGAGTTGAAGGAGGGAAAAAGAAAACTCAGACAAGCAAAAATTAAGAGTGTGTCAATCCCAAATCAATCCTACAAGAAGTGTTAAAAGTTCTTCTTTAAGTGACAAAGACAAGGGTAAAACAAGAAGTAAATGGAGGAGGGGGCTAAGAAGGCAGAGGAATAGGACGGGGAGACCACTCTCTCCCCCACAAATTTATCAAAAGAACATCTGAACACTGAGAAAACTTCACAAAACAACTTATGAACGCTGGCAGAGGACATCAGGCATCCAGAAAAACAGCCCATTATCTTCAAAAGGAGGTAGGAAAAAATATAAAAGATAAAAAGAGAGACAAAAGAGTTAGGGATGGAGACCCGTCCCGGGGGGGGAGTCGTAAAAGAGGAGAAGGTTCCAAACACCAGGAAATCCTCTCACCGGCGGGTTGAGGGAAGTTTTCAAATCTCGGAGGGCAACATAACCAGGAGGAAAAATAAATAAAACCCACAGATTACGTGCCTAAAGGCAACTCTCAGCAAAGTACCCCAGACGCTCACTTCTGCCACCAGCAAGTGGGGGCTGAACGGAGAGGAGCTGACGGCACTGCTTAGGGTAAGGACCGGGCCTGAATACCCTGAGGGCAATCTGAGGGAGCTAACGTGAGATAGCAACCTAAACTGTGGGATAATCAGAGAGAGAGAGAACTATCCTGCGAAAAGCCCAAAGCTAAGGCACTGCCGGCCTGCTCACAGAACAAAGGCCTGAGCAATACCAGAAAAGAGCTAGCTGGCTGCAGACTGCTCCATCCCCTCGCCTGTTGCAGTGGGAAGGCGGGGCCAGCCAGAGCTGGAAAGGGGCAAACTCAGCCCAGAGAGCAAAGTCTTCTTGAGATTCCAGAGGGTTGACATCTGCCGGGAGGGTCGCAGAGAGAGGCCAGCTACCCAGAACTGACACAAGGCACACCGGACCCGGACACTTTCAGAAACCGAGGCTGGGACCAGGGAGGTGATAAGTCGCACTGCCCCAACAGGGGAGAGTGCACTCACCAAACACCTGGCTGCCTGAGCTGCTGCGACCAGGGATTGGCACAAACAGCAGGCCCAAACGAGTCTGCGCCTTTGGGGAGTACCCAGGAACCTGAACCTGAGTGGCTTACACCTGGGAAGTGCACGCATCTCAGGGCCCATTCCCCAGCAGAGTAACCTGAAGTCTGAGCAGGGTAGACTGGGAAAGCACACACGCCGTGAGCGGGGGCGAACCCAGTGCGGCTGAGACACTGCGAGTTCTCCACACACACACGCCAGTGATATTGGTTTGCAGTGTTCCTCCCTTCCCACAGCACGATTGAACAAGGGAACCTAAAGAGACCACCTCTGCCCCCTTGTGTCAGGGCAGAAATTAGACACTGAAGAGACCTGCAAACAGAAGCCAAATAAACAGAGGGAACCACTTTGGAAGTGACAGGTCAACAGGTTAAAATCCCTGTAGTTAACACCGACTACATTGAAAGGGGCCTATAGATCTTGAAAAGTATAAGCAGGAACAAGGAACTATCTGAAACTGAACTGACCCCACACTGCTCGCAACAGCTCCACAGAAAGTCCTGGATGTATTTTTATGATATCATGTTTTTTATTTTTAATTTTTAAAAATGTTTTCTTTAAGTCCTATATTACACCTTTAATTTTCATTTTTATAACCCACTATTACCTTGCAAAAAAAAGAGACCCTATTTTTAAAGCAAACTGCGTACGTATATCTTATACTTTTTGTGATTTTGGTTTTTTTTTTTTAATATTGCATTTTTTAAGAGTTTAACCTATACTCTAGATTTTTAAACTTTGTTTTACATATTTGATATCAATTTTGTACATTTAAGAACCCAATCTTTAGTACCCATTTTTACTCAGGAGTGAGATTACTGGCTTGAGTACTCTCTCCCCCTATTGACGCTCTTTCTTCTCCCCCAAGGAACCTCTATCTCCCCCCCTCCTCCTTCTCTTCTCAACCCAATTCTGTGAATCCCTGAGGGTGTTCTGGACACCGGAGAACACTTAGGGAACAGAGTACTGCCCAGATCTCTCTCTCTCCTCTTGATTCCCCGCTTTATACTCATGCTCATCTCTATCACATTCCTCCCTCCTCTCTAAGTAAATCAGTGAACCTCTCTAAGGGTTCCAGACTGTGGTGAGCACATAGGGAAGTGCTTACTGGCTAGACTGCTCTCTCCACGTTTGAGTCCCCCTCTTCTCCTGGTCACCTCTATCTCCCTCTTCTCTCTTCACCTCTCTATATAACTTGGTGAACCTCTCTAGGTATCCCTCACTGTGGAGAATCTTTTCACCATTAACCTAGAAGTTTTATTATCAGTGCTGTATGGATGGAGAAGTATTGAGGCTACTGCAAGAGTAAGACTGAAAACCAGAGGCAGGAGGCTTAAGCCCAAAACCTGAGAACAGCAGAGAACTCCTGACTCCAGAAAATATTATTTAATAAGAGATCATCCAAAAGCCTCCATACCTACACTGAAACCAAGATCCAACCAAGAGCCAATAAGTTCCAGAGCAAGACAAACCATGCAAATTCTCCAGCAATGCAGGAACATAGCCCTGAGCATAAATATACAGGCTGCCCAAAGTCACACCAAACCCACAGAAATCTCAAAACTCACTACTGGACATTCCATTGCACTCCAGAGAGAAGAAATCCAGCTCGACCCACCAGAATACCAACGCAAGCTTTGCCAACCAGGAAACCTTGACAAGCCAATTGTCCAACCCCACCCACAGGGAGGAACCTCCACAATAAAGAGGAACTTCAAACTACCAGAATACAGAAAGGCCACGCCAAACACAGCAATCTAAACAAGATGAAAAGGCAGAGAAATACTCAGCAAGTAAAGGAAAATGACAAATGCCCACAAAACCAAACAAAAGAGGAGGAGATAGGGAATCCATCTGAAAAAGAATTTAGAATAATGATAATAAAAATGATCCAAAATCTTGAAAACAAAATGGAGTTTCAGATAAATAGCCTGGAGACAAGGATTGAGAAGATGCAAGAAATGTTTATCAAGGACCTAGAAGAAATAAAAAGGAGTCAATATATATTGAATAATGAAATAAATGATAGCAAAAACACTCTTGAGGGAACCAAGAGTAGAATAATGGAGGCAGAAGATAGGATAAGTGAGATAGAAGATAGAATGGTGGAAATAAATGAGGCAGAGAGGAAAAAAGAAAAAAGAATCAAAAGAAATGAGGAAAACCTCGGGGACCTCTGGGACAATATGAAACGCCCCAACATTCAAATCATAGGAGTCCTAGAAGAAGAAGACAAAAGGAAAGGCCATGAAAAAATACTCTAGGAGATAATAGTTGAAAATTTCCCTAAAATGGGGAAGGAAATAGTCACATAAGTCCAAGAAACCCAGAGAGTCCCAAAAAGGATAAACCCAAGGCGAAACATCCTAAGACACATGTTAATCAAATTAACAAAGATCAAACACAAAGAATAAATATTAAAAGCAGCAAGGGAAAAACAACAAATAACACACAAGGGGATTCCCATAAGGATAACAGCTGATCTTTCAATAGAAACTCTTCAGGCTAGAAGGGAAAGGCAGGACATACTTAAAGTAATGAAAGAGAATAATCTACAACCAGATTACTGTACCCAGCAAGGATCTCATTCAGATATGAAGGAGAATTCAAAAGCTTTACAGACAAGAAAAGGCTGAGAGAATCAGCACCACCAAACCAGCTCTCCAACAAATGCTAAAGGATCTTCTCTAGACAGGAAACACAGAAAGGATGTATAAACACGAACTCAAAACAACAAAGTAAATGGCAACGGGACCATACTTATCAATAATTACCTTAAATGTAAATGTGTTGAATGCACCAACCAAAAGACAAAGACTGGATGAATGGATACAAAAACAAGACCCCTATTTATGCTGTCTACAAGAGACCCACCTCAAACCAAGGAACATATTCAGACTGAAAGTGAAGGGATGGAAAAAGATATTTCATGCAAACGGAGACCAAAAGAAAGCAGGAGTCACAATACTTATTTCAGTTAAAATAGACTTTAAAATAAAGGCTGTGAAAAGAGACAAAGAAGGACACTACATAATGATCAAAGGATCAATCCAAGAAGTAGATATAGCAATTATAAATATATATGTACCCAACATAGGAGCACCACAATATGTAAGGCAAATACTAACAAGTATGAAAGGGGAAATTAACAATAACACAATAATAGTGGGAGACTTTAATACCCCACTCACACCGATGGATAGATCAACTGAACAAAAAATTAACAAGGAAACACAAACTTTAAATGATGCAATAGACTAGTTAGATTTAATTGATATTTACAGAACACTTCAACACAAAATGATCAATTTCGCCTTTTTCTCAAGTGCACAGGGAATCTTCTCCAGGATAGATCACATCCTGGGCTATAAATCTAGCCTTGGTAAATTCAAAAAATTGAAATCATACCAATCATATTCTCTGAACGCAATGCAGAAAGATTAGACCTCAATTACAGGAAAAAAAAAACTATTAAAAATTCCAACATATGGAGGCTAAATAACACACTTCTGAATAATCAAAAAATCACAAAAAAAATTTCAAAGATATAAAAATATGCATAGAAACGAATGAAACTGAAAACACAACAACCCCAAACCTATGGGACACTGTAAAATAGTGCTAAGGGGAAGGTTCATAGCAATACAGGCTCACCTCAAGAAACAAGAAAAAAATCAAATAAATAACCCAACTCTACACCTAAAGCAACTAGAGAAGGAAGAAATGAAGAACCCCAGGGTTAGTAGAAGGAAAGAAATCTTAAAAATTAAGGCAGAAATAAGTGCAAAAGAAACAAAAGAGACCATAGCAAAAATTGACAGAACTAAAAGCAGGTTTTTAGAGAAGATAAACAAAATTGACAAACCATTAGCCAGACTCATCAAGAAACAAAGGGAGAAGAATCAGATCAACAAAATTAGAAATGAAAATGGAGAGATCACAACAGACTACACAGAAATACAAAGGATCATAAGAGACTACTACCAACAGCTATATGCCAATAAAATGGACAACTTGGAAGAAATGGACAAATTCTTAGAACAGTATAACTTTCCAAAACTGAACCAGGAAGAAATAGAAGATCTTAACGGACGCATCACTAGCACGGAAATCGAAACTGTAATCAGAAATCTTCCAGCAAACAAAAGCCCAGGACCACACGGCTTCACAGCTGAATTCTACCAAAAATTTAGAGAAAAGTTAACACCTGTCTTACTCAAATCCTTCCAGAAAATCGCAGAAGAAGTTAAACTTCCAAACTCATTCTATGAGGCCACCATCACCCTAATTGCAGAGCCAGACAAAGATGCCACACACACACAAAGAAAACTACAGGCCAATATCACTGATGAACATAGATGCAAAAATCCTTAATAAAATTCTCTCAAACCGAAACCAACATCATATTAAAAAGATCATACATCATGACCAAGTGGGCTTTATCCCAGAGATGCAAGGATTCTTCAATATCTGCAAATCAATCAACGTAATACACCACGTTAGCAAATTGAGAGATAAAAAACATGTGGTTATCTCAATAGATGCAGAAAAAGCCTTTGACAAAATTCAACATCGATTTATGATAAAAACCCTTCAGGAAGCAGGAATATAAGAAACATACCTCAACAGAAGAAAAGCTATATATGACAAACCCACAGCAAACATTATGCTCAGTGGTGAAAAATTGAAAGCATTTCCCCTAATATCAGGAACAAGGCAAGGGTGCCCACGCTCAGCACTACTGTTCAACATAGTTTTGGAAGTTTTGGCCACAGCAATCAGAGATGAAAAGAAATAAAAGGAATTCAGATAGGAAAAGTAGAAGTAAAACTCGCACTGTTCACAGACGACATGATCCTCTACATAGAAAACCCTAAAGATTCTACCAGAAAATTACTAGAGCTAATTAATGAATATAGTAAATTTGCAGGATATAAAATTAACGCACAGAAATCCCTTGCATTCCTATACACTAACAATGAGAAAACAGAAAGGGAAATTAAAGAAAAAATACCATTCACCATTGCAACAAAAAAAAATAAAATACTTAGGAATATATCTACCTAAAGAAACAAAAGACTTATATATAGAAAACTATAAAACACTGATGAAAGAAATCAAAGAGGACACCAACAGATGGTGAAATATACCGTGTTCATGGATTGGAAGAATTAATATAGTGAACATGAATATACTGCCCAAAGCAATCTATAGATACAAGGCAATCCCTATCAAGCTACCAACGGTATTTTTCACAGAACTAGAACAAATATTTTCACAATTTGTATGGAAATATAAAAAAAATTTAATAGCCAAAGCAATCTTGAGAAAGAAGAATGTAACTGGAGGAATCAACCAGCCTGACTTCAGGCTCTACTACAAAGCCACAGTCATCAAGACAGCATGGTACTGGCACAAAGATAGAAATATAGATCAATGGAACAAAATAGAAAGCCCAGAGATAAATCCACGCACCTATAGACACCTTATCTTCTTCAAAGGAGGCAAGAATATACAATGGAGAAAAGACAATCTCTTTAACAAGTGGTGCTGGGAAAACTGGTCAACCACTTGTAAAAGAATGAAACTAGAACACTTTCGAACACCATACACAAAAATAAACTCAAAATGGATTAAAAATCTAAATGTAAGACCAGAAACTATAAAACTCCTAGAGGAAAACATAAGCAAAACACTCTCTGACATAAATCACAGCAGGATCCTCTATGACCCACCTCCAAGAATATTGGAAACAAAAGCAAAAAGAAACAAATGGGACCTAATTAAACTGAAAAGCTTTTGCACAACAAAGGAGACTATAAGCAAGGTGAAAAGACAGCCCTCAGAATGGGAGAAAACAATAGCAAACAAAGTAACGGACAAACAATTAATCTCAAAAATATAGAAGCAACTCCTGTAGCTGAATTACAGAAAAATAAATGACCTAGTCAAAAAAATGGGCCAAAGAACTAGACAGACACTTCTCCAAAGAAGACATACAGATGGTTAACAAACACATGAAAAGATGCTCAACATCACTCATTATTAGAGAAATGCAAATCAAAACCACAGTGAGGTATCATTTCATGCCCGTCAGAATGGCTGCTATCCAAAAGTCTACAAGCAAGAAATGCTGGAAAGGGTATGGAGAAAAGGGAACCCTCTTACACTCTTGGTGGGAATGAAAACTAGTACAGCCACTATGGAAAACAGTGTGGAGATTCCTTAAAAACCTGGGAATAGAACTGCCATATGACCCAGCAATCCCACTGCTGGGCATACACACCGAGGAAACCAGAATTGAAAGAGACACATGTACCCCAGTGTTCATCACAGCACTGTTTATAATAGCCAGGAGATGGAAGCAGCCTAAATGTCCATCATCAGACGAATGGATAAGGAAGCAGTGGTACATATACACAATGGAATATTACTCAGCCATTAAAAAAGAATACATTTGAATTGTTTCTATTGAAATTGACGAAACTGGAGCCCATTATACAGAGTGAAGTAAGCCAGAAAGAAAAACACCAATACAGTATGCTAATGCATATATATGGAATTTGAAAGATGGTAATGATATCCCTATATGCGAGACAGAATAAGAGACACAGATGCATAGAACAGTCTTATGGACTCTGAGGGAGAAGTTGAGTGTGGGACGTTCTGAGAGAATAGCATTGAAACATGTATATTATCATATGTGAAACAGAACACCATTCCAGGTTCGATGCATGAGACAAATGCTCAGGGCTGGGGTAGTGGGATGACCCAGAGGGATGGGATGGGGAGGGAGGTGGGAGGGGGATTCAGGATGGGGAACACATGTAAACCCATGGCTGATTCATGTCAATGTATGGCAAAAACCACTACAATATTGTAAAGTAATTAGCCCCCAACTGAAATAAATAAATTTTAAAAAAAAAGTAAATAATTTATGGGAAAGGAAAATCCCACTAATAGATGCAAATATTTACTATATTCTGTGGTTAGATCAGTTAAATAAGCTAGTACAAAGATTAAAAAACAAAAATTGTGAAATCAACTGTAACTACAATAAACAGTTAATGTTTAGACATAAAGATATAATGAAGTTGCTGTTATTGTTTAGTCATTAATCATATCCAACCCTTTTGCAACCCCACAGACTGTAGCACACTGGGCTCGTCTGTTTGTGGGATTTCCCAGGCAAGAATACTGGAGTGGGTTGTCATTTCCTTCTCCAGTGGATCTTCCTGACCCAGGGATCAAATCTGTGTCTCGTACATTGGCGGGTGTATTCATTATTACTGAGTCATCAGGGAAGCTCTAGAGATATAATATATGACATCCAAAAAAAAAAAGTGGGGGAATGGCGTAAAACATGTAGATATTTTGGAATGTGTTTAAACTTAAATTATTTTCAGTTTAAAACAAAAACACGTTGGTATAGATCAACATATATGAACTTCCATGGTAATCATAAATAAAATATTCAAGAGATACACAAAAACCAGGGAGAAATAAAATTAGCATATACCAATAAAAAAAAATCATCAAACCACAAAAGAAGAAACTAAAAGAAGAAGAAATGAGCAGAGAAGATGAAAAAATAGAAAACAACTAATAAAATGGCAATAAGTACTTGCCTATCAATAATCACTTTAAATGTCAGTAAACCAAATGTTCCAATTATAGGGTGGCTGATTAGGTTAAAAAAAAGACCTATTTGTGTGTTGTCTACAAGAAATTCACTTTAGAACTGAAGACATACACAGACTGAAAGTTAGTAAATGGAGAAAGTTATTTCATGCAAATGAGAATGACAAGAAATCTGGGGTAGCAATACTCTCATCAAAGTAGAATTTCAAACATCTATTACAAAATACAGAAATAGGTATTTTATAATTAATAGGGCTAAATACAGGAAAAAGACACAGTATTTTTTAACACACATGCATCTAATATAGAAACACTGAAATATGTTGTTGTTCAGTCGCCCAGTCATGTCTGACTTCGTGTGACCCCATGGATTGAAGCATGCCAGACCTTTCTGTCCCTCACCATCTCCTGAAATCTGCCCAAGTTCATATCCATTGCATCGGAGATACCATCCAGCCATCTCATCCTCTGATGCCCTCTTCTCCTTTTGGCCTTAATCTTTCCCATCATCAGGGACTTTTCCAGTGAATCAGCTGTTCAACACACTGTCTAGGTGTGTCATAGCTTTCCTACCAAGAAGCAAACGTCTGCTTTCGTAGCTGCAGTCACCATCCATAGTGACTTTAGAGCCTGAGAAGAGGAAATCGGTCAGTTTTTTCACCTTTTCCCCCCTTTATTTGCCATGAAGTAATATATGAAGCAAATGTTAACAGACATAAAGGGAAAAATGAAAACAATATAAAAATAATATGCGATTTTAACACCACAGTCACATCAATGGACAGATAATCAAGTCAGAAAATGAATAAAGAAGCAGTTGTCTTAAATGGCACATTGGATCAGCTGAATTAATAGATATCTACAAATATTCCATCCAAAACCAGGAGAACACATATATTTTTAAAATGCACAAGGAGCAATCCCCAGAATAGAATACATACTAGATCACAAACCAAGTCTCAACACATGTAAGAAGACAGAAATTTGATTAAACATTTTTTCTGACTACCACAGTATGAAACCAGAAATTGACCACAGGAAGAAAAAAATGGGGAAAAAACACATAAATTTGTGATAAGTAAACAACATGCTACTAAAAAAAAAATCCCTAAAAGTTCAAAAAAGAAATCAAAGAGGAAATCAGAACATATCTCAAGACAAATGAGAATAAAGATCCAGTTTTCCAAGTCTATGGGAGACAGCAAAATTGTGCAAGGAGGAAGTTTGTAGCTATACAAACCTAACTTAAGGACCCAGAAATATTTCAAATAAACAGCCTAACTTATCAAAGCCAAAAGTCAGCAGAAGAAAGGAAATAATAAAAAATCACAGAGGAAATGAATGAGACAAAATAGAAAATATCAGTAAAATAACAGCTTTAATATATATATACATATATATATATTATTTCATTTATATATATATATATAGCTCAAAATGTTTCAAACTAGGCTTCAGCAGGTGAACCAAGAATAACCAGATGTACAAGCTGGAATTAGAAAAGGCAGAGGAACAAGATATCAAATTGCCAACACCCATCGGATCATAGAAAAAGCAAGGAAATTCCAGAAAAACATCTACTTCTGCTTTGTTCACTACACTAAAGCCTTTGACTGTGTGGATCACAACAAAATGTGGAAATTTCTTGAAAAGATGTGAATAACAGATCATCTTATCTGTCTCCTGGGAAACCTGCATATAGGTCAAAAAACAACAGTTAGAGCCAGACATGGAACAACAAACTGTATCAAAATTGGAAAAAGAGTATATCAAGGCTGTATATTGTCATCATGCTTATTTACCTTTTTTGCAGAATACTTCATGGAGAATACCAGGCTGGATGAATCACAAGCTGGATCAAGATTGCCAGAAGAAATAATAACAACCTAAGATATGCAGATGATACCACTCTAAAGACAGAAAGCAAAGAGGAACTAAAAATCCTCTTGATGAGTATGAAAGCAGAGAGTGAAAAAGCTGGCTTAAAACTCAACATGCAAACAACTAATATAATGGCATTTGGTCCCATCACTTCATGGTAAATAGATGGGGAACAATTGGAAACAGCGACAGATTTTATTTCCTTGGACTCCATAATCACTGTGAATGGTTGACTTCAGATGTGAAATTAAAAGACACTTACTTCTTGAAAAGGAAGTTATGAGAAAGCTAGATAGTTTATTATAAAGCAGAGACATCATTTTGTCAAAAAAGTTCCGTATGCTCAAAGTTATGGTTTTTCCAGTAGTCATGTAGGATGTGAGGGTTGGGCCATAAAGAAAGCTGAGCACTGAATAATTGATGCTTTTGAACTGTGGAGTTAGAGAAAACTTTTGAGAGTCCCCTGGACAGGAAGGAGATCAAACTAGTCAATCTTAAAGGAAATCAACCCTAAATATTCATTGGAAGGACTGATGCTGAAGCTGAAGTTCCAATACTTTGGCCACCTGATGTAAAGAGCTGACTCCTAGATAAAGACCCTGATGCTGGGAAAGATTGAGGGAAGTGAGAGAAGGGGTCAATAGTGATGAGATGGTTGGATGGCATCAGAAACTCAATGGACATGAGTTTGAGCAAACTCCGGGAGATAGTGAAGGACAAGGAAGCCTGTCATGCTGCATGCAGTCCATAGGGTTGCAAAGAGTCGGACATGAGTAAGAGACCGAAAAAAAAAAATTAATAAGCCTTTAGCTGGGTTCATTGATAGAGAAAGAGTAAGGATACAACTAAAATAAGAAATGAAATAAGAAAAACTACAGTCAATATCACAAATATACAAAAGTAAGAGAATGCTATGAACAGTTATATGCCCACAAATTGGTCAAACTAGAAGAAATAGATAAACAAATGGAGACATACAATCTTCAAAGACTGAATCAGGAAGAAAAAGATAATCTGAATAGACTGACCACTATCAGTGAAACTTCCAGCAAACACAAATTCAGGACTGGGCAGCTTCTCAGGGGGATTTTACCAAAGGTACAACAAAGATTTAATACCCATCCTTCTCAAAATATTCTGAAAAGTTGAAGAAGATGGAATACTTCCAATTTCATTCCCTGAGGCCACCATTAGCATGATACTAAAATCAGGCAAAGAAACTACAAAAAAAAAAAAAGAATATTGCATGTCATCTACAAAGAGTGCAAGTTTTCCTTCTTCCTTTGAATTTGGATTCCTTTCCTTTTTCTCTTCTGATTGTGGTGGCTTGAAATTCAAAAACTATTCAATAACAGTGGACAGAGTGGACATTCTTGCTTTGTTCCTGACCTTGGAGAAAATGTTTTCGGCTTTTCACTGTTGAGTATAAGTTAGCTGTGGCTGTACTGTATATGGCCATTATTATGTTGAGGTATAGTCCCTCAATGCCCACTTTCTGGAGAGTTATATTTTAATAATAATAAGTCTGGAATTTTATCAAAGGCTTCTTCTGAATCTTTTGAGACCTTACACTGTATTTTGTCATTCAATTTGTTAACATGGTGTATCACAATGGTTGATTGATTAGCAGATATTGAAAAAAGTTTTACACCTCTTGGATGAATTCCACTTAGTCATAGTGTGTGATCCTTTTAATGTAATGTTGCATTCAGTTTGCTACTGTTTTGTTGAAGATCTTTGCATTTATGTTCATCAGTGACATTGTTCAGTGGCTAAGTAGTGCCCAACACTTTGCAAACCCATGGATTGCAACGCTCCAGGCTTCCTTGTCCTTCACTATCTCCCATAGTTTGCTAAAATCCATCTCCTTAGAGTTGGTGATACTATCTTACCATTTCATCCTCTGTTGCCCATTACTTCTTTTGCCTTTAACCTTTCCCAACATCAGGGTCTTTTTCAATGAATCAGCTCTTTGCATCAGGTGGTGAAAGTATTGAAGCTTCAGCTTCAGTATCTGTCCTTCCAAAGAATATTCAGTTGATTTCCTTTAAAATGGACTTGTTTGATCTCCTTGAAGTCCAAGGGACTCTCAAGAGTTATCTTCAGCACCACAATTCAAAAGCATCAATTCTTAGGTGCTCAGACTTCCTTATGATCCAAATCTCACATCTGTACATGACTTCTGGGGAAAAAAAAAACACGGCTTTGATTATATGGACACTGTGGACAAAGTGATGTCTCTGCTTCTTGATACATGGTCTAAGTTTGTCATAACTTTCCTTCCATGGAGCAAGTGTCTTTTCATTTCATGGCTGCAGTCACCATCAGCAGTGATTTTGGAACATAAGGAAATAAAATCTGCCATTGCTTCCACTTTGATCTTAGTTTTCTGAATTCTGAGTTTTAAGCCAGCTTTTTCACTCTCCTCATTCACTCTCATCAAGAGGCTCTTTGGTTCCTCTTCATTTTATGCCATTACAGTGATATCATCTGCACATCTGAGGTTGTTGATATTTCTCCTGGAAATCTTGATTCCAGCTTATGATTCATCCAGTCCGGCATTTTGCATGATGTTCTCTGCATAGAGGGAGTTTCCCAGATGGCACTAGTGGTAGAACCCATCTGCCAATACAGGACATGCAACAGATGCAAGTTCGATTCCTGGGTCAGGAAAATCCCTGGAGGAAGGCATGGCAATCCACTCTAACATTCTTGCCCGGAGAATCCCAAGGACATAGAAGCCTGGTGGGCTACAGTCTATAGGTCACAAAGAGTTGGACATGACTGAAGCGACTTAACACACATGTACTCTGCATAGAAGTTAAATCTTTGTTTCTCAGATGGCTCTTGGATTCCCAGGTGGTGCTACTGCTACTGCTGTTAAGTCACTTCAGTCGTGTCCGACTTTGTGCGACCCCATAGATGGCAGCCCACCAGGCTCCCCTGTCCCTGGGATTCTCCAGGCAAGAATACTGGAGTGGGCTGCCATTTCCTTCTCCAGTGCATGAAAGGGAAAAGTGAAAGTGAAGTTGCTCAGTCGTGTCCGACTCTTAGCGACCCCATGGACTGTAGCCTACCAGGCTCCTCCACCCATGGGATTTTCCAGGCAAGAGTACTGGAGTGGGGTGCCATTGCCTTCTCTCCGGGTGGTGCTAGTGGTAAAGAATTTGCCTGCCAATGCTGGAGATGCAACAGATGTGGGTTCAATCCCTGGGTTGGGAAGATTCCCTGGAGGAGGAAATGCCAACCCACTCCAGTATTCTTGCCTGGAGAATCCAAAAGACAGAGGACCCTGGGGAGCTACAACCCACAGGATCACAAACACTCAGACACGACTGAACGACTTAGCATGCATGCAAGCAGGGTGACAATATATGGACTTGCCATATTCCTTTTGAAATTTTGAACCAATCCAGTGTTTCATGTCTGGCTGTATTACTTCTTGACTTACATACAGGATTCTCAAGAGTAAGGTGGTCTAATAGTCCCATCTCTTTAATAATTTTCCAGTTTATTGTGATCAATACAGTAAAGTGCTTTAGCATAGTCAATGATGTATGGATGAGTTGGACTATAAAGAAAGATATTCAGTCCTGGATATTCATTTGAAGGATGATGCTGAAAGCTGAACTCCAATACTTTGGACACCTGATGGGAAGATCTGACTCACTGGAAAAGACCCTGATGCTGGGAAAGATTGAAGGCGGGAGGAGAAGGGGACGACAGAGGATGAGATGGCTGGATGGCATCACTGACTCAATGGACATGAGTTTGAGTAAACTCCGGGACTTGGTGATTGACAAGGGAGGCCCTGGAGTGCTGCAGTCCATGGGGTCACAAAGAGTCGGACACGACTGTGTGACTGAACTGAACTGAACTGAAAAGTCAAAGAAGCAGATACAGATGCTTTTCTGGAATTCCCTTGCTTTCTTTATGATACAACAAATGTTAGCAATTATATTTATGGTTCCTCTGTTTTTTTCTAAACCTAGCTTGTACATCTGAATGTTCTTGGTTCACATATTGCTGAAGCCTAACTTGAAGGACTTTGAACATATCCTCACTATCATATGAAATAGCTACAATCCTATGGTAGTTTGAACATTCTTTTGCATTGGAATGAAGACAAACCTTTTCCCATTCCTGTTAGCCACTGCTGAGTTTTCCAAATTTGCTGAACATATTGAGTGGAGCACTTTTATAGCATCATCTTATGTGATTTTGAATAACTCTACTGGAATACCATCATCACCAGTATCTTTCTTTGTAGTAAATGCTTCCTAAGGCCCTCTTGGCTTCACACTTCAGGATGTCTGGCTCTAGGTGAGTAATCACACCATGGTGGTCATCTGTGTCATTAAGTCTTTTTTATGTAGTTCTCCTATGTATTCTTGACACCTCTTCTTAATCTCTTTTGTTTCTGTTATGTCCTTACCATTTCTGTCCTTTATCATGTCCATCATTGCATGAAACATTCCTTTGATAGCTACGATTTTCTTGAAGAGAACTCTAGTCTTTCCCATTCTATTGTTTTATTTATTTGCATTGTTCACTTAAGAAGGCTTTCTTATCTTTCCTTGCTATTCTCTGGAACTCTGCATTCAGTTGGGTAGATCTTTCCCTTTCCCCCTTGCTTTTAGTTGCTCTTCTTTCTTCAGCTATTGGTAAAGACTCCTTAGACAACCACTTTTCCTTATTGCATTTCTTTTTCTTTGGGATGATTTAAGTCACTGCCTCCGGTATAATGTTATGAAATTCCATCCATAGTTCTTCAGTCACCCTGTCTACCTTATCTAATTCCTTAAATCTATTCATCACCTCCACTGTATAACCATAAGGAATTTGATGTAGGTCATACCTGAATGGCCTACTGGTTTTCCATACTTTCTTCAATTTAAGCCTGAGTTTTTCAATAAGGAACTGACAATATGAGCCAAGATTTTGCTGACTGTATAGAGCTTCTCCACCTTAAGCTTCAAAGAATATAATCAGTCTAATTTTGGTATTGAAGAATTTTTAATGTCCATGTATAGAGTCGTCTCTTGTATTTTTGGAAAAAGGTGTTTGCTATGGAGGGTATATTCTCTTGACAAGACTCTGTTAACCTTTTCCCTGATTCATCTTGTACTCCAAGGCCAAACTTACCTCTTTATCCAAATATCTCTTGAACTTCATACTTTTGCATTCCAATCCCCTATGATGAAAAGTATATCTTGTGTATGTGTGTATTAGTTCTAGAATATCCTGTAGTTCTTCATAGAATCAACAACTTCAGCTTTGGCATCAGTGATTGGGAGATAGACTTGGATTACTCTGGTACTGACTTGTAATTTTCTTTTTTTGTGTGCGTTATCTGTGTCTGGTTTTAGTATCAGCTCATAGAATTAGTTTGGGAATGTTCTTTCCCCTGCAAATTTTTGACATAATTTCAGAAGGACAGATGTTCTGCCTATGTTCCTAGAGGAAACAGGCAGAACACATTTTGACATAAATGGTAGCAATATTGTTTTGTATTTCTTAAAGTAAATAAAATTAAAGTAAAAATAATTAATTAAATGGGACCTAATTAAACTTAAAAGGTGTTTCCAGAAAAGGAAACCACCAACAACATTAAAAGATAACTTACTGAATGGGATAAATATTTGCAGATGATATGACTGATAAAAGATCAATATTCAACCAATATAAACAGCCACTGTAGAAACAGTATTGAGTCTTCTCAAAAAGCTAAAAATAGACCTACCATATGACCCACAAATTCCACACTTGGGTATAGATACAAATACAAAACAAGACACTAATTTGAACAATATATTTACCCCAATATTTATAGCAGCATTACAATTGCCAAGATACAGAAACAACCTAAGCACCCATCAACAGATGAATGTACAAAGATGAGATGCCATTTGCAGCAAATGATGAACTTGGAGAGCATTATGCTAAGTGAAATTTCAGACAGAGGAAAACACACTGTCATATCACTTATATATGGAATCTAAAAAGTACAACACAAGAAGCTAGTGGATAGAAGTTAAAAAAAAATCAGATTCACAGATACAGTGCACAAAGTAGTGGTTACCAGTGAGAGTAGAGGGCAATTTAATGGTGGAGGAGTGGGAGCCACAAACTATTGAGTGTAAGATATGCTCAAGGATATACTGCACAACATGGGGAATATAGCCAATATCTTGCTATAACTTTAAATGGAAAGCAAATTCTAGAACTGCATAAAATTGAAATATAAATTAAATAAAATAAATATTAAAATAATATGTGGAAAATTTACAAAAAAATTACTATAGGCCAACATCTCTGACAAATATAGTTGCAAACAAACTCAAAAAATAGTAGCAAATAGATTTCAACCATATGTTAAAAAAATAACACACCATGATCAACCAGGATGTATTTCAGAAATGCAAGTGTGGCTCAATATCTACAAATCAAATCAATGAGGTACATTACAGTAACAAAAGGAAGAATAAAATTGAAAAGATCATCCCAATAGATACCAAAATGCATTTGACAAAGTTAAACATCCATTTGTGATAAAATCTCTTATCAAAGTTGGTGGAAACATATCTCAATATAATAAAGGCCATTTATGAGAAACCCACAACTAATGATAAACAGAGTGGTGGAAACTTAAAAAATTTCCTTCTAAAATCAAGAAAAAGACAAGGAGCCCATTCTTGCCACTTTTATTTAACACAATTTTAGAAGTCCTGGCTACAAAAAAAAGAGATGGAAAATAAATAAAGGCATACAGATTGGAAGGAAAAAGTGAAACTATCAATAATTCCAGGTGACATACTACACATAGAAAATCCTAAAGTCTCTACCAAGAAAACTGTTAGAACTAATAATCAAATTCATTACAATTTCAGGATAGGAGATTAACATAAAGAAATCTGTTGCTCTTCTATACAATAATAATAAACTATCAAAAGAAGAAATTAAGAAATCAATTCCAATTATTATTATATCTGAAAGAATAAAATAATTTTACAATTTTTATGCAAAAACAAAAGACCTTTTATTAGCCAAAACAATTTTGAGAAAAACAAAGCAACAAAGCTGAAGGAATCAGGCTCCCTGACTTCAAGCTATACCACAAAGCTACAGTCAAGACAGCATGGTACTGGCATAAAATAGAAATACAGATCAGTGAAACAGAATAGAAAGTCTAGAGATAAACCATGCACCTATGTTCACCTAATCGATAACAAAGGAGGCAAGAATATACAATAGAGAAAAGACAATCTCTTCACTAAGTGGTGCCAGGGAAATTGGACAGCTATATGTAAAGAATGAAATTAGAACACTCCCTAATACCTTACTCAAAAATAAACTCAAAAAGAATTAAGAATAAAATAAATTTTAAAAACTCAGAATAGATTAAAGACCTAAATGTTTAGCCCAAACACTATAAAACCCTTAGAGGAAAACAGGCAGAACACACTTTGATATAAATCACAGCTAAATCTTTTTTCACCTATCTCCTAGAATAATGAAAATAAAAACAAAAATAAACAAATGTGGCCTAATTAAACTTAAAAAGATTTTGCACAACGGAGAAATCCACAAACAAAATGAAAAGAAAACCCTCAGAATGGGAGAAAATAATTGCAAATGGACCAACTGACATGGGATTAATCTCCAAAATTTGCAAACAGCTCATGCAACTCAATATTAAAAAAAAAAACAATCAAAAAGTGGGAAGAACTAAAGAGACATTTCTCCAAAGAAAATACATGTATCTAAGAGGCACATGAAAATATACTCAACATCACTAAGTATTACAGAAATGCAAATCAAAACTACAATAAGGTTTCACCTAGCACCTCTCAGAATAGCCATCATCAAAAAGAAACCTCCATGAATGCTGAAGAGGATGTGGAGGTAAAGGAACCCTCTTACACTATTTGTGGGAATATAAATTGGTACAGCCACTATTAAGAACATTATGGAGATTCCTCAGAAAACTGAAAATAAAGTTATAGTATGATCCAGCAGTTACACTATTGGTAATATACCCAGACAAAACTATAATTCAAAAAGATATATGTACTTCAATGTTCATTGCACCACTGTGTGCAGTAGTTAGTACATGGAAGCAATCTAAATGTCCATCAATAGAAAAATGTATAAAGAATGTGTGGTACAACTATATATCACTCAGCCATGAAAAGGAGTGAAATAGTGTCAATTCAAGAGACATGGGTATACCTAGAAACTGTCAAACAGAGTTAAGTAAGTTAGAAAGAGAAAAACAAATATTGTATGATATTGCTTATATATAGGATCTAGAAAAATGGTACAGATGAACTTATTTGAAAAAGTAGAAATAGAGATACATATGTAGAAAACAAACTTATAAATGCCAAAGGGGAGAATGAGGGGTGGGATGAATTGGGAAATTGGTACTGACATATATACACTACTATATATAAAATAGATAACTAATGAGAACCTATTGTATAGCACAGGAAACTCTATTCAATGGTCTGTGGTGGCCTAAATGGAAATAAAATCTATTGTAAAAAAGAGTGGATATATGTATACATATAACTGATTCATTTTGCTGTACAGCAGAAACTAACCCAACATTGTAAAACAACTATACTCCAATAAAATTATTTAAAAACTAATCAAGGAGGTGAAGGACATATGCTCTGAAAACTATAAAACATTGACACAGGAAATTGAGGATAACAAATGAAAAGGAATGAAAAGATATTCTGTGTTCATGGAATACAAAATTTAAAATTGCTAAAATATCCACACTACATAAAGCCATCTAAAGATTTAATGCAATCCCTATCAAAATACCCATGACATATCCACAGTATGAAAACAATAAAAAATTATATGGAAAAATAAAAGACCAAAGCAAGAGAAAAAGAACAAAACTGGACATATCTCACTGTGTAACTTCAAACTGTACAGCAAAGCAACTATAATCAAAGCATTATTTTACTGACACAATAAGCAGACACATAGGTCAATAGAACCAGATAGAGTCCAGAAAAAAATCCTCGCACTTATGGTTAATTAAGCTATAATGAAGGAGGCAAGTATATACAATGGAGAAAAGACAGTCTGTTGAATAAGTGGTGCTGAGAAAACTGGATAGCTACGTGTAAAATGGCAAAATTATTGCATTTTCTTAAACCAGTCACAAAAATTAACTTGAAATGGATTAAAGACAAAAAATGTAAGACCAGAAACCATAAAACTTCTAGAAGAAATAATAAGAAGAACAATCCTTTACATGAATTGCAGCAACATTTCTTTGGATCTATCTCCTAAGGCAAAAAGGAAAAAAATAAACATAAATCAATGGTACCTAATTAAACATAAAATTTTTGCACAGTAAGAAGTTCTTTAAAGCAGAAATGGAGACACAGATATCTCTACTCAGTGGTCTGTGGTGACCTAGATGTAAAGAAAATCTATTGTAAAAAAGAAGGGATATATGTGTATGTATAACTGATTCTCTTTGTTGTATAAAATCAAAGCACAGCAAATTCCCACTGGCTATCTGTATTCTGTGATAGCCTAGGGGAGTGAGATTGGGTGGGAGGAAGGTTCAAGAAGGAGGGGATATATGCATACCTAAGGCAGATTCATGTTGAGGTGTGACAGAAACCAACACAATATTGCAAAGCAATTATCTTCCAACTAAAAATAATAAAAGTAAAGTAACACTGTTCTAAAATTAAAAAAAATACAGCCTACTGAATGAGAGAAAATAGATGCAATGATAAGACCAATAAGATATCAATATTCAAAAATATATAAACGGCTCATACAACTCCATATCAAACCTCTAGAGGGGTGGTGGGGGAGTTTGGGGAGGGAGATGGGAGGGAGGTTCAAAAGGGAGGGATAATATATATTATATATATATACTATATATATATATAAGCGCTATATATATAATTATATATATATACCTATGGCAGATGCACGTCCATGGGGTCTCGAAGAGTCGGACACGATGAGCAAATGAACTGACTGGACTGAGCCAATCTGACTGACTGATGGCTGTTTCATGTTGAAGTGTGACAGAAAACAACAAAAATTCTGTAAAGCAATTATCCTTCAAAATAAAAAAAACAAACAAAAAACAATTTTAAAAAGGGCCCAGAAGGTCTGAATAGATGTTTTCAAAAAAAACATGTCAATAGCCAATTGCCACATGGAAAATTCTCACTAATCATCAGAGAAACTGTAAATAAAAAACTACAACCTCAACACTGCTCGCGTGAATGGCTATCAGTTCGCAATACTAACTGCTCAAGTCATCTCCGACTCCATGGAGCCCTGCCATAACAAGTGTGAACATTGGCACCCACACCATCTGCAGTGGATCCCATCTTACAAAAACTTCGAACACATCTTGTGGGGGGAGTCCTAGGAACAGTCATATAGAAGAAAGGTACAAGATACATGGCTAGTGTAAACAAAGACAAGCTTCCCAGGTGGCACTAGTGGTAAAGAATCCTCCTGCCAATGCAGGAGACAGGAGAGACAGTCAGTCAATCCCTGGGTCGGGAAGATCTCCTGGAGGAGAGGAAATGGCAACCCACTCCAGTATTCTTGCCTGGAGAATCCCATGGACAGAGGAGCCTGGCGGGCTGCAGTCCATGGGGTCGCAAAGAGTCAGACACGACTGAGCAACTGACCACACTGCACAAAGGCCCAAAGCGACAACCCTACCACAAATGAGTTTAAATCACCTCTTTACAGCTCTCCCTCCCCATCACAGGGTGACCACCCTCCTCTCCGGGGTGTATTCTGCCCTAGCTTCAACTTACTGTGCTCCTCCTCACTAGAGAGGATCTCATACCCTTTCTTTATCTGGTCTTTATTTCTTCCTTACTTTGTCTTAAATAAACCTTATATTTTCCTTGGTGTGCTCCACATCCCATACATGTTACGCTGTCTCTAATAAACTTTGACTTATTTTTCTTACAGCTTTGCCTCCATGAAACATTATTGCTTTCCAACAGGGGCAAACGGGCCAGGCGCCACTTTTTGCTTCTGAGCCTCTAGTCCCTGGTTGCAAGGATTCCTGATTTCATCAGTTACCTGGTTCTAATTTCCTCTATGGCAGTGGAGCCAAGCACCCCTTCGCAGGTCATCGCTTTCACTGCTGTCTCTCCTGGGATAAGTAGGGAATTGGCAGAACTGAATGCTCGAAACAAGGAACATTGTGAGATTGCTCCCCCCATGCACAAGTTAACATTAGCTCCTCACCAATACCAACTCCATGTCTCTGGCGTGCTCTAATGAGATGACTGAGAAGCCACTGCAACCTGTTTTTTCTATTCATCAAAGAAAAGTTAAATAAACATGAGCCGCCATCCAAGTCAGTCCAGCCATTTCTGTACCCATGGGTAGAGTCCAACATTCTAGACACTGTGAAGGGAAGACATAAAATCTAGATCTGTCTCTCATTCACTAAAAATGGTCACAATCTCAGTGAGGAGTCAGAACACCCACAAAAACTAAAACACTCCAAGTAAATTCAAACAAAGGTGATGCTGAGTGTGCGTGTGTTCAAGTGCCCAGCAGAAGCACCTGGTGAATACCTGGGATTTATGGGGGAGGGTTCACTGACTTTTGCATGGTCATATGAATTCTGAATCACATGTGCCTAACCAAAGTGACCTGCAACACCCAAACTGAACCAAAGTAAGATTTTCTTCTCAATTTAAGGCTTTGAAACAGAGAAATGATCAAAAAACATAAAATGTAACATAGCCTGATTACAGGTTTTCACCCTTGCAAAAACTTTAACTACGTCTTTCAATCTCACTAAACAAATATTTATTGAGCAGGAGGTAGGCAGAGGATCAGGATTAAAATGCTCGCAGGCGATGTGAAAATCAAGAAACCGATAGCGGTTCAGGGCCATTATCATGAGCGCTTTGAAACTAGCAATCACAGTCCGCCAGAACAACTATTTTAAAAATTAATTTCTGCGCAAGCAGAAAAACACTATGTATGATGGAGAGAATTATCTCCCCCCCTCTTCCTCCTCCTCCATCCTTTTTGTACAAGGCAAAGACAAGCTTATCTAGAATTTATGTTCAGTACTTTTTTCTTCTTTTGGACACTAAATACAGTGCAGAGTCTCATTGCCGACAACGTAACGACCAGCTTCTGGAATCAAAGCGTTAATTCCACACCAAGAAATGGTCTGAGGGTCATATGGTACTGGCAATTTCTAGATAACTATGTATACATATAGCGAATGCGATCAATTAGTGCAGTCTCCAGGTGCTTATTCAAACTCTGATGTACGAGCGAAAACTCGTCTTATCTGAAATCTCACACAGCCTCGTGGGATTGGACTTCCGCACACGCGCGCCCTTATATTATACCAGCATACTTCAGACAAGAAGTGCCTGTGATCCCCAACCATCCTACACAGCACACATATCTTTCGCTTCTAGTAACCCTCACTGTCTCCTGTCTAGTAAGACATGAACAATAGTAATACCTAACTTTACAGAAGTCAACTGGGAGGATTCGACTAGAGAGCAGTCGTTAATAATCCCACAAACACTGCCTGTCACAATGTCACTTCTGCGATGAGCACACTTCAGAAGACAGTTCTCATAGTATTTGGGAGGCATTATCGCGAGATGCCAAAATTAATGACACATCCAGTTAGATCTATCACAGATTTTTGAATGTTGTTCCGAGCCAACATTCATGCTATGTGCTAGGTAAGGATCGTCGCTGCTCAATAGAAACGTTAGATCCACCCATGATTGGAAATATCTCTTCTATAACGTGAGTAATCGACTGATCTAGTGGGATCAGACAACCCCTCAACTCCGTCTCTAGCATTCATCGCGTGCAAATGAGATAGAAAGATGTGTGCGGAGAAGTACATGGTCGAGACTTGCACACAACACTATATGCTGTTTAACAGCTCAGGAAGGGCCCTGGGTCTGTTGAGTCCACTCTCCCCACCTGCCTCAGCATACACACGCTACGACGGTTACCACACTTTCCGATAGCCTCACTACACCCGATCTACCAGGTCTCACGTGGTGACCAAGCTTCCAGCGCGACACACGACCACCATCTTCGATCTTGCGAGAGCATCTTCTCACACATACGATAATCTACTAAGTTCTATCCAGCATCACATCCGACACAATGCTAAGCCCGACAGAGGGGAATTATAGAGGAGTGTGCTATCAGATCCGAATTTCTCTAGCGAGAGTAGACCACCTAGAAGACACTAACTACTCTGATGACGGTCTATGAGACGCCAACCTATGACTAGTACTCACATCATAAGCAGATCCCTGAGAGAGAGAATACACAACAATATGTATATGCTGGAGAGTTCACAGAGAACAACTACTCGAGACACCATCAACAGCATCAAGCTACGTGAGCTTGTGAGTAGAAAAAAATGAGAAGTTGGGCGACGGAGAGTGCCACTGACTATCACTTAGATCTCACGAGTAGTGTGCGCTGTCAATATAGGATGTCAAAAACTGCGCATATCTATCGTGAGTGCGTAGAGAAGAGTATCACGAGCGAATATACTGTGACGTAAAAGTCAGTAGGATCCACTCTAGTGTGGTCTGGTTTAATGTTCCAGAACAGGAGCAGGTGTTAGACACACATACACAGGGCATTGTATACACTGGGCATACTGGCTCAAGATCATCAATTCCGACTACATCTAGATGCGCGTCGGCGTATTGGTAGCACTATAGGCATGTGAGAGGTGTAGGTCTGAAACTTGTGTAGTTGAGTGCACATTAGGAGAGACACAAGGAGAAGACAGATACAATTCGCAGATCAGGCTGTCACACTGAGAGTAAGGGAACAGGTGATTGGCTCTGGTATGAGACTGACATTGGAACCGTGTAAACGCACTGGGGAGAGGTCTCAACAATACCAGAGAGTAACCAGTGGTCTATCACTGACACTAGCTAACAAACAGTGTGAACACACTGGTAATGTCTAGTTGAGTTCATAACCTCTGCAATACTCACGTAAGCTCTCAGAGGGAGCGACTACAGGCGAACACATTACACAAGCATTGGACAAAAAGAACGCACTCACTAGTCTGCAGATGAAGCGAGAAAATAGACAAACAGCGCGTAGCGCATGAAGACAGAGAGCGCGAGCAACTGAGGCACTTGTGAGCAGCGTATCAACACAGATAACTCGATGAAGTGAGAGTATGTGCGAATAACGTGCTCGCCCTACTGCGCACCTATGTATCATTAGACCTATCATAACAATACACACAACTAAGACTGTAGATTGCAGCTTTAGTCAGCTCGAACGCTCATCGGTAGCTACGATCAAGAAGTAAAACAGCTAGGGACGTCAGAGAGAGCATGCTGCGAGACACAGTCCACAGCAAACGACAGGCTTGTATACGCGAGGTTCTGTGCGAGCGCTTAGCACACACCAGGAACATGAGCGAGAAAGTTCAGGAGACTTAGCGAGTGTCAGGCAAAAGTAGATATATTACTAGCCTCGAGACGATTACGTTGATGCAAACGTAGACTATCACAACACACAAATAGTGCACGTCTCTACGGTGTGCGTTGTAGTGCTCTGGGGGGCGACACAGCATGAAGAACATAAGCAACGCGAGCCGTTTCTCGTGGACAGAGTACATCTCAGTCTCCTCTCTGCGGAGCATCTATACAGGACATACACTGCGATGATTTCTTCTGCGTCACACCTACTACTTACAGGTTTACATTGGAGAGATAGTAAGAATTTTTGATGAATCAGTCAGACATCTATCAGTCACTAACATGGTGTGCAATGCGGATAGCGTTGCACTCAGTTTAGGCGTCAGACAGATAAATGTGGAACGAGGTGGCTATGGGGACTGGGGGGATTCACCGAAGTTAGATCCATCGGTCATCTTGTGTCTCATCACACACTTGTGGGGAAGAGTACAGTGTATTGAACCTAGTGTATGAGAGGCGACGGTGTGCGACTATAGACTCATGCATCTCGAACACCATGTGTGTTTCGCATCAGTCGTGCACTTCTCTATATGTCACACTGAGTGGACTTCTTTGGGTGACATGTCTCACACATGCAGGAGCGAGTGGGTGACTGAGGAACAGGATGAGGGGTACGATCGGTTGGTATCTTCTGTATTAAATATATATGTCATGATAAGTCTATATGCGTGTGTGATATGTCTGATACTATAGGTTGTCTATCATGATACATGTATGGGGACAGTGAACTCAACACTGGATAAAGCTCGCCAGTTACTCGATAGAGTCGGTCTAACATCAATAGTCATTAGTCAGCATCTTTGCATGCGATTATTACAGAACTATGGGGGTGTGGACTGGGCTACAGGGTAGACTGAGTATACGGACTCATACTATGATGGTGTCTTCGGGGACCAAGTGGCTGTTCATGGTGCAGAAGAGCATAGTCACCATATCACAGTGTAGCACACGAGACGGGGTGAAGAGTGATCAAGGGTGGGCGCACAGGGATTCACTAGGTTATGTACTTTGACGACTCTTAGAATAGATCTTAGAGAGGACTGGTTAGCTTACGAATGGATGAGAGAACATATGGTTCACACATAGCACTTCATTATGTAGAAAGATAATTTATAAGTGAGGTCATCGGAGAGCGAAGTGAACACTATACTGAACATTATCACATATCACAGCACAATCACACGTCAGATATGCTATAGTGCAGGCGGGAGGTGGATATAGTGATTCTAGGACTCGTGTGACTAGCAGATAGTAAGACCACACATTTAGGACGGATCTGACAGAGCACACTGTGCAACTTCAACTAGGTACTTCTCACCACTGCTTGATATGATTGTGGATTGATGGATGAGAGAAGAGTGACACACTACGATACGGGATGGTGCGCAAAGTAGTAGAGTAGTGGAGTGAGAACTTTGTAACATATGTCACGAGAAACATCACAGATGTATCTTGCAAGGGGCACATTTCTGAGGGAGCGTTGGCGACTGGAGAGGGAGGAGGAACTTGTCTCAGATGCTGCGTGAGCACAGAGAGGAGTATACGGATTGCGTCTTAAGAAGTGTTGCGTGACTGAGTGCACTATAGAGATCTAAATCTAACGACTACAGGCACACAGGGACAGATTGGGAGGTACAGAGCACGAGTGAGGCAGTCTCTAGGTAGTGATGTATGAGACAGGGGCACACATATGTAGAGTATCTAGTGTGAACACAGATTTCTGGCGTGCATGTAGAGATACAATGATTATAGATGAGTGTGAAGGAGAACATGGTGGGAATACTATAGGCGGACAAGGTTGGTAGAAGGATGAGTAGCAATATTAGAGTGGAGGTGTTGGACACACAGGGAGATCTTATTTAACGTGGTTCTTATGATATGGAGACTTGTCTTGTTGACAGTAACAGACATTCATGGGTGGGCGTAGAATTGAGTAGGACACGAAAGGGAAGTGTTATTCTATATTGGGTGATCTGTCACACCTAAATACGAGGTAGATGGGTCTGATAGGGGGAAGTCTATGATGAATGGATGGAGTTTTTTTGGAGCATGTGTCTGGGGATCAACACATTAGTACGGTAAACATCGGATACAGTGGACTAGAATGTCGCGGGTGGTACAGGGGTCCTGAATACTAGGGAGGAGGAGTAGGAGACACAACACATCTCTGTCTAGTCTTTCAGAGTAACATCAGGGGACTCACGAGTGTGATACCAATGTGCACAAGTCTCACAGTAAGGGTGTAGGTTGGAGGAGGTATAGTTGATGAATAACATCAGTTCTCTTGTCTGGGCACATGGATACTTGAGGAAATATGAGTGGTGGGGTATATAACATCGTTTGGTATTGTATCATGGAACAATGATATGAGGTATGGACCGTGTCAAACAACAAGGGGATGTTAGGCGACGTGATAGAGACACAGTCCACTTGTGGGACAAAAGTATTATCAATACACTTAGTGGAGACAGGTTCATCAACACGGGTCTGTGGGTGAGACATGTATCATATGAGATACACACTCTTGCTGTGAGGCATGGCGATGCTGATATTCACTTAGTGAGGCTCAAGAGGTCAGTATGAGGCATAGGGTTTTACTAGTTAGTATGTGAGCACACTGTGTAAAGTAGTATATGACTGTGGAATAGATACCTATACACACTAAGGTTATGACTGTCTATGTGGGAGTATTGTAGAGTGCAGCGCGAGGACTCATACATACCAGGCACATCTTAACGACGAGAATTGGGTATAAGGACAATAGTGAGGGGTAAAGTTGGAGAGAGCGGGGGAGAGGTATTGGTCAAACTGACAGAGGGCGCACAACAATGAGATTCTATAGTTGAGTATAGAGAGTGTTCACATGGGGTATAAGACTCTGGTGCAGATGGTGTGGGTGAACACAGGATCTGGAGGTACTGTGTAAGTGGGACACTGATGGAGTTCACAGTGTTGGAGAATTTGGGGTTTTGGGAGGGGGGGTTGGTGGTGGGGTAGAGACACAGAGTTGAGTGAGAGGAGTGAGTGGACAGTGGAGACGTGGGCACAGAGTGTGTAGTGAGCACATGTAGTTGATGTTCTATTTATATTATGTATAGACTTCTTACAGGTCTGTCTACATCTCCAGATGGTGGATTGAAGGTGTGGATGATGTGGTAGATAAGGTGAGATACAAGATAGTGGCTAGTGGAGTGATGATGGAGCTGGGGGTGAACATGAGAGTGTGAAGGGACATATGGTAAGTACAGGAGCACACACACATTATGAGTGAACGAGGGAGAGGTGGGAGTGGTGAAGACTTTAGATTGTATATGTAGAATATCACAGATGCACCTATAAACAACAGGAGTAGTGTGCGAGAAGTAGCTCCTGTAGCACAACGGATAGGGCTGTGAATGTGGAAACACATGGTACAGACAGGTGTGCATGAAGGGAGATACATGTAATTAAGCACAGGATGTGTAAGGAACTCTATGATCGTAGGGTCTGAACAAATCACTCGTTCAAGTTGGGAAGGTGTGAGTGTGGGAGTGGTGAGTTGGAGAGAGCAGGTGATGAGGCACACTCTTTCTTGAGTCACATCACATAGGTGTCACACACAGATGGAGAGAGCAACACTATGTGGACTATCTTAACACGGAGGACTTAGATCTTCCTTTCTTCTCTTAGACTCTCTATAGATCACTGAGGTGCAGTACACGTGAGACACGAGCTGAGGATACACAGGTGTCTGACTGCACTCAGTGGGTGTGAGAACGAGGGTGTGTGTAGCTTTGTTGATCACCATAGGTGGTGTAGTTATCAAGGGACACTGTTGAATGTCAATGGATGTACGAGCAGGGTTATACATGTCTAGAGTGTGGGTTGGGACAGATATGACAGAAGCATCACGTGACTCATTCTATCCTGGGATATGTGATGTATCGAATCTATGTATCGACATAACGCGGTACTAGAGCGATGGATTGTAGAGCACACATAGAGGCACACACTATAGTCATCAGACAAGGATAGATCTTCAGAGAACGACACGATGGGATGGGACTGATATGAGCACGAGGTCAACAACACTTTATGCGACCAGAATAACATGACTAGGTACTGAAGATAAGGCACAGACACGACAACATTGAGAGACAATATGCTCTCTGTATAGCCGAGTGCATAGAAGTATAGATTTTAATCCAGTATTTGTGTGGAGGTTAGTAATGCATAACAGTCTCTTGCGAATTAAAGCAACCCAGTCACACACCAGTCACAGGAGGAGATCACTAACAATGTGTCATGGTGTTATTTAGGAGGTTATGTGTGTGGTTAGGGGTTGGGTGTTTTGTTTGTTAAAGATGAAAGGGTTAGGGTTTGGGTGGGGGGGGGGGGGAATGTGGATGTGGAGGGGGGTGATGTGGGGTGTGAGAGAGTGTGAGAGAGTGAGAGTGTGATTAACAGGTACAGTATACATGATGTATTGTGAGGTATTGTTTGGTTGACATTGGTATCGATAGTGGACTCTTTACTGCGGTGAGTGTGTGTTGGACATAGGATGAAAGGAAGTATCTATTGTGTAAGGATGTGGAAGATGGAGCGTATAGTGACATACACATAATCGACTGGTATTGAGAAATGGTTTAATACTATGGTGGATGTATATGGATGTGAGAAGAGGGAATAGACACAAGAGGTTAGAAGTCAACTAGAGGGAGTGAGAGTAATGAGTGAAGAGGAGAGCGGCGACTTTTAGGGTGTGAGTGGTATGATATATGTGTGGTGGGAGGGTTTTCTGGTGGGGGTGGGTGTGGGGATAGTGGTGCAGACATGTAATAATGTGCTAGACACATGGATATGGGTGAGGATTTAGTATCGAACACGTGTATGCAACTGTGATCATGTGAGAGCGTAAGTGATTATGTGTGTAGTGTGATATATGTGCAGACACACTAACAGGAACAACTATGCAGAACACTAGTACAGTGGTGTGAGCGTCACTAACAGATACAATAGGGTCACATATCTTAGCAGTCCAGGTGACTGTGAGAGGTCGTACATATTGGACAGAGTACACACATGAGAGATGAGGTCACATGCGGGTTAGGGGAGGAGGATGAGTTAGACTCTGGAGTAACTAATGACTAGTGGGAGGACACTATGGAGTAGAGTCACGAGACCATATTGTAGACTACTCTGCTTACTGATTTGATAACTATGATGTGATCTGGAATTGTAGAGTGTGAGAGGACTATCAGGTGGAACAAGTTGTGAGAACAGACCTGGGTGATGGTACATGGATGTAGAGGGAATCTTCTGGTTGGCTGGTCTCTTCAGTGTCCAATTTTCCGCCCTCCACACAAGTGGGGAGGTGGTGGTCACTTTTTTTAGTCTCACTTGTTCAGTCCAGTGTGCACTGTGGGGAGGGAGTGAACACTGCAAACAAATATCACTGGCATGTGCTCACAGAGTGATTCAGCCACACTGGGTTTTGCCCCTGCTCACGGCGTGTGTGCTTTCCCAGTCTACAACTGCTCAGGCTCTAGGTTGCTCTGCCGGTAACTGTCTGAGGTTGGCCCCTTGGGGTGCCTGTACTTCCCAGGTGTAAGCCGCTCACGTTCAGGTTCTCGTGTACTCCACAAAGGTGCAGACTTGGTTGAGCCTGGGTTTTGTGAACTTCTCAGGTGTGAGCAGCTCAGGTGACCAGGTGTTTGGCTAGTGCAGTCAGGGGCTGTGGCTTTTCCCCTCCCCCATCCCTGTTGCTCAGTTTTCTGGGTGTACAATGGGTGTGCCTTCTCAGATGTGCCGTGTGTGTCTTCTGGGTAGCTGATCTCTGGCTGCGACCCTCCTGGTGTGTTTCGACCTTCCAGAATCCCAAGAAGTCTTGGTTACCAACAAGGTCTGCTTGCAGTTTGGTATCAGATGCCTCTCTGGGGCCGCGATTGCACTCTTCTGGCTCTGGTTGCCCTTGCCTGCCTGCTTTCTGTGGGGAATGGGCCAGTCCACAGCCAGCTAGCTCTGCTCAGTCCTTTGTACTGTGAGTGGGCCTGGCAGTGTCTTAGGTTAAGGCTTTTCTGGAATAGCTATCCCACAGTCTGGGTTGCTATCTCAAGCTAGTTCCCTCAGATTGCCCTCGGGGCATTCAGGCCCAGTCCTTACCCAAAGCAATGCAGCCCGCCCCTCCCTGTCCAGCCCCTGCTTGCTAGTGGGGGATGAGCACATCTGGGCTGCTGCTCTGCTGGGAGTTGCTGTTAGGTACATAATCTGTGAGTTTTCATTATTTATTTTTCCTCCCAGTTATTTTGCCCTCTGAGACACCAAGGCTCACCACAGACCCGCCAGAGAGAGTGTTTCCTGGTGTTTGGAAACTTCTCTCTTTTTTAAAACTCCCTTCCTGGGATGGACCCCCATCCCTACCTCTTTTGTCTCTTTTTATCTTTTATATTTTTTCCTACCTCCTTTTGAAGACAATGGGCTGTCTTTCTGGGTGCCTGATGTCCTCTGCCAACATTCAGAAGTTGTTTTGTGGATTTTGCTGGGTGTCTAAATGTTCTTTTGATGAATTTGTGGGAGAGAAAGTGGTCTCCCCATCCGACTCCTCCACCATGTTAGGATCGCCCTACAGCCTTTTTTTTTTCTTGGCACCAGGGACAGGATTCATGGAACAATTTTTCCACAGGTCATGGTAGAGGGATGGTTTCAGGATGACTCAAGGACTCCAAGCACATTACATTTGTTGTCCACTTTATATTCTTATTGACAGCTCAACTTTATATTATTATTGATAGCTAGTGGAGGTGATGTAATTTCAGTTGAGCTATTTCAAATCCTAAAAGATGATGCTGTGAAAGGGCTGCACTCAATATGGATTCATGTAAATGTATGGCAAAACAAATACACTATTGCAAAGTTAAACAATAGAAAATAGACTAATTAAAAAAATATATGCCAGCAAATTTGGAAAACTCAGCAGTGGCCACAGCACTGGAAAAGGTCAGTTTTCATTCCAATCCCAAAGAAAGGCAATGCCAAAGAATCTTATCTACCACACAATTGCACTTATCTCACAGGCTAGCAAAGTAATGCTCAAAATTCTCCAAACTCGGCTTCAACAGTATATGAACTAAGAACTTCCAGATATTCAAGCTGGTTTTAGAAAAGACAGAGGAACCAGAGGAATCAAATTTCCAACATCTGTTGGATCAGTTTGTTGGACTGATGTTGAAGCTGAAACTCCAATACTTTGGCCACCTAATGCAAAGAACTGACTCATTGGAAAGGACCCTGATGCTGGGAAAGGTTGAAGGCAGGAAAAGAACGGGACGACAGAGGATGAGATGTTTGGATGGCACCACTAAATCAATGAACATGAATTTGAGCAAGCTCCAGAAGTTGCTGATGGATAAGGAAGCCTGGCTTGCTGCAGTCCAGGGAGTCCCAAAGAGTCGGACAAGACTGAACAACTGAACTGAACTTATTTTATTATTACATTATGAATATAATATAATAATTATACAGTTCACCATTATACAGAATCAGTGGGAGCCGTGAGATTGTTTTACAATGGAAAGTAGCTGTAAATACAGATGACGCTTTTCTTGCTGACCCACTCTTCACCTCCTGCTGTGTGGCCCAGGTCCTAACAGGCCATGGACCAGTAATGATCCTTGGCTCAATGCTAGGGGACCCTTGGATTAAAGTCCGCAATCAAAAATAGAGATTAAAAATGGATTAAAATTTATGATACAGTTATATCCTGTCTACAAGAGATTTACTTTAGATCTAAAGACTTCAACAGGTTGAAAAAAAAGTAAAACATGATATTGCATACAAATAGTAATAAAAGATTTTAGGCATCTGTATTAATATATTAAACAAAATAATTTTAAGTCAAAATTTTTATTAAAACAAAACATTATATGCTGATAAAAGGATCAAATCCTCAGGAAAACATAACAATTATAAACACACAGGAAACAACAAATCTCCCAAATATATGAAGCAACATTGACCAGATTGAAGCAAGAAATAGTTCTACAATAATAACTGGAGCTGTAAAAGTCTTAATTTAAATAACAGGTGGAACATCTAACTAAATGATCATTAAAGAAACAAAAGATTTGAACAACATTCTAATTAGACCTAATGAACATATGTAGAACAAATTACTGAATGATAGCAGAATACACATTTTTCTAATGTGTAAACGGGATATTCTCCCAGATAGATCATATATTAGACTACAAATACCAATAAATTTTACAAGCATCTTCTGGAACCACAGTGAAGTAGAGCTACAAATGAAAAAAAGAATCCAAAGTATGTGAAAATGAAGTAGAACACAATTAAATAACCAATAGGTAAGCTAGAAATCACTAGAGAAACTAGAAAACGATTTGAAGTGAATAAAACTGAAAACATAACATACCAAAATTTACGGTATGCAGAAAGGCAGTTCTCAGAGGAAAGTTTATAGCAGTAAATGTCTACATTGTAAGAAAGGAAAAATCTCACATCAAAAACCTAAATTTATACTTGAGAGAACCAGAAAAAGAACAGCAAACCAAAACTAAAACTAACATAATGAAGAAAATAATTAAATCCGATATTTAAAAAATCCCAAGAAATAAAGAAAGAAAAAATCAAAATAATCAAAACTGGTTATTTAAAATGATCAACACAAATTGACAAATCTTTAGGCCAACTGCTTAAGAAAAAGCAAGGAATGAACAGAAATAAAATTAGACTGATAGCATTCCCCCTCCCAAGATTAGGAAGATTCAAGGATGCTCACTTTCACTACTGCTATTCAACATTGCATTAAAATTCTAGCCAGAGAAATTAGGCAAGAAAAAAATAAAAGATATCCAAATAATGAAGAAATAAATAGAAAAATATATATCCACAGATGACATAACTCTCTATATAGAAAATCCCCAACAGGAATTAAGAAGTCAATTCTACTTACAACTGCATCTAAAAGAATAAAAACTCTAAGAATAAATTTGACTAAGAATGTAAAAGCTTTGTATGCTTAAAGTATAAAATGTTGCTGAGAGAAATCAAAGACAACCTAAATAAATAGATGGACATGGGGCCTTGCATAGCCAACACCATATTTTAAAAGACAGTTTAGAGGACTCACCATTCAGAAGCAGGAATGAAAATCTTTGGATACACTTGAAGTCAAATGGAATAAAATTGAGAATCCAGAAGTCAACCTATATATCAATGGCCAATTGATTTTTTAAATTTATTTATTTATTATTGAAGAGTAATTGCTTTACAGAATTTTGTTGTTTTCTGTCAAACCTCAACATGAAACAGCCATAGGTATACATATATCCCCTGCGTTTTGAACTCCTTTCCATCTCCTCCCCATCCCACACCTCTAGGTTGATACAGAGACCCTGTTTTAGTTTCCTGAGCCATACAGCAAATTCCCTTGGCTATCTATTTTACATATGGTAATGTAAATTTCCATATTACTCTTTCCACACATCTCACCCTCTCCTCCCCTCTCCCCATGTCCATAAGTCTATTCTCTATGTCTGGTTCTCCATTGCTGCCCTGTAAATAATTTATTTAGTACCATTTTTCTAGATTCTGTATATATGCATTAGAATATTATATTTATGTTTCTCTTTCTGACTTACTTCACTGTGTATAATAGGTTCTAGGTTCATCCACCTCATCAGAACTGACTCAAATGTGTTCCTTTCTATCGCTGAGTTATATTCCATTGTGTATATTTACCACAACTTCTTTATCAATGCATCTGTTGATGGACATCTAGGTTGCTTCCAAGTTCTAGCTATTGTAAGTGGTGCTCCAATGAACAATGGAATATATGTGTCTTTTTCCATTTTGGTTTCCTCAGGGTATATGCCTAGGAGTGGGATTGCTAGGTCATATGGTGCTTTTATTCCTAGTATTTTAAAGAATCTCCATTGCATTTTCCATAGTGGATGTATCAATTTACATTCCCACCAAGAGTGCAAGAATCTGTCCATTTCTTCCAGGTTATCTATTTTATTCCCATGTAGTTGTTTATAATAGTCTCTTATAATGCTTTGTATTTCTCTCCACACCTTCTCCAGCACTTACTGTTTGTAGACTTTTTGATAATGGCCAATATGACCTGTGTGAGGTAATATCTCATTGTGGTTTTGATTTGCATTTCTTTAATAATGAGCAATGTTGAGTATCTTTTCACGTGTTTGTTAGCCATCTGTATCTCTTCTTTGGAGAAATGTCTGTTTAGGTCTTTTTCCTGGTTTTTGATTGGCTTGTTTGTTTTTCTGGTATTTAGTTGTATGAGCTGCCTGTATATTTTGGAAATTAATCTTTTGTCAGTTGTTTCATTTGCTATTATTTTATCCCATGCTGAGGGTTGTATTTTAACTTTGCTGATAGTTTCCTTTGGTGTGCAAAAGCTTTTAAGTTTAATCAGGACCCACTTGTTTACTTTTTTTTTCTTTGTCCATTACTGTAGGAGGTGGGTCATAGAGGATCTTGCTTCAATACATGTCATCGAGTGTTCTGCCAATGATTTCCTCTAAGAGTTTTATAGATTAGGTCTTTAATCCATTTTGAGTTTATCTTTGGGAATACTGTGAGGAAGTGTTCTAACTTCATTCTTTTACATGTAGGTGTCCAGTTTTCCCAGCACCATTTATTGAAGAGGTGCCGTTGTATATTCTTGCCTCCTTTGTGAAAAATGAGATATCCTTAGGTGCATGGGTTCATTTCTGGTCTTTCTATCTTGTTTCTTCGGTCTATATTTCTGTTTTTTGCCGGTACCATACTGTCTTGATGACTGTAGCTTTATAGTATAATCTGAAGTCAGGAAGGTGGATTCCTCCAGCTCCATTCTTCTTTCTCAAGACTGATTTGGCTATTCAGGGTCTTTTGTGTTTCCATATGAATTGTGAAATTTTTTGTTCTAGTTCTGTGAAAAGTGCCATTGGTAATTTGATAGAATCACATTGAATCTGCAGATTGTGTTTGTTAGTATAATCATATTCACAATATTGACTCTTCCTACTCAGGAGCATGGAATGGCTCTCCACCTGTTTATGTAGTCTTAGATTTATTTCATTAGTGTCTTATAATTTTCTGTGTACAGAAAATTAAGTTCTTTTGTCTCTTTAGGTAAGTTTATTCCTAGATATTTAATTCTTTTTGTTGCAATGGTGAATAGGATTGATTCCTTAATTGCTCTTTCTGAGTTTTCATTGTTAGTATATAGAAATGCAAGAGATTTATGTGTATTGATTTTGTATCCTGCAACTTTTCTAAATTCACTGATTAGCTCTAGTAATTTTCTGATGCTGTCTTTAGGGTTTTATATGTATATTATCATGTCAACTGCAAACAGTGAGAGCTTTATTTCTTCTTTTCCAATCTGGATTCCTTTAATTTTTCTTTCTTCTCTGAATGCTCTAGCTAGGACTTCCAGAATTATGTTGAATAATAGTAGTGAATGTGGACACCCTTGTCTTGTTCCTGTTCTTGGGGGGAATGCTTTCAGTTGTTCACCATTGAGAATACTGCTTGCTGTAGCTTATCATATACAACCTTTACTGTGTTGAGGTAGGTTCCTTATATGCCCATTTTTGAAGAGTTTTAAACATAAACGGGTGCTGAATTTTGCCAAAGGCTTTTTCTGCATCTATTGAGATTATCATATGCTATTTATCTTTCATTGTGTTAATATGGTGTATCACATTGATTGATTTGAGTATATTGAAGAATCCTCGCATCCCTGGAATAAACCCAACTTGATCATGGTGTATGAGCTTTTTGATGTGGTGCTGAATTCTGTTTACTAAAATTTTTTTGAGGATTTTTGAATCTATGTTCATCAGTGATATTGGCCTTTAGTTTTCTTTTTGTGTGTTGTCTTTGTCTGATTTTGGTATCAGGGGTGATAGTAACCTCATAGAATGAGTTTGGAAGTGTTCCTTCCTCTGCAATTTTTTAAAAGAATTTTAGTAGGATAGGCATTAGCTCTTCCCTAAATGTTTAATAGAATTTCTCTGTGAAGCCATCTGGTCCTGGGCTTTGGTTTTTTGGGAGACTTTTGATCACAGCTTCAATTTCAGTGCTTGTAATTAGGTGTTCACAATTTCTATTTCCTGGTTCAGTCTTTGAAGATTGAAGTTTTCTAAGAATCTGTCCATTTCTTTCAGGTTATCTATTTTATTTCCATATAGTTGTTTATAATAGTCTCTTATAATCCTTTGTATTTCTACATTGTGGTTGTAACATCTCCTTTTTCATTTCTGATTTTGTTAATTTGATTCTTTTTCTCTTTTTTTCTTGATGAGTCTGGTTAAAGGTTTTTTTCAAATTTGGTTATCTTCTCAAAGAACCAGCTTTTTTTTTTATCTTTTCCATTGTTTCCTTCATTTCTTTTTCATTTATTTCTGCTTGTATCTTTATAATTTATTTCCTTCTACTAGTTTTGGGATTTTTTTGTTTCTCTTCTTTTGCCAGTTGTTTTTAGGTGTAAAGTTAGCTTGTCTATTTGATGTTTTTCTTATTTCTTGAGATAGGATTGTATTGCTATAAACTTCCTTCTTAGAACTGCTTTTACTGCATCCCATAGGTTTTGAGTTGTTGTGTTTTCATTGTCATTTGTTTCTAGAAATCTTTTTATTTCCTTTTTGATTTCTTCAGTAACCTGTTGGTTACTGTGTCTTTTAGTTGAACATTTAATCCTTCTAAAGTAATTATTGATATATATGTGCCATTTTTCTTAATTTTGGGGGGGTTGATTTTGTAGATCTTTTTTTTCTGCTGAAAGATTAACTGTTAAACATGTGGAGTTTCCCTTGTATGTTACTTGTTGCCTCTACTTTGCTGCTTTTAATATTCTTTCTTTGTGTTTATTCTTTGTTAGTTTAATTAGTATGTGTCTTGGCATATTTCTCCTTGGGTTTACCCTGTATGGGACTCTTTGTGCCTCTTCGACTTGGTTGACTGTTTCCTTTTTCATGTTGGGGAAATTTTCAACTATGATCCCTTCAAAAAATTTCTCATACCCTTTCTTTTCCTCTTCTTCTTCTGGAACCCCTATAATATGAATGTTGCTGCATTTGATATTGTCCCAGAGGTCTCTGAGACTATCCTCAGTTATTTTCATTCTTTTTTCTCTATTCTGCTCTTAAGATGTTATTTCCACAATTTTATCTTCCAGCTCACTGATTTGTTCTTCTGCTTCATATATTCTGCTATTGATTCCTTCTAGAGTATTTTTAATTTCAGTGATTGTGTTGTTTGTCTCTGTATGCTTCTTCTTTAATTCTTCTAGCTCTTTGTTAATTGATTCTTGCATTTTCTTCATTTTGTTGTCAAAGTTTTTGATCATCTTTGCTATCATTATTCTGAATTATTTTTCAAGTAGTTTGCCTATTTCTTCTTCATTTATTTGTACTTCTCTGCTTCCAGTTTGTTCCTTCATTTGTGTAGCATTCTTCTTCCTTTTCATTATATATATTTTTAACTTATTGTGTTTGAGGTATCCTTTTCCCAGGCTTCAATGAAAGTTGAATTCTTTCCTTGAAGAAGGTTGAATTCTTCCTTCCTTTTGGTTTCTGTCCTTCTAAGGTTGTTCCAGCGGTTTGTGTAAGCTTAGTATAAGGTGAAATTTGCACTGAGTTTTTGTTTGTTTGTTTGTTTTTCCTCTGATGAGCAAGGCTGTGTGAGGTTGTAATCCTGTCTGCTCATGATTGGGTTTGAATTTGTTGTTGTTGTTGTTGTTGTTTAGACTACATGTCCTGCACAAGGTGCTACTGGTGATTGAGTGATGCTGGGTCTTGTATTCAAGTGGCTTCATTTGTGTGAATTTTCACTATTTGATACTCCCTAGGGTTAGTTCTCTGGTAGTCTAGAGTCTTGGAGTCAGTGCTCCCTCCCCAAAGGCTCAAGGCTTGATATATGGTCAGGAACAAAGATTCCACAAGTGGTTTGTTATAGCATTAAGTGAGATTAAAACAAATATCCAAAAAAAGAGAAACCAAATATGAATCCCAGGCAAATGACAGTTACAAAATCAGGCAAATAATAATTAAAATAATGGAATATACACATATACATATATACCCATGAACAAAGTCAAAACAATTCAACAAAAATAAAGTACAGTAGATTGACCCAGTGAACAAAGGAAATAAAAAAAAATTATATTTACCAGTTAAGAACAAAACTAACTAAAGCACAAACTGGAAATCAAAACTAAAGCAAGGTTTCAAATTGGGAATAAAGCAATGAAAATAAAACTAACAAATATGTTGAGAGCAAAGGAAAGAAAGAAAGAATAGATATACAAAGTTAAACAGAGGTAGATGAAGAAGATTTATATTCATTAAAGATTAACTGCAAGGTGAAAAGAAGAGTGAGAAAGGCAAACAACGGAATAAATGTATGAAAAATATAATAGTTTTAAAAATTAAAAGTTAAAATTACAAAAACTAGAAAAGAAAAAAAATGGAAGAAAGAAAAAAGGGGAAAAAATGGAAAATTCAGAACTGCAAAAGCCCAACATAAAGGCAGATGTTTATAACAACAATAAAAAATTGTGAATGAATATACATATACATATGCACCCATAGCAAAATCAAAACAGTCCAGCAAAAATAAAGTACAATAGATTGACCTGACGAACAAAGGAAACCAAAAATTATATCTACTGGAACAAAACTAACTAAAGTACAAACTGGAAGACAAAACTAAAGCAAGGTGCCAATTGGGGAATAAAGCAATGAAAATAAAACTAACAAATATGTTGGGAGGAAAGGAGGGAAATAAAAACTATATATGCCAAGTTAAATAGAGGTAGATAAAGAAGATTTATATACATTAATGATTGACTGCAAGGGGAAAAGAACAGTAGGAAAATCAAACAAAGAAATAAATGTAGAAAAATAATAATAGGTTTAAAAAAATTAAAATTATAAAAAGGGAAAAGAGAGGGGGAAAAAAAAAGAAAGGAAAACTCCATAGAGCTGCAAAAGACCAACGTAGAGGAAGAGGTTTATAGCAACAATAAAAATGTGACTGAGAAAAAAACAAAAAAAGATCTCAAAAACTTAATTGGATTTCATAGTGCCAATAAAATCCACAACTACAATGGCGGGGGGGTGGGGAAAGAAAGAAATTCCAAAAGAATCTTCAGAACAAGTCAAAACATAAGAATAATAAGTGTTTTACTTGAGCCACTGCTGTCAGTGTCCTTTTCCTCACTGTGAGTCACAGTCCACCTTACCTTCCTAGGATGTCCTCCAACACTGTGCTGATCTCTGGCCCTGCTATGGGGGCAGCTCAGACTCTAATCTAGTCCTACTCCTGTGTGTTATTGCCTCCAGTGTCCACAACTATCAGAACTAATGTGTTTTTTTGTGTGTGTGGGGGAGGTCTCAATGACTTTTTATATATTCCATAGACACAAAGTCTGTCTAGTTCATCGTGTGGATTTAATCTACAGCTGGTACAGCTGGTGGGAAGGTTTGGGGGTCTTCTTCCTTAGCCACACTGCCCCTGGGTTTCAATTATGGTTTTCTTTCCACCTCAACATGTGGGTCATCCACTGGAATTTGCTCCTGATGCTGCCCTGAAGGACTTGGATTTGCCCCTGTGAGGGCCAGGTGTGGAGGTGGTGCAGTTGCTTGGATCACAGGGGTTCTGTCAGCACCAGGTACTCAGGGGAGTTGGCAGCTAGGACTGCAGAAAATATAGTGCTCTAGAAGGGGATGGCAACCAGTATTGGCCAATACGCTCCAGTATTCTTGCCTGGATAACACCCCTCCCTGATAGAGAAGCCTGGCAGGCCAGTCTACAGAGTCGCAAAGAGTTGGACAAGACCGAAGACACCCTTTGCGCATAGATGCAAGACTTTTTTGCCTGTGTCAGCTCTGCCCCAGTGAGAGTTGAGCATGAAGGTGGCACAGATGCTTGGCTTGCAGGGACCCTGGCAGCACCAAGTGTAGAGGGACATAGACAACCTCAAACCACAGGAGTTATGGGCCTATCAGTGTCTCTTTTCAAGTCTCTTGTAACTGGCAATCAGAAGGCCTCTTTGACCCATCTTTCTCCATAGCTCTGCCCATTCATACGGAGAGCTCCCTTGCCTGGGGTCCTTCTCTATTGTTCCATGCATCAGGCACATAGAGGGACCACGCTGGCTAGGGTCCTACTCTGTAGATCTGTGCGTCAGGCACTTAAAGGGGCACCCTTTGTGGGGTCCTACTCTGTAGTTCAGTGTGTCAGGCGTTTGATGGGCCAGCCTCTCTATTATGCAGCTGCCAATCATGTCATGTGGGGAGAGAGAGGCTATGGTGATGGCTACACCCCCTATGCATGACTCAGCAGTATAGCCTTGCTTCCATGGCTGCCTGGCTTTCCTCCACAGGCATTTCCCACCATGATCTCCTCCCTCACATCCCCTCAATCCACCTCTCCACAGTCAATAGCAGCTCTCACCCCTGGATTACTCCACAGTCCCATTATGCTAAGTGAAATAAGCCAAGAAAGAAAAAAAAATACCATTGTGTGAGTCCACTTGCATGAGATATCTAAAATACACAAGCTCATAGAAACAGAATAAATTTAGACTAGATGTTGCTAGAGACAACAGGGAAGAGGAAATAGAGTTATTGTTTAATGGTACAAAGTTCTATTTGGAGTAATGAAAAAGCTCTGAAAATAGATAGCATTGATGTCTATACAATATTGTGAACGTAGTTAATGCCACTTAATTTTGTACTTAAATGGTTAAGTAATATACATATATATTAATATTTACATACAAACTTAAAAGTCCTTATATAGAGGGAGATATATATTTACAAAAGTTAAAAAATGTGCACTGTATCCAATTATTTAGTTTTAAGAATTAAAAAATTAGAGGCTGATTCCAAAATTAAATATGTGTTAACAAACTTTCTACACATTGGAATTCTGATTAGTGAACACTTTTTCATTTGACTTTATATATCTAATTCAAAAAATATTGTACTGTCAATACTTGTGGTTAATCTAGTATATTAAATCACTTTTAAGATATAGAACATGTGCCAAAGAAATTCTTCTCTAATAAAAATTATAAATTTTGATCAATAATATAGTTGTATTTAAAATAAATGCAACTTGTATAACATGATTTTTACAAAATCAAAATAACAAAATTAAAAATATAAAGATGGAAAAAAATTAATGACCTGGAATCAAAAATTAAGTGAGAATTTTTGTTGCACTAAGTTTTGGAGACAGGTGAATAGCAATAAACACATTAGCAATAATTAGAAAAAATGATAATCTGGGTATCTGGGGCTAAGTATATTTTCAAACATTTTCCGTATGTATGTACATCTATTGTCTTCTACAATTAGAAATAATTGTTCAAAATAGTATTCCTGAGGGCCTGTAAATCATCAATTACAAAGAAAGATTGAACTATAATTTATTAGAATTCTACTCATTAATGTTGGAAAGGAGACATACATTCTGGAAAGATTTTCAACATATATTAAGATAAAATAAATTTTCTGTTAACTCTATTAGCTAAAAATTCAACAGACTTCAAAGACATCTTTAACCTCTTCTTTCAAAGCTCTCACTCAGTCAACTAGTCCTGTTAATTCTCCTTTCAGAGTTTCTTCTACTGATCCCTTGCTTTCCATTTCTGCTTTCATTGCTCTTATTTCAGGTCCTCATTATCTTTTCTCTAAGATATCACAATAGCTCCATTTCCTCTCCTTATAATTGATCTTTCTCATTGGAATCAGAGTTATCTTCATAAATAAACCATCTGAAGATGTTGTTTTGATGCTTAAAATGAGAAACAGTTATTCAACTGCCTGGCATAGTATGAAAACTCTATCATTTTGGAGCATTTATATATCTGTTATGGACTGAATGTCTGTGTACCTCCAAATTTATACATTAAAGTGTAATGGTATTTGAAAATGAAACTTTCTGGAGGTAGTTTGCTTTGTTGTTGTTTAGCCCCTAAGTTATTTCCAACTAAGTCGTGTGCAACCCATGAGCCCGCCAGACTCCTCTGGGCATAGGAATTCCCAGGCAAGAGTATTGGAGTAGATTGCCATTTCCTTCTCCAGGAGATCTTCCTGACTCTGCATCTCCTGCCCATGGCTCCTGCATTGAAGGCAGATTCTTTACCTCTGAGTCACCAGGGAAGCAGGGTTTAGTACTCTTATAACAAGAAACCCAGAAAAAATTGCTCTCTCTCTCTCTGCTCTACTACATGTGAGGACACAGGAGAAGTAGGCATCTACAAGCCAGGAATAGTGCCCTTACTGGGAATTGTATTGGCCAGCATCTTTATCTTGGAGTTTCCAGCTTTCAGGACTGTGAGAAAATATATTTCGTCATTTAAATCATCCCAACTGTATTATTTTGTTATAGCAACCTCATCTGACTAACACAGACTTCAATACAAAAGATAAGCTACTGCTGTAATAAATACCTAAAATGTGGGAGAACTAGGTAATGGTAAAGGCTGGAAGTTTTGAGATATATGTTAAAAATATGGATATTAAGGACAACTTCGGTTAGGTTTGCAGATGGAGAACATGTTTTTGAAAACTAGAGGAAAACATCTTTTTGAAAACATCTTTGTTATAAGGTGACAAATGATTTGACTGAACACTATCCTAACATTTTGTGAAAAGCAGAAATTTTGACAGATGAAATTGTATACTTAACTGATATATCAAAAAATGTTGAAAGAGTAGATTTTTTTCCTTCTGATTATTTATATTAAAATGTAGAAGAACTGAGGTGAACTGAAGAAAGAATTGCTAAGAAAAGAAGAACAATAATTTGAAGAATCAGAGGGGAAAAAAATCCCAGCTTATCATTATTGAAAACATGAGAAAGCTTGTTCTGAAAAGAACACTGAGTGTGGCTGAACAACCATTTGATAAGGAGATTATGGGTGTGACTCAACCATCTCAACAGAAGCCAGGGACAAAGATGAAATTATACCAGCAAAGACACTATCAATTTGGACTAAAGGAAATGAAGAAAGCAGGACAGAATAAAAAGGTGATTCAGAGATCATCAGTATTGCCACTTCTACCACAGGCATTTGGGAAATCTGGTTCCTCTTTGTTTTCAAAAGGTGGGAACACATTTCCTGTTTCAATACATCAGAAAGATATCACCCAGTGCCCCATAGTTGGGACTTCTTTGGCATATAGCCAATTGGATGGCCCCATGTAGAAAACAGAAGGGATGGAGCCTCACCCACAGGCCCATGGGGATAACACTGCTGCTCCAATGGGCCTACAGGACAGACTATCAAACCAAAGAAGATTAATCTTGAGCCTTACGATCTAATGGGAAAGAGTAGTCAAGATGTTGGAGTAGGAAGAACCTGAACTTAGATCCTCCCACAGGTACACCAAATTACAACAATTTACAGAGGAGCTATCAATGGAAAAGAGCTGAAGACTAGAAGAAAAAATCTTCCATAACTAAAGTTGTAAAGAAAGAACCATAAGGATATTTATAGGAGGAAAGACACATGGGATAGCCAAGATCCATACCATGAGGTAGTTCAGTTTAGTTCAGTCACTTAGTTGCATTCGACTTTTCGTGAACCCATGGACTGCAGCATGCCAGGCCTCCCTATCCATCTCCAACTCCCAGAGTTTACTCAAACTCATGTCCATTGAGATGGTGATGCCATCCAACCATCTCATCCTGTGTCACCCCCTTCTCCTCCCACCTTCAATGTTTCCCAGTATCAGGGTCTTTTCAAATGAGTCAGTCCTTCACACCAGGTCACCAAAGTATTGGAGTTTCAGCGTCAGCATCAGTCCTTCCAATGAATATTCAGGACTGATTTCCTTTAGGATGGACTGATTGGATCTCCTTGAAGTCCAAGTGACTCTCAAGAGTCTTCTCCAATACCAGAGTTCAAAAGCATCAGTTCTTTGGCGCTCAACTTTCTGTAATAGTCCAACTCTCACATCCATACATGACTACTGAATAAGACAGACATTTCTTGGCCAAATATTGTCTCTGTTTTTTAATAAGCTGTTTAGGTTGGTCATAACTTTTATTCCAAGGAGCAAGCATCCTGTAATTTCATGGCTGCAATCACCATTTGCAGTGATTTTGGAGCCGCCCAAAATAAAGCCTGACACTGTTTCCACTGTTTCCCCATCTATTTGCTATGAAGTGATGGGACCAGATGCCATGATCTTAGTTTTCTGAATGTTGAGTTTTAAGTCATCCTTTTCACTCTCCTCTTTCACTTTCATCAAGAGGCTCTTAGTTCTTCTTCAATTTCTGCCATAAGGATGCTGTCTTCTGCATATCTGAGGTAATTGAAATTTCTCCCAGCAACCTTGATTCCAGCTAGTGCTTCATCCAGCCCAGTGTTTCTCATGAAGTACTCTGCATATAAGTTAAATAAGCAGGGTGACAATATACAGCTTTGACATACTCCTTTCCCAATTTGGAACCAGTCTGTTGTTCCAAGTCCAGTTCTAACTGTTGCTTCTTGATCAGCATACAGATTACTCAAGATGGAGGTCAGGTGGTCTGGTAGTCCCATCTCTTGTAGAATTTTCCACAGTTTGTTGTGATCCACACAGTCAAAAGCTTTGGCATAATCAATAAAGCAGAAGTAGATGGTTTCCTGGAACTTTCTTGCTTTTTTGATGATCAAACAGATGTTAGCAGTTTGATCTCTAATTCCTCTGTCTTTTCTAAATCCAGCTTGAACATCTGGAAGTTCACAGTTCACATACTGTTGAAGCCTGGCTTGGAGAATTTTGAGCATTACTTTGCTAGCGTGTGAGATGAGTGCAATTGTGCGGTAGTTTGAGCATTCTTTGGCATTGCCTTTCTTTGGGATTGGAATGAAAAGTGACATTTTTCAGTCCTATGGCCACTGCTGAGTTTTCCAAATTTGCTGGCATATTGATTGTGACACTTTCACAGCATCATTCTTTAACATTTGAAATAGCTCAGCTGGAATTCCATAACCTCCCCTAGCTTTGTTCATAGCAATGCTTCCTAAGGCCCACTTGACTTTGCATTCCAGGATGTCTGGAGCTAGGTGAGTGATCACACCATTGCGATTATCTGGGTCATGAAGATCTTTTTTGTATAGTTCTTCTGTGTATTCTCACCACCTCTTCTTAATATCTTCTGCTTCTGTTAGGTCCATGCCATTTTTGTCCTTGATCGAGCCCATCTTCGCATGAAATGTTCCCTTGGTTCATAGTCAACAAGAGTCCAAAATGCAGTACTTGGATGCAATCTCAAAAACGACAGAATGATCTCTGTTCATTTCCAAGGCAAACCATTCAATATCATAGTAATCCACTTGGATTATTTTTGTTCATTTATTTATCTTCTCTGGGCCTTAGTAGCAGCATGTGAGATCTAGTTCCCTGACCAGGGATCGAACCCAGGACCCCTGCATTGGGAGCATGGAGTCTTAGCCGCTGGACCGCCAGGGAAGTACCCAACAATTAGCTTTTTCCTTTCATATTTTAATGTTTATAGTTGTGGCCTTTTCTTTTTAGCTTAGAGAAGCCCCTTTAATATTTCTTGTAAAGGTGATTTGGTGGTGCTGAACTCATTTAGCTTCTGCTTTTTTGTAAAAGTTTAATTGCTCTATCAAATCTGAATGAAATCCTTGCTGGTAGAGATTTTTTGTGGTTGTATTTTTTTTATCACTTTTAATATGTTAGTCTACTCCCTTCTGACCTTTAGTTTCTGCTTAGAAGTCAGCTGATAACTTTATGGAAGTTTTCTTGTATATAACTTGTTTTTTTTCCTTGATGCTTTTAATATTCTCTCTTTATCTTTAATTTTTTTGCCATTTTAGTAAAAATATGTCTTGGTGTGGTCCTTTTTCAGTTGATCCTGTTCAGAAATTTCTGTGTTTATGGAAACTGGATGTCTGGTTTCTTTTCCACGTTGGTGAAATTTTCAGCTATTATGTCCATATATGTTCTGTGCCCCTTTCTCTCTTCTCCATCTGGACTCCTGAATTGAAAACGTTAGTATGCTTGATATTATCCCAGAGGTCTCTTAAAAGATCATCTTTTTTTATCAATGCTTTTTCTGTTCAGCTTGGATGATTTCCACTGCTCTGTCTTCCAGTTTGCTGACCCATTCCTCTGTGTCATCAAATCTATTGTTGATTCCTACTAATGTTATTTTTTATTTCAGTTATTTAGTTATTCAGTGTCATTTGATCCTTCATAGTTTCTCTTTGTTTTGTATTTATAACTTCTTGTTCTGTTCAGGTATTCTTTTTCTTTTATTTACTTACAGTAGATCCTTGTTGGTTATCTGTTTTAAATATAGCAGTGTGTACATATCAATCCCAAATTCCCAGTCTGTCTTTCTCCCCAACCCCAGTAACCATAAGTTCATTCTTTAAGTCTGTCTGTTTTGTTTTGTGAAAAAGTTCATTTGCATCATATTTTTTAGATTTCACATATAAGTAATATGATATAATATTGTCTTTGGCTTACTTCACTTAGTATGGTAATTCTTCAGCTGTTTGGTAACCATTTGATACATTACTATGTCCCGACGAGTAATGCTGAAGAAGCTGAAATTCTATGAAGACCTACAAGACCTTCTAGAACTAACACCCAAAAGAGATATCCTTTTCATTATAGGAGACTGGAATGTAAAAGTAGGAAGTCAAGTAATACCTGGAGTAACAGGCAAATTTGGCCTTGGAGTACAGAATGAAGCATTGAAAAGGCTAATAGAGTTTTGCCAGGAGAATGTACTGGTCATAGCAAACACCCTCTTCCAACAACACAAGAGAAGACTCTACATATGGACATCACCAGATGGTCAATACTGAAGACAGGTTGATTATATTCTTTGCAGAAGCTCTATACAGTCAGCAAAAACAAGACCAGGAACTGACTGTGGCTCAGATCATGAACTTCTTGTTGCCAAATTCAGACTTAAATTGAAAAAGTATGGAAAACCACTAGACAATTCAGATATGAGCTAAATCAAATCCCTTACGGTTATACAGTGGAATTGACCAATAGATTCAAGGGATTAGATCTGACAGACAGAGTGCTTGAAGAACTATGGATGGAGGTTCGTGACTTTGTACAGGAGACAGAGATCAAGACCATCCCCAAGAAAAAAAAGCAAAAAGGCAAAACAGTTGTCTGAGGAGGCCTTACAAATAGCTTTGAAAAGAAGAGCAGCAAAACGCAAAGGCTAAAAGGAAAGATATATCATGAGGTAGGTGGACCTACAAACACAAGTATGATTACAATTGCACAGATTCTTCCCAAGGTGTAAGTGGTATAAGCCCCACATCAACTCCCCCCCCCCATGTTTGGAGTCCTACACTCAAACCAGAAAGTTTGATTTTGAAGGCCAGTGGGGTTTGTGAGACAGCCAGAAGTTTGTGGGAAATAGACTCTGCTCTAACACAGAAAATACAAAATTTTGTGTGCTCTGAGACACAGAAGAAGTAATTTGAAAGGAGCCTAGGTCAGATCCACTTGCTGATCTCGAAGAACCTCTTGGAGAGTTAGGAAGTAACTGGCACCCACTCTGGTGACATAGATGCTGGCAGCAGCTGTTTTTTACGCTCACTCCACCACCAGGACACTGTTGCTTCCAAGCCCCATTTTGGAATTCTCTCTTGAGCTCATTAGTTCTGGGACTCAGCCCCACCCACCAGATAGTCAGCACTAGTCACCAGTCCTAGGATGTAACAGGAGAAGCAGCTACCTGGGGAGGGACACAGCCTCCACCCACCATGCAGTGTGGATGCCATAGGACCAATTGAGCCTCCAGTCATGCTGGGACCTGGCTCTACACACTTTAAGACATTATCCAACACCAGGGAGCTAATACCGGAACTGGAATTCCCTGGGTACTGACCCCATCTACATATGGACTGAAAACATCTCTGGTACCTTCAAGGCCTAATGGTCAGAGAACATGGACCTGGATTCTCACACCAATGGGCCAGCACTAGCTCTAGGACTGAATCTCACCCAGTAGGCAGCCACCAGGCCCAGAATACCCTGGGCCCTAGTCCTGCCTATCAGCAGGCAGACATTGGCAACACGACCATTGCAGCACTGCAGAAAACTTTGTCAGTATGTGGTAAACTTACCAGTGGACCTGCACCAGCTTGGATTCCCTGAGCACCAGCCCTGCCCACCAGCAGCCTGACACAAGCTCCTAGACAGCTGAGCCCAGCAGTCAGAGACCCTAAGACATAGCTCTGCCCGGAGCCTGACCTCACCACTAGTAGAAGGATATCAACCCTTAGATACCCTAACCTCCAGTCCCACCTACCAGAAATCATGGGGACCACTGTGACCCAGCAGCAAGCTATTTCATGAAATAGCATTACCAACTAGCACAGTAACACCAGCATTATGATTCTGTCCCTGAGGCCATAGACTCACACACCAGTGGTACATCACTAGCCCAAGGACAATAGACATCACTAGCCAGAGTTCCATAGAAAACTGCCTAGTGATGTAACTCCGTCCACCAGTAGACAAGTGGCTTCTCACAAGGTAGGATCTGGCAACCAACTGGACTATGGGACAGACACACATATTACCATGCCTGGGGAAATTAGTCTCCTGAAACAGAAGGACACATGTTAAATAATATTTTTAAAAAATACACATACAGCCACACAGAGCACACCTAGAGCTTATAGCTCTGGTGAACAGAGTAGAGTGCACTGCTGGGTCATATCGGCATTTCCTTATATGAAATCCCTCTTCAATGATGAGAAAACATACACAATACATAGAAACATAGAGAATCAAGCAAAATATGGTGGCAGAGGAATGTGTTTCAAACAAAGGAACAAGATATTATCCCAGAAGTTGAGCTAAGCTATGTGGTGATAAATAGTCTACATGATGAAGAGTTCAAGGTAATGATCATAAAGATGCTCAAAGAACTTGTGAGAAGAATGAATTAACAGAGTAAGAAGTTATAAGTTTTAAACCAAGAGTTAGAAAATATGAAGGACCAAACAGCTGAAGGATTACCATACTAAGTGAAGTAAGCCAAAGACAATATTATATCATATTACTTATATGTGAAATCTAAAAAATATGATGCAAATGAACTTATTCACAAAACAAAACAGACAGACTTAAAGAATGAACTTATGGTTACTGGGGTTGGGGAGAAAGACAGACTGGGAATTTGGGATTGATATGTACACACTGCTATATTTAAAACAGATAACCAACAAGGATCTACTGTAAGTAAATAAAAGAAAAGAATACCTGAACAGAACAAGAAGTTATAAATACAAAACAAAGAGAAACTATGAAGGATCAAATGACACTGAATAACTAAATAACTGAAATAAAAAATACATTAGTAGGAATCAACAATAGATTTGATGACACAGAGGAATGGGTCAGCAAACTGGAAGACAGAGCAGTGGAAATCATCCAAGCTGAACAGAAAAAGCATTGATAAAAAAGATGATCTTTTAAGAGACCTCTGGGATAATATCAAGCATACTAACGTTTTCAATTCAGGAGTCCAGATGGAGAAGAGAGAAAGGGGCACAGAACATATATGGACATAATAGCTGAAAATTTCACCAACGTGGAAAAGAAACCAGACATCCAGTTTCCATAAACACAGAAATTTCTGAACAGGATCAACTGAAAAAGGACCACACCAAGACATATTTTTACTAAAATGGCAAAAAAATTAAAGATAAAGAGAGAATATTAAAAGCATCAAGGGAAAAAAACAAGTTATATACAAGAAAACTTCCATAAAGTTATCAGCTGACTTCTAAGCAGAAACTAAAGGTCAGAAGGGAGTAGACTAACGTATATTAAAAGTGATAAAAAAAAAATACAACCACAAAAAAATCTCTACCAGCAAGGAATTTCATTCAGATTTGATAGAGCAATTAAACTTTTACAAAAAAGCAGAAGCTAAATGAGTTCAGCACCACCAAATCACCTTTACAAGAAATATTAAAGGGGCTTCTCTAAGCTAAAAAGAAAAGGCCACAACTATAAACATTAAAATATGAAAGGAAAAAGCTAATTGTTGGGGTACTTCCCTGGCGGTCCAGCGGCTAAGACTCCATGCTCCCAATGCAGGGGTCCTGGGTTCGATCCCTGGTCAGGGAACTAGATCTCACATGCTGCTACTAAGGCCCAGAGAAGATAAATAAATAAACAAAAATAAACACTATTTTTTAAAGTTAATAGTTAAAGTAAATAAAAGGTATATATTATAAATCAATCACATGCAAAGCTAGTAAGAAGGTTAAAAGAAAAAAAAAGTAGTAAAATCAAAATCATCTATGTGTGTGTCCTCAGTCTCTTCAGTTGTGTCCAATTCTCTTCAGTTGTGTCCAATTCAGTTGTGTCCAGACACTATGGACTGTAGTCTCTGTCCATGTGACTCTCCAGGCGAGAATCCTTGATGTGTTATCATGACCTCGTTCAGGAAATTTTCCAGACCCAAGGATCAAACCTGCATCTCCTGAAGCTCCTGTATTGCCGGCAGATTCTTTGGTGCTGAACCACTGGGGAAGCCCAAAATTATCTATATCCACAATAAATAGTTAAAGGACATTGCAAACAGAAAGATCTAAAATATGACAATGAAAAGAATAAACAGGTAGGGAGAACCAACCTTCAGGACTGTTAAAATATATACTAATTTAAGAGATCAGCAACTTAAAATAATCACAAATATAGACTGCTATATACAAACCACATGACAGCCAAAAAGTAAAAATATGTAATAGATACATGCATAAAAAGGCCTTCCCTGGTAGTTCAGCTGGTAAAGAATCTGCCTGCAATGCAGGAGACTATGGTTCCATCCCTGGGTCAGGAAGATCCCCTGGTGAATGGATAGGCTACCCACTCCAGTATTCTTGGGCTTCCCTGGTAGCTCAGATGATAAAGAATCCACCCGCAATGTGGGAGACTAGGGTGCAATCCCTGGGTTGGAAAGATCCCCTAGGGAAGGGAATAGCTACCCACTCCAGTGTTCTTTCCTGGAGAATTCCACGGATGGAGGAGGCTGGCAGGCTACAGACCATGGGGTCTCAAACTACATGGGGTCACAAACCACACTGTAGCCAAAAACTAAAAACATGTAGTAGATGGTGGTGGTGGTGGTTTAGTCACTAAGTCGTGTCCAACTCTTGTGACTCCATGGACTGCAACTAGCCAGGCTCCTCTGCCCATGGGATCCTCCAGGCAAGAATACTAGAGTGGGCTGCCACTTCCTTCACCATATAATAGATACTTACATAAAAAAGACAAAGGAATACAAACATGGCATTAAAAATACTGATCAAATAACAGAAGAGATGAAAGGAAGTTAAAAGGACAAAAAAACCCACAAAACTACAAAATCACCCCCATATAGTTAACAAAATGGCAGTAAGTTCAGGCCTATCAATAATTATGTAAATGTTAATGGACTAAGTGATCCAATCAAAAGACATAGAGTAGCTGAATGTATACAAAAACAAGACTCATATATATATATATATATATATATATATATATATATATATGAATGATCATTCAGGTCTAAATACAGACTAAAAGTGAAGGGACAGAAAAACGTACTCCGTTCAAATGGAAACACAGAGAAAGTTGGGTTAGAAATACCTAAATCAGAAAAATTATACTCAAATAAGGACTGTAGCAAAAGACAAAGAATGATATTACACAATGATGGAGAGATTAATCCGACAAGGAGATATAACAACTATAAATATGCATGCATGCATCATAGCTCTACCTAAATTCATAAGGCAAATATTAACAGCTATAAAGGGAGAAAGTGAAAGTAACACAATAATAGCAGGGGGCATTAACAACCAACTTACATCAATGGATAGATTGTCCAGAGAGAAAAATCAATGAGGAAACATCAGTCTTAAATGACACATTAGGTCAGATGGAATTAACATATATATATATATATATGTATATATATATGATATAATATTAATTATATATATTATATACATAAAACATCACATCCAAAAGCAGAAGAGAAAAAACAATCTTTTCAAGTGCACATAGAATGTTCTTCAGGATAGATAACATGCTAGGACACAAAACAAGCCTCAGTAAATTTAAGAAGTTTTAAATTGTACCAAGCATCTTTTCCAACCACAATATCATGAGGCTAGAAAATAACAAGTAGAAAACTGCAAAAAACACAAACATGGAGGTTAAAAAATATGATACTAAAAACCCAATGGGTCATAAATAAATAAAAACACCTGGAGACTAATGAAAACAAAACCAAAATGTTCTAAAATTCTAGGGGACCCATCAAAAGTAGTTCTAGGAAGGAAATTTATATTAATAGCAATAGAGGCTTACCTCAATAAAGAGATAAGGAAGCAAGAACAATCTCAAATAAATGACCTAATCTTATGCCTACAGTAACTAGAAAAAATAAGCAAAACCCAAAGTTATTAAAAAGAAAGAAATTATAAAGATCAGAGCAGAAGTAAATGGAATAGAGATTAATGAATAATAGAAAAGGTCAATGAAACTGGGCCTGGTTATTTGCCAGTCTCAGTAAGAAAAAAGAGTGAACATCCAAATGAATAAGATAAGAAATGAAAAAGAAAAAGTTCAACCTACACTACAGAAATCATAAGAAGTTATTAGGAACAGTTTTGTGCCAATAAAATGGACAACATAAATTATATAGAAAATTTCCTAGAAAGGTAGAATCTCCCAAGGCTAAATTAGGAAGTAGGAAATATGAGCAGACTAATTACTAGTAGGGCTTCCCTGGTTGCTCAGATGATAAAGGATCTCTCTGTAATGTGGGAGACCTGGGTCCAGTCCCTGGGTTGGGAAGATCTCCTGGAGAAGGGAATGGCTACCCACTAGTATTCTTGCCTGGAAAACATCATGGACAGAGGAACCTGGAAGGTTACAGTCTATGGGGTCACATAGAGTTGGACACGACTGAGTGACTAACACTTTCACTTTCAATTACTAGTAATAAATTGAACCAGTCATTAAAAAAAAAAAAAAAACCTCCAAACAAATTAAATCCAGGACCAGATGGCTTCACAGCTGAATTCTACCAACTATTTAGAAAAGAGTTAACACCTATTCATCTCAAACTATTCCAGAAAAATTACAGAGGAAGGAACACTTCTGAATTCATGCTATGAGGCCACCTTCACCCTGAACCCAAAATCAAAGATTCTACTAAAAAAGAAAATTACAGGCAAATGTCACTGATAAACATTTATGCAAAAATCCTCAATAAAATATTAGCAAACCAAATTCAACACTACATTTTAAGGATCATACACTCTGATCATGTTGGATTAATCCCAGAGATCAATTGCTTTTTTTTTTTTTTTTTTACAGAACTAGAACAAATAAGTCTAAAATTTATATGGAAACACAGAAGGCCTCAAACAGTCAAAACGATCTTGAAGAAGATTGGAGGTATCAATTTCAAACTGTGCTTCAAACTTGCAATAATAAAAGACATGTGCCAGCACAAAAACAGACACATAGATCAATAGAACCAAATGCAGACCCCCAGAATTGAGCCTACACTTAAAACGGTAATTGATTTATAACAAAGGAGGCAAGAATACATAGAGGGGTAAAGACAACCTCTTCAATAAATGATGGAACAACTGGATAGCTACATTCAATGAATCAGACTCACAGATTCAAAGAACAAACAGATAGCTGTCATAGGGGAAAAAATTTAGGGGGAGGACAGAAGTAAATGAGGGAGATTGATGCAAATACTTTAAGTTAGAAAATAAGTGAGTCATGGGTATGAAGTGTACAGTGTAGTGAAAATATATCTTTGTAAGTAAATATATGGTAGCTAGAACTATCATGCTGATCATTTTTGAAATAAATTAAAGTATTGAATCTTTATGGTCTGTATTCAGAAATAACAGTGTGGTTGCAGTTCCAAGATGGCTGAAGAATAGGATAGGGAGACCACTTTCTCCTCCACAAATTCATCAAAAGATCATTTGAATGCTCATCAGCTTCCACAAAACAACTTCTGAACACTGGAGGAGGACACCAGGCACCCAGAAAGGTAGTCCGTTCTCTTTGAAAGGGTAGGAAAAAATATAAAAGACAAAAAGAGAGACAAAAGAGTTAGGGACAGAGACCCATTCTGGGGAGGGAGTTGTGAAGGATGAGAAGTTTGCAAACAGCAAGAAACCCTCCCACCAGCAGGTCTGTGGGGAGTTTTGGAATCTCAGAGGGCAACATAACCGGGAGGAAAAAACAAACAAACAAACAAACAAAAAACAAAGAATATGCACATAACTGCAACTCCCAACGAAGAAGTAGCCCAGATGATCCTGTCTGCCACCAGCTAGGGGGGCTGGACAGGGAGGCACGGGTTGCATGCTTAGCATAAGGACTGCATCTGAATGCCGAGTACAATGGACGATCTGAGGGAGCTAATGTGAGATACCAACCCAAACTGTGGGATAGCCAGAGAGAGAAAAAAAGAAAAAAAAAAGAGAGAGAGAGAGAACTTACTTTAAAAAGACTCTAACCTAACACACAGCCTGGCCCACTCACAGAACAAAGGATTGAGCGAACACTAAAGGAGAGCTAGCCAGCCGCATACAGCCCCCTCCCCCACTGCTGGAAGCTGAGAGGCAGACGTGCAACAGCCAGAGCCAGAATGCAAGGGGCGATCTCAGCCCCAGAGATCGGCATCCTCCACCCAACTGTGAGCAAGCTCCCAGTTGCTAACCAAGTCTTCCTGGGACCCTGAATGGTTGACACCTGCCAGGAGGGTCACAGCCTGAGATCAGCTCCCCAGAAGAGACACATGGCACATCAGAGATGATGCTATTGAGGCACACCTGGGAAGCCAAGTGGCCAGGAGTGGGGAGGTGATTAAGACATATGGCCCACCTGGGACAGTGCACTAACCAAGCACCTGGTCAGCTGAGCTGCTCGGACCTGGGAAGAGCACAAAACACACGCCCAACAGAGTCTGTGCCCTTGCAGAGTACCCAAGAACCTGAACTTGAGCAGCTCAGACCTAGGAAGTGAACAAAATACAGGGCCCACTTTGGACAGTACCCCTGCAGAGCAACCTGGAGCCTGAGCAGTGTAGACTGGGAAAGCACACAGGCTGTGAGCGGGGGCAAACCCAGTGTGGCAAAGACACTGTGAGCACTCCCCACACACACCAGTGATATTTGTTTGCAGTGCTCCTCCCTCCCCACAGCGCAGTTGAACAAGTGAGCTTAAATAAGTGACCCCCTTCGCCCCTTGTGTCAGGGCAGAAGTTAGACACTGAAGAGACTTGCAAACAGAGGAAGACAAAATAAACAAAGAAGAGGGATTACTCTGCAAGTGACAGGTGCAACAGATTACAACCCTGTAGTTAACATTGACTAAGCATTGGAAGGGGCCTATAGACCTTAAGAAGAAGTACAACCTGGAACAAGGAACTATCTGAAACTGAACTGACCCCACACAGCTAACAAGAGCTCCAGAGAAATTTCTAGATATAATTTTACTATTATCATTTTTAATTTTTTTATTTTAAAGTTCTTTATTACTCCTTTAATTTTCGTTTTTATAACATACTATTACCTTAGGAAGAAAGATTCTATTTTTAAAGTAAATTTCATATATATATATATTTTTATAATTTTGTGATTGATTTTGTTTTATATTTTTAATATTGTATCTTTGAGAGTCTAACCTCTACTCTAGATTTTTAATCTTTGGTTTTTGGTAGTTGTTACCAATTATGTACCTTTAAGAATCTAATCTTCAGTATTCAGTTTCACTTGGGGATGTGATTACTGACTTGATTGATCTCTCCTTTGTTGATACTCCCTTTTCTCCTCCAGGTCACCTCTATCTCCTCCCTCCCACTTCTCTTCTCTACTTAATTCTGTGGATCTTTCTGGGTGTTCTGGGCTGTGGAGAACACTTAGGGAACTGATTACTGGATAGATTGGTCTCTCCCCTTTTGACTCCCCCCCTTCTCCTCCTGGTCAATTCTGTCTCCCTCCTCCCTCTTCTCTTCTCCATGTAACTCTGTGAATGTCTATGAGTGTCCCTCACCTTGGAGAATAAGACTGAAAGTCAGAGGCAGGAGGCTTAATCAAAAATGAGAAAACCAGAAAACTCCTGATTCCAGGGAACATTTAATCAAGAGCTCATCCAAAACCCTCCATATCTAGAGTGAAACCAACCTCCACCCAAGAGCCAACAAATTCCAGAGCAAGACATACCATGCTAATTCTCCAGCAACGGAGGAATACAGCACTGAGAATTAAAATACAGGCTGTCCAAAGTCATGCCAAACCAATAGACACCCCAAAACTCACGACCTGACACTTCATTGCACTCCAGAGAGAAAAAATCCAGCTCCACCCACCAGAACACAGTCACAAGCTTCCCTAACCAGGAAACCATGACAAGCCACTAGTCCAACCCCACCAACATGGAGAAACTTCCACAATAAAGAGGAACCACGAACTTCCAGCCTACAGAAAAGCCACCACAAGCACAGCAACCTAAAGAAAAAAAAAATGAAAAAGCAGAGAAATGTTCAACAAGTAAAGGGACATGACAAATGCCCACCAAATCAAACAAAATAGGAGATAGGGAGTCTACCTGAAAAAGAATTCAGAATGATAGTAAAGATGATCCAAAATCTTGAAAATAAAATAGAGTTACAGATAAATAAACTAGAGACAAGGATTGAGAAGATGCAAAAAATGTTTAACATGGACCTAGAAGAAATAAAAAAAGAGTCAATCAAAAATGAATAATGCAGTAATTGAGATCAAAAGCACTCTAGAGGGAACCTATAGTAGAATAACAGAGGCAGAAGATAGGACAAGTGAGGTGGAAGATAGAATGGTGGAAATAAATGAAGTAGAGAAGAAAAAAGAATTAAAAAAAAAATAAAGACAACCCAGAGACCTCTGGGATGATGTTAAAAGTCCCAACGTTCGAATCATAGGAGTCCCAGAAGAAGAAGGAAAAAAGAAAGGACATGAGAAATCACTTGAGATAATAGCTGAAAATTTCCCTAAAATGGGGAAGGCAATAGCCACTGAAGTCCAAGAAAGCCAGAGAGTCCCAAACAGGATAAACCAAGGCAAACACCCCAAGACACATATTAATCAAATTAATGAAGATCAAACACAAAGAACAAATATTAAAAGCAGCAAGGTAAAAGCAACAAATAAAACACAAGGGGATCCCCATTAGGATAACAGCTGATCTTTCAATAGAAACTCTTCAAGCCAAAAGCGAATGGCAGGACATATGTAAAGTGATGAAAGAGAAAAACCTACAACCCATGTTACTGTGCCCAACAAGGATCTCATTCAAATATGAAGGAGAAATCAAAAGCTTTACAGACAAGCAAAAGCTGAGAGAATTCAGCTCCACCAAACCAGGTCTTCAACAAATGCTAAAGGATTTTCTCTACACAGGAAACACAGAAAAGGTGTATAAACTCGAACCCAAAACAACAAAGAAAATGGCAATGGGACAATTCTTATCAATAATTACCTTATATGTAAATGGGTTGAATGTCCCAACCAAAAGACAAAGACTGGCAGAATGGACACAAAAACAAAAAGTTATATGCTGTCTACAAGAGTCCTACCTCAAAACAAGGGACACATACAGACTGAAAGTGAAGGGCTGGAAAAATATATTTCATGCAAATGGGGACCAAAAGAAAGCAGTAGTAGCAATCCTCATATCAGATAAAATAGACTTTGAAATAAAGGCCATGGAAAGAGACAAAGAAGGACACTACATAATGAACAAAGGATGAATTCAAGAGGAATATATAACAATTATAAATATATATGCACCCAACAGAGGAGCACCACAACATGTAAGGCAAATGTTAACAAGTATGAAAAGGGAAATTAACAGTAACACAATAATAGTGGGAAAATTTAATACCCCACTCACACCTATGGTTAGATCAACCAAACAGAATATTAGCAAGTAAACACAAACTTTAAATGATGCAATGGACCAGTTAGACTTAGTTGCTATCTTTAGGACATTTCACCCCAAAGCAATGAATTTCACCTTCTCAAGTGCACACAGAACATTCACCAGGATAGATCACATAAAATTTTTGGCCATAGATCTAGCCTTAGTAAATTAAAAAAAAAAATGAAATCATTTCAAGCATCTTTGATCACAATGTGATAAGATTAGATGTAAACTACAGGACAAAAACTATTAAAAATAAAAACATACGGAGGCTAAACAACATGCTTCTGAATAATCAACAAATTATGGAGGAAATAAATATGCATAGAAACAAATGAAAATGAAAACATGACAACCCAAAATCTATGGGATGCAGTAAAAGCAGTGCTAAGGGGAAGGTTCATAGAATAAGAGCTTACTTTAAGAAACACAAGGGGAAAAAAAAAAAAAAACTTTACACCTAAAGCAACTAGAAAAAGAAGAAATGAAGAACACCAGGGTTAGTAGAAGGAAAGAAATCATGAAAATTAGGGCAGAAATAAATGAAAAAGAAACAAAAGGGACTATAGTAAAAATCAAGAAAACTAAAAGCTGGTTCTTTGAGAAGGTAAATAAAATAGACAAACCATTAGCCAGACTCATCAAGAAAAAAAAGGAGAAGAATCAAATTCACAAAATTAGAAATGATAATGGAGAAATCATAACAGACAATGTAGAAATAAAATGGATCATAAAAGAGTACTCTCAGCAACTCTATAACAATAAAATGGACAACTTGAACGAGATGGACAAATTCTTAGGAAAGTATAACCTTTCGAAACTGAACCAGGAAGAAAGAGAAAATCTTAACAGACACATCACAAGCACAGAAATCAAAACTGTAACAAAAAAAATTTTCCAAAAGCCCAGGACCAGATGGTTTGACAGGTGAATTCTACCAAAAAGTAGGGAAGAAATATCATCTATCCTACTCAAATTCTTCTGGAAAATTGGAGAGGAAGTAAATTGCCAAATTCATTCCATGAGGCCACCATCATTCTAATACCAAAACCAGATAAAGATGCCACAAAAAAGAAAACTCAGGCCAATATTACTGATGAATATAGATGCAAAAGTCCTCACCAAAATTCTAGCAAACAGAATCCAACAATATATTAAAAACATCATACATCATGACCAAGTGGGCTTTATCCTAGGGTTGCAAGTGTTCTTCAATATTCACAAATCAATCAATGTGATACACCATGTTAATAAATTGAAAGATAAAAACCATATGATTATCTCAATAGATGCAGAGAAAGCCTTTGAAAAAATTCAACATCCATTTATGATAAAAACCTTCCAGAAAGCAGAAATAGAAGGAACATACCTCAACATAATAAAAGCCATATATGATAAACTTGCAGCAAAGATTATGCTCAATGGTGAAACATTGAAAGTATTTCTCCTAAAGTCAGGAACAAGACAAGGGTGCCCACTCTCACCACTACTGTTCAACAGAGTTATGGAAGTTTTAGCCACAGAAATCAGAGAAGAAAAAGAAATAAAATAAATCCAGATTGGAAAAGAAGTGAACTCTCACTGTTTGCAGATGACATGATCTTCTACATAGAAAACCCTAAAGACACCAGCAGAAAATTACTAGGGTTAAACATTGAATATAGTAAAGTTGCAGGATATAAAATTAACACAAATAAATCCCTTGCATTCTTATACACTAACAATGAGAAAACAGAAAGAGAAATTAAGGAAACAATTCCACTCACCATTGCATCGAAAAGAATAAAATACTTAGGAATAAATCTAACTAAAGAAACAAAAGACCTATATAGAAAAATACAGAACCCTGATGAAAGAAATCAAAGATGACAAAAATAGATGAAGAAATATACCATATTCATGTTTTGGAAGAATCAATATAGTGAAAATGAGTATACTACCCAAAGCAATCTATAAATTCAATGCAATCCCTATCAAGCTACCAATGGTATTTTTCAGATAACTAGAACAAATAATTTCATAATTTGTGTGGAAATACATAAAACCTCCAATAGCCAAAGCAATCTTGAGAAAGAAGAATGGAACTGGAGGAATCAACTTGCCTGACTTCAGATTATACTAAAAAGCTACAGTAATTAAGACAGTATGGTCTTGACACAAAGCCAGAAATATAGATCAATGGAACAAAATAGAAAGCTCAGAGATAAATTCACAAACCCATGGACAACTTGTCTTTGACAAAGGAGGCAAGAATATACAATGGGTAAAAGACAGTATCTTTCACAAGTGGTGCTGGGAAAACTGGTCAACCACCTGTAAAAGAATGAACTAGAACACTTTCTAACACCATACACAAAAATAAACTCAAAATGGATTAAAGATCTAAATGTGAGACCAGAAACTACAAAACTCCTAGAGGAAAACATAGGCAAAACACTCTCTGACATAAATCACAGCAGGATCCTCTATGACTCACCTCCCAGAGTAATGGAAATAGAAGCAAAAATAAAAAAATGGGACCTAATTAAACTTAAAAGCTTTTGCACAATGAAGGAAACTATAAGCAAGGTGCAAAGACAGACTTCAGAATGGGAGAAAATAATAGCAAACGAAGCAACTGACAAAGAATTAATCTCAAAAATATACAAGCAACTCCTGCAGCTCAATTCCAGAAAAATAAACGACCCAATCAAAAAATAAGCCAATGAACTGAACAGACATTTCTGAAGATAAGACATACAGATGGGTAACAATCACATGAAAGATGCTCAACATCACTCATTATCAGAAAAATACAAATTAAAACCACAATGTGATACCATTTCATGCTGGTCAGAATGGCTGCTACTAAAAATTCTACAAACAATAAATGCTGGAAAGGGTGTGGAGAAAAGGGAATACTTTTCCATTGTTGGTCAGAATGCAAATTCACGTAGCCACTATGAATTGGGGAAATTCCTTAAAACCCTGGAAATAGAACTGGCATACGACCCAGCAATTCCACTGCTGGGCATACACACCGAGGAAACCAGAATTGAAAGAGACGTGTGTACCCTAATGTTCATCGCAGCACTGTTTAAAATAGCCAGGACATGGAAGCAACCTAGATGTCCATCAGCAGACGAATGGATAAGGAAGCTGTGGTACATATACACGATGGAATATTATTCATCTGTTAAAAATAATCTGCTTAAATCAGTTCTAATGAGCTGGATGAAACTCGAGGCTATTGTACAGAGTGAAGTAAGTCAGAAAGAAAAACACTAATAGAGTATACTAATGCATATATATGGAATTTAGAGAGATGGTAACGATGACCCTATATGTGAGACAGCAAAAGAAACACACATATGAAGAACAGACTTTTGGACTCTGTGGGAGAAGGCAAGGGTGGGACGATTTGAGAGAATAACATTGAAACATGCATATTACCATATGTGAAATAGATCACCAGCCCGAGCTCAGTGCTTGAAACTGGTACACTGGGACAACCCTGAGGGATGGGATAGGGAGGGAGGTGGGAGGGGGGTTCAGGATGGAGAACACATGTAAACCCATGGCTGATTCATGTGAATGTATGGCAAAAACCACTACAGTATTGTAAAGCAATTACCCTCCAATTAAAATAAATTAATTAATTAAAAAAAAAAGAAATAACAGGGTGCTCAGTCAGTTATAATTTAAAAAATTAACTCATATCAAAGGAGATCAGATTTCTTGTTACCAGTTATATGGTGTATAAGAAGGTGGAATTGGATGAAGGTAATCAAAAAGTACAAATTTCAAATTGTAAGATAATTAGTAGAGATATAATGCACAACACAAAAGTATAATTAGCAATGCTGTTTGTTATATATGAAAGCTAAGAGAGAAAATCCTGAGTTCTCTTATATATGAAAGTTAAGAGAGAAAATTCTAAGAGCTATCTTCACAAGGAAATATTTTTCTTCAATTTTTTGCCTATTTGAAATGATAGATGTTCATTAACTTTATTATATTAATTGTCCCACGATTCACATAAGTTAAATCATCATGTGGTACATGTTAAACTTGTACATGGTCTATGTTAATTATATCTCAATAAAACTAAAAGAATAAATGATCCAATAGAATATGCCTTGCTAGTGTTGAGAATTGTGTGGGACTCATCATCCTTTTCTTCTTTCCAATTTTTCTCTTTTCGAATGAAAAATTTAATCCTATATCTAGCCACCATTGTAGTTTGAAGCAAATAACTTGTCTTATTTCACAAGTTCATAGTTGAAGAGAAATTTTAAGTCAGAATGAAACATGGCTCTACTCTCACCTATATATAGTGTAGATGAGACTTGAATGAGACTTTGAGCCTTAGATTTTAGATATGTTATTGGCAAAGGTTAAAACCTTCTGGGCTCTTGGAATAAAATTCATGTCTTTTGCATGTGAAGACATGAGATTTAGGAGACTAAGAATGAAGTATTATGGACTGAGTATTTGTTTTCCTGCAAAATTCATAAGTTGAAACCCTATCCCCCAAGTGATGGTGTGGAGATGGAGTATTTCGTAGATAATTAGGGTGAAATGAGATCATTGGTGTGGGACTCTTATGATGGGATTAGTGCCCTTATGAGAAAAGACACTAGAGAAGTTTCTCTCTTTCTCCCTCTCTCTACCATGTGATGAACAGCAAAGAAAATAAATCAGCAGTGTACTAGTCAAGAAGACAGCTCTCACCAGGAACTGAATTGCCTGTCACCTTCATATGAAATTCACAACCTCCAAAACCGTGAAAAAATAAATCTTAATCTTTTAAGTTGCCTATGCTGTATTTTATCATTACAGTCTGAGCTGACCAGCATTACTCCCTTAGACCACATACCTCTAGACATATGAGTTGGTATTCTTTTCTCCAACACATGATGTTGCTTTTTTTTTTTTAAATAAATTTATTTATTTTAGTTGGGGGCTAATTACTTTACAATATTGTAGTGGTTTTTGCCATACATTGACATGAATCAGCCATGGGTTTACATTTGTTCCCCATCCTGAACCCCCCTCCCATCTCCCTCCCCATCCCATCCCTCTGGGTCATCCCATTGCCCCAGCCCTGAGCATTTGTCTCATGCATCGAACCTGGAATGGTGTTCTGTTTCACATATGATAATATACAGGTTTCAATGCTATTCTCTCAGAATGTCCCACCTTCACCTTCTCCCTCAGAGTCCATAAGACTGTTCTATGCATCTGTGTCTCTTATTCTGTCTCGCTTATAGGGTTATCGTTACCATCTTTCACATTCCATATATATGCATGAGTACACTGTATTGGTGTTTTTCTTTCTGGCTTACTTCACTCTGTATAATGGGCTCCAGTTTCATCCATCTCAATAGAAGTGATTCAAATGTATTCTTTTTAATGGCTGAGTAATATTCCATTGTGTATATGTACCACAGCTTCCTTTATTCATGTTCTTCTGTTGACTCAGAATGCACTTCATTGATCAGTGTATCCAAATCCTTTAATGCTTCCTCAAATGTTGCACCTTTTTCTATGAAGCAATTCCAATCCACAAATTTAGAATTTACTTATTCTTGTAATAAGTATTATTCAGTGATTTAACATCTCCAGAATAACATTCAATATTTTTTTGTATCCAAGATGTTTTAAAGAGGTCTGGCAGACCTATTAAACTGTAAGCAACTTGAGCATAGAATGTTACATCTCCATGTCTCCCCATAATCTGTAGCATAGTGCATACTTACAAATAGTAGATACAAATATTTGTAGAATGACTAGATCCTTTATTTCCTGAATTTGGAGATCTATGTATACTCAGTTTATTCCTATGCCCTTTGTCCAGTATAGAAGTTGTGATGCTAATGATAAAGCCATAAAGAATTTTAACCCTGAATTCTTCTAAGAAAGTTATTTCTCATGCTTGCATATATGCACACAAGTTGTATCTTGAGTGTGCAACCTATGCAGCTGCACAGGGCTCCATGTGTAGAAGAACGTTATTGATGACTTAAAGCTCTGCTGTTAGTGTCTTAAAATTCTTAATAACTTAATCTTAGAATTATGTTTTCTAGGTGAAGTTTAATAAGACAACAGAGTATGTTAGTGAACAGAAGAAATATGTACAACATTCATGTTTATTGTTTCTTGCCAACTCTTTTGCATATAGCTATCGTGGCGCCTCATAACTACAGAATTCTAGTAGACCCACAATTTGTGGGAGGTCAATAAGACTCAACAAAAGGACAAGGTAAGTGAGTTATATTACTATGAATGAGCAAACTTGGCCACTGACAGACTCTAAGGGCCACACTTTCCTTTCACAAAAGAACTTGCTTCAAACACAGAAAGAATAAAATGATATTCTAAGAAACAAAAACAACCATGGAACCTTATCTCATTCTTTCTTACTCATGTTACTTCCTTGTAACATGTTCTTAGCCAACTAGGAACATGTTTACTGAAAATTATGACATAGATTAAAATGGAAAGATAGGGCAATCCACTGATCCTTTTCCTTTCAGTCCTTTTTTATGCATGAGGAAGCCCAAAATAGAGATTTATGGTAGAATGTGTGTCTAGCAAAGAATCAAATCAAAGCATTTGAGTTAGTTTTGTGCAGCATTTCTCCTGCTCTGCTAAGAACAAAATACATATGTATCTACAAGATATAAAATAAGAACTGAGTAATATATAGGATCCCACATACTATTTATACTTGCATTTAAATTGTTTTGCACAATATAAAAATGAATGATAAAATGCATGCTAATAATTTAAATATAAATTTGCTTTACTTGTAACAACAACAAATAGTAGATTAAAAGAAACACCTTAACAAGTCCAGAGAGAGACCACAGAATAAAATTTTATATTTTAGTAAATTTAATGATATATTTTCCCCTCATATTCGAACAAGGAGTCCTCAGTTTTTATCTTTTACTGAGCCTTGAAAATTATGCAGCTGTATAAAATGCCATTTGTTTTGAGGTTACGTGACTAAAACTGCTACTTGGTTAATCTGACCCTTATATACACAGGCAATTCAAAAAATTATTTCTCTCAAAAAGAAAGAGAAATTTTCTGTCAGTACATCTTCACACTTCCTCTAATAGTGAAGTAATCTTTCAGCCTAGGACTAAATTTTTCCCTCTCATTTCAACTCAGGCATGCCTCTTTTAATTTAGCTTGTGTCAATCATTTCTGTTGACACTGTAATAAGGTTAATAGTAAGCTTTGTAGTCAGTTGAATATGGATTTGAATCTTGTCTCCACTCCTCATTTTCTGGGGCATTTTGAGCTAGTTACCTTCCCTCTTTAAATATTTGTTAGGCCCCATCTTTGGAGATTCTGATTTATTAATCAAAGATATGGTGTGGAGGAATAGGAATCTGACTTTTAAGTAATTGCTCATGTGACTCTGATGTAGCTAATCTGCATACTGTTATTTGGGAAGACCAGGACTGGATAAATTTTATGAAATATAAAGTCTCCTCAGATCTTTGCTGCACATGTGCCTTAGAATGATGTGCTTATCATTCTCCTCTTGATAGGAGACAAATGCTTCATTATAACATAATCCTCAATAGAAAGGTATGCAGGAGAATCAGGTCTTTCTTATTATAGGATTATAGAATTTCCCCACGGTAGCATGAAACACTGCATAATTCTGGTGCCTAGCACTATAAAAACAGATAAACATGTGACCTAAGGAAAGCATTTTTCCAAAAATAGTTGCCAATATATTGAGTCATGTCCTTCTAGTATATGGACATGATGAAACAGGCATAAAATACAAAAGGCAAATTTACAGGTGTACGTGTGTAGAAAATTGGTGATTAACAGCACATAATTTGGATCCATGAATTATTCTTTAAAATAAAAATAAAATACAGAGAAGGATGGAGATGGTGGAGGAGGAGGATATGAAGCTCACCTCCATCCACAAATACACAAAAATATACATCTAAATGTGAAACAATTCTCACAGAAAACCCACTTTTAAAAAAGGCCTCAGGATAGCACTAGAACACCTGGGAGCAATCAGTGAAAAAGAAAATGTCCACATAGGCAGGGCTTCACCCTGGGGAGCCACTTTTTCTACTAGAAAGTCTGCTTGGAAGTCTGCTGGGATGAAGAGATGGCTAGAGGAAGGCTGGACTCTGCTCAAGAGGAGTACTTGTGTGGCGGATTGCTAGAAATCATGGTGGAGACAGACCAGCAATGTCAAGTGCTGCCTCACCACACTTCCCAGTCCCAAGCACACAATGGATGGGGCTGCTAGAATATTAAGTGGCTAGGTGCTGAATCTCCAATGCACAGATTCTGGGCAAAAAACAGTATAGCTACACTGACAACTTGGTTTGCCTGGGGTGTGGTTTGGGCTGAACCTCAAAACCCATTTTCAGCACAAACAAAAGGTCCAGCTGTGCTGGGCATTGTTGGAGCATACACCAGGGTGGGACCACAGAACTGCATGCTGTAGGTGGATGGCCCCTAAGGAGGCCAGTGGGATCACTCCGGCTCTTCCCAGCCCATACTGCAACTTGGAGCTGGATATGGGATGGAAAGGTCCTGGGAGATATCTGCCTCAGAGACATCCCAGGAACCAGGTGGCAACATCACCATCTCAATTCCTGCAGCTACAGTATAATTGTCCCTAGCAAAACCCACTCCACTCCACAGCCTACCACTAAGTCTTGGAAAAACATAACAGAGAAAAGAATATGACAGCGGGCTGCACCTGGGTAGAACTGCAGATTTCTGAGTAGGCCATGCATAGGTTCACTGTGACCACACAGGCTATAATTGCTTCAGCAGTTTCTTCCTTTGGTACAGAGCATGCACTGAAGGGCAATGGTATATTATCAAACCAGACTGTCAGGGCTTTTATTCCAACAGCTGGGGAATAGATTCCACCCCTGACAGGGTTGTGACAGCCATGAAGCAAAGAAGACACCCTGCTTCATTTCAGCTCTGGACAACACAATACTAATTGCATATTCCACCATGGAGATAGTGGTCAGCACATTCTGAAGAAAGACAAGGCTGGTATCCACAAAAAAAAAAAATCTCATGAAAGAAACCCCAAAATATTGGACTCACACAGTCTACACAGGGATGCTCCCACACACACAAAAATCTCAAGATCACAGTAGATAACTATTTCCCCTAAATTAATAAAGACAGACAAAATTAAGTAAATTTTTAAAAATTAAGTAAATTAAAAAACAAAGGAACTACACCCAGTTTAGAGAAAAAGAGAAATCCTCTGAAGAAAAAAAAAAAAAGAAAAAATAGCTCATAAGTCTACTAGACCCAGAGTTCAACAAAGAGGTAATAAAAATTCTAAAGACATTAAGAAAGATTATTGATTACTTGACTGTAGATTACTGTAAGAAGGAACTATTACAAAAATATAAAATAAAAAGTTGAACCAAATAAAATTAGACAACTCAATTGCTGAAGTTAAAAAAAAAAAACTAGAGGCAATATTAGAAGACTAAATAGTGTAAGATAACAAAAAAGTGACTGAAGGATATAATAATGGAAAACATTCAATCAGAACAGTAGACAAAAAGACAATTAAAAAAATAAAGAAAGCAGTATATATTAACTATGGGATAATATGAAGCATGATAACCTTTGTATAAAATGGGTTCCAGAAGAGATAAGGAAATCAGAAATGTATCTGAAGAAATTGTGACTGATAAATTCACTCACAAACCAAAGAAGGATACCAGATGCAAGGTACCAGATATCCAGGAACAGGAAGCACAGGGGTTCTCAAACAAGATAAACAAAACATATCAACATCAAGATGTATCTTAATTAAAATGACAAAATTTAAACATACAGAGAAGCTTCTAAGGGCTGCAAGACAAAAACAAAGAATCAGCTACAAGAACACCTCCATAAGGCTAATGGCTGACTTCTCGGCACAAATTTTGCAGGCCAGAAATGAGTGGCATTATACATTAAAACTCTGGAAAGGGAACACACTGACATGTAGGATACTCTGCCCAGTAAGATCATCATTTAGAACAGAAGGAGAGAGAAAGAATTTTTCAGACAAGCAAAAGCTAAAAGAATACCAAATCTACCCAAAAATAAATAGTGAAAAGTATTCACTAAGTAGAAAGAAGGAAGAATCTACAGAAAAAAGAAAGTCACAATAGAAAGGCAAATGTATAAAAGAATTGAAGATCATTTAAATAAGCCAGTAAATAGATTAAAAACAATCAAACAATTTTGTAACAGGCCTAAACTATTCAAGATGGTGAAGTAGAAGTACATGTGCTCATCTTCTGTGAGAACTCCAAAACTGCAACACACTGCTGAACAACCATCTACAGGAGAATGTTGGATCCCACCAAGAAAAGATACCCCATGTACAAAGGCAAAGGAGAAGCCCCAACAAGATGGTAGGAGGTGAGAAATTGTGTTTAGATCACAGCCCATACCCACCAGAGACACTCGGAAGGCTCAAACAAAGGTTTGTGTGCACCAGGACCCAGAGGCCACACAGAGACTGAGACAGACCTGCCTTTGAGTGTTTGAGTGTCTCCTGTGGAGGAATGGGTCAGCAGTGGCCTGCTGTGGGGACAGGGGTTCTGACTGCAGCAGACATGGGTCACACAACATGTGGCATAAGCCCTCTTGGAAGAGGTCACCATTAGCCCCACCATAGAGCCACCAAGCAGATGACAAGCCCCAGAGAATTTGACTTCAGAGGTCAGTGGAACTTGATTACAAAACTTCCACAGTACTAGAGAAACAGACTCTTGGAGGGTGCAAACAAAACCTTATGCACACCAGGAGCCAGTAAAAAGGAGCAGTGTCCCCACAAGAGACTGAGGCAGACTTGCCTATGAGGGTCCAGGAATCTTAGTTGGAGGTGTAGGTTGACAGTTTGACCTCGGGCAAGACAACAGGGAGGGAACACAACCCCACCCATTAACAAAAAATTGAATTAAAGATTTAATGAGCATAGTTCTGCCTATCAGAACAAGACCCAGTTTCCCTCTCAGTCAGTCTCTCTCATCAGCAAGCTTCCATAAGCCTCTTATCCTTATTCATCAGAGGGCAGACAGAATGAAAATCACAATCATAGAAAAATAATCAAACTGATCACATGGACCACAGCCTTGTCTAACTCAATGGCTTTTCCAATAGTCATGTTATGGATGTGAGAGTTAGACCATAAAGAAGGCTGCACACCCAAGACTTAATGCTTTTGAACTGTGGTGTTGTAGAAGAATCTTGAGGACATCCAATTCCCTTAAAGGAAAATCAGTCCTGAATATTCAGGACTGATGTTACTGGCTGAAATTCCCAATACTTTAGGCACCTGATGATTGCAAAGAACTGACTCACTGGAAAAGACGCTGATGCTGAGAAAAGACTGAGGGAAGGCGGAGGAAGGGGATGGAATGAGCAATCTATAGGATGGCAAAGAGTCAGACAGTTGGTGGTGGACTGGGAGCGACTGCAAACTGAGCAAAGAATTATACCGAGCGTACTGAGTGACTAGTACTGTAGACTGCTTAGTCAGTCAGTTGTGTCTGACTCTTTGGGACCCCATGAATGGTAGCCTACCAGTCTCCTCAGTCCATGGGGATTCTCCAGGCAAGAATATTGGAGTGGGTTGCCCTGCCCTCCTCCAAGGGATCTTCCCAACCCAGTGATTGAACTCAAGTCTCCCACATAGAGGTGGATCCTTTACCATCTGAGCCACCAGAGAAGCCCAAAATCATCAAGAAAAGGATATACCTGAAGATATAAAATAAGACATCAAAAATCACAAAATGTGGGAGAGGGGAGTAAAATTGTGTAGATCTTTTAGAATGGGTTTTAACTAGTATGACTATCAATTTGAAGCAAGCAGATTTAGCTATCGGTTAACATACTTGAAAATCAAGGTAACCACAAAACAAAAAGATACAAAAGATTCACAGAGAAACACAAATAGAGAAACTCAAATGTAATATATATATATATATATATATTAATATATATATATATATATATATATATATATCACAAAAGAGAAAGTAAAAAGAAGGGAACAAAGAAGAACTACAAAATCAAATGGAAAACAAAGTTTAAAATATCAATAAATACATGCTTACCAATAATTATTTTAAAAGCTAATGGATTAAATGCTGCGTCAAAAGACATAGAGTGGCAGATTGGAGAAAAAACAAGAATTCACACTGTGTTTGTTGCCTACAAGAGACTCCCATTGAAGCAAAAAACAATCTGCTCAAAATATTAGTTTACTTTCAATTGAAAGTAAAGATATGAAAAAGATATTTCTTGCAAATGGAAATACAAGAAAGTGGGGATAGCAATACTCATATAAATACAATAGGATTTAAAACAAAGTCCATAAATAAAGACAAGAATACTATATAATGATAAAGGTATCAATACAAGAAGAGAATGTTATGTTTGTTAATAAACATGCACCCACTATAAAAGTACCTACATACAGAAAACAAATATAAATAGACATAAAAGGAAAAATGGATAATAATAAAACTGTAGGATTGTATAATTTAACACACCACTGGACAGATCTTCCAGACAGAAAAATCAATAGAGTAATAGAGGTCCCAATGACATAATACACCAGTTAGAATTAATTGATATCTTCGGGACACTATATCCTAAAAAAGTAAACCAAAACCCCAGAACAAACATTATTTTCAAGCACACATGAAGTATTCTTTAGGAAAGAACACAGGCTGGGTCACAAAATGTGTCAATAGATTTGTGTGTGTGTACACACACACACTCAGTCATGTCTAACACTTGATTATCTCATAGACTATAGTCTGCTAGGCTCCTCTGTCCATGAAATTTTCCAGGCAAGAATACTGGAGCAGCTTGCTATTTCCTACTCTAGGGAATCTTCCCAACCCAAGGATTGAACCTGTCTCTTGAGTCTTCTGCATTGGCAGGTGATTTCTCTATCCCCAGTGCCACCTCTGGGAAGCCCATTCAACAAATTTAAGAGAACAGAAATATTTCAAGCATCTTCTCTTACCAAAATGGTAAGAAACTAGAAACCAACCAGAATAAGAAAAGCAGGGGGGGAAATGAACATATGGAGACTGAACACATTAATAAAAATATTAAATAACTCAACAATGAAATCACATAAGAAATTAGAAAATACCGTGAGAAAAACAGCAATGAAAACACAACCTTACAAAATCAATGAGATACAGCATTGTATCCCATTGTACCCCCAAAAGCATTTCTAAAAGGTAAATCCGTAGTAATACAGGCTTCCTCAAGAAACAAGAGAAACCTCAAAACAAAAACAAAACCTAACCTATCACATCAAAAAACTTAGAACAAGAAGAACAAACAAAACCTAAAGTCAACAGAAGAAGGAAATAATGTAGATTAAAGAGGAAATAAATAAAATAGAGTTAAAAATAGAAAAGATCAATAAAAACAAGAGGTGATTTTTTTTAAAAGATAAAGAAAATCTACAAACCTCCAGCCAGGTTCACCAAGAAGAAAAGAGAGAAGAATCATTAAGCCAAATAAGAATGAAAGAGGAGAAAAAAACTGATACCATGGAAATATAAAAATTCATAAGTTAATACTGTAAACTGTTATATGCCAATAAATTGGAGAACTTGGAAGAAATCTGCATATTTCTAGAAACATACAGCCTAACAAAATTGAGCCAAGAAGAAACAGATGATTTGAAGAAACTCATCACTAAAAACGAAATAAAAATTGTAAACAAAAGGCTAGGACTGGATGGCTTTGTTGGGGAATTCTACCAAATATACAAAGAACTTACACATATCTTCCTCAACCTATTCTGAAATACTGAAGAGGAGGGAACACTGTCAAAATAATTATACAAAGCCACCATTATCCAGATATTAAAATGAGGCAAAGACACTGCAGAAAAATATAAGTCAATGTTTTTGATGAAGATAAATGCAAAAATTCTCAGCAAAGTATTAGAAAACAGAATCTGTCAGTACAATAAAAGGATCATATATCATGATCAAGGTGGATTTATTCTGGGGTCAAAGGATGGTCTAACACGCAAATCAATCAATGTGATACAACCCATTAACAAAAGTAAAGATAAAAACCATATGATCATCTCAAAAGACATAGAAAAAAACACTTGACAAAATTCAACATCCACTCATAATGAAAAGTCTCCCTAAGGAGAACATAGAGGAAAAATACCTGAACTTAAAGTGCCATTGGCTTCCAGTTCAAGAATGGCAGAGTAGAAGGATGTGCACCATCTTCTCCTGCAAGAGTACCAAAATTGCAACTAGCTGTTGAACAACCATCGACAGTAGGACAGTCCTACTGTCCTAATACAGTTGGAATCCACCAAAAATATACCCCACTTCCAAATACAAAGAAGAAGCCACCACAAGATGGTAAGAGGGGCACAATCATGATAGAAAGTAATACCATACCCGCTGGGTAGGTGACCCACAGACTGGAGAACAATAATACCAAGAAGTTCTTGCACTCTTGTGAAGGTCCATGTCAGGTTTCCCAGCCTTGGGATCTGACAAAGGGACTGGGAATTGCCAGGGAATCTGGCCTTAAGGACCAGTGGGATTTGATTATAGGACTTCCAGAGGACTGATGAAAATAGAGACTCCAGTCTTGGAAAGCACAAACAAAATTTTGTGCACACCAGGACCCAGAGGAGAGGAGCAGTGACCCCACAGTTGATAGAACCAAAACCATCTGCTAGTTTCAGAGGGCCTCCTGTGGAGGTATGGGTAAACAGGGGTTCACCACAGGGACAGGGGCACTGGAAGACCCCCCTTGATGTAAACCCTCTCGGAGTTTGCCATTAACCCTACCATAGATCTTCTAGACCCCAGGGCTGGGTCGCCTCAGCCCAAAAAACTACCAGGGAGGGAGTTCAAACCTACTCATCAGCAGATAATTGGATTAAGTTTTACTGAGCAAGGCCCTGCCCACCAGAGCAAGATCTAGTTTTTCCCAACACCAGTCCCTCACATCAAGAAGCTTGCACAAGCCTCTTAGCCTCATTCATCAGAGGGCAGACAGAAGAAGCAAGAAGAAGCATAATCTCACAGCAGCTAAAATAAAAACCATAAAACATAAAGTTAATCACAATGAAAAAGCAGAAACTTTTGTCCCAGATGAAGGGACATGATAAAATCCCAGAAAAACAGCTAAATGAAGTGGAGATAGGCAACCTTCCAGTAAAAGAATTCAGAATAATGATAGTGAAGATGATCCAGGATCTCAAGAAAATGATGAAGACAATGCGAGAAATGTTTACCAAAGACCTAGAAGAACTAAAGAATAAACAAACAGAGATGAACAATACATTAGAAGGAATCAATAGCAGAATAATTGAGGCAGAAGAACAGATAAATGATCTGGAGGACAGAATGGCAGAAATCACTGCCACAGAACAGAATACAGAAAAAAAGAATGAAAACAAATGAAGACAGTCTAAGAGACCTCTGGGACAACATTAAACACACCAACATTCACATTATATGAGTCCCAGAAGGACAAGGGGGAGAGAAAAGACCTGAGAAAATATTTGAAGAGATAATAGCTGAAAATTTCCCAATATGAGAAAGGAAATAGTCAACCAAGTCCAGGAAGCACAGAAAGTTCTGGAGGGAAAAACCCAAGCAGGAACACATATAGTAATCAAACTGACAAAAATTAAAGACAGAGATGAAATATTAAAAGCAATAAGGGAAAAATGACATGTAACATACAAGGGAACTCCCATCAAGCTATCCGCTGATTTCTCAACAGAAACTCTACAAGCCAGATGAGAATGGCATGATATATTTAAAGTGATGAAAGGGAAGAACCTACAACTAAGATTACTGTACCCAGCAAGACTCTCCTTCAGATATGATGGAGAAATAAAAAGCATTTCAGACAAGCAAAAGTTAAGAGAATTCAGTACCACCAAACCAGCTTTACAACAAATGCTAAAGGAACTTCTCTAGGCAGGAAACAAGAGAAGGAGAAGACCTACAGAAAATAAACCCAAAACAATTAAGAAAATAGTAATAGGATCATCCATATCAATGATTATCTTAAATGTAAATGGATTAAATTCACCAGCCAAAAGACATAGATTGACTGGGTGAATGGAAACATGTGCATGAATACACTTCTACTTACCACATCACTCTGCTTGATCCCCCCTCAAATTGTATGCAATTATTTTACATTCATAAGTTAATCATGTCCCCATTATGGCTTGCAATTGTAATTATCTTTTATTTTTTGTCTGGCCCTTGATTGTGAAAACTGATAAACATCTTTTAATGTTGTGATTATGCAACTATTACTCATATAATACCATTGTATCATGATTGATCAACAGAAACATAATAGAGCTCTATATCACCAAAACCAGGGTCTAATAGAAAAAAAAAAAAACCTGTAATAACTTTTTAAAGTCAGATACATATCAGAATTATCTTGAAAATTTTTGAAAAATACAAATGCTCAGGTATTGCTTTTTCTTTCTCCAGAGCTCCAGATACGTTTCTAATGAGAAGTCATGTTTAAAAACAACTGGCTCTAGCCAGAGGAAAAAAAAGAAGAAGAAGAATCGGTCAGCATTTTAATATAATTTCAAGGAAGGCAACCAGATTTCTAAGAACAGTTTCAATTCGAGCTACCAAAAAAAAATAAATAAATAACTGGACTACATGATGATCTTTTACTTACATCTAGTTTGTTTCACTTTTTGCATCTCCTATTCAGTGCTCCCATTTCATCTCGCTTATATTCTCCAATTTCTCCATCTCTTTTTTTAATATTTTTTCTCAAGCTTTTATCAAGTATAGTAGAAAAAATTATATATATATATATAAATAATATACATTTTAGAAAACTTATGAATTTTTTCCCAACTAAAAAATATAACATTTTGATTCCAGTTGTTTCATTTAATATGAATAGAATGCTAGATTTCTAACAAAAAACATAGAGATACAACAAGAAGCAAAGATTTACTGTATAGCACAGGGAACTATAGTCAATATCTTGTAATAACCTATGATGGAAAATAATTTTAAAAATAACATATGTGTATTTGTATTACTGAATCACCCTACATTGCACCTGAAATATTGTAAGTTGGCTTACAATATTTAACATATATAGCAAAAATATATATATTAAAAAAAATCAACACATTGTACACCTTAAATTTGCATTGTATCAAATGTCAATTATATCTCAATAAAGCTGAAGAAATAATTAAATTAACACTGAAAGAAAAATAAAAGCCATTTATGACAAACCCACAGCCAACATGATACTCACAAGTGAAAAGATGAAAGGCTTCCTTTTAATATCAGGATGAAGACAAGGATGTCCACTTTCACTACTTCTATTCAACATGGAATGGAAGTCCTCACACCTCACACCAAACCTTCAGCAAAACAGGAACACAACCATGCCCATTAGCTCAAAGACATGCCAAGCCTTCAGAAACCACAGGACACACAACTGGACTCAGCACTGCCCTTCAGAGAGACAAGATCAGGCTCCATCCACCAGAACACAGGCAAAAGTCACCTCAACCAGGAAACCTTCAAAAGGCACTAGTCCAATCCGAGCCACAGGGTGCAGACACCACAAATAAGAGGAACTATGACACTATGACCTTTCCAGTCTAAGAGAATTCAGCACCACCAAACCAGCTTTACGAAATATGCTAGGGAACTTCTCTAGGCAGGAAACACAAGAGAAGGAAAAGGCCTACAGAAAATAAACTCAAAACAGTTAAGAAAACAGTAATAGGATCATACATATTGATAATTATCTTAAATGTAAATGGATTAAATGCACCAGCCAAAAGACCCCAAACACAATGATTTAAAAAAAATGAAAAGACAGAGAAACGTGCAACCAATGGAGGAACATATTAAAAATAAATAAATAAGCAAACCCACAACACCAAACAAATGAAGATGAAATAGGCAGTTTACCTGAAAAAAGAATTCAGAGTAATGATAGTAAAGATGATCCAAAATCTTGGAAATAAAATGGAGGCACAGGTAAATAGAATGGAGGTATGGATGGAAAAGATACAAAACAAAAAATGTTTAACAAGGACCTAGAAGAAATAAAGAAGAGACAATCAGCAATGAACAACACAATAACGGAGGGTAAAAATACACTAGAAGGAAGATGGTGGAGTAATAGGATGGGGAGAACACTTTCTCCCCTACAAATTCATTGAAAGAACATTTGAATGCTGAGCAAATTCCAAAAAACAACTTCTGAATGCTGGCAGAGTACATCAGGCACCCAGAAAGGCAGCCCATTGTCTTTGAAAGGAGGTAGGAAAAAAATATAAAAGATAAAAAGAGAGACAAAAGAGGCAGGGACGGAGATCCGTCCTGGGAAGGGAGTCTTAAAACAGAGAGAAATTTCCAAACACCAGGAAACACTCTCACTAGCAAGTCTGTGGTGAGCCCTGGAACCTCAGAGGGCAACATAACAGGGAGAAAAAATAAATAAATAAATAATTAAAACCCACAGATTACATGCCTGACGGCAACTCCCAGTGGAGAAGCAGTCCAGACACTCGCATCTGTCACTAGCAAGTGGGGGCTGGACAGGGAGGTTCAGGCTTCATTGCTTAGGGTAAGGACCGAGCATGAATGCCCCGACGGCAATCAGAGGGAACTAACTAGAGACAGCAACACAGACTGTAGGGTAGCTATCCCGCAAAAAGCCTTAACCTAAGACACCACCAGGCCCACTCACAGAACAAAGGCCTGAGCAGAGTTAGCCGGCCACGGACCAGCCTATCCCCCGCCAGAAACAGGCAGGCAAGGGCAGCCAGAACTGGAAGGGGGCAATTGTGGCCCCAGAGAGGCATCATCTATCAAACTGCAAGCAGGTTTCATTGCTAACCAAGACTTCTTGGGATTCTGGACAGTTGACATCTGCTGGGAGGGTTGCAGCCAGAGATCATCTCCCCAGAAGAGACACATGGCACACCTGAGAAGACACGCCAGTTGTACACCCAGAAAACTGAGCAGCAGGGACCAGGGAGGCAATAAGTCTAAGCCCCCAACTGTGGGCGACTGTGCTCACCAAGCACCTGGTCACCTGAGCTGCTCGGACCTGGGAAGGGCACAAAACGCAGGCCCAACCAAATCTGAACCTTTGTGGAATACCCAAAAACATGAACCTGAGTGGCTTAGACCTGGGAAGTGCATGCAACCCAGGGCCTGCCTCAGACATTTCCTGGCAGAGCAACCTAGAGCGTGAACAGTGTAGAATGGGAAAGTACACATGCCGTGAGCAGGGGCAAACCCAGTGTGGCCAAGACACTGTGAGCACTCCCCACACACGCCAGTGATATTTGTTTACAGTGTTCCTCCCTCCCCACAGAACGACTGAAAAGTAAACCTAAAAAAGTGACCAATGCCACCCCCTTGTGTCAGGGTGGAAATTAGACACTGAAGAGGAGAGCAAAAAGAAGAAGCTAAAATAAACAGAGGGAACTGCTTTGGAAGTGACAGGTGCAATAGATTAAAACTCTGCAGTTAGCAACGACTACATAGGAAGGGGCTTATAGATCTTGAGAAGTATAAGCTGGATCAAGGAACAAACTGAAAATGAACTGACAATACACTGTCCACAACAACACCAGAGATAGTTCTAGATATATTTTTACTATTATCATTTATTTATTTATTTGTTTGTTTTTAAGTCCTCTATTACTCCTTTAATTTTCATTTTTATAACCTACTATTCAGTTCAGTTCAGTTCACTTGCTAAGTACTGTCCGGCACTTTGCGACCCCATGAACTGCAACAGTCCAGGCCTCCCTGTCCATCACCAACTCCCAGAATCCATTCAAACCATGTCCATCGAGTCAGTGATACCATCCAGCCATCTCATCCTCTGTCGTCCCCTTCTCTTCCTGCCCTCAATCTTTCCCAGCATCAGGGTCTTTTCCAATGAGTCAACTCTACCCATCAGGTGGCCAAAGTATTGGAGTTTCAGCTTCAACATCAGTCCTTCCACTGAACACCCAGGACTGATCTCCTTTAGGATGGACTTGTTGGATCTTCTTGCAGTCCAAGGGATGCTCAAGAGTCTTCTCCAACACCACAGTTCAAAAGCATCAATTCTTCAGCGTTCAGCTTTCTTCACAGTCCAACACTCACATCCATACATGACCACTGAAAAACCAATCCCTTGACTAGACGAACCTTTGTTGGCAAAATAATGTCTCTGCTTTTTAATATGCTATCTAGGTTGATCATAACTTTCTTTCCAAGCAGTAAGTGTCTTTTAATTTCATGGCTGCAATCTCCATCGGCAGTGATTTTGGAGCCCAAAAAAATAAAGTCTGATCTTGTTTCTATTGTTTTACCCATCTATTTACCATGAAGTGATGGGACTAGATGCCATGATCTTAGTTTTCTTAACGTTGAGCTTTAAGCCAACTTTTTCACTCTCCTCTTTCACTTTCATCAAGAGGCTCTTTAGTTCCTCTTCACTTTATGCCATAAGGGTAGTGCCATCTGCATATCTGAGGTTATTTATATTTCTTCCGGCAATCTTGATTCCAGCTTGTGCTTCTTCCAGCCCAGTGTTTCTCATGATGTACTCTGCATATAAGTTAAATAAGCAGGGTGACAATATACAGCCTTGACGTACTCCTTTTCCTATTTGGAACCAGTCTGTTGTTCCATGTCCAGTTCTAACTTTTGTTTCCTGTCTTGCATACAGTTTTCTCAAGAGACAAGTCTCAAGATGGTCTGGTATCCCCATCTCTTTCAGAATTTTCCATAGTTTACTGTGATCCACACCTTCAAAGGGTCTGGCATAGTCAATAAAGTAGAAATAGATGTTTCCTTGGAGCTCTCTTGCTTTTTCCATGATCCAGTGGATGTTGACAATTTGATCTCTGCTTCCTCTGCCTTTTCTAAAGCCAGCCTGAACATCTAGAAGTTCCTGGTTCATGTATTGATGAAGCCTGGCTTGAAGAATTTTGAGCATTACTTTACTAGTGTGTGGGATGAGTGCAGTTGTGTGGTAGTTTGAGCATTCTTTGGCATTGCCTTTCTTTGGGATTGGAATGAAAACTGACCTTTTTCCAATTCTGTGGCCACTGGTGAGTTTTCCAAATGTGCTGGTATATTGCGTGCAGCACTTTCACAGCATCATCTTTCAGGATTTGAAATAGCGCAACTGGAATTCCATCACCATAGTACCGAGCCATAAGAAAGAATGAATGTTTTTCAGTTTTGGTGGGGTGGATGAACCTAGAGCCTGTTATACAAAATGAAATAAGTCAGAAAGGAAAAAAAGACAGTATATTAATGTGTACCTATATATATGTATGTATAAAATCTCTCTTCTCATTTTGCCTTCAATCTTTCCCAACATCAGGAAAAGGAAAACTGAAAAAAAAAAGTGAGAAGAGGGCAGCAGAGGATGAGATGGTTAAATAGCATCACTGACTCAATAGACATGAATTTGAGCAGACTCCAAGATATTGTGAAAGACCGAGAAGCCGGCATGCTACAGTACACAGGGTCACAAAGAATTGGGCATGAGTTAGCAACTGAACAACATATGGAATCTAGAAAAATGGTATTGATGAACATATTTGCAGGTAAGGAATGGAGATGCAGACATGGAGAAATGCCTTGTGGATAGTGGAGGAAGGAAAGATTGGGAAGAACAGAGAAAGTGGCATCAACATATGTATACACTCTCATATGTAAAATAGATAGCTGGTAAGAAGTTGCTGTATAACACAGTGAGCCCAGCCTGGTGCTCTGTGATGACCTACAGGGGTTGTGTGGGGGGAGGGGATGGATCCTCAAGAGGAAGGTGATATATGTATAATATGCCTGACTTGCATTATTGTACAGCATAAACCAACATAATATTGTAAAGCAGTTTTCTTGCAATTATAAAATAAATTAAACATTTTAAAAAGAAAGCAAAAAAAAATTAAAATTGGTGAATTTTTGTGTGGTCATTTTAATACTGAACATGGAAGAATAAAGCAACACTTTTGATATATTTTTATTTTTTATTAACTAATTTTATTGACATATAGCTTATTTACAACGTTGTGTTAAATTTTTATTATGGTTTATCACAGGGAGGGAGGGAAGAAAGGAAGGAAGTATAAATAACTGTAGAAACTAACATAATAGTATTAATAGGAGTTGTAACAGGGGTTACAAGACATGGTGTCATTAATAGATTTGGGTTATATTTCAAGAAAGGCAAAAACTAAAATACAAAAAAAAAAATTGTGCGATGTATGGAGAAGGTGAAATGACTGATCGAACATGTCAAAAGTGGTTTGTGAAGTTTCATGCTGGAGATTTATCACTGGATGATACCTCATGATTGGGTAGACCAGTTGAAGCTGATGGCAATCAAATTGAGACATTAATTGTGAACAATCAATTTTGTATCATATTGGAGATAGCTGACATACTCAAAATATCCAAATCAAGCATTTGAAATCATCTGTACCAGCTTAGTTATGTTAATCCCTTTGATGTTTGGGTTCCACGTAAGTTAAATGATAAAAGCCTTCTTGACCATGCTCCTGCATGCAATTCTTTACTGAAACATAATGAAAATGTTCCATTTTTAAAACAAATTGTATATTGTCATTTGTGAAGCAGAACACCATTCCATGTTCTATGCATGGGACGGGTGCTCAGGGCTGGGGCATTGGGATGGCCCAGAGGGATGGGATGGGGAGGGTGGTGGGGGTGGGGGTCAGGTTGGGGGGCACGTGTGGACCCATGGCTGATTCATGTCAATGTATGGCAAAAACTACTACAATATTGTAAAGTATTAGCCCCCAACTGAAATAAAAAATAAAAAAAATAAAAATAAAACAAATTGTGATGGGCAATGAAAGTGAATACCATATCATAATGTGGATTGGAGAGGTTGTGAGACAAACATAAAGAATCACCACTAAACATACCAAGGTCATCTGCTGTATTTCCCGATGTTGCATCTTTGGATTTACATTTATTTTGGACTTTACAAAATTCTCTTCATGGAAAAAATTTCAATTCCTGGGAAGACTGTAAAAGGCACCTGGAACAGTTCTTTGCTCTAAAAGATAAAAAGTTTTAGGAAGATAGAATTTTGAAGTTGCATGAAAAATGGCAGAAGGTAGTGGGGAAAAAGCCTTGTGGATCGGAATGGGAGAAAGAATGGTGAAGACTTGAAATGTAGCTGAGCTGTGTGTGGGGCAGGGGAGACAGTATCATAGTAAATTGGTGTTGGTAGAGAGAATTTAGACAACCAGAGAACAATCTGAAGAACTCTGAGTGAGAAATGGACACAAAAAGTAAAATGGGAATGTACAATACCACTACAATTTCAGCAAAGACCCTTACAATAGGAAGCCTGTGAGTGCCCTTCCTATTGCTCCTTCCATGATTTACTGTTAATCAGATGTGATTGCTGCATTAATTAAAGAACATTATTAGAACACATGGAGCACTGGATTGTGCCTGTTTTTGTTCTCTAATATTTCCACATTTACCATTATGGTCATGGACAGTTCATTACTGGTAATTAATGTTTATTTCATATTTTCTAATTGAAGATATTGTTAAGGTGTTGGTAAGATTGGGTTTCAGTATCCAATGATTTTTTTCCAATTTGTCCTGCTCTGCTTACTGCCCTGTTGGTTTCCCTGTTATCTCATCTCTCCTGCAGCTATACTCCCATGGTGAAAGAATCAGAGCAGTTCAAATATCAATAAATCAACATCTCAAACAAATAGACATTACTGTCTTTGTTGTGTGACTGCATATTCCCTGTGTGGAAGAGCGATGTGATGAATATAATAGATATTTTCTCACGATGAACTTCTGTCTCAGAAAGCAGATGGGCTGGTCAGATACATAAAAGTGAGCTACCATTTGGATATTGCCCCTTTTGCATGTTTCATTTTGTATCAAAGCTATTAATCATATCTTTCTCTCTCATTACGTAATTCTAAACCTCATTTAAAACATTACATGAGAGCAAGTCATTATGGCAATATGTTTAAGAAAATAATTCAGAACCAATGTTGTTAATCTCTGTCCAAATTTGTAATCCAGAAATTTATTTTAAAAAGTCCTAGAGAAGTATCCTATTTTATAAACTGATAGTCTGGGTCTCAGATTAAGAAACATTTCATTCATGGCAAACTTAAAACTGAATGTGTGAAATTGATATTTTTAGGATTTTGTATCAATGTAGCTATTAAAAGTTTTTGATTTATTTATTTTCCTTTTTATTGAAGTATAGTTGATTTACAATGCTGTGGCAATTTCTGTTGTACAGCATAGTGACTCAGTTATACATATATACATATACATTCTTTCTTACATATTCTTTCTCACTATGATGTATCCCAGGATATTAAATATAGTCCCCTGTGCTACACAGTAAGACATTGTTGTTTATCCAATCTAAATGTAATAGCTTACATCTACTAACCCCAGACTCCCAGTCCATTCCTCTCCCCTACCGCACTCCCCCATGGCAACCACAAGTCTCTTATCTATGTTTGTGAGCCTATTTTTCTTAAATTATTTTTTTCTCTGAAAGACTTAGACCATAGAAACCTGAGTTAAATACTAACAAGAACACACATTTTTCATTATGAATTTTAAAGATCTGAAGATGAGGCCCTGATAGCTCTGGAAAGTCAGAATATACTTATATCATATGAGGGGTAGAAGAGTGATATTAATAAATGTTGGTTTCAAATTTATATCCTTAGCCCCACTTTTGCTCTTTCCTCTACACCACTTTCCTAGATACAAGGAAAGAAAAGAAGATGGGAAACAATCTATAGGTGGCTGACATTACTTTAGGCTCTTTACTAACATTTGAACATTTGGCTGCTTTATTTTCAGTCAGATTCATTTCTGATCCATTTGCATTGCAAAGCCATGGAAGTTTTAAAATATTTCTTAAGTGACAAGTTAGGAGATAATTTTTCTCTTGTATTATTTTCTTAGAAGTCAGGAGGAATTGGTTTCAAAGTGTAATGCATAGAAACAACTCTCTTTTTCATTTTTCTTTCTTACTCTCACTTGCCCTCTTTTTCTTAATCTCACTGTCTCTCTTTCTCTTTTGCCCTCTTCTCTTTTCTTCCTTCCTTCCTCTCTTTGTCTTTTATTTTTCTTTTTCTGGAGCCACTTCTATGTGTCGTCAAGATATGATCATCACAAAGGAGAATAGATATGAAGTGGAAAGTGGCTTCACATTAAGAGTTTTCCTCTTAAACAGATGTCCTGATTTTCTATGAGACTGCCACTCTTAACCGTTGCTTCTTTTTTCTTTATTTTCATACTTTTTTTGATATCTATAATATCGTTAGGGACAGGTAGAGGATGAAACAATGCTGAAAACGTTCACATTTCCAGTGTGGGAGGAAGACACCTTGCAAAAGACACTTTTATTTGTCAGGAAGCAGAATTCAGAGACTTCTGTGACTGTAGTTTTCCATTTTAAACAGGCTTTCTAGTTTCTGTTCTTGACACCTATTTCCCCACTTCCTTTTTAAACCCTCTGTGTTGATTTTATTTTCATTATAATGATTTAAAAAAATCAAGGGAGAGAAACCGGGCTGTCTTCTTTGTGGGGAGAGAACAAATTAGCCAAGATGGTGTGTTCAGCTCTCTCGCCCCACATTTTGTAAATAATGATTATAATAGCTGAGTTCATTTGTAGCACTGCTCATGCACGTCACGAGGTGCTCACTTTGTCATGGCTGTGTGCTATACGCCTGTGTGAGCTCCACCTAGAAAGTGGCGGCATTATTGCTGCATCACATCTGTGTCCATCGGGTCAACCAGGAGAGGAGAGATTACAGCGTGTCTACTGCTACGGCTGCTGTGTCAGCCAGGAGAGATTGAGAATACTTTCATGGCTGCTATATAAGGCAGGAGACAGGTCGTGTTGTGTTAGGTTATGCTATGGCTACTGTTACTGCTGTTGCGTCAGCCAGGAGAGAAAAAAACAGTGCCTACAGTTCCTACAGCTCCTGGAATCTTCTTCCAGCCCCTGAGCTCAAGCCTTGCCTACCCTGGGTTCAGCAAACAGTGCAGACAGTGTGAACAGTGAGACAACTGGTGTTGTGAGCAGGATCAGCAATACACTTTTCATTATTTATTCCTCCCTTGGCTATTGGGTGGCTTGATTTTTAGAGACATGTGTAATGCATCATTTTCCTTGATGCAGATTTGAGTACCATGGTTGCAACAGCCAATCTCCCACCAGATCTTTTGCTCTATGGAAAAGAAATATTTTACTTAAATATTAAAAGGTGTCTTAAATTCACCTTTTAATATTGATTTATGCTTTTCATCCACCATATATGGAAATATGACCTCCTAGTTTCAGTAGATTTGTCTCTTTGCAAATAAGCAGAAATGACCTGTCATCCCCAGGTGACTCAGAAGGTAAAGAATCTGCCTGCCATGTGGGAGATCTGGGTTCGGTCCCCGGGTTTGGAAGATCCCTTGAAGAAGGGGACGGCTACCCACTCCAGTATTCTGGCCTGGGGAATTCCATGGACTGTATAGTCCATGGGGTCACAAAGAGTCGGACACACCTGAGCGACTTTCACTTTCCATTAGTGGAACTGAAGGAAAAAAAAAGGAAAGAACAAATAGAACAAAATAAAGCATTTAGCTTGATCAATTTTGTCCAAAAGAGGTACATATCCAAATACCAATTATCCTTTAGTCTCACCTTTTCCTAGAAGCTCTCTCTAACCATCCCAGCCTTCATTAATCTCTGCATCCTCCAAGTTCTTGTGCTGTCAGATGTTTATGGAAGGCAATTTTAGGACAACATGACTTGCCCAAGGTTACAAAAAATAAGTGACAAAACTGGGATTTTAACTCAGGCAGTATGGTTTCAGAGCCTGCCTGTACTTTTAGTCACCATTCTATACCATCTTCCTCGAAATACCATAAGTGAAAGTGAAAGTTGCTCAGTCGTGTCCAACTCTGCGACCCCATGGACTGTATAGTCCATGGAATTCTCCAGGCCAGAATACTGGAGTGGGTAGCCTTTCCCTTCTCCAGAGGATCTTCCCAACCCAGGGATCGAACCCAGGTCTCCCGCATTGCAGGTGGATTCTTTACCAGCTGAGCCACAAGGGAAGCCCTCATGATATTAGAAAAAAGCATTGATTAGATAAATTTATAGCTATGGAAGAAAAAAGTAGAGGGTTCTATAGATGTTGGCTTGCTTTCGTCACATAATTTCCTTTTAATCAAAGTGTGCTATGCTGTTAATGACTAAAATGTGTTGACTTAAAGGAAGAGGAAAGCATCTAAGAAGTCCTGAATTTATTGTTCTTTCAATTGACTCTAATTTTCTTGACATGTTCTGGAGGTGGAGAGACTAAGAAGAGGTGTGCTGCTAGGAATTGGAAAAAATGTCCCTGATCAGTGTTATCTTGGAAGCCTCATGGGCAGAAGAGAGAGAATTAGCTGTATAAACTGAAAACAGTACTGGGCCATAGAGGAAATCCATTTCTTAACCCTACTCTTGCTTGGTTAGTGGACTTTGTCTTCATTGGTACTTTTGTTGTATTTTCCAATTCACTGATATTTTTTGTGTGTGTTTTAATCTAATTCCCCGCTCTCCTACCTCAATTCTCAGAATGCCACAATGTTTCTCAAATGCTTTCAGGTTTTAAGTGATTGCTTCTGGGAATATCCCTCAATTGTCACCTTTTTACTTATTCCAACCCTCTTACAAGAGAAAAAAAGGATGAAAAAATTATGAAGTTTCAAATAAAAGGAATGAGGAGGACATGACCCTATACAGGTTAATGTTTATATATGCTATGTGACAGAAGTGAAAACCATACTTCTTTTATAAAATTCAAGCTGGCCACTTAAGCTTTTCTTGGTCTCAGTCATTCGGTTCAGCTCTGCTGGTTCATAACTTATGACTTTGAGCAAATTCACTTTAGACTCTTTTCCTCTTTGATAAATGAGATTGTTAGAACAGCCAATAAAAAAGTCCCTCAAATACATCAATGTGGTGGTTCTTAATGTTAAGTTAAGCTCCAGCAGAGAATTAACTATGAATATCTCTAACTTGTATTGAATTGTCACCTTCTAATGTCAATTTGTGCCCTTACACACACATATCACCAAAGAAAATGAAATAATAATAATAATAGCTAATAATTAAAGTGGTCTTCATTATGTAGCAAGCATCATTTTAATCAATTACCATGCATTTGAGACAACAAGCTTAGGAGATAGTCACCATCATTACCTTTGTTTTATAGAGAAGGAAATCCACTCCCATAAGAGAGGCTAAAACACTTGGCCAAATTCACATAACTAATAAGTGGCAGAGTTATAATTTGAACTCAGCCAACCTAGCTCCAGAGACCGTGAATTCAACTACTATAATATACTGACAACCCTTCTTAATAGTATTTGAAAGCATAACAAAATGTTGATTTAAAAAGGCAAAATTATATGTCAAATAGCAAATTTTCACAAACCCTCTTCTCTTCACAGAATTCCAAGGGATACACAAATGTCTACCTATTTATGCATTGCTTTCCTTTCCCTAAAGTTAAAAAGCGATCAACATTATTGAACATTTTGTATGTTTGTTTTACATTTACAAATATACCTTAATGGGAACATAGTAAAACTCTTAAAGGACTGGATTATACAGGTCAGATTCTATCCATCCATTTGTAAATAGCCACATCCTTATATGGATAATAAGTTTACTGTTTAGATATGGCTAACATGCCTATTTGCAGCTGAGTTCTTATCTGAAAATGGGCCACAGTGTATCATGTGTGATGTGTAAAAGCCACATATCTTTAACCATTTTTTAAAAGCCATTGGTCTTAGTTATTCATAACAGAAAATATTTGCAACTAAACTAAATCTCTTCAATCAAAGAATATAAAAAGCCATCTTGCTCTCTTGTACTTAGGTAGTGCCTGGTCTCTGATGGTTGATTTTGATAAGGTATGTAATTGCTTGATTTAAATTGATTTCATGCATACACAAGTCACACACTCCATTTCACCATTTTCTATTCTTACTGGAGATACTTAAAAGTCACTCCAATCTCTTTACTTTACTGTACCTCTCCCAAGTTGCCTTTAGGTTCACATTTACTGGTAACTATTTTACAAAGGAAAAGATCAGATTAAAGTCAAGTAGTGATAATTATGATCTCTCTGTATGACTGAGTCTACACACACAGTGAGGTAGATAATTGAGACAACTATCAAGATAACTGAAGGCAAAAAGAATTATTGCTTCGATTATCTATTTCAGATGAGTGTGTTTTGAACTGAATTGTATACTTAATTGCTTCAGTTTTCCACTTCACTTTGTGTGGGGTGCTGCCAAGTTGCTAGGGTGCTAAGCTTTTGAATATACCCCCCAAATCTACTGTTTACCCCATTTAGTTTACCTATTTTTACATTAGTCTTCCTTTTTGAAAAATAGTCTTCAGGAAGAATTGTAGGTTGTTTCAGACTTAGAGATTTGAATTTCAATGTGACCTTCCGTAGTTAATGGGTATCTCTCAAGACCCTAAGGAAAATTTAATAATCTCATAGGACTCTTTCAGCTCTAACATTCTATGAATGATTTTGTTTAATCAAACTAGTCTTAGATAAGTCTGGAAAAACAGCAAAGCTTAGTGTTAGGCCACTTCTGTCCATACAGCTGACATTCACATTGATGATGATGGAAACTGACAATCTGTGGCTGGATGTCATCTCCAGAGCTGCTCTCCCAGGAACAATCATCCCTTTGCTATAGAACATTTCTGGCTGCCACCCTGCTCTGAAATTTGTCTAGGAAAGGGCTATCATTTTCAAGAGAAAAATATCCTGTGTTTGTGCATACATACATTAGGGTGTCTGCTGCTGTTGCTGCTCCTGCAAAGCATTTCCTCACCAGAGCAGTGACTGTTAACAGGTAGCAGAGGCTGGCTACAAGGAACACCAAGAGGAAAATGAAAGATGAATCAAGTAGAGTTCCTGGAGATATCAAATACTTATTAAATGAAACTGTCAAGCTGATTTTAGAGGGCTCTATTTAAGGGACCTGTTAATGGGTTAAATTCATTTTTCATGCTAATTAATTGGAGTCTAAGTTTCTACAGTAGCTTATTGTTAGGCTCTTATGTAAACACTATCAACTGCTTATTATTATGGAACCAAGCAGATTCAACAACTGAGTTAGATTTCACTTTCTAATAGAATACTGTATCTGAAGATTGTTCACCTTTACACTGAAAAGATAGTCACCAAACCAATTCTCTCTCCTGAGGTTCAACTTGTCTAAATGACATGTTAATTAGCTTGTTGATGAACTATAATCATATTGATAGAATTTCCTGAACTGAGTTGATAGCTATATTTGTAGGAATTGTCTTAACCATCTTTAGAATCATTTTAATGTGGAAGAGAAGTTAATGAGACATCTTCAGACCACATTCAAATTATTCATGATGCTGTCTGAACAGATAGTTGAATATATGATCACATTTTCCAAACTTTTTGTTCTATTGTCTCTATGGTATATTGAAGTTCAGAGGTAAGTTACAGATTAGAAAAGGCAAAAATGCAGCTTTTCCTATTTCTTGTCTTATACTCTCATCATGAGACCCATATTTTGAAAGATTTTTCTTATTACAAATTTATAAGAGAATGAGATGGTTGGATGGCATCATGGATTCAATGGGCATGAGTTTGACCAAATTCCAGCAAATAGTGAAGGACAGGGAAGACTGGCATGCTGCAGTCCATGGGGTCTCAAAGAGTTGGACATGACTTAATGACTGAACAACAATAAGATGTGATGTATTCCTTTACTATTAGATAAAATAAAGGCATCTGTAATTGTGGGTGATATACAGTGGTAGTTGGTGTATTTTCCCAGAGTTCAAAATCTTGTAAAGAATTAAATAACACAGTAAAATTATTTTACAAAGAATCTTCCCAATACCTTAAAAGATCAACATGACTATGGATTGGATAATCTTGAGAAAGTGGCAATAATCGTTTTCCTTTGATGAAATATAACATTGATCAAATTTTTATATAATCTTCGCTTTAGGCAACTATGCATTAGTAAATTTTCATTCTCATTCTAGGAAGAGGGAAGGCTTTATATGTATGATGCTAGCATAGTGGTACAGGACACCACACTCAGAAAGTTCCCAGCACTTAAGGTTTAACACATGGAAGAAACTGTCTTAAAAGTCTAACTAATTTTATCTTTAAATTGTGTTTTGTACATGGAGTTCAAAGAAACAGTAGGGTATGTGACAGGAGTTTTGAGCTTGGCTTCATGTTGTAATCATTCTTCTCAGTGCTTCTCTGCTTCCCCAGGATGAGTTCTCAGTACCCATGGCTGCCCAATAGCCACTGTTACCCTCTGACCTTGTGGAAAAGATTGATGCCTCTGTAAGTCTTAGACTTGGGCATGATGGTAGCTATACTTTTCTTGGGCTGACGATATCATGACTTTGGTGAAAGTGAGACTTTAGCCCATCCACCTCTCCCAACTCAGGAGTAAGTCCTAGTGCTCAGTCACTTTTGTAGGTCCTTTACTCACTGAAGGTAAGATTTTAGGAAATAAATATATCTTGCTGGATTCTCCCCCTCTCCAAAACATATGGTACATTGATTTAGAGGCTGGCAGCAGGAAGAACCCTGCAGCCGATGGGCCTCTACCAAGTAGTGCACTTACCCCACAAGTATTCCCATCTCGTAGGCATTGCAACATTAGAAGTTAAATAAAAAAAACATCATGATAGGTCAAGAAAGGTAAAGAAATAAGCTTTAACAACTTATTTTTTCACAGTTAAACAAGAGTTCTCACATTTTAATTTTGTACTGGGACCCACAAATTATGCTGCCTGTCCTGCTGAAGAGGTAGTCAAACCAACAAATTTTAGGTGGCAGTCTAACTGACTAATTGGCAAGTTTTGACCATGTTAATAAGATTTCCTAATTGAATATGCCATGGTGGTTCAAATCCTATGCAGGAGTCAGGAGATCTGGATATGAGACAACTCTGTCAATTACCTGACTGTGTGATTGTGAAAAAGATTATTATCTGACCTTTAATTTCTTCATTAGTAAAATGAGAGGGTTATTTTCTGTATTTTTCTACATCCTTCCAGTGTTAAAATTCTGTGCTTTCTGTGAACATTTTGTCAGAAATAATTTTGCTTTAAGAGCCAAAGAACAGTATAGTAATTATATTCTCTCTATATCAGTGGATCTCAACAGGGGCAATTTTGCCCACCAAGGAATGTTTGGAAGTAGTGAGACATTTTTTATTGTCACAGCTGGAAGGCCATGAATACTGCTAAAGTTGCTGTCTGGCAATGCACAGTGAAGGCCCACACAACAAAGAATTTTCCACCCCATGATGTCAAGAGTACCAAAGTTAAGAACTCCTGGCCTGTATGAAAGACATACTGTCTCTTTGGATTTCTATCGATTTCACTTTTTTTTTCTTTAACAATAGGTTAAGGCATGATAATGTTAAAATCAAGGCTCAATAACCAAATCAAAACACAAAAGATGTTGACTAAAGCCCTATCAGATTCTGGCCTCTGGAAACAGGAACATCTGTCTCCTATAATCTTTTGTTTCCCAAGATAGGAAGAAAATAATAATTAAGTGTAGTTATAAAGCTCTCTCATGCATAAATTCTGCAGAAGAATAAAAACTTAGGACTGCTTTATTAGGCTAATAGCTAAAGCAATTTTTCCCACTGATGAACATTATTATGTTGGTAGAATGTTGAAGGTGATGATTTCTTTGCAGCCACCATATTTTTACACAAGAAATAAGCACAGAGCTTTCTAAGAAAGCTAGCCATCACTAACACTAATAACACAAGGAATTACAAGGAGGTTACTACTGATTCACTGTAAGACTTATTTATTCATTAATTCATTAGTGCGTTCATTTTTAAATAATTTTTATTAGGAATGTGCACTTTTCATGATTTTATAGAATACAGTAATTAATGCTACCACTAATCATAACTCTAGATAGGTCTTTGTTTGCATCCCAATAATTGTTGTGAGGCATACACAACAACTAAACAAAATTTGTAATATATGAAGTGATAGTTACAAAGAAAGAGTGGAATATGTGCCATAGGTTGTAAACAAAAGAGAGAGAGTTCTTTAGGAGTACAGAGAAAAGAGAGGTTGTTTTTGACAGGGGTGGTAAGGAAGATTTTGTGCAATTGGTGATTATTGATCTGCATTTTATTCACATAGTAGAATTTGAATAGCTGCATGACCTGGCAGGTAGTGAATACTCAAGTGAGGAAGGTAAAAAATGCAATGCATGATTGTGATCAATCAGCTTTCTGTAATGAGGTTGTGTATATACAGGGCTTTTTTGATTACAAATATTAGAAGCCCAAATCAAACTAAAGTAAGATGGGAGAACAGTTTTTATTAAGAATCCTGGGATATTTCATAGAAACTGAAAACAAAACTTGAAGAAGAAAAATGGAGCATATGTGCAGAAAGAAGCAGAGAGTAGAGAAGGATCATCCTTGTTGTTTCAGACTCCAGTTCTAGTGATTCTTGAAACCCAATTTCATTTCCTCTGAATCCCCAAAACTGACATGGGCCTTATTTGGTTTTGGTGCTTGTCCTAGATTATGTATGGTTAGAGATGGAGATACACATTATACTCACAAGTCAGCACTTTCAGCTGCTATGAATGGTGTTGGGATGGAGTGGCAATTTCCAGAAGGAAAACATTCTATGGTCATAGGGGAGAAGTATACTGGGAAAAGTTGTCTATCGAACATAGTTCTAAACCATTCCTATGTCTTCGTTTAATCCACTTTGAAATTAAATGACATACCTTACATTTATAGAAGGATAAATGCAAACCAATGTGTACAAACATAACTTGTCTCACCTAAACTTTAGCAGAGTCCTCTGAAGAGTGTTCTTTTATAACCACAATACTTATAGATAAGTAAACTCAATTTTCCCTGAAGGAGGGCATGGCAACCCACTCCAGTATTCTTGCCTTGGAGAATCCGGTGGACAAAGAAGCCTGTCAGGCTACAGTCCACAGGGTCACACAGAGGCAGACACGGCTGAAGCAATTGAGCATGCATGCATGCAAACTCAGTCTTTAAGAGGTGAAAATAACTTGATCAAGGTAATATATAAGTTAGGTAGTCAAGATTTAAACACACGTACCCTGACTCAATGACTACTTTCTCAAACATTTTTGTGAAATAGTTGCAAAGCCAGCTTCATGTGCATATGATCAATACAGTCATACAAGGTAATAAGTGTGGAAGTTCCTCATTCTTGAGGTTTATTGTTCTGTGATATTATCTTGAGATTATTAAAACCTTTCTCTTTGAATTTATGTTTTGGAAGTTATATCTAGTGGAACAATGTAGCTTGTGCTAAGGGCTTGGAATCTAAGCTCATATGTGAACCAGCCTCCTCCGTCTGAATCTTTTACAACCCCATGAATTATAACACACCAGACTTCTCTGTCCATGGGATTCTCCAGGCAAGAATACTGGAGTGGGTTACCATTTCCTCCTCCAGGGGATCCTCCTGACCCAGGGATCAAACTCAAGTCTCCTGCTTGGCAGGTGGATTCTTTAATTCTGCGCCACCTGGGAAGCCCTTTTCCTTATAAATATCTCTGTGCTTGAGGAAGTGTGACATTCAATAATAAATAAAAAATATATCAGTTTGCAGAAGAGACTGCAAAAGGAAAAAAAAAGTATATTTTAGTTTCGTATGCTTATGAATGCTTTTCCCCTTACTGTTTGAACAAGGGGTTTTGCATGTTCATTTTTCTTGATCACTGAAAATTAGGTAGCCTGTTCTGAATGTTAGGAATGTCATCTAGGGCCAAATAGAACTTCCATGTGCCAAAACTAACTGCTTAACAAAGAGATAAAAACATTATCTGTAGTCTATCTCAGATCACTATCCAAGGAAAAAATAACTAATACTATCCTATGTAATTAAAGCAGCTACATTAGGCTCCATGACTAACTATCCAGAAGCATCATAGCATAGTGATTTTGAGTGCAGATTCTAGAACCAGTTGCCTCAGTTCACATCCTGTCTTCTTTGATGTGCATCCCCTGAGCAAGTTAACATCTCTGTGTTTTCACTTCCTTAAGTGTAAGGATGATGATAATAATCATCATAGAATTCTTATTTATAGAATTGTTATAAGGATAAAATGAATTTATCTATGTAAATATATGATATATATATTATATATATATGTATATATTTACAAAACGTGCTCTGAACATTACCCAATACTTAATAAGGTACTCAGTAAATGTGACTATTTTGAATAGTTATGGACCAACATATGAGGACAATTCTATAGCATAATTAATAAATATTATCACAGAGCTTGTGTCCGAAAACACTATTAACTTCAACTTGAACTTTAGATATCTCAAGTATACAAGCTTACTAACATTGTTATTAATAGTTGTCCAGAAAATGTTTCCAGTGCTTAATAAATCATGGAATACACAGTTCAGGTAATAAATTTTCATAACGAAAATATAATGGGAGTGCTATGTAGAATGTGCAATTTTGAAAAGTATTTAAATTTCAAGCAAAAATATTCTAAATTATGTTGAACTTTAGTAGCAAGTTTCAACACACAACGTTTTTGTAATTGTATGCCTTTAGTCTTGCAGCTCAAGAGGCCATGACTATAAATACACACTGAAGAGATCTTTGCTTAAATGAAATTACTTATATAAAGCATCTAGCATAGTTTCAGGAATAAAATATATGTTAAACAACTGATAGTCATTATTAATATTGAAGTCTTTTGAAACCTCAGTGACTAGTGGGTAATGCACTTTCTGACCACTGGGTCATCTTTTGGGAGTAGTTTTAACTGAGCTCTTTTAAAGGATTTTAGATCATCCTTTATCATGCTGATTTTAGGACTGAATAAATCAGTGACTATGACCTTTTGGGGAAGAAAATGCAGAAAGGATGTTATGAGAAAGGTCACAGATGTGAATTTTATGGGAAGTTTTATGAAAAAGCCATTAGATGTCAACAGTAGTTCACAAAGATATTCTGCTTTTTAGTAGTGTTACATAGAGGTGCAGACTGACAATATAAAATCACAGAAGCATTGACTCCCAGAGCTTCAACAACATGTGGATACATATAACACAGTGTCAGCTATATAGAAAGCACTCAATAAATGCAAACATCCTTGCCTTCTTCCTTTGAGATTGTATAGTTCAATGCTCTCCCTTGCCACACTCAGTTTTGCAAATAAGGAAAAGAAAGCGAATAACCTGCCAAGATAATACAGATAATTTTTCGATTGACTAGGAACTAGAATGTCTATAAAATGTCTCAGAAGATTCAGATATTTTTCTCCATTTTGAAACAAACAAACAAGTCGGCCCTAAGAGTTGAGAGGAGAGCTTGGGATATATAACAACATGAATAGTGAGAGCTCCCTTTCTCTTACATATTTTCTCTTTCTCTTATATATATATATGTGTATATATATTATACACACACACACAACATATATATATGTTTATATATGTATATATACATATATACATATGTGTGTTGTGTGTGTATATATATATATATATATATACACATGTATATCTTATATGTTTTCTTATATATATTGTCTTTCTCTTATATATTTCCCTTTCTCTTGTATATATGTTCCCTTTCTCTTAAAATCAAAACAACCAAAACCAGCCTTTACAACTCATAGAAACTCTTCCCTATGAACAAAGACTCAGATATCTCTGCCCTAGCAATACCACATCCTCTTTTCCCCAGTCTGCTAAACAATATTCCCTGCAAGGAAATTTCAAAAGTAATCATACACTCTTCCTAGAGCTAGATGATACTTCACCCAAAATTTTGCCCCAAACTGGATTCTTTTCTACCATCTCTATCAGGCTTTATCTTGTGAAGACTAAAAAATTTCAGTTCTTTCAACAATCCCTTGTATAGTTGTTTTGAAACTTCTAGTGATACTGTAATTAAGCAGAGTTGATATTGACGTACCCAACTATAATATATCTGATTATTGGTTCTGATTTTTCCCTTTCTTGTTAATAGAATTGTGCATCCACATACTTTGCCAGGTACATTTATAGTATCCTCCCAATAAGGGTGAAGTATACTTGGCCAAGTGGTTTGCCTTGGCCAGTGAAAGTTTACTGGAATTTATGCCAGTAAATGTTCAAAACGTATGGGCATGAATTGGCTTGTCCTCTTGCCCTCCTGTGATATATCTTGAGAACTATATGCCCTGAGCATCTGCTAGTCCCAACAAGAAAAAATAGAGAAGATGAGGAACAGACTTAAATGCAATCCATGATGTAACCAAGCCCAGTCAATCCAAAGTGAAATAAACTTAAACATGGATTACAAAAAGAATAATGTACACTGAATACTTATAAACCTAAAGTGAAAAAAGTTAAGTCACTCAGTTCGTGTCTTACTCTTTTGCGATCCCCATATGACTGTAGCCCACCAGGCTCCTCCATCCATGGGAATTTTACCAGGCAAGAACACTGGAGTGGGTTTTCCATTTCCTTCTCCAGGGGATTTTTCCGACCCATGGGATTAAAACCGGGTTTCCCGCATTGCACGCAGATGATTTTCCATCTGAGCCACCAGAGGAAGTCCATTCCAACCCAAAGTCTTAGTCAAGAGCTTGGCAATTTATATTTTCACAAATCCAAGAGTGAGCAAATATAAATCCTTGCATTGTAATTTCCCCTGAGTTTCAGAGGCAGTATTTTTACATAGTACTGTAAGAAAAAAATAGCCAGTCAAGACTTCCCATGATTGACTGCTAAGCATAGCCACAGTTGTCCAGAACATAGGATTTTGTATACAGCCAGGTAGTATCTCATTATTACTTTTTATTACCGAATGCTTTTTTCTTTTACAGAAGTCACTTTTAATGTGTGACAGTCTTTTAGTTTTATCTTTCATTTTGTTAAATAGATGTATGACTGACATTACAAAAGAGCTGTACATATTTAATGAATACATCACAATGAGTTTGAAGATAAATATCCATTTTGCAGCAAATGAAGAATTTTCTCATTCTTAAGGCTGTATAATATTACATTGTATGTATGTATGTTTTCTTCATCCATTTATCTGCTGAAGAATATTTAGGCTGTTTCCATGTTTTTTGCCATTGTAAATAAAGCTGCAATGAACATAGGTGTGTAGCTATTTCTTTAAGATACAGAGTTTGATATTTAGGTGTAAGTCTAGTCGTGCTTTTAGCTTTTTGCAGAACCTCCATATTGATTTCCATAAAAGTTGCACCAGTTTTCATTTCGATGACATAGTAGTAAGGATATATTGAGATTTTGATTTGTGTTTCCCTGATGTTTAGAGATCTTGAATACATTTCCATATACTTGTTGGTCATTGGTATCTCTTCTTTGGAGAAATACCTATTCAGGTCTTTTGCCCATTAAAAAATAATAAACTTAAACAAGGATACAAAAGATATGTACACTGAAAACTTTAAAACATAAAGTGAAAAAAGTGAAGTCGCTCAGTCGTGTCTGACTCTTTGCGATCCCATGGACTGTAGCTTACCAGGCTCTTCCATCCATGGGATTTTCCAGGCAAGAATACTGGAGTGAGTTGCCATTCCCTTCTCCAGGAGATCTTCCCCACCCAGGTATTGAACCCGGGTCTCCCTCATTGTAGCCAGATGCTTTACCGTCTGAGCCACCAGAGAAGTCTAAAATATAAGTGAAAACAATTTTAAAAGCAACAGTAAATGGAAAGACATCAATCTTAATGGATTGGAGGAATTAATATGAGCAAACTGTCAATACTACCCAAAATGATCCAGGGATTTAATGCAATCCCTATTTAAAAGTCCCAATGGAACTTTTTACAGAAGTAGAAAAATACTATCTTAAAATTCATATGGAAGCACAAGCAACCTGAACAAAGCAGAAAGGGTCACATTTCTTGCTTTCTAAATATATCACAAAGCTCTAGTAGTCAAAATAATATGGTCTGAAAAATAAACAGAGATATCAATCAATGGAACAAGACAGAGAGCTTTGAAATAAACCCACACATTAATGGTAAACGGATATTTATCAACAGGGCAATAACTCACAAAAGAGAAAGGATGGTGTCTTCGTTAATTGGTGTTAGGAATGTTGGATAGCCACATGCAAAAGAATATTTTGCACCAAAAAAAGAATTATTTTACACAATACACTAAAATCACATCAAAGTGGATTGAAGGCATGAACACGACATGTAACTTTAAATCTTCTTTAAGAAAACAAGGATAATGACTCTTGATATTGGCCTTGGCAATTGTTTCTTGGATATGACCCCCAAAGCAAAAATAGGCAAGTGGTACCACACAAATGAAAAAACTTCTGCACAACAAAAGAAATAATCAGCAAAGTGAAAAAGCAACCTACAGGATGGGAGAAAATATTTTCAAACCATATGGCTGATAAAAAGTTAATATCTAAGATATATAAGAAACTTCTATGACTCAAAATCAAACAAAACAAACAAAAATCCAAATAACAAAATTGCATTTTTCCACTTCATAGGTGTTCATTATATGAAACATTTTGTGGACTAAAAAGATCCGCCACTGGACTCCTGACTTAATCTAACACAATTTGTCCTAGTACGGTACAAAATGTGAACTCACTCAAATAGAAAGTTTCTGTATAAAAGTGTTTTATAAAAGGGAGATTTTCATTGCCTACTTTGAATCTTGCGTTGCACATTGATATAGTTTCTGCAGAAATCGATATCAAGATATTTTTCTCTTAATTTTCTTTTTTACTTGAGTACTACAGTTGTATTTTAGACCAAATTAACTTTTAAAAATTTCCATAAAAATCCTGACAATGGAACTAAGGGGAAATTTTAAAGAAGATTTGATAGCTGTAAGAATTATAATATCAAAAAACAAATTATTGCAGGATCACAATTAGGCTTCTGTTTTTTGCATTTATATTTCAGCGGCAACTAATTATGGGTCCCAAAAGTGTACCTGCATTTTGCCACTGAGTATGGCAGAAAGTGAGGAGGAGCTAGAGCCTTATGATGAAGGTTTCACATGAAGAGGAGGGTGAAAAACCTGGCTTAAAACTCAGCATTCAGAAAACTAAGATCATGGCATCCGGTCCCATCACTTCATGGTAAATAGATGGGGAAACAATAAAATCAGTGACAGACTTTATTTTCTTGGGCTCCAAAATCACTGTAGACAGTCACTGAAGTCATGAAATTAAAAGACATTTGCTCCTTGGAAGAAAAGCTATGACAAACCTAGACAGCATATTAAAAAGTAGAGACATCATTTTGCTGACAAAGACCTGTATAGTCAAAGGTATGACTTTTCCAGTAGTCATGTAGGAATATGAGACTTGGACCATAAAGAAGGCTGAAGGACTAAGAATTGATGTTTTCGAATTGTGGTGCTGGAGAAGAAGACTCTCTAGAGTCCCTTGGACAGCAAAGAGATCAAACCAATCAATCTTAAAGGAAATCAACCCTGAATATTTACTGGAAGCATTGATGCTGAAGTTGAAGCTCCAATATTTTGGCAACCTGATGCAAAGAGCCTACTCCTTGGAAAAGACCTTGATGCTGGGAAAGACTGAGAGCAGGAAAAGGGGGTGACAGAGGATGGAATCATTGAATCAATGAACATTTGTTTGAGCAAATCCCGGGAGAGAGTCAAGGACAGGGAAGCCTGGCATGCTGCAGTCCATTGGGTTGCAAAGTGTTAGACATAACTTAGCGACTGAAAAATAACATGTATGCATTTGGTTTTGTTTTTTTAATTAATCACTGAGCTATGGATTCTAGAAGGCAAAATAGACTCTGTTTCTGCTTCAATAAATATAGAGATTTAATGAGATACTGAGGTGTCTTAAATTAGCAGCATCCATTGTCCACTGTTAGTTTAAGAATTATATACTGCTCCAAACCATGCATAAGTTCTGTAACTTGAAAACAATATTTATTTATTTATTTATACAAATTAGGTTGAAAAATTCTTGACAATTTACAAGAGAAATATGGAAATCTTGTGGTCTCTAATACTTAATTTTTTTGGAACCTTCCCTGAGTTTGTTTCAGTTCAATTCCAGTTCAGTCACTCAGTCGTGTCTGACTCTTTGCGACCCCATGTACTGCAGCATGCCAGGCTTCCCTGTCCATCATCAACTCCTGGAGACTGCTCAAACTCATGTCCATCGAGTCGGTGATACCATCCAGCCATCTCATCCTTTGTTGTCCCCTTCTCCTACAGCTTTCAATCTTTCCGAGCATCAGGGTGTTTTCCAGTGCGTCAGTTCTTCCCATCAGGTGGCCAAAGTATTGGCGCTTCACCTTCAGCATCAATCCTCCCAATGAATATTCAAGACTGATTTCCTTTAGGATTGACTGGTCTGATCTCCTTGCAGTCCAAGGGACTCTCATGAGTCTTCTCCAGCACCACAGTTCAAAAGCAACAGTTCTTCGGAGCTCAGCTTCCTTTATGGTCCAAATCTCACATTCATACACAGCTACTGGAAAAACCATACCTTTGATTATATAGACCTTTGTCACCAAAGTAATGTCTCTGCTTTTTAATATGCTGTCTAGGTTGGTCATAGGTTTTCTTCCAAGGAGCAAGTGTCTTTTAATTTCATGGCTGCAGTCACCATCTGTAGTGATTTTGGAGCCCAAGAAACTAAATTCTGCCACTGATTTCATTTTTTCCTATCTATTTGCCATGAAATGATGAGACCAGCTGTCGTGATCTTAGTTTTTTTGAATGTTGAGTTTTTAAGTCAATTTTTTTCACTCTCCTCTTTCACTTTCATCAAGAGGCTCTTTAGTTCCTCTTCACTTTCTGCCATAAGGGTGGTGTCATCTGCATATCTGAGGTTATTGATATTTCTCCTGGCAATCTTGATTCCAGCTTGTGCTTCATACAGCCCAGCAGTTCGCATGATGTTCTCTGCATGTAAGTTAAATAAGCAGGGTGAAAATATGCAGCCTTGACGTAATCCTTTCCCAATTTGGAAACACTGTGCTGTTCCATGTCCAGTCCTAACTGTTGCTTCCTGACCTGCTTACAGATTTCTCAGGAGGCAGGTAAGGTGGTCTGGTATTCCCATCTCTTTAAGAATTTTCCTGTTTGTTATTATCCATACAGTCAAAATCTTTAGTATTGTCAATGAAGCAGATGCTTTTCTGGGACTCTCTAGCTTTTTCTATGATCCAATGGATGTTGGTAATTTGACTTCTGGTACCTCTGCCTTTTCTAAATCCAACTTGAACTTTTGGAAGTTCTCTGTTCACTAACTGTGGAAGCCTAGCTTGGAGAATTTTGAGTATTACTGTGCTATCATGTGAGATGAGTGCAATTGTGTGGTAATTTGAACATTCTTTGGCATTGCCTTTCTTTAGGACTGGAATGAAAACCGACCTCTTCCAGTCCTGTGGCCACTGTTAAGTTTTCCAAATTTGCAGGCATATTGAGTGCAGCACTTTCACAGCATCCTCTTTTAGGATTTGAAATAGCTCAACTGGAATTCCATCATCTCCACTAGCTTTGTTTGTAGTGATACTTCTTAAGGCCCACTTGACTTCACATTCCAGGATGTCTAGCTCTAGGTGACTGATCACACCACTGTGGTTATCTGGGTCATGAAGATATTTTTTGTATAGTTCTTCTGTATATTGTTGCCACCTCTTCTTAATATTTTCTGCTTTTGTAAGGTCCATACCATTTCTGTCCTTTATCGAGCCCATCTTTGCATGAAATGTTCCCTTGGTATCTCCGATTTTCTTGAAGAGATTTCTAGTCTTTCCCATTCTATTGTTTTCCTCTATTTCTTTGCATTGATCACTTAGGAAGACTTTCTTATCTCCCCTTGCTATTCTTTGAAACTGTGCATTCAGATGAGTATATCTTTACCTTTGCCTTTCACTTCTCTTTTTTTCTCAGCTATTTGTAAGGCCTCTTCAGACAACCATTTTGCCTTTTTGCATTTCTTTTTCTTGGGGATGGTTTTGATCATGACATCCTGTACAATGTCATGAACCTCTGTCTGTACTTCTTCAGGCACTCTATGAGATCTAATCCCTTGAATCTATTTGTCACTTCTACTGTAAAATTGTAAGGGATTTGATTTAGGTCATAGCTGAATGGTCTAGTGGTTTTCCCCCCTTTCTTCAATTTAATTCTGAATTTTACAATAAGGAGTTCATGATCTCAGCCACAGCCAGCTCCCCTCTTATTTTTCCCACTGTATAGAGCTTTTCTATCTTCTATTGCAAGGAGTGTAGTAAATCTGATTTCAGTATTGGCCATCTGGTGATGTCCATGTATAGAGTCGTCTCTTGTGTTGTTGGAAGAGAGTATCTGCTATGACCATTGCGTTCTCTTGACAAAACTGTGTTAGCCTTTGCCCTGCTTCATTCTGTACTCCAAGGCCAAATTTTCCTGTTACTCCAAGTATCTCTTGATTTCTACTTTTGCATTCTAGTCCCCCATGAGGAAAAAGATATATTTTTTTGCGTGTTAGTTCTAGAAGGTCTTGTAGGTTTCCATAGAACCATTCAACTTCAGCTTCTTCAGCTTTCTTGGTTTGGGTATTGACTTGGATTACTGTGATACTGAACAGTTTTCATTGGAAGCAAACAGAGATCATTCTGTCATTTTTGAGACTGCACCCATGTACTGAATTTTGGACTCTTTTGTTGACTATGAGGGATACTCTGTTCCTTCTAAGGGATTCTTGCCCACAGTAGTAGATGTAGTGGTCATCTGAATTAAATTTGCCCATTCTGATCCATTTTAGTTCCCTGATTCCTAAAATTTCAATGTTCACCCTTGCCAACTCCTGCTTGACCACTTCCAATTTACCTTGATTTATGGACCTAACATTCATGTTTCTTTTGCAATATTGTTCTTTACAGCATTGAACTTTATTTCCATCACCAGTCACATCCACAATAGGTCATTGTTTGTATTCGTTTACTGCTTTGGAATGTATGACTTTATAAAACAATAGAGAGTTATTAAGGACTTTGAAAGAGAAAGAAGTATTATTTTACTTTACTTATTTTTTATTTATCAAAATATGGTTGATACACAATATTATGTTATTGTCAAGTGTATAATGTAGTGATTCAACATTTACATGTATTATGAAATGATCACCATTATAAGTTGAATAACCATCTGTCACCATACAAAATTATTATCATGTTATTCATTATATTTCTTATGCTGTATAGCACATCCTATTGACTTATCTTGTCAATAACTGGAAGCTTTTACTTCTTAAATCCCCTTCACTCTTTTCACCCAACCTCTCACATCCCTCCCTTCTGGTAGCTACCAATTTGCTTTCTGGATCTGCCGTCTTTTTCTGTTTTGTTTTGTTTACTCATTTGTTCTATGTTTTAGATTACACATATCAGTGAGATCATATGGTGTTTTCTTTGTCTGTCTTATTTCGCTTAGCATTATACACTGTATGCCCATCCATGTTGTTACAAATGGTAAGATTTCATTCTTTTTATGGCTGAGTTTGTTTACATTTATGTTTACATTTACATTTATAGATCACATCTTCTTTACCCATTCATCTATCTGCGGACACCTAGGTTGTTTCCATGTCTTGGCTATTGTAGACAATTCTGCACTGAACATAGGGGGGGCATATATATTTTCAAATTAGTCTTTTTCTGTTTTTCAGGCAGGTAGTCAGAAGTGGATTTGTTGGATCATAGGGTGGTTTGGGGTTTCCCAGGTGGTTCTAGAGGTAAAGAACCCTTCTGCTTATGGAGAAGATGCAAAAGACAAGACATGGGTTTGATCCATGTGTCAGGAAGATCCTCTCAAGTAGGAAATGGCAACCTGTTCCAGTGTTCTTGCCTGGAAAATTCCAGGAGAGAGGAGCTTGGCAGGTTACAGTTCATTGAGCTGCAAAGAGTTGGACATGTTGATCTATTGAGCACACACGTGACAGTTTTATTTTTAATGTTTTGAGGAGCCTCCATACTGTTTTCCATAGAGGCTTCACCAATTTACATTTCCACCAAGAGTGCACAGAGTTTCTCTTTTCTCCATACCCTTACCAACACTTGTTATTTGTTGTCTTTCTGATGTGAGGTGATATGTCATTGTGGTTTTCATTTGCATTTCCCTGACAATTAGTGATACTGATCATCTTTTCACATCTGTTGGCCATTTTTATGTCCTCTTTGGAGAAATATCTCTTCTAATTCTTTGTCTATTTTTAAATTCAATTTTTTATTGAGTTATATAATTTTTTTACATAATTCAGTTTTTAACTCCTTATCAGATGTGTCATTTGTAAATATTTCCTCCTATTCAAAACATTGCCTTTTCATTTTGTTGATTGTTTCCTTTGTTGTAAAAAAAGCTTTTTAATTTGACATTGCCCATTTGTTTAGCTTTGTTTTTCTTGCCCTTGTCTGAAGTGACAGATCCAAGAAATTCATTTCTAAGACTGATGTGCATACTGTCTATATTTTCTCCTAAAAGTTTTGTGGTATCATATCTTGTATGAAAGTTTTTAATCTATTTTGAGTTCATTTTCTTATATTGTGTAAGAAAATGGTCCAGTTTCATTTTTGCATGTAGCTGTCCGGGTTTCCCAGCACCATTTATTGAAGAGGCTGTCCTTCCTCCATTGCATATTCTTGCCTCTTATCCATCCCCCCTTTGATATTGAATAAAACTTATTTTCCATTCCATTTAGAAGGCTTGAAAAAATATTTAAAGTGTCATATAGAGCACAAAACAGAACAAGCAGGCACTCAAGAAGCTATGGGCTTCGTTAAAATTTAATTTTTAAGTGTCAGAAACAAAAGTTGCTTTGTTACTGGTCCCTTCGTTAATTTAATCTAAAACCTTGATTAATGTGACAACCAATCTGTAATTACAAGCAGTGCATCTAAAGCTTCTGAGTTATTAGAGGTACCACCTGCAAATTGGCACCTGCCATCTACCTCCACAAGGATTAAATTATGAGCTGCTACAGCTACTGACCTTCAACACCCCCTGAAAGGAGTTCAGTGTGGAGATCAGAAATGAGGCACTCTGTGCTCTGGAAAAAACTGTCAGGTCTTCAGATAGTTAGATATTCAGGAACCAATTTTATGAGCCCAGCTTTTGTATCCCATCATGGGCTTCCCTGGTGGCTCAGACAGTAAAGAATCTGTCTGCAGTGCAGGAGACCTGCGTTCGATCCCTGGAGTGTAAAGATCCCCGGGAGGAGGGCATGACAACTCACTCCAGTATTCTTGCCTGGAGAATCCCCATGGACAGAGGAGCCTGGTGGGCTATAGTCCAAAGGGTTGCAAAGAGTCGGACACAACTGAGTGACTAAGCACAATGAAGCACAACTCTTGTATCTCATCATATCTAGAAAAGCATTAAAATCCTTCATCTGTTCCTTGTGACTAGCAGTAATCTTCAAGAGACTAGCAGAAACCTTCTGCAAAAAATATGTGCTTTTTTGAGAGAATGCTATTCTCTTAAATCATCCCATCCTTGCCTTCTCTCACAGAGTCCAAAAGTCTGTTCTTTACATCTGTGTCTCCTTTGCTGCCCTTCATGTAGGATCATTGGTACCATCTTTCTAAATTTCATATATATATATATATATATATATATATATATATATATATATATATATATATATATACACACACACACACACACACACACACATATATGTTTTAATATGCAGTATTTGTCTTTCTCTTTATGACTTACTTCATTCTGTATAATAGAGTGCCATATGCAAAAATAGATGACCAGTGCATGAAGCAAGGCACCCAAAGCTGGTGCTCATGGACAACCCAGAGGGATGGGGTGGGGAGGGTTCAGGATGTGGGGGGGACACATGTATACCTGCGGCCGATTCATGTCAATGTATGGCAAAAACCCTACAATATTGTAAAGTAACTAGCCCTCAACTAAAATAAATAAATTTATTAAATAAATAAAATAAATAAATTAATTAAAAATATGTGTTTGATTGCATGTACTCCTCCTTCACCAAAATCACATACCTGCTGACTTTTCTCCTCTGCCTCTTTGGCGCAGTTTCTCAGAGCTATCTGAAATGCTGTCTCCCAGGCTATTGTCCTTATTTTGCACAAAATAAAATTTAGCTCACAACCGTTAACATATGTGAATAGATAGCCAATGGGAATTTGCTGTATGTCTCAGGAAATTCAAACAGGGCCTCTGTAATAACCTAGAAGAGTGGGAAAGAGATTTAGAGGGAGAGGACATATGTATACCTATAGTTAATTCATGTTGCTGTATGACAGAAAACAAACCAATATTGTAAACCAATCATCAATCAATTAAAAAAAAAAACTTAGCTCACAACTCTCACGGGTTGTGCATTTTTTTTAGTAGACAGAGAGTGTTATCATGTAATTTTGAATCACTCTGTTCTGCTCATAATACCCAACATTCAGGAAGACTGTATTATGATGCTAATATCACAAGGACAGTCTCTTGGAATATTCTCCAAACATATTTGTTCCTCTATTAAAGTGTAAATAGGCCAGGGGAGAGAAATGTTTTTTAAGGATCTTAGATTTTATACAAGCATTTATTGAGCTGCTGCTACTTATAAGTCATTGTTGTGGAAAAGAGGAAATAAAATGCAAAATTCATGATTTCAGAAAGCTAACACAATGCTGTCATTCACAATTTAGCTAGAATTACATTATTCATATGAGCAAACATTTTTTTTTCAGTTTAGAGAATCCCCAACAACCTTCATCTGTTTTATTTTCCACTTTATCCCTTTTCTTTCTCTTTTCATTTTCCATATCTATTTAGAACTGAGAAGTATTTCAGAATCAGAACTAAGACAAGAAACTTGGACAAACCCTGCTCATCCAGATTAGAGGAAAATTGATCATTTAAACATTCATCCAACTTTGCAAAATAATGTCATGAGAAGCACATAGATTTCAGAATATAATGTAAGTTTGAATGATGATTCTGCTAACTAAGGGCTTCCCTTGTGGTAAAGGGCTTCCCTCAGCTGGTAAATAATTTGCCTGCAATGAGGGAGACCTGGGTTTGATCCCTGGGTTCGGAAGATCCCCTGGAGAAGGGAAAGGCTCCCCACTCCAGTATTCTGGCCTGAAGAGTTCCATGTACTGTATAGTCCATGGGGTCACAAAGAGCCAGACACGACTGACCGAATTTCATTTTTCTGCCAATTAAAATTTGCATATATAAATTAAACTCTGAACCTCAATTTTTCAATTTCTAAAGTGAAGATATTGATAACTAGCTTATATTTGGATTGTTAAAGGATTCAACATAATGTATCTAAATTATGTTGCAAAGTGACTAATACTAGGTAGGAAGCATTACTAGAACACTGTTTTGTTATTCAGTGTACTTATTGAATATACTTATTCAGTGTACTTATTGAGTATCTATTATGTATATCTATTGTGACTCAGTCATGACTCTAGATTCTGGAGAAATAAGTTACTTCAGATCTAGTATTGATTATTTAATTTGAAACAGGTAACTGAAACTTTATTTTTTTAACATTGATGAGAAGTTAAAAATAATTCTGTAACAAATAAAACTAGATTATATTTACTTATCATTTAAAAAAGTGATTTATTAAATGTGATGTTTGTATCTTCCAAATCTAAAAATTCAAATGGAAGTTTTGAAATTGTTCAATTAAAGATACAACAAAAATAGACTTTGGGAAACCCTCAGCTTCTAAGCTTTGGGTCAGCATCATAAGTCTCAAGCACAAGAACTTTCTAATTTTTAATTAATTACATCATTTCTCAATCTTGGAAATTTAGGATACCCTATATTATAGGAAGCACACATACACACCTAATGTGCATATATGAGGAAAATATCTCCACTCAAAGAAAAAATCAACAGGGACAGTTGAAGACTCAAACCGAACTCATCTAGTTTGTGTGAGTACACTTACTGTAGTAAGGCAATGTAGTACAATATTTATGAGCACACACTATAGAGCCAGATGTCCAAGTTTGAAGCTCACTCTAGCATTTATTAGCTATATGACCTTAGGCATTTTTTACAGTCTCTCTAACATAAGTTTCTGTGTCTGTAAAATGAGAATGGTATTAAAAATGCCTACATTCTAGGATTGTTGTGATGATTAAATATATATATATATATATATATATATAAAGTACTTAATGGTTTATAATGTGTTATAAAAGCATAGCTATTATTGTTGGTTATATAAGAACTATAAGGTAAATATTAATTAACTGGGCTTCCCTAGTGGCTCAGTGGTAAAGAATATGCCTGCCAATGCAGGAGATGCATGAGGAGATGTGGGTTTGAACCCTGGGTCAGGAAGGTCCCCTGGAGGATATGGCAACTCACTCCAATATCCTTGCCTGGAAAATCCCATGGACAGAGGAGCTTGGTGGGTTACAGGCCATGGGGTCACAAAAGAGTTGGGCAAGACTTAGCAACTAAACAACAACAAAAACAACAACAACATGACTTAATTAAATTCACACCCCTTTGATAAATATCTGATATTAAAGTGGAAAAATAGGAATCTTTTCTGACTATTCCTAATTGGAGAGCAGATGGGCTTGCGAGGCAGGGGCAGAAAGATATAGAAAATCCTCCTTGAAAATGGGCATAATACTAAGAGGATATTGATTCAAAGATGATAAGTGGATCCAATGAGGGGATGGTCTTTCAATGGAGTGGTGAGGAGAGAGAAAGAAACATTAATGCGATAGGCCTTGGCATGTTAGTATAAGGCTTGGGCACTCAAGAGTAACCATTCAATAAGCCCAGAGATAAGTGCCTAAAATGAATTTTACCCTCTTAAAAATAACTTTTTTAAAGTTTTGAAAAATTGAAGTAAAGTTGAGTTACAATATTATGTTAGTTTCAGAAGTACAGCATAGAGGTTCTGCATTTTTACAGATGATACTTCATTAAAAGTTATGAAGATAATGGCTATAATCTCCTGTACTGCATAATATGTCCTTGTTGCTATCTATTTTATATATTGTCGTTTATATCTCTTAATCCCATACCCCTATATTGTCCCTCTCCTTTCCATTTCCCCACTGGTACCCACTCTCAGGGGAAATCTACTGGCCTTTAGTATGAAAATTTTGCTATTTGTTCATTCAATATACTAAATATTTTTCTATTAGAATGAAGCTTCTAAAGTTGTAAGTGTTCTAGGAAACAGTTCAGTTCAGTTGCTCAGTCGTGTCTGACACTTTGCAACCCCATGGATTGCAGCACACCAGGCCTCTCTGTCCATCACCAACTCCCAGAGTTTACACAGATTCATGTCCATTGAGTTGGTGATGACATCCAACCATCTCATCCTCTGGCGTCCCCTTCTCCTCCCACTTTCAATCTTTCCCAGCATCAGGGTCTTTTCAAATGAGTCAGTTCTTCGCATCAGGTGGCCAAAGTATTGGAGTTTCAGCTTCAACATCAGTCCTTCCAAAGAACATTCAGGACTGATTTCCTCTAGAATGGACTAGTAGGAGCTCCTTGCCATCCAAGGGACTCCAACACCACAGTTCAAAAGCATCAATTCTTGGTGCTCAGCTTTCTTTATAGTCCAACTCACACATCCATACATGACTACTGGAAAAACCATAGCCTTGACTAGATGTACCTTTGTTGGCAAAATAATGTCTCTGCTTTTTAATATGTTGTTTAGTTTGGGCATAACTTTTCTTCCAAAAAGTAAACGTCTTTTAATTTTGTGGTTGCAGTCACCATCTGCAGTGATTTTGGAGCCAAAAAATAAATAAATAAAATCTGCCACTGTTTCCACTGTTTCCACTGTTTCCCTATTTATTTGCCATGAAGTGATGGGACTAGATGCCATGATTTTAGTTTTCTGAATGTTGAGTTTTAAGTCAACTTTTTAACTCTCCTCTTTCACTTTCATCAAAAGGCTCTTTAGTTCTTCTTTGCTTTCTGCCATAAGTGTGGTATCATCTGCATATCTGAGATTATTGATATTTCTCCTGGCAATCTTGATTCTAGCTTGTGCTTCATTCAGCCCAGGATTTCTTATGATATACTCTGCATATAAGTTAAATAAGCAGGGTGACAATATACAGCCTTGACGTACTCCTTTTCCTATTTGAAACCAGTCTGTTGTTCCATGTCCAGCTCTAACTGTTGCTTCTTGACCTGCATACAGATTTCTCAAGAGGCAGGATGGGTGGTCTGGTATTCCCATGTCTTAAAGAATTTTCCACAGTCTGTTGTGATCCACACAGACAAAGGCTTTGGCATAGTTAATAAAACAGACTTAAATGTTTTTCTGGATCTCTCTTGTTTTTTCGATGATCCAGCGGGTGTTGGCAATTTGGTCTCAGGTTCCTCTGTCTTTTCTAAAACCAACTTAAACATCTGGAAGTTCATGGTTCATGTATTGTTGAAGCCTGGCTTGGAGAATATTGAGCATTACTTTACTAGTATGTGAGATGAGTGCAATTGTGTGGTAGTTTGAGCATTATTTGGCATTGCCTTTCTTTGAAATTTCAATGAAAACTCACCTTTTCTAGTCTTGTGGACACTGCTGAGTTTTCCAAATTTGCTGGCACATTGATCGCAGCACTTTCACAGCATCATCTTTCAGGATTTGAAATAGCTCAACTGGAATTCCATCACCTCCACTAGCTTTGTTTGTAGTGATGCTTCCTAAGGTCCACTTGACTTCACATTCCAGGATGTCTGGCTCTAGGTGAGTGATCACACCATTGTGATTATCTGGGTGGTGAAGATCTTTTTTGTATAGTTTTTTTGTGTATTCTTGCCACCTCTTCTTAATATCTTCTGTTTCTGTTAGGTCCATACCATTTCTGTCTTTTATTGACTCCTTATTTACATGAAATATTCCCTTGGTATCTCTAATTTTCTTGAAGAGGTCTCTAGTCTTTCCCATTCTATTGTTTTCCTCTATTTCTTTGCACTGATCACTGAGGAAGGCTTTCTTATCTCTCCTTGCTATTCTTTGGAACTCTGCATTCAAATGGGTATATCTTTCCTTTTCTCCTTTGCTTTCCGCTTCTCTTATTTTCACAGCTATTAGTAAGGCCTCCTCAGACAGCCATTTTGCTTTTTTACATTTCTTTTTCTTCGGGACGATCTTGATGCCTGTCTCCTGTACAGTGTCATGAACCTCCGTCCATAGTTCATCAGGCACTCTGTCTATCAGATCTAGTCCCTTAAATCTATTTGTCACTTCCACTGTATAATCGTAAGGGATTTGATTTAGGTCATAGCTGAATGGTCTAGTGGTTTTTCCTCCTTTCTTCAATTTAAGTCTGAATTTGGCAACAAGGAGTTCATGATCTGAACCACAGTCAGCTTCCAGTCTTGCTTTAGGAAACAATAATTTGTTAAAATTGTGTCATTGTGATAGTCGTATATTCATTTTCATTTTCTTTCCGACTTCTATTCTGACTTTAGTGGTTGTCTCCAAACCTGCTGGAAACAGAAAAAAATAATGACAGAATTTAAAAGCAACTTAGATTACTATCTTTTGAAATTACCTGCTAACCACTAGATTAAATTGTGTTAAATGCTCAGTACTCAATTTTTTTCCAAAATGAAAGTGGATAGCAATGATATCCTAAAAATGACATAATTTTAAGTGTGTGTTGGTCAAACTTCTTACATATATCTCATTAGTCTTATATAATAAAATCATAGCTCCAGAAAACCTAAAATATTCCTTAATTTCTCTTCCTCTTTGGCAGAAGTAACTTCACTTATAATGGTATTTTTCTGTTGATGGTTTTGTTGAGGTTTGTAATAATATTGAAAAATCTTACTAAATTCACTTTCAAAACAAAAGAGATGGATTAATATATTTTATCCAAGACCAGTATGACAACAGCTGACATCTAGCAGTCTGTTTTATTTACAAGATGTTTTAGCTTTACTTGAAGAAAGAGTCCTAAATATATTTGATTTGAATGAATATAATACATAGGGGATTTTTCATTAAAACCAATATTTGACCTAATGTTAGGATAAAAACATGTTTTTACATAACATATAATTAAGTTATGAAACTCTAGATGTGCCAAGATTTCATCCAAAGAAACAGAAACATTTTTCAAATATAAAAGATACATGCAAATAATAGCACATTCAACTATATCAGGTGCATGACAAAAGAAAATCAGATCAGTTATCAGTCTTTGCCTAGAAAGGAGTCAGTTGGCTCATGGTTATGCATTTATGGAAGTTCAGAAGTATCTTACTTTTCCTCAAAGCATCAAATGCAAGTTGTCACCAGAGACTAGACTCTGTGATTTTCTTTCAGTTCCTTAATAATTTCTGTCTCCACCATAATCACTGTTTAGGTCTGTATTATTTTTCATAAAAGTAAAGTTGTTGTCATGGGAACGAATGAATACACATTATGCTATTTTATTGTCTTATTACAAATCTTGCCTTAAGAATGGAATTGTTTTGCCCACTTTTTTCTTGTTGCAATGTTTATGGTCAGAATAAAATACAATAGTTTTAATTCCCAGTTCAGTCTGTGAAAGACTGTAAACATTTAATAGACTCATAAAAACAAACTTCAATCTTTTCAATATTCTGCATTTTGATTGGCTGCTCATACTACTTTATCCTTACAGGTTACTGAAACTGTTAACAGGAAGAAAAAGTATGGATGGTGAATCAAACTGCACAAACCTTGAAAAGGTCAAAGTTATTTTTTTACCTGGAATATATAGGGCTGCACAATTTCAGGGAAAATTTTCTTGGATTTAATTGGAGATGAATATAGACATAGGATAATGTGATTTTTTTTAAGTGATAGTGAGCACAAAGAAGATATTTAACCCTCTTTTCTAGGCATACTTGCATTATTATAGTGGAGTTACTTTTGAATTCTCTTCTTTAATGAGAATAAGACATATTAACGGTTAAAATGCTTAAGCCAAGAGAATATCAGTATAATGTGCCTATGCCTTAGGTTAGGAAATCCTTGCACATTTCTGCGTGCAAGCAATTTTCAAAGTCAGTGGGAAAAGATGTTATTTTTTTTTCCATGTACTGTGAGGTATGTCACAAAGAATGTTACTAATGGTAGTTGTAATATCAAAGTATATGAATTACTTGTCTCTTTAAAAAACAAATCAGGATAGATTCCAGGTTGTCTTGATGATATCACTCTTAAGTTCTTGCATTATAGTTAACATCCAGGGAATTATACATAATCTGCTTATTTAAGTGTCAACTGCCATGTGTATTATAGTGGGGAGTAAAGCACTGCAATAGTAGATACTAAAAAGGGAATTTTCTTTTCACTCTGTTTAGATACACTTCAACCATATTAAAACATTTCTTTTATAGAATGTGGAAAATGAGGAGAAATGAACAAAGCAATAAGAGCTAGTATCTAATGAATACTTCTGATGTGTCAGGAACTAAGGTAAGCATTTAGCATAATAACAACCTTATTAGATATGTGCAATTATTATTATTCTGATTTTATAAATGAGAAAATTAAACACAAGTTAAAAGACTTGTTCAACGTCCCAGAGGTAGTTAATCTGCAGACTCAGAACTCAACAGCTCAAAATCCAGAATCCAAAAAAAACAAAAAAAGTCTCTAAGAGCAACAGTGATTTTAAAATTCTTGGATGTGGGATGTACTCAATAAATGTTTGTTGAGCTAATGAATAGGCTTTGAGTCATTAAAAACATATCTCCCCAGGAAGTCCATACCTAGCTTTTGAGGAATTATCCCTTGTGTACCCACTTAATTGCAATATCTTTCCCTGGGTGGATCTGGGGCTGGTTTTGTAAGCAAGCACCTTATAGGAGAAAATTGTAAACCAAACCAGAAAACATCCCAGGTAGATAAGCAGAGTTTCCATAGTCTGAGTGTATGTTTAGAGACACTACAAGCACCAGAGACAGGAGCCTAATTCTGGTTAAAGAAAACTCAGAACAGGCCAGTTTTATTCAGATACTGCTAACCTCAATAACAAAAAAGAGAAAAAAAAACAGAAACAATTAAAGTCAAAGTTTAGATTCATGAAAATTACTGAATGACAGGAATAGAATTTGTACCAACTCTTTTTTTTTAATTATGAAAATTGTGCCTTGGTTTTTGAAATTAAAATTTTTATGGAGATAATTGTAGATGTACATGAAGTTGTGGGTTTCCCTGATTTCTCAGATGGTAAAAAATTTGCCAGCAATGTAGGAGACCCTGGTTTGATCCTTGGCTTGGGAAAATCACCTGGAGGAGGAATGGCTACAATATTCTTGCCTGGAGAATTCCATGGACAAAAGAAACTGGCAGGCTACAGTCCATGAGTTTGCAAAGAGTCAGATAAGACTGAGTGACTAACACTTTCACTTTTCACATGAAGTTGTAAGAAATACTATAGAAAGACTGGTGTACCCTTAACCTAGTTTCATCTAACAATATTTGATGTGCAAAACTATACTGCAATATCATAATCAATATTGACATAGATATATCTGGATTGGCTTTCAACAAACTCAAAATCCATTTGTTTGCTCAATTAGGGTCCCTTTGGAGAATTGCTTGTCATTGCATTTATGTGACTCTACCCAAAGTTTATCTCTGTTCCCTGAAGAGCATGAACAACAACAGTGGCAGTGCTTCCTATAAGACTTAGGTAGGAAAAGAGCATGGTCTTGAGATTATACACTGTTTCCAGCCCTTTCCCCTAAGATAATTGTGCTCCTGCCTCCCATTACTCTGTGCTTATTTGAGAGTACAAATGTAGACCCACTGAGAATAATTTTGTTGGTCCTCTGATTATTTAATCAGTGTTCGGGAATATATTTTACACTGACCGTACTTCCCTCTAGATAATTGAAAATTTTAAATAGTGCTACAAGCTTCAGTTTGCTGAATACATTTGGAAGATAGGAAAATGCATTTAAGAAAACAGAAGACAACGCACTTCACACTTAATGTGTTTTAGTTAAATTCAGATTTCTTCACACTCTGAAAATCATCCTAACAAATCAACTAAACAGTTACACTTTAAACATCAGTGTCATTTCCCCACACGTTTCTCTGAATTCATGAAAATGATTTTTTCCATTGCTCGTCGACCAAAAGACACTACAGAAAATCTCAATGAGGCTGGTTTTAGTTGGGAACAATTTGATTACAAAACGTGCTTGCCACATTTGTAAGGTTTTTTTTTTTCCCTTCCCCGTTTAAATCACCATATCCTTAAATTTACCAACAGAAATTTCCAGTCTGAAAATGTATCTTCCATGCTCTTGCCTATTGTTTTTACCATGTCATTAATTTCATACAATGAAATCCATAGTGAGAGTAGAACAGTTGCACAGAATCACATTTTGAAGTACCTGCTTGTGAGACTTTCACTTCTTTTTAACTCAAGCACAAGTTGCTGAACTGTGGATAGACTAATCCTCTAATAGTGGAAGTGATGGAAATAAGAGTAGGGAAATGTTTTTCGTTGCTCATATTACCTGCCATTTATCCCAAGTTTTCAATATGTAGAGGAGGGACAAAAAGTAGATTTTAGAAGCTTTCAATGTGTTTTTCATTCTGCACTTTATACCTGTATAAAATTTTCCTTATAAAAATAATTCAAGCTCACCAGAATTTAATTCAGTTTTAGAAGTTTGCAAATAATGCTGACACTCAGTGTCTATACATGTAAATCAACTAACAACTGCATTTACTGGGGTTCAACAAAGATGCACATATTATCAAAATAGCACAAATAACTGCTGTGCTTGGGTACTACAAAAAAGTAACAATAAAAATATAGAGTAGCACCCAATTTGGCAATAGCACATATTTCCAGCACTCTCAGTTCTCATTTAATTAATAGTTAATTGTGTGTATTTCTGTCTTATTTCTATTTTCTTAGAGATTATTAGCTCCTCAAAGCAAGGTACATACTTACTCCACACCCTTCATACCCCTTTGTTCCAGAAAGTGATCTGCAAATAAAATGTTTCCACTAGGACAGTACTGTCCAATAGCAATAAAATGCCTTGCAAATAGTATACACTCAATAAAATATTTGTTAAATTAGATGTTGTTGCTATTTCTATTATACCAAATTATGTATAAAATCTGAAAATATTTATTCAGTTAAAAATTACTAGGTTTTGAAATTCAAATGTTTGTATGTTGAAAGGTGGAGAATAGCTTTAAGCTATTATTATGCTGCCTCGTTCTTCTCACTTTTTAAATTGACATTGAGCTTTGAGCAGGCACTGCACAATTCTGACAGCCAGAGGCATGGAACAGGGTCAGGGAAGGCGCAAAGAGTTTAGAATAACACATATTTTCCAGTAAATACACAGCTTCTTTGCAGGTAGGTTGATTATTTTTGGTGTGTTTTCCAGAAAATTTAAAACAAAAATGCTTTCATACTATCAGAAGCTAATGATAATATAGCTTGTGATGCTTTTACTAAAAAAAAGAGTTGCCATTTATGTCACATATCTCATGTCAAAAGAGTTAAAAGTGAGCCAGAAAATAAATTGCTTTCTATTTAAGTATGAAGGATCTTTTTTCCTAAAAGTACCCTTTAATATATTTAAGACCTATCAAATCCACCTCTCTTCATCTGAACAGCTTGGTCATTTTTACAAAATGTGGACTTAAATGTGTGTGGTGTTAGTGGAGGGGTGGGAGGAGTTACTGCCATGGTGATTGTAAGCTTAAGAACCATTTCAATGGCTACTTTCAAAACAGTTACTCCAGAGTGTGTGTTCTAACTGTGTGTGTGTGCGCTCACATTTGTGTATAATTAGAAGCAGCCAAGAGACCATGATTTTAAAATTGTCTAGTCTTCTATTTAAGCATTTTAACAGATGTGAATAACAATTTTAATTAGAAGTATTATGCATGTTAAACACACAATTACTTTTGAGTATCACTGGTCTTTCATTTACTGAATAGCTTATTTTTCTTCAAAACTCTTGAAGACAACTTGAACCAACAGTTATCAAATATATATAAATTAATTTTAATCTTTTTTTCCTCCTGTAAGACACAAGTTTAAAATGTAAGACTTTATTTTTCTGCAGTGTGAGCCCATATACTTTCATGCTCTCGCAATGAATGAAACCCATGGCATATACTGCCCTTCAGTTGTGCACAGAATTCCTATTGATATTAATGAGTTTTCGCCTGAACTGACTATAGTCATTTTATGTGGCCTGAAGTGGTCATTTTATTGTGATTTGCATATTGGTTGCTGCAGAGTATAGTGTATATATCATTTCTAAAGTGCCTAGGGATCTTTACAGAGGAAAGTAGTACATAAATTGAAAAGATTATTATTGTCTTTATTTTAAATGCTTCTATTTGTGAGTCTTCTAAATCATGCATAAATATGGGAAAAAGTGCAAATCAGATGTGCAGAGAAAACTCCAAGAAGTAAAACTATCTTAAATCAGCAATTTTGAAGTTATCCACTTGTAGAAGTATTTTTAATCCATTGAAAACAGTTCATTTTTTAGTTTGACAGACAACATCAAATGAGCATATTCAGATGCAGAGAACTAAGGGGGAGAAGGGAAAATAGGACTTGAAATTTCACTCCGGATGAGACTGAAACTCTCAGTGTGAACCTTTTCCTGCAGTCCCTTCGATACCTACTTCTTTAGTTCTGCCTTAAGGAGGTTAGTGAGGCGCAACTAAAAGAGCCCATATCATCCACTAATCCATGGACAGGGATAAATGGAGAACTCAGAGTGGATGAAAGAGCTACTTTGAAAAGTCACTGTAGTTTCACTTTTAATGTAAAATCTGGGGAAGTTAGGCTTTTCTCTCCCAGGATAAAACATGAAAAATGCAGGTTATTAAGGAAAGTATGTTTATCTAGAATCCCAACCCCTCTTACCCTAAAGGCTCAGAATTTTGGGTTAAATATTCTTAGCTCCTCTTCCCATGATGAAATAAATTCATTTGTAGAATATTGGTGTTTACTATTGAGCAAGTCAATCCTTATCCCTCAACAGTGGTTATTGTACTCTATTTTGAACATAGCCCCTGATTATTGAAACAAAGATCACAAACCTGATTTGTTGTTGTTGTTATTTTTGTAGGCCATCACAGGTTCAAGACAGACCTGTCTTTGATTCTGATCTTTTGTACATGTGTATATACATGCACTTCTGTGGCAATAAAGAAAAAAAAAACTAATGTTAATTAAACATGAATATTACCAACACCACAAGTAAACTGTGAATAGTAAGACATTTATATATGTGTGCATATATACACATATATATATGCACACACACACACATCTCTGTGCAACATGTACACTTAGATAGCTTTCTTTCTGCAATTTGGAATCATACGCCATTTGAAGTCAAATAAACAACTGCCCCTGGTCCATAGTCTTCTATTTTCTGTGCTTTAAAAATGTGACACCAGGCAGGGATTTTCGCATGTGGAATGTGTATGTATGTGATTTTCTGTGCTCAGATTGCAAGTATTAGGGAAGAGATAATCTTTTACCAGATATACATTCTGTATAACAAATCTCTTTTTAATGTTGGTCTAGTGGGGAGATACAGACATTACTTTCCATGCTCACTTTTATAGGAAGTTTTCCATGTTTATGAAAGGGGAGCAGAGCAAAGATTGGTCTCAGATCTGGCCAAATCTGGGAGGTAATCAGTCACATTATAATGAGATTCCCCTGTATGTGAAAAATGACTGGGAAGATGAGAAGCAATAAATATGAAAAACGTTTATGACCCCTATTCCTGCCAAGTATCTCTTTTGATATAAAAGACGTTGTTTACAAGATGAAAAAGCAAGAGGTCAGTTCAAGCAAGTTGTCCCATGATTCTCTTACAGAGTGAAGCCACCTCATAATAAGGCCTTTTTGATAATTAACAAGCCAATCAATCCTAGAGGAATTGGAGCTGAAGCTCCAATACTTTGGCCACCTGATGCAAAGAACTGACCCATTGGAAAAGCCCCTGATGCTGGGAAAGTTTGAACGTAGGAGCAGAAGGGGGTGACAGAGGATGAGATAGTTGGATGGCATCACCTACTAGATGAACATGAGTTTGAGCAAGCTCTGGGAGTTGGTGATGGACTGGAAAGCCGCAGTCCATGGGTTGCAAAGACTTGGACATGACAGCGACTGAACTGAACTGACTTGGAACTATCCAAGATGAGCTCATCTTATACTCAATCTTTCTTGATAAGAGAACCCAGTGTTCCAGGTAGTGAGTAAGATAATGTGTGAATAGGTATAAGTTCTATTAATATAATTATATCTATGAAAGAAAGCATAGTGATCTAATGTAATTTTCCACTGGAAAGTGCAAAGGTTTGATTTTGTGAATTCTGTTTATAAGAAAAATAGTCTAGGGTACTTGTATGTGATCCTTCTGTCTCCACCCTTTTAGAGGTAGCAGATGTTAACTGGATTTCATTTTCAAGATTACATTTCTTTAAATAAGCCTCTCATTTGGGAAATATCTCATCAGGAGTGCCCTTAAGAAGAGATACTTTTATTTCATCTTACAAAAAAATCTTAATCAATTTCAATATTTATTCACTGTTCTTAGTGTTTTAAAAGTTAACATCTACAAATGAGTAAGTTGGAGGGTTGCTATTTTTGAAACTACTATTTTAGAACATGCATAAAGAATGTTCTACCCTTTTATTTTACAGAAAAATGAGTGGTGTCAATTCACATAGTATTGTTTTGCATTGTTATTTTTTTTTCAAAACTTTTTTGAAAGGGTCATGTGTTTGGCTTTTTAAATATCAAGTCATAGAAATAACATTCACAATTCTGAGGTTCTATATGCATCTTTAAAAATATCTGACAGGTAGAAAACCACATTCTTTCCTTTGGAAAACTATGTTTTAACCTCTGACCATTTTCTACTTCTGTATCCTCCCCTTCTTCTCTCTCCTCACTAAAAATATATTTTGTATAAAAACAGAAAATTATGTTTCTACTTATAGCTTATAGGCAATTAAATCAACAACAGCATCCTAACTTGGGAGCAAAAGAAATAAATATCTGAATGCTAAATACTTCCAAGAGAGCAGTGTTTGATTTTATTAAAGAAAAACATAGCTTATATACTAATTTCGGCAATAGCTTCCCTTACTCTTGTTGTTTTAAAGATAAGAAACCAATTTTCAGGTATACTATTCTCTTCTTTTATTGTTGGAAAGATATGCTGGAATTTAGTATGCATGCAGAAATTTGTTATGCATGCAGAAATCCACAGTCAAACAGATTATCAACCTATGTCTACATACAAATGCATACTTAATTCACGTATTTGACTTTGTTTACCTATCTGTAACAGCTAAACAATTATTCTTTTCACATCTATCCCCCCCATACTCTCTTTATTGTCTACTCCTCTAACCAGGTAATGGAAATGAAACATGCTTGCTTTCACACCATTAAATATAGTTAACTATTATTTTTCTTTTTTTACCCATGGATTCTTATTATGGGAGGGAGAGACACTGCTGTGAAGAATTGAGAGAAACTGAGGCTAAAGCTGTTTCCCCTACAAAGGTCTTGGTTTGGAATTGGGTGGTGTCAACCTTAATACAAAGAATATCCCAAGCAGAGGCACCAACACCTCTTGAATTTTAGTGAAAATGTCATGTTAAAGGTATAACAAGGTTGATAAGGAGGTCATCAGAAAAGCCAACTAGAGGTTAGTTATATATTAAGAGAAAGAAAGGCAGTAAAAGAACTGAGTCTCACAAATATGCATAAATATATGTAATCAATAATACATAGTAAAATACTGATAAAATACTGTGTCTATATGTATACATTTATACAAATATTTCCTGAAATATCTGCTTGTGATTCCATTAAAAAGTTCATAATGTACTGCTAGTTGATTTCTGTGTGCTTTAGTAACCAAAGGTATAACTTTTTTATCAATTCAAAATTGTTCATAGGATGTTGAAAGAGAAAGAAATCAGGTGGTAAGAATGGAAACAGAACCAACAGGTTTAAGACTATGGCTTTTGTGCTTGTAGCTACATCTCTATAAAAACAGTATCATTTATAAAGAGAGATAGGCCTATTAGTATGCATATAACATGTAACATATCTCATACACAACACTCATATGTGTATGGTGCATTGTGAAACTGTAATTTATTAGGCAATCTGAAAAAATTATAATCATTATCTATTAAAATAAATAATTTTGCTTTGTCTAACAAAAAAACTTCAGAGTATAAACTGAAGAGGATTTTACTATTTGAAAATTATAGTTAAATGTCTTTTCTATTACTTTAAAATGCATCTACAAAAATGTTGTATAAGGCATATATGTACATACAAAACTTTAAAATATAACTGCTTCTGATTTAGTAAATTATTCCTCAGCCATCACTACAGGTAACTGTCCCTTATTTTCTTTAAGGCCTTGTGATAAAACAATAGAGGTGAAATGTTATGTATGAGTGAGAAGAAGAGTAATTCACCAAACTTTTACTCCAAATGTCTCCATGTAATGTATTTTTCTTCCTCCCAAACTCACATAGGAATGGACAGAATTCAGCCTTCAATGGGCAATACTAAGTGGACAACAGTTTACCCAAGTTTCTGGGCCCAGGAAAGCCTTAAGAAGGAGAGCACTTCCATTCCTCATCAGAGGAATGGGGGCTCACCTACCAGAAGGGCATCACTAGATAGGAATGAAGAAGAAGAGGAAGAGGGGTGGCTGCAGCTAGGTGAAATGAAAGCCTCAACGAAGGTCTGGGTCCAGTTTCATGAAGGGGAGTTCCAGAGAAGGGTCTATCTACTGGACAAGAGAGATACACACTCCTTTTTTAGAACATTAATAAGATTTCATCTCCTGAAATGAACCCCCTGCCCCAATAGCTTTCCCCAATATTTGGGGTGTGTTTGCATGATCCTGGGTGTGATAACAGGCCATGTTGTGTGAGTGTATGAAAGGCCAAAAGTCAGTGAGAGAAAATCAAAAATTAAAACATGACTAATGATTTTTAACCTGAAGCAAAGCGGAGGTGATGCTTATCCGGAACCTGCTCCTATTTAAATCTTTCACTTCAGGTACCACACAATAAAAGCCAGGAGAAAAAGAGATTTTTTTTTGAAAAATGTTTTATTTAAACCTTTTAAATCTTTTACAACAATAAAATATTGTGTCAATATAAACCCCTTGACTGAAACCATTCACATCAAACATTACAGCAAATTGTTTTATTTTTGACACCCAACTCATCTTTGAAAGAATTTCCTTCTAATCACAATGCAGAATTTATTGAAAATAAATAATTGCTGGCAACTTCAATAGGCAATTTGAATAAAATAGTTGAAAAAGCAACTCTTAATGAAAATAGCGTTTATTATACATCGGTTACTAAATGAATAAACTAAATGATTTTTCTTTAAATTAATAACTTCAGAAATGTTTTATACAAAACTGTACAATTATAAAGTCGGCAGAAATATTTGGGCTAACTCAGGTTTGAACCAGAGCGCTTAACTGCAAAGAAAAAGAAAATTGAAACAAAGAAAACCCTAACAGTTGTAAAACATGAACTCCTTGTGGGGGAAAAAAAAAATCCCAGAACTAACACACAACTACCAACAGAATGCAGAAGCTTAGCAGAAAAAGGAAAAAAAAAAAAAAGGTCTGGGATTCGAATTAAAACACGCTCTTTGACCTGCAGCTGGGGGAGACACAGTGTGGTGCACCAGGGCCCTGGCAGCCCATACTAGAGATCCTCAAAAGGGGGCCATAGGCTTTCAGGTCCTTATAGGTAGTTTGAAGCTTTGTCTACTGCAGCTTCCTCTGGAGGTCGGGCTAGGCTGCGGCCTGGACTTACCGAGCCCCCAGCAAGGTCTGGCTAGCAAGGACTGGGTGCATGGGTGCATGTCTGGTCCAGAATGTGTGCTCCTTGGGAATGAGGTGCCCCTGTGGACCTGGCATGTAGACATGACAGCTAGCAATAAAGCCACAGAAACTGCATAATTTTTGGATCTCTACACAGACCAGTGAGATTTTTTTGTAGGTTTTTTTCTTTTTTGTAAATAATAATACAATACACACAGCTATGTACACACACACACGTTTGCACGCGCACGCACAAACACACACACAGACACACACACACACACACACACACACACACAGACAAAAAGATGAAGAAAAAACCCAGCCGCCCAGAAGCTCGCTAGCTAACTCAGTCTTCGCCATGGGCTACTACCAGCTGTGGTTGTTGGAGGCACGGAGATGGCTCCCCATGGAGTCCACCCAGAGGCAGTGGTATATACACGAGAGGAGGTGATACGTGGCTAGACCAGAATCCCTGTAAACTTTGCCTATCATTTCACTGACGTTCTGCACAGAGCAGAGAACGCCTGTCCACCACTCCCTCGCCACCCCTCCCTGAGGGTTTCTCACTCACGGAGAAGGCGGTGAACTGGAGGTGAAACGAACTGGAAATCGTTGACCCAGTCCGTCTCCAGAGTGTTCCAGTCAGGTCGTCGTCTCCAGCTAAAGCAATCGCGTATAAAAGCAAAATCCTTTGCCTATAAGGGCTAAAGTAGGGTCGCGCTAGCAGCTGGCCTGGCAAGGCGCGGCGCGGGTGGGGAGCTCGGAGTAAGTGCAGGCATTCCTGGACTTCGGGAGGTGAGGAGCACTTTCCGCTCCTCAAGCCGACCTCTTTCGCCTGGCGCCGCAGCTGAATCCTTCTATGGCATCCAGGTGCACTGTAGAAGCCTGTGGGGGTTCCATAGTCGCGGGAAGCAGGGCAGAAACCTTCAAAATCTCCTTTCCTCCTGTGCGCTGGTTTGCAAACAGAATCGGCTGCCTATTTTGCCTACCCTAGGAATTCTGTCTCCCGGAAAAAAACTATATATATATATATATATATATATATATATAATACACATTTTATATATATATATATATATATATATATCCAGTATCATCAACAACTCTCTCTACTGTATGCTCTCTTCTCCATAAAGATTTGGGGGTAGGAGATCGGTGGATGGGTAGACATCTCTCCCTCCTTCCTATTCTAAGCAATTAAAAAACTATCAGCTCAATGAAGGAATAATAATAATAGCAATAATAATATGAAGTGGTCGATTAGATACAAATCATCTCACAAATATTGTGTACAGTTTGTAGTAAAACACCGCAGACATTTAGAAACGCTATAGAAGTTTTAAAAAATGCAAAACTAGCCTATTGTAAAACAGATTTCACCTGAAATACAGCTGCTATAACCAAGGCGCTGAAAGGTTATTCAGAGGCACACATCTGTCTTCCCACCCCCTTTCCCATCCCTACCCCGCCCCCAAGTTACTGCACTCCTTTCTCTTCCTAGAGAGGAGCGACCAAAAAAGGAAACAAACAAACAAACAAAAAAAACTTACTTAAAGTAAACAGCGTATATTGATCAGCAGAAAAGGTTGGAGGGAAGTGTTTCTCTTGACGCAGGGGGTATGAGGTCCCTGCCTGGATGCTTAATGCAACTGTGTATCCGCGTTAAGCCTGAATGCCTACGTGTGTTTCCTTTCTTAACGTAAGTTAGAATCTTCTGTTGAAAAAAGAAAACAAGTGGAGGGAAGGAGAAAAGAAAGAACAAACAAGAGAGAGAGAGAGTTAGAGAAATAGCAATAATAAAGCTGGAATTAAAGGAAGAGAGTGGAAGAGAAAGAAATCCGCGCTGCTCCCAGTGCGGCCGGCCGCTTCCTGGCTTCCTGCAGTCAGAGATCATGGCAGGACGTGTCTGTTTTCACCGTGTGCGTGTGCGAATAAACCTCATGTGGCTGCTGATCCCCTGGTGGAGTCATTCTTTTCTCTTTCTGTCTTCGATTACAGAACCAGACACGCACCACTTCTTTCTCCAACTGGAGGCTGTCTGCCAGCGAGGAAATCTCCTGCGCCGCAGGCTTCGGACACTTGAGGAAATGCGTCTCCAGTACGCCCTTGACACTCACCTCGATAGAGGTTCGCTTCTTCCGCTTGCGACCCTGTGCCGCGATCTTGTCAATGCTGGTCGGGCTCCCTGTGGATGAATCAGCCTCCTCCAGCCACTTGTTCAGCAGCGGCTTCAGCTTGCACATGTTCTTGAAGCTCAGTTGTAAGGCCTCGAACCTGCAGATGGTGGTCTGCGAGAACACGTTGCCATACAATGTGCCCAGCGCCAGCCCCACGTCAGCCTGCGTGAAGCCCAACTTGATTCTTCTTTGTTTGAACTGTTTGGCAAACTGTTCCAACTCATCCGAGGTTGGTGTCTCCTCGTCCGAATGGTCCTGGCAGTGATGCGAACCTAGGTCGCCGTGTTCTGGGGCTTCCCGGAGCACTGGATGTAAGCTTTGAGCTGAGGCAGAGGCCGGCGGTGGAGTGAGACCCCCGTGCTCCAGCATGCCGCTCACCGTGAAGCCAGGCTGCGAGTACACATTAAGGGGTTGGCCGCTCGACGTGATGGACGGATTCGGAGCCGGGCTTGCTCCCCAGGCATTCGGATTGTTAGTGTGCGGAGAGTGGTGGGCGACATGCTGCGAGCGATGATGGATGATTGCGCCCAACTGTAGGTCTTCCCGCGCAGGCTTCACGTCTTGCTGTTCCAGGGGGCTGGTGGCCAGTGTAGAGGACCATGGCCCTCCATCGCTCAGACTGGTTACCCAGTGATGCCCGAGGGGATGCCCATTGCTAGGAACTCCCTGCAAGTAATCACTTTGGAGAAGTTTCTGAGGGTTTCGGAAAGGACTCCCCTGCTGCATGCCCGCAGAGTCCGCATGGACTAGAGAGCTGGAAGTGAGAATGCTGTAGGGATTCGAGGCAGCTGTGGCCATTGTCAGTGAGGATCTCCTACTAGTTATCATGTGGCAAAGGGAGCAGCTTCAGCCTTTGACATCTACTGTGCCGGGAGCCAAAGCAGCGAGAGCGAGTTACCGGCACCCGCTGAGGCCAATTGCATCGCGTCTTGGCCTGGCCTGCCGCGAACTCCGCCAATGGCGGAGCGGGAGGCCGAGCTAGCTTTCCAAATTAGGTGGGCGAAGCTTGAGAGTTTCGGTGAGACCCAAGCAGGAAGTGGATCAATCTTTTGGCTCCATTGGCTGCCTGGCGCTGAGTGGCAGGAGCTCATTTGGTTAACCCTTCCCCCAACCTCCCACCACTCTTAGACTTCGCGGATGTTTGTAGAGGAGCGGGAAGGATGAGGGGGACTGTGTGCGTGTGCGTGTGCGTGTGTGGTGCGGGATATGATTTTATAACTCTTTTAGGTTTAGATGTGTGTGTGTGGTGCGGGATATGCTTTTATACCTCTTTTAGGTTTAGATTAACCTAAATAAAGAAGAATATTAAGAAAACAATGCAACCAGTTTAAATGCCATCCAGATCTTAGCAGATAGGGATTTTTCTCAGATAAATTTGGCATTCTGGGTTAATTGGGAGCCAGAGAGTGAAAAACAAAACCCCGCTCCAGGCTTTGAGCAATGGAACATCTTCGATATGACCCTAAATCTGTAGTATTGAAGCCCATGGTCCCAATAAGAGATATTTCAATGCGTTTAATTTCATTTTTCATTTATAAGAAACTCGATACCAAGTAAAAAAGCATCTAAGAAAAAGATGCTCAAAATCTTCTGGAAAACAAACAAATAAACAAACAGAAACACGTTGATTTAAGGCATGAAGCACTGGAAAATTCCGAGAAAGTAAAATTTAATGTGATACCGGCAAAAGTCAGTTATTTTGAAATTTGTCTCCCAATTTAGTTGGTTAATTAGTAAACTTGCTTTTTTTTTTTACTGCTCCGTGTCAGCTCCCATCACAGGTCTCACGATTTTTGTCAGAGGCAACTCTTGCTGAAGAGGGTAACCCTCCTACGCATTCACCCCAGACACATTGCGAGCGAGCCTTTCCACTCCCAGTAGGTACACAGGAGAATGTTTCTGATTACCGACGCCCAGTGTTGTCCCCTAGGAAAATTGTTTTTAACACACACATCTTCAAACCACCCCGAATCCCACACAAATTGAAGAAAATGGAAATCATTTAGTGCTCCCTGGAAATTCAGAGAGAGAGAGAGAGAGAGATGGCTGGTGGTCTGTTTGGCGTTAAGTACCGCCTCCCCCAACTCCCAACCCCCCACCCCCACCCCCCCCCCCCACCCCCACCCCCGACATTCCCTTCAAGCTTGAATTTACTTTCAGATTGGGAAGTCGGGACTGTTTTTACATTTTAGTTAGAGGAAAATAGAGGAAAGACTTGTACTCCACCTAAGCTTCTATAAGTTAGGGAAGGACAAGTCTATGTGCTCCACAGCCCAGTGCAAAGGTATTGCTTGAAAGCAGAGTAGGGTGAAATGCAAAGATTTTAGATTTGCTGTAGCTAAGAAAAGGCAACATCAACATCGGATACCTAGCATGATCTTTGAAGTTAAAAAAAATGACCTTTCATTGCATAATTTTGGAGATAACCTAGTTGCGTAATTATATTTGCACTTGCAGAAGACAGCATCAGAGTTCCCTTATTGGTTTAAAATTCCATTAAATACATTGCAAGAGCTCCTAGGTTAAGCTTGATTTAAATTTGCATACATTTTCATATATTTAGCAGAAATAAAAGAAGGCTTGCAGCTACCAGAAAGTCATCAAGGCATTAGTTTCTCTAAGAAGACAGATCTGAAGAAAACGCAAGAAAATGAGAAAAAATATAAACAAGGTGAGCTTATTCTGCCATTCCTTTATGTAGCTATAGAGTGTATATTTCCTGTGAAATGAGTAATTTCTTATGATAGCACAGAGCAGTAAGAGCTTATGTTAGGAAATGTGAACAGTGCCTATTATGCAGGAAACCCTGGCATCTGATTGAGATCTATTTCTTTCTTTCTTTCTCTTTCTCTTAAAAAAAAAGCATAAGCCCTTAGTAACTATTGGCAGAGAGGGTCATTTGCCATCTTCCCCCTTCTCCTCCCCTATTGAAATTGTGTTTTCATTTGCTGGTGTCCTGTTATAAAGGTTTATCTGCTTTTAACCTAGAAATTGATTTTTCCTCTCTCCCTTTCCTTTCTTTTCCCTTCCCTTTCCTTTCCCTCCTCTATCCTCTGCTTCCCTCCCCTCCTCTCCTCTACTTTCCTCTTCTCCTTCTGCCCAGGAATGTCATTTCTTTACTGCCAATTGTGTATATTTTCCTTTGCAAGAATGCAATTTCATTTGTGCCTAAAATTTTGCTTCATGAAGAAAAAAATAACTTTATAAAATTAAACAGAAATAAAAGTTTTCAGACATTTTTTTAGACTGCCTGTTCAAGGATCCATTTGCCATTCCGAGTGGGTTCAGTTTAGAGGTCGGAGGGAAACACATTGAAGAAACCATAGGAACAAAAAGATCATGGTCATTTCCAGGTTGTTGTGGGTTCTCCACCCCCACAATCGCAGCTGTGTTTTGTGAAAGAGTTTCAAATCTTAGCCTGGTCATTCTAGGAGTTAAGGCAATTATCAATTGATAAGACTTTTGCATGAAAAAGAAGGGGGACCTCTTTCAATTCTGACTTGCTTGAGTTCTTACAATCTACCTTCCTCTTGCCAGTGGCTTCTGTTCTGGGAGAAGGGGTTTGACCAGAGGCGCAAAAGTGGTTCAGACCTTTTGCCCCGAGGCTGGTTGAGGGGAGATGTGTCAAGAACGTGGGCATCTGCACCCAGCGACAGGTTTTTCCACACCGTTGCTTTGCAGTCTTTGAATACAAGAATAGCTTCTGTCAAGAGCAAAAGAAAAAAAAAACGATGTTAGTTATCATTCTATTTCCATTATTTCCTTTCCTTTTTTTTCTTCCTTCTTCGTTTTAATTAGTTCCCATGAATATAGATACTGCTTATTGAATTCAGATGGAAACATGTCCTGTAGCAGTTGAGATAGAGTTTCTTGCACACAAGATGGCAAGGTTCTTTGTTTTTGAAGAAAATATCTGCATATAGTCAAATCTTCTTGCTGTTCTAACTAATCTACTGGAGAGGTTTCCTTCGCCCTCTCCTGTCAGTCTAACTTCCCAAGTGTAACAGATGCCGCTCTCAAGCGCCCCTTTCTGCAGCTTCTCTTTATTCAGGCTTGCATATTTCTCCCCATGATCTGGGTTTCCATAGAGAGAGGAATAAAAGAGGGGACCACGGTCACAAATCCCCTGCCCCATGCGAAATAAAAGAACCTCATTCAATAGAGGACCTTGTCTGGACATGGGAGAAAAATAAGTCCATGCGAAGCTACTGTTGCAAAGAGCTGGTAACTTATTTTTCGTAGAATTCATTTTGCCTTAAACTCAAAATTTACCACTGGTAAACCGGCTCACTTGGATAGCTGGGATAAATACACAGCTTGGTGCTCTTCTCACTGAGATCTTGAAGTCCACTGCCAGATCCTTGGATCTGATTTACCCCACCCCCTCCAGAGCTATGGTTTGAATATAATAATGGCTGTCAAACCCTGTCAGGCTAGGACAGCTAAAAGTCACCCTAGAGAGGAGCCAGACTAAGACTTGGAGGAACTGTAATTTTATCCAGTCTACACACCTATCTCCAGCAAGGCCACACAGGTTTCGATTACCATGCCTGGCCAGGACACAGCACCAACTTCATTCCTCCTAGGATTGCCTTCATACCCAAACTGACTATGCCATCCTACCTAGCACTTTGCTGCTTTTTAAGAGGGCAAATCAGTTAATTTTCAAAAGCAAGTCAGATCAGCTTGATTTACTTGTACTCATTTATCTGTAACATGGGAGTTCACAGTGACTTTCTTCTCTCATAAGATTTAAGGATATAAAACAACTCCTGAAAGTCTTTGCAGACCCCATGCCCACCCCCTTCCCTTTCTAAGTAAGGAAGGACTCACAAAAGAAATTAAGCAGATTAAGGTAGTTCAGATTGCCTGTTCCTGTGAAAGCATCCGAGCATGGTTGCAGCTGGGAAGCCTGTACCTAGGCTAGTTCAGAAAGTGCCCTGGCTATGGAAATTCTGTCCCTTGTAGATTTCATATTTGAGTGTAGATTATGTAGTGTTTTCATTATCAGTACAAATTGGAAAAGGGGAGATTATCTGGGGCTAGAGCTGGTGGAGATTGAGGATGGGGTTAAGGAAAGAAGTCCAAATGGCCAGATTTGAATGTGTATAATGCAGACTGGAGCTCCAAATGATAGGACATAGTGCATACGCATGACCTAAGATTGAAAACTTTACTTTCAACATAAATTCACTTTGGAAGCAGAGAGAGTTAGATTGGGCTAGGTGGGGAGAAGTACACATATTCTTGTTATAACCAGGGAGCTCCTGAGGGATGGAAAACAGTTGAACAGCCTCTTGAAAGCAACAGAGAAAGAAACCTTTTCCCTGATGTCTGTACACTAAGCTCATGAGACATTCTCAATGTGAGACACAGCTGCCCTTCAAAGCGCCAGTTTACTGCAGCTTCTCTTATCATTCTTGTTGTTATTGTTGTTCTTCTTCTTGGCAAACTGCTTGGGGAAGGAAGGTAAGGGGCTTGTAATATTCTGAGGGAGAATTTTTAAAAAATTAGACGGCATTAGCAGACATGAGCCAATACTAATTCAAGCTCAACTAGTTCATTTTTAAAAGATCTCTGTTGGCATTCCTTGAACATGAAAAAAAGGATATTTAGAGAAAAGGAGAAAGGGAAGGGATGGAGTGACAACATACAGCAAATACTGCAGCAGAAACAAGGTTATTTATAAAATATAATACTCATCACAATCTTCAAGAATGCTAGTCATTTGCTAGCAAAATCGACTGTCACTGGGGGAAGTGCTGAGGTATCCTGTGGCTAGGGCTGAGATAGGACGGTTAGAAGATAGATAGGGACAATAGAGACCCCATACTGGCTCCCACTGTTGCCACTACGTAGGCAAGGTTGAGCTGATCCTTTCTCAGTTTCTCTTCCGAGTTTACAGTTTATTTCTTCCCTTGGCATTGCCAGATTTTACAGGATCCAGGGAAATAACTTTATAGGGACAGAGCTATTGTGCAATATTCTATGTGGCTATCATTTTTCCCAATACTAGGATTTAGGGTGTCTAGAAATCATTATGGGTATTTGCCAGTCAAATTTTTTTGTACTACAATTAAAGACTAGTTTCTAGGAGTCCAGTTAATTGTTTAAAAAAAAATACAGATCCAATGTGAAATTACCTCCGTGTGTGTGTGTTTCTGTCTGTCTGTCTGTATGTCTCTCTCTCTCTATAATGAAGTCACAGAGTGTTTATAAATTGTGGTGGTTTTTAATTTTTTTTTATTTTTATGTTTACTTTTTTTCTTAAAACAGAAGTGGTAGGAGCATTTAAAGATGAGAAAAAAAAATAGTTTCGGCTGCGTAATTGATCTTGTAGAGATGATCTATTACTTTAAACTCTGTAGATATGTATATATATAGGACACATCAATAAGTCCATCTAGTTGAACATTAGAGGATGTTTATAAATCACTTTATTATTTAATAGAGCAGCCCCAAAGTGCAATTCACTTCCTTCATGGACAGATTAAGGTTTTAACATACAAAATTGTAAGAATGCTCCTCCAGTTTCATTCATAACTGAGCTTATGTTTTCTCTGCACTTGCGTCTCCCTTCTCTAGTGAATAGTATTTATTTGAAATGGCTAGCTTTTTGTGTCCCCCTCCCCCACCCACCCTGTGAAGTGATTGAACTATGGAAACTTAGTTACAGATTGAAATATGGAGTCCTTCTAAGAAAAGGCTGTAAGTAAGTAATCAGCTGAGAATTCGGGGCTCATGTTATTATTTTTTGGGTACCACGATGGGCAAGAATCTATATCATATTTGAAAGTAAGCAAACGACCAGATTTAACCTCTTATCATTTATTCAGAATTTGCGACTATTTTTTCCTAGAGGGATTTGGTTGGGAAACACGCTGATGATTGAGAGAAAGATGTATTAAAAAGTATTTTAAAATCAAGTATTATATATCAAATATAAATACATAATTAATACATGAGAGAGAAGTGCTTGGGGAATAGTCCACTTTACAAAGACTTTTGGGGAACCCATTTTTTACAAGAATATAAGAACTTCCTCTGTTGTGATTGTTGTGCTAGTTCTCTGAGAGGGGTGTTGATTTCCTGAATGCTCTTAAAAATCTGCATATCCTGTAACTTTCCTTAGGGCCACTTCTTTTGCACTTTGCCCCAGTCTCCACTGGGGGAAACAATTTGGCTTGCCTGTTTGGGAAAGAAATCTATTTTATCTAGTATTTCAGTATCTAGGTGCTTATGGATTCATGCCACTGTGTGTGTGTGTGTGTGTGTGTGTGTGTGTGTGTGTGTGTGTGTGTAAATTTTATATCCAAGAAGTTTTTGAAATTTTTTTTTCAATGTTCAAGTGCACAGGAGGCCAGCAAAAGAACTCAGCTGTTATCAAATCTTTCCTCTTGGGTCCGCTCCCTTGACCACAATTCTGCAGCTATTCCACTCTCAATTCTGGTGTTGTTATGAACCCAAGTCTCTTAGCTCCAACCTGCAGAGAGTCAGAGCCAGAGAGAATCAAAGAGCTGTCCCAAAGTCCTGAACAAGATCTTGGTGGGAGAGGACGTGATTTGGGCAGCAACAGTACTCCTAACCTCGGCGAGGTAGCCTGGCTAAAATGCTTGAGTGAAACCCAGCAGCTTGACCTGCTTTAGCCTCTGAAATACATCCTGAATAGAGATGGTTGGACCAGGACAGAGGTGGGGGCTTTCAACTGGGAGATTCTATGTTATGCTAAGTTGGTAGATGAAAATTCCTTGGGCTGAATGGGCCCTATTCTGACGATCGAGCAGCTATTGAGAGGGGCTTATTTTGCCAGCTTCCTGGCTTTGACTGTCCTGCCCTCCCCAGGTTCTCATCCTCTATTTGGAACAGGTTCCATAGGAAGGAGGAATCTGAATTTCCCAGGTCCAAAGTGGAAGGAGGTAGCCAGGATCTAGAAGAGCTGGTGCCAGGGCAGCTGTGTGAGCTGTGTGAGTCTGGGGGCCAGCAGGCAATTAGTTTTTCGGGATCCCCTGGATCTAAGCTGAGCATCCTTGTCCCTTGGTTCCTTGTGCGGTGGACCCCTTAAACATTTCTAAGCCCAGTGTCTCCCTCTCTAGGCCTGAACAAAGGTAAGATGATTAAGGTAACTCTTTCCTTGGAGGTACAACCCAGCCCCTTTACTGCCAGACATTTTATGTTATCAGAATTCTGCCTCAGTGACACTCTCCCTTGGAGGTGTGCTTAGGAAAGCAGCCACCCCATGATTCTTCTTGTGTGTGTATGTGTTGGGGGTGATAGTCACTTAAAATATTTTATCCAGGCACAAAAATGTTAGATCATATTGAGGGCATCAGGATTTAAACCTCCTTAATCCTCTTTAAAAAGAACAAATTTCCTGTTTATAACAATTGACCAGGGCAAGAGAAACAGGCTTCTAAGGAAATACACTTCGGGCAATCTAAATAACACTAGATTTTTTTCTTTAACATCCTAAACATTTCTCTTAATATACTCAAATCATTGTGAGAATGAGGTTATCTCATTTCCCCCACCTACCCTCCTTTTACTACTTGTACTTTCTGAGAAAGATTGGGGTTCCTGTTTTCAGTTAAACTATAATTCAATCATATATGCTCTCATCTTTACCTTTAGATGCAATATTTCCCTAGGTGCTTGATGTAAACATTAGATATGCATTCCCCCTTAAATAGATCACATATACCTTGTGTGTGTGTGTGTTTGTGTGTGTGTGTTAGGGAGAGAGAGAGAGAGAGAGAGAGAGAGAGAGAGAGAGAGAGAGATAACTTTACATATTCAAGAACAAACTTATTTGAGTGTAAATTGACTTCAAAAATGACCTGAACTCTGTGTCTCTGTGTATGGATCTGAACTTTGTAGAAGCTGAGTCTTAGAACTGTAGAAGTTTGATTTTCTTTTAATTTTTAGTGGACAGCTTTGTAGAAAACTGAAATTTGTCCTGTATAAACACCCACATTAGTGATGGAAAGAAGCATTTGATTTTTCCTCTATTTTTGCCCTTCAAATTGAACAACTGCATTTTCAAACACATTCTGTATATTTTCAATATTATTGAGGAGTCTGCAAAGTTTTCTAAAAAGATGGAAAATAAGTCACATCACACAAATAGAAACATTTTGGTAAAGATATAAGCTTTTTTTTTTTCCTGAGATTTTACTACTAAAAATGTAGAGACAAAGCTTTCTTAAAACACTTTTAGTAAGATGAGGTCTTGCATTATAAATATATTTACTCTTCTCTTTGCATGTCTTTAGAGCAAGTCTCATCCCAGAAAACCAGATTTAAAACTCTATTTAATTATCCACCCTACCATATTTTAAAAGGTGTCATATCTGTACATGCTATGAAAGGAAATCAGAATATAGTTACTGGAAATTGTGGGGGAATGGTAAAACAATGCAATGAAGTTTAGAGTAGAAAGAAGTATACTGAACTTTTTAGTAACCTTTAAACATTCTTTATAAACTCTTCCAAATACTTTTTTTGGAAATAAAAATTATCTCTGCCATGTACAACACATAAAAAATAACTGTCTTTATGGGATAAATGCTTACTTTTGGAGGTGATTATTGAAAGTAAATAATGATCATAAATAAGCTAGCTCTGATGAATCATTCCTGAGAAAAATTAAATGCCCCTAGTTTACATAATTATAGCTGGACACTCTGTTTTCAAATATGTATGAGTATTTCTGGCTTAGTGGATCTGCAAACTGTTTTGAAATGACCAGTTGTGTATAAGTATATTGCGAGTAAACCTAGTGAATTGAGATCATTCTCTATCAGTTTAATTTATGTTTCATAGTTAGTTTAGCATTCTGATTTGATTGCCTTAGTAATGTGAATTGCCTACAGCTGCTGATGATACAGCTTTAATTCTGTTTTAAAGGTCATGTAAACATGTGCCTGTAACATAAAGAATGCAAATTCAATTCCCTTTTAATGTTTCCTCACATTTACTCCACAGCCTTCACATAGAAAATTAGCAGGATTTAATATAAACTATTTTAATGCTATGATTTCATTAAAATCCTTTTTCAATATTTTACTTTTCCTTTTGCAGGGCAAAGAAGTCTTCCTCCGCTTTGCAGTGCATAGCTTATGCAACATACATTACTCATACTGGAGACAGAAAAATATTTCTGTCAAGATCTTTTCACTTTTCCAGTGCTTTTTACTAGTAAAGAGCTGAGAATTTCATTTCAGTCTCTGTAGCTTCGGGTAAAAAGGACACAAAGCAAACCAGATCATCTAACCACATTTACATTGCAATATAGAAAGAGTCAGAAAATTGTGCACATGTTTAGAAGCCTCTAGTCAAAGGCAGTTTTATAATCTGAATATATGATCAAAACTGAACTGTGGAAAGCATATCACCAATAAGAAAAAAAATATTTAAAACAGAGTTGACACAGAAGAATGCTTTAGTTGTTCCAGTTAGTATAAAAGCATACAAATTATGTCTTCAAAGTTCTATGACTTAAATATTTGTGGTTAGGCAGAGTTGTTTTTTACATTGCTTTTTAAAATATATTAAGACCTTGAGATTAAGGCAACATTTTGCTAATAGATTACAGTAAAACTTTTTAAAATGTGCTTTAAGAAATTGAATAAATCTTTACAAAACAGGCAATTGTTAGTGTTAGGAAATAGTAGTGTAGGGTATAAGGGAGGTGAGTATGTAAACATACAGGTTGAAATAAATGGAAAGCTTTACATCATTCTCCTGGTGATGCCATTGTGCTCTTAACTTATATTTCTTTTCATATTAGCTCTAAGCTAAAATTTATTCACACCAAAATTAAGCTGGAGATAATGTTTTCATATATCTTTCTCTTTAAACTGAATTGATCAATTGATAGAAGTGGTAAAAACAAAATTGAAAATATACATACACCTATTGATTAATTAGCATATTTTAACACAACAAAAATATAAATTAAAAAATGCATAAATGAAGCCTGAATGTCACCAGTCTTAAATGTAGTTTCATTTGCTAAGAGGAACAATGATTCAAAAGTTTTAAATTCAAATTTGGAAGATGATTGCAGTTCTATTGTAGGAAATGTGTTTTGTTCTGTGTTTATGTTTTAAAACTGTGTTCCGGCGGAGCAGTGTGGTGCTTGTGAGCTTCCAGCATGTCGTACTGGGGCCAGGGCCAGAAGGTGCAGAAGGTGATGGTGCAGCCCATCAATCTCATCTTCAGATACTTGCAAAATAGATCTCGGATTCAGGTGTGGCTTTATGAGTAAGTGAATATGCGGATAGAGGGCTGTATCATTGGTTTTGATGAGTATATGAACCTCAGATGATGCAGAAGAGATTCATTCTAAAACAAAGTCAAGAAAACAACTGGGTCGGATCATGCTAAAAGGAGATAACATTACTCTGGTTCAAAATGTCCCCAACTAGAAGTGATCAATGAAGTGAGAAATCATTTGGCAATACAGTTGGTTTTTTAGGTGTCCTTTGTTAGAGATGTAGTTCTAAAACATGTATTCATATTGTTCTGCTCACCCTTATGTTATTACCAGATGACAATAAATGCTGTGGGACTGTTTTTATCAAAATAAAAAAAATAAAATAAAATTGTGTTCTAGGTGAATAATCATGAATGCCCATAGGTGAAAAGAGCTATGGGCATGAAAATCTTAGGTGTGGATCTGAGTGATTAATTTTTTAAAATTTTGCCTCTGGTTTTCAGCTTACACTTTCAAGAACTTCCTTTATTTTTTCCTTTTTCTTAGTAGTAGGAATTCAACATACAAAGTTTATATGTAAAGCCTGAAAAAATTGCTACATAGTCATGAACACTTTGAACTCTAACAATATAATACTGCAAAGACAGTTCATTGGTGATAAAAATCAGTATGAAAGGAGACTCTACCTTCTGTGATTTGGCCCTCTGGCCTTATGTCAGTATATAAAAACTGAAATTGCATGAAGATGGATTTTCTTTTTGTTATTTTTACATAATCTTGTGCTGTGCTATGCTTAGTTGCTCAGTTGTGTGCAACTTTTTGCGACCCTGTGGACTGTAGCCAGCCAGGCTCCTCTCTCCATGGAGAGTTTCCAGGTAAGAATACTGGAAGTGTGTTGCTATGCCCTCTTCCAGGGGACTGTCCCAACCCAGGAATTGAACCCAGGTCTTCCACATTGCAGGAAGATCCTTTACCATCTGAGCCACAATTTTAGTGTTGTACATATGTTCTTAGAATAAAAACTACAATTTGTATTACAGACAAATTGTAAAAATTCCCATTGTGATTAGCTTTTGATAGGAGACCTTTAGTTACATGACTATTTACTTGCTTAAGGAAATTTAAATTGTACAATGGGGACCTCCCTGGCAGTCCAGTGGTTAAGACTCTGCACTCCCAATGCAGGGGGCATGGGTTCAGTCTCTTGTTGTGGGAACTTGGTGGTGTAGCCAAGAAAACAAAAAAAGAAAAAGAACAATAAAACAATATTAAAATTAAAAAAATAATTCTACAATGATGAAAGCCCTACATTTTTCTTTTTGGAATTTGCATTCTGAGCAATATATTCTAATGAGAAAATTTTTAGTTTTTCCTCTGGACTTAACAGTTTAAGGACCTTGCTCACAAAGTTGCCGCTTTAAACAGAAATGAACAGTACATAAAATAGAACTTCAAATCTAGATCACTGCATGGTCTATGTGTTCTGTCTGAGCTGAATGTCCATTACTGACTCACTTGGTTGTATGCATCTGATGTCACCTTAGCTAGGAGATATTGCATCCACAGGTGCCAATTTCAATATAAGTACACATTTTCCTTTGATGGTGCTTGCAGTGCCATTTTCCTGTCAAAAAGAGAGAGATACTTCTCACAGTTGAAAATTAGCTATTTCATAGCTTCATGCTCTTTCACCAGAAGAAATTTTTTTCTTGTGTGAGTAGTGTGTATCTCAGATGCTTTCCTTGGAGTAGTTGCACTAAAAATAACAATTAAAATAGGGAAAAAAACCAAACTTTGAATTTACATCTAATCCAAGCATACTGTAATCCACTTATTAGAGAGTGAGTGGCCATGCTTCTTCAGTTGCATACATACATACACACAGTTGGAAACAAACTGCTTTTTAATACAGTTAAACCTGTATCATCATTTATTTTCAGATTCTTTTCATTTGCAGCACATTTCCACAATTTTCTAATATCCTATAGTTTTTCTCACTGAGCAATGGCATCTATTTGTGTTGTGAGGATCAGTGATTTGAACACAGACAGGTTATACAGAAGCAATTGTGGCTGATTATATTAATATTGCCCTTATCAGTAAGTACAAATATTAAGATGTTTAAGTAACTTTATTAAATTAAACATGACATTACAAAACATGTGTCTCCTGTCAAATCACTACTTTATACAGTAATACAGATGAAAATTCTTTATTATACCTGTTTAGAGAAAGTTTACATATTTACTTAAAGTCAACTTCATTATAACAACTGAGGGAAATAAACAATGTGTTTGAAACAATGAGCCACAATTCAATATTTCCTGATAATGTATGTTCTTGTATGTTCTACTATGTGTTTTTCTTCGTTATCTTCTTATATCTGAAGTTCTATTTCCACCCCTCTTCCTTCCATCCAATGTATTTGATCATTTCTCTAAGTCCCTTGGCTGAACCAATCTCTTTTCATGCAGAGGATAAAAAGAGAAAAACTTCAAAGTAGGTTCAGGTAATTAACAGCTGAGGGGAATATAATCTAAACCATAGGCCCTGCTTTGCACCCAGGCTGACTCTCTGAGCCAGCCGGCAAGGGAGTGCCTATTCCCTATAGCATCTAAATCTGCTTCCTCTGAACAGAACTGCCAGGCCTCCAGTTATCACATCTGCATTTCAAACACCATGACTCTGGCATTAATTATTAATTAGCCTACAGTCACCCTAGAGGATTCAAGTTCCAGTCTGCACATACTTATTCATTGACCTCTATCTTAGTTTTTGTTGGGGGAAAAACTCAGTAGAATGCTTAGTAATTTCCTTTCTCTCAGACCTTCTGTTCTAGTTTCATGGAGGGGAAACAGTATATTTTCCAATTGAGAATAATCACATAGTGGCCCCCAAATTTGTTTACAGTAAAATGTTTTTATCAAATGTTAGAGGGGTACAAAGAAATAATGAAATGATTTATAGACAGTATTGAGTGTTGAAAATGTACTTTTAAATGTTCAACACTGACTGACTGTAGTTTCAAGTTATTGTGACAATGGGCCATTTTTAAATGACACAATGCATATAAAATCCTCATCATAGTACCTGACATATGGTAATACTCAGTAAGTGTTAACTATGCTGCTGCTGCTGCTAAGTTGCGTCAGTCGTGTCCGACTCTGTGCGACCCCATAGACGGCAGCCCACCAGGCTCCTCCATCCCTGGGATTCTCAAGGCAAGAACACTGGAGTGGGTTGCCATTTCCTCCTCCAGTGCATGAAAGTGAAAAGTGAAAGTGAAGTCGCTCAGTCATGTCTGACTGTTTGCGACCCCATGGGCTGCAGCCTACCAGGCTCCTCCATCCATGGGGTTTCCCAGGCAAGAGTATTAGAGTAGGGTGCCACTGCCTTCTCCAGTGTTAACTATATTAGTAAATAATTGCTCTTTTATTTTACTGTGAGCTTTCTATAGTTTGTTTTAATTTGGTTTTATTTAAAAATCAATTCCACACTGCATGTCTTTCCCAATATGGAGTTTTTGAACAGCCATGTATGAATATGAGCCCTGTTATACTATTCAGAAACTACTATCACTAGTCCCCCTAATACCACTCACATGCCATCATAATTGCCCCCTTCTGCACCCCAAATCATGTTTTCTTGCTTTGTACTGTGACATTTCTTCTGGAATCTAGTCATCACTGATGAAAACCTCCCCCTTAATATAAGAACCCCTGTGGGTTTTCCCAAATATTTTAACTTCTATCCTTGGCATGTGGGGTCTCCTCTGGAACCACTGCACCTGTATGCTGTTTCTTTTCTGCGGAATTCATCCAGGAATCCCCTTTCAGGGAAACTGTAACAAGAGTAAGATTTGAGCACAAATATTGCTATCTCTGGGCTTCCCATATGGCACTAGTGGTAAAAAACAAACAAACAAAAATCCTGTCTGCCAATGCAGAAGATGTAAGAGATGAGGGTTCAATCCCTGGGTTGAAAAGATCCCCTGGAGGAGGGCATGGCAACCCACTCCAGTACTTGCCTGGAGAATCCCATGGACAGAGGAGCCTGGTGGGCTACAGCCCAGGGTCTCAAAGAGTTGGACACTACTGAAGCATTTTAGCACACATGCACTTACTATCTGCCAAGATTGAGTCTGTTTCTAATACTGAAGTGGAAAGAGATGGTGTCTTATGTCCTGAGTTTAAATTCAGAAATCATATAAAAAGCTATAAATAATAATTAAAGCCTGGTACTATAAACACTCTGCAATGTTTAAATTGTTTTGCTTTTTGAGTAGACAAAGTGTGTTTTTATTAAAGATTTATATATTTAAAAATTCTTATTTTACCATGATTTTCATTGTTACCATTCACACTGGCAGAAAATTAGGTTAGTCAGATTAGCTGAGGTGAGAATGTCAACTTACCTGTGCAGATATGATATGAAAGTGAATTTTAAACATATACCACAGGTACAGGCATAGAGAATGAGCAAAAATTATCACCTAAATAACAAATGTACCATGTAAAAAAATAATGAGTAGTGAATCAGTTTCCTAGTGGAAATAGAACTTTGCGTCAAATCTTGCTACATTTCTCATTTTTTGGTTGTTGTTGTTCAGATGCGAAGTCGTGTTCTACTCTTTTCGACCTGATGGACTGCAGCAAAACAGGCTTCCCTGTCCTCCACTATCTCCCAGAGTTTACTGAAACTCATATCCATTGCATCGGTGATGCCATCCAAACATCTCATCCTCTATTGTTCCCATCTCCTCCTGCCATCAATCTTTCCCAGCGTAAGGTTCTTTTCAAAAGAGTCGGCTCTTCACATCAAGTGGCCAAATATTGGAACTTCACTTTCAGCATCAGATCATCCAATGAATATTCAAGGTTGATTTTCTTTAGAATTGATTGGTTTGATCTCCTTGCTGTCCAAGGGACTCTCAAGAGTCTTCTCCAACACCACATTTCAAAGGCATCAATTCTTTGGTGCTCAGCCTTCTTTACAGTCCAACTTTAACATCTGTATATGACTACTGGGAAAACCATAGAACCCAAGAAAATAAAATCTGCCACTGTTTCCGTTTCCCCCCATCTATTTGCCACAAAGTGATGGTACCAGATATCATGATCTTAGTTTTTTGAACATTGAGTTTTAAGCCAGCTTTTTCACTTTATTATTTCACCTTCATTAAGAGGCTCTTTAGATCCTCTTCCCTTTCTACCGTTAGGGTGGTATCATATGCATATCTGAGGTTGTTGATATTTCTCCCCGCAATCTTAATTCCAGCTTGTGCTTCATCCAGCCCGGCATTTCACATGCTGTCCTCTGCATGGAAGTTAAATAAGCAGGGTGACAATATACAGCCTTGACATGCTCCATTCCCAATTTTGAACCAGTCCATTGTTCCATGTCTGGTTTTAACTGTTGCTTCTTGACCTGCGTACAGGTTTCTCAGGAGGCAGGTAAAATGTTCTGGTATTCCCATCTCTTTAAGAATTTTCCACACTTCCTTATAGTCCACGCAGTCAAAGGCTTTCATGTAGTCAAAGAGGAAGAAGTAGATGTTTCTCTAGAATTCCTTTGCTCTCTCCATGATCGAATGAATGTTTGCAATTTGATCTCTGGTTCTACTATTTTTAAAATACGTGTATATCTGGAAGTTCTCAGTTCATGTACTGTTGAAACCTAGCTTGAAGGATTTTAAGCATTACCTTGTTAACATGTGAAATGAGCACAACTCTGTGGTAGTTTGAACATTCTTTGGCATTGCCCTTGTTTGGGATTGGAATGAAAACTGACCTTTACCAGTTCTCCGATGGCTTAGTAGATAAAGAATCTGCCAGATTCAGGCAGATGCCATTCGATCCCTGGTTGGGGAAGACCCTCTGAAGGAGGAAATCGCAACCTACTCCAGTATCCTTGCTTGAAAATTCCCGTGGACAAGAGAAGCCTGGTGTGCTACAGTCCATGCGGTAGCAAGAGTCAGAAATGACTAAGCATGTGCTGCTGTGGCCACTGCTGAGTTTTCCAAATTTGCTAGCATATTGAATGCAGCACTTTCACAGCATCATCTTTTAGGATTTGGAATAGCTCAGCTGGAATTCCATTACCTCCACTAGCTTTGTTCATGGTAATGCTCCCTAAGGCCCACTTGATTTCGAACTCCAGGATGTCTGGCTCTAGGTGAGTGAACACACCATTGTGATTATCGGCGTCATTAAGACCTTTTTTGTACAGATCTTCTGTGTATTCTTCCCACCTCTTCTTAATCTCTTCTGCTTCTGTTAGATCTTTGGCGTTTCTGTCTTTAATTGCACTAAATGTTCCCTTATCTCTAATTTTCTTGAAGAGATCTCAAGTCTTTCCCATGCTATTGTTTTCAGTTGTTCTTTTTCTTTCTGCGTTGCTCACTTAAGAAGTCTTGTTTATCTCTCCTTGCTATTCTCTGGAATGCCGCGTTCAATTGTATATATCTTTCCCCTTATCCTTTGCCTTTTACTTCCCTTCACAGCTATTTTTAAAGGCCTCCTCAGACAACTGCTTTGTTTTCTTGCATTTCTTTATTTCTGGGATGGTTTTGGCCACTGTGTCCTATACAATGTTATAAACTTCCATCCATAATTCTTCAGTTCTAATCTCTTGAATCTATTCATCAATTATAGTTCAGTTCAGTAGCTCAGTCATGTCCGACTCTTTGCAACCCCATGAATCACAGCACGCCAGGCTTCCCTGTCCATGCCCAACTCTCAGAGTTTACCCAAACCCATGTCCATCGAGTCGGTGATGCCATCCAACCATCTCATCCTCTGTCGTTCCCTTCTCCTCCTGCCCCCAATCCTTCCCAGCATTAGAGTCTTTTCCAATGAGTCAACTCTTTGCATGAGGTGGCCAAAGTATTGGAGTTTCAGCTTCAACATCAGTCCTTCCAATGAATATCCAGGACCGATCTCCTTTAGGATGGACTGGTTGAATCTCCTTGCAGTCCAAGGGACTCTCAAGAGTCTTCTCCAACACCACAGTTCAAAAGCATCAATTCTTCGGTGCTCAGCTTTCTTCACCGTCCAACTCTCACATCCATGCATGACTACAGGAAAAACCATAGCCTTGACTAGACGAACTTTTGTTGGCAAAGTAATGTCTCTGCTTTTAAATATGCTATCTAGGTTGGTCATAACCTTCCTTCCAAGGAGTAAGCGTCTTTTAATTTCATGGCTGTAATCACCATCAGCAGTGATTTTGGAGCCCCCCAAAATAAAGTCTGACACTGTTTCCACTGTTTCCCCATCTATTTGCCATGAAGTGATGGGACCAGATGCCATGATCTTAGTTTTCTGAACGTTGAGCTTTAAGCCAACTTTTTCACTCTCCTCTTTCACTTTCATCAAGAGGCTCTTTAGCTCTTCTTCACTTTCTGTCATAAGGGTGGTATCATCTGCATATCTGAGGTTATTGATATTTCTCCCGGCAATCTTGATTCCAGCTTGTGTTTCTTCCAGTCCAGCATTTCTCATAATGTACTCTGCATATGAGTTAAATAATCAGGGTGACAATATACAGCCTTGACAAACTCCTTTTCCTATTTGGAACCAGTCTGTTATTCCACATCCAGTTCTAACTGTATAAGCGATTTGATTTAGGTCATACCTGAATGGCCTAGTGATTTTCCCTACTTTCTTCAATTTAAGTCTGAATTTTGAAATAAGGAGTTCATGATCTGAGCCACAGTCAGCTCCAGTTCTTGTTTTTGCTGACTGTGTAGAACTTCTCCATCTTTGCTGCAAAAAATTTAATCAATCTGATTTCGGTTTTGACCATCTGGTGATGTCCATGTGTAGACTCATTGGTTGTGTTGCTAGAAGAGTATGTTTGCAATGACCAGTGTGTTCTCTTGACAAAACTGTGTTAGCCTTTTCCCTGTTTCATTTTGTACTCCAAGGCCAAACTTGCCTGTTACTCCAGGTATCTCTTGACTTCCTACTTTTGCATTCCAGTCCCCTATGATGAAAAGGACATCTTTTTTTTTTGGTGTTAGTTGTAGAAGGTCTTGTAGGTCTTCATAGAATCCTTCAACTTCAGCTTCTTCAGCATTAGTGATTGGGGCATAGACTTGGATAACTGTGATGTTGAATGATTTGCCTTGGAAATGAACCAAGATCTTTTTGTTGTTTTTGAGATTGCACTGCATTTCAGACTTGGTTGTTGACTATGAGGGCTACTCCATTCCTTCTAAGGGATTCTTGCCTACAGTAGTAGATATAATGGTCATCTGAATTAAAGTTACCCATTCCAGTCCATTTTAGTTCATTTATTCCTAAAATTTTGATGTTCAGTTTTGCCATCTCCTGATGACCATGACCAGTTTACCTTGATTTATGTACCTAACATTTTGGGTTCCTATGCAATATTGTTCTTTACAGCATGACTTTACTTTCACCACCAGACACATCCACAAACTTGGAAACTCTTCCACTTTGGCTCAGCCTCTTCATTCTTTCTGGAGCTATTTCTCTGGTCTTCCCCAGTAGCATATTGGACACCTACTGATGTGGGGATTTCATCTTCCAGTGTCATATCCTTTTGCCTTTTCTTACTGTTCAAGCTATTCTCAGTATTCAAGGCAAGAATACTGAAGTGGTTTGCCACTCCCTTCTCCAGTGGACCACATTTTGTCAGAACTCTCCACCATGATCCGTTGCTCTTGGGTGGCCCTGCATGGCATGACTCATACTTTCACTGAATTACATAAGGCTGTGATACATATGACCATTTTGGTTAGTTTTCTGTGATTGTGGTTTTCTTTTAGGAGGCCATGGGGTTGTAGTTCTTGCTTCTTCTGTCTTCCCACTGATGTATGAGGATAAGAGGTTTGTGCAACCTTCTTGATGGGAGGGACTGGCTGTGAGGAAAACTGGATCTTACTCTGGTGGGTAGGGTCATGCTCAGTCAATCTTTAATCCAGTTTTCTGCTGATGGATGGGGCTGTGCTCTCTCTCTGATTAGTTGTTTGGCCTGAGGTGGCTCAGTGCTGGAGTCTGCAGTCTCTCTGGTAGGGCAACTGACTCTATGGTAAGGCTAATCATGACCTCCTCCAAGAGAACTTGTTCCAACACTGCACCTCCTAGAACTGCGCTGCCAGTGCTCCTGTCACTGCAGCAGGCCTCTCTCAATCCACACCTCCAGAGGAGACTCCCACATACTCACTGGCAGGTCTGGTTCAGTCTCTTATGGGGTAATTGTTCCTTTCTCCTGGGTCCTGGTGTGCACAAGGTTTTGTTTGTGTCCTCCAAGAGTCTCTGTTTCCCCAGTCCTATGGAAGTTCTGTAATCAAATTTTGCTGACATTCAAAGTCAGATTCCCTCAGGATTCCCAGTCCCTTTGCCAGATCCCCTAGTTGGGAAGTCTGATGTGTGGCCTAGAACCTTCACACCAGTGTGAGAACTTCTTTGGTGTAATTGTTCTCAGTTTGGTTCACTCACTTGGCAGCTCTATGGTAGGACTCCAGGGTCTGTGGTGGGGCTAATGGTGACCTCCTCCAAGAGGACTTATGCCACACACCCCACATCCCAAGAGTGCTGCAGCCGGTGCCCCTGCCCTATAGCAGGCCACTGCTGACCCATACCTCCACAGGAGACCCTCAAATGCTCATAGGTAGGTCTGGCTCAGTTTCTTGTGGGGGTCATTACTCCTTTCCCCTGGGTCCTGGTGTGCACAAGGTTTTGTTTGTGCTCTCCAAGAGTCTCTAGCAGGCATGAAGTTTGATTTGAACATGATTGCACCCCTCCCATCTTCAGCCTCTTCTTTGTCCTTGGACATGGGGCATCTTTTTTATGGTGGATTCCAACATCCTCCTCTCAATGGTTGTTCAGCAGCTAGTTGCAATTTTGGTGTTCTTGCAGGAGAAGATGAGCGCACAATTTTCTACTCCACCATCTTGAGCTCCTTTCATTTTTAATGAAGGGCTAAAATAAAAGCATAGAAGACATACTTAGAGAACTTTCAGAGAAAGAATATATTGCATGGGAATTAAAATTCTGAAAGATTTCAATAGTGTGAAATGTTAGGACTGAGGAAACTGGAGTTAGATGAGACTTCAAAAGTCATCTAAATTAATACAGAAATCTCTTCTATAGCACTCCTGAACAATTGTCCTATAGTCTTTATTGGAACAAGTCTATTGATATGAACTTCACCATGTCAAAAAAAACCCAGCTTGTTTCATTTTGACAGAGTTTTGTTAGAAAGCTATGGCTCATATTGAACTCAAATTCTTGTAACCTAGTTTGGGACACCCATTTGTTTCCAAATGACATCTCTTCGAATATCTGAAAACAATTTATTTGCCCTGCCTTATTCTTTTTTTTCCCCCCATTCTTAATGTCTTCAGCTACTCCACCCATTCATCATTGAAGTGGTTTAAAGATCTCTCACTCTATTTGTCTGCCACAACAAACGCTATAGACTAGGTGGTTTTAAAACCAGAGTTTTTTCTCACAGTTTTGAGTCAGAAGTGTCAGTATGGTTGGATTCTGATGAGGGCTTTCTTCCTGACTTGTAAATGGCCTTCTTTTCACAAATTCTATCAGATTAGAGTCCCACTCTTATGACATAATTTAATCTTAATTACCACCTTAAGACTACATCTCCAGATATATTGAAGGACTGGGCTTCTACATATGAATTTGGGGTGAGGGGAACACAATTCAGTCCACAGCATTCACTATCCCAGATTACATACACTTAGCACTCTCACATAGTCAAAGTTACTCTTATAATGTAGTGAACTAAAGTAATCCAGGTGAGATCTGAGCAGTACAAATAATAATGGGACTGTTTCTCTTTTTGGACAATATGCCATAGTTTTTCTGTTATGACCTAAGACTGTATTTAGTTTTATATTAGCTATTTAAACAGGTTAGTCACTCAGTTGTGTCTGACACTTTGCAACCCCACGAACTATAGCCCTCTAGGCTTCTCTGTCCATGGGATTTCCAGGCAAGAATACTGACTGCAGTGGGTTGCCATTTCCTCCTCCAGGGGATCTTCCCAACCTGGGGATTGCACCCAGGTCTCCTGTATTGCAGGCAGGTTCCTTACCATTTGAGCCACCAGGGAAGCCAGTAGCTATTTATGTTGTATATATGTCTGATGAAAAAAATAACAACCTCGCCACTCATATTTAAACTTTTGGTGACTTCTCTCCATTATTTTCTTTGGTTTTAAATGTCTGTAAATGTAATTGTAATAATACTTTATAAGCAATTGTATGTGCTAAAATTTTCAACTTATTGTATGAATTCCCTATGTTCCCTTTTTATAAATGTTTTTAAATGCTTCATATTATTTCATCTTAAGGATGTTTCATAATTTACAAAAGCATTCTTTTCTGTTGACTTTGCAAATACTGTAAACACAGTGAGATTTACACCTGAACCCATATTTATTTGTAAATCTTTTAGGATATTTTGTTCTTAGATTCATCTTGTTGGTGTATGCATGCACACACACACACATACACACATCATGGTTTTGTTTTCTCAAATAATAGCTATCTTTCTTAAGATTTTTTTATGGATAAATTTAAGATTCTTGTATATCTTAGTCTGCATTGGAAAAAATATTGTTGAGAAGGCTAAAGGTCAAAGACAGAGTCACTGTTTTGCCACTTGAGATTTATGTTCAAGTTTACGAAGAATCCATTAATCAGCACTCTTTAAGAAAACTTATATATCAAATTACAAGCCCATGCAGCAAATGTCTATCAGGTAAAACTTGAGATTTTGAAGTCAAGATGGACCTTAGATGATTATATATTCCAGGGCCATAACATGAATTTTTTAATCACTTTAATTAATTAATTAATTATTTTTGGAGTTGCCTCACTGCACAACATATGGGATCTTAGTTCCCAGACCAGGGATGGAACCTATGCCCCCTTCAGTGAAAGTGCAGAGTCTTAACCACTGAATTACCAGGGAAATCTCCCAAATTTTTAGTGACTCAAAAACCCACCACATGTGTGGCAGTCTCTTCTAATAATTCTATCTGAAAAAAATGAAATTGGTTCAACATGTCTTGTTTTTGGTGAACCTATGATGATTCATAATCATCCCTTTTTTTTTAAGTTCAAACAAAAAATTTAATAAATTGTTTAAGAATTTTACAGAGTTCAAGAAGCTGTGGTACATATAAACTACTGAGCCATAAAAAGGAACTCATTTGCGTCATTTCTAATGATGTGGACAAACCTAGAACCTATTTTACAGAGTGAAGTAAGTCAGAAAGAGAAATATAAATATCATATACTGACGCATATATATGGAATCTAGAAAGACGGTACTAGTGAATTTATTTTCAGGGCTGCAATGGAGAAACAGCCATAAAGAACAGACTTATGGACATGGGGGAGGGGAGGAGAGAGAGAGTGAGATGTTTGGAGAGAGTAACATGGAAATTTACAATGCCAAATGTAAAATAGATATTCAATGGGAATTTTCTGTATGACTCAGGGAACTCAAACAGGGGCTCTGTGACAATCTAGAAGGGTGGGATGGGGAGGGAGATGGGAGGCAGGTTTGGGAGGAAGGGGGCATGTGTGTACCTATGGCTGATTCTTGTTGATGTATGACAGAAAACAACAAAATTCTGTAAGGCGATTATCCTTCGATTAAAAAAATAAAGAAAGTGGCAAAAAGAAAAAAAAAAGAATTTTACTGGTTCAATATTAAGTTTATGGTCTGTATTTGCTCTCTAGTCAAGATTCACTTGTTATCTTCCTGTTGAGTGGCTCTAACTTACAATAATAATAGGCTGAAATTACAAAATTATAATTTTATATGCTAATAAGCAACAACATTTGGGAGCAAAATATTACAGAGTTAGCACTAAAGAGTAAATCTACAAGGATTACTGTCTCCTTCATTTGAGATACTGTAATACGAAATGTGTGAGGCCCGAATCGTAATAGGGGAGGGTAGAATGAGATTAAACTTTATTAGTTGACTTTTAAGGTATTCTTTAGTGCTATACTTCTCTAAAAAACTATTTACTAAAATTTTTCTGAGATTAAGACATGATAATCTATTCAGTTCACTTCAGCTCAGTCACTCAGTCATGTCCAACTCTTTGCTGTCCCATGTACTGCAGCACGCCAGGCTTCCTTGTCCATCACCAACTCTCGGAACTTGCTCAACCTCATGTTAATCTATTATAGATTGTTAAAAATTAATTTTAAGGATTTTATCTTTAGGAATCTTTTAAAGTCACAAATTCAGGTTTTATAAAAAATATTATTTCTATACATTGATTGTTTTAAAGTAGCAGCATTTAGGATATAAAATTCAAGTTGTGAAATATACTGTTCAAAGATTACAAATGTATTTTTGAAAACAGCTTAACCCACTAGAATTTTTATTGTATTAAAAAGTGGAAATATCTACAAATATATGTGCTAACTGACATACCTACGGAGGTGATGAACTTGAATTTTAAGTCTCCTGAAGAAAATGCCTTGTTTGGCTCACTTAAGATGATAATGATACATCTACAAGTAATAAACATCAACAGCTTAAGAACTGAAGACTTTAAAGATGACCGATAAAAACCTTGTGTGATCACATTGCCATACAGAGTTATATGAATATGGAGGCAACTGATTTTGTCACTGGCCAAAAAATATGTTAGCTCCACCACATTTATCTATCAACTTTAAGCAATAAAAGAGAGTTTTATGATAGTTGAAGGAGACCAGGATTTGGAATGAATCATATTTAGGGTTCAAATTTTAATTCTGCCTCTCCTTAGATGTATAGGAAAACCATTGAAACTCTCATTTTCTCATTTGTAAAATGGAGATAACAAACAGACCTGGGTTTGCAAGATTATTTTAAATGTTAAATAATGTAATGTCTGGATAGCTTCTAGATCTGTGTACTGCAATAAAAGTTATTTTAATTAATATAATTTTTTTCTAGGTAAGTGTATCCACCAAATACAGTTTTACCTCTAGATGATAAAACAAAACTTTAAAAATTTATCCATTTTGGATGAAAAATTTATATTACATTCTCTGATTCTTTAAGGAGACTACAATGAACATAACTGACATGTTTCTTTGTGGTCCTGAATAATCACAAGGAATTCTCACCTTTATATTCTGCACTTATGTGGTGATGCCCTTGGCCAAATGATGTATTAAGAGCAGTGTTTATCCTATCCTCTAAATTGTTCCAAGCTGTACTCTTTTAGATCTTACCTGATTTTTCTAGTTCATTTTTTAAACTTTTGTGCTTAAAAAATGCTGCTAATATACTTGCCTGTAGTGGTGTGAACTTCATTTTCTTTCTTCTTTTTCTCTAGTCTACTGTAGGCTCAAGAAAGAGATAATAATGCAACTTACTTGTACTATGCTTAATAGTCTATAGTGCAATTTCATAACCAAGATTTCATTTGACACTTCAGTAAATAAACATAATTAGCTTCATTTTAGAAATGGTAAATGGAGGTGCAGAAAATTTAAGAATGTTCCAAAAATTTTACGGTCTAAATTTGAACAGATGTTGTAAAATTTATTTTTACTAATAAGATGCCTTGTATTTTCATTTATATTATGAATGACCATACATAAAATATAAATATACAATTTGAAATGATTTTGAAGTAACTTCATGTGTAAATTTTCTAAAGTCAAGAAATAAAACATTGTCAATATTCTAGAAGTCCTTGGTGTATCCTTTCTTGAATATAGCCCTCTGCCCAATTTAGAGATAACTGTTCTTCTTAATTCTGTGGTTTCCTTTGAAGTTTTATCATGCAAGTCTACTTCTTAAATAGTTTCATTTTATCTGCTTTTGAACACTATATGTGTAATCACACAGTATGTGCTATTTTGTGTCTGACTGCTTTAGTTCAACAATTATTAGTGAGATTCAGCCACTGTTTTATTAGCTATAGAATATTCATGGACATTGCTGTACAGCATTCCATTGTGTGAGTATATTATAACTCATCTCTTTGTATTGCTATTAGACATGTAGTTTGTAATTTTGGATACAAACAATATTATAGAAATTCTTACAAGAGTCCTGGTACACATAAACTCGTATTTCTATAAGTCATATAGACTAGAATTGCTGAGTTGTAGAATATCTCCAATTTTACTATATGACTCCAAATTCATTTCCAAAATGGCTATACCAATTAAGGCCTCTACTCCATACCACAGTCAGAGTGTGAGACTTCTCATAGCTCCATACTGTTGACAGTATTTGATTTCTTTAGACTTCAGATTTAGCCATTTTGGAGGAAGTGTAGGAATATTTAATGATTTCAATTGTATTTACCTAATTGCTAATAGGGCTTCCCCAGTGGCTCAGAGGTAAAGAATCAGCCTGCAATGCAGCAAATGTGGATTTGATCCCTGGGTAAGGAAGAACCTCTGGAAGAGGAAATGGCAACCCATTCGAGTATTCTTGCTGGGGAAATCCCATGGACAGAGGAACCTGGTGAGCTACAGTCCACAGGGCTGCAAAGAGTGGGCATGACTGATCGAATGAGCTTGTACAAACATGGAATTGCTAATAAGGTTTGTATTGGGTGCTAAGTCACTTCAGTCATGTCCAACTCTCTGTGACCCTATGGACTGTAGCTCACCAGGCTCCTCTGTACATGGGATTCTCCAGGCAAAAATGCTGGAGGTGGTAGCCATGCTTTTCTCCAGGGAATCTTCCAGATCCAGGGATCCAACCCATGTATCTTATGTCTCCTGCATTGTCAGGTGTGTTCTTTACCACTGATGCCACCTGGAGGCTCTCTAATAAGATTAAGGAACTAACAATATATTTACTGGCTGTGCTTAGACGCTCAGCTGTGTCCTACTCTTTGTGACCCTGTGGACTGTAGCCAAAAAAGCAAAATGGCTGTCTGAGGAGTCCTTACAAATAGCTGTGAAAAGAAGAGAAGCACAAAGCGAAGGCGAAAAGGAAAGATATACCCATTTGAATGCAGAGTTTCAAAGAATAGCAAGGAGGATAAGAAAGCCTTCCTCAGCGAACAATGCAAAGAAATAGAGGAAAACAATAGAATGGGAAAGACTAGAGATCTCTTCAAAAAATTAGAGATACCAAGGGAACATTTCATGCAAAGATGGGCTCAATAAAGGATAGAAATGACATGGACCTAACAGAAGCAGAAGATATTAAAAAAAAAAGGTGGCAAGAATACACAGAAGAACTGTACAAAAAAGATCTTCATGACCCGGATATTCACGATGATGTGATCACTCACCTAGAGTCAGACTTCCTGGATTGTGAAGTCACGTGGGCCTTAGGAAGCACCACTATGAACAAAGCTAGTAGAGATGATGGAATTCCAGTTGAACTATTTCAAATCCTAAAAGACGATGCTGTGAAAGTGCTGCACTGAATATGTCAGCAAATATGGAAAACTCAGCAGTGGCCACAGGACTGGAAAAGGTCGGTTTTCATTCAAATCCCAAAGAAAGGCAATGCCAAAGAATGCTCAAACTACTGCACTATTGCACTCATCTCACACGCTGGTAAAGTAATGCTCAAAATTCTCCAAGCCAGGCTTCAGCAATACGTGAACCGGTAATTTCCAGATGTTCAAGCTGATTTTAGAAAAGGTAGAGGAACCAGAGATCAAATTGCCAATAACCGCTGGATCATTAAAAAAGCAAGAGAGTTCCAGGAAAGCATCTGTTTCTGTTTTATTGACTATGTCAAATCCTTTGACTGTGTGGATCACAATAAACTGAAAAATTCTGAAAAAGATGGGAATACCAGACCACCTGACCTACCTCTTGAGAAACCTATATCCAGGAGAGGAAGCAACAGTTAGAACTAGACGTGGAACAACAGACTGGTTCCAAATAGGAAAAGGAGTACGTCAAGGTTGTATATTGTCACCCTGCTTATTTAACTTATATGCAGAGTACATCATGAGAAACGCTGGGCTGGAAGAAACACAAGCTGGAATCAAGACTGCTGGGAGAAATATCAATAACCTCAGATATGCAGATGACACCACCCTTATGGCAGAAAGTGAAGAAGAACTAAAGAGCCTCTTGATGAAAGTGAAAGGGGAGAGTGAAAAAGTTGGCTTAAAGCTCAACATTCAGAAAACTAAGATCATGGCATCTGGTCCCATCACTTCATGGCAAATAGATGGAGAAACAGGGTAAACTGTGGCTGACTTTATTCTTTTGGGCTCCCAAATCACTGCAGATGATGATTGCAGCCATGAAATTAAGACACTTACTCCTTGGAATGAAAGTTAAGACCAACTTACACACCATATTCAAAAGCAGAGGCATTACTTTGTCAACAAAGGTCCATCTAGTCAAGGCTATGGTTTTTTCCAGTAGTCATGTGTGGATGTGAAATTTGGATCATAAGGAAGTTTGAGTACCTAAGAATTGTTGCTTTTAAATTGTGGTGTTGGAGATAACTCTTGAGATTCCCTTGGACTGCAAGGAGATCCAACCAGTCCATCCTAAGGGAGATCAGTCCTGGGTGTTCATTGGAAGGACTGATGTTGAAGCTGAAACTCCAATATTTTGGCCACCTGATGCAAAGAGCTGACTCAATGAAAAGACCCTGATGCTGGGAAGGATTGGGGGCAGGAGGAGAAGGGAACGACAGAGGATGAGTTGGCAGGATGGCATCACCGACTCAATGGACATGAGTTTGGGTAAACTCCAGGAGTTGGTGATGGACAGGGGGGCCTGGCATGCTGCAGTTCATGGGGTTGCAAAGAGTCAGACACTACTGAGCGACTGAACTGAACTGACTGAACTGGACTGTAGCCCATCAGGCTCCTCTGTCATTAGGAATTTTCCAGGCAAGAATACTGGAGTGGGTTGCCATGCCTTTCTCCAGGGATTCTTCATAACTAAAGGACTGAACCCAGATCTCCCGCATTGAAGGAGGATTCTTTACCATCTGAGCCACCAGGGAAGCCTAGGTAAAGTTTATTTTGTCTAAAGTTCCCGTTAAGCCATTTGCACATATTTATTGAGTTGCCTATTTCTTATGGTGGTGGTTTAGTCACTAAGTCTTGTCCGACTCTTGAGACCCCATGGACAGTAGCCTGCCAGGTTCCTCAGTCCAAGGGATTCTCCAGGTAAGAATACTGGAGTGGGATGCCATTTCCTTCTCCAGCTATTTCTTATGGCTCTGGGGTAATTCCTTCTGTGTTCTGAAAAGGATCCTTTTTTTAGTCTCCATTTCATCCGTTTCCTTTGCACTCTTTAATGTATATAAACTCTTAATTTTAAAAGTCAAAATTTTTCATTTTTCCTCTTATGGTTCATGCTTTTTGTGTATTAAAACATTTTCTTATCTTGTGTGTATTAAGATATTCTCTTATATTATCTGAAAATTTTGTAGTTCATGGTTCACATTTGGGTCTATAATCTACTTGGGATTAATTTTTGTGATGGTTGAGCTCCAATTTCCCTTTTTCTGATATGTATACTGGGTTGACTCAACATTATTTATTGAAAAGACTACTTTACCAAATTAACATTGCATAAATCAAAGAGTCCTATAAGTATAGTTCTATTTCAAGATTCCCAATATGTCTCATTGGTCTATTTGTATATTTTAGTGCAAATAGCATATCCTTTTTATTATTACAACTTTATAAATCTTGTCAGTAATCTTGTTACATTGTATTCTTTTTCATAAAGGATGTCTTGTCTATTCTTATCCTTTTGTATTTTCATACAAATTGTAGAATAATTTTTTCAATGATCACAAAATTCCTATTGACATATTGATTGGAATTTTGTTGAATTTAGACATGCTTTTACTACATGAGGTCTTTAATCTATAAACATAGTATTTGTATATAATTTAGGTCTTTGATTTCCATCAATAAAATATTTTTACATAGAAATTTTCCTTTGTATTCATTGACTTTTTATATAGGGCACTCTTACAAAACATTATTTTATAAACATTTGTTACTATTGTAGAGAAATATGTGATTTTTTTCAATTTGTTGTATTTTCATCAATGTTCCTGAACTATTTTATGAATGTTAAAATTTTGTACCCTGAATTTTTAAAAGTTTCTAGGTAAACAACCATATAACCTATAAATAATATTTTTTATTCATTTCAAACATGTAGAACACTGGGTTATTTTTGCCAACCACTCTCTACCTCTATGCAATAAGTTTATATAACCCAGACCATTGTCATGTGACTTGCTTGTGTATCCCTTTCTCACATCTATTTGGGAATTGGACATATGATATACTTTGGCCAGTGGCACATGAATTAATATGTTTGCCATGTTTGAGGTAAAGCTATAAATGCCACGTTGTAGATTGGCTTAGGGTTTCTCTTTATTAAAATTTTTGTTGGGATATGGTTGATTTACAATGTTGTATTAGTTTCTGCTATATGCAAAGTGAATTAGTTATAGATTTACTCACTCTTTTTTATATTCTTTTCCCATGTAGGTCATTAGATACTACTAAGTAGAGTTCCTTGTACTACATAGTAGGTCTTTATTAGTTATCTGTTTTATATATAGTGGTGTGTATGTGTCAATTCCAATCTCCCAATTTACCATTCTCCATGGTAAAGCTAAGTTGGTTTTCTACATTTGTGACTCTATTTCTATTTTGTAGATAAATTCATTTGTACCATTTTTTTTAGATTCCATGTATAACAAGTATCATATGATATATGTCTCTCTCTATCTGACTTACTTCAGTCAGTATAACAATCTCTAGGTCCATCCATGTTGCTGCCAATGACATTACTTAATTCTTTTTTATGACTGAGTAATATTCTGTTATATGTTTGTATCACATCTTCTCTATCCATTCCTCTGTTGATGTACATTTAGGTTGCTTCAATGTCTTGGCTTTTATAAACAGCACTGCATTTAGCATTGGAGTGCATGTACTAATTTGAATTGTGGTTTTCTCCAGATAATGCCCAGGTGTGGGATTGCAGGATTATGTGATAGCTCTTTTTTTCAGTTTTTTAAGGAACCTCTATACAGTTCTCCATAGTGGCTGTACCAATTTATATTTCCAGCAACTGTGTAGGAGGGGTCCCTTTTCTCCACACCCTCTCCAGCATGTATTGTTTGTAGAATTTTTGATGCTTTTCATTGACTGGTGTGCGGTGATACCTTATTGTAGTTTTGATTTGCATTTCTCCATATGTGGAAGACAAAAATAGACCCTTCTCCAAAAGAGATACACAGATGGACAAAAAGCATATGAAAATATGTTCAACGTCACTAATTATTAGATAAATGCAACTCAAGACTTAGGCTTTAAATGTGACCTCATTCTGAACAAGAATGTATCCCAGATAGGGATTGGTGCTTAACCTGGTATTAAGAATAAGAAGACATGTAGCAGCACTGAGTAGAACTGTACCCAACCCACAATCTTCATGTAATGTGAGCAAGAAATAAATGTTGCTGAAATATTGGAGTCATTACCAAAGAAAAAGCTGAAATAAAAAATAATCTTCATCCCTTTCACTTTTTACCAATTATTAAGCTATGATCTTTCTGTTCCAAATTCACCCTTCTATAATCTTTGTGGTGCTAGGGCTAAAATAGAGTACTTTTCTACTTACAAACTGGTTCTGAATTAGATGATTTGTTTTTAAATTTTTTATTTAAAATTTTTATTTTATATTGGAGCATAGTTGATTAACAGTATTGTGTATAGCAAAGTGATTCAGTTATGCGTATATTTATTCTTTCAGATTCTTTTCCCATTTAGGTTATTACTAAGTATTGAGAAGCATTCCTTGTGGTATATTGCAGGCCCTTGTTGGTTATCTATTTCAATCTATTTAAATACAGCAGTGTGTATATGTCAATCTCAATCTCACAATCTATCTCTCTTCCCCACCCTCTTCCCTGTAACCATAGGTTTGTTTTCTAAGTGTGTGAGTCAGTTTCTGTTCTGTAAATAAGTTCAGCATTAAGGGGAGATTTTAAGGTTAGGAAAAGGTAAAAGGAATTTTCTCTTTACATTCCTGTTGGAATGAGCATCACTCCAACAATGATATTTTACCCTAGCAATAGCATTTGGTTCTAGTAGAAGTTGTTTCCAATGTCTCATAGTTTTCCATAGTCCCCAAACCAGCCTCACTGTGCTTTCTTGGAGACATTAAAAAGAGTTGGAGATATTAGCAATAACCCTTCACCAATATCTGAATCCCAGCTCCATGAGGCCCCTTTCAAGTTCCTGAGTACCATTGTTAGCTAGGCAGCAGCCCTTATAGGTAAACAGATCCCAGCTTCTCAAGGTTTTCCCTCCAAGCTTCTAGGTTTCAACAACCCTAACCTCTTTCCTTTGTCTCCCAGCCCTAAGGGTGGTAATCTGTCTTTATCCTTGGCATTTCATAGGCTATACATGGTAAATTGTTGGTGATTTTCCATCTTTCTGTCTGTGAGATTTTATTTTGTGTGTGTGTGTGTTTCTGGGAATAAAAACATGACATGAGATATACTCTCTCAGCAAATGTTTAAATGTACAATACAGCATTGCTAACTATAATCACTATGTTGCACAACAGATCTCTAGAACATTTTCATCTTTCATGAAAGCCCCATGCCCATTGAACAGAAACTCTCCATCTTATTTTCCATTTAACCCCTGGGAACCAACATTCTACATTTTTTTTGCATGAGTTTGAGTACTTTAGGTACCATCCATGTTATTTGTATCTATGGATGTATACAGATTCATTTTGCAGTGTATGACAGGATTTCATCCTTCATTATGGCCAAATTAATATTCCATTTATACATGTACAACATTTTCTTATTCATTCATCCATAAATATTTATATTGTTTTCACCTATTGTCTACTGTGAATATTTCTGTAAATAACATGAGAATGCAACTATCTCATCAAAATATCCTAATTTTAATTACTTTGGATAAACTCCTAGCATTGGAAGCTGCTGTATCATATGGTAATTCTAATAAAATTTCGGAGGACCTATGTAATATTTCCCTTTAGTGGCTGTACCACTTCACATTTCTACCATCAGTGCACAAGAGTTCCAATTTATTCACATCCTCATCAACACATATTCTGTTTACTTTACTTTAAAAAAAAGAATGGCCAATCTAACCAGTGTGAAGTGATTTCTCATGATGGTTTTGATTTTCATTTTCTGATTACTATGTATTGAGCATATTTTCATATACCAGTTAGTCATTTATGTTTCTTCTTTGAAGAGATGAATATTCAAATCCTTCTCCCATTTTTAATTGGGCTATTTGTTTCTGCTATTAAGTTATGAGTTCCTAATATATTTTAGACATGAATCCTTTATCAAATGTATGTTTTACAAATATTTTCACTCATTTCATACCTCGTTTTTTAACTCCATTGATTGCTTCCTTTATTGTACAGCAGTGTTTCAGTCTGAAGTCATCCCACTTGTCTATTTTTGCTTTCTTTGCCTGTGTTTTTGCTATTATATCCAATAAATCATTACCAAATCCAATGTCATGCAACTTCTTCTAGGATTTCTCCAATGATATTGTAGTTTCAAGTCTTATGTTTCAGTTTCCAATTCTTTTTTTTTTCTTTCTCTTTTTAGTTTATTTTAGTGAACCGTGTAAGATAAGGGTCTAATTCCATTGCTTTCATTGCTAATATTCAGTTTTTGCTTCACCGTTTGTTGAAGGTGCCATTCTTTCTGTATTATGCAGTCTTGGCTCCTTTGTGGAAAATCATTTTACCATATGTGTATGAATTGATTTCTGGCCTCTCTATTCTGGTCCATTAGTCTATGTGTCTGTCCTTATGCCAATGCCATACAATTTTAATTACTGTAGCTTTGAAATAGATTTTGAAATGGAAATGCAAAGACTACAGCTTTGTTCATCTTCCTTAAGATTGTTCTGGAAATGTTGATTCTTTTTACATTCCATACATATTTTAGGATTTTTTATTCCATTTCTGTCAAAATTCCACTGGGATTCTGATAAGACTTGCATTATAACAGCATGTTATTATGTGTAGTATGGATATTTTAAGAATATTAAGTCTTCGAAGCTGTGAAAATGAGGTGCCTTTCCATTTATTCATGTCTTCTTTATTTATCAGTGTTTTGTAGTTATCAGTGTGTAAGTTTTTTGCTCCTTTGGTTAATTTTATTCCTAATTATTAAATTATTTTGAGGCTGTTATGACATTTTCTTAATTTCCTTTTGAATTTATTGTTGTATCAGTGTATAGAAATGCAACTTACTTTTGTATATTGATTTTGTATTTTGCATGTTCTGAATTTCTTTAAACAGCCTTTTTGGAATCCTTACAGTTTTCTACAAATCATGCTGTCTCTGAACAGATCATTTTAATTCTTTTCTGAACTGGATAACTTTCTTCCTTTTTTTTTTCATTGTTCAGGGTGAAGCTTCCAGTTCTACACTGAATAGAAGTGGTGGGGGGGGATAACTGTCAATTTTATCTTTAAAATAAAAGTTATTTGTTTTCTGAATTTTTGTATTGTTTTTTTATTCTTGATTTCCATATTTCTTCTCTAATTTTAACTGTTTTCTTTCTTCTTAATAACAATGGGCTTTAACTGTGGTTGTTCAATTTCTAAGTCCTGTCGAACTTTCAGTTCAGTTCAGTTCAGTCACTCAGTTGTTTCTGACTCTTTGTGATCCCATGACTGCAGCATGACAGGCTTCCCAGTCCATCACCAACTCCTGCAGCCTACACAAAATCATGTCCATCACATTGGTGATGCCATCCAACCATCTCATCCTCTGTTGTCCCCTTCTCCTCCCACCTTCAATATTTCCCAGCATCAGGGTCTTTTCCAATGAGTTGGTTCTTCACATCAGGTGGCCAAAGTATTGGAGTTTCAGCTTTAGCATCAGTCCTTCCAATGAATATTCAGGACTGATTTCCTTTAGGATGCCATAGCTGGATCCCCTTGCAGTCCAAGGGACTCTCAAGAGTCTTCAGCACCACAGTTCAAAAGCATCAATTCTTTGGCGCTCAGCTTTCTTTATAGTCCAACTCTCACATTCATATATGACTACTGGGAAAACCATAGCTTTGACTAGATGGACCTTTGTTGGTAAACTAATGTCTCTGCTTTTTAGAATGCTGGCTAGATTGATCATAACTTTTCTTCCAAAGAGCAAGCGTCTTTTAACCTCATGGCTTCAGTCACCACCTGGAGTGACTTTAGAGCCAAAAAAATAAAAATAAAAATAAAGTCTGTCACTGTTTCCATTGTTTCCCCATGTACTTGCCATGATGTGATGGGACCAGATGCCATGATCTTAGTTTTCTGAATGTTGAATTTTAAGCCAACTTTTTCACTCTCCTCTCTCACTTTCATCAAGAAGCTCTTTAGTACTTTTTTGCTTTCCATTGTGTATAAGCAACACAAGCAGCTCAATACCAGAAAAACAAACAACCCAATCAAAACGTGGACAGAAGACCTAAAGAGACATTTTTCTAAAGAATACATACAGATGTCTAATAAACACATGAAAAGATGCTCAACATCACTCATTATTAGAGAAATGCAAATTAAAACCATGATCAGATGTCACTTCACACCAGTCAGAATGGCCATCATCAAAAAGTTTACAAACAATAAATGTTGGAGAGGGTGTAGAGAAAAGGGAACTCTCCTGCTCTGTTGGTGGGAATGCAGACTGGTGCAACCACTATAGAGAACCGTATGGAGATCCCTTTAAAAAATGAGGAATAAAACTACCATATGAGCCAGCAATCCCACTACTGGACATATCTCCTGGCAAACTTGATTCCAACTTGTGATTCCTCCAACCTGGCATTTTACATTGTGTACTCGCCATAGACATTAAATAAGCAGAGTGACAATATGCAGCCTTGTTGTACTCCTTTCCCAATTTTGAACCAGTCTGTTGTTTCATGTCTGGTTCTAACTATTGCTTCTTGATTTGCCTACAGGTTTCTCAGGAGGCAGGTAAGATGGTCTGGTATCCCCATATCTTTAAGAATTTCCCACAGTTTGTTGTGATCCCCACAAAGGCTTTAGTGTAGTCAACGAAGCAGATGTAGATGTTTTTCTGGAATTCTCTTGCTTTCTCTATGATCCAACAAATGTTAGCAGTTTGATCTCTGATTCTTCTGTCTTTCCTAAATTCTGTTTTCACCTCTGGATGTTCTCAGTTCATGTACTTTTTAAAGCCTATCTTGAAGGATTTTGAGTCATTTACCTTGCTAGCATTTGAAATGAGTGCATTTGTGGTAGTTTGAACATTCTTTGGCATTTTCCCGTCTTTGGGATTGGAATGAAAACTGATACTTAGAGCAGATACTTAGATCTTATTTTGCTATTCATTCAACTACTTTATTCTTATTTGATTAGATAATTTAATTCATTTAAATTTACAATCTTTGTACTGTTTGCCTTTGTTTTTGTTGTTGTTGTTATTGTGACAGGTTTTGATTCCTTTCTGAGTTTCCTAAGTGTGTCTTCTATAAATTTTTACTCTTATATGGTTGCCTTAAGACTTACATAAGATATCTTATAACAGACTTTAAGATTATAACTTCAGTTACATTAAAAATATCATAGTTTTACTTCTTCCCCCTTTTTGTTGGAGATGTTACATTACATCTTTTTTTTTTTATCTTTATTTTTTTTTTATTTTAGTTGGGGGCTAATTACTTTACAATATTGTAGTAGTTTTTGCCATACATTGACATGAATCAGCCATGGGTTCACATCTTTTAATATTGTGTATCTATTAACATTTTGTTGACTGTAATTATTTTTTATACCTTTGTATCTTTACTTCTATACAATAATTGAAGCAATTTATGCACTACAACTTTGGTAATACAGTGCTTTGTATTTGTCTATATATTTACCTTTACCAACAAGCTTCTTTTTTTTTTTAATTTAATTGGAGGCTAATTATTTTTACAGTATTGTAGTGTTTTTTGCCATATATTGACATGAATCAGCCATGGGTGTACATGTGTCCCCCATCCTAAATATCACCTTCCCACCTCCCTCCCCATCCCATCCCTCAAGGTTGTCCCAGTGCAACAGCTTTGAGTGTCCTATTTCATGCATCGAACTTGGACTGGTGATCTATTTCACGTATGGTAATATACATGTTTCAATGCTATTCTCTCAAATCATCCCACCCTTATCTTCTCCCATAGAGTCAAAGTCTGTTCTTTATATCTGTGTCTCTTTTGCTGGGGTTTACTGTCTCACATATACCATCTTTCTAGCTTCCATATATATGTGTTAATATACTGTATTGATGTTTTTCTTTCTGACTTACTTCACTCTGTATAATAGGCTCCAGATTCATTCACCTCATTAGAACTGATTCAAATGTGTCCTTTTTAATAGCTGAGTAATATTCCATTGTGCATATGTACCACAGCTTCCTTATACATTTGTCATATGGCAGTTCTATTTCCAGTTTTTTAAGGAATCTCCACACTGTTCTCCATAGTGGCTGTAACAGTTTGCATTCCCACCAAGCTTTTATACCTTCATATACCTTCATATACATGCTTTCCTGCTGCTATTTAGCGTCTTTTCATTTTAACTCAGATGATTTCCTTTAGCATTTGGTGGTGCTAGTGGTAAAGAACCCACTTGCCAATGCAGGAGACATAAGAGACATGGGCTTGATCCCTGGGTTGGGAATGTCCCCTGGAGAAGGGAATAGCTACTCACGCCAGTATTCTTGCCTGGAGAATCCCATGGACAGAGGAGCCTGACAGGCTATAATCCATAGGGTTGCAAAGAGTCGGACATGACTAAAACAACTTAGCACAGCATTTATTTTAAGGCAGGTTTAGTGGTGATAAAATCTCTCAGTTTATTTTTTCCCTATCTGGGAAGGCCTTTCTCTCTCATTTTTTAAGGATAGTTTTTTGGTCTAGTATTCTTGATTGCCAGTTTTTTTTTTTTTCTTTCAACACTTTAAATAAGTGACCAACTCCCTTCTCTCCTGCAATGTTTCTGCTTGAGAAAACATTGATAGCTTTATGGATTTTGTTTTGTTTGCATGTGGTGAATCACTTTTTCTTGCTGCTTTCAAAATTCTGTTTTTATCTTGGACTTTTGACAATTTAATTAGAATATATTTTGGCATGAATGTCTTTGCATTCTTCCTAGTTGGAATCTTCATATTCTTAACTATGGATTTCTACTTCGTCTCTTGGATTTCAGAAGTTCTCAGTCATTCTTTTTTTTTTTTTTTTATTCCTTTGACTGGATAATTTCAAATACCCTGTTTTCACGTCCTCTGATTTTTTCCTTCTGTCTATTTAAGCCTACTGTTGAACTCCTAAGAATTAAATTTATCTTTTGTATTCCTCAGCTCCAAAATTTGTTAACTTGTCTTTTTAATATTTACTCTTTAGTTTCCATTTTATTCATGTATTGTTTTCTTCTAAAAGATCTTGTACAGCATCTTTATGACAGTTATTTTGAATTCTGTGTTTAGTAATTCATATTCCTCTGTTTCTTTAGGGTCATTCTCTGGAGATTTATTTTGATTTATTTGAGTCATATTTCCACGTTTTGTCATATGTCTTATAACTTTGTGTTGGAATTGTCCATTTGGAAAGCCATCTCCTACAGTTTTTATGGACGGGCTTCACACAGGAGAAGAACTCTTTTTCTCACTAATCAGCCTGGCTAGACTTCCCTGGTGGCTCAGATGATAAAGCGTCTTCCTACAATGTGGGAGACCCGGGTTCAATCTTTGGATCGGGAAGATTTCCTGGAGAAGGAAATGGCAACCCACTCCAGTATTCTTGCCTGGAAAATCTCATGGATGGTGGAGTCTGGTAGGCTACAGTCCATGGGGTCGCAAAGAGTCGGACACGACTGAGTGGTTTCACTTCACTTTACTTCACTTCAGCCTGGCTAGAGATTCTGAGGGACACTGAAACTATTTAGGAGGTTGCAAGTTCATAATTATAGGGTGCTCCAGATCCTTTTTCATAATAATAATTTTAATAATATCTTGCTATTTCTGGTGCAAGTTTTCTGGTTTTACAGGAGCAAGTACCCCATTTTCTTTGGGTGCACTAGCCAACAGGCATTCAAAGTATGCCAGTTCTGCATCAACACCCTGAGTTAAGTAAAATTGGAATTAGTCTCTTAGGCAGTTCTCTCAAAATTCAAAATTCTAGACAAATATTCAATTCTTCTACTCCCCACTTGAGGGAGAAGCCTTATGTTGTATGCTGTACACTACCTCACAACTGTGTTGAATCATGCTGGCTTCAGCAAGCATTCTTCTTTGCTGTCAGTGGCCTATAGGTTGCCAAACTATCAGTTTCATCAGCACTCCAAATGAAATGTGAAAGAAATCAGTCTTTTGGCAGTCCTCCAAAAAGTTGGGACATTGGACACACACACACACCACTCTTCTCTTTCTTCGTTAAGTCACAAGGCGGGATATTTGCTCCCAGGACTGATCTATCTTGGCTTGGGAATGACAAAGATGACTTTGAATGCCTTCTTCTTATCTATCTCAGTGCAACTAGGCACAGTTTTGTACTTTCCTGAAGTACAGCAGCATCTTATTTGGATTCTGGACATCTAATATAGGTTTTTGGTCTGTACTTTTTGTTATATTGATATTACTTTTGGGGAATATGACTGCTGGGAATTTCTATTCTGTCATCTCGCTGATGTCATTTTTCTCTTTTTGACAATTTGTTATCAATAATATGGTAGTCTCATAAAATTAATTTTGAAATGTATCTTTACATTTCTTTAGAGAACATTTTTATTTTCACTTTCTTCCTGCTTTTTGACTATGCTCTGGAAAGGTAAGACTTAATAGTTAATTAACTTACACATAAATAAGTTTGAAAAAAAATTGGCTTGTTAACATGAGCACTTTACTATTAGACATAATATTTGTTTTTGTATTCTTAGCACCTGGCACAGATATGGCATTTAATGCATTTTTGTTTAATGAATGAATCAATTAAAGAATAAGAACAGCATAGTAAGCAACTTTCAAATAATGAATATTATACTACTATTACAATAATTATATTTTATTTTGTTTTTAGTCTAATATATCTATAGATAAATTTTCCTAAAAGAGATGTAGAAGATAGAAAGATTCTTTAGTGGAAACCAACATTCACCAGAATAATATCACAATTGTAAACATATTTTTTGGATATGAATCAAACTCTACTTCAAGTTTCTAGATTGATGATATTATTTTTCTTTAGAAAATAACTTGTTTCAACCTATTTTATGGGCTTCTCAGGTGGCGCTAGTGGAAAAGAACCCATCTGCCAATGCAGGAGACATAAGAGATGCAGGTTCAGTCTCTGGGTTGGGAAAATCCCCTGGAGGAGGGCATGGCAACCCACTCCAGTATTCTTATCTGGAGAATTCCATGGACAGATGAGCCTGGCGGGCTATAGTCCATAGGGCCCCCCAAAGTTGGACATGACTGAATTGACTTAGCACGTATGCAGGCCTTGATCTAAATTAAATGAATTATTATATTCTTATTGATAGCAGCTATTTTTCCAAGGAAGATTTTGATACTTGCAGTAATATAAGAATTGTATTCATCAGTGCTTCGTATAGAGATGGAATGACCTTTTCAGAAAGTACAGTAGGTGCTATATGGAATAGTTAGTAGTAACATTTTGGACAATATATAATGGGTGAAAGTAAGTATGGGAAGGACCCTTAAAAGATTTACTCTTCTGGAATGATTTATTCAAAAGGTTGATTTTCAGTTGTTGTTCAGTCACTAGGTCTTGTCTGACTCTTTGTGACCTCATGAACTGCAGCATCCCAGGCTCCTCTGTCTTCCACTATTTCCTGCAGTTTGCTCAAATTCAGGTCCATTGAGTCAGTGATATGATTTAACCATCTCATTCTCTGCTGACTCCTTCTCCTTTTGCCTTCAATCTTTCCCAGCATCAGGCTCTTTTCCAATGAGTCAGTTGTTAACATCAGGTGGCCAAAGTATTGGAGGACAGAGGAGTAAAAGAGCACTTATTTATAAGCTGAAGATGGACAACCCATTCTTTAAGTAATTGTGTTATGTGAGATATATTTGTAAACCATGTTAATCTTTAGGACAGTTGTAGTTAGCAATATATACTCAACTGTATTATTTTCTTTCATGAAATTACCTTTCTGCCTGTCCTTGTGTATCTCTAAACAAAAGAATTAATTTTGGTGTGTAGGGACAGAGGAAGAGTAAAACCCATTCACAGGTTCAAGTAGGGTAGGTCAAGGTAAAAATTCCATAACAAATAAAAATGACAACATGAGTTTGTTGAAAACACATTAAAGGTAAGAAAGAGTTGATATCAGAAAAGACAGAAGTACCAAAATGAAAGATTAACTAGATGTAACAACTGGAACAGCAGGGGAACGAGGATGAATGACAACCCAAACCCTGCTCTCAGGTAATTCACCTTCTAATAGGAAGATAAGAATTATATTCATACATTAACAACCAGGAAACACAAGAACTGATGGATCAGAATGAATACAAGCCTTAGATAGATCAGAGTTCTGGAGGTTCCCTGATGTTCCAAGTGTTAATACCTTAGTTGTTCAGTCATTGGAGGTTTTGAAGTGAGTGTCTTAAGGAGAATTGAGATAGTAGGAAGAGCAAGGGATGGAAATTGGGACATTGAATCTTTACCAATCTGTACATAGTATTTCCTCAGAGTAAAAGATGGCAGAATAGAAGGATGTGTGCTCATTTTTTTCCTGTGAGAATTCCAAAATTGCAACTCACTGATGAAAAACCATCAACAGCAGAATGTTGAATCCCACCAAAAAAATATACCACACGTACAACGGCAAAGCTGAAGCCCCAACAAGACAATAGGAGGGACAAAATCACATTTAGAATCAAAATCCATGTCCACCAGAGACACTCGGAGGGCCCAAACAAAACCTTATCTAAACCAGGACCCAGAGACCCCACAGAGACTGAGCCAGACCTGCCTTTGAATGTGTGAGTGTCTCCCGCAGAGGCACAAATCAGCAGTGACACACTTTGGGAATAGGAGCTCTGGCTATAGCAGACCTGGGAAGCTTCCTTGTGGCATAAGTTCTCTTGGAGGATGTCAACATTAGTGCTACCATAGAGCCACCAAAACAGACTCTTGGAGGGCACAAACAAAACCTTGTGCACACCAGGACCCGGGAGAAAGGAACAGTGACCCCAAAAGAGACTGAGTCGGACTTGACTGTGAATGTCCAGAAGTCTCCAGTGGAAGCCTGGGCCAACAGTCCTTGGCTGTGGGGCCGGGGCACTGAATACAACAGTGCTGGCATAAATTCTTTTGAAGGGGGTCAACATTACCACCTTTACCCTTACCATAGTTTGGCCTTAGTCCAAACAACAGGGAGGGAACACAGCTCCACCCATCAACAGAAAATTGGATTAAAGATTTATTGAGCATGGCCCCACTCATCAGAACAAGATCTAGATTCCCCTAGAGCCAGTCCCTCCCATCAGAAGGCTTCTACAAGCATCTTATACTTATCCATCAGAGGGCAGACAGAATGAAAACCACAATCACAGAAAACTAACCAAACTGATTACATGGATTGCAGCCTTGTCTAACTCAATGAAACTATGAGCAAAGCCCTGTAGTGCCACCCAAGACAGACGGGTCATGGTGGAGAGTTCTGACAAAATGTAGTGCACTGGAGAAGGGAATGGCAAAGCACTTCAGTATTCTTGCTTTGAGAATCCAATGAACAGTATGAAAAGGCAAAAAGAGGTTCTATGATGACCTACAAGACTTTTAGAACTAACACCAAAACAGACAAACAAAAAAGATATCCTTTTCATCATGGTGACCAGAATGCAAAAGTAGGAAGTCAGGAGATACCTGGAATAACAAGCAAGTTTGGCCTTGGAGTACAAGATGAAGCAGGGCAAACGCTAACAGAGTTTTCCCAAGAGAACTCACTGGTCATAGCAAACATTGACTCTACCCATAGATATCACCAGATAACCAATACTGAAATCATATTGATTATATTTTCTGCAGCCAAAGATGGAGAAGCTCTGTAGAGTCAGCAAAAACAAAACCAGTACGTGATTATGGATCGGATCATGAACTCCTTTGGAGAAGGCAATGGCACCCCACTCCAGTACTCTTGCCTGGAAAATTCCATGGACGGAGGAGCCTGGTGGGCTGCAGTCCATGGGGTCGCTAAGAGTCAGATACGACTGAGCGACTTCATTTTCACTTTTCACTCTCATGCACTGGAGAAGGAAATGGCAACCCATTCCACTGTTCTTGCCTGGAGAATCCCAGGGACGGGGGAGCCTGGTGGGCTGCCATCTATGGGGTCGCACAGAGTCGGACACAACTGAAGCGACTTAACAGCAGCAGCAGCATGAACTCCTAATTGCCAAAATCCGACTTAAATTGAATAAAGTAGGGAGTACCACAGACCATTCAGGTATGACCTAAATCAAATCCCTTGCTATCATACTGTGGAAGTGACAAATAGATTCAAGTGATTAGATCTGATAGAAAGAGAGCGTGAAGAGCTATGGATGGAGGTTCTTGACATTATACAGTAGGTGGTGATCAAAACCACCGTAAGGGTGGTGTCATCTGCATATCTGAGGCTATTGATATTTCTCCCGGCAATATTGATTCCAGCTTGTGCTTCACCTTTTAGGATTTGAAATGAAACTATGAGCCATGCCATTGTAGGGCTACCTAAGATGAATGGGTCATGGTGGAGAGTTCTGACAAAATGTGTTCCACTGGAGAAGGGAATGGCAAACCACTTCATTATTCTTTCCTTGAGAATCCCATGAACAGTATGAAAAGGCAGAAATATAGGACACTGAAAGATGAACTCCCCAAGTTAGTTGGTGCCCAATTTGGTACTGAAGATCAGTGGAGAAATTTCATCCAAAGATGAGCGCAGTAAAGGACAGAAACAATATGGACCTAAGAGATGCAGAAGATATTAAGAAGAGGTGGCAAGAATACATAGAAGAACTATACGAAAAAGATATTAATGACCCAGACAACCATGATGGTGTGATCACTCACCTAGAGCCAGACTTCCTTGAATCCAATGTCAAGTGGGCCTTAGGAAGCACCACTACGAACAAAGCTGATGGAGGTGATGGAATTCCAGCTGAGTTACTTCAATTCATAAAAGGTGATGCTGTGAAAGTGCTTCACACAATATGCCAGCGTATTTGGAAAACAGTAGTGGCCACAGGACTGGAAAAGGTCAGTTTTTCATCCAAATCCCAAAGAAAGGCAATGCCAAAGAATGTTCAAACTACTACACAATTGCACTCATCTCACATGCTATCAAAGTAATGCTCAAAATTCTCCAAGCTAAGCTTCAACAGTACATGAACCAAGAACTTCCAGATGTTCAAGCTGGATTTGGAAAAGGCAGAGGAACCAGAGGTCAAACTGGCAATACTCCCTTGGATCATAGAAAATTCAAGAGATTTCCAGAAAAACATCTACATCTGCATATAATTATTATTGACTAATTAAATCTACTTTGACTGTGGACTGTTGCTATTGACTACACTAAATCCTGTGACTGTGTGGATCATAGTAAACTGTGGAAAATTCTTAAAGAGATGAGAAGACCAGACCACCTTACGTGCTTCCTGAGAAACTGTATTCAGGTCAAGAAGCAACACTCAGAAAGGGACATGTAAGAACAGACTGGTTAAGTCAAAAAAAAGTTGGAAAGGAGTTAACATCAAAGGCCGTATATTGTCACCCTGATTATTTTAACTTATATGTGGTGTACATCATGCAAAATGTCAGGCTGGATGAAGCATAAGCTGGAATCAAGATTGCCAGAAAAAAATATCAATAACCTCAGATATGCAGATGATACCACCCTTGTGGCAGAAAACGAAGAACTAAAGAGCCTCTTGATGAAAGTGAAAGAGGAGCATGAAAAAGTTGGCTTAAATCTTAATAACCAAAAAAGCTAAGACCATAGAATCGGGGTCCCATCACTTGATGGCGAATAGATCAGGAATCAATGGAAACGTGTGACAGACTTTATTTTCCTGGGCTTTAAAATCACTGCAGATGGTGACTACAGCCATGAAATTAAAAGATGTCCGCTCCTTGGAAGAAGAGATATAAGATACTTAGACAGCATATTTTAAAAAGCAGAGAGACATTACTTTGCCAGCAAAGGTTCATATAGTCAAAAGCATGATTTTTTCCAGTAGTCATGTATGGATGGATGTGAGAGTTGGACCATAAAGAAAGCTGAGTGCTGGAGAATTGATGCTTTTGAACTGTGGTGTGTTGGAGAAGACTCTTGAGAGTATCTTGGACTGGAAGAAGATGAAACCAGTGAATCCTAAAAGAAATCAGTCCTGAATATTCACTGGAAGGACTGATGCTGAAGCTGAAGCTCCAAAAGTTTGAGGAAGCTCCAGAGTTGGTGATGGACAGGGACGCCAGGCATGCCACAGTCCATGGGGTTGCAAAGAGTCGGGCACAACTGAGCAACTGAATTAAACTGAACATAATGTTTTCAATATGTTTTTGAGGCTGACATAAAACTGGGGGTACAGGACATGGAAAAAATGGCAATAGATAATAAAGTTTTGTATATCTCAAAATGAGGTCAAAGGCGTCAGAATATTGAATTCTATGTGAGGTTAGACTTCATGGACAAAGCAACACTTCAACTGGGTCTTGAAATATAAATAAGCATTTGACATGTTAGAGGCATTCCAGAAAAATGAACTGGAAGCATGAACTTAAACATACTTGTCTAAGTTTGGGATGAAATATTATATTATGAAACACTTGCTGCTGTTGCTACTGCTGGTTTAGTCACTCAGCTGTGTCCTGATTCTTTGCAACCCCTTGGACTATAACTCACCAGGCTCTTTTTGTTCACAAGGATTATCATGGCAAGAATACAGGAGTAGGTTCCCATCTCCTTCTCCAAGGTATCTTCCCGACCCAGGGATTCAAACCTGCATCTCTGGCATTTCCTGCATTAGCAAGCAGATTCTTTACCACTGAGCCACATGGGAAGCCCGTTATGAAACATTTAGGAAGCCTCTAATTTCTCAGCTGAACTGAAATGTAAGTTGCAAGGAAATACGTGATATATGATGATGTTGGAGAAAGTAGGTAGGAGAATTGATTTGACTAAAATCATACATCTAGTAAGTGGAAGAGTGGTTATTTAAAATTTAGTTCTCTCTGGTTCTAAAAACTATAATTTTCTACCACATTCATGTTTTGTGATGACTCTTTTTTTTAAGGCAGAATTTTTTGAAAAATTTTTGACTATACGACAAAGGTCCATATAGTCAAGATTACGGTCTTTCCTGTGGTCATGTACAGTTCTGAGAGCTGAACCATCACGAAGGTAGAACGCCAAAGAATTGATGCCTTCCAACTGTGGTGCTGGAGAAGACTGTGGAGAGTCCCTTGGACAGCAAGGAGATCAAACCAGTCAGTCTTAAAGGAAATCATCCCTGAATACTCATTGGAAGGACTGATGCTGAAGCTCCAGTATTTTGGTCAGCTGATGCGAATAGCTGACTCATTGGAAAAGTCCCTGATCTGGGAAAGATTGAGGGCAGAAGGAGAAGAGGGAATCAGAGGATGAGATGGCTGGACAGGATCATTGATGCAATGGACATGAACTTGGGCAAACTCTGGGAGATGGTGAGGGACAGAGAGGCCTGGTGTGCTGCAGTCTATGGGGTTCAAAGAGACAGACAGTACTGGGTGACTGAACAAACAAACAAAATTTTTGAAAGGAAATCTTACACTTATATATAAAATATAAGATTCAGTATCCTTTGACTGAAGTAAGGACTATGCATGGAACTCCTTAGATACCTCTGTGGTCAAACCTAATGCTCTATAAGCACTCTTTTTCCTTCCAACAACTTCCCAACCCCAAACATTTTATGAACAAAGTTTTATGGGAGACCAGTGGGAGGAGAGTGACTAATTCATTCATAGGTTAAACACTCTCTGACATAAATCATAGCAGGATCCTCTATGACCTATTTCCCAGAGTAATGGAAATAAAAGCAAAAAGAAACAAATGGCACCTAATTAAACTTAAAACCTTTTGCACAATGAACTTAAAACCTTTTGAAACTATAAGCAAGGTGAAAAGACAGCCTTCAGAATGGGAGAAAATAATAGCAAATGAAACAATTGACAAAGAATTAATCTCAAAAATATACAAGCAACTCCTGCAGCTCAATTCCAGAAAATTAAGCGACCCAATCGAAAAATGGGCCAAAGAACTAAACAGACATATCTCCAAAGAAGACATACAAATGGCGAACAAACACATGAAAAGATGCTCAACATCACTCATTATCAGAGAAATGCAAATCAAAACCACAATGAGGTAGAATTTCAAGCCAGGCAGAACGGCTGCTATCAAAAAGTCTATAAACAATGAAGGCTGGAGAGGGTGGGGAGAAAAAAGGAAACCTCTTACACTATTTGTAGGAATGCAAACTAGTACAGCCACTATGGAGAATAGTGTGGAGATTCCTTAAAGACCTGGAAATAGAACTCCAATATGACCTAGCAATCCCACTGCTGGGCATACCCACTGAGGAAACCAGAATTGAAAGAGATATGTGTACCCCAATGTTCATCGAAGCACTGTTTACAGTAGCCAGGACATGGAAGCAACCTAGATGTCGATCGGCATACGAATGGATAAGAAAGCTGTGGTACATATACACAATGGAATATTACTCAGTTACTAAAAAGAATGCATTTGAATCAGTTCTAATGAGGTGGATGAAACTGGAGCCTATTATACAGAGCAAAGTAAGTCAGAAAGAAAAACACCATACAGTATATTAACACATATATATGGAATTTAGAAAGATGGTAATGATGACTCTATATGGGAGACATAAAAAGAGACACAGATATAAAGAACAGACTGTTGGACTCTGTGGGAGAAGGCGAGGGGGGGATGATTTGAGAGAATAACATTGAAAGATTTGTGTTATCATATGTGAAATAGATCGCCAGTCCAGGTTCGATGCATGAGACAGAGTGCTCAGGGCTGGTTCACTGAGATGATCCTGAGGGATGGGATGGGGAAGGAGGTGGGAGGGTCAGGATGGGGAACACATGTACACCCACGGCTGATTCATATGAATGACAAAAACCACCACAATACTGTAAAGTATTTAGCCTCCAGTTAAAATTTAAAATAAATAAATAAATAATAAAATAAAAAAATTAAATAGTGCTTTGGCTTACTCATAGCTAATGAACTTAGACATTAACCTGTGAGTAAAATGAATCATTGAAAGATGTTCAGCAGCAGAGTGTGACAAGAAAATTAGCATTTTAGAAAGGTGATTCTGACATCAGGGTGTAAAATGGAATGGAGCATCAGAAAGGCCAGAGAAAGGTAAGTCATTTAGGAGGTTGCTGTCCCATCAAGAAATGAGGTTGATCTGAACTTAAATCCTTGTGACAAAGTAGCTCCATACTATGAATTGAGGGAGGATAAAGGAAATGTTTCATTATTATTTGATTATTCAGTATTCAGGTATGGATGCCCTAATTGTCAGCAAGATAGATTATCTATTGGGATTTTTCATAGGCAAAATTAAACTTTGATTTGATATTTTGATAATTTGGCAGACTGTTTCTGGTTACCTTTACAAGTACTATTCATAAACTTTAAATGACTCAATTTCTCTATGACATTTTCCTTTGCTTTGCAATGGGTTTCTCAGAAACAACGATTCAGCAAAATCATACTGGGATTCTAAGACACAAACCTTTATTTCTTAGAAGCGTTTCACAGCATGATTAGAAACAATATGCCCAGCTTCCTGTGTTCTAAAGCACTCTTTAGGTTTATTTTTCCTCATAAAGTAAGGGTTATATATGAAGGACAGTGAGAAAAACCATTTCAATACATTATTTAATTTATATTTTCCATAAATTAAAAACATTATTTGTTTATCATATATCATGTATTTTATATATTATTTTCATTGAAATCCATTTCAGCTACTGTTATTTTAGGCTATCCTATATTGTCAGAAACCTATACTTAACTATATATGCTCATACTTATTTTTTGGAGTCTTTAGGTTTCATTCAGGTCATAAGCGTTGATGCAGAAAGAAGACAAGTGTGAAGATTTCCCTGATTTGCTAATGAATGTGGTTTAAAAAATATTTGGCCATAGAGAAATTTGTACCAGACACAAAGCCACAGGTTTTCCTGTTTTCCAAATGGAGTTGTAAACAAAACAGAAGTAATTTAAATGTTTGCCAATAGGGTTGATTTGGTGAGAATCTTTGCATTCATTAAGTTCATCTGTCCAATTTAGTCTTAAGTGACTGAAACATATGGCAGTGCTGCATGTGAAAACAGAAGGAATTTCTAGCTAAGAGCCTTTAACAATTTAAGATTTTGTTCTTCATATTCTGTGGTGCAAGATTTGACTTCTCTAAGGCTTTTGGAGTGGTTTCCCTGGAGGCTCAGACAGTAAAGAATCTATCTGTTTCCAATGTGGGATATCCGGGTTTGATCCCTGGGTCAGGAAGATGCCCTGGAGAAGGGAATGGCAACTTACTCCAGTATTCTTACTTGGAGAATTCCATGGACAGAGGAGCCTGGTGGGCTACAGTCCATGGGGTCGCAAAGAGTCGGATACAACTGAACTACTAACACACACACACACACACACACACACACACACACAGCATTTGGCCTCAAGATAATGGCATTATTTCTTCCTTCTCCACCTCCTTTCACCTCATTACAATATACTAGGTTTGTTCCAACAATAGTCAACATATCTTTATTTCTTTCATTTTCCCCTTTAACACAAAACACCCTGATTTTGGAGGCCATTTCTTTTGGGGAGATAGGCATTTATGTAGGCATAAATACTCATGTTATCAGCTAATTGTGTTGCCTTTATGCTTGTGATGGGATAGAATGCTTGGAATGTAGGTCTTCCATCTTTACCAACTTTTACTTTTCCCATTCTTCATCTATGCTCTTTTCTTTGTTTTTAATTAGTTTATTTATATATTTTTAACTTTACAATATTGTATTTGTTTTGCCATACATTGACATGAATCCACCATGGGTGTACATGTTTTCCCCTTCCAGAACCGCCCTCCCACCTCCCTCCCCATCCCATTCTTCTGGGTCATCCCAGTGCACCAGCCCAGAGCACCCTGTATCATGCATCAAACCTGGACTGGCGATTCGTTTCATATATGATAATTTACATGCTTCCATACCATTCTCCCATATCCTCCCACCCTCGCCCTCTCCAATAGAGTCCATAATACTGTTCTATTCATCTGTGTCTCTTTAACACTTTCTAACACCATACACAAAAATAAACTCAAAATGGATTAAAGATCTAAACGTAAGACCAGAAACTATAAAACTCCTAGAGGAAAACATAGGCAAAACACTCTCCGACATAAACCACAGCAGGATCCTCTATGACCCACCTCCCAGAATATTAGAAATAAAAGCAAAAATAAACAAATGGGACCTAATTAAAATTAAAAGCTTTTGCAAAACAAAGGAAACTATAAGCAAGGTGAAAAAACAGCCTTCAGAATGGGAGAAAATGATAGCAAATGAAGCAACAGACAAACAATTAATCTCAAAAATACACAAGCAACTCCTTCAGCTCAATTCCAGAAAAATAAACGACCCAATCAAAAAGTGGGCCAAAGAACTAAACAGACACTTCTCCAAAGAAGACATACAGATGGCTAACAAATACATGAAAAGATGCTCAACATCACTCATTATCAGAGAAATGCAAATCAAAACCACAATGAGATACCATTTCATGCCCGTCAGAATGGCTGCTATCCAAAAGTCTACAAGTAATAAATGATGGAAAGGGTGTGGAGAAAAGGGAGCCCTCTTACACTGTTGATGGGAATGCAAACTAGTACAGCCACTATGGAGAACAGTGTGGAGATTCCTCAAAAAACTGGAAATAGAACTGCCATATGACCCAGCAATCCCACTGCTGGGCATACACACTGAGGAAACCAGAATTGAAAGAGACACGTGTACCCCAATGTTCATCGCAGCACTGTTTATAATAGCCAGGCCATGGAAGCAGCCTAGATGCCCATCAGCCGAAGAATAGATAAGGAAGCTGTGGTACATATACACAATGGAATATTACTCAGCCATTAAAAAGAATACGTTCGACTCAGTTCTAATGAAGTGGATGAAACTGGAGCCTATTATACAGAGTGAAGTAAGCCAGAAAGAAAAACACCAATACAGTATACTAACACATATATATGCTCTTTTCTTTATCTTCATTTTACCCTTCTTCAATACTGTTCACTGTAGTTCAAAGAAGCAGGAAGTTGGTGAGGATATGAGAGTCGTATAGAAAGCACATGCAGTTATTTTCTTTACTGTAAGTCTTTATCTGCACACTATCAACATAAGTGGCCAAGACATGAAAATGCACAATTAAACCATTTCTGTCAGTTAGTTGTGATATTGTGTCATAAGAGCAAAGTATTAATTTTTCATGAATTTTGTGAGCTAGACATTAAGTCAACTGTTATTAAAATTTAAATTATATAAATAAAATTAAGTAAATTATAATAAAAATGTGACAAATATTTATCATTTCTTTTTTACTACATTTTACTATAATACATGTTTTTAAGGTTATTATATCTATTGCACTTGCACAGTGGGGATAGTATATAATGATGTGTCTCAGCATTATTTCCCAGTTATGCTCTCAATGATACCATGTTCTAGCTTGAAACTAGAAACAGTGGGAGTATTTGGACTATGGAAATCGGCGTTTTACAAATAATTATTCAATTTTTTTTTAATTTTTTAACTTGAGTCAATAAACTATAGTCCATGGGCCAACTCTAGCCTGCCATCTATTTTGGTAAATAAAGTTTTACTGGAATATAGGCAATTCCAGTGCTACAAGGATAGAGTTGACTATATGACTTGCAAAACACAAAGTATTTACACCATGTCCTCCTACATAAATATTTGACACCTTTTGGTCTGAATTTAAGAATATGGTTGAGAAAATATTCACAAGTCAAGTTAAATTTATAAGTGTATCATGTCTGTAACTGTGATACTATGAGTACCACAAACATTTTAGAAACTCTTCTTTAAGTATTTGAGAATTGCTATCCAACTCAGTAGGAAAGAGATTCACCAGCAACACAATAAAAGTTTTTATTATCATGATAGAGCTTAAAACAATTAGAATCTACTGTTGTATTGGAAAAAAAACAATGTAAACAAAGGGACAGATTTATACTGCTTTTATTTGGACCAATTTTGAACACAGCTGGATTATAAACTCTGAGGGCAAGAAACTTATTTGTTTGGTCATGAAATATCTAACACAATGCTGAACATATGGAAGCCACTCAACTAATCTCTGTGAATTATAAACTATTATTCTTACCTGAAAGGAAGTCTTTACCATATATTCATACAAAATTAATCTCCATATATACATTTTGATATTGTGAACTTTGAAGGACGTAGGGTCAAGTTTAATTGCTCTGCTTAGCCAATAAGAAAATGTGACCCATAAATGTTGAATTATATATGAACTTTTGCTACTTAAAGTCTGGTTCTTTGATGAGCAGCAGTATTTCATCACTTTTGATCCTGTTAGAAATGCAAGATGCAGTATTTCAGGTGCACTCCGGATCTACTGCTCCAGAAACTGCATGTTAACATTTCCAGCTGATTTCTATGCACATAAAGCTAGACCAAGAATTTCTAAGAATGTTCTTGAATATTGTCTCCCTAATAAGCTATGTTTTCATATTTCAAAATATGAGAAATTAAGAAAATATTCCAGCTTTTTTGGATCCAAGATATAACAGAAAAATGTTTTGCTTATTTCGATGTATTTTTTTCCTCCTTTAGTTATGTTATCCAATTTTTTATTTTCAGAAACTTTCCTCAAATAAGGCAAATAAGATGAGCATTGTTAGGCCTTTATTAATGATGAATTAACAAAACTTTCCAGCTTGTGCTTCATCCAGCCCAGCAGTTTCTCATGATGTACTCTGCATATAAGTTAAATAAGCAGGGTGACAATATACAGCCTTGACGTACTCCTTTTCCTATTTGGAACCAGTCTGTTGTTCCATGTCCAGTTCTAACTGTTGCTTCCTGACCTGCATACAGGTTTCTCAAGAGACAGGTCAGGTGGTCTGGTATTCCCATCTCTTTCAGAATTTTCCACAGTTTATTGTGATCCACACAGTCAAAGGCTTTGGCATAGTCAATAAAGCAGAAATAGATGTTTTTCTGGAACTCTCTTGCTTTTTCGATGATCCAGCGGATGTTGGCAATTTGATCTCTGGTTCCTCTGCCTTTTCTAAAACCAGCTTGAACATCTGGAAGTTCACGGTTCACATATTGCTGAAGCCTGGCTTGGAGAATTTTGAGCATTACTTTACTAGCATGTGAGATGAGTGCAATTGTGCGGTAGTTTGAGCATTCTTTGGCATTGCCTTTCTTTGGGATTGGAATGAAAACTGACCTTTTCCAGTCCTGTGGCCACTGCTGAGTTTTCCAGATTTGCTGGCATATTGAGTGCAGCACTTTCACAGCATCATCTTTCAGGATTTGAAATAGCTCAACTGGAATTCCATCACCTCCACTAGCTTTGTTGTAGTGATGCTTCCTAAGGCCCACTTGACTTCACATTCCAGGATGTCTGGCTCTAGGTGAGTGATCACACCATCATGATTATCTGGGTCATGAAGATCTTTTTTGTACAGTTCTTCTGTGTATTCTTGCCACCTCTTCTTAATATCTTCTGCTTCTGTTAGGTCCATACCATTTCTGTCCTTTATTGAGCCCATCTTTGCATGAAATGTTCCCTTGGTATCTCTAATTTTCTTGAAGAGATCTCTAGTCTTTCCCATTCTATTGTTTTCCTCTATTTCTTTGCATTGATCACTGAGGAAGGCTTTCTTATCTCTCCTTGCTATTCTTTGGAACTCTGCATTCAAATGGGTATATCTTTCCTTTTCTCCTTTGCTTTTCACTTCTCTTCTTTTCACAGCTATTTGTAAGGCCTCCTCAGACAGCCATTTTGCTTTTTTGCATTTCTTTTTCTTGGGGATGGTCTTGATTCCTGTCTCCTGTACAATGTCACGAACCTCCATCCATAGTTCATCAGGCACTCTGTCTATCAGATCTAGTCCCTTAAATCTATTTGTCACTTCCACTGTATAATCATAAGGGATTTGATTTAGGTCATACCTGAATGGTCTAGTGGTTTTCTCCACTTTCTTCAATTTCAGTCTGAATTTGGCAATAAGGAGTTCATGATCTGAGCCACAGTCAGCTCCCAGTCTTGTTTTTGCTGACTGTATAGAGCTTCTCCATCTTTGGCTGCAAAGAATATAATCAATCTGATTTCGGTGTTGACCATCTGGTGATGTCCATGTGTAGAGTCTTCTCTTGTGTTGTTGGAAGAGGGTGTTTGCTATGACCAGTGCGTTCTCTTGGCAAAACTCTATTAGCCTTTGCCCTGCTTCATTCTGTACTCCAAGGCCAAATTTGCCTGTTACTCCAGGTGTTTCTTGACTTCCTACTTTTGCATTCCAGTCCCCTATATGAAAAGGACATCTTTTTGTGTGTTAGTTCTAGAAGGTCTTGTAGGTCTTTCTTAGCTGCTGCCTTCTGTGAAGTTTGCTTCAGTCGTGTCCGACTCTGTGCGACCCCACAGATGGCAGCCCACCAGGCTTGCCATCCCTGGGATTCTCCAGGCAAGAACACTGGAGTGGGTTGCCATTTCCTTCTCCAATGCATGAAAGTGAAAAGTGAAAGTGAAGTCGCTCAGTCGTGTCCAACTCTTTGCGACCCCATGGACTGCAGCCTACCAGGCTCCTCTGTCCATGGGATTTTCCAGGCAAGAGTACTGGAGTGGGTTGCCATTTGCCTTCTTGAAGTCTTCAGAGAAACCTATCAAATGCTATTTAGATGAGTGATGGCTGGAGGTAAACTGGTGGGCATTGGAGGATGAGTATGAAAGGTGAATGTATGCTCTGCATGAAAAGTTGCTCAGTTGTGTCTGACTCTTTGCAACCCTATGGACTGTAGCCCACCAGGCTCCTCTGTTCCATGAATTCTCCAGGCCAGAATACTGGAGTGGGTAGCCTTTCCCTTCTCCAGGGGATCTTCCCAACCCAGGGATCAAACCCAGGTCTCCTGCATTGCAGGTGGATTCTTTACCAACTGAGCCATAGGGAAGCCCTGTGAATAGATGCATAAATCAGGAACAATACTGTTCTTCAGGACAGCTTTGCCCGAGTAGGGAGGAGGGCAGCAGATAGGGGGTGAGGTTTGTTTTTAAAATAAGGATCTTTCTTTTTTTGGCACCTTTTTTTTTTAATTATTACAGGAAAATATCAACGTACATGCTAAGAAATTTTAACAACATACAAAAATTATAAATATAAACAGTAAAAACTTGTCAGCCTCTTTGTTGACCATACTCTTGAGCTGTGGCTAGCCACCTACATTAAACAGCCACCTTTCCATTCTGGGCTGATCCAACCAGTCCATCCTAAAGGAAATCAGTCCTGAATATTCATTGGAAGGACTGATGCTGAAGCTGAAACTCCAATACTTTGGCCACCTGATGCGAAGAGCTGACTCATTTGAAAAGACCCTGATGCTGGGAAAGATTGAAGGCAGGAGGAGAAGGGGACGACAGAGGATGAGATGGCTGGATGGCATCACTGACTCAATGGACATGGTTTGAGTGGACTCCGGGAGTTGGTGATGGACAGGGAGGCCTGGCGTGCTGCAGTCCATGTTACAGTCCATGGGGTTGCAAAGAGTCAGACACGACTGAGTGACTGAACTGAACTGAACTGCTTCTGGCCCCATTTCCATTTAAAACCTGCTCAGGCCTGTTTCACCAATATTGAACAATCAATATGATAGGTAGAAAACCTCATTCCTACTAACACTTATCACCATTGCTAACCCTTCCTCTTTCTACCACAAGCCAAAAGTTCCCAACGGGGGGAAAACAAATCACACTTTTAACTCATTAAAGTTCAGGCCCCCAGGTACTCTTTTGAATTGTCTCATTTCACTGCTACTCAATTCAGTAGATTATATGTCAAGCCTTATCTTATTTATTCTCTTCATACGCAGTTAACAGTATTGATTATTTTCCTTTTAATCTTCATTTTCTCTTGGTTCCTCAACATTATTCTCATACAGTTTTAAATTTCATTTCCTGGATAATTTTTCTCTTTTGTGCAGTTCATTTACTTTTATTTCTTTTTAAACCTTTTTGGCTGTGCCACGTGGCATGCAAGTCTTAATTCCCTGGGCCAGAGTTCAAACTCCTGCACCTTGTATCAGTGGAAGCACATGTTTCTTACCCCTGGACCACCCCCCCCAGCCTGGGAAAAGTCATTGAATAATTTAATTTCCTTACTAAATTATTTGGGACATCTGTCCTTTGCCCTCTTTTCTTTTTCATGTGACATGGATCTGGACAAAGTAAATTATTATTTAACTACATCGTGGTACCAAAGATTTTGATGTTCAATTAGAACTCTGTACCTACCTGCAGTTTCGTTTTTTAATTAATGATCAAACACTCCAATTTTCTGATACCAACTGTGGTGTTCAGTTATTTAATTCAATTAAAAACTCCAAACTTGCTTGGAGTCAGTTACAAACCTTGGATTAAGGGCTTAATCTCACAAGACTTGGTCCCATTTCAGATTTCGGCTGCAAATGGGGTGCCCATGCTTACCACACTCTGCTTTGTGAATTATAAATTTAGAGAGTCTCATCGCCCCCTCTCCCGTACACCTGCCGCAATACATTAATTCACAAAACTAGGAAAGCATATATTTTCCATAACAATTTTATTACAAAGGATATAACTCAGAGACAACAAATGCAAGGTCTGGGTATTTAGAGATGAGAGGTGGAGGAGGGTTGGCCCAATGAACTTCCCCATGGGCCCCCCCCTCTCCAGCACATCAAGTTCACAACTTGAACTCTACCTTCAAACTCTGTCAGAGTTTTTACTTGGGGTTTCATCATGTAGAAACAAATGATTAAACTCATTTGTCACTGGTGATGTTTGAACTAAAACCTGTAATACCTCTCCATCCCTAGAGGTCAGCTGTTGGACCTGAAGTTCCAAAACTCTATCACCATAGTTGGTTCCCCAATTTAAAGATGATTTAGGGTCTTGCTGCTGCTGCTGCTGCTGCTAAGTCGCTTCAGTCGTGTCCAACTCTGTGCGACCCCATAGACGGCAGCCCACCAGGCTCCCCCATCCCTGGGATTCTCCAGGCAAGAATACTGGAGTGGGTTGCCATTTCCTTCTCCAATGCATGAAAGGACAAGTGAAAGTGCAGTCGCTCGCCGTGTCTGACTCCTAGCAACCCCACTGGACTGCAGCTATCAGTCCCCCATCCTGGGATTTCGCCAAGGCAAGAATATGGAGGGGGATGCATTTAGGGTCTATCACCTGAGTTAATACTTTCATAGCCTCATTGTATAAATTCTGTATGGTGAAAAGGGACTTAGTTATGAATAATCATAAGATACTCCATCAATCAGGGAATTTCCCTTTGTGTTGGGTATTAGACTTACTTAGGTCTTTTTCCTATTCTGGTTGTTTTACTGTCGCCTTTGAAAGTTCATTCCCCTTTTATTAACCTTTAATTGTTGGCAAATTTAAGATGTGCGTGGGCCATTCATTTCATTCCATGTTATTGAGTCTTTCAATAAAGTGTTATTTAACATCTACTATATATCAGGTTCTCTTCTGAGTGCTAGGCCTTAGCATCAGTGAAAAAAATATACAAAAATATTTTAAAGTATTTTATGGTGTTATTAATATGTTGCATTTCACACAGAAGATTTATGTTGTATGGTTCTCATGAAAAAATTGCTGGCTTGGTTTTTCTCAACATTGCCTTTTTGTTGTGTTCAAGTAGAAGGTGATCAGAATTAAGGTAAAAGGTAAAGTGAAAAAGGCTGAAGGGTAGTTAAACCAGAATGGGGATTGATTACAATTAAATAGGTTAGGTAAGGGTAAAAACTCCTAAAAAGATGATATTTTAACAAAGGACTTGATGAAAATGAAGGAGTAAACCTTTAGTGGGTTTTGGGGAGGATGACAAATGCAAAATGCTGAGGTGGGAGTAGGCTTGGTTTTTCAAGGCATGTCAAAGAGGTAATGTGGCTTACATTCAGGGTTAGGTGATAGTACTTAGAAAGAGCTAGTGAGGCTAGATGGCTAAATTACAAAATGAAACTCTGTTGGTCACTGTAAGGACTTTGGCTTTTTAAACTGAGTGTGTATGGGGCACCAATGGTAGGTTATGTGTAGAGCAGGGACATGATCTGTCTCTTACATGAGCTTGCTTAACAGTAATACTTTTTTCTGTTAGATAGAGAAGAGGCTGAAAGGGTGATTTGCTTTCCCTCTGCCCCCAAATCAATTTCTTTCTTTCACTTTGGGAAAGCAGTTTTCCAAAGAAAGCAAGTTTTCCACCATACAAACCAGAAGCCTGGATTGTAACAGAATCACTACTTCTCTACCATGCCTTACATCTATCAGGTACCACTTAACTCAGGGTGACAGTTAGTGAATTCTATTGCCGTAGTCTTAGATGAGGGGTGTTGTTGGCTTGGGACCAGGGTGGAAGTGGTTGAGGTAGTTATTCCAGATGTAAATTGCACATAATGGCAGTAGGGTCTGATGATTAAAAGTGGACTATAAGAGAAAGAAGACTGGGTGATACCCAAGCGGTTTTGGCCTGAGCAACTGGAAAGGTATAGAATTGCCACAGCTGAGACAGGGCGGTCAGTAAGAGGAACGGCTAGGGAAGAAGATCAGGAATTCAGTTTGGGTGTATTAGGTTTGAGATAGACAAAAAGGAATCGTGCATAGAATAGAGTGCATAGAAACAGAACCAAAACATTATGTGGGACACCTGATTTAACAATGATGGTGTCCCTGCAGGTCTGGCAGCGAAAATATGATCTTTTTTATCAAAGGGGTGCTGAGATCCATTGGATAGCTGATGGAAAAAATAAAAGAGCCTTAGACCCTATTATATCTCGGCACAATAATCAATTCCAGATGGTTTGATAGATATAAACATGAAAGGTAAAACAGTGAAACTTCTAGAGACAGTCTGGAAAGATCTTCATGACTGTTGTTGTTTAGTCACTCAGTTGTGTCCAACTCTTTATGACCCCATGGACTGTAGCCCGCCAGGCTCCTCTGTCCATGGGATTTTCAGGCAAGAATACTGGAGTAGGTTGCCATTTCCTCACTAGAATAACCCCAAACTACCCACGAGTATAGATAAACTGGAAGATATTCATGACCATAGAGGCAAATATTCCTTGACAAAATACAAAAATCACAAAAAAAAAAAAACCAATTAAAGAATATATTGATATGTTGAACGTCATTATAGTTGAGTATTTTATTAACTGAAAGATCAGTAGAAATAATGAAAAGGGCAAGCCTCAGTGGGGAAGGAGGTATTTTGCAATAAAAACACTTCTGATGAGGAATTTTAGTATGAAGAGCTCCTACACACCAAGAAGGACAGTCTAACCACACACACACACACACACCCCACAGCACCTCACACACTCAACCACCCTGCACACTTGGGACTCTACGAGATGCTGGTGTGCTCCACCTGATGTTCCATTCTCATCATCTTTGAAGTTCATTTTTGAATAATAGAGGTTACAGTTTTGATATGTTTTGTGGGAATTGTCTTTTGGAACACACTATTGTTTGTAGGGGGGTGTTATTTTACTCCTTAGTCTTTTTTTTTTATTATACATTAACAACTCATGATGCTTTCAACTAATTCTTTTTTGTTGCTGACTTTTATGTATTTTTCTTGGGACTTTAGAGTAAGGCAGGGACACTTTTATAATACTTCACGAGCTTCTTGTGCTTTGGTACATTATTAACATATGAAGCTAGCTTTCTGCGATTTGAAGTATCTGTTCTCTGGACTTTGATAAGGAACTTGCCTCTCTCTCTAGACCGTGCTCGATTCTGATTTCTACTCCCATGAATTTTCTCTCCAGCTGGGGCTCATCTTCTGGAGCGAAGCCCTGGGACATGAGTTCCGAGAGTTATAGGAGCCAGACTGCCCACAGCCCTCTCATTCCTTTAACGGGTGTCCCTTACACGCTCCATTTCACCTGTGTTCTATACCTGTTGCTACTTTGGAGTTTGTTTCATGTGTATCCAGCACTGCCCAATTTCTTCCTTGTTCTTATATTGATGCTGATAATGTGCAGCCACTGGTTATGATTTTGTCCCCACTTGCTTATCGGGGATTCACAGGGATAATTTATACTGAAGCTTTTATCGTGAATTTTCTTAGGTTATTTTTGCTTTCTAGTGCTTATCTGTTTTAATGTGAGGATTCAAAGAGATTGAAAAGCTATGAGACTGCACTATATTCCCAGGAATCTCCTCTGTGTGTACTTTATTGTATGATACTTTAAAAAAAGACCTTTAGTTTTCAGAGAAGTTTTAGATTCACTGACCATTTGAACCGAAACTACAGAGTTTACATACACTCCCTCTCCGCCAGTTTCTCCTACTCATTAACATCTTGCATTAGTTGGTACTTTTTGTTACAAGTGATGAACCAGTAGTAGTTAACATCAACCATAAATCACATAATTATACATTTGGGTTCATTCTTTATGTTGTGTAGTTCTGTGGGTTTTTGAAAAATGTATCGTGATGTATATTATGGATTTCTAAAAGAGTTAATAAAAATAACCCTCTGTTAGAAACAGCTTACCTCGTTTATGATACTGAGACTTAAGAAATGGATTTGTACATAAGTTTCATGGAGGGAATTCTATTGGTGATGGTGGTGGTTTAATCTTTAAATTCGTTGTCCAACTCTTGCAACCTCATGGACTGTAGCCAACCAGGCTCCTTGTCCACAGGATTTCCCAGGCAAGAAAAATACTGGAGTGGGTTGCATTTTCCTTCCAGGGGATCTTCCTAACCCAGGGACTGAACCCTCATCTCCCTTATTCTCCTGCATTGGCAGGAGGATTCTTTACCACTGAGTACCTAAGAAAAAAAAACCTATAGTACCACTGAGCACACACAAAGGAACATCACAGATTTGCTGACAGTTTTGACCAATATGGGCTTCCCTCTTGGCTCACACAGTAAAGAATCCTCCTGCAAAGCCAGGAGACTCAGGTTCAATCCCTGGGTCAGAAAGATCCCTGGAGGAGGGAATGGCTATCCTATCCAGTATTCTTGCTTGGAGAATCCCATGGACAGAGGAGCCTGGAGGGTACAGTCCATGGGGTTCGCAAAGAGTTGGACACAGCTGAAAGATGACACTTTCACCATTGGTTCAATATTTTCTCACCAAACTGCACATTAAACTTAATATCCAAAAATACGTTCCTATGGTGCTGTAACAAACAAAACAAACCATAGTTGGACCCTAACACATGATGTAAATTTAGTATTCTTGAGTTCTGGAGGTCAGAACTTTGAAATGGGGTCCTGGAGCTAAAATACGAGATGTAAGCAGGGCAGGAGGTTTAGGGGGAGAATCTGTTTCCTTGGCCTTTTCCAGATCTAGAGGGTGATGCATTCCTTGGTTTGGGCCCCCAGACAGCAACTGTATATCACTCAAAATTTCTCCAAGCCAGGCTCAATCAGCTTAATGAAAACGGTTAAACTTCCAGAATGTCAAGATGGATTTAGAAATGGCAGAGGAACCAGAGGATCAAATTGCCTATTCGCTAGATCATTGAAAAAGCAAGAGAGTCCATTAAACATCTCACTTTTGCTTTATCGACTATGCCAAAGCCTTTGATGTGTGGATCACAGCAAACTGCTGGAAAATCTTTAACAGAAATGGGAATACCAGACACCTGACCTGCCTCCCTGAAGAAATCTGTATGTGGGTCAAGAAGCATAACCAGTTAGAACTGGATATAGGAACAACAGACTTGTTCTTAAATAGGAAAAGGAGTACACCAAGGCTGTACACTGTCACCCTGCTTATTTAATTTATATATTAACTTATATGCAAGATTTATCAAGCAAAAATGCTGGGCTGGATGAAGCAACAAGCTGGATCAGATTGCCGGGTGAAATATCAATAATCTCTGATAGCAGTGACACCACCCTATATGGCAGAAAGTGAAGAAGAACTAAGAGCCTCTTGATGAAAGTGAAATAGGAGAGTTGAAAAAGTTGCTTAAAACTCAACATTCAAAAAACTAAGATCCATGGCATCAGTCCCATCATTCATGCAAACTAGATGGAAAAACAGTGGAAACAGTGGTGACTTATTTTTTTGGGTTTCCAAAAAATCTCTTCTGATGAGTGATTGCAGCCATGAATTAAAAGTCACTTGCTAATTAGAAGAAAAAAGCTATGACCAACCTAGACAACATATTAAAAAGCAGAGACATTACTTTGCCAACAAACGTCTGTCTAGTCAAAGCTATGGTTTTTCCAGTGGTTATATATGGATGTGAGAGTTGGACCATAAAGAAAGCTGAGCACCAAAGAATTGATGCTTTTGAACTGTGGTGTTGGAGAAGACTCTTGAGAGTCCCTTGGACTGAAAGGAGATCAAACCAGTCCATCTAAAGGAAATTCTGTACCTGATTTTTCAATTGGAAGGACTGATGTTGAAGCTGAAACTCCAATACTTTGGCCACCTGATTTGAAGAACGGATTCTTTGGGAAAAAATGAAAACCTGATGCTGGGAAAGTTGAAGTAGGAGAAGGGGATGACAGAGGATGAGATGGTTGGATGGCATCATGACTCAATGGACATGAGTTTGAGTAAGACTCTGGGAGTTGGTGAAGGACAGGGAGCCTGGCATGCTGCAGTCCATGGGGTACAAGAATTTGGACTGATGAGAAACTGAACTGATTCGCTCAATTTAAATTTTTCCAACCTGGCTGTCTTCTACAGCTCTTTAATATCGTGTTCTGCTTGCATATGTTCAACCCTTAAGATACTGTTTTGTTACCTTGAGCCCATGCAGACAAACCCTTGGGTCTCATTTCAATGTTCCCTAATGCAATCACTTCTGACAAAAATCTCTGTTGCCATGTGGGTGACATATTCTTAGGTTCTGGGGACTAGTTGTAGAATCTATCAGGCTTCTATTCTGTCTGCCACAACTATATTTAGATAATTACCTATTTCTTCATTTACCTTTTCATAAACAATTAAAGATAATTGACTTTACTAATATTCATATTAGTGTCAAGTATACAAATAGTGATTTATATGTTTATTGATTATACCCTTTTAAATCTTCCATTCTGAATTTCTGAATTTCTGGTAAGTCAGGTAAAATTTGTGTGATTAGGAAACTCCTTTGAGGAATTTGGACTTTTTATACACCATTATTTACAGATATACTTGTAGGCTAATTTTCCTCAGTAAGCTAAGCGGCTATGCTTATTCTCATAAATAATCAGTTTGTCTCTTTAACTGATGTCCACTGTCTTTATTTAGGGGCTTAGAAGAACTTCCAAAAAATTTGTCTGCTGGGCCTTACACAAGAGAAAGATTTGCTCCATTTATTTAATCTTTTTGGTTTCTAAATTGGGTATATAAGAACTAACATATATTAATATATAAAATGAGATCTTGGAGGATTCTGCCCTCTTCTGTAAAAAGGGGGATGTAAGAGTATGACTCAGAGTCTCATATTGGGCATATACCTTGAAAAAACCATAACTGAAAAAGACACATGTACCCCAATGTTCATTGCAGCATTATTTACAATAGCCAGGACATGGAAGCAACCTAGATGTCCATCAACAGATGAATGGATAAAGAAGTTGTGGTACATATATAACAATGGAATATTACTCAGCCATAAAAAGGATGAATTTGAGTCAGTTCTAGTGAGGTAGATGAACCTAGAGCCTGTTATACAGAGTGAAGTAAGTCAGAAAGAGAAAAATAAATATTGTATATTAACACATATGGAATCTAGAAAAATGGTACTGATGAACCTATTTGCAGGGCAGGAATAGAGATGCAGACATAGAAACAGGACTTGTGGACACAGTGGGGGAAGGAGAGGGTGGGACAAATTGAGAGAGTAGCATTGAAAACATATACATTCCATATGTAAAATAGATAGCTAGTGGGAAGTTGCTGTATAACCACCAGAACTCAACCCCAGTTCCACCTGTCAACCTAGAGGGGTGGGGATGGAGTTGTGGGGTGAAAGGGAATTCAGGGAGGGAGGAACATATGTATACTTATGGCTGATTCACGTTGTTGTATGGCAGAAACCAATACAACATTGTAAAGCAATTATCCTCCAATTAAAAAAAAATAAAGTGGGTAAAGATGCTCCTCTTGTCTTCTACAAATTCTTATATCCATGGCAAGACTTAATATGCAAAGGATGGTGATGTTGTTTAGCAGTTTAACTAGCTCAGAAATGTAAATCCTAGCTAGCTCTCCTTGAAACTGAATGCTGAGTGATGTGCTATCCGTCAAATCTCATGAAATAGCAGGAGGGGATGGATTTCTGTAATTGTTGCTTTTGGGGTACTCTTTGCCAAGAGGCTATATTGAGAGTAAGCTAATTTAGCAGTATCCGTGTCTCCAACAGTGGGATTAAGGTGGAGAAAAGCAGGTTCCAAGGCTTAGGAATCTATTGTGTGAAAATGTCTGTAGGGATCCAAGTTTCTAGAGATGCCAAGACATAAGTACTTAGAGTTCTAAGGGCCTACTAGAAAAAATGAGTCACAGTGAAATATAGTTGCTTTCTCATAGGACAGCTAGACCAAGCTGCCAGGAATGCAAGGGCTCGACCTGTAGAATTTCTCACTTCAGAGCAGAAACCACCAGGTAAACCATATCCATCTTTATTTATGGAATGTGTTAGTCGCTCATCGTGTCTGGACTCTTGTGACCCCATGCACTGTAGCCCTCCAGGCTTCTTCTGTACTTGGAATTCTCAGGCATGAATACTGGAGTGGGTTGCATATCCTCCTCCAGGGATTTTTCCAACCTAGGTGGATCGAACCTGGGGTCTCAGCTTTGCAGGCAGGACTTTTACTGTCTCAGCCCGAAGGAAGACCCCTAGAATAGAGGGAAAGAGGGGGCAGGGGAGACGGAGAAGAGGAGATAGGGGCATAGAGGGAAGAAGAATAAAGAACTTAAGACTACTCATTTACGTTTCCTTGGTTTCTAACATCATATGGAATATAGAGATCTTAACATCTTATTTTTTTTTTGAAAGTGAAAGTCGCTCAGTCGTGTCCAACTCTTTGCGACCCCATGGACTATATAAGTCCATCGGAATTCTCCAGGCAAGAATACTGGAGTGGGTAGCTATTCCCTTCTCCAGGGGATTCTTCCAACCCAGGGATGGAACCCAGGTTCCTCTCCACATGCAGGCAGATTCTTTACCAGTGAGCCACCAGGGAAGATTGTTTTTGTTTTTAAAATAAGGTAATAAAAGCTACCAATTATTGGGGAGCTACACAGGTACTTAGATTTGAATGAGGCACTTTATGTTACATAATATCTCACTTAATTATCTTATTAGCAAACCAATAATGTATGTCTTGATTTCTTCATGCTTATAAAGGTGAAGAAATAGCTTCAAGAGATTTATGAACTTTCCCAGGATCATACAGTTAGTCAGTTATAGAGCAGGAATTTGAACTTATGTTCTGACAACATTAAATCATTGTAAAGTCTCCATTAATAACTTGGGTAATCCAAGGCATTATTTCAATATCTGTCCTGAAAAACAATACACTTTTGAAGCCTGTAGTTGTTCTATTGCATTGCAGGATAAGGTACTTTCTCTCTCAGTATAGATTATGTACCATTTGATAAATTACCTTAAGAAGAGAGAAGTGAGTGAACAGTTAGCCTTGTGGACCCTGCAGGGGGCATCAGAGGCCCATGAGCATTAGTGCTTACTCAGTCCTGTCTTACACCCTATGGATTGTGGTGCCAGGCACTCTGACAATTGGGATTCTCTGGGATATAGATTATAGAGTGGTTGCCATTCCCTCTTCTCCAGGGGGATCTTCCTGACCCAGGGACTTCAAATGTGGTCTCCTGCACTGCAGGCAGCTTTCTTATACATGTGAGCCACCAGGGAAGCGCTATTGAACTTTAACGGACTCAGCATTTCATTCTGAAAGAAAGCAAAGGGCACTGTGACCAGGAGTGTTGCTCTGTGTGTGGAGATGAGGGGCAGAAATAAAAGCAGTGAACCTTACGATGGAAGGAAAGAGATATTTTCCTTTGCTCCCTGCTGTCTTTCCCACCACATTTCTATTCCTCTTCTTTTGTACCTTTTTGTTTTGTTTCATGCTCTTTCAATTTCATTCCTTAATCTGTTTCACCATAATTGCATTTTACTCTTCTCCCCTACCTTTCCCCCCTTACCTTTAGATTTTTCTCTCTCTCTCTTTTTCCTTTCTTTTTTGGGCTGTGACACACCACTGGCAAGAATCTTGTTCCCCAGCCATGGATGAATCCACCATGCAGTGAAAGTACCAAGTTCCAACACTCCAGGGAATTCCTTCTCTTCTTTTTAAGAACTTCAGATTTGTCTTAACAATTTGCCCTCATACAGGGCAGCAAAGGAGACACAGTTGTAAAAAAACGACTTTTGAACTCAATGGGAGAAGATGAGGGTGGGTGATTTTGAGAGAAATACCATTGAATACTTGTTGGTACGAATTGTAAAAATGTTGAGCCAGTGCAAGTTCTAATTGCATGAAGCAGGCACCAAAGCTAGTGCTCTGGGACAACCTCAGAGGGATGGAGTGGGGAGGGGGGTTCTGGATGGTAGGGACAAACCAAAATGATGTATACCTGTGGCTGATTCATGTCGATGTATGGCAAAACATCACAACAATATTGTAATAATTATCCTCCAATTAAAATAATTGATTAAAAAAAATAAATTGTCTTGGGTTCCCCGGTGGTCCAGTGGTGAAAGATAAAATGCTTGCCAATGCGGGGGACACAGTTTTATCATTGGTCCAGTAAGATTCCCACATGCTGAGAGGCAACTTAAACTGTGTACCACTCTCTGTACCATACTCAGGAGCAGGTGAGCTGTCAACTACTGATAGCCACGTGCCCTAGAGCCCATGCTCTGCAGCAAGAGAAGCTTGCCATGAGAATCTCACATCTCCAAATCGAGAGTTAGCCTTACTCACTGGCAACTAGAGGAAAGTCCATGCACGTACATGAAGGACCAGTGCAGCCAAAGATAAATAAATAAATGTTTAAGAGATATATGTACAAAAATTGTCTCTATACATGTAAAGTTAAATGTAATACTATGGCAGCATCGATATTCTAAAATAAATAATTACTACCAAGAGAGATGAGTAACCTAGTGCTAGAGGTGCTTGTTGGTTGTTGGTTTGGTTCAGGTGGCTGGGGTGGGGCAGTGGGGGGTGTGCATGGGATGTGAGGGACACTGAATTAATATCAAATGGAGAATTCCCCAGCAGTTCAGTGGTTAGGACTCAGTGCTTTCACTGCTGGGGGGCCCAGGTTCAATCCCTAGTCAGGGAACTAAGATCCTGCAAGCTGTGTGAGCTATGTTGTTTTCATTTATTTCCGATTCTTCATGACCCTCTGGGCTGTAGTCTGGCAGGCTCCTCAGTTGACAGGACTGTGTTTCCTTTCATAGAGGCTTCTGGGGAAAAATGTGTTTGTTGTCCTCTTCAACTTCTAGAGGCTTACTGCATTTCCTTGGCTCATGGACCCTTTCTCCATCTTCAATGCAGCAGTGTTTGCATCTGTTGTACCTTTCTTTAATATAATCTCATCCTTCTTGACTCCCACTCCTTTGCCTCCCTCTTCACTTTTAAAGATTTTTGTGACTACATGGCGCCACCACTTGAATAATTTCCTAGCTTAAAGTCAGCCTAAGTAACCTTAGTAACCTTAATTCACCTGGCAAATCATAATTCTCCTTGGTTTATGATATCTCAACATATTATAGATTCTGCGGGAATTAGGAATGTGGACATCTGGTAGGGGGCATTATTCTGTCTGTAATCAATTACCATAAAGTTGACATTCTTACATCTATCAAACTAAATTAAAAGTATTCGTTATTTACTTATCATGTACAGTTTATGAATTCTCTTTAAAGTGTGGGCTCTAGTGAAGTATGGTTCTGTCATCACTTATGGATCAACATCCCCTTTCATAACTAAAAAACTTTTAACTCCCTTTACTTTCCCGAAAACTAAAATTCACTAGATAATAAACATCTAGGGGCTTCCCAGGTGGCGACTAGTGGTAAAGAACTTGCCTGCCAATGCAGGAGACACAGAGAGATGGGTTTGATCCCTGGGTCAGAAAGATCCCCTGGAGGAGGGCATGGCAACCCACTCCAGTATTCTTGCCTGGAGAATCCCATGGACAGAGGAGCCGGTCAGGCTACAGTCCATAGGGTTCACCAAAGAGTTGGACACGACTGAAAGACATTAGCATGCATGCATGCATAAAACATCTTATCATGCATAACCTAAAAAAAGAATCTGTGATATTCAAATAGTCATATTAGAGAGATATAAAAGGGAAGTTATTCTTTAATACACTATACAAAACAAAAAAAATGAAAAAAAAACCCTGCTATCAATTCCAATAGGTAATTGACTCAGATGTAGATCCCTTGGAAAGAATCACGATGGAGCTGGAATCTCCTAAGTACAATAGGAGCCCTGTGATTATGATAGCTACAGATACTGGCTGACACAGGTATGCTGATGCCTCAAATTGTTGTTGGTCATCTAATTTTTTTTTCAAAATGTTTGAACTATTCTTCGGAAGGGTTCTGAAACAACTATTCTTAGGGAAGGGTTCTGAGCAAACAAGAAGTTTAACTTCACTTGTTTTACATGATATTTGTGTTCCTGGAAAATATAGTAATATTTAAGCATGTGGAAAAAAATATTTTGGATTTATATGTAAAATGGAATTAGGCTTCATTTTAGATAATCACAAGTTTTTTACTTTTTTTACTACATGAAGACTGGAGGACTACATATAGATGTGTAGGGATGGAGGCAGTTCACCATTGTGCGAACCCTTAATTGTAGAACATCTAGTATCTAACCATCCAACCCTAAATCTACCCACTGAGTGTTGGCAGTGCTTGCCAATCATTGTGACAACCAAGGCCAATAACCTAACAAAAAGAACAATCTCACTTTGAAATTTCCCAGACTAGTGGTGACGTTACTTGATGAGAAACACCAATGGTCAGCATTTTTGAGTTACCAGTGTTTTTCTGGGAGAGAATTGATAGATTAAAAGTTGATATGTTGAGTTCTAATTTGTGCCATCCCTGTTCTAAATTTTATCTATTTAAACTATGTTTACATCCTACAACAAAAATACTATGATGTAGAGTCTACTATTACTCCCAATTTATTGATAGGGAACTAAAAAATTATCAAGTTAAAAAGGCAATGCATTCAGAAACCCTAGCTTGGGAATTCCTCGTGCTCTAGAGGTTTGACCCATGCTTTCACTGCTTGTGGGCCTGGTATAATCCCTGGTCGGTGAACTAAGATCCAATAGCCTGTGGCATGACCCCAAAGGCAAAAAAAAAAAAAAAAAGAAAGGATGAAAAGAAAAAGAAAAGGAAACCTAGCTAGTAAGTAAAGAAATTGGAATCCAAATCTGGCAGTCTGGTGCTAAGATCCCTTCGTGAGTAACCATTGCACCCACTGCTCTTATGGCAGTGGCTGCTCACGTCTTTATTTAACTTTCCCCCACTAATAGTGATCCTACTTTAAAATTTATCAGACTGTCCTTAACTAATGTGAATAAGCGCTGCTGCTGCAGTAATTGATCAAAATATTTGACTCCCTTTCTAACCTGTCTCGCCCATTTCTCTCTACTCTCTCCTCACACACCACTTACACAGTCACACCACTTTTTCTTTCCCTCTGGTTCCACTGGAAGAAATGATGATATCAATGCTGCTGCAGATCTGTGAAGTGATGATTGTATGGATTGGGAGAAGATGGTATCCAGGCGCATTTCATTGGAAGATGGTGTGTGGGTGTGTGTGTGTGTATTGTATTTTCAACGGATGTAGTAACTTGGTTAAAGTTGATTTGGTAACTATATATGTTATAAGTATTTAAAAAATAATGGTCAACTGGCTCTGGTAAAAATTCCACCAGATTTTTCCACCACCTTTACCAGCTCTAGTTCTCACTACTGTCATGGAAAATCATAAAATCCAGTAGTACTCCATGTGTTTACCTTTAATATTATTCCTCCATTGCTGTTTGGCAGCTTCTCATGCACTTGTATGCAAATTTTGCAAGTTCAGACATTTGAAGCATAGCATGCAATTGCTTACATAGCTTTTTGACTGAATAGTTTTAGATATTTTTGGCAAAAACTGTAAACACTGCAAAAATGTAACCACTCTTTCAATAAATGGAGAAGAATAATTAAAATTTTGTTTCTGGAGTTGTTCAAACATCTACCCACATGGGATTTTGAATTGGTAGTAATACTCTAGTCTGAGAGTGGGCTCAGTGGAATTACCTGGTTTTAGTGCAGGTGCAGTAAGCCATCATTGTGGAGGGCATGACTGCCCCGTGCAGATCCCCAAGGTGGACTTGCTTTGGCGATCTTGGGTAAGTTACTCAGACTCTTTGAGACTAGGTTTTCTCATCTGGGGACGGAAATAGTACTAGTCCCTTAAATCAGTGATATTGTGAGGATGAATGAGATATGGATGTACAATAGCCAAATGCCTTTAGGTACTAAGCAAATATTTACATGGGATCACTATAATAATATCATGAGTGCTCCAAGGTCACCAAAACCTTTAAAGGTAAAGTGCAAATGTTCCAGGGTGTCTTCTGATGGTCAGAGATGTGAATTTCTCTTTGGTCATCCATGCTGTCCTTGGAAAAACATTTTATTAATTTGCCACTTTTAAAATTCAGGTGATATTGTCAACACTCATGAACTTCTCTGGCTTCTTGCTGAAAATGTGGGAATGTCTAAAATCTCCTGCCTTTCCTACACAGCTGCAATAAAGCATAACTGAGTTGGGGATGTACCCTAGGGGGACTCTGTCTTGTCATCTACAGCTCAAGGCATTTGAGTTAGCACTTCCTGGTATGCAGAACATTTAACCAGCCCCGTACCTAGATACCAGTAACAGTCATTGTGTGCTCCAGCCCTTCCTGCTGTAGAGGAGCTGGGAAGCAAAAAGCCCTGTAAAGCAAAGTTACTAGAAGATCCCCCATCACCCAGAACTCCCTGTAACTGAACTTGGAGCATACTAAATCTCATAGTTTAGCAGTTTTAGGCCTATTCTTAAGTAAACATTCTCAAGCTAAGTGGATGAGGGACATGCCTGTTACATTGGGGTATTAGCTGAAATTCAAAAAGGAAGTCTTTACATATCAGGAGAATGGCTCTGGTCAAATAGCTTTCTGTGGCATGCCTTTTCCTTTCCTAATACATCTAGACCAAAAACCTAATTTCGAAATATTCCTGGATGCCTAATTGATCTTGGTGGGACTGGGGAGAATGGGATTTAAGAATTCTCAAAATACCCTTAAGATAAATGATTGCACATTCTTAAGTGTTATAATTTGCCACTTTGCATAGAGTGGGATTGTGGAGAAATGGCAGTAAGCAAGGAGCATTTGGGGGGACATTGGCCCCTCACTGTTCATACATGAGTACCTGCATCGTGGCATGCAAGTAATAAAGCTAATATGACACTAAGTAAACAAATCTTTTTTGCTATTTAAATGAAACTGCAGGAGGTACCCGTTGCCCTCCACACTGTCCCCAGACCGTTATCCATTAGGATTCCATTCTTTGTAGGAATTCTGAAGAAATGTGGAATGTTGATTGCAGCTTGCACCCCTTTCTCACTGAAGTGCTAATGTGAGTTAAACTCAATGGGGATTGGGTCCCAATTCCGTAGAGCGGCCTTGCTTGCATTAGTGGTTCAGCAGCAAAAGAAAACTTTTGGTTTTGATTTTATGAAATTCGATTGACCCCTCTGCTCTGCCTGCTCCACTGCCTTTGAACTTGATCCAGGTGCTTGGTTGGGGACTATGATCAGAATTACTGGATTTAAATAAGTAACTGTGTTGACTTTGCCTGTTAATGTATGTATGTGTGTGCTCAGCTGTGGGTCTGACTCTTTGTGACCCACGAACTGTAGCCTGCCAAGATGCCTCTGTCCCAGGGGATTTTCCAGAGAGAATACTGGAGTGGGTTGCCATTTTCCTTTTCCAGGGGATATTCCCAACCCAGGGATCAAATCCACATCTCTACAGCTCTTGCATTGCCTGTTAGGGCTCCGTATTCTGGGGAGGCCCCTTTGGCTGTAATACTTTAGAAAAAATCTGAGCTTGAGAAAGAGAGACAAAATTGATAAATTTGAAAGGGACCACTTTTTTACCGTGTCCTCCCAGTTCATAGGCTTCCCAGGTGGCACAATGGTAAAGAACTCTGCTGCCAGTGCAGGAGATGACCAAGGAGAACGAGGTGTTTTATCCCTGGAGTTGGGAAGATCCCTGAGGAGGGAATAGCAACCCACTCCAGTATTCTTGCCTGGAGAATCCCACGGACAGAGAAGCCTCTCTGGGATTGGGCGTCTACCGTCCATAGAAGAGCAAAGAGCTGGACCTCCAACTGAATGACTGTGCCCATGGTGCACACACTCCCAGTTAGCAGATAAAATGACTTTCAAAACAAAGCCATCATTTCAGGGGGCAAGACTGAGCTTAGATGGAAATAAGTAAGTCAACTGAATGGACAAAGTTCTTAAATTCTTAGATTGAAACATGTGGAAGGGTGTCCAGGAAGCAACCGGTGTCGTTAGTGTCCTTGATCCTCAGATCCATCTTAAAAAGGTAGGAGCTATTTACTATCCCTATTTGAGTAATGAATCTGAGGGGACAGAGATAAAGTAAACTTACCGAGTCCCAGAGGCAGTCAGCTGCCAGAGGTGGTAATGAGCTTGGACAGTCACTGCTGTAGGGTGTGCACTGTGATGATGAGATGATTTACTAGACATCACTGGGTTGCTGGACCTCTCCAGGACCAGGTCTCACAGTAAATATGGTTAGTGCCTGCTTCTGTGGCATAGCCATTTCTGCATTATGACCCAGGCATAAAGCAATTAAGCCATTGTTACTGCTTGTTACCTTATAACGGACTGAATTAGGTCTAAGAAAACTGCTAGTCAACAATGTACAAAATGCTTAAATTTATTTCAATGCCTAAAAAGTGATTCCATTTAATCTCAGTTGGCATTTGATTTTGGTTCAAACCAGATCTATTTGTTGAGCATTAATAGGAATGTGGTCATTGTCTCCCTTTTTATCTTCTCAAATATGGCTCTCGTGACCCAAAAGCTAGTAGCCCTTTCTTGAGGTCAAGCAATCTTCAAGCAGCGAGTCGGGGTGTCACGGCAAAAATGAGGAAGTTACTTCAGGGGCATTAGGTTTGTACTGGGTGGTCCTGAATGCTCTCTGTGGTAGGTAAGTTCCTGTGGTTTGTGTTCCTGTATTGCGGTGGCAGTTGTGCCGATTCGTCCCAGCAGAGTCCCTTGTGATGTGGGCTGGGGTTTGTAAAGATGCCTGGTTTCATATTGGGTGGAGTCACTTGGATGTGGAACGTAAACACGAGCATAGGAGGAGATAAGGCGGGATTTTAAGGTTGATTGGCAGCAAAAGACCTTTATCCATGCATCTGTGAAGTGGAATATGTCCATTCCTACCAGCTGGGTCTCTACTTACCACTTCCTCAGTTTTTGCATCGATTTATCAGTTATTGACAAATTAGAAAATACACTCCTTTTTTAGTCTGTCAAAGCTTGATAGAATCTGACTTTAGTTGGCAAAGAAACCAACAAATTCAACTCACCAGATGACACGTTGAGGCATCTTCCCTCCCTCATAAACCTGTGGTAATCAGATGTAGTGGTTGTGACGCGTGGGTCCTTGGATCAGACTTCCGAGTTTGATTCTTGCTCTGTAACTTACCTGTTGTATAACCTTAATCTCGTGTGTCTCAGATTCTGCATCTGTAAAACAGGAATATAAATAAGTGATGCCTGTGAGGATTAGGGCACCTCATACGTAAAACCTCTGTTACTATCATTATATCTATTTCCCATCTTCATTAGGGTGGTTCAGGTGTTATGTGTGGCTAATGTCACAGGAGAGACATACGTTTTGTTAAACAAGTTAAACTAAAAAGTTATTATCTATTTTTCTTTGGTAACAAAAATTGGGTTGTTATGGGTCTCCTTCTTTTATTTTTGCTTCTTGCTCTGCTATGGTGACAGCTCTCTTGTACCAAATGGGCCTCTTCCTGTGATCTATATTTCAAATCTATAAATAGTCAAAAACGATACCAAATAAAAAATGATGGCAGTGTATTCAGTCTAACACCACCCAAAGTGCGAGCAGATTTTTGACTGTTTCCATGGTGATGTAGGAATATTTTGTAAACATTTTGGCCTGGGGGGAAGGTGATGAGTCTTCTTGGGGCTGGGTGGGGATGGAGGGAATGCTTTTCAATTAAAACCACGACAGCCGACCAATAGTTGAAATGAGAGGGGATCCCTCTTTCATGCAGTAAATCAGAGACATCTCAGGTCTGGGGATTTGGTTGTACATGTGGTTCTTTTGTCGTGTGATGTTCTTCTTCTATTTCTTCTTGGGTAGACGGTACTATTGATACTCTTTTAGCTCTTCTGCATAATTATAGGATAGCAAACTTATGTTTTGATAAAAAAAATATGGAGTCTGTTTTTCCAATGTAGGTCCTGACAAAACTAAACTAGAATGTGAGCTGGCTTCTCTCATTTCCTGCCTCTCCACACATTACTCATGTCCATAAGTGTGGTCATGCTGAAATATGTTAATTCAGCATTTTCTTCCCAGTAGGAGTAAAAGCACACATCGAGGTAGATTTTTCAGAAATGAGTGTTTGCTAACAACTACAGTCATTGTGATTTCAGGATGGAAAATCAGTACCAGATACGGCTTGTCTGGAATCTAACTAGCTGGACTGAAGTCCAGTAATAATCTGCATCCAGAATCTGAGAAGCAGAGTGACATGCTATCCCTGATAATAGGGGGGGGGGGGGGGGGGGCATGTGTCATGGGTCTCAAGTGCCAAGGGTTGTTTATAATTAATTCTGCTTAGTTATCATTACCATCCAAGCTATTGGGCAGGAGCAGAATTTACACATGCCCTCTTGGTCTTACTCAGCTGTCGTCAATGCCCAAGGTACCATGCTAGGGCCAGAAGCCGAGATATAAAATAGCTCTGAAACAACAGCTGTTAACCCATTTTTCTTATAATAAGAGTTTCAAATATAGCGTAAGAAAATACAGGGAAAAAAAAGCAGGAATAATTACTAAGCAATAATACTGAGGTGCAAGGTAATATAATTGAATGTATCAGCAATGGTGGGCACATGTGTGGAAGAGAGAAGAAATCACTGACTGTGGTGAAGCAGGTGGGATCTGAGATGAGCCTTGATGGGTGGGTAAAGAAACAGGAGAGGGCATTAAAGAAAGGATAGGAGAGCAAACTTCCATAGGTCGGGTCCCAGCACTAGGAACTTGGTCTAGGAAGGGGTGTTAGCATACGACTGGGTGGCTCAGACAGTGAAGAATCTGCCTGCAATGAGGGAGACCTGGGTTCAATCCCTTGGTCGGGAAGATCCCCTGGAGAAGCGAAAATGGCAACCCAATCCAGTATTCTTGCCTGGAAAATTCCCATGGACAGAGGAAGTGGCAGGCTACAGTTGCTTCGGCGGTCACTAAGAGTTAGGACTATGACTGAGCAAACTAATTTACTTAAAGGAAGACCCTGGAGTCCAAAAACTGAGGACTAGACAAGGCATTGGTGGAGATGCTGTTTGCTATGATGGTGGTGGTGGTGGTGGGGTGGTCAGCCAAGAGCCAAAGATACAGAGTCAAAACATAAACAGGAGAGCGAGTAGAATCCAAAGGAGGCTATTTAAAAATGTGTGAGTTATGGCCTTGGCAAAGAAGAGTTGACAGAATTTGCTCAACTCAAATCAAGCAATAGAGTACAAAAGTTACAAAAATAATTTCTATTATGTTCAAAAGATTGATGAATTGGCATTATTATTATAAGTGACTTGAGAGCCAAAATGGAACGGTCTCATTAATAGAAAAAAAAATTAATAGTAGTATATTACGAAATCTACAAAGTCAGTTTTAAAAACTTTTTAAGGGCATTTAATTAATTTGTGAAGGCACATCTCTAAAAAATTGATGGTTGAATTTTGTTGATTAATATTAGAAAATCAAGATTTATACTAGAATTACTGGGCTTTAAAATTTATCTTTGATTAAACCAAATGTTAATCTTAAAAATCAAAGAATTGATAATAATCTTTGTCTGTGTACAACCACCACTTTGGTGAACACCCAAATAACCTGCAACTTGGCGTGCGGGCCAAGTTTCAGTGCCAGCATTCTGGAGGAGGAGGAGGGCTGGCTGCAGGCCAAGCACAGTGTGGAAAGGTCCTCTGTTGGCTATAGGTGGTTCAGGCTGCCAGGTGGTGAGCATCAGGAGAGGGCTGTCAACCCTTGCGGACTGAGTTGAGGAGCGGAAGCTTTAGTTCCAGGAGGACACGGAGAGCCAAGATACAGTGAATAGCATAGGGATCCAGGCAGGATATGAGTCAAGCTGTCAAACATTCTAGTGGCAGAAAGTCTTTCTAACAAGATTAAATGAGAACAGAGGAAAGAGTGAAATTTTAGAGAAGAAAATGTGGAAATCCAATTAAAGCATTTTGCTTTGCAAAACCCTATGTAACCAGGAATAACACTCGGTACTGGTCTCATTTCTTACTTTGGACCATTATTTATCATCTAATCTGGCCTTTTAAGTCGGAATTCAGTGTGCATGAGATGGGCAAATATCGGGCCTGATGTGAAGCACCGTTAGAACTGGAGAGCTTTTAAAAAATAATACTGTTTTAGGCCTGCTGCTGACATTTGAATCAGGAATACTGGAGTGGGAACCTGGCATCCCTGTTTTTTTCTAAAAGCTCCCTCATGATTTTATGCACATCCAGGGCTGATTCTTTGGAACCACCAGAGTGATGGTAAACCATAATCCCAACTGGAAAGCCAAAAGACTAGTTTCAGAGTCCCAGTCTGAAATAGCTCACAAGGTAATTCCCACAAGGAAATCATTTTTAACTGGGCATCTGTTACTTCACTAAATAGGATTGTCCCTAAATGTTACAACATTCTGTGATTCACTGGAGGGAAATTGCCTTCTTTATTAGCTCAGATACTAATCCAGTCCACAAACCTGGGGTCCACTCATTCTGGAGGAATTTCTCACAGGAAAGGAAGATGCTGAACTCAATGAAGACGGCAGGAGGGCTGGTCAGGCAGACAAATTGAGGGAAAGAAGCAAATAATGCAACAACAAAAGACGCCTCACTTCCCTGGGCCTGCCTGAATCCTTGTTTCTAAAGTGAACTTAAACAGGCAAGAACTATTATGATCTCAGGTGTGGCTTACGTCTTGTATCTCACTTTCATCGTTGCTGTAAACAGTTTCTTACCACAAAAATCAGCAGTTTAAACTACCAACAGATGCATTATCTTATGGTTCTCTAGAAGTCTGACCAGTTTCATCGGGCTAAAATCCTGGTGTCCACAGGCTGCGTTCCTTTCTAGATGGCAATAAGGGGCACTTGTTTCCCTTCCTCATTTGGATTGTTGACAGAATTTAGTTCCTTGCCTGTTGTAGGACTGGGATACCTGAATCCTTGCTGACTGGTCAGCTGAAGGCTGTTCAGAGATCTCCGTTCAAAGCTAGGTGTTGGTTGGCGTGAGTCTCCCTTAACCTTCCAGGTCTCGCCTTCCTTTCACTTTTTCTTTCTAAACATCAGCACCAGAAAATTTCTTACTTCTAAGGACTACTGTGTTAGAATGGAGCCACCCAGTTTATCCTAGGATAATTTCCCTATTTTAAGAGCCTTAACCATAATCAAATCTTCAAGGTCTCATTTTTCTGTGTGAGTGACATATTCATAGGTTGCAAGCGCTGGGATGAAGACATGGGGTGGAGGGGCATGTGAGGATTACGGCATTATCTGCCCACACTCTGCCCTCCAGTGTGAAGATTTTTAAAAAGATAAGAACAGGTGGGGTGTTTGTGGGAAGGGTTGGTTCTCTAAGGATTATTTTCAGAATCACTGCATACTGATCCTGGAGGGGGTATGAAAATGGTCTATTGATCTAAATGATTCCCAGCATTAGGTAGAAGGGATCCCAGACTCTGAGAGTGAAAGGTCGTTGTCTTTCTTTTGATTCTGAAACTGAAGATCCAGTACTTTTGGACACCTGATTGCAAAGAGTGGACTAATTGGAAAAGACCATGAAGTGGGAAAGATGAAGGCGAAAGGTGAAGGGGTGGGTGGAGAGGATGAGATGGTTAGATTGCATCAATGATTCATTGGACATGAATTTGAACAAACTCCGGAGAGAGTGAAGGACAGAGGAGCCTGGCCTCTGCCTGCAGTTCATAGGGTCTCAAAGAGTAGGATACGGAATAGTGACTGATGAGCAACAACAAAATAAGAAATTTAGATGTTCTAATTCTATTAGGTACATTCTTTGAGAGCAATGCAATAGAGGCTGAAAAACCTCCTTTCTGGGCAGAGCTTTATCATCCCGGTCCCATGGAATTCTCTGCTTTTCTAGTAATCCGTTTTAGAAGGAAGGCTCTGACACTGTGGTTATGCTTAGTTTGCATCCAGTTGATTTCTTAAGCACTAACAACATAAAGAAATGGATTTTGGGGCTCTGACTAAAGTGAATGATAGAAGATTCAAAAAGAGGTGAAAATAATTTCTATTTTTCCAGATCCTCCATGTACTTAAAAACTGAATCTCCAGGTCGACAAGGCTTGTACTCTTAAAATTACATATGGCAAAGATGTATGTGTTCAATAAGCATTTATTGGGTGCTCCCACTGTACGAGACAAACCTATCCAAAGCGATCTCTGGGAGGAATGAAGCAGGGTGTTGTTCTATTCAAAACAGGCATGGAGGCCAATTCCATGTTCTTGTGAAGGGCTCTGGGCTTGTTGACTTGGAGCGTGTCCAACTACACCAATTGTTTAATGGCAGAGAGGAATCGAGTTCTCCTTGGAGTTATGTCCCTTAATTATATTGTAATTAATTAATTATTCAAAGCTGGTTTCTTACTTTATAGCAAGAGAAAAAAAGATACTGTATTTTGACTCTTTTCTTGGGCTTTCTTGGAACTTTTTTTTTTTTATCCTGGAACACTCTGCTCGGGGAAAGGAACAGGTTTGTTTTGAAGAGGAGTGGAAATTATTGCATTCAGTGGGCTTTCCACTCTGGTGGATGATACTGATAGGCGGAATTGGAATAAACGTCGCTGGGGAAAACCAGTATTTTTTCGGATCTTCATTAAATATTTGCATGACATTTTCTGCATTAACTTAACAGTGCTCTTTTGATTTGAAGTATTTCAGTTCTGCATATTAAGTGTGCCACCGTGGAAGTGCACACAGATGAGACGAGACCAGTTCACCTAGATTCAAACCAGCCCTGCCCACTCCTGGTGTTATTTTTATTTTGTTGGGTACTTAGCTTCTCTAAAGTTTTGATTTCACATGGGGGAAATGACGATATTATCCACCTGTTTCAGCCCAGTGATCTTAGTTTTTTACAACAGAAACCAAAACTACATATTTAATGGATCAGTTAAGCACATAGGGATTTATTAAAATGGTATTGGCGATATAACTCTGAAATTAGAGAAATGAAAATCCATAGGAACAGGGAGGCCAGGAAGCGGACAGGACTTCAGGGGAAGTATGTTTACAGAACTGGTCCTACGGAGACCAGCGTGTCCAAGCACTGACGCTGCTGACACTGAATGTTAGGTGGCACTTCAGGACTGCTGCCTCATGCCTGGCACTGATTCAGTGGATTTCTGCAGTCTCTATCTTGTGTCACTAACTTCCAAATTATGTTTGGGGAGGCAATGTCTTGCTTGGAGAATTAGGTCATCTGCTACTCTTGTTAGCTGCTCAAAGGAATTGAGAAATCAAGGTATGTAATGTTTCAGTGTCAGCAGTAGGAGGTGGCTATGCCCATTCAGCCAACTCAGAGTGGAGAATTCCAATTTACAGGAGGAGGTACAGAAGCACATGGACCAAAAAAAAAAAAAGACCCCACAAAAGCCCCAAAAAACAACCTCCCCCCAACAAACAATCAACAAAACAATAAAAATTCAAAAAAAACGAAATCCCCAAATATCACCTTCCTGGAGTCCATTCCCTTCAGTGACCTACAGTGACCTACCTCCTTTTCCCTCACTTTATCATTCCAACAGAAAAAATTTCTCTTTTCAGCTGAGTTGCAGCTATTATTTGTTTAATAAATATGCTCTCACTTCTTCCCAAGGGTAGTCCTCATCTGCAAAGTCTCATGCAAAAGTTCTTGCTCGTCTTAACATTCAGATTCTCTAGGTGTTGTCCCATTCTCTTCAGGTCTGGCAGATCAATACATCAATGTTACCTTAATTTATAGGCTGAGTTGTAAAGCTAATCATCTTTTTTTTCTTAAACTGCATATCCTAAGTAAGAGAGAAAGAGAAAAATTAATTTAAAAGAGTATTTACATATGGTTTTTCCAGTGGTCATGTATGGATGTGAGAGTTGGACAGTGAAGAAAGCTGAGCGCCGCAGAATTGATGCTTTTGAACTGTGGTGTTGGAGAAGACTCTTGAGAGTCCCTTGGACTGCAAGGAGATCCAATCAATCCATCCTAAAGAGATCAATCCTGGGTGTTCATTGGAAGGACTGATGTTGAAGCTGAAACTCCAATACTTTGGCCACCTCATGCGAAGGGTTGACTCATTGGAAAAGACCCTAATGCTGGGTAGGATTGGGGGCGGGAGGAGAAGGGGACGACAGAGGATGAGATGGTTGGATGGCATCACCGACTCGATGGACATGGGTTTGGGTGAGACTCCGGGAGTTGGTGATGGACAGGGAGGCCTGGCGTGCTGCGATTCATGGGGTCGCAAAGAGTTGGACACGACTGAGCAACTGAACTGAACTGAATTGAAAAACTGATATTTATATATCTATAATATATATATATATCAGATATACTACACAAAACACACATATCATTGCATGAAAGAAGGTGTGAATAATGCTATATTCCACATGTGCATTTCAGGTCACAAGGCCAAAGTAAATATTTGATTCATCATTCCCCTTTTCCATTATCCTTTTATCTTGGCAATATGATGTTCTTTTTTTTTTTTTTTAAATTTTTGGCTACAGGGTATGTGGAATTCTTAGTTCCTGACCAGTGAACGATTCCATTGCCCCATGCAGGAAAAAAAAAAAAACACACAAAAAATCCCAAGTGTGGAGTTTTAAATGCTGGGACTGACAGGGGAAGTTCCCCTGATGTTCTTCTGGACAGGGGTGGTGTGACCCAGACCTCATCTAGGGATCCAAGCCCTCGGCAGTCCTATCTGTATCTTCTCATTCTGGTCGTTGGAGATCATGGCAGTACTAGGAGTTATCCCCAAGGATCTCCTGGATCCAGCAGTCCCTTTACAGCCTCATTATGTAGCGCATCCCTATTTCCTCTTAATATTCAGGGTCAACCATCCTAAGATACTGAATAACAGGCACAAAGCCTGGTTTCACTCCAGTGGCATTTCAGAGTCTGACCTTGTAGAAATACACTTGGCTTTCATCACATGTCTTGTGCTCTTTTCTGTATCATAGGCCCGGGACCAGTGTGGGTTTGATTATGTTCTCCTTGCACAAAGTGCCACAACTCAAATGACAAGGAATCATCAGGAGAGGCTGCTAACAAAGTCTGACTGGACAAAGAGGGAGGGCCGTTGGTTGATGAGGAGGATTCAGTGATGAGGTTTTTGAGTGCTCTGAGATGGACCAAATAGATACCTTATTTCCCAATTCCAGTTAGTATACCTTGGAGATATTGTGGGTTCAGTTTCAGACCACCACAATAAAGCAGATATCACAATAAATTGAGTCACACACACTTTTTGGCTTCTCGTACCATATAAAAGTTTATTATTTAAATTATATTGTATGTAATAGCATTATGTCTAAAAAGACTATATATATCTTAATTAAAAATGCTTTCATTGCTAAAAAAATTCTAACTATCCTTGATAATGAAGGTTGCCACAAACCTTCAAATTTGTAAAATATATATATATTTATATTATATATATAATATCTGGGTGGACAGGTGTAATAAAGCAAAGTGCAATAGAATGAGGTATGCCTGTACTTCGGGTTAATTTCCATTATGGCACTAGTACCCTGAATATCACACAAAAGGTCTCTGCAAGGCCTTGAATTAAAATGTAATTTGGGACCCACAGAATCAAAACTTTGTGTGTTTTTTGACTATTCTCCTGTGTTGTGGCACCAAGAGATATGAGTTTTATATTTATTTTTGAAAACATTTTTAAATGGTGGTAAAAAACATGAGAGCTTTATTTTTCCAAGTTATATAGTTTTTGGATTTCTGTGTATGATGCGTGGGTAAAATGTAAGAATTTGAGCTTATTACTGTCTTCATCTGTCCAGTGAATGAGAAGAAACCACTCTTTTAGGCAGGCCTTGGAAATGGATTTACCCCATTTATGTGCGTTTGGTCGATGTTTGTTTTGGCTGTCATATCATCCCTTCATTGGTTCTTTATTCAATGTGACCAACAGGTAAGGATTTAATTAGCAGAGATTAATCATTGTTCCTGTTTGCTCAGGGTCACTAGCTTCTGATTTCAAGTCTGGATCACTCTTCTGATAGGTGGTACATGTGTGCGTGGCAAGTCACTTTGGTCGTGTCTGACTCTCTGTGACCCTATGGACTGTAGCCCGCCAGACTCCTCTGTCCATGGAATTCTCCAGAAGGAAAATACTGGAGTGGGTTGCCATGCTCCTCCAGGGGATCTCCTTGACCCAGGGATCAAACCTGTGTCTCTTACATCTCCTGTATTGATGGACACCGGTCTCCTGCTAACTTCCTAGCTCGTAAGGAGTTTAGAAAGTGAGTACCTGGCTTTCCATTCTTTAGAGGAAGTCAAGCTGCCTCCAGCAATGACTTACTAAGATAGAGAATTCTCACAATCGTTTGCAAGTTCAGGTGCTGGGCAGCCTCAAAACATGTCTGGGATTTACTGGAATTCGTCGTGAGGTTGTTAGGGAGATAAAAAAGATAGTAAGATATAAAACAAGGTAGACTATGTCCAGGTCTCAACAGCTTTATGTGGATGAAGATGGATTAAAAGTTTGTTTAATTTTTAAATTTTTTAAAATAATAGAACCAGATAGGAAATTAGGTGAGGTAGTTTTATTAATGAACATTTTTATGGAAAAGATGATTATAGTCGGCCATCTGGTATTCACAGGTTCTAGTGACTCAGGTGGTAAAGAATCTGCCTGCAATGCAAGAGACCTGGGTTTTCATCCCTGGGTCAGGAAGATCCCCTGGAGAAGGGAAAATGGCAACCCACTCCAGTATTCTGTCTGGAGAATTCCATGGACAGAGGAGTCTGGCAGCTACAGTCCATAGGGTCACAAGGAGTCAGACACGACAAAGTGACTTAGCCACGCACACATGTACCACCTATCAGATAGAGTGATCCAGACTTGAATCAGAAGCTAGTGACCCAGAGAGAAGAAACAGGAACAATGAAAGAATCTCTGCTAATTAATTCCTTACCTGTGGTCACATTGAATAAAAGAACCATTAAGGGATGTATGACAGCCAAAACAATCATCGACCACACTACGAAAACCAGTATGGGGTAAATCCATTCCAGGGCTGCATAAAAGAGTGTTTCTTCTCATTTGCACTGGTCAGGATGAAGACAGTAATAAGCAAAAACAAAATTCTTACATTTTTACCCACGCAAGCATCACTGAAATCCAAAAACTATTATAACTTGAAAATTAAAGCTCTCATGTTTTTTTACCACATTTAAAATTGTTCTTCAAAAATAAATATAAACCTCATATCTATTGGTGCCACAAAACACTGCGATAAGTCAAATAACACACAAAGTTTGATCTCTGGGGATCACCAAATTAACTGTTTAATTCATGGACCTTGGCATGACCATTTTTGTGTGATATTCAGGGTACTGTGCATAAGAATTTAACCCTAAGTACAGGCATAACTCATTCTATTGCACTGTTGCTTTTTAACACTTCACAGATATTATATATATATATATATATATATATATATTTTACAAATTGAAGGTTTGTGGCATCATGCATTATCAGAGGATAGTTAAAATTTTTTAGCAATGAAGCATTTTTAATTAAGATATATATAGTTTCTTTTTAGACATAATCTATTACATACTTATAATGTTAAAATATAACTTTTTTATTGTACTGAGAAGCCATAAAAAGTGTGTGTGAATCAATTTATTGTGATATATGCTTTATTGTGGTTGGTCTGAAACTGAACCCCAATATCTCCCAAGGTATTCTATTCTGGAATTGGGAAAATTTGGTATCAATTTTGGATCATCTCAGGAGCATCATAAAACTAATTCAATGAATCCTTCCTCATCAACCAAAAGGCTGCCCTCCCTCTTTGTCCAGTCAGACTTGTTGCAGCCTCTCCTGATGATTCTGTTCATTTGAGTGAGGCAACGTGCAAGGAGAAGCATAATCAAACCCACATGTCCGGGCCTTTTGATCAGAAAAGAGCACAACATGTGCTGAAAAGCCAACTACAAGGTCTCAGACTCTGATGCCACTGAGTGAAACAGGCTTTGTGCCGGTTATTCAGTGTTTAGGGATGGTTGACCTGAATATTAGGAGGAAATTGGGATGCTGCTACATAATGAGGTGGAAAGGGGACTCCGATGGATTCAGGAGTTTCCTTGGGGATAACTCTAGGTACTGCCATGTTCTCCAACGACCAGAATGAAGAAGATACATGATAGGACTGCGAGGGCTTGGATCCAGGAGTGGAGGTCTGGGTCAACACCAACCCTGTCTGAAAGTAACATCAGGAGGGACTTCCCTGGCAGTCCAGCAGTTAAAACTCCACACTTGGACTGCATGGGGCATGGATTCGATCTCTGGTCAGGGAACTAAGATTCCACATACCATGCCCCTACATAGCCAAAAATTAAAAAAAAAAAAAAAAGAACCTCAGTTGCCAAGATAAAAGGATATGGAATAGGGGAATGATGAAGTCAAATATTTACTTTGGCTTGTGACCTGATGCAGCATGTGGAATTTAGCATTTATTCACACCTTCTTTTTGCAATGATATGTGTGTGTGTGTGTATATATATATAAATTTATTATATAATTCTATACTATATATATCAGTTCAGTTCAGTTCAGTTCAGTCGCTCAGTCGTGTCCAACTCTTTGCGACCCCATGAATTGCAGCACGCCAGGCCTCCCTGTCCATCACCAACTCCCGGAGTCTACCCAAACCCATGTCCATCGAGTCGGTGATGCCATCCAACCATCTCATCCTCTGTCGTCCCCTTCTCCTCCTGCCCCCAATCCTTCCCAGCATCAGGGTCTTTTCCAATGAGTCAACTCTTCACATGAGGTGGCCAAAGTATTGGAGTTTCAGCTTCAACATCAGTCCTTCCAATGAACACCCAGGATTGATCTCTTTTAGGATGGATTGATTGGATCTCCTTGCAGTCCAAGGGACTCTCAAGAGTCTTCTCCAACACCACAGTTCAAAAGCATCAATTCTGCGGCGCTCAGCTTTCTTCACTGTCCAACTCTCACATCCATACATGACCACTGGAAAAACCATATGTAAAAATACCACTATTTAAATTATTTTCTCTTTCTCTCTTACTTAAGGATCATGCACTGTGATGATTAGCTTTAATCTCAGCTATAACATTAAGGAACATTGAGTTGGGATCTTGCCAGACCTGAGAAGGAATGGACACAACTAGAAGATCTTGAATGTGAAAGACGAGCTGTGAGACTTTGCATGAGACTTTGCAGATGAGGACTTCCCTTGGGGAAGAAGTGAGAGCATTTTAAAATTATTACTAATTATAGCTGCACTCAGTGAATAGAGAAATTTTTTCTTTTGGAATATATCAATGTAGGGAACCTAGGAGGGTAGGCACTGTAGGTCACTGAAGGATGGACCTCAGTAAGTAGGGGTTATTTTGGTGGATTTCGGTTTTTTTGAGATTTTTTGATTGTTTTGTGTTGTTGTTGGGGGGGAGGTTGTTTGTGGGCTTTTTGTGGGCGTCTTTTTTTTTTTTGTTGGTCATGTGGCTTCTGGATCCTCTATTACACTGTATTTGGAAAATTCTCCACTCTTGGGGAGTTTGGCTGAATCGGGCAGAGGCCCACCTATACTGCTGACAACTGAAACATTACTACTGGATTCTCAGATTTCCTTTACTGCCTAAGAGTAGCAGATGGACCTCTAGTTCTCCAAGCAGAAATGCCTTGCCCAAACATTAATTTGGAAAGTTAGTTGTACATAGTTAGAGACTGCAGAGAATCCACTGAATCGGTGCCTGGGCAGGAGGCAGCAGCCTGAGAGGTGCCACCTAAAATTCTGTGTTCAGCAGAGTCAGTGTATGGTACTGCTGGTCTCGTTGGACCAAGTTCTGTAAATACTTCACCTGAAGTCCTGGCGCTAGCTGGCCTCCCCTGTTCTATGGATTTTCATTTCTCTAGATTCACGGAGTATCCAATCACCATTTTAATAAATCCCTATGGGCTAACTGTGCAATTAAATATGAGATTTTTCTGTTGTTATAAACTAAGGAACCTGGCTGATTACAGGTGGATATCACTTTCCACACCCTATCGCATTTCCCCCATTGTGGGAAATAAAACTTTTAAGAAAGGGCTAAGGACCTACAATATAAGATATAAACCCTGGATGTGGCAGGGCAGGGTTTGATCTAGGTGAACTGGTCTCTCTCATCTCGTGCTCTTCCACTGTGGCACACTTTCATATGCAGAACTGAAATACTTAAATCAAAGGACACTGTTAAAGTAAATGCCGAAAACAGTCATGCACATTTTTTTAATGGAAGATCAGGAAAAAATTACTGTTTTTCCAGCGGACGTTTTCCCAAATTCCGCCTTATCCAGTATCAACACCAGAGTGGAAAGCCTGGAATGCAATAATTTCCATCCTCTTTCAAAAATCAAACCTGTTTCCTTTCCCTGCCAGCGTGTGCCAGAAAAAAAAAAAAAAAAAGTTCCAAGAAAACGCAAGAAAAAGTCAAAATACAGTATCTTTTGTCCTCTCTTGCTATAAAGTAGAAACCATTCTTTGAATAATTAATTAATTACAATATAATTAAGGGAAATAACTCAAGGAGACTCGGGACAGATTCCTCTCTGCATTAACAATTGTGCGAGTTGTACACGCTCCAAAGTCAACAAGGCAGCCCTTTCACTAAGAACATGGAAATTGGCTCCATGCCTGTTTTGATTAGAACAAACACCCTGCTTCGCCTCCCAGAGATCTTTGGTTTGGTTGATGTCTCGTACAGTGGGACCCAAATAATTCGCTTTATTGAACAAATACATCTTTGCATTGTATATTAAGAGTTTCAGAGCCTTGTGACCTGGAATTCAGTTTTTATAGTACATGGAGGATTCTGAAAAATAGAAATTATTTTCACCTCTTTTTGAAGCTTCTGTCATTCACTTTGTCAGTGCCCCAAATTCAATTTCTTTATGATGTTAGTGCCTTAAGAAGATAAACTGGCGGCAAACTAAGCATAACCAGCAGGGTCATCAGACCTCCTTCTTACAAACGGATTCTAGAAAAAGCATGTAATTCCATGGGACAGGGATGAAAAAAAGCTCTGCCCAGAAGGGAGTTTTTCAGCCTTATTGGCTTGCTCTCAAGAATGTACTAATAGATAGACATGCTATTTTGTATTTTGTTCGTTGCTCTTTCAGTCACTAAGTCGTTCCTACTCTTTGTGACCCCATGAACTGCAGCATGCCAGGCTCCTCTGTCTTCACTCTCCTGGAGTTTGCTCAAATTCATGTCCATTGAATCAGTGATGCTATCTAACCATCTCATCCTTGCCACCCACCCCCTTCTCCCTTTGCCCTTCAGTCTTTCCCAGCATCAGGGTCTTTGCCAATTAAGTCAGCTACTTTGCATCGGTGGCCCAAAGTACTGGAGCTTCATTTCAGGCATCAAAGAAAGACAACGACCTTTCACTCTCAGATCTGGGATTCCCCTTTTACCCTACTCTGGGAAATCATTTAGATAATTAGACATTTTCATACCCTCCAGGATCAGTATGGCAGTGATTCTGAAATAAACCTTTAGAACTACACTGTACCACAAACTCCACTCGGTTTCTTATCTTTTTAAAAAATCTTCACTGGAGTGCCAGAGTGTCGTGGGCAGAATAATGCCGTATTCATAACATGTCCTCCACCCCATGTCTTCATCCCGCGCTTGCAACCTATGAATATGTCACTTCAAACAGAAAAAGAGACCTCCTTGAAGATGTGTTGATGATGGTTAAGGATCTTAAATTAGGGAAATTATCCGGATTATTTGGGTGAGGGCTCCCTTCTATCACAGTAGTCCTTAGAAGTAGAAATTTTCTTGGCTGTGTTAGAAATGAAGAAAGGGGAAGAAGGCGAGACTGGAAGGGTAAGGGAGGACTCAGCCTACAATCCCCTGGCTTTTGAAGGAGAGGTCTCTGGATAACAGCCCTCAGCTGACAGTCAGCAAGGATTCAGGATCACAGTCCTACAAACAAGCAATGGAACTAAATTCTGTCAACAATCCAATGAGGAAGGAAACAAGTGCCCCTTAGTGCCTCTAGAAAGGAACGCAGCTGTGGACACCAGGATTTTAGCTCCGTGTGAAAACAGGTCAGACTTCTAGGAAGAACCATAAGATAATGATCTGTGTTGTTTAAACTTGCTGAAGTTTCGTGGTAAAACTGGTTACAGCAAGATGGGAAAGTGAATACAAATGACGTAAGCCACCACCTGAGATCTTAATTGTTCTTTGACTGTTTAAGTTCACTTTAGAAACAAGGATTTCAGCAGGGCCAAGGGAAGTGAGGCGGCTTTTTGTGGTTGCTATTATTTGCTCTTTCATCATTTTGTCTGCTGACCCAGCCCTGGCCTGCTCTGCAGTGGAGTGCTAGCATCTTCTTTCTCGTGTGAAATTCCTCCAGATGATGTGAGCCGCCAGGGTTGTGGACTGATTAGTATCTGAGCTATAAAGAAGGCAATTTCTCCTCAGTGTGATCACAGAATGTTCGTAACTAGTGAGGGGACAATTCCTATTTAGTTGAAGTAAAACAGATGCCCAGTTAAAATTGATTTCTTGGGGGAATACCTGGGAGCTTATTTCAGACTGGGACTCTGAACTAGTCTTTGGCTTACAGTTGGGATTATGGTTTCCATCACTCTGGTTGGTTCAAAGAATTCAGCCCTGGATTGTGCATAAAATCATGAGGGAGCTTTTAGAAAAAACAGGGTGATGCCAGGTTCCCCACCCAGGGGATTTGATTCCAATTGGTCACCAGCAGGGCCATAAAACAGTATATTATTTTTAAAAAGCACTCCTGTTCTAACGTGCTTCACATCAGGCTCGGATTTCTGCCCCCAATCTCACAGTGCACACTGAATTCTACTTAAAAGCGCCAGATTAATGATATTAAATGTCAATGTTAAGAAAGAGACCTGTTAGTACCAGTGTTATCCTGGTTACATAGGGTTTTGCAAAAGCATAATGCTTAATTGGGATTTCCACCTTGTTCTTCTCTAAAAGTTTCTTCTCTTTCCCTGTGCTCATTTAACCTTGTTAGAGAAGACTTTCTTGCCAACCTTGACTGGTTTGACACGCCTGGACTCCATTTCATGCCGGGGATCCTATGCTATCACGGCCTATTCTTGTGCCTCTCCGGTATCCTGGAACTAAACTTCCTTCCTTCAAACCCAGTCCAAAAGGGTTGACGGCCCCTTCCTGATGCTCACCACCTGGCTGCCTGAACCTCTTATAGCATACAGAGGGTCCTTGCCACACTGGGTGGGCTGCAAGCCAGCCCTCCTCCTCCTCCACAGAAGGTTGCTTCTGAAACTTGGCCAACGCCAAGTCAGGTTATTGGTGTTCACCAAAGTGGTGGTTGTACAAAGAACAATGATTATTAGCAGCTTGTCGGTCAAAACACTCACCTAAGGGGGCGGTGAAACTCATCCAAACGTGCTTTATCTTCACACAGATTTATCCTGAATAGGTGTCCTATGTCAACTTTGAATTTTTCAAGATTAACTTTTGGTTTACTCAAAGATAACTTTTAAAGTCCCTGTACTTTCTAGTATTACATCTTGATATTCATAACTTATTAATCAAGTTGGCCCAATTCAACATCATTTTTAAGATGTGCCTTCACAAAATTAATTAAATGCCTAAATAGTTTAAAACTGACTTTGTAGATTTAGTTTATTCTACTTTTAATTTTTTTGCTATCCGTTATTGAGACCTTCCATTTGGACTCTCAAGTCACTATATTTTATGCCGAATTCATCAGAATCTTTTGAAGCAGAATAGAATTATGTTGTAAACTTTTGTACCTTATTGCTGGATTTGAGTGGAGCAAATTCTGTCATATCTTCTTTGGCCGAAGGGCATAACTCACACATTTTTAAATAGCCTCTCTTAGGAATTCTACACGGCTCTCCTGGTTTTTGTTTGATCTGTAGTCTTTTAGGCTCTTGGCTTGACCACCCTCCACCCACACCCACGCATCATTGGCTAACAGCATCCACACCAATGCCTTGTCTTGTCCCTAAGTTTTTGACCCTCCTTTAGTATTAGTTTGCTCAGTCATGTCTGACTCTTTGTGACCCCATGGACTGTAGCCTGCCAGGTTCCTCTGTCCATGGATTTTCAGGCAAGAATACTGGAGTGGGTTGCCATTTCCTTCTCCAGGGGATCCTTCCAGACCCAGGGATTGAAACCCAGGTCACCCACATTGACTGGTAGATTCTTCACTGTATGAGCACAAGCGCGTTATGCTAACACCCCTTCCTAGACCAAGTTCCTGTTGCTGGGGATCCCGACCTCTTGCATGTTGCTCTTCTTTCCCTTTCTTTATTGCCTCTCACTGTCTTTACCCACCCATCAAGTCTCATTCAGATCCCACACTGCCTTCACACAGTCCAGGGTGATCTTCTCTCTTCCCAACATGTGCCAAACCATTGCTGATTACTATTCAATTTATATTACCTTGCCACCTCATATTATTGCTAGATAATTTTTCCCTGCTTTTTTTTTTCCCTGTATTTTTCTTACCTAGTTTAGAAAACTTTAGAAGGGTTACAAGCTGTGTTTCAGTCATTTATATCTCGGCTTCTGGCCTAGCATTGGTACCTTGGGCATTGACGACAGGCTGAGTAAGACAAGAGGGCATGTGTAAATTCTGCTCCTGCCCAACTATGTATGATGGTCAAGGACACTAAGCCAATGTATTAATTTTAAACAAACCCATGGCACTTGAGACCATTGGGACAACATTTTTATCAGGGGATAGCATGTCACTCTGCTTCTCAGATTTCGGGATGCTGATTTACTGACTTCAGCCAGCTAGTAAATTCCAGACAGCGTATTGGTACTGATTTTCCATCTGAAATCACAATCGCCTGTACGTTGTTGCAACACTTCTGTCTGAAACTCTCCTCCTGTGTGCTTTACTCCTATGGGAAGGAAAGAAAATGCTGAATAAATATTTCAGCATGCCACCACTTATGGACAATGAGTATGTGTGGAGAGGCACGGAAATGAGAGAAGCAGCTCACAATTATAGGTTTAGTTTTGTCAGGGACACTAATGGGACAAACAGGACCATATTTTTTATCAAAACTAAGTTTGCTGTCCTAAGAAATATGCAGTAGGAAGAGCAAAAGAGTATTCAATAGTTCCGTCCTACCTGAGGAAGAAAATAGAGAAAAAACATTCTCACGAAACAAATGAACCACAATGTACAACAAATTCCCCAGAATGAGATGTCTCTGATTTACTGCAGGAAAAGAGTGGGGTCTCTCATTTCAACTATGGGTCTGGCGGGCGTGGTTTTATTTGAAAGCAGTTGCCCTATCCCCACCCAGCCTCAAAAGAATGACTCATGCACCTGCCCCCAGGGCCAAATGTTTTATACAAATTTATTTCTACATCACCATGGCAACAGTCAAATATATGCTCTCCACTTTGGGGGTGGGTTAGACTGAATAATACTGCCATTTTTTTTTTTTTTGGGTATCTGATTTGACTAGTTATAGATTATGAAATAATAATCACAGGAAAGAGGCCATTTGGTACAAGAGAGCTGTCCACCATAGCATGAAGCAGAAGCAAAAAAGAAAAGAAGGAGACCAAAACAACACATTTTTTTTGGTTTACCAAAAATAAATAGATAATAATTCTTTTAACTTTGTTTAACAAATCGTATGTCTACTCCTGTGAAATTAGCCACACATAACACTGAACCACCTAAGGAAGATGGGAAAATAGAGATAATGATAGTTACTGAGGTTTTACTATGAGGTGCCCTAATCCTCACAGCTTCACTTATTTTTATTCCTGTTTTACAGATGCAGAATCTGAGACATCGGAGATGAGATTAACGGTTATTCAACAGGTAAGTTACAGAGCAAGGATCTCATACTCTGGAAGTCTGATCCAAGGGACCCACGTCAACAAAACACTACAATCTGATGACCAAAGGTTAATGAGGAGAGAGGAAGATCCTCAGTGTCATCTGGTTGTGTTAATTTGTTGGTTTTTATGCCAACTAAAGTCAGATTATATCAAGGCTTTGAAGACTAAAATAGGGTGGATTTCTAATTTGTCAGTAGTTAAATGATAAACAAGCAAAAAAACTGAGGAAGTGGTAGAGTTAGTAGAGTAGAGGGTCCCAGCTGGTAGGATGGGACATATTCCACTCACAGATGCATGGAGAAAGTTTCTGTTTGCTGCCAATCAACCTAAATTCTCCTTATGCTCCCTCCTTATGCTCGGTGTTACGTTCCACAGCAAGGACTCACCCATTTTGACCAGGCATCTTACAAACTCATAGCTCTCTCTATCTCACAAGGGGAACTTCTGCTGGGGACGGATCGGGACCAACTCCACCGCCATGAATGGAAACACAAACCACCAGAACTTATCCTACCAACAGAGAGCCATCAGGGACCACCCATGACACCATAATGCACGCTGAAGTAACGTCTCATTTGCCGGACACCCCACTCGCTGCTTGATATTGCTGGACTCAGAAAGGGCTAATAGCTTGGGTCAGAGCCATTATTTGAGAAGATTAAAAAGGGAGACAATGACCACATTCATTTAATGCTCACAACTAAGAGATTCTGGTTGGACATAAATTCAAATGCAAATGAGGATCTAAATGGCAATCACTTATTTTTAGGCATTGATAATAATTTAAGCATTTTGTCAATTGTTGTACTCAGCAGGTTTTTTAGGACCTAGTCAGGTCGTTAAAGGTAACATTGAAGTCAGTAACTATGGGGCTTAATGCTTTATGCTGGGTTCATAATGCAAAATGGCTATCCACAGAAAGGCAGGGGCACTATCCTATTACTGTGAGAACCTGTCATGGAGAGGCTCAGCAACCTGTGATGTCAGGAAATTATCTCATCATCACAGTGCACACCCTACAGACTGGACTGTCCAAGCTCATTACCCACCTCTGCGCTGACTGCCTCTGGGATCGGTAAGTTACTTTATTCTCTGTCCCTCAGTTTCAATTACTCAAAATAGGGATAGTAATAGCTCCTACCTTGTAATGATGGTTCTGAGGATCAAGGACACTAAACTGACACGGGTGCTTCCTGGACACCCTGCCACATGTTTCAAATCTTAGTTTTTTGAACTTTGTCATTCAGTTGAGCATAATTTATTTCCATCTAAGCTCAGTCTGACCCCTGAATATGCTTTTGTTTGGAAAGTCAGTTTATCTGCTAAAACTGGGAGTTTGTGCTATGGGCTCAGTCATTCAGTTGTGTTCCAGCTCTTTGCTCTTCTTGGGACGGTAGCCTGGGGAGGGATTCTCTGTCCATGGGGATTCCCAGGCAAGAATACTGGAGTGGGTTGCTATTTCCCTCCTCCAGGGGATCTTCCCAACTCAGGGATTGAACCCGCGTCTCCTGCATCTTCTGCATTGGCAGGCAGATTCTTTACCACTGTGCCACCTGGGAAGCCTATGAACTGAGGGAGGACACTGTATAAAAAAGTTTGTCTTTCAAATTTTATCAATTTGTCTTCTTTTGCTCATGTCAGTTTTTCTAAAAGTATTTCAGCCAAAGGGGCCTCCCAGATATCGTGAGCCCTAACGGGCAATGCAAGAGATGTAAGGAGATGTGGATTTTGATCCCTGGATTGGGAAGATTCCCTGGAAAAGAAAAATGGCAACCCACTCCAGTATTCTTGCCTGGGAAAATCTGGACAGAGGAGCTTGGCAGGCTACAGTCCATGGGGTCACAAAGAGTCAGACACAGCTGAGCACACACATAATACATTAACAGTGCAACAGTCAAGCTCAGTTTCTTTTTAAAATCCTGTTAATTAGGATCATAGTCCCAACCAAGCACCTGGATCAAGTTCAAAGGGCAGGGAGCAGGGCACAGCAGAGGGGTCAAAACGAATTTCATAAAAAACAAACCATAAAGTTTCGTTGCTGTTGAATCCACTCTAATGCTTGCATGGCCAGCTCTATACGGAATGGGACCCAATCCCATTTGTTAACTAACAATACACTTAGTGAGAGGGGTGCAAGCTGCCTTCAACATTCCCACTTTTCTTCCAGAATTCCTACAAAGAATGGATTCTAATGATTAACGGTTCTGGGGGACTGTGTGGGAGGGAGCATGTGTACCTGCCTGCAGTTTCATTTATCAATAGCATAAAGATTTGTTTCTACTTAGTGGCATATTTACTTATTTTACTTGCAGGGCCAGTGCGAAGGGTACTCATGAGGACAGTGACTGGGGCCAATCATATGTCCCCCCAATTGGCTCCTTGCTTGACTGCCACTTCTCTCCAATTTCCCACTCTTTGGCAAAGTGGCAAATTATTAACACATTAAGAATGTTGCTATCATTATGCTTTAAGGGTATTTTGAGAATTTCTTATATTCCATTCTCCCTTCCCACCAAGATCAATGAGGCATCCTGGAATATTTCGAAATTAGGTTTTGTCTAAGGTGATATTAGAAAGGGAAAAGGCAGGCCACATGAAAATGCTATTTGACCAGAGCCATTCTCCTGATTTTAGGAAAGTCTTCCTTTTGAATTTTCAGCTAAATACCCAATGTAACAGGCATGTCTATTCCACTAGCTTGAAATGTTTCTTGAAGAATGGCCTAAAATGCTAAAACTAGTGGATTATGTGATGATCCAGTTCAGTTACAGGAGTTCTTGGGTGATGGGACTTCTAGTAACTTTGCTTTTTACTGGGCTTTGCTTCCCAGCTCCTATAACACTGGAAGAGGCTGGAACACAATGATGTTACTGTTTCTAGGTACGGGTGATGGTTAGATGTTCTGCATTCCAGTCGTGGCTAGACTCAAATGCCTTGGAGCTGGTTAGATGACAAGGCCAGAGTCCCTAGGGTACATCAACAAATCAGTCTATGCATTTATTGTGCTGTGTAGGAAAGGCAGGAGATTTTTAGAATTCCCACATTTTCCACAAGAAGCCAGAAATTCAGGAGTGTTTGTACAATATATCCTGATTTTTAATGTTGGCAAATTACTAAAATGTTTTTCAAAGGACAGCATGGCATGAACAAGAGGTAAATTCACAATCTCTGACCATAGAAGACAACCTGGAACATTTGCACTTGACCTCTTGAAAGGTTGGTGACCTTGGAGCAATAATGAATATTATTTTAGTTGTCCCATGTTATATTTGTATGGTACCTAAAAGGCCTTGGCTATTGTTACATCCATTATCTATTTCATCCTACAATATCACTGATTTAAGGACTAGTACTATTTCAGTCCCCAGATGAGAAAACTAGTCTCAAAGAGTCTGAGTTTAACTTACCCAAGATCCCAAAGCAAGTCCCACCTTGGGGATCTGTCACGGGGCAAGTCATGCCCCTCCTCAGCATGAGGCTTACTGCTCCTTGCACCTAAGTCCTGGAATTCCACTGAGCCACTTCAGACTAGGAGTATTACTACATTCAAATCCCATGTGGGTAGGATGTTGACCACTCCAGATACAAAATTTTATTTTAAGTCTTTCTTCCTTTAGTTGAAAGAGTGTTACAGTTTTGTGTGTTTACTGTTTTGCCAACAAATATCTATAAATCTAGTCAGTCAAAAAGCTACTGTTGAAGCAAATTGGCATGCTATGCATTCAAATGTCTGAAACTTGGCAAAATTTTGGCATACAGAGTGCTATGAGAAGCTGCCAACACTAGTGGCAGGAATAAGAGAAAGGTAAAGCATGGAGCACTACTGGATTTTTGTTTTACCATGACAGTTACGTGAGAACTGAGGACTGGTAAAGGGGGTGGAAAATTCTGTGTGGAATTTTACCAGAAGCCAAGGTCCATTTTTTTTTTAATTACTTATAACAGTAAATAGTTACCAAGGCAACTGTCACCAAGTTACTACATCCGTGGTGGAAATTACAATACACACACACACACACACACACACACATCTCTTTCAATGAAAGGCCCCTGATTCATTTCTCCAATCCTTTTCTATCATCATCACAGTATCTGCAGCAGCTTTGATATCATCATTTCTTCAGTGAACATAGGATTTGAAAAAGTGGGTGTACTGGGGGTATGTGTGTGTGTGTGTGAGAGAGAGAGAGAGAAATGGATGCGAGCCAGTTAGAAAAGGGAGTCAAATATTTTGATCAATTACTGCAGCGCAGGCTTAGTCACATTAGTTTAGGACTGCTGATATTATTTTAATAGGATCACTATTAGATGGGGGGAAAGTGATTAAAGGACTGAGCAGCCCTCTGCCATAAAGCAGTGGGGGTGCAATGGTTACTCACGAAGGGATCTAGCACCAGACTGCCAGATTTGATTCGAATTTTTTAATTACTAGCTAGGTTTCCTTTTCTTTTTTCTTCTTCCTTTCTTTTTTTTTTTTTTTTTGCCTTTGTGGTCATGCCACGAGGCTTATGGGATCTTAGTCTCCGACCAGGGATTTTACCAGGGCCTCATGCAGTGAAAGCATGGGGTCCTAAAAACTCTAGGCCCACGATAGGAATTCCCTAGCTAGGTTTTCTGCATGCATTGCTCTTTTAAACTGATAAGTTTTTAGTTCCCTATTATTAAATTGGGAGTAATAGTAGACTCTACATCATAGGGTTGTTGTGAGGATTTAAACAAGTTCTAAATAGATTAAAAAAATTATATTGAACAGTGGATGGTCACATAATTAGAACTCAACCAATATCAACTTTAATGCTATCATCTCTCATATGAAAACATGGTAACTCAAAATGCTGAACCATTGGTGTTTATCATCAAGGATGGGACGCAGATCATAGCTATTTCCCAGATAAGACCCTATTTTTGGTCTACATGTAAAAATGGTTGAAAATTTCATATCTGGATACAGATACTTCACTTGTATTAAAACATTAGTTTTGACATACAGCAACAAGAGGTTTTTAAAAACCTCATAATTTCATGTACTGTTTTTATTTGTCAATTTGATTAAAGATACAAAGGTAGGAGTTTTTACTCTTTCTGTTACTTAGATCTTGAGTTAATGCTACCTTTTAACAAAACTTTATTTTCTTTCTTTTCTTTTTTTTTGTCAAAAGTTATAGTTTATTTTTTATTTTATTTTTTTAATAAATTTATTTATTTTAGTTGGGGGCTAATTACTTTACAATATTGTAGTAGTTTAATCAAAACAAATACAATTTAGAATTTAAGACCGTATATGTTTGTGGTTGACAGAAAGCTTTATTTAAAAAAAAAAAGGTTCAGTTCCTTTTTCCTCCTTGAAAGATGAGGCAAAATATCTCAAGGTATAGCTTGTTAAAATATTTTTCTAGAGATAGTTTATGAAGAACAATTACATAATATATGTTAAATACTTCAAATATGAAAATACTTATCATTCAACAAAACTTAGCTTCAAAGCTATTTTTACTCACTAATGTTTTTTTTTTCCTAAATAGTAGACATTAAATAAACTTAGTTTGATCCAATACATTTTATTTAATTCCTCCATTTGTACAGATAGGAATGTGACAGCATCACTACAAGTCCTATGTGTCAAATCTTCCATGAATAAAAGAAGGGGAACTTGGTAACCAAAGTTGGACAGTGTAGATGCATAAAAATTCCACAACTAAATCTAATTCCCTAAGATGGTTTCCAAAAGCAGAACCTTTCCAATTATTTTGAAACTGCCCATTTACCTTTCATTCTTTACAAAAATGCTAATGAAAGTGAAAGTTCAAGTAGACATTTTATTTCACTTATTAAAAATATCCCCCAAATCTGATCTATCAAAAGGTGACATATTCAAGTTTTATTTTTTATCAGATGATGAACTATCAGCTAACTGGTCAGAAAAAGCTGATCAACTGAGAATTAAGAACCAGAATGAAATCTAGTAACACAGCTGCTTTTCTATTCATTTAACTTTTTCTTTTTATTGCAATTTAAACCTTGTGAGATGTCTTTTGTGTACCATATCACATGGTTTGTGTGATTTTTATTCCCCCTACCAGGAATGGAACCCAGGCCCCTGGCACTGAGAGCACAGAGTCCAAACCACTGGAAGACCAGGGAATTCTTAAGATTTCCTACTTATACAATTACGCTTTCAACTCTTGCCTGAATATTTCACATGCACAAGTAGAAACTGCATCTATTGGACTGACGTTAATTCAAAACTCTGTCAATCCTTTAATAATGATCAAACATATACTCTGTACTATGCTCTAGGAGCTTCCTGGATGGCTCAGTAGGTAAAGAATCTGCCTGCAGTGCAGGACACACAGTTGACTTGGGTTCAGTCTCTGGGTCAGGAAGATACCCTGGAGAAGGAAATGGAAACCCGCTCCAGTATTCTTGCCTGGAAAACCCCATGGACAGAGGAGCCTGGCTACAGTCCAAAGGGTCGCAAAGAATCAGAGGCGACTAAGCATGCAGGCATGGGCTGCGGGCCCTCCTCCCACCCCCTCACCCCCCACCCTCCCAACGCCCCACCGCCCCGCCCCATGCTCTAGGGGAACAAAGATGAATAAGGAGTAGACCTTCCCCTCAGGGTGCTCAAGTTTGATGGTCTGATTAGAGACATACTGATAAATAAATAGTTACAAAATCTTTAATCTGAGAATCAACAATTCTTCAGAACAGTAACTGAGCAGAATCAACTGTGGGAAGTATAGGTTAATTAGAAGGCAATTTTTCTCTTTTAGACTTCCACAACTTATTGTACTTGGTGTTTCTCAGTAAATGTGATTGTTAAACTTGGGGGAAAAAAAGAGCACTTTGTTTTGATAGCCCTCTTCTTGCCCCATGACCTGCAAACAGCACCTTTTCTAATTTCCTCCCGAATCTTAAAGTGTTGGTAACTTTGAGCTGCTGAAATGAATTCTCTCCATGCACTCAAGCAAAATTAAAACAGAAGATGTGTTTGTTCTCCCTCTAATTATATCAATAGGGGTCAGCACAATGTCTAATTCATAATAAGCACTTACTAAATGACTATTGAATTAATAAATGGTTGATTACGATATAATATCTACTATGGTTAGGATTTTTTATTTTTATTTTAAAGGAAAGGCCTTTAAGATTGTTTATTCAATTAATTTATAGGTGTTTGGAAGAAATAGGGGAATTATTTAAATGTAGATACCGTCCTTAAGTGCTTTGCCTTTACCACTTGTCCCTGTGCATGTGCAATGCATATAATAAGAACGAGGTCAAAGATTGTTTCGAGATGGTGGAGTAGAAGGATGAACAATCTCCTTTTGTGAGAGCATCAAAATCATAACTATTAATAGCTGTTAAACAACGATTGACAGGAAGATGCTGGAACCCACCAAAAAAGATACCCCATGTTCAAAGACAAAGGAGAAGCTGCATAATCATGATAAAATCAAATCTCATACCTGCCAGGTGGGTGAACCACAATCTGGAGAAAAATAATACCAAAGAAGTTCCCTCACTCTTGTGAAAGTTCTGAGCTCCATGTCAGGCTTCCCAGCCCAGGGATCCAGCAAAGGGACTAGGAATCTCCAGGGAATCTAACTTTCAAGTCAGTGGGATTTGATTACAGGACTTCCACACTACAGGGGAAACAGAGGCTCCACTCTTGGAGGGCACAAACAAAAACTTGTGTGCACCAAGACCCAGGGAAAAGGAGCAGTGACTACAAAGGATACTGAATCAGACATTTCTGCTAGTGTTGGAGGGTCTCCTGTGGAGGAAGGAGTCAACAGTGGCTCACTACAGAGATGGTGACACTAGCAGCAGCAGTCCTGAGAGGTGTCCCTTGGCGTGAGCCCTCTTGGACGTTGCCATTAACTCTACCACAGAGACTCCAGGCCTGGGTTGCCTGAGGTTAAGCAGCTAACTAGGAAGTAGTGCAGCCCTACCCATCAACAGACCATCAGATTAAAGTTTTTCTGAGCATGGCCCTGCCCTCCAGAGCAAAACCTAGATTTTCCCACCACCAGCCACTCCCATCAGGGAAGCTAACACGGAAGACTAAGCAAGCCTCTTAGTCTTATCCTCCAGAAGGCAGACAGAAAAAGCAAAAAACACTAGAATCCTGCAGCCACCAAAACAAAAATCACATCACAGAAAGTTAACCAAAATGAAAAGGAAGAGAGTTATGTCCCAGATAAAGGGACAAGATAAAACCCAGAAAAAAACAAATAAAGTAGACATAGGCAACCTTCCAGAAAAATAATTCAGAATAATGATAGTGAAGATGATCCAGGATCTCATAAAAAGAATGGAAAAGATGCCAGAAATGTTTACCAAAGACTTAGAAGAACTAACGAACAAACAAACAGAGATGAACAATACACTGGCAGGAATGAATAGCAGAATAACTGAGGCAGAAGAATGGATAAGTGACCTGGAAGACAGAATGGTTGAAATCACTGCTGCAAAACAAACTATAGAAAAAAGAATGAAAAAATTTGAAGGCAGTCTAAGACCTCTGGGACAACATTAAATGCACCAACATTCATGTCATAGATATCCAAGAAGAGAGAGAGAAAGGACTTAAGAAATTATTAGAAGAGATAATAACTGAAAACTTCCCTAACATGGGAAAGAAAATAGTCAACCAAGTCCCAGAAGCTTGGAGAGTCTCAGGCAGGATAATCCCAAGGAGAAACGTACTGAGACACAAAGTAATCAAACTGACAAAAATTAAAGACAAAGATAAAATATTAAAAGCAACAAGGGAAAAATGACAACATACAAGGGAACTTTCATAAGGTTACCAGCTGATGTCTCAACAGAAATTCCACAAGCCAGTAGGGAATGGCATCATATATTTAAAGTGATGAAAGGGAGACACCTACAACCAAGAATACTCTACCCTGCAAGACTCATGTTCAGATTTAATGGGGAAATCAAAAGCTTTCCAGACAAGCAAAAATTAAGAGATTTCAGGACCACCAAACCAGCTTTACAACAAATGCTAAAGGAACTTCTCTAGTTTGGAAAAACAGGAGAAGGATAAGACCTACAAAAATAAATGCAAAACAATTAAGAAAATCCTAATAGGATCATACATGTCAATAATTACTTTAAATGTAAATGGATTAAATGCACTAACCAAAAGACATAGACTGACTGGGTGGATAAAAACAGGCACATGTATGCACTTCCACTTACCACATCACTCTATTTAACCCCGAAATTATATGCAATTATTTTATATTGTTAGGTTAATCGTGTTTCCAGTATGGTTTGCAATTGTAATTATCTTTCATTTTTTGTCTGGCTATTGATTTTGAAAACTGATAAACATATTTTATTGTAGTGATTATGTAGCTATTATTCATTTTAATACCATTGTATCATGATTGATCAGCAGAAAATAATAGAATTCTATATCACTGTTCTACCATTTAATAGAAAAGCATGTAATTGCTTTTTAAAACACAGATGCACATTAATATTATCTCATAATTTTTTGAAAATTACAAATACCCACTTATTTCTTTCTCCAAAGCTCCAGATGTGATTCTCATGAACAGCTATGTTTAAAAACAACTGGACTATATGATGACCTTTTGTATAGTTTGTTTCACTTTTTCTATTTCATATTCAGTGCTCCTGTTTCATTTAGTTTATGTTTTCCAATTTCTCCGTCCCTTTATTTTTGTTGTTCTTTCTCAAACCTTTATCAAGTGTTGTAGAAAACCCTTTTCTTGCACATATATATAAATAGTATGTATAACATAATATATATTTTAGAAAACATGAATTTTTGCTTAGCTAAAATTTTATGACATTTTTATTTCACTTATTTGACTAAGTATAAATAGAATGCTAGATTTCTAATTTATATTCACTCAAAACTTTTATATAGTTCCATTTATTCTGGCATCTAGTATTAATGTTAAAAGTCTAGAAACTTTATTATCTTAGTGATTAAAAAAAATAATGAGGCTTGAAAATTCCAATCCAATACTGAGAATATAAAGAAATATTATGTTGCAAAAAAGAAAAAAAATATGTGATATAATATGTACAGATTTTGTTCAGATTTCAGAAAATTTTTATGTTAGTGTTCATTATTTGTTTTCATACTTTATTCAAGATTTCACATTGTATTTAGTTGCATTGAGGTGCTTCAGCTGCATGCAATAAATTCTGGTAAATTTTCTTTTCATCTTTATTCTGTTATAAATATTTTCTAATTTTCTTTGTTATGACTTCTTACATACACCCATTATTTAGAAGTGGACACTGAATTTCCAAATACATGTTCTTTTTTTAATATCCTTGCTATTAATTTCTCATTTTGATACTAATTCCTCATTTAAATGCTTTCTTCTCTGCAATCACTTTCTGTGTTTTTTCAGTCTTTTAACTTTATTGAGGCTTTCAATGGCTAAGTCAAAGATGTCTCTTTGTAAATGTCACATTGCACTTGAAAATGTGTGGGATATTTTCAAATATTTTTGATATTGATTTCTAAACTAATTCCACAGTGGTAAGAGAACAGACTCTGTATGATTTCAGTACCTTTAGACTAGGAAAATTTTGCACCTTGTTTTATATCCCTGGGTATGTACCAATGTCTCCTGGTTTATCGTCTATGGGAACTTGAAGAAAATTTGTATCCTGCTGTTGTGTGAAAATTGTATAAATCTTATGATTTATTGGTTCATAGTGCCTTTCAAGTCTACTATATCTTACTACTTTTCTGTCTTCATTCTATTAATTTCTGAGAGTTTGATACTGAAACTCCAACTAAAAATCTTAATTTCTGTACTTAAAAATAATTGTAATATACGGTAAAACTATATATGTAACTTTGTTTTTTATTTTCCAGTGTCCTGTAAATGTGCTGCCACACTTTCATAATGAAAAAATACATATATGAAGAAGAAAAAGAAGAATGAGGTTATCAATCCGGCATCTTGTTTCTGTAATATTACTGACTTCTGCTTTAAAATATCTAAAGTGGCTAGATTACTATTTCAGGCATTTAATTTTTATTCATTTCTAGTACACTTTCTTTCCAAAATTTTTATCGACATGAAATCCATCTGAAGAATTGAAAATAGCTATAGAGGTTGAGGTCAGAAAAATTATTATCAGCAAACCGTAAAAGAACATTAGTTTCTAAGAAAATTTATCAGGTTTCCCCTTACTAAATTGTGTGTGTGTGTGTGTATTTATAGAGCCCTGTGATAAAAATGTTCTTTTCATTTCACTGTGCAACTTTAAATTCCAATGATAGGTCATTTATAATCTACCCTCCACCTCATTTTCCTCCCTCTTGTCCTCCATCCCTTTCTCTTATTTCCCTCAAAATACACTCCTATGTAATTTGGTTCTCAAATGCTTACTTATCTTATTGCTGACTTTGTCCTTTAATGTTTACAGGACTGAAACAACTGGTGTCTTAAAGCAGTTGACTTTTTTCTTTCTAATGAAATTGCCTCTTTAGTCCTTCCCATTTGGCTTTCAACATTAAAACACTAAGTTCAGTGTTTTCTTGCCCAGAGCTAACTTGCAGCTTCTCTCTGTCAGCCATAAGATATAGAGATACTGTTGCCTTAATTACTCATATTTCTCCTGCTGTTCATAATTCTACTTGTTCTGCCAAGAAACTTCCATCTTCCAGAGAATTTCATGCCCTCCCTGTTATTTCTATTTTTTTTTCTTTCAAGCTTGCCAGTTGTATAACTGACCTTTGTTACTAAGACTGGCTTATGACTAAGTCTAGGAGGAAGCTAGCTTAGCCAATATTATAAGAACAACATTTGAATGCAAATTGAACATTTATATAAAAAGATAATATATTTCAAATACAGTATAGATGAATTGCTAATGCATATAGTACATTCTAATCAATAATGTACTATGTTAATACTTTGGCCACCTGATGCAAAAAACTTACTCATTGGAAAAGACCCTGATGCTGGGAAAGATGGAAGGCAGGAGGAGAAGGTGACGACAGAGAGTGAGATGGTTGGATGGAATAACCGATTCAATGGACATGAGTTTGAGCAGGCTCTGGGAGTTGGTGTCGGACAGGAAAGCCTGGAGTGCTGCAGTCCATGGGGTCGCAAAGAGTCGGACGTGACTGAGTGACTCAGCTGAATTGAATCATTAATGATTTTTTTCTATGTAGAAATCCACAAGGTGAAATTCTTTTGTTTTACTTGGTTTTAAACTGCTAACAGAAATCATGTAATCTATCTCTATTTTCAACTAGCAAATTAGATCTTGCAAAATTTTTCTCATTCAAGTTGTACATTTTAATTTGCTTTAAAATAGACCCTGAAACTTTATTTCACTTTAGATAGAGTCTAAGGTGGTTCTTCAGCAGTCTAGATGTAGTCTTTTGGGAATTTAGGCCATTTACTAATATATACTGTTATTATTGTTATCCGAATTAACTAAGCAATCATTTTTCTGATGGCAACTTGAGCACCTTACAGCAAACTGAATGCATAAAGTCTCAGTTATAAGCATTAATTTGGAAATGATTTTTTTTCACAGAAATCTGCTTTGCCTATCTTCAATTAAATTTATTTTAATAAATGATTTATTACATGAGAAAGATAAAATTCAGAGGTAGGAGGGGCATTTTGCTTTTAATTCAGTCATTTTTATTTTATTCATGGCTTCGCTTTTTATTTATTCATTAATATCATTTGTTTCCATAGTTATCATAATCAAGAAAAATAATCAGGGCTAAAGCAGTCCTTTTAATGCAAACAAGATATAGAGAACATCAGTAAAGAACACGGCCTAAGAAAAGTGCATTACTCCCAGAGAGATCTGAGATTTTGTGAGCAGGCAAGGTGTACATCTCTTTGACATCATGAATTATTCTATTATAGTAAAAGTTATCAATTTTTCAACAATAGCAGAAAGTAGTTCTGCCATTCATCATAATCACCAAATCTTTTAGCTCATCCACCATTTTGTTCACAGATCATTTGTACTTTAAGGGAAGATATGGGACTATAAGTGGGATAGATGAAACCCACCAGTTTATCACTTTGTCAAGGAAGCAAACATATGAAGCTGATAGACAGGTATGTAGCGACAAGCAAGTAAACCATCTAGGGTAACCATTTTCTATCCAATATTTTTACAAGTACATTACATATACTGCAACTGTTCCAGGAAAAGTAGGATTACAGCTACCTGGAGATAGAAGAATGTGAAAACCAAAATGCAATTGTGAAGCATATCTCCAAAGAGAAGTTTGAATTATAAATAAAATGGAAATTAAGATAACCTTGATGAAAGCTTAAGGTGGATCTGTAATAAAAATATCAAACTTACAAATATGCAATTCAAAAGGCATCCTGAATTACTAAATAAACACTTCATGATCTTTGTAAAATAGTAGACAAGGCATGTGTTAAAATGGCTGCCACAAAGTTATGATATTTACTTATATTTCTTCAAAGTTAAAATCATAAATAATTTTATTTTCCACACAACATGAATAAATGATCAATAATAGTGAAATTATTTATCCATGCCAAGTGTTCCCTCTTGATACATGGCAAACAGTCCATCAGAGGGAGCACATGTTAGTAAATGATGACATATTAGGTGGATTATATGTCTATGAATATTCTCAACAATGTGAATATAAAAATAACAGAGTTAGTTTGTGACTTAAATGTTAATTTAAACTTCATGAAGAAATTATTATGAAAATCTGTTGCTTTAAGAAATAAATTGTTTTTCTGCTTCTTGAAACAAAATCCTTCCTATCTATATAATATTGTTTTATTGAATCAAGTATTTCCAATTTCTATATTAGAATTTTCTATGAGAAATCTCATAGAAACCCCAGCAAGATGGTAGGCGCTGGAGCAGTGGCTGCCCAGCACTGGAGTGGTGGCTATGCAGTGCTGGAGCGACTGTGAGGAGATACCCCATGTCCAAGGGCAGAGATGCCCCAGCAAGATGGTAGGAGGGGTGAAATCACATTTAGGATCAAACCTCATACCTGCCAGAGATTCTCAGAGGGTTCAGAAAAACCTTGTGGGCACCAGGACCTAGAGACCCCACAGAGATTTAGAACTGTATTTGAGTATCTCCTGTGGAGGTACGGGTCAGCAGTGTACTGCCGCAGGGGCAGGGGCTCTGGGTGCACAAGAGTTGGGTATGGCTTAAGCCCTCTTGGAGGAGGTCACTGTTAACCCCACCATAGAGCTGCTAGAACTTACACAGGTCTGGGAAATAGACTCTTGGAGGGCACAAACAGAACCAGGACTCAGGAGAAAGGAGCAGTGACCCCACAAGAGACTGACCCAGACTTGCTCATGAGTGTCCAGGAGTGTCTGGTGGAAGTGTGGGTTGGAAGTGGCCTCCTGCAGGGTTGGGGCCACTGAGTGTAGCAATGTGTGCATGCGACACTTTGAAGGATGTCACCATTATCTTCATTACCTCCACCATAGTTTGGCCCCATGTAAATAACAGGAAGGGAGAACAGCTCCACCCATCAACAGAAAATTAGACTAAAGATTTACTGAGTATGGCCCCACACATAAGAACAAGTCCCAGTTTCCCCCTCAGTCAGTCTCTCCCACCAGAAAGCTTCCATAAGCCTCTTATCCTTCTCCATCAGAGGGCAGAAAGACTGAAAACCACAATCACAGAAAACTAATAAATCTGATCACATGGACCTCAGCCTTGTCTAACTCAATGAAACTATGAGCAATGCCCGGTAGGGCAATCCAAGACAGACGGGTCATGGTGGAGTGTTCTGACAAAACATGGTCCACTGGAGAAGGGAATGGTAAAGCACTTCAGTATTCTTGCCTTGAGAACCCCATGAACAGCATGGAAAGGCAAAAAGATAGGACACTGAAAGATGAACTCTCCAGGTTGGTAGGTGCCCAATATGCTACTGGAGATCAGAGGAGAAATAAGTCCAGAAAGACTGAAGAGAAGGAGCCAAAGCAAAAGCAACACCCAGTTGTAGATATGACTGGTAATGGAAGTAAAGTCCGATGCTGTAAAGAGCAATATTGCATAGGAACCTGGAATGTTAGGTCCATGAATCAAGGCAAATAGGAAGTGATAAAACAGGAGATGGCAAGAGTGAACATGGACATTTTAGGAATCAGCAAATTAAAATGGACTGGAATGGGTGAATTTAACTCAGATGGCCATTATGTCTACTACTGTGGGAAAGAATCCCTTAGAAGAAATGGAGTAGCCATCATAGTCAATGAAAGAGTCTGAAATGCAGTACTTGGATGCAATCTCAAAAATGACAGAATGATCTGTATTCGTTTTCAAGACAAATCATTCAATATCACAGTAATCTAAATCTATGCCCTGAACAGTAATGCTGAAGAAGCTGAAGTTGAATGGTTCTATGAATACCTACCTACAAGACCTTCTAGAACTAATGCACAGAAAAGATGTCCTTTTCATTATAGAGGACAGGAATCCAAAAGTAGGAAGTCAAGAGATACCTGAAGTAACAGGCAAATTTGGCCTTGGAGTACAGAATGAAGCAGGGTGAAGGCTAACAGAGTTTTGCCAAGAGAATGCATGGGTCATACCAAACACCCTCTTCCAACAACACAAGAGAAGACTCTACACATGGACATCACCGGATGGTCAATACTGAAATCAGATTGATTATATTCTTTTCAGCCAAAGATAGAGAAGCTCTATAAGTCAGCAAAAACAAGACCTGGAGCTGACTGTGGCTCAAATCATGAAGCCCTTATTGCCAAATTCAGACTTAAATTGAAGAAAGTAGGGAAAATCACTAGACCATTCGGGTATGACCTAAATCAAACCCCTTACGATTATACAGTGGAAGACAGAAATAGGTTCATGGCATTAGGTGTGATAGATAGAGTACCTGATGAACTATGGACTGAGGTTCATGACACAGTACAGGGGACAGGGATCAAGACCATCCCCAAGAAAAAAATGCGAAAAAGTAAAATGGTTGTCTGAGGAGGCCTTACGAATAGCTGTGAAAAGAAGAGAAGCTATAGGCAAAGGAGAAAAGGAAAGATATACCCATTTGAATGCAGAGTTCCAAACAATAACAAAGAGAGATAAGAAAGCCTTCCTCAGTGATCAATGCAAAGATATAGAGGAAAACAACAGAATTGGAAAGACAAGAGATCTCTTCAAAAAATTAGAGATACCAAGGGAACATTTCATACAAAGATGGGCTCAATAAAGGACAGAAATTGTATGGACCTAACAGAAGCAGAAGATATTAAGAAAAGGTGGCAATAATACACAGAAGAACTATGTAAAAAAGATCTTCATGACCCACATAACCACGATGGTGTGTTCACTCACCTAGAGCCAGACATCTTGGAATGTGAAGTCAAGTGGGCCTTAGGAAGCATCAACCATGAACAAAGCTAGAGGAGGTGATGGAATTCCAGTTGAGCTATTTCAAACCCTCAAAGATGATGCTGTGAAATTGCTTCACTCAATATGCCAGCAAATTTGGAAAACTCAGCAGTGGCCACAGGACTGGAAGAGGTCAGTTTTCATTCCAATCCCAAAGAAAGGCAATGCCAAAGAATGCTCAAACTACCACACAATTGCACTCATCTCACACGCTAGTAAAGTAATGCTCAAAATTCTCCAAGCCAGGCTTCAACAGTAGGTGAACTGTGAATCCAGATGTTCAAGTTGGATTTAGAAAAGGCAGAGGAACCAGAGATCAAATTGCCAATATCCACTGGATCATCGAAAAAGCAAGAGAGTTTCCATAAAAACATCTACTTCTGCTTTATTGACTATGCCAAAACCTTTGACTGTGTGGATCACAACAGATTGTGGAAAATTCTTCGAGAGATGGAATACCAGACCACCTGACCTGCCTCTTGAGAAATCTGTATGCCAGTGAGAAGTAACAGTTAGAAGTGAACATGGAACAACTTACTGGTTGCAAATAGGAAAAGGAGTATGTTAAGGTTGTATATTGTCACCCTGCTTATTTAACTTATATGCAGAGTGCATCATGAGAAAAGCTGGTCTGGATGAAGCACAAGCTGGAATCAAGATTGTGGGTAGAAATATCAATAACCTCAGATATGCAGATGGCACTGCCCTTGTGTCAGAAAGTGAAGAAGAACTAAAGAGCCTCTTGATGAAAGTGAAAGAGGAGAGTGAAAAAGTTGATTTAAAGCTCAACATTCAGAAAACTAAGGTCATGGCATGTGTTCCCATCACTTCATGGCAAATATATGGGGAAACAATGGAAACAGTGACAGATTTTATTGTCTTGGCTTTCAAAATCACTGCAGATGTTGATTGAAGCCATGAAATTAAAAGACGCTTGCTCCATGGAAGAAATGTTATGACCAACCTAGACAGCATATTAAGAAGCAGAGACATTACTTTGCCAAGAAAGGTCTGTCTAGTCAAAGCTGTGGTTTTTCCTGTAGTCACGTATGGATGTGAGAGTTGGACTATAAAGAAAGCTGAGGGCTGAAGAATTGATGCTTTTGAACTGTGGTTTTGGAGAAGACTCTTGAGAGTCCCTTGGACAGCAGTGAGATCCAATTAATCCATCCTAAAGGAAATCAATCCTGAATATTCATTGGAAGGAATAACTGACTCATTTGAAAATACCCTGATGCTGGGAAATATTTAAGGTGGGAGGAGAAGGGAACGACAGAGGATGAGATGGTTGGATGGCATCACCGACTCAATGGACATGAGTTTGGGTAAACTCTGGGAGTTGGTGATGGACAGGGGGGCCTGGCATGCTGCAGTTCATGGGGTTGCAAAGAGTCAGACACGACTGACTGACTGACTGAACTGAACTGAACTGATGAGAAATCTCAGGAAGGAGGAAAACATGGTTTTATCTTCTCTTTTCTATGAAAAATGCCAGGAATGTTGGGTAATAGTTTCCATTTACACTTTTGGACACATAGCACCTTTATGAAATATTTCATCTCAATTTTTCTTTGTACTAAGCACCAACGGTTCTACATGTTAATCTTGAAGGAGGGTGGAAAATAACACAAATATCTCTGGTATTTTGAACAGATCCTATTTGGTTCTTTCAACTGACATATATTTTATGCTATAGAAAACGGTCTCAATTCATGGCATGCATGCATGATCAGTCATTCAGTCATGTCCAACTCTGCAACCCCATGGACTGTAGCCCACTAGGCTTTCAGTCCATGGAATTTTCCAGTTAAGAATTTTGGAATGAGTTGCCATTTCCTAATCCTGGAGATCTTCTTGACCCAGGAGTTGAACCCACATGCCCTCCATCTCTTTCGTTGGCAGGCAGGTTCTTTACCCCTAAGGTACCTGGGAAACCCCTCAATTCACAGAGACTAGGCTAAATCAACAACAGTACAGTTTGGTATTGATTCTTAGCTTCATAAAACTAAATAAATACAGTGCAAGCCAGTTTTATTTGTAAATGTAAAATATCTTTAATCTTTAGATTGTTAATGCACACATATAATGTTTGAAAAGTATGTCACCAATATCTGCAAGACTTTTGCTTATTGATTTTTATTTTCCAAGATAGAAGTAGCTTTTTTTGAAATAGCTTTATTTTTAATAATTTTATAAAAGTTACAAATGCATAAAATTATGAAGTAGATAAAATCATACATATTCAATGGTAACTACTGCTAGTATTTTGATGTACTGCCTTTTGCATTTGTTCTAGCCATAAATATATATTTATGTATATATTTTTCATAAAAGGTCACATATATTATTTTGTAACATTTTCTCATGTTTATTATGTCAATTTAAATAGATTTTATTTTCAGAACAGTGTTAGTTTCACAACAAAATTAAGCATAAGTTTCAGAGAATTTCCATATACTTCCTTGCTCCCACACATGAATTGCCTCTTTGATTATCAACATCTCCCACTAGAGTGGTGTATTTGTTACACTGATGATCCCTCATTGACACATCATTATCATCCATGGACTATAGATTAAATTCTGATTCACTCTTGGTTTTATACATTCTATGGGTTTGGAAAAGCATATAATGACATATAGCCACCACTATAGTATCATACAAAATAGTTTCACAGCCCTAAAAATTCCCTATGCTCTATCTATTCATGACTACCTCATCCGTCACCCCTGGAAATCACTGATATTTCACTGTATCCATATCTTTGCCTTTTCTACAATGCCATACACTGGAAATTATACAATATGTACACTTTTCAGTTTGGCTTCTTTCACTTAGTAATATGTATATTTTTCCTTCATATCTTTTCATTGTGTGATAGCTCATTTCTTTTTAGTGCTGAGTATTTTCCATTGTCTGGATATAACACAGTTTATCCACTGACCTACAAAAAGGCATCTTGGTTTACTTCCAGGTTTTGGTATTTATGAATAAAGGCATTATAAACATCTGTGTGCAGGTCTTGGGAGTAGATAGAAGTTTTCAACTCCCTTGCGTAAATAAAAGGAAACACAATTGCAATTATTAGATCCTATAGAAAGAGTGTGCTTAGTTTTATTTTAAAAAATAGCCAAGTTGTCTTCCAAATCAGTTGTACTATTTCACATTCCCATCAGCAATGAGCAAGAATTTCTGTTGCACCATATCCTTACCAGCATCTGGTGCTGAATTTGCCCTTTCTAATATGTGTGCAGGGGTAACTTATTGTTTTGATTTGCATTTCTCTGATAACATATGATGTGGAACACATTTTCATATGTTTATTTGGCATTTGTGTACATTTTTGGTGAGGTCTTTGGCCCACTTTTCAATCAAGTTGTTTGTCTCATTGTTGAGAGTTAAGAGTTCTTTGTATATTTTTGATGTTATATATATATAGGGTATTTTCTCCTCGTCTGTGCATTTTCAGTTCATTTTCTTCACAATGTCTCTCATATCACACATATTCTTAATTTAAAAAAAAGTCCAGCTTGTCAATTATTTCTTTTATGGATCATATCTTTGATCTTTGTATGTAACAAGTAATTGCAAACCCAAGTCTTCTAGATTTTTCTTATATTATCTACTAGGAGTGTTATTAGTTTTGAGTTTTGCATTTAGGTCCATAATCCATTTTGAGTTAATTTTACTGAAGGTTGTAATCTGTGCCAAAACTAATTCTTTTTTTTGCATATGGATGGCCAGTTTTTCTAGTACCATTGATTGAAAAGACTATTTTTACTCCATTGTATTGCTTTTGCTCCTTTGTCAAAGATAAGTTGACTGTATCTGTGTGTGCTTATTTGTAGGCTCTGTATTCTGTTCCATTGATCTATTTGTCTATTCTTTCAGCAAGTATTATTGAATTATAAGTGTTTAAGTTAGAAAGTATCATTCTTTCAGATTTGTTGTTTTTCTTCAGCATTATATTGACTATTCTGGACTTTTTGTCTCTCCATATACGTTTTACAATAAGTTTGTCAATATTCACAAAGTAACTTGCTGGTACTTGTGATTAGGATTGTATTAATTTATAGATCACATTTTGAAGAACCGACATCTTGACAATATTGAATCTTCCTCATGGCTCATGAACATAAAATACCTCTCAATTTATTTAGCTCTTCTTTGATTTTTTAGCTTTCCTTAAATAGATATTCTTACATAACCGATATGCAACTAAGTATTTGATTTGGGGGGTGCTAATGTGGGTGGCATTGCGGTATTTGTGGTAAATTTTTTATTAGTTTATTTTTTATTGAAGGATCATTCTAGTTCCTCTTTTTCATTGCTAATATATAGGAAAGCAACAGACTTTTGTACATTAACATTGTACACTGTAACTTTATTATAAGCACTTATTAGTTCCAGGAATTATTTTGATTATTCTTTAAAATTTTCTACATAGGTAATTCTGTCATCTGAGAACGAGCACAGTTTTAGTTCTCCCTTATCAGTCTGTTTATCTTTCTCCCTGTCTTATTGCTTTAGCTAGTACTTAGTGTATGATGTTGAAAAGTAGTGGTGACATCCTTGCCTTATTCTGGCTTTTAGTGGAAAAACTTAAAGTTGCTCATTATTGAATATGATTAAAATTTTAGTTTTACTGAAGCTATTTCTTATCAAGTTAAGGAAGATTCCCTTTTTTTCTAGTTAGTGACAGTTTTATCACAGATGATTGAATATTGTCAAATGTTTTCTCTGCATCTCTTGATACAATCATGTGAGTTATCTTTTTTAGCCCACTTATGTGGTGAATTACATTACTTGACTTCAAATTTTTAAATTAGCTTTACATACCTTGGGACCAAGATGCCGGGAGAAATATCAATAACCTCAGATATGCAGATGACACCACCCTTATGGCAGAAAGTGAAGAAGAACTAAAGAGCCTCCTGATGAAGGTGAAAAGAGGAGAGTGAAAAAAGTTGGCTTAAAGCTCAACATTCAGAAAACTAAGAACATGGCATCTTTGGGTCCCATCACTTCAATCTGGGAAGTAGGATGGGGGAAAACAAGTTGGAAACAGTGTCAGACTTTATTTTTCTGGGGCTCCAAAATCACTGCTGATGGTGATTGCAGCCATGAAATTAAAAGACACTTACTCCTTGGAAGGAAGGTTATGGACCCAACCTAGATAGCATATTTAAAAGCAGAGACATTACTCTGCCAACAAAGTCCATCTAGTCAAGGCTATGGTTTTTCCAGTGGTCATGTATGGATGTGAAGAGTTGGACTGTGAAGAAAAGCTGAGCACCGAAGAATTGATGCTTTTGAACTGTGTGTGTTGGAGAAGTACTCTTGACAGTCCCTTGGGCCTGCAAGGAGATCCAACCAGTCCATCCTAAAAGAGATCAGTCCCTGGTTGTTCATTGGAAGAACTGATGTTGAAGCTGAAACTCCAATACTTTGGCCACCTCATGGGAAGAGTTGACCCACTGGAAAAGACCCTGATGCTGGGAATGATTGGGGGCAGGAGGAGAAGGGGACGACAGAGGATGAGATGGTGGATGGCATCACCGACTCAATGGACATGGGTTTTTGGGTGGTCTCTGGGAGTTGGTGATGGACAGGGAGGCCTGGCGTGCTGCGATTCATGGGGTCGCAAAGAGTTGGACACGACTGAGCAACTGAATTGAACAGTATTCTATTGTGTATATGTACCACCACAACTTCTTTATCCATTTGTCTGTCTATGGACGTCTAGGTAGCTTCCATGATGTAGCCATTGTAAATAGGGCTGCAATGAACTTAGGGATACATGTGTCTTTTTCAATTTTCGTTTCCTCAGCGTATATGCCTAGGAGTGGGATTGCTGAGTCATATAGTGTTTTTATTCCTAGTATTTTAAGGAATCTCCATACCATCTTCCATAATAGCTGTATCAATTTACATTCCCACCAAGAGTGCAAGAGTGTTCCCTTTCTTCCACACCCTCTCCAGCATTTATTGTTTGTATACTTTTTGGTGATGGTCATGCGAACCAGTGTGAGGTGAAATCTCACTGTAGTTTTGACTTGCATTCCTGTAATAATGAGCGATGTTGAGCATCTTTTCATGTTTTGTTAGCCATCTGTATATCTTCTTTGGAGAATTGTCTGTTTAGGTCTCTTTGTCCCACATTTTTAAATTTATTTATTTTAATTGGAGGCTAATTACAATATTGTGGTGGATTTTGCCATACATTCACATGAATCAGCCATGGGTGTACATGTGTTCCCCATCCTGATCCTCCCTCCCACCTCCCTCCCCTTCCCATCCCTTAGGGTCATCCCAGTGCACCAGCCCTGAGCACCCTGTCTCATGCATCGAACCTGGACTGGCGATCTATTTCATATATGATAATATACGTGTTTAATTGCTATTCTCTCAAATCATCCCACCCTCGCCTTCTCCCACAGCGTCCAAAAGTCTGTTCTTTACATCTGTGTCTCTTTTGCTATCTCGCATATAAGGTCATCGCTACTATCTTTCTAAATTCCATGTATATGCGTTAATATACTGTATTGGTGTTTTTCTTTCTGACTTACTTCACTCTGTATAATAGGCTCGAGTTTCATCCACCTAATTAGAACTTATTCAAATGCATTTTTTTAAATAGCTGAGTAATATTCCATTGTGTATATGTACCACAGCTTTCTTATCCATTCATCTGCTGATGGACATCTAGAATGCTTCCATGTTCTAGATATTGTAAACAGTGCTGAGATGAACATTGGGATATACGTGTCTCTTTCAGTTCTGGTTTCCTCGGTGTATATGCCCAGCAGTGGCATTGCTTGGTCATATGGCAGTTCAATTTCCAGGTTTTTAAGGAATCTCCACACTGATCTCCATACTGGCTATACTAGTTCTTATTCCCACCAACAGTGTAAGCTGCTGCTGCTACTAAGTCGCCTCAGTCATGTCCGACTCTGTGCAACCCCGTAGACAGCAGCCCACCAGGCAATTCCGTCCATGGAATTTTCTAGGCAAGAGCACTGGAGTGGGTTGCCATTGCCTTCTCCACCAACAGTGTAAGAAGGTTCCCTTTTCTCTGCACCCTCTCCAGCATTTATTGTTTGTAGACTTTTGGATAGCAGCCATTCTGACTGGCATGAGATGGTACCTCATTGTGGTTTTGATTTGCATTTATCTTATAATGAATGATGTTGAGCATCTTTTAACGTGTTTGTCAGCCATCTGCATGTCTTTTTTGGATAAATGTCTGTTTAGTTTTTTGGCCCATTTTTTGATTAGATCATTTATTTTTCTGGAATTGAGCTGCAGGAGCTGCTTGTATACTTTTGAAATTAATTATTTGTTATTTGCTTCGTTTGCTATTATTTTCTCCCATTCTGAAGGCTGTCTTTTCACCTTGCTTATAGTTTCCTTTGTTGTGCAAGAGATTTTAAGTTTAATTAGGCCCCATTTGTTTATTTTTGCTTTTATTTCCATTACTCTGGGAGGTGGGTCATAGAAGATCCTGCTGTGATTTATGTCAGATAGTGTTTTGCCTATGTTTTCCTCTAGGAGTTTTATAGTTTCCGGTCTTATATTTAGATCTTTAATCCATTTTGAATTTATTTTTGCATATGATGTTAGAAAGTGTTCTAGTTTCATTCTTTTACAAGTAGTTGACCCGTTTTCCCAGAACCACTTGTTGAAGACATTGTCTTTTCTCCATTGTATATTCTTGCCTCCTTTGTCAAAGATAAGGTGTCCATAAGTGCGTGGATTTATCTATGGGCTTTCTATTTTGTTCCATTGATTGATATTTCTGTCTTTGTGCCAGTAACATACTCTCTTGATGACTGTAGCTTTGTAGTATAGCCTGAAGTCAGGCAGGTTGATTCCTCCAGTTCCATTCTTCTTTCTCAAGATTGCTTTGGCTATTCAAGGTTTTTGTGTTTCCTTACAAATTGTGAAATTATTTGTTCTAGTTCTGTGAAAAATAACGTGGGTAGCTTGACAAGGATTGTGTTGAATCTATAGATTGCTTTAGGTAGTATACTCATTTTCACTATATTGAATCCTCTGATCCATGAGCATGGTATAATTTTCCATCTATTTGTGTCATCTTTGATTTCCTTCGTTAGTGTTTTGTAGTTTTCTGTATATAGGTCTTTTGTTTCTTTAGGTAGATATATTCCTAAGTATTTTATTCTTTTCGTTGCAAAGGTGAATGGAATTGTTTCCTTAAATTCTCTTTCTGTTCTCTCATTGTTAGTGCATAGGAATGCAAGGGATTTCTGTGTGTTAGTTTTATATCCTGCAACTTTACTATATTCATTGATTAGCTCTAGCAATTTTCTAGTGGAGTCTTTAGGGTTTTCTATGTAGGGGATCGTGTTATCTGCAAAGAGTGAGAGTTTTACTTCTTTCTCAATCTGGATTTCTTTTATTTATTTTTCTTCTCTGATTGCTGAGACTAAAACTTCCATAACTATGTTGAACAGTAGTGAGAGTGGGCACCCTTGTCTTATTCCTGACTTTAGGGAAACACTTTCAATATTTCACCAGTGAGGATAATTTTTGCTGTGCTATGATAAGGTTTATCATATATGGCTTTTATTATGTTGAGTTATGTTCCTTCTATGCCTGCTTTGTGGAAGGTTTTCATCATAACTGTATGTTGAATTTTGTCAAATGCTTTCTCTGCATCTATTGAGATAATCATATGATTTTTATCTTTCAATTAGTTAATGTGATGTATCAGATTGATTGATTTGCAAAAGTTTTAGAATCCTTGCATCCCTGGGATAAAGCCCACTTTGTCATGATGTATAATGTTTTTAATATGTTGTTGGATTCAGTTTGCTAGAATTTTGTTGAGGTTTTTTGCTTATGTGTTCATCAGTGATATTGGCCTGTAGTTTTCTTTTCTTGTTGCATCTTTGTCTAGTTTTGGTATTAGAGTGATGGTGGCCTCATAGAATGAGTTTGGAAGTTTACCTTCCTCTGCAATTTTCTGTAAGAGATTGAATATGATAGGTCTTAGCTCTTCTCTAAATTTTTGGTAGAATTCAGCTGTGAAGCCATCTGGTCCTGGGCTTTTGATTGTTGGAAGATTTCTGATTACAGTTTCGATTTCCATGCTTGTGATGGGTCTGTTAAGATTTTCTATTTCTTCTTGGTTCAATTTTGAAAAGTTATACTTTTCTAAGAATTTGTCCATTTCTTCCAAGTTGTCCATTTTATTGGCATATAGTTGCTGATAGTAGCCTCTTATTATCGTTTGTATTTATGTGTTGTCTGTTGTCATTTCTCCATTTTCATTTCTAATTTTGTTGATTTGATTCTTCTCCCTTTTTTCTTGATGTGTTTGGCTAATGGTTTGTCTATTTTATTTATCTTCTCAAAGAAAGAGAAGAGAAGGCAGAGGGAGGAGATAGAGGTGATCTGGGGGAGAAAAAGGAGAATCAAAAAGGGGGGGGGGAGAGCAGTCAAGCCAGAAATCACATTCTTAAGTAAAACTAGGTACTGAAGATTGGATTCTTAATGGTACATAGTTGATAACAAAAATCAAAAAGCAAATATTAAAAATCCAGAGTAGAGGTTAGACTTTCAAAAATAGAATATTAAGCAAATCACAAAAATTATAAAAACTATATATATGAAATTTGCTTTAAAAATAGGTTCCTTTTTTTTGCAAGTTAACAGTGGGTTATAAAAATGAAAATTAAAGGGGTAATACAAAACTTAAAAAAATAAAAAATACAGAATGATAATAGTAAAATATATCTGGGAATTTCTCTGGAGCTGTTGAGGGCAGTGTGGGGTCATTTCAGTTTCAGATAATTTCTTGTTCTAGCTTATACTTCTTCTCAAGGTCTATAGGCCCTTTCCAATGTAATCAGTGCTAATTTTCAGCGTTTTCATCTGTTGCACCTGTCACTTCCAGAGAAGTTCCCTATTCTTTGTTTATTTGGCTTTCTCTGTTTGGAAGTCTCTTCAGTGTCTAATTTCTGCCCTGACACAAGGGGCTGAAGGTGGTCAGTTATTTAGGCTCACTTGTTCAGTTATGCTGTGGGGAGGGAGGAACACTGCAACAAATATCACTGGCGTATGTGGGGTGTGCTTGCAGTGTCTGGGCCACACTGGGTTTGCCCCCACTCACAGCATGTGTGTGCTTTCCCAGTCTACACTGCTCAGGCTCCAGGCTCTGCAGGGGAACTGTCTAAAGCGGGCCCTGGGTTGAGTACACTTCCCAGGTCTAAGCCACTCAGGTTCAGGTACTCAGATACTTCACAAAGACAAAGACTGTGTTGGGCTTGCGTTTTGTGCTCTTCCTGGGTCTGAGCAGCTCAGGCGATCAGGTGCTTGGTAAGAGCACTATCCTAGAATTCTTCAATGAACCTCTGGCGTATCTGGCAGGCTCCCCAGTTGACAGGACTGTGTTCCTTTCAAGAGGCTTCATGGGAACAATGTGTTTGTTTGTCCTTTCACAACTTCTAGAGGCTACTTTGCATTCCTTGGGCTCATGGCCCCTTTCTCCCAACTTCAAAGCCAGCAGTGTTGCATCTGTCTGTACCTTATCTTTTAATAATCACATCTTCCTTGACTCTCACACTTCTCTGCCTCCCTCTTCCACTTTTAAAGATTTTTGTGACTACATTGGGCACACTTAATAATTTCCTAAGCATTTAAAGTCAGCTAAGTAACCTAGTAACCTTACATTCCACCTGGCAATCTTAATTCTCCTTGGTTATGTTATCTAACATATTGATAGATTCTGGGGATTAGATGTGGACATCTTGTTAATGGGGGCAATATTCTGTCTGCATACATCAATTACCAATATAGTTGACATACTTAACACATCTATCAACTAATTAAAAGAATTCGTTATTTACATAATCCTGTCAGATTTTATGAATTCTCATTAAATTGTGGCTCAGTTAGTAGGGTTTCTTCCATCACTTATGGACCAACATCCACCTTTCATAACAAATACTTTTACTCCCTTTACTTTCACCAACGAAACAAAATTCATTAGATAATATAACATCTAGGGGCTTCCCAGGTGGCACTAGTGGTAAAGACTTGCCTACCAATGCAGGAGACACAAGAGATGCGGGTTTGATCCCTGGGTCAGAAAGATCCCCTGGAGGAGGGCATAGCAACCCACTCCAGTATTCTTGCCTGGAGATCCCATGGACAGAGGAGCCTGGTCAGCTACAGTCCATGGGGTCACAAAGAGTTGACACGACTGAAATACTTAGCATGCATGCATGCATAACATCTTATATGCATAACCTAAAAAAAAGAATCTGATATTCCAAATAGTCATATCGAAGAGATATAAAAGGACACACTAATTTATAATAAGGACACTAAAAAAACAAAAAATTGATAAAAAAAAAACCCTGCTGAATCAATCCAATAGGTAATTGCTCAGAAGTAGCTCCTTGGAGAATCACCACGATGGAGCTGGGTAATCCTCCTAAGTACACATAGGATCCCCTGTGATTCTGATAGCTACTGATACTGGCTGACACAGGTAGGCTGATTGCCTCAAATTGTTGTTGGTCATCTAATTTTGCAAAATGAGAACTATTCTTCGGAAGGGTCTGAACACTATTTTCTTAGGGAAGGTTCTGAGGCAACAAGAAGTTTGAACTTCACTTGGTTTACATGATAGTTGTGTCCTGGAAATTTAGTAATATTTAAGCTGTGCAAAAAAAATATTTTGCATTTATATGTAAAATGGAATTAAGGCTTCATTTTCAGATAATACAAAGTTTTTTTTTCTTTTTTTTTACCTACATGAAGACGGGAATACATAAAGCTGTGTATGAATGTGAGGCAGTTCACCATTTGTGCAGACCCAGTTAATTGTAGAACATCTAGTATCATAACCTCAACCCTAAAACTAACCCACTGAGTGTTGGCAGTGCTTTCCAATCATTGGACAAACCAAGCCAAAACCCCTAACAAAAACAGAAACATCATCACTTTTGAATTTCCAGACTAGTGGTGACGTCCCATCCTTGATGATAAACACCAATGGTTCAGCATTTTGAGTTACCATGTTTTCATATGAGAGATGATAGCATTAAAGTTGATATTGGTTGAGTTCTAATTATGTGACCATCCACTGTTCAATATAATTTTTTTAATCTATTTAGAACTTGTTTAAATCCTCACAACAACCCTATGATGTAGAGTCTACTATTACTCCCAATTTAATAATAGGGAACTAAAAACTTATCAGTTTAAAAGAGCAATGCATGCAGAAAACCTAGCTAGGGAATTCCTATCGTGGGCCTAGAGTTTTTAGGACCCCATGCTTTCACTGCATGAGGCCCTGGTAAAATCCCTGGTCGGAGACTAAGATCCCATAAGCCTCGTGGCATGACCACAAAGGCAAAAAAAAAAAAAAAAAGAAAGGAAGAAGAAAAAAGAAAAGGAAACCTAGCTAGTAATTAAAAAATTCGAATCAAATCTGGCAGTCTGGTGCTAGATCCCTTCGTGAGTAACCATTGCACCCCCACTGCTTTATGGCAGAGGGCTGCTCAGTCCTTTAATCACTTTCCCCCCATCTAATAGTGATCCTATTAAAATAATATCAGCAGTCCTAAACTAATGTGACTAAGCCTGCGCTGCAGTAATTGATCAAAATATTTGACTCCCTTTTCTAACTGGCTCGCATCCATTTCTCTCTCTCTCTCTCACACACACACACACATACCCCCAGTACACCCACTTTTTCAAATCCTATGTTCACTGAAGAAATGATGATATCAAAGCTGCTGCAGATACTGTGATGATGATAGAAAAGGATTGGAGAAATGAATCAGGGGCCTTTCATTGAAAGAGATGTGTGTGTGTGTGTGTGTGTGTGTGTATTGTAATTTCCACCACGGATGTAGTAACTTGGTGACAGTTGCCTTGGTAACTATTTACTGTTATAAGTAATTAAAAAAAAAATGGACCTTGGCTTCTGGTAAAATTCCACACAGAATTTTCCACCCCCTTTACCAGTCCTCAGTTCTCACGTAACTGTCATGGTAAAACAAAAATCCAGTAGTGCTCCATGCTTTACCTTTCTCTTATTCCTGCCACTAGTGTTGGCAGCTTCTCATAGCACTCTGTATGCCAAAATTTTGCCAAGTTTCAGACATTTGAATGCATAGCATGCCAATTTGCTTCAACAGTAGCTTTTTGACTGACTAGATTTATAGATATTTGTTGGCAAAACAGTAAACACACAAAACTGTAACACTCTTTCAACTAAAGGAAGAAAGACTTAAAATAAAATTTTGTATCTGGAGTGGTCAACATCCTACCCACATGGGATTTGAATGTAGTAATACTCCTAGTCTGAAGTGGCTCAGTGGAATTCCAGGACTTAGGTGCAAGGAGCAGTAAGCCTCATGCTGAGGAGGGGCATGACTTGCCCCGTGACAGATCCCCAAGGTGGGACTTGCTTTGGGATCTTGGGTAAGTTAAACTCAGACTCTTTGAGACTAGTTTTCTCATCTGGGGACTGAAATAGTACTAGTCCTTAAATCAGTGATATTGTAGGATGAAATAGATAATGGATGTAACAATAGCCAAGGCCTTTTAGGTACCATACAAATATAACATGGGACAACTAAAATAATATTCATTATTGCTCCAAGGTCACCAACCTTTCAAGAGGTCAAGTGCAAATGTTCCAGGTTGTCTTCTATGGTCAGAGATTGTGAATTTACCTCTTGTTCATGCCATGCTGTCCTTTGAAAAACATTTTAGTAATTTGCCAACATTAAAAATCAGGATATATTGTACAAACACTCCTGAATTTCTGGCTTCTTGTGGAAAATGTGGGAATTCTAAAAATCTCCTGCCTTTCCTACACAGCACAATAAATGCATAGACTGATTTGTTGATGTACCCTAGGGACTCTGGCCTTGTCATCTAACCAGCTCCAAGGCATTTGAGTCTAGCCACGACTGGAATGCAGAACATCTAACCATCACCCGTACCTAGAAACAGTAACATCATTGTGTTCCAGCCTCTTCCAGTGTTATAGGAGCTGGGAAGCAAAGCCCAGTAAAAAGCAAAGTTACTAGAAGTCCCATCACCCAAGAACTCCTGTAACTGAACTGGATCATCACATAATCCACTAGTTTTAGCATTTTAGGCCATTCTTCAAGAAACATTTCAAGCTAGTGGAATAGACATGCCTGTTACATTGGGTATTTAGCTGAAAATTCAAAAGGAAGACTTTCCTAAAATCAGGAGAATGGCTCTGGTCAAATAGCATTTTCATGTGGCCTGCCTTTTCCCTTTCTAATATCACCTTAGACAAAACCTAATTTCGAAATATTCCAGGATGCCTCATTGATCTTGGTGGGAAGGGAGAATGGAATATAAGAAATTCTCAAAATACCCTTAAAGCATAATGATAGCAACATTCTTAATGTGTTAATAATTTGCCACTTTGCCAAAGAGTGGGAAATTGGAGAGAAGTGGCAGTCAAGCAAGGAGCCAATTGGGGGGACATATGATTGGCCCCAGTCACTGTCCTCATGAGTACCCTTCGCACTGGCCCTGCAAGTAAAATAAGTAAATATGCCACTAAGTAGAAACAAATCTTTATGCTATTGATAAATGAAACTGCAGGCAGGTACACATGCTCCCTCCCACACAGTCCCCCAGAACCGTTAATCATTAGAATCCATTCTTTGTAGGAATTCTGGAAGAAAAGTGGGAATGTTGAAGGCAGCTTGCACCCCTCTCACTAAGTGTATTGTTAGTTAACAAATGGGATTGGGTCCCATTCCGTATAGAGCTGGCCATGCAAGCATTAGAGTGGATTCAACAGCAACGAAACTTTATGGTTTGTTTTTTATGAAATTCGTTTTGACCCCTCTGCTGTGCCCTGCTCCCTGCCCTTTGAACTTGATCCAGGTGCTTGGTTGGGACTATGATCCTAATTAACAGGATTTTAAAAAGAAACTGAGCTTGACTGTTGCACTGTTAATGTATTATGTGTGTGCTCAGCTGTGTCTGACTCTTTGTGACCCCATGGACTGTAGCCTGCCAAGCTCCTCTGTCCAGATTTTCCCAGGCAAGAATACTGGAGTGGGTTGCCATTTTTCTTTTCCAGGGAATCTTCCCAATCCAGGGATCAAAATCCACATCTCCTTACATCTCTTGCATTGCCCGTTAGGGCTCACGATATCTGGGAGGCCCCTTTGGCTGAAATACTTTTAGAAAAACTGACATGAGCAAAAGAAGACAAATTGATAAAATTTGAAAGACAAACTTTTTTATACAGTGTCCTCCCTCAGTTCATAGGCTTCCCAGGTGGCACAGTGGTAAAGAATCTGCCTGCCAATGCAGAAGATGCAGGAGACGCGGGTTCAATCCCTGAGTTGGGAAGATCCCCTGGAGGAGGGAAATAGCAACCCACTCCAGTATTCTTGCCTGGGAATCCCCATGGACAGAGAATCCCTCCCCAGGCTACCGTCCCAAGAAGAGCAAAGAGCTGGAACACAACTGAATGACTGAGCCCATAGCACAAACTCCCAGTTTTAGCAGATAAACTGACTTTCCAAACAAAAGCATATTCAGGGGTCAGACTGAGCTTAGATGGAAATAAATTATGCTCAACTGAATGACAAAGTTCAAAAAACTAAGATTTGAAACATGTGGCAGGGTGTCCAGGAAGCACCCGTGTCAGTTTAGTGTCCTTGATCCTCAGAACCATCATTACAAGGTAGGAGCTATTACTATCCCTATTTTGAGTAATTGAAACTGAGGGACAGAGAATAAAGTAACTTACCGATCCCAGAGGCAGTCAGCGCAGAGGTGGGTAATGAGCTTGGACAGTCCAGTCTGTAGGGTGTGCACTGTGATGATGAGATAATTTCCTGACATCACAGGTTGCTGAGCCTCTCCATGACAGGTTCTCACAGTAATAGGATAGTGCCCCTGCCTTTCTGTGGATAGCCATTTTGCATTATGAACCCAGCATAAAGCATTAAGCCCCATAGTTACTGACTTCAATGTTACCTTTAACGACCTGACTAGGTCCTAAAAAACCTGCTGAGTACAACAATTGACAAAATGCTTAAATTATTATCAATGCCTAAAAATAAGTGATTGCCATTTAGATCCTCATTTGCATTTGAATTTATGTCCAACCAGAATCTCTTAGTTGTGAGCATTAAATGAATGTGGTCATTGTCTCCCTTTTTAATCTTCTCAAATAATGGCTCTGACCCAAGCTATTAGCCCTTTCTGAGTCCAGCAATATCAAGCAGCGAGTGGGGTGTCCGGCAAATGAGACGTTACTTCAGCGTGCATTATGGTGTCATGGGTGGTCCCTGATGGCTCTCTGTTGGTAGGATAAGTTCTGGTGGTTTGTGTTTCCATTCATGGCGGTGGAGTTGGTCCCGATCCGTCCCCAGCAGAAGTTCCCCTTGTGAGATAGAGAGAGCTATGAGTTTGTAAGATGCCTGGTCAAAATGGGTGAGTCCTTGCTGTGGAACGTAACACCGAGCATAAGGAGGGAGCATAAGGAGAATTTAGGTTGATTGGCAGCAAACAGAAACTTTCTCCATGCATCTGTGAGTGGAATATGTCCCATCCTACCAGCTGGGACCCTCTACTCTACTAACTCTACCACTTCCTCAGTTTTTTTGCTTGTTTATCATTTAACTACTGACAAATTAGAAATCCACCCTATTTTAGTCTTCAAAGCCTTGATATAATCTGACTTTAGTTGGCATAAAAACCAACAAATTAACACAACCAGATGACACTGAGGATCTTCCTCTCTCCTCATTAACCTTTGGTCATCAGATTGTAGTGTTTTGTTGACGTGGGTCCCTTGGATCAGACTTCCAGAGTATGAGATCCTTGCTCTGTAACTTACCTGTTGAATAACCGTTAATCTCATCTCCGATGTCTCAGATTCTGCATCTGTAAAACAGGAATAAAAATAAGTGAAGCTGTGAGGATTAGGGCACCTCATAGTAAAACCTCAGTAACTATCATTATCTCTATTTTCCCATCTTCCTTAGGTGGTTCAGTGTTATGTGTGGCTAATTTCACAGGAGTAGACATACGATTTGTTAAACAAAGTTAAAAGAATTATTATCTATTTATTTTTGGTAAACCAAAAAAAATGTGTTGTTTTGGTCTCCTTCTTTTCTTTTTTGCTTCTGCTTCATGCTATGGTGGACAGCTCTCTTGTACCAAATGGCCTCTTTCCTGTGATTATTATTTCATAATCTATAACTAGTCAAATCAGATACCCAAAAAAAAAAAAAATGGCAGTATTATTCAGTCTAACCCACCCCCAAAGTGGAGAGCATATATTTGACTGTTGCCATGGTGATGTAGAAATAAATTTGTATAAAACATTTGGCCCTGGGGGCAGGTGCATGAGTCATTCTTTTGAGGCTGGGTGGGGATAGGGCAACTGCTTTCAAATAAAACCACGCCCGCCAGACCCATAGTTGAAATGAGAGACCCCACTCTTTTCCTGCAGTAAATCAGAGACATCTCATTCTGGGGAATTTGTTGTACATTGTGGTTCATTTGTTTCGTGAGAATGTTTTTTCTCTATTTTCTTCCTCAGGTAGGACGGAACTATTGAATACTCTTTTGCTCTTCCTACTGCATATTTCTTAGGACAGCAAACTTAGTTTTGATAAAAAATATGGTCCTGTTTGTCCCATTAGTGTCCCTGACAAAACTAAACCTATAATTGTGAGCTGCTTCTCTCATTTCCGTGCCTCTCCACACATACTCATTGTCCATAAGTGGTGGCATGCTGAAATATTTATTCAGCATTTTCTTTCCTTCCCATAGGAGTAAAGCACACAGGAGGAGAGTTTCAGACAGAAGTGTTGCAACAACGTACAGGCGATTGTGATTTCAGATGGAAAATCAGTACCAATACGCTGTCTGGAATTTACTAGCTGGCTGAAGTCAGTAAATCAGCATCCCGAAATCTGAGAAGCAGAGTGACATGCTATCCCCTGATAAAAATGTTGTCCCAATGGTCTCAAGTGCCATGGGTTTGTTTAAAATTAATACATTGGCTTAGTGTCCTTGACCATCATACATAGTTGGGCAGGAGCAGAATTTACACATGCCCTCTTGTCTTACTCAGCCTGTCGTCAATGCCCAAGGTACCAATGCTAGGCCAGAAGCCGAGATATAAATGACTGAAACACAGCTTGTAACCCTTCTAAAGTTTTCTAAACTAGGTAAGAAAAATACAGGGAAAAAAAAAAGCAGGGAAAAATTATCTAGCAATAATATGAGGTGGCAAGGTAATATAAATTGAATAGTAATCAGCAATGGTTTGGCACATGTTGGGAAGAGAGAAGATCACCCTGGACTGTGTGAAGGCAGTGTGGGATCTGAATGAGACTTGATGGGTGGGTAAAGACAGTGAGAGGCAATAAAGAAAGGGAAAGAAGAGCAACATGCAAGAGGTCGGGATCCCCAGCAACAGGAACTTGGTCTAGGAAGGGGTGTTAGCATAACGCGCTTGTGCTCATACAGTGAAGAATCTACCAGTCAATGTGGGTGACCTGGGTTTCAATCCCTGGGTCTGGAAGGATCCCCTGGAGAAGGAAATGGCAACCCACTCCAGTATTCTTGCCTGAAAATCCATGGACAGAGGAACCTGGCAGGCTACAGTCCATGGGGTCACAAAGAGTCAGACATGACTGAGCAAACTAATACTAAAGGAGGGTCAAAAACTTAGGGACAAGACAAGGCATTGGTGTGGATGCTGTTAGCCAATGATGCGTGGGTGTGGGTGGAGGGTGGTCAAGCCAAGAGCCTAAAAGACTACAGATCAAACAAAAACCAGGAGAGCCGTGTAGAATTCCTAAGAGAGGCTATTTAAAAATACTCTGCATATAAATTAAATAAGCTGGATGACAATATATACCCTTGACCTACTCCTTTCCCAATTTTGAACACAGTTCATTGTTTCATGCCCAGTTCTAACTGTTGCTTCCTGACATGTATACAGATTTCTCAGGAGGCAGGTAAGGTGATCTGGTATTTCCATCTCTTTAAGAATTTTCCATAGCTTGTTGTGATCCACACAGTCAAAGGCTTTGGCATAGTCAATGAAACAGTTGTAGATGTTTTCTTAAATTCTTTTGATGAAGCCTCACTTGAAGGATTTTGAGAATTAACTTGCTAGCATTGTGAAATGACTGCAATTGTGTGGTAATTTGAACATTCTTTGACTTTTCCCTTTTTTGAGATTGAAATGTAAACTAACCTTTTCTGTCCTGTGGCCACTGTTGAGTTTTCCAAATTTGCTGGCATATTGAGTGCAGCACTTTATAGCATTATCTTTTAGGATTTGAAATAGCTCAGCTGGAATTCCATCACCTCTACTAGCTTTGTTCGTTGTAATGCTTCCTGAGGCCCACTTGACTTCACACTCCATGATGTCTAGCTTAGGTGAATGATCACACCATTGTGATTATCTGGGTTGTGAAGATCTTTTTTGTATAGTTCTTTTGTGTATTCTTGACACCTCTTCTTAATATCTTCTGCTTCTGTTAGGTCCTTACCATTTTGGTCCTTTATTGTGCCTATCTTTGCGTGAAACGTTCCCTTGATGTCTCTAATTTTCTTGAAGAGATCACTAGCCTTTCCCATTTTATTGTTTTCCTTTATTTCTTCGAATTGTTTTCCTCTATTTCTTTGCACTGTTCACTTAAAAAGGTTTTTTTTAATCTCTCCTTGCTGTCTTCTAGAATTCTGCATTCAGATGGGTATGTCTTTCCTTTGTCTTCCCCTTATCTTCTTTAGTCAGCTATTTGTAAGTCCTCCTTAGACTACCACTTTGCCTTCTTGCTTTTCTTTTACTTGAGAATGGTTTTGGTTACCATCTCCTGTACATTGTTAAGAAACTCCACCCATAGTTCTTCAGACACTCTGTCTACTATATCTAATCCCTTGAATCTATTCATCACCTCCACTATATAATCTTAAGGTATTTGATTTAGATCACACCTGAATGGCCTAGTGGTTTTCCCTACTTTGTTCACTTTAAGTCTAAATTTTGGAATAAGGAATTCATGATCTGAGCCATAATCAGCTTCTGGTCTTGTTTTTGCTGACTGTATAGAGCCTCCCCATCTTCGGCTCCAAAGAATATGTGTGTGCTAAGTCGCTTTAGTTTTGTCAGACTCTGTGAGACCTTATGGGCCATAGCCCATCAGGCTCCACTGTCATGGGATTCTCCAGGCAAGAATACTTGAGTGGGTTGCCATCCCCTCCTCCAGAGGATCTTACTGATACAGAGATCAAATCCACATCTCCTTCACTAGCAAGCGAGTTCTTCACCACTAGCACCACCTGAGAAGAATATAATCAATCTGATTTCAGTATTCATCATCTGGTGATGTCTATTTGTATAGTTGCCATTCCCCAAACAAAATCAAATCCAAGGTCACTCACCTTTTCTTGTTTTTCAAATCTTTTGTGGACCTGCTTATGCACCTTCTCTGCTCTCCTCAGGAAATCTCATAATGTGATCTTTGTATTCCTTTTTGGTGCATGTGTGAAGATATCCAAAAAGATATTAGGATGATGAGTCAGTTTTGTCCCATTGGTCTGTCTATAACACACCTGAATTCTGATATCTATTCTGAATTTAATCTTTTTTCCTAATTTACTTTTTAAACTAATTTTATGTTTATAACAAAATCAACAGGAAGATACAAAAATTTTCTGTAAACTCCCTACCCCTATCTTTGCACAGGCTTCCCAATTAACAGCAATTTCCACCACAGGAAATATTGGTTACCACTGATGGCTGACACATCATAATCACTCACTGTCCATGGTTTACATTTTAGTTTAGTTTTGGTGTTTCACTTTCTATGAATTTGGACAAATGCATAATGACATGTATCCATCATTATAGAATCATGCAGAGTAGCACAGTTTTATTGGAAGCAGCAGCACCTTCCCAAAGAAATTGAGGTGAAGGCATTTTTAGGCAGCTTCAGTTGAAACAGTCTGATCTCAAGATCAGACCAAAGTGCCAAATGAGTGCTTGCATACAGAATAAGGACTTAACAAGAATGAAAAAAATATTAAAATAAAATAAAGCTTGGAGAGCTTAAAATGAAGAGAGTGTGAGCTTATATCAAAGAGAAAGACTTCAAACTCCAGCGTCAGTGAGAAAAGCAGTGAGTGATGATGAGCTCACTCTTGCTCACTCTTGTTTTCTTACCAGTTCCAGAGCTGTTGGCAATCTTCTATGGTTCCTGTGTGCTGTGTGTGTGTGTGTGTGTGTGTGTGTGTGTGTGTGTGTGTGTGTGTGTGAGTTGCTCAGGTGTGTCCGATTCTTCAGGACCCAATGGACTGTAGCCCGCCAGGCTCCTCTGTCCATGGAATTATCTAGGCAAGAATACTGGAGGGGGTTGCCATTCCCTTCTCCAGGAGATTTTCCCATATCTTTGACATTTGGAAAATGTTTGTTCACTTAGTTACATAAATACGTAAATATTGATACATTTCATTTTATATCCAAAAATCATAATCCTTAACTTCAACATGCTTGTCTTAAAAACTATTTTAAGTATAGGGAGACTGCCAAACTCATGGTGACAGATGTAAGTTTTAAAAAATATTAAATTTTACTTAAAAGAAAATTGCAAAATTTAACATTGGCAACAAATAATGTAATTTTTTCATTGAAGTGACTATCTCACTTCCTTTACTTTTGAGAAAATATATGCCAAATACTCAAGTCTAAATAATGGAACTCTGTGTATCATTCATTATTTCATTTAAAAATATGTTTATCCTAAAAAAAATAACTATCAGATTGTACCTAAAATAAAAGGAGAACTTTTCCTGGAGACCCCCATCATACTTTATTATACAGCAAAAATGTTTTATGCTTACAGCAAAATTATTAAACAGTTGTTTATTCAAGGATTAAAATTTAATAACATTAATAAACTTCACTATTTCATTAAGAATGTTTTTAAGTAAAATCAGCTATTTCTGCCTGCAAGTGTGCGGCAATGGATAATACAAAAAATATTAGTAACTTGGTGCCACTGCTTTGACTTTTGTTCAGGAGTCAGCACTTTCAACCCGCCATTACTTTTGCACCATCTGTGCAAATGTTCACTCTGTAAAAAAGGTAGATTAAGCTTAGAATTTTTATAGCATTAATTTTAATGTCACAGATTCCATGAAAGTGTCTTAGACATTCCAAGCTTCCTTGAATCATTATTTGAGAAACACATTTGGGAGTTTAGAAAATGAGACAATTTACGTGAGTTACCATAGTTGGAGAAGGCTCCATAGAGGAAGTATGATTTAACCTGGAGCCATAAATATTGAGATTTGGACATGGGCCAAGATGTTCAGGATGTTCAGATGTATGAGAGAAATAAAAGGTATAGTGTTTGGCTGCAGATTAGAAAAATTATGGATATAACTACCTATATAATATGGGATATGAATATAGAATCAGGTGGCCTGATAATGACTCCTAAGAAGATAAACAAATGATAATTTTTGAAGGTAAAGTGAAGTATTTACAACTAGGGGAAATAAAATTCTCAAAAATTAGGACTCGTCATTGTTTATAAATTAGTTTATTGTTTGTTAATAAACTTTGTTAATAAACATTGCTTATTAATTAGTATTTTTCAAAGATCTTATAAATTAAGTAGAAACACAAACATGATTTTGTTACTAACAGATGGCATGTGTATTTAAGGTAGACAGCAAACCAACCACGCATAGAAACATCATTGTAGCAGTTTCTGTTATTGAATTTTTTCTTCTATAATTCTATCAATCATTCAATCTTCTAAGAATCACATTTGAAAGGAAACAAGAAAGAGATTTGATACTTTTCCTGAACCAGTGTGGAAGCCCATATGTATTTTCTTAACTGGTTTTGTTTGCCTATAAAGTTTTCAAGGCAAGCAATATTTGCAAGCAAACTGCTTGGAGAATCTAGTTGCTTTATTGTATTATGACTGTCAGTCAAATAATTTAAATTCATTCCTTCCCACCAACAAATGAATTGACATTTTGATGGAACTGAATGAATTGGCTGGTTTTGATTCCTTGGTGATTATCCTTGGTCCCCTTCCCTTTCCCTTTCCCAGTCCACAATTAAACATAGCTAAAATTTTCATAGCAGGAAAAAAAATAGCCTTCAAGAACTTAACGTTTTATTTAATACTTTGATTTTTATTTACTGGTTTATTTTAAGCTCCCAGCGGGTTTGAGTGTTTGAAAATAAACCTATTTTTATTAAAAAGAAGAAAAAAAGCCTTTCTAAATATCCTTGTAAAATGTGCATGTATGTATGTGTGGTCATTGTGCAAATCTCCAAATTTTTTCAGACATATATTTTTATAACACAATTTATTACGTGTCAGAAACAAATGTAAAAGAGCTTAATTAACAAGCTTTTTTGTACAAGAATAATGTAATTTGTTTTGGGGTCTCAGAAAGGTCTGAGATCTTTTAATGTTTGAGGAGAATTCATCACTACAAAAACAAATATTGCAACAAAACCTTATGCAGAGGTACTGAGTTAACTACTTTAAAGTGAAAATCCATTTATTTTAAAATAAAAATGATTTTTTTCTTTTTACAAAAGTAGTAATTTTTCACTATAGAAATCTTGGGTCATTTTCACTGAGTATTTTGAAACTATTTTGGAAAGAAGACAAACTTTTGTGTAATTTTGTAGACTTGAAAGTTCCTATCCATTGTAATGGAGACAGCATTCACATATTTCCATCAATGTTTACTAAAACCTCACTTTACTATCACCCAACTAAGTATATGTTACTAACCTAAGGTGGCTGGATTTAACAAGTAAAATGCAGGATATTCAGCTAAATTATTTTGTTTTTTCGTATACTAATGCTTGTTTTCATTCACTAAGTTGTGTCTGATTCTCTGTGACCCCATGGACTGTAGACAACCAGACTCCTTCATCCATGGGATTTTCGAGGCATGTATACTGGAGTGGGTTGCCATTACATCCTCCAGGGAATATTCCTGAACCAGAGGTTGAACCTCGTCTCCTGCATCTTCTGCATTGACATATGGATTCTTTACCACTGAGCCACTCAAATATTGTCCTGTATTTTAACTTTCAATTGTATGGTCTGAACTTTAATGTTTTTCTCTGCTTTTCAGAGAATTAAAAATTGCTTATTAAGAAATTAACAAAACATAAAACACATACAGACAGCCATGTTCTATATGTTGAAACACATCTAGATTACTTTCCCATACTTACTAGTGTACCCAGATCCAATGGAGAGGTAGATCCTCTCCCACTCAGAAACCAGTGGGTTTTGTAATCAGACAGATCTGTTTGCCACCAATTCTCAACTTTCAATTCTTTGTATGTAACATTGGGTAGTATATACATAAAATGACTGTTGTGACTATTAAATGAAATAAAATGTGTCGAGTGTCGCACATGTATTTATTTGGCTCTTTCTTCAGACAATTAAAATATTTAATTATATTTACCAAACACTTCTGGGGCAAAATCTTGGAACTAGTACATTTCAATGTTTACTTTTATTATGAAATCATTCAAATATATCCAAAGGTAGACAAACTAGTAACAAAATCCTATGTACTTAATACTCAGCTTCAATAATTATGAACATTTTACCATTTTCATCATCTCTCATTTTTGTTCCTGGAGACTTCTAAAGTGTATCCCAGACATGATATATTTTTACACACATACTTCAATATATATTAGAAACATATTTTACAATAAAGACTACTCTCCTTTCCAAAAATTAGCTGAAATTGAATTACCTCCCCCTACCTGTTAATTGGTGTACCTTGTAAATTAAATGTCAAAAAAAAATTGGTATTGAGATACCTAGATTATAACACTCCAGAATTGATTGCAGATAAGATAAACACAGAGACAAGTCTTCACCCAAAACAAAAAAGGAGACTTCACTGCCAAACAATTAAAAGCAGCTTTACATAAACAAAAAATTAAATTATTAGGAAACAGGAAATTTTATTTGTCATTACAATTGCATTTTTGCACCAATGGGATGAGATTAGGTACTTGAAACTAACTGAAGGCTGCTATTGGATATATTTTATGTTTGAAAGCCTGCAGTTACTAAGGTGATTTGAAATCCAGATAGTAATAAATGAACCAAGCTTCACTATAAAGAATTATATGGGATTATTCTTCTAACAATCTAATTATTTGATCTTCTGTATCTGTGTAAACATTAAAGTTAAATGCACCATCACTGACACATAATATTTAAAGCAAGTATTTTCATAATAGTAAAATAAAGGTGAAAAGTAGAATATACACATGTATAAGGCTTCTATTTCTATGTGCATTGATAACTGGGCAAATTTTAGCCAATATCAACTCCCTGAAAATTTATAAATTTCAGTAGAAATAGAATGGAAAATAGAAGAGATGGAGATTCGAAAGACCTGGAGTATATTCTCAAGTTCTACCTCTAACCAGCTAGATGGAATGAATAAGGATGATGTGAGATGAATGCCCTCCACTGTAAAGGTGTTGTATACAACACACTGATTTTTAGTGCTATATACATCTATTTCTTCATATGAAAAAGAGTCTCATGGTTTTAATGAAACAGCAAATCTCCTAGGTGAATTGGAGGTTGCTGTGGTAACTGTTTCCCACATAACAGTGGAATATGTAGATGGAAATATGCATGCAAGTTGAAGGTATTAATGCCTGAGGGCACGAGAAAAACCCATTGTCTATTTCAGCATCTATTTTCAGGATTTTTGCAGGTTTACTCAAATAAGTTTGCAGTCAAATACTTCCTCTTTCCTCCCTTCTTTCATCTAACCCTGTGTGGGTTCGTGCACCCTTCTGACCTCCAGAGGTAAGGTGATAATGGAGAAGGGCAGGGGGAGAAAAAGATTGGTGAATTTTCTGAATTGTCCTAATTGAAAAACAAAGCTAGCTACATTTTATCCTTCCTGGTAAACATTTGTTGAACAGAGTAGAGAGAGATGTTTTCCTTTTAAAATCAATGACTGCTTTGTGGTTTAACGAGGAATTTATTAGTCTCTGAATTCAATAGGTTTGCATCACTAACATGAGCCAAAACATTCCACTCTGTTCAAATACTTTTGATTTTGACATCTGAGCAGAACTTTTCCGGGATATATTTTCTGGACATGTGGGTATTATTGAACTGGAAACTGGTCCAAATGGCAATGGATGTCTTCTCTACAACTAGCTTCTAGCTTCAAATTCAATATCTCACTAACTACAATTAGTGTTTTATTTATATTTAAACATGCAAATTTCTTAAATTTACTCTTAATTTTACAAATGGAGCCTTTATTGAACCTTTTTTCTTACTTGCCTCTCCACTCTATTTTAAAATTCTCTTCTGAAGCTTTCTCCCCTCCTCTACCACAGTGCTCGGGCTTTGCAAAGTAATTCATGAATGCAGTTAAAGAGGAGTCTTTAACAGCTAATCTACATTTTTGTTTCGGCACAATATCATCCGACAGTAATAGTTTGCATAAGGTGTACTTTTTGCTGGGTGGAGCAAAGAGTAATAAATTAGTTTTGAACTTTTATGATCTTGTATGATAGTCTACAACAGACCCTTATTCAAATCAATTGTAAAAGTGAAAATGGATTAATAACTTGTACTATATAACCTTTTACATAACTATAGTCTGAGGAAGGGCACACTTTAAGAGCTACTACCTTATTTCATTATTGTAATTCTTAACAGACAACCCTTTCTATTATAAAAAAAAAAGCAAAGGCAAAAATTATAAATAAGCAACTGATTTGTCTATAGATTTATTTATTGAATTTATTTTAATAAAATATCTTTATTTTTCCTTGACATGATTGGGAGATGCAGTGGAAAGCAGGCTCAAAGAAGAAAACTATCAAAAGTAATTTGATATTAAAGGACACATTAAGTAGTAGAGATGCTGCTTTTCAAGAGACATCATATTAGATTATATTGTATTTTTGTAGGTTTATTATTGATGGGGTGTCATTTGTCTGAAAATTTTAAAAATAGATGTAGTAATTTTCATAGGCCACCAGACTGTAAGTAAGTGAGCCCAGAACCAGTATTGTTATTTTCCAGAGAAAGAGACTGATATTTAGTGATTCTCCCATGATAAGTACTTAGCCCTATTCTATATTTTAGTAGCTGAATGAAAAAGAAAACCCAGATCTTCAGACTCCAGTGTTAAAACTACCTCTCTGTCGCTAAGAATGTTTGCACAATAAATTCGGAGAAATCTCTTTTAATGCCAGAAACCACTAGATTATGATTCAGTGCAGCAAAAGTAAGGAGGCTCTTCATTTTAAATGGTTAAAAAATTTCAGATGTGTGAGAATTGGAGAGCCCCCTCAAGATGCTTAGACCTAAAGTAATACAGCGACAGTCTAAGATGGACTTCAGAACCAACATCACAGTAAGGATAGAGAACTTAAGTTAGGAAACAAACTTCACACCCTAACCAGCTGTGAGACTAGGCAATTCCCTTTCTTTTACTGGTTTTAGTTTTATTTTTAATAGGGGAAAGTTAGACTAGAATTAGTAATTTTTTTGTGGAAGGGATTGCAGTTTAGTCTCAAAAAGTTTTAAACTGTGATGAAAACTCAGGACCCCCCTCATCAGAAAATGGAAAACAGTCATAGAGCCACCCTCATGCACACCCATATTTATACATCATTTTACCAACAGTTTGAAGAGATTCGTGTACAACTAAAGCTCTTACTTATATAGACTCCAGTTTAAGAATGGTGCAGTGAATATTCTTTCAGTTATAACAATTTGATTCTATGTTTTTCTAATTCAGTTAAGTACAATTTATTTATGTACATTGTGTACCAGTGAATATGACTACCCAGTCAAAAAATTTAAAACCTAGGGCAGGCAAGGGTATTTCCCAGGATTATTATTCCCTTTGATGGTCTCATATTCTTATGTCCAGACTAAGGACTTCAAGCTTTTCAAGAACGCATAATGACAAAACCTGAAAAAACTCTATTAGTTTTAGAAAATGGCAATATCAAAGTTGAAACAATTGTTTAAATTAACTCACACAATTCTTATATAATTATATATAAATTTAATGAAGCTAAAATCACAAGTATTTTTCTTAATAAAACTAAGAATTATAAAATTAATAAAATTCTTTAAACTTTCATCAAAATTATATTTAACATAAATTAGGTATATTTTAGTTTTGCTGTTGTTGTTTATATTATCTGGGAGAGGGTTTTCAAATCTGAGAGTATATAAGGCCTAAGAAGGTCTTAAAACTGTTCTTATCTGACTCCTACCCTTCAGTTTTCTGCAAGGAAGTAGTGTTTTGTATCAGGGCCATAAGATTCACATATACCACGAACCTATCCTGAAAACACTTTTTTTTTTTAAATAAGAAAGGAGAAAGCAGTTTCAGGCACAAGGAAACAATAAATCCTAGGCTCTCAATCCTGAAATTGCGGGTGTGGGAGTGGATATTGGAATGCCACCTAAAGTGCAAGCAGAGAGGAGAGAAAACAGGAAATTGTACTGTTGTTAGAATTTCAATGTTGGCTCAAGTAGTTTCTGCTTTCTGTAAGGTCTTTGGGTGTGTAGTTTTTTTGTTTGTTTCAAACCCTTTACTATACAATCATTTCAACATAAAAAAAAAAAGCTGAGAGAATCATATAATGAACTCCACTTCTATTTTGCATATTTGTTTCATCTATTTTCGTGAGTTATTTTAATTTTAATGATGGTTTACCCATAACTTTATCCATATGCATCTCTGAAAAATAAGGGCATTTTTCTAAATCACCAAACTATCATTATCACACTTATTAATGGAATATATGATATCTAGATATAATTTCATTTCTAGGTCATATTCCAAATCTTCTATTGTCCAGAAAACGTCTTTTAAAGCTTACTTAAATCAAGATATAATCAAATATCACACATAATTTTTTCTAATCTAACAGACTCCCATTTTCTTTTCTTTACAAGCTTGAAGTGTTAAAAGAGGTAGAGACTGATTATACAGAATGTTTGATCTTAATTTAGTTATTTCCTTTCTGGTGGTATTTAATTCATTCCTCACATCCCTGTATTTCCTGTAAACTGAAAGTTAGACTTAAAGGATGGGTGAGATTTTTGGCAACTCTGTTGCATAGATGCTGCTGCATATCTCTTATTGCATTTTATCAAAAGGCATATACTGTCTAGTTGATACACTATTAGTAATGGTGAGTGTTTGTTGGTTAGAGTGGTAACAACTTGGTCCCTCCATTGTAAAATTTTATTTTCTCTCTTACGCCTAGCAAGTAGAATACTTTTGATTATGCAAGCTTTAAAAGACGAAAGCCAGAGTAAATATAAGTGTAATAGAAGAACCCCAGAATGCGATTTAAGGATTAACCCTTTTAATTCTTTTCAAAGAATCTTTTTCATTTTTGGTGCTTAAGGCTGTCCTTTCTCCTCTCCTATTATTACCAGCTTTCTCTATAAAATATTGGGAAGTTGCTGGTGATATATTATTTTAGAAATGAACTTATAAAGAAAATTCAAATATTTGCTCTTAATTACAATAAAAAATGAAAGGAAATTACCTTAAAATTCACTTTGCCAGGCAGTTGTTTTAATAGAAAACAGTGTGTTTCATGACCATAATGTAAGACAGGAAAATATTTTAGAAAATTTCTTAAGCTTTTGTTGTTTATCACTTTTCATTTTGCAGTATGCTGTACTACTAAATCCTATGAATGCTTATACATTTTATCAAGCTCAGTTGTAACAAAGCACCTTTATAACTACAATAATATCCTTCTTCTCATATTTATACAATGCTTGTGCTGATTTCACTGACCTAGTAATTGCTAATACTGCAAAACTATTAATATGTAGTTTAGGTGTTTTCAGTAAATTGAGTTGCCTTACCAATTGATTAATCACAACTGATTGTTATTTTAATGGAAAATAATTTAAGTTTTATAACTAACATCTGTGGAAAATCTCAAAAATTGCTTCTGAGGAATTCTTTTTGAGGACTAACTTTTTTTTTTTTTTTTGGTAAACACACCTGCTTAACTGAAGAATTTAAGCACAGAAACAAAAGAATCTGAGATTGCTTTAAGGAGTGAGGTCAGGTGAAGGTTAATCAAAGGAAATGACAGTGAAAATACATTCATAGCTTTTGGTGAATTTTTAATCATTACAAACACGTTCAAGTGTATGACTCTGGGCATGCATGCTCACACAAACAGCATTAAAACATACGTTCCACAGATACAGTTTTACAAAATTAGATGACTCTTTTATTCTTATGATTTGGCTTTCCGCCTATATTTCTGCTTCAAATTAGAATTTTGAAATTTAAAAATTGGATAGATTAAATTAGCTAGGAAGTATAGAAGAATTCAAATTACCCCTTTTGGCTTGGAATGGAGATGAATTTTGGGAGAACATTGAAACAGAAGATCTTACATATTTAGAATTTGTACAAGATATTAAAGGGAAAATATACAGAATTTTTAGAATAACATGTTTTGGTCCAGAAAAATTCTAGAAATAGGCAACAAATGTTTTGTACACACCCTTAGCTGGAAAATGAATATTTGAGCAATTTTTTTTTAATTGAGTCAGCTTGTTATACATACAAATGGTTTATTCCCAAAAAAAGGAAATTTTTTCTACTAAGAAATCCTAGTAGATTGTTAGATACATTCTCAAATAATATTTTAGTGATTAAGAATGTCTGATTACATATTAATTCAATCTCATTTTACTGTTTTTCACTCTACTTTTTCTAGATAAAATATAAAGTAAAAATGAAACGTTATAAACAAACCAAAAAAGGGGGATGTTTTAATATTGAAGATATTCTTTCTTTGAAAGACATCTGTTGGCTGCAACAATCACTTGGTACTACTTTGACTTAACAGGATGTATTCAACTTTTAGTAACTATATCACTGCCTGAGACAACTGCCTGAAAGTAAGGAGGCTTTTTTTTTTTCTTCTTTTGAACTACATACAATTAATGTTACAAGGCATACCTCGGAGATACTGTGGATGGGTTCCACACTACTCCAATATAGGGAATATTGCAATAAAGTGAGTCACACATTATTTTTCCCATGCATATAAAGGTTATGTTTACACTATAGTGTAATCTAGTAAGTTTGCAATAACTAATAACTACACTTTCCATAATTAAAAAATACTTTACTGCTAAAAGATGTTAATCACCATCTGAGTTTTCAATGAGTCATAGTGTTTGTGCAATAATAACATAAAAGATCACTGATCACAGATTACCATAACAAACATAACAGTAATGAAAAAGCTTGGAATATTGTGAGAATTACCAAAATGTGACACAGATGTGAAGTAAGCAAATGTTGTTGGACAAATGCACCAATAGACTTACTTGACACAGGGTTGCCACAAACCCTTAATTTATTTAAAATAAAACACAGTATCTATCAAGTATAATAAAGCAAATTATAATAAAACAAGGTTTATCTGTATTTAAAGATTTTGTGGTTGTGGGACAAAGACTTTTTCTATTCCAATTTTCCCCAGAAAAGGAAGAAGAGACTAAATTTCCACTTCATTGATAATTACTGACAAAAAAAGAAAAAAACCCTCTTTTCCCACTCTCTAAAATGTTAGATCACCAACAGTTATTAGATTTCTAATAAGATCTTCTGAAGATGTTTTTTCTTGTATTAACATGGATAACTGTAGTGCAATCTATCTGAAGACACACTGGCAGACCTTTGCAAAGTTAATCTGAATGGATTACAAGGAAGAGAAAGCTTTTCATGTGAAATAAAACTGATTAATTTTATATCTTGGTGGACCTGAAAAAGTATGAAAATGAAAAAAGAAAAGGGGTGTTTCTACTGTAATCTTGGTGGGTTTATTCTGAAAAAGTCTGTTTCTCTCTTCAATTTTTCCCCTTGTGGAAGAAAATAAAGCTAGTGAGATGTACAACATAGTAGTAATTAGTGTACTTTAGTATCTATACAATATATATTTTCCCCACATAAAATCCTTTGGTATGTCACCTGGAGGATGCTACTAAAAGTAAGGTGTTATGACAAAATGGGGATTTAAAAAAAAATTAAGACATCAGAGGAACTAAGTATTTATTAACTTAACTAAACTATAAATTTAGTAATAAAAATTTCAAACCAACCATCCAGGAAAAATGTCCAGCTGTTAGTCCGGCTTCTAACATTGTTCTTTAACTCATTTTTCTTATATTTTGCAGTGAGAAAGTAAATACTCTTTTACACTTAGACAAAGAGAAAAGGCATTACTTAGAATATTTAGAACTACAGGGATTACAGAAGAGAAGGTTGGTCAAAAAAAGAGGTTAAGTAAATAATTTGAGAGTACATTATGCTTATTTATCTTAAGTGCTTATAATTTAGCCTTGTTCAATAAATTATGGATGACTCAAAGTGAAACTAAAAATCAGAGAGTCAGGTCTTATTTGATGGCCAATCATTTAATGTAGTATGAGGAGTACTTTCATTATTTATGGATCTTTAATTGTCTAATTCCTAAATGCAAATGAGTAGTGTACCTAAAGAAAATGAACAAATCTCATAATCTCTGAGCTTCTTTCTTTATCTAAGAAATAGAGCAAACACTATTTACTTCATAAGGCTATTGTGTTATAATGGAAATAAATAATTTTAAGCCTTATCTGATTGGAGGCCTTTGTACATGTGCACATGAAAGTGATAAGTCAAAAGTAATTGTTTAGAGAAACTGGGTAGAAAATTTCTTTCACTTTTAGATCATTTTAAAGGAAATGGTAGTTGTAACTTGAGCCAGCTTTATCTATATTTCTCTTTTTATGCATTTTCTATCAGAAATACATTTTTGTTTCCTTATAAAATATTTCAAAGCTGAAAATATATTTTTATTTAAGTTTTTTAAATTTTAATTTTTTGAATTACACAAGTATGATAATATATTTTCAGGAGACTTGGTAAATATGGAACAAAGTCACATAGAGTTCTACTATAAATTGCAATTTTTTGAGTAGATAAATTAAGATTTTTAGTTGGAGAACCGGAGAAGGCAATGGCAATCCACTCCAGTCCTCTTGCCCGGAGAATCCAAGGGATGGGGGAGCCTGGTGGGAGGCCGTCTCTGGGGCCGCACAGAGTCGGACACGACTGAAGCGACTTAGCAGCAGCAGCAGCAGTTGGAGAAGTTTCAATATCAAACTCTCAAAAATTAATAGGATGAATATACAGAGAAGTAGAAGGATATAGTAGACCTGAAAGCATTGTGAACTAATTCCACATAATTAAGATTTATAGAACTTTCACACAACAATAGGACACAAATTAGATTCAAGTTCCCATAGACTGTAAACTAGGCGACACTGGAACACATTCAGGGACATAAAACAAGGTGTAAAATTTCATGGTCTAAAGATATTGAAATCATAGTCTGTTCTCTTATCACTGTGGAATTATGTTAGAAATCAATATCAAAAGATATTTGAAAATAACCCACATATTTTCAAGTGCAGTGTGACATTTACCAAGAGACATTTTCCAACTTAGCCATCAAAAGCCTCAATACAGTTAGACTGAAAAAAAAGAGGGTGATTGCAGAGAAGAAAGCATTTAAATGAGAAATTAAAATTAAAGATATTTTAAGCAAAATCCCATGTATTTGGAAACTAAATGTCCACTTTCAAATGATGAGTGTATTTAAGAAGCCATAACAAGGAACATTAGAAAATATTTTTAATAGAATAGAAATGAAAAGATAATTTACCAGAATTTGTTGCATGCAGCTAAAGCTGCTCAGTGCGATTAAGTACAATGTGGAATCTTGAGTAAAGTATGAAAACAAATAATGGATACTAGCATAAAATTTTGTGAAATTTGAACAAAATCTGTTCTTTAATTAATAATATTTGTGTGTATATGCAAGCTAAGTCTCTTCAGTCCTGTCCGACTCTTTGCAACCCTAATGAACCTTAGCCAGCCAGGCTCCTCTGTCCATGGGATTCTCCAGGCAAGAATACTGAAGTGAGTTGCATGCCCTCCTCCACGAGATCTTCCAGACCCAAGGGATCTAACTCGCATCTCCTGCATCTCCTGCACTGGCAGTTGGGTTCTTTACTGCTGGAGTCCAGCTCCAGCAGCCAGGGAATCAGCCTGAAAGGATGAGTGGTGTTGGCGGAGAATGATGCAGCCTCTGACTCAAAATGCGGAAATGCATGTTTATTTTAAGCATCAGGTTTTCTTTTATACTTTTACAAAAGCATTAGGTCAGAGGTTTGACATCTTCAGTTTCCACTCACCCAGATTTACTGTCTCCATAAATCATTGCTGTCCTTCAGAGTTCCTTCTTAAGTGTCCTTGTGATTACATTGTAACTCATGTTTGTCTCTGGGCTGCATACCACATTCCTCAGTTTATTTCTTATCTTTCTAAATCCTGCTATCCCCTAGTAACTTAAGCTCATTATCTCCTAAAAAGGCTTCTAGCTATTAGTATCTCTAAAATTCCTAGTCTCTATAAGCTATAGTAAAATATGCCAAAACTACAACATACCTTTAATTTTAGCTTCTAACTATTCTTAATTTGGAGAAGGAACTGGCAACCCACTCCAGAGTTCTTGCCTGGAGAATCCCAGGGAGGGGGGAGCCTGGTGGGCTGCCGCCTGTGAGGTTGCACAGAGTCGGATACAACTGAAGCCACTTAGCAGCATTCTTAATTATTCCTAAACCCTAAACTCAGCAAACTTCTTTTGCCATAAACATTTCCCTAACAAGCAGGTCTCAATAACAATCTTTCCCATGGCCTCAAGCTGTGGCCTATGTGCTCATCCTGGAACATTCTTTGTAAAGTTCCTTGAACAAATGTAACTTTATGGATTATTTCATTCTTTCCAGCCAACTCAATCGAAGGAAGGAAAGGACAAGTCAGAATCACAAGACCTAACTCCTTCATCCCGGGACCGTGCCTATGGGATGAGGAGAAGGGGTTAGGGCCGTGCCTCTATTTTGTCAGTAATGCCTAACGCGGCTTGCATCACTTTACAACCTGCACCACCTGGGAAGTGCAGTAATACTGTATCACTTGTTAATTTTCTTGTTGCTTATTTTTTTAATAACATCGTATTTCTTTACATTCGAAGAATTGGATCAGAAGTTTCAAGCCTCATTCAAAAATTTTTTAAATCACTAAGATAATAAATTTTTTAGACTTTTAGCAGTAGTACTATATGCCAAAATACATGGAATTATATCGAAGTTTTGAGTGACTATAAATTAGAAATCTAGCATTTTGTTCATACTAAGTCAAATAAATGGAATCAAAATGTCATAAAATTTTTAGCTAGGAAAAAATTCATAAATTTTTTTAAATACATACATTATATATATATACACACACATACACAAACACAAAAGCTTTTTTACTAGGCTTGATAAAGGCTTGAGGAAAAACAACAACAACAACAAAAGAGATGGAGATTTCATATTCAGTGCTCCTGTTTCATTTAGTTTATGTTTTCCAACTAAATTTTAATTAAAACTGTGAAATTCCCTATTTTTTCTGGTGGGGCTTAATAGAGTTCATCAAAGCTTGAAATATATATATATTAATTTTTTTTCTTCTCTGTAAAGTGAAAGTAATAACTTCTATCTCATAAAACTGTTGTGAGGATCAAGTACCATAATATATGAGTATGCTTTACAGATGAAATGATGTTATCCTAATGTTAATGGGTTTCACTTCCTATTTATGCTGGCTTTTGTACCCAGGGAGTTTATCAGCAGAGCTTGCCATTTGAAAGAAGTTTCCTGATCATGCCTGAGTTTGCACCGAACCAGTCACACTCACCTGGTTTTTCTTGTAATAAAATTAGGTATTTGCCTTTGGTTCACTAAGATGATAGTTTCAATTCATGTTATTGAAGAGAAGTGATGCTAACTGGCCCTTGTGGAAATAAGAGTTGTCTTAGTAGTAGTCTTACTAATGTCATGATTTACTCACAGAGTGAACTGGCCACAGACTAAATGACAGAACGACTAACTTCTTATTATGATTTTCCCACACTCTCTGCCTTTTCACTTTACATTTTACTATATTGACAAACAAAAATATATTTATGCTTGCACATATTCTTCAGATTTTAAGAAGACTGAAAGTGAACTTTATTGTACAGAAAGTGGTTTTCAAACTTGTTTGAAAATTAATAAAAATATTTAGTTCTAGAGACTTGACAGTATTTTAATATGTGCACCTCCCAAGTCTTACCCAGCTGGAAGGAGGAACCCCTGGTGAATTTTCATATCTTCTGGAGAGCTAATGACAGTATTTGTTGGTGTGGAGATTCTTTTGGGAACTCTCCAAGACAAAACTCTTCTTGAGCTGGTGAAATTTGAGGAACAACTTCAAACAGCAAGACTGTTGTCAAAAGAAACAGATGGGCCAGTAACTTAGGTCGTTTCTTACAGTATCAGAAATTAATCTACAGTAAAATGTTTAAGTAACTATGGTCTAATTTCTTTCAAGAATTTCTGAACTGGAAAATGAGCTCACCAACTTCCTGCTTCAAATTTCTCTTTGTAGATCTGATCAAGTGAAAGGATGGGTATTATCTGCCATGTAGATCTGGAAAAAGAACATTAACAATAATGGCATTTCTTCATGGTATTCATTTAGAAATATTAGTGTATAGATAGAATATGCCTTCGCTTACAACCCATTTGTCCTCAGTGGGGTCATCAGAAGGCCAGATGTTGTGCCACCTTAGGCCATTTAGCAAAAGCTAAAGCCTTTGCTCCAACCTCTAGACCTTCTTTTGTTTTCTTGGAGATTGGTTTCCCCGTGGCAACAATCCAAAGTGCTAATTCCATGAGTTGAAGGCTTTTAAAATGGAAAATAAAAATCCCTCTTGACTTCCAATGATGGATTAATTTGGTACTAGAAGTAGGTAGGTGAGAGACCAGAAAAGCTGCCAATTTTTCCCAAAGAAGAAAGGAACAATGGGACACCAAGGTTGTATACTGATTGTAATTAATATATGTTTTAAGGGGCTTGAGAGAAAGAGTAAGAGAGAACAAATATGTACATATGTAATAGGGGAGATCTTCAAGTTTATAATTTACTTTACTAATATTAAATAATATATAATTTTTATGTTTATCATCATGCTGTTCTTTGACTCATATTACAGACACTGGAAACATTAATGTTTTTCATTTTTGCTTTCTGAACTTCTGCAGAGGTACGTTATGTCTGGGGAAAAGTTTATCCCTACACACTAATGATACATAATATCTCAGTGATGCAAAACAACTAAGGCATGTATGTGACTGAGAGTTTGCATTGTTAAAAACTCCTCCTTGACATGTAGGTTGAAATGAATAGGTTCGACACTAATGAAGGATGTAGTCTAGTCAAATGCGTGAACAACAGGCAATTTTTCATGACTGTGATGGTGTGGAAGAAGAGTGACTGATTTTGATTTTTTTAGTTTTTATTGGCTGTCAATGATGCATAGGTAAATGATGTCCCAAGACTGAATAGGGTGCTATAAGAGACAAAAGGGTCCTTAAAGACCATATAGTCCAAACCACTTATTTTAGAGATAGAAAACTGAGATCCGGTAAAAGTAGATATCTTCTTATAGATATAGAGGTGATTGATTTATAGTTTTCCCAGACCTGTGTTCCTTTCATGATATTCTGCAGATGTACGTACACCAACCCCATGTGTTATCTTTAGTCACTTACCATCCTTATCCCTTATTGGTCAGTTTGGTTCTTTGTTGTGTAGATAAATACTATGGAATTTCAAAAAAAATTGTAGTTCAAAATAATTTTAGAATGTGAAGACATTCTCTGTTCTATACAGTCAGAGAATGGTAGAACTGGAAACAACCTGGCCCTACCAGTATAGGAATCTGTTTTTTAGCATCCTTAATGAGAAATTACTGGGCTTCTGCCTGGATATCTTCAAAATAAGGAACTCATTTATTTTTTAAAAGGAAACCTAATTTGTTATCTGATAAAATTTTTTAAAATCTTTCTTACTATGAAACTAGTTACCTCTTTTATTTTTTATTTTTTGCTTTTTAAATTAGTTTATTTATCTATTTCTTTACTTTACAATATTGTACTTGTTTTGCCATACATTGACATGACTCCACCATGGGTGTACATGTTTTCCCCTTCCAGAACCCCCTTCCCTCCTCCCTCTCCATCCCATCCCTCCGGGTCATCCCGGTGCACCAGCCCCGAGCACCCTGTATCATGCATTGAACCTGGACTGACGATTTGTTTCACATATGATAATTTACATGCTTCAATGCCATTCTCCCATATCATCCCTCCCTTGCCCTCACCCATAGCGTCCATAATTCTGTTCTATTTATCTGTGTCTCTTTTGATGTCTTGCATACAGGGTTATCTTTACCGATTAACTAAATACCATATATATGTAGTTACCTCTTTTAATTCACATTTATATTTTCTTAATTTTTCTCCCATATGAGACCATACAGAACAGATTTGATTCTTTTTAAAATTAGCTTATTTATTTTAATTGGAGGCTAATTACTTAAAAATATTGTGGTGGATTTTGTCATACATCAACATGAATCAGCCATGGGTGTACATGTTTCCCACCATCCTGAAAACCCGTCCCACCTCCCTCTCCACCCCAGCCCTCTGGGTTGTGCCAGAGCACAAGCTTGGATGCCCTGCTTCATGCGTCAAATTTGCACTGGTCATCTGTTTTACATACGGTAATATACATATTTCAATGCTATTCTCTCATGTCATTCCACCCTCGTCTTCTCCCACATAGTCCAAAAGTCTGTTCTTTACATCTGTGTCTCTTTTGCTGTCTTGCATGTAGGGTTGTTGTTACTATCTTTCTAAATTCCATATATATGCATTAATATACTGTATTAGTGTTTCTCTTTCTGGCTTAGTTCACTCTGTATAATAGGCTACAGTTTTATCCACATCATTAGAACTGACTCAAATGTGTTTTATTTATACCTGAGTAATATTCCATTGTGTATATGTACCACAGCTTTCTTATCCATTCATCTGCCGACGAACATGTAGGTTACTTCCATGTCCTGGCTATTGTAAACAGTGCTGCAATGAAAATTGGGGTACATATGTCTCTTTCAATTCTGGTTTCCTCAGTGTGTATGCCCAGCAGTGGGATTGCTGGGTCATATGACAGTCTTATTTCCAGTTTTTTAAGGAGTCTCTACACTATTCTCCTTAGTGACTGTACCAGTTTTAATTCCCACCAACAGTGTAAGAGGATTCTCTTTTCTCCACACCCTCTCCAGCATTTATTGCTTGTAGACTTTTTGATGGTGGCCACTCTGACTGGCACGAGATGGTACCTCATTGTGGTTTGGATTTGCATTTCTCTGATAATGAGTGATGTTGAGCATCTTTTCATGTGTTTATTAGCCATCTGTATGTCTTCTTTCGAGAAATGTCTGTTTAGATTTTTGGCCCATTTTTTGATTGGGTCATTTATTTTTCTGGTATTGTGCTGCGTGAGTTGTTTGCATATTTTGGAGATAATTCTGTGTCAGTTGCTTTGTTTGCTATCATTTCTCCCATTCTGAAGGCTGCCTTTTCACCTTGCTTATAATTTCATTGGTTGTGCAAAAGATTTTAAGTTTAATAAGGTCCCATTCGTTTATTTTTGTTTTTATTTCCATTAGTCTGGGAGGTGGATCATAGAGGATCTTGCTGTGATTTATGTCGGAGAGTATTCTTCCTATGTTTTCCTCTAAGAGTTTTATAGTTTCTGGTCTTACATTTAGACCTTTAATCCATTTTGAGTTTATTTTTGTGTATGGTGTTAGGAAGTGTTCTAGTTTCATTCTTTTACAGGTGGTTGACGTTTTCATTCTTTTACAGGTGGTTCCAAGCAACACTTGTTAAAGAGATTGTCTTTTCTCCATTGTATATTTTGGCCTTCTTTGTCAAAGATAAGATGTCCATAGGTGAGTGGATTTATCCATGGGCTTTATATTTTGTTCCATTGATCTATTTTTCTGTCTTTGTACCAGTACCATACTGTCTTGATGACTGTGGCTTTGTAGTAGAGCCTGAAGTCAGGCAGGTTGATTTCTCCAGTTCCATTCGTCTTTCTCAAGTTTGCTTTGGCTATTCAAGGTTTTTGTGTTTCCATACAAATTGTGAAATCATTTGTTTTAGTTCTGTGAAAAATACCGTGGGTAGCTTGATAGGGATTGCATTGAATCTATAGATTGCTTTGGGAGGTATACTCATTTTCACGATATTGATTCTTCTAACCTATGAATATGGTATATTTCTCCATCTATTTGTGTCATCTTTGATTTCTTTCATCAGTGTTGTATAGTTTTCTATATATATGTCTTTTGTTTCTTTGGGTAAATTTATTCCTAAATATTTTATTCTTTTCATTACAATGGTGAATGCGATTGTTTCCTTAATTTCTCTTTCTGTTTTTCTCATTGTAAGTGTTTAGGAATGTAAGGGATTTCTGTATGTTAATTTTATATCCTACAACTTTACTAAATTCATTGATTAGCTTTAGTAATTTTCAGGTGGCTTCTCTAGGGTTTTCTATGTAGAGGATCATGTCTTCTGCAAAGTATGAGAGTTTTACTTCTTATTTTCCATTCTGGATTCATTTTATTTCTTTTTCTTCTCAGATTGCCATGGCTAGGACTTCCAAAACTATGTTACATAAAAGTGGTAAGAATGGGCACCCTTGTCTTATTCATCATTTTAGAGGAAATGCTTTCAATTTTTCACCATTGTGGATAATGTTTGCTGTAGGTTTGTTGTATATGGCTTTTATTATGTTGAGGTATGTTCTTTCTATGCCTGCCTTCTGGAGAGTTTTTATCATAAATGGATGTTGAATTTTGTCAATGGCTTTCTCTGCATCTACTGAGATAATCATATGGTTTTTATCTTTCAGTTGGTTTATATGGTGTATCACATTGATTGATTTGTGGATATTGAAGAATCCTTGCATCTCTGGGATAAAGCCCACTTGGTCAAGATGTATGATCTTTTTAATATACTGTTGGATTCTGTTTGGTAGAATTTTGTTGAGGATTTTTGGATCTATGTTCATCATTGATATTAGCCTGTAGTGTTGTTGTTTTTTGTTTTTTACTTTTTTGGTGGCAGTTTTGTCTGGTTTTGTTATTAGGGTGATGGTGGCCTCATAGAATGAGTTTGGGAGTTTCCATTCTGGAAGAGTTTTAGTATAATAGGTGATAGCTCTTCTCTAAATTTTTGGTAGAATTCACCTGTGAAGCCATTTATTTTTTAAAAGGCAGTGTAATTTGTTATTTGATAACATTTTCAAAAATCTTTCTTAATATGAAATGAGTTTATTCTTTTAATTCATACTATATTTTCTTTATTTTTCTCCCATTTGAGAGCATATAGATCAAATTTAGTTCTTATTTTATATGGTGGCATTTCAACACTTAAGAAAATACAGTCATGCTCTCTTGCCTTCCATATATTTTAATTCTTTATATGACAGCATTAACAGATCCTTTAGCATCCATCCAATTGGATTTTCCTACATGGTATCCAATAAGTCAACATTCCTCAAAAAATGGATCAAAAAAACAGGGATGATGTTAGAAACTTTTTTTTTTCTGAGCAGTGCAGAATGAGGAAGGATAACTTTCATCCATATATACTTATTTTCCTGCCTTGGTCTATCATTATTTTGAGTGATCATTGTGTATCAAAAACTCCTATGCCCTTTACATGGATTATCTAAAATTTAGTCTTCAACAACTTTATGATTTAGGTGCTATTATTCTCATTTCATAGATTAAGACACATAGAACCAGATATATTGAATAAGATGTTCAAATATTCATAGCTGTTAGTTGGCAGATTTGAACTCAAGCTTACTTAATTCAAAAATGTATGGCAAAACAAACACAATGTTGTAAATTTAAAAAAATAGATAAATAAACTAACTTAAAATTTAAAAAATGGGTATATAAGCTTCTACTTTATACTGCCTCTCATACCAACTGAGTGATTTATTTTTCTTTAGTGTCGGCTCATTTTAATCTTGTCCATAATCTTGAAGTCTTCTATTTTGCACAAATAACAATTAAATTTAGTCTGTATTTGCACAATTGACTTTTATTCCATCCTCAGCAGAGAACTTACATCTTTTCTTGTCCATTTTCCATCCTGTGAGTTTTGGTCTAAGGTTCTAGACTTTTGAACAACGCTTTATCTTTTATATTTTTGTCATTCATTAAGTTGAAAAACAAGCTATTGATATCTTTGCTTAAATTATCTATAAATGTTGAACAAGACAAGGGATTTCTTCCAGGGTAATATGGGTTCATTAACTCACATTCTTTGTTGTTCAACAAGGTGCAATTTCACCTAATAGTACTGTTTTATAACTTAAATTTTCCATCTTCACAAGAATATCGTGGAAAACTATCAAGGATCTTGTTGAAATGCTGCTAATTGTAGCTACAACATACTGCAACTGATGCAACAACCATTTTAAAATCATTTACTAAACAATAATGGGATGTAATGATGACTACTGACCTTAAAGCAGTCCAATTTAAAAAAATTTAATAAAATTGACTTTAATGCCCAGTTTTTGTTGTGCTTAATCACTCAGTCGTGTCCAATTCTTTGTGACCCCATGTGCTGTAGCCTGCCAGCATGGTATTGACTACAATTCAGAAGACTTGGGGTTCAGTCCCTGAGTCTGGAAAATTCCCTGGAGAAGGGAATGGCTACCCACTCCAGTATTCTTGCCTGGAGAATTCCATGGACAGAAGTTACAGTCCATTGGATCGCAAAGAGTTGGACATGACTGAATGACTGAACACTTTAGGTAATACACTTGGATGGGTCATGAGAAGCAAGGGTTGTTCGAGTTTGTGAAAAGAAAAGTGATGATGATTAATCTATAGACCATTCAAAAAGGGAGATTTACTTAGTTTGGCAGGATTGCCTGTTAATGAACCCATGCTAAATCTTAATGATCATTTCAACCTGAGTTAGAAAGCATAAAATCTCAGATGCACTTTTCTGTAAGAACCACTTGTTGAATATTTGATAATGTAATCTAGAGTAAATCAATTTGTCAGGCTTGGCACCTTGGAATTCAGGAGACTGAGATTCTGTGCTCAAATATATAAGTTATTTCTTTAAACTGGGGGAGAGTTGGCTACTTTAGGATTTCTCTTTTTCGGTAACCTCAGTGAGCATTTATTTCTCTTTATGGGTCATTTACATTATAAAGGATCACTTTAACCAAACTCTACATTTTTCAATCTGGCTTCCTCTCAGAACTCTACTTCCTCTTGCAGGGGTCTCTGCTCCTTTGTTGTTCTGATATTTTAAACACTTTAAAACAGACAGAATGGGAACATTTTTAAAACACAGCTACACAGTGCTTTCTTGAAACATACCTACAATCTTTACAAGTTAAGTCTGGGTTTGCATGATGCTGAAACATCTGTCAAATCAGTCCTTATTTTTTGTTGTTATATAGATATACTGACCATATGCTCTGGGCTTTCCAGAATGGTTCTAGTTTCAAATATTGTGTCCCACTGTCCCTATAATTACACTCATATCTGTAGAAACATATGCCTTAGTTCAAAGGTGAGAAATTATGTTGCCAGACTTTGCAAAATATTTTGAGAACTGATTGAGCCAGATGATTTGGTGTACTATGGAAGATGAGATATCTTTATAATCTGATATGTTACTTTTCCTATCTGTATTCCTCTCCTCAAAATAATACATTGTTTGAGAACTCATGAACAAATCAAAAGCTAAAAAAAGTAGTCTTGGCAATATTAAAGATTATTTAGCTCATATGCAACAGGATGTATATAAGAATATAAAATTTCTTTTGAGAAAAGATAAAGACAAAAGTGCAGAATTTTTTAAGCATTCCTTAAGGTTCCACAATGACATTTCACTACACTGGGGGCACATAAAAATTACTCATTTTTAACCATGTTCTCAGCATTAAAGGTGAGTCTCTTATCATCCCTGAGCCTCAGTTTCTTCTTCTATAAAATGAGTATGACAATAATACTACTTAGCCCATCGAAGCAATGTAAAAGCTAAATAAGATAATTATAAGTTGCTTAGAATTGATCCTGCTATACAGAAAGTGCTCTATGAATATTAGCTGTTAATAGAATAAGAAGGAAAACATCTTTAATTCAATAAAATGATACATTTAAATAGAAGGAGGGTATAGAGTCAAACTGATAGAGAATAAGTAAAGCTACTGAGAGGAAACATCCAAGATGAGGTAGGTCTTGAAGAGTAAGTTAAAAGGAAGGAATATATAAATTGGGTTTCTCTGATGGCTCACTGGTAAAGAAACTGCCTGCCAATGCAGGAGACACTGGTTCAATCTCTGGGCCCAAAAGATCTCCTGGAGAAGAAATGGCAACCCTCTCCAGTAGTGTTGCCTGGGAAATCTCATGGATAGAGGAGTCTGGAAGGCTATATATAGTCCATGGGGTCCCAAAAGAGTCAGACACAACTTAGTGTCTAAACAACAATGACAAAGTGCAAATTGAGTGGATGAGTGGAAGGAAAGGAGAAGACAGAAAGACAAAATTAACAATGATGGGAAAATCAAAGTTAATTTGCTATAATAGACAAAGTATTCCACTTAGTAATATGGTATTTGGACAATGAAATGTTGTACTTCAGGCTTGTTGTTTTTCCAGGTAGTCTTTTTAAGTCATTAATAATAATAAGATTTAAAGGTTGAAACATTGCAAAGAAATAGAGGAAAACAATAGAATGGGAAAGACTAGAGATCTCTTCAAGAAAATTAGAGATACCAAGGGAACATGTCATGCAAAGATGGGCACAATAAAGGGCAGAAAGGGTATGGACCTAACAGAAGCAGAAAATATTAAGAAGAGGTGACAAAAATACACAGAACTGTATAAAAAGATCTTAATGACCCAGATAACCACGATGGTGTGGTCATTCTCTTGGAGTGTGAAGTGGGTCTTAGGAAGCATCACAGTGAACAAAGATAGTGGACGTGATGGGATTCCAGACGTGATGGGATTCCAGCTGAAGTATTTAAAATCCTAAAAGATAATGCTGTTAAAGTCCTGCACTCAATATGCCAGCAAATTTGGAAAACTCAGCAGTGGCCTCAGGACTGGGAAAGATCACTTTTCATTACAATCCCAAAGAGGGGCAATGCCAAAGAATATTCAAAGTACTCTACAATTGTGCTGATTTCACATGCTAGCATGGTAATGCTCAGAATCCTTCAAGCTAGGCTCCAGCAGTACATGAACCAAGAACTTCCAGATATACAAGTTGGATTTAGAAAAGGCAGAGGAACCAGAGATCAAACTGCCAACATCCATTGGATCATAGAAAAATCAAGAGAATTCCAGAAAAAAAAAATCTACTTCTGCTTCATTGACTATGCTAAAACTTTTGACTGTATGGATCACAACAGACTGGAAAATTCTTCAAGAGATGGGAATACCAGACCACCTTACCTGCCTCTTGAGAAATCTGTATGCAGGTCAAGAAGCAACAGTTGGAACTGGACATGAAACAATGGACTGATTCAAAATTGGGAAAGGAGTACGTCAAGGTTGTATATTGTCATTCTGCTTATTTAACTTCTATGCAAAATGTGGTATGTGAAATGCAGGGCTCGAAGAAGTACAAGCTGGAATCAGGATTGCCAGGAGAAATACCAACAACCTCACATATGCAGATGATACCACCCTAATGGCAGAACATGAAGAGAAACTAAAAAGCCTCTTGTTGAAGGTGAAAGAGGAAAATAGAAAAGTTGGCTTAAAACTCAACATTCAAAAAACGAAGATCATAGCATCTGGCCCCATCATTTCATGGCAAATAGATGGGGAAACAATGGAAACAGTGACAGACTTTATTTTCCTGGGTTCCAAAATCACTGTGGATAATGACTGCAGCCCTGAAATCAAAAGATGCTTGCTCCTTGGAAGAAAAGCAGGGTAAACCTAGACAGCCTATTAAAAAACAAAGATATCATTTGCTGAATAAAGGTCCATCTAGTCAAAGCTATGATTTTTCCAGTAGTCATGTATGGATGTTTAAGTTGGACCATAAGGAAGTCTAAGGACCAAAGAATTGATGCTTTCAAATTGTGGTCCTGGAGAAGTCTCTTGAGAGTCCCTTGAACAGCAATGAGATCACAGTAGTCAATACGAAAAGAAATCAACCCTGAATATTCATTGGAAGGACTGATGCTGAAATTGAGGTTCCAATACTCAGGCCACTTGATGTGAAGAGCTGACTCATTGGAAAAGACCCTGATGCTGGAAAAGGTTGAGGGCAGGAGAAGAATGGGGCAACATAGGATGAAATGGTTGCATCGCATCATCAACTCAATGGACATAAGTTTGAGCAAACTCTGAGAGTGAAGGACAGGGAAGCCTTGCATGCTGCAGTCCATGGGGTGGCAAATAGTCAGACACGTCTGAGCAACTGAACAACAACACAAGTTGAAATGACCATCTGAATCCACACTTGCTATGGTCATTCTTATGTAAGAGATTCATATTCCCCTCCTCTAGTTTTTTTTTTTTTTCTGTCCTATATCAAAGTATTATTTAAGACTGTAGACATTGTCATCTTTGGGCTGTAGTTCCAGTCTTTACATGTTTTATTGATGATTCATCTGTATAAATAACAATGATGCCAAAAATAATTTCTAGCATTTATTATATGACAATTTTGGGGTTGATTGATTTAAACAAATTACCTAATTTAATCATTAAAACACCCTATGAAAAGGTAATATTATCATTTTCATTTTACAAAAGAGAAAAGAGAAGCACAAAGAAGCTAAGCAAATAAGGCCAGACCACACAGCTCTATTAAATGGAAGAAATGGATTTTGAACTCAGGCAGTTTGGCATTATGCTCCACGATACTATACACGTTAGTAGAGTAGTGAAGAAGAAAGCTAGGTAATTATCCCTTACATATAATCATTGCAAATGACCAGGCAAGACAAATTTCTCACTTTTGATTCAGTAATATCTTCTTTTCCTGAGTTATTCTTATAATTCCCTAAACCATGCAATAAGAATTTACTAAAACAAAGTAAAATGAAAAAGGGATAATTTCAGATTCATTTGATACCTAACTCAAGACCAAAATTCACATTTCAAATTATCCCATAGCTCAGTGCAATCTGAATTTATTATTAAAGATGGCAGTATAACTACTGTCAAGGTAGACAAGGTGAAAGGAAATCTTGGAACTTAACACTTAGCTTTCTGGACTAATTCATGAGATTGCTATTTGGAAACATTGCTCTATATACTATGTAATTTAAGCTTTACCTCATAGTATGTGTATGCATTTCTGTTTGCTTCTGCAGTGAATTTTCTAATTTGACAGTAGGCATTATTCCAGTTAGTTGGCTAATTTCTATCTTTTTAAATTTTATAGTGGATACAAATAATCCTAATTTCTGTGAAGCACTGCCTGTGCATAGGTACAAAAATTCTTTCTGTTAGAGAAGAAAAAAGGACTACAATATAGGAAATGGATTTCCAGAAGTGTTCTAGTTTCTGAGAAGATGGTATCACCAACAGTAATATAATTAGAGTATCCATCATAAGGAAGCCAATTTTAGTCATGGATTTTACTGAGTTACTGCAACCTGGATACTTTGAATTCAATATGAGATTGCTTTTGACAAGGGACTCATATGTATAACTCTATCTTTCTATCTATCTGTCTGTCTGTCTTATACTTTCAACATCATCATCCTCATCCTCATCATCATTTATTTATATATAGAAATCTTTAAAACAAGTGAAGTGAAGGATCTAAAATTTGGGTACTGCATTATTTTTTGATTGTTTGTTTTAGTTAAAAAAAAAAAAGACAGCTAGCTGTTATAAATCAGATCAGTAAAAGATGCATAGTGGCATGTTCCTCCCCTTTTTCTCTGTTTTTTTTTCCCCAGAGATAAATCAGGCAATATTCATTGAGTTAATGCTCCTTTGGAAGAAATAATCAATTTTCAGTTTCACTGCAGAGGAAAATTGAATATTCTCTCAGTTTGCTGATTATGATCACAAAAACAAACTAGTAGCAACATGTTCCATTTTAATGAATTTGTTTTTGCATTAGTAAATATTCCTTGAATGTTTGATGATGTGCATAGTCCATCAATGTTGAAATAATGACCCTTTGAGAGATTTTCATGCTGTGATATTAGTATTTTTATTTTTATTTTTTTGTACTTTCTACTCTATATCTACACACTCTAAAGTGTATGTAAGTTCAGTGGCTTCATATTTGAAACTTGATTTTTCTCTACATAGCTGCATCAGCATTCAGCTGTGAGTTTGTAAGATAATAGTATTAAAAGCAAACTTCCATTCTGTAAGGATGCAGCACAACCCAATACTGGTAGCACTTACCACTAGTCTTTTCTTTGTACAATATAATTTTTATTAGCTAATTTTAATTTTATTACATATAAAATTCAATCTCTACACTTAAACAATTTGAAGCATTAAACTATTAGAATCAGTTGATGATCTTTTAATGTAACAATATTTTAATGTTCTTTTTCAGCAAAGTATTTGTCATTGTTAGTTATAAAAATCAGAAGCAAAAATCATGAAATACATTGCTTTTTATTATCAAGAGATTGTTTATTTTTTCTTAACTGAATCAGTGAATCAGTGTATATTCTTTTGTGGATATGTTATCTGGGGAGAAGTCAGTTCAGTTTAGTTGCTCAGTCGTGATCAACTCTTTCCTACCCCATGGATTGCAGCACATCAGGTTTCCCTGTCCATCACCAGCTCCCATAGCTTGCTCAAACTTATGTCCATCGAGTTGGTGATGCCATCCAACCATCTCATCCTCTGTTATCCCCTTCTCCTCCAGCATCAGGGTCCTTTCAAATGAGTCTGTTCTTCACATCAGGTGGCTAAAATATTGGAGTTTCAGCTTTAGCATCAGTACTTCCAATGAATATTCAGGACTGATTTCCTTTAAGATTGACTGTTTTGATCTCCTTCAGTCCAAGGGACTCTCAATAGTCTTCTCCAACACCACAGTGCAAAAGCATCAATTCTTCGGCGTTCAGCTTTCTTTATAGACCAACTCTCACATCCATACGTGACTACTGGAAAAACCATAGGTTTGACTAGACAGACCTTTGTCAGCAAAGTAATGCCTCTGCTTTTCAATATGCTGTCTAGGTTGGTCATAGCTTTTCTTCTAAGGAGCAAGCGGTTTTTAATTTCATGGCTGCAATCACCATCTGCAGTGATTTTTGAGTCCCTCAAAATAAAGTCTCTCACTGTTTTCACTGTTTCCCCATTTATTTGCCATGAAGTGATCGGACCGGATGCCATGATCTTGGTTTTCTGAATGTTGAGCTTTGTCTACTTTTCCCTCACCTCTTTCACTTTTATCAAGAGGCTCTTTAGCTCTTCTCACTTTCTGCCATAAGAGTGGTGTAATCTGCTATCTGAGCTTATTGATATTTCTGCCTGCAATCTTGGTTTCAGCTTGTGCTTCATCCGACCCAGCATTTTGCATGATGCACTCTGTGTATAACTTAAACAAGCAGGGTGACAACATACAGCCTTGCCATACTCCTTTCCTGACTTGGAACCAGTCTGTGGTTCCACGACCAGTTCTAACAGTTGCTTTTTGACCTGCAGATTTCTCAGGAGGCAGGTAAAGTGGTCTGCTATTCCCATCTCTTTAAGAATAGGAGAAGTAGTAATATCTATAAATAATTTATGAAAGTGGCATGTCAATTTCCTAAATTTGTAAATCTTTTTGCAAAATGTATGTGTCAATTCTAAAGAACTTATTTAATCAAAATAAGTACACATCCTCTTGCTACAAGTAATTTGGTAGTTAAAATGATTGGTCAAAAGAGGGTTTGTTCCAGTCTTGATGGCCGTATCTTGGCCTTTAAAAACAGTACATAATTCTAGAGAATTCAAGAATTTCAGAATTTATAAAGAATATAATTTTTGTTACCTAATAAAAAATATATCTTTAAGGGCAGGGTAAACTAATCTGCAAATAGCCAAAACCATAGATGATTGCCTAGAAATTGTAATATCCAGTAGTTGTTCTCCTTATTTGCCAGTATACATTTATTTGTTCTTATTTTGAGTAAAACACTAGTTTGTAATTTTTGTTTCGTAAAGGAGATTTATATCCTTTTTTTCTTTTTCTGAAAAGAGACAACTGGTGTTTCAACTTTAATAGATAAAGAAATCCCTGTGTACTAAAAATAATATTTTTACTTCTCTAATTATTTATTTCTGATAATCTGAATTTATATAAGAGAAAATTTTGATATGCTAAGCGTTTTTCAATACTTTTTTTTAACTTATTTATTTTTTAAATTTATTTATTTATTTTTTTTTTACTTTAAACTTATGTATTGATTTTGCCATACATTGACATGAATCTGCCATGGATATACATGTGTTTCCCTTCCAGAACCACCCTCCCACCTCCCACCCATCCCATCCCTCTGAGTCATACCAGTGCACCAGCCCCGAGCTCCCTATATCATGCATCGAACATGGACTGGCGATTTGTTTCACATATGATAGTTTACATGCTTCACTGCCATTCTCCCATATCATCCCACCCTCGCCCTCTCCCATAGAGTCCAAAATACTGTTCTATACATCTGTGTCTCTTTTGCTATCTCGCATACAAGGTTATTTTTACGGATTTACTAAATTGCATATATATGCGTTGCTGCTGCTGCTGCTGCTAAGTCGCTTCAGTCGTGTCCGACTCTGTGTGACCCCATAGACGGCAGCCCACCAGGCTCCCCCGTCCCTGGAATTCTGCAGGGAAGAACACTGGAGTGGGTTAATATTTTCCTCTCCAATGCATGAAAGTGAAAGTGAAATCACTCCGACGTGTCTGACTCTTCGTAACCCCATGAACTGCAGCCTACCAGGCTCCTCCGTCCATGGGATTTTCCAGGTAAGAGTACTTGAGTGGGTTGCCATTGCCTTCTCCAATATATACGTTAGTATACTGTATTGGTGTTTTTCTTTCTGGCTTACTTCACTCTGTATAATAGGCTCCAGTTTCATCCACCTCATTAGAACTGATTCTAATGTATTCTTTTTAATGGCTGGGTAATATTCCATTGTGTATATGTACCACAGCTTTCTTATCCATTCGGCTGCTGATGGACATCTAGGTTACTTCCATGTCCTGGCTATTGTAAACAGTGCTGCGATGAACATTGGGGTACACGTGTCTCTTTCAATTCTGGTTTCCTCAGTGTGTATGCCCAGAAGTGGGATTGCTTGGTCATATGGCAGTTCTATTTCCAGTTTTTATAGAAATCTCCACACTGTTCTCCATAGTGGCTGTACTAGTTTGCATTCCCACCAACAGTGTAAGAGGGTTCCCTTTTCTCCACACCCTCTCCAGCATTTATTGCTTGTAGACTTTTGGATAGCAGCCATTCTGACGGGCGTGAAATGGTACCTCATTGTGGTTTTGATTTGCTTTTCTCTGATAATGAGTAATGTTTACCGTCTTTTCATGTGTTTGTTAGCCATCTGTATGTCTTCTTTGGAGAAATATCTGTTTAGTTCTTTGGCTCACTTTTTGATTGGGTCGTTTATTTTTCTGGAATTGAGCTGCAGGAGTTGCTTGTATATTTTTGAGATTAATTCTTTGTCAGTTGCTTCATTTGCTATTATTTTCTCCTATTCTGAAGTCTGTCTTTGCACCTTGCTTATAGTTTCCTTTGTTGTGTAGAAGCTTTTAATTTTAATTAGGTCCTATTTGTCTATTTTTGCTTTTATTTCCAGTATTCTGGAAGGTGTGTCATAGAGGATCCTGCTTCGGTTTATGTCACAGAGTGTTTTGCCTATGTTTTCCTGAGGAGTTTTATAGTTTCTAGACTTACGTTTGGATCTTTAATCCATTTTGAGTTTATTTTTGTGTATGGTATTAGAAAGTGTTCTACTTTCACTCTTTTACAAGTGATTGACCTGTTTTCCCAGCACCATTTGTTAAAGAGATTGTCTTTTCTCCATTGTATATTCTTGCCTCCTTTGTCAAAGATAAGGTGTCCATAGGTGCGTAGCTTTATCTCTGGGCTTTCTATTTTGTTCCATTGATCTATATTTCTGTCTTTGTGCCAGTACCATTACTGTCTTGATGACTGGCTTTGTAGTAGAACCTGAAGTCAGGCAGGTTGATTCCTCCATTTCCGTTCTTCTTTCTCAAGATTTCTTTGGCTATTTGAGGTTTTTTTTTTGTATTTCGATACAAATTGTGAAATTGTTTTTTCTAGTTCTCTGAAAAATACCGTTGGTAGCTTGAGAGGGATTGCATTGAATCTATACATTGCTATGGGTAGTATACTCATTTTCACTATATTGATTCTTGCGATCCATAAACACAGTATATTTCTCCATCTATTTGTGTCCTCTTTAATTTCTTTCACTAATGTTTTATAGTTTTCTCTATATAGGTCTTTTGTTTCTTTAGGTAGATATACTAATTATTTTATTATTTTCATTGTGATGGTGAATGAAATTGTTTCCTTAATTTCTCTTTTTGTTTTCTCATTGTTAGTGTATACGAATGCAAAGGCTTTCTGTGTGTTGACTTTATATCCTGCAACTCTACTATATTCATTGATTAGCTCTAGTAATTTTCTGGTGGAGTCTTTAGGGTTTTCTATATAGAGAATCTTGTCTTCTGCAAACAGTGAGAATTTTACTTCTTCTTTTCCAATCTGGATTCCTTTTATTTATTTATTTATTTTCTTCTCTGATTGCTGTGGCCAAAACTTCCAAAACTATGTTGAATAGTAGTGGTGAAAGTGGGCACCCTTGTCTTGTTCCTGACTTTAGGGGAAATGCTTTCAATTTTTCACCATTGAGGATAATGTTTGATGTAGGTTTGTCATATATAACTTTTATTATGTTGAGGTATGTTCCTTCTATTCCTGTTTTTTGGAAGTTTTTTTTTTATCATAAATGGATGTTGAATTTTGTTAAAGGCTTTCTCTGCATCTATTGAAATAATCATATGGCTTTTATTTTTCAGTTTGTTAATGTGATGTATTACAATGATTGTATTGCTGATATTGAAGAATCCTTGCATCCCTGGGATAAAGCACACTTGGTCATGATGTATGACCTTTTTAATACGTTGTTGGATTCTGTTTGCTAGGATTTTGTTAAGGATTTTTGCATCTATGTTCATCAGTGATGTTGGCCTGTAGTTTTCTTTTTTTGTGGCATCTTTGTCTGGTTTTGGTATTAGGGTGACAGTGGCCTCGTAGAATGAGTTTGGAAGTTTCCCTTCCTCTTCAACTTTCTGGAAGAGTTTCAGTTGGATAGGTGTTAGCTCTTCTCTAAATTTTTGGTAGAATTCAGCTGTGAAGGCATCTGGTCCTGGGCTTTCGTTTGTTGGAAGATTTCTGATTACAGTTTCAATTTCTGTGCTTGTGATGGGTCTGGCAAGATTTTCTATTTCTTCCTGGTTCAGTTTTGGAAAGTTGTACTTTTCTAAGAATTTGTCCATTTCTTCCAAGTTGTTCATTTTATTTGCATATAGTTGCTGATAGTAGTCTCTTATGATCCTTTGTGTTTCTGTGATGTCTGTTCTGATCTCTCCATTTTCATTTCTGATTTTGTTAATTTGATTTTTCTACCTTTGTTTCTTGATGAGTCTGGCTAATGGCTTGTCAGTTTTATTTATCTTCTCAAAGAACCAGCTTTTGGCTTTGTTGATTTTTGCTATGGTTTCTTTTGTTTCTTTTGCATTTTTTATGCCCTATAATTTTAGATTTCTTTCCTTCTACTAACCCTGGTGTCTTCATTTCTTCTTTTTCTAGTTGCTTTAGTTGTAGAGTTAGATTATTTGTTTGACTTTTTTCTTGTTTCCTGAGGTAAGCCTGTATTGCTACAAATCTTCCCCTAAGCACTGCTTTTACAGTGTCCCATAGGTTTGGACCACATTCTGTCAGACCTCTCCACCATGACCCATCCATCTTGGGTGGTCCCACATTGCATGGCTTAGTTTCATTGAGATAGACAAGGCTGTGGTCCCTGTGATCAGATTGGCTAGTTTTCTGTGATTATAGTTTCAGTGTGTCTGCCCTCTGATGCCCTCTCGCAACACCTACCGTCTTACTTGGGTTTCTCTTACCTTGGACGTGGGGTATCTATTCATAGCTGCTCCAGCAAAGTACAGCCACTACTCCTTACCTTGGGCAAGTGGTATCTACTCACGACGGCCCTTCCTGACCTTGAATGTGGAGTAACTCCACTGGAGAAGGGCATGACAAACCACTTCAGTATTCTTGCCTTGAGAACCCCATGAACAGTATGAAAAGGCAAAAAGATAGGAAACTGAAAAATGAACTCCCCAGGTCAGTGGGTGCCCAATATGCTACTGGAGATCAGTGGAGAAATAACTCCAGAAAGAATGATGGGATAGAGCCAAAGCAAAAACAATACCCAGCTGTGGATGTGACTGGTGATAGACGCAAAGTCCAATGCTGTAAAGAGCAATGTTGCATAGGAACCTGGAATGTTAGGTCCATGAATCAAGGCAAATTGGAACAGGAGATGGCAAGAGTAAACGTCAACATTCGAGGAATCAGTGAACTAAGACAGACTGGAATGGGTGAATTTAACTCAGATGACCATTATATCTACTACTGTGGGCAGGAATCCCTTAGAAGAAATGGAGTAGTCATCATGGTCAACAAAAGAGTCCAAAATGAAGTACTTGGATGCAATCTCAAAAACGACAGAATGATCTCTGCTTGTTTCCAAGGCAAACCATTCAATATTACTGTAATACAAGTCTATGCCCCGATCAGTAATGGTGAAGAAGTTGAACTTGAATGGTTCTATGAAGACCCACAAGACCTTTTAGAACTAAAACCCCAAAAAGATTTCCTTTTCATTATAGGGGACTGGAATGCAAAAGTAGGAAGTCAGGAAACACGTGGCATAACAGGCAAATTTGGCCTTGGAGTACAAAAAGAAGCATGGCAAAGGCTAATACAGTTTTGCCTAGAGAACACACTGGTCATAGCAAACACCCTCTTCCAACAACACAAGAGAAGACTCTACACATGGACATCACCAGATGGTCCACATCAAAATCAGAATGATTATATTCCTTGCAGCCAAAGGTGAAGAAGCTCTATACAGTCAGCAAAAACTAGACCTGGAGCGGACTGTGGCTCAGATCATGAACTCCTTATTGCCAAATTCAGACTTAAATTGAAGAGAGTAGGGAAAACCACTAGACCAATCAGGTATGATGTAAATCAAATCCCTTATGATTATACAGTAGAAGTAACAAATAGATTTAAAGGACTTGATCTGATAGACTGAGTGTCTGATGAACTATGGACAGAGGTTCGTGACACTGTACAGGATCCAGGGATCAAGAACAGCCTCATGGAAAAGAAATGCAAAAAGGCAAAATTGCTGTCTGAGGAGGCCTTGAAAATAGCTAAGAAAAGAAGAGAAGCAAAAAGCAAAGGAGAAAAGGAAAGATATTCCTGTCTGAATGCAGAGTTCCAAAGAATTCCAAGGAGAGATAAGTAAGCCTTCCTCAGAGATCAATGCAAAGAAATAGGGGAAAACAACAGAATGGGAATGACTAGAGATCTCTTCAAGAAAATAAGAGATATCAAGGGAACATTTTATGCAACGATGGGCTCGATAAAGGACAGAAATGGTATGGACCTAACAGAAGAAGAAGATGTTAAGAAGAGGTGGCAAGAATACACAGAAGAAACTGTACAAAAAAGATCTTCATGATCCAGATAATCACGATGGTGTGATCACTCACCTAGGGCCAGACATCCTGGAATGTGAAGTCAAGTGGGCCTTAGAAAGCATCACTACGAACAAAGCTAGTGGAGGTGATGGAATTCCAGTTGAGCTATTTCAAATCCTGAAAGATGATGCTGTGAAAGTGTTGCACTCAATATGCCAGCAAATCTGGAAAACTCAGCAGTGGCCACAGGACTGGAAATGGTCAGTTTTCATTCCAATCCCAAGGAAAGGCAATGTCAAAGAATGCTCAAACTACCACACGATGCACTCATCTCACACACTAGTGAAGTAATGCTGAAAATTCTCCAAGCCAGGCTTCAGCAATACCTGAACCATGAACTTCCAGATGTTCAAGCTGGTTTTAGAAAAGTCAAAGGAACCAGAGATCAAATTGCCAACATCCGCTGGATCATCAAAAAAGCAAGAGAGTTTCAGAAAAACATCTATTTCTGCTTTATTGACTATGCCAAAGCCTTTGACTGTGCGGATCACAATAAACTGTGGAAAATTCTGAAAGAGATGGGAGTACCAGACCATCTGACCTGTCCCTTGAGAAATCTGTATGCAGGTCAGGAAGCAACAGTTAGAACTGGACATGGAACAACAGACTGGTTACAAATAGGAAAAGGAATATGTCAAGGCTGTATATTGTCACCCTGCTTATTGAACTTCTCTGCAGAGTACATCATGAGAAATGCTGGGCTGGAATAAACACAAGCTGGAATCAAGATTGCAGGGAGAAATATCAATAACCTCAGCTATGCAGATGATACCACCCTTATGGCAGAAAGTGAAGAAGAGCTAAAGAGCCTCTTGATGAAAGTGAAAGAGGAGAGTGAAAAAGTTGGCTTAAAGTTCAACGTTCAGAAATCTAAGATCATGGCATCTTGTCCCATCATTTCATGGGAAATAGATGGGGAAACAGTGGAAACAGTGGCTGACTTTATTTTTGGGGTCCAAAATCACTGCTGATGGTGATTGTAGCCATGAAATTAAAAGACGCTTACTCCTTGGAAGGAAGGTTATGACCAACCTAGATAGCATATTTAAAAGCAGAGACATTACTTTGCCAACAAAGGTCCATCTAGTCAAGGCTATGGTTTTTCCAGTAGTCATGTATGAATGTGAGAGTTGGACAGTGAAGAAGGCTGTTCAGTTCAGTTCAGTAGCTCAGTCGCGTCCAACTCTTTGCGACCCCATGAACCGCAGCACACCAGGCCCCTCTGTCCATCACCAACTCCCAGAGTCTACCCAAACCCATGTCCATCGAGTCGGTGATGCCATCCAACCATCTCATCCTCTGTCGTCCCCTTCTCCTCCCGCCCCCAATCCTACACAGCATTAGGGTCTTTTCCAATGAGTCAACCCTTTGCATGTGGTGGCCAAAGTATTGGAGTTTCAGCTTCAACATCAGACCTTCCAATGAACACCCAGGATTGATCTATTTTATGATGGATTGATTGGATCTCCTTGCAGTCCAAGGAACTCTCAAGTGTCTTCTCCAACACCACAGTTCAAAAGCATCAATTCTTCAGTGCTCAGCCTTCTTCACCATCCAACTCTCACATCCATACATGACCACTGGAAAAACCATAACCTTAACTAGATGGACTTTTGTTGGCAAAGTAATGTCTCTGCTTTTAAATATGCTATCTAGGTTGGCCATAACCTTCCTTCCAAGGAGTAAGCATCTTTTAATTTCATGGCTGCAATAACCATCAGCAGTGATTTTGGAGCCCCCAAAAATAAAGTCAGCCACTGTTTCCACTGTTTCCCCATCTATTTCCCATGAAGTGATGGGACCAGATGCCATGATCTTAGATTTCTGAACGTTGAACTTTAAGCCAACTTTTTCACTCTCCTCTTTCACTTGAATAAGGCTGAGCGCTGAAGAATTGATGCTTTTGAACTGTGGTGTTGGAGAAGACTCTTGAGAGTCCCTTGGACTGCAAGGAGATCCAACCAGTCTATCCTAAAGGAGATCAGTCCTGGGTGTTCATTGGAAGGACTGATGTTGAAGCTGAAACTCCAATACTTTGGCCACCTCATGCGAAGAGTTCACTCATTGGAAAAGGTCCTAATGCTGGGAAGGATTGCAGGCAGGAGGAGAAGGGGACGACAGAGGATGAGATGGCTAGATGGCATCACCGACTCGATGAACATGGGTTTGGGTAAACTCTGGGATTTGGTGATGGACAGGGAGGCCTGGCATGCTGCGCTTCATGGGGTTGCAAAGAGTCAGACACGACTGAGCGACTGAACTGAACTGATAAGTTTGGAGTTGTGTTTAGTTCATTTTCATTCCCTTCCATGCATATTTTGATTTCCTTTTTTATTTCTTCTGTGATTTGTTGGCTATTTAGGAGCATGTTTTTTAGCCTCCATATGTTGGAACTTTTAATAGTTTTTCTTCTGTAACTGACATCTAATCTTACTGCATTGTGGTGGCAAAAGATGTTCAGAATGATTTCAATTTTTTAAATTCACCAAGGCTAGATTTATGGCCAAGGATGTGATCTATTCTGGAGAAGGTTTTGTGTGCGCTTGAGAAAATCATGAAATTCATTGCTTTGGGGTTAAATGCCCTATACATATCAATTAGGTCTAACAGGTATATTCTATCATTTAAAGTTTATGTTTCCTTGTTAATTTTCTGTTTAGTTGATCTATCCATAGGTGTGTGTGGGATATTAAAGTCTCACACTATTATTGTGTTATTGTTAATTTCCCCTTTCATATTTTTAGCATTTGCCTTAATTGCTATTCTCCTAAGTTGGGTGCATATATATTTATATTTGTTATATCTTCTTCTTGGATTGATCCTTTGATCATTATGTAGTGTCTATCTTTGTCTCTTTTCACAGCCTTTGTTTTAAAGTCTATTTTAACTGATATATGTACTGCTACTCCTGCTTTCTTTTGGTCTCTATTTGCATTAAATAACTTTTTACAGCCCTTCCCTTTCAGTCTGTATGTGTGCCTTGTTTCTAGGTGGGTCTCTTGTAGACAACTTATATGGGGGTCTTGTTTTTGTATCCATTCAGCCAGATTTTGTCTTTTGGTTGGGGCATTCAACCCATTTACATTTAAGGTAATTATTGATAATTATGATCCCATTGGCATTTACTTTATTGTTTTGGGTTTGAGATTATACACCTTTTCTGTGTTTCCTGTCTAAAGAAGATCCTTTAGCATTTGTTGGAGAGCTGGTTTGGTGGTGCTGAATTCTCTGAGCTTTTGCTTGTCTGTAAAGCTTTTGATTTTTCCTTTATATTTGAATGAGATCCTTGCTGGATACAGTAATCTGGGCTGTAGATTATTTTCTTTCATCACTCTAAGTATTTCCTTCCATTCCCTTCTGGCCTGAAGAGTTTCTATTGAAAGATCAGCTGTTATCCTTATGGGAATCCCCTTGTGTGTTATTTGTTGTTTTTCCCTTGCTGCTTTTAATATTTGTTCATTGTGTTTGATCTTTGTTAATTTGATTAATATGTGTCTTTGGGTATTTTGCCTTAGGTGTATCCTGTTTGGGACTCTCTGGGTTTCTTGGACTTGGGTGATTATTTCCTTCCCCATTTTAGGGAAGTTTTCAACTATTATCTCCTTGAGTATTTTCTCATGGTCTTTCTTTTTTTCTTCTTTTTCTGGGACTCCTGTGATTCGAATATTGGTGCGTTTAACATTGTCCCAGAGGTCTCTGAGGTTGTCTTCATTTCTTTTAATCATTTTTTTTCTTGTTTCATCTCTGTTTCATTTATTTCTATCATTGTATCTTCTACCTCACTTATCCTAACTTCTGCATCCGTTATTCTACTGTTGCTTCCCTCCAGACTGTTTTTGATCTCATTTATTGATTTATTCATTACATATTGACTCTTTTTTATTTCTTTTAATTCCATGTTAAACCTTTCTTGCATCTTCTCGATCCTTGTCTCCAGTTTATTTATCTGTATCTCCAATTTGTTTTGAAAATTTTGGATCATTTTCACTATCATTATTTGAAATTCTTTATCAGGTAGATTTCCTCTTTCTTCCTCTTTTGTTTGATTTGGAGGGCATTTATCCCGTTTCTTTACCTGCTGGGTATTTCTCTGCCTTTTTATCTTGTTTAGATTGCTCTGTTTGGGGTGGCCTTTCTGTATTCTGGAAGTTTGTGATTCCTCTTTATTGTGAGGGTTCCTCGCTGTGGGTGGGGTTGGACGGGTGGGTTGTCAAGGTCCTGGTTAGGGAAGCTCGTGTCGGTGTTCTGGTGGGTGAAGTTGGATTTCTTCTCTCTGGAGCGCAATGAAGTGTCCAGTAATGAGTTTTAAGATGTCAGTGGGTTTGGTGTGATTTTGGGCAGCCTGTATATTGAAGCTCTGGGCTATGTTCCTGTGTTGCTGGAGAATTTGCATGGTATATCTTACTCTGGAACTTGTTGGCCCTTGGGTGGTGGTTGGTTTCAATGTAGGTATGGAGACGTTTCATGAGCTCTTATCGATTAATGCTTCCTGGATTCAGGAGTTCTCTGGTGTTCTCAGGATTTGGACTTGAGCCTCCAGCCTCTGGTTTTCAGTCTTATTCTTACAGTAACTTCAAGACTTCTCCATCTATACCACACCAATGATAAAACATCTAGGTTAATGATGAAAATTTTCTCCGCAGTGTGGGACACCTGGAGAGGTACACCGAGTTACGTGGAGAAGAGAGGAGGGAGGGGGGAGATTGAGGTGACCGGGGGGAAGAGGGGAACCAAAAGTGAAGAGAACAAGCTAGCCAGTAATCATTTCCCTATGTGCTCTCCACAGTCTGGATCCCTCAGAGATGTTCATGGAATTACACAGAGAAGAGAAGAGGGAGGTAGGAGACAGGTGGCCAGGAGAATAAAAGTGGGAATCAAACGGGAGAGACAGATCCAGCCAGTAATCAGTTCCCTAAGTGTTCTCCACAGGCCCTAACACACAAAGAAATTCACAGATTTGGGTTGAGAAGAAAAGGTGGAGGTTGGAGTTAGAGGCGACCTGGTGGAGAAAAAGGAGAGTCAAAAGGGGGAGAGAGCAATCAAGCCGGTGATCTCGCTCCCAAGTAATAATTGGTACTGAGGATTGGGTTCTTAAAGATACAAAGTTGATGACAAATGCCAAAAAGGAAAGATTAAAAATCTAGAGTAGAGGTTAGATTCTCAAAAATACAATATTAAAAAACAAGAGAAAGAAATAGAAAAGAAGAAATTTAAAGGAAGAAAAGAAGAAAAAAAAAGGAAAGAAAAAAAGTCACAAAAATTATAAAATACATATTTATATATGAAGTTTGCTTTAAAAATAGAGTCTTTTTTTTGTTTTTGCAAGGTAGTAGTAGGTTACTTAAATGAAAGGAGAAAATTGAAGGAGTAATAGGGGATTTAAAAATAAAAATAATAAAGTTTTAAAAATTAAAAAAAATGATAATAGTAAAAATATATCTAGGACTTTCTCTGGAGCTGTTGTGGACAGTGCGGGTTCAGTTCATTTTCAGATAGTTCCTTGTCCGGCTTGTACTTCTCAAGGCTATAGGCCCCTTCCTATGTAGTCAGTGCTAAGTACAGGGTTTTAATCTATTGCACCTGTCACTTCCAAAGCGGTTCCCTCTGTTTATTTTAGCTTCTTCTGTTTGCTGGTCTCTTAAGTGTCTAGTTTCTGCCCTGACACAAGGGGGGCGGTGGTGATCATTTTTTTAGTCTCACTTGTTCAGTCGTGCTGTGGGGAGGGAGGAACACTGCAAACAAATATCACTGATGTGTGCTCAAAGTGATTCATCCACACTGGGTTTGCCCCAACTCACGGACTGTGTGCTTTCCCAGTCTACACTGCTCAGGCTCTAGGTTGCTCTGCTGGTAACTGTCTGAGGTGGGCCCCTGGGGTTGCCTGTACTTCCCAGGTCTAAACCACTTAGGTTCAGGTTCTTGGGTACTCCACAAAGGCGCAGACTTGGTTGAGCCTGGGTTTTGTGCCCTTCCCAGGTCCGAGCAGCTCAGGTGACCAGGTGCTTGGCTAGCGTGGTCAGGAGACTGTGAATTTTCCCCTCCCCCATCCCAGCCACTCGGTTTTCTGGGTGTACAAAACGGGAGAGCCTTCTCAGTTGTGCCATGTGTCTCTTCTGGGGAGCTGATCTCTGCATGCGAGCCTCCCTGCAGGTGTCGACCTTCCAGAATCCCAAGAAGTCTTGGTTAGCAAACAGGTCTGCTTGCAGTTTGGTATAGGATGCCTCTCTGGGGTCGCAGTTGTGCCCTTCCAGCTCTGGCTGCCCTCACCTGCCTGTCTCCGGTGGGGGTGGGCCAGTCTACAGTTGGCTAGCTCTGCTTAGTCTTTTTTTTCTGTGATCGAGCCTGGTGGTGTCTCAGGTTAAGGCTTTTTTCCAGGGATAGCTATCCCACAGTCTGAGTTGCTATCTCAAGCTAGTTCCCTCATATTGCCCTCGGGGCATTCAGGCCTAATCCTTACCCAAAGCAATGCAGCCCGCCCCTCCCTGTCCAGCCCCAGCTTGCTAGTGGAGGATGCGTGCATCTGGGCTCCTGCTCCTCTGGGAGTTGCTGTTAGATACATAATCTGTGGGTTTTAATTATTTATTTATTTTTCCTCCCCGTTGTTTTGCTTTCTGAGATTCCGAGACTCGCCACAGACCCTCCGGTGAGAGTGTTTCCTGGTATTTGGAAACTTCTCTCTTTTTTAGGACTCCCTTCCCAGGACTGATCTTTGTCCCTACCTCTTTTGTCTCTCTTTTTATCTTTTATATTTTGTCCTACCTTATTTCGAAGACAATGGGTTGTCTTTCTGGATCCCTGATGTCCTCTGCCAGCATTCAGAAATTGTTTTGTGGAATTTTCTTAGTGTCTAAATTTTCTTTCGATGAGTCGGGGAGAAAGTGGTCTCCTCGTCCTATTCCTCCACCATCTTAGGACCGCCTCCTCCAAACTTTTTCAATGGTCTTTTATTTGATCAAAATTTTTCTGTATAAGTTAAAAATATAAAATAAAAATTGATAATTCAGAATTTTAAAATAGTATCTGATGCTTACTTTTGATATATTAGTAATATAATAGTTTGATTCTATATAATTAAATTTATCTTTCTTTTTAATAATGTGAGCTATACAGATGGGCTCTTTTGTTATAATAACATCGAACATCTATTACCTTATTTACAAAGAGATACCTCAGATTATGTGTTGTTTTGGCTGACAGTGACTAGAAAGAGGGAAGTTTATGAGGTAGGGAAAATCTGTGCCCACTCATAATTAAACAACCATGAAGACACATGCATCAGTCAGCAAAAGCAGGCATTATGAAGTGAAAATTAAAGAGTCAAACACTGGAGTATCTACTCTATATGCCTGCTGTTAGACACTGAAGCATGGAGAACAGGATACACCTCTATGGATGGATAGCTTTCCTTATTAAAAAAACATAGTGGGAAGCACAGTAGGGGAACATACTAAAACAAGGCTTTGTAGTAATTTCCTTGAAAGAAATTTCCCAAGATAGCAACTTGAAAAGCTTTTAATCTTATGACTAGCTATAGAGTGCTCTTTGCATTAGGTGGTATTTAAAAATTCCATTAGTTTGAAATAGATCTTACAGAGTTTCCCAAACTCTTCTCTTTTCCTTTATTTTTTTTTCCCTTATAACACATTTGCTATCCAGGCTCATTAAAATGCATACATATTTGAGAGTCTGAATCCCTTTGAAAAATTTTCCCAATGATATGTTAGCTATTTTCATTTTGAATAACAAATTTGACTTAGAAACTGACATAATAGCATCAGTGGATGAAATTATGGACTTTTATGGCTTATTTTCTGCTTCATTCAATTTAATTTCTCACGTTTCATTAGGTGAATCCTGAAGGCTGTGTGACATCCTTTTACTTCTTATAAACTGCATAGAAGGAAGACTTAGGTGCTATAAACTTAACTCAGTCCAGAAGATTCATTGATAGTGGCTGAAAAGAAATATTTTAAATACCAGTTTTAAATGTCTGCTCACACTCTGAAATATTAGTTTCTATTCTATTGTGTATTTTTGTCTTTTTGCCTTAGATGCTTACTTGAATTTTTGGAAAATTATTTTTTATTTTGAATTTGCATATACCTATTCTTTACATTGTCCACTAAATACATATAAAAAGTCAAGATTTTGAAAAATTACCATCTAAAATTATCAAAAGATTTTGTGACTGTGACCCATTGACAGAGTATTGGTTATTTAACTGGTTATTTAATTTTCCAAAAGTGAATCTTTAGTAAAGTCACCAAAGTTTTCTAATACAATGAATCTGTTTATATACATTGTACTTTTAGAAAAATGTTAAAATCTGTATTACAGTAGACAGAGTGAAAACTGATGTAATTTGAAGTAAAGTTAACCAAAGGCAGGCTCAGACACTAGGGATGCAAAAAGAAAACATATAATTTTATACGAAATTATGCATTATATTGTTATTTATTAATTTTGGATTTACATAATTCAAATCAAAAGCATGGATATGCTCTGAATTTCACATGATTCTTTCAGAAACCTATGGATACAAAACAGTAAACCTAAGTTGCCTAGGTAGTGAATAACATATAGTGAAGTAATAGCAGCATGCTTTCTTACCAGTTTTGACTTGCACACATTTTATTTTTATGTAGCAATTAGTAGCAACACTTTAAAACTGAATTTCCCCTTTTGAGTACAGATATTTTAAAACTACATACACACATAACTTTGCTGCTGAAGTAGTATTTTTTTTAACCTTTGTTTAGTAATATAACTATGATCTTAGGTATTTGCATTTTCCTTGTAAAGAGAAGCCACAAGAAAAAATATTCTCAGAAAACTGAACTCTGTGCCTTCTTATAGTTGTTCATAAGACAAAGACAGATCCTCTCCAGTGATCAGATTTAAAATAAAGCCTCTTTCATTACAAAAAAAAAATCCTAAATATAAAAGTAGAGATGAAAACCAGTGAAAATTTAATTCTTTGTATCTATTTTAATGGAAAGATAATATTTAATATGGTAATACTAATTCTGTAATTGGTACACCCCAGAAAATTTTTAATAAATTGTTCTTCACTTAGAGTAACATTTGTAAAATTTGGTTGTATAAAATTTTGTTTCTGCTCTTTTTTGTAGCAAATTTAATCTGCAACTTATATACCTTCCTTAAGAAAGAGTGTCTAAAATGACAGGATGATGTGTTTAAACTCTGCAGTTTACCCACTTAATTAATTTTTTTGTGGTCTAAAATGGTATTAGAAACACTTCTTTTTTTTTTTTTATTTTTACTGTGGGTATGTTCCTCTATATCAGAAAAACTATTTCTACTTTAAGGTAGCAGGGACTCAGATTTCAAAACAGAATACTTAATGACACAAAATCAAATTGTTGATTTTATTGAAACTTTATAATATGCCACATCTGATGATGTATATATTTAGATGATTGCAAGTCATTTTTGTATAGTTTTAAATAATTCTGAATTCTAAAAGAATTGTTAGGGGCAAGAGCTAGTGAGGTGATTACTTGGTAATAGGATTATTTCTTACTATACAAGTCATGCAACCCACCATTTTTAGTACTTTTATTTACCGTAAACTTACAATCTGTATACACTTCGGTAGTTAAAAGATTCAGACAAAAATATATCCATTGTTTCTTAAAAAATAAAAGCACATTTTTGGTTTTAACTTTTAAGTTAAAAATCTGATGCTCATAAAGTAATGCAAAACAGCTTTCACATCACTATTGTACAGTTGCTACCATAACAAATGTTTTCTGTGGCTCTTATGCAAAAACAAATTCTTAGACATGTGGAATACTTTCATGGATAGGGAGTGCACATACATTTCTACATTTCCAAAGCATCAATATGGCTGTGAAGGGAAAACATATTTCAGCTTATATTCATATGCTCCCCAAAATGATTAAATTTAATTTTATTTGTTTATATATATATATATATATGGAGGATTAAAGAATTCCTGCAGGGAAAGAGTTAATCTATTTTTAACTAAAGCTTTACTTTTGTAATCTTTTCAGTGTTCCAAGTTCTGTCATTGATCTATGATTTATGTGATTTAAACCACCTCTTGGCTGTTACACTCGTTTCTGTCCAAGATGCTGAGTTGAATACTAATTACAAGATCAAATTTATGCTGTTGGGCTAAGCAGCTGAATGAGTTCTCCATGTAGGATTCCCTTCTCCATCCCTGCTACAGTAGACTGTTAAGAATTATTTGTCAGAGAAAAAGATAAAGGGAGAAACAAATAAATTTTTAAATGTTTTAATTAATATATTTTAGTATACTAAATAATTGTTTTTTAATCACACATATGCAGTCCTGAATGGAGATGTGGTCGTGTGCATAGAAGACATACACTGTATATTTTATTGCTTCTCTGTGTGTGTGTGTTTGTCCATGTCTGGGAACATAGAATAAACACTCAAATTAATATTTATGGATTTATTTAATGTACAAGTTGAATTAATAGTACGACCCAGTTCACAGAGTGCAAAGCTTTCATTCTACAACTGTACTCCAAAATTTCCAAACAGTAATCAATATGGGCCATAGATAACCAATTACTCCATTGGAAGAGAAGGAGCATTTCTTGAAGGAGTAATTGAAGAAATGTAGGTGACTAATTTTCTGCGAAGAGCAGTGGTACTCAGCTGGGAGTTATTAATGTATTATCTTACAGGGGACATTTAGAAATGTCTAGAGACACTTTTGAATATCAAAGCTGGGATGCAAGTTGTTCGGTACCTAATGGCTAGAGGCCACTGATGATGCTAAACATTTACAATCTAGAGGACAATTCTCCACAACAAAGAATTGTCTGGCCCCATGTGTGAATAGTGACACTGCGGAGAAACATTGATCTAGAAGTACCATAAACTTGTCACCTACTATGCATATTCATAGATATTGCTTAAAAATTAAAATCTTGTTATTGTTCACTTCATAAAGAAAAGTCACACAAAATAACTGGGCCAAACAAATGGCAGAATTGGAGTGGTTGGATCTAGCTGTGATCCAGAAGCACAACTGTAGAAGAATGTAAAACTAGAAATGCCACTATCTGAAATGTTTTCTTTTTTAATTCAGTGAGGCCTCTGAGTCCGGTTTGAATTTTAGAAGATGCTAGCTCCTTCTTTTTTTCCATATATACATGCATACCAACTTAAATTATTTTCTTTGAGTCTTCCCAAATATACATTTATATATGGTTGATATATGTACTCACTTTTATTTTGAAGACTTATATTTTTATTTGAATATGAATCAGAATCCTGTAGGCATCTTTGTAATTCATGGCAATTATACAGTTGGATTATTCTTGGGATCGTGGACGTTTATTCTCAAGACAGTTGTATTATTTAGCCAAGTCATATTATCCTGCAGAAAATGACTACATCTTAGAGTGAACTCACTCAATAAAATGTCAACACAAAAAAAGCAATGGGGTCCCCATTTCCAAACTGGAATAAAATCTGTTTGACTGTTCTGATTGGTCCATTAAACTTAAGAATTCAGAAAAGTGTGTGGGTGTGCCTGCGTGTGACTTTAGGGATGTTAGATGATATTAAACTTTAGGTTTAATACCTATCCATCACATCTTGTGACAAAATGGAGATGTACCAGTTACCACAATGGAATGGGGATGACTAGAAAGAATTGGAAATTGAAGTTAGACCAATTCCTACTTCTGTTGCTTATACTAACTAGCTAAACCCTTTGACTATTAGTTTTCTCATCTATAAACTCTGAATAAGAGTATCTACACAATTTGGCTGTTTATGAGTCAAATGGGTCAATGTATCTAATTCTATAGTTAAATAAACTTCTATTATTATTACAGTATTAGCTTCTCAAACCTGCAATATTCATTTAAAAGGAACAATTCTTCAGGGAAAATTTTTCAGGGGTAAAAATTGTGGAAAACAATTCTTCAGGGTAAAAGTTGTTTAAAGAAGGGGATGAGTTTAATATGATAGTTGGCAAAAGAGAGATACAGCATGGATTAACAGCATACCTTGATAAGTCATATGACCATAGCAGTGGGGAAGTGAGTAACAGCTGACATTTGGAGATTCAAATAAGCAGTTAGAAATCTGGCATCAGGGAAGGAAATCTATAGGCATTCAGTTCAGTTCAGCTGCTCAGTCGTGTCACATTGGCCTTGGCAAAGAACTAGTGTTCAAGGAAGAGATTCCATGTCCTGGAGGAGAAATGGCAAAATTCATAAAAATTCATCACTGTTACAGTGGATTCTCAGGAAAGCCATTCTTTCAGAGAAATGAGACTGGAAACAAATAAAGGATATTCCTTACTAGATTTTAAATAATACCACTTGAAGTCTAGTAGTACAATTCTTTATAAGCAACAATACTTCTCTACTTCACTGCTGTTTTTTCCATAATGATATAAAGTACAATATATTCAAAGATAATTTAGATAGAGAATAGAAGAGTTTCACACAGCTGTAATAGTATATGAGGTTTCCTCTAAATAAGTCTGTTAATCTTAACTCGAAGGGAGTTTTAGCCAGTCCTATAGTAGCAATTTGGTTTTAAAAATTGTCTTTAAATTGGATAAAGCTATGCTATCACTTGCAAAGGATTTCAAGGGTAGATATGAATGGTTTATTAAAAATGTCTTTAACAATCTTTAAATATCAAGATTGGTATTAATAGGGGAGATTATGAACATTTTACTTGTGCCCTGTTCTCTTTTGCTGGTTATGTATATAACCAGTCCTGCCACTAATATAAATTACAGGAAGGTGGGATTTAAGATCTCCTGCCACAAATACTTTGAATTTAATCTGTTATTGTACTTTAAGTGTGATTGTTGTACTTCAAATGATGTGTGGTTCAAGAAGACACTTAGCTGACTAATCCTTTCCTATTCTGTTGTTTGAAGATACTACTACATACATTCAGATGTGATTTAATCCAGGATTCTATTTCTATGAAAATTTCAACAATGGTCAAACTGCATTGCGAAATGATTTTTGATTCCCTCTATGAAATGTTCAGACCTTCATCACCTCTCACTTAGATTATTGGGAAATAACCCCTTAATTAGTCTCCATGATCCCAGTTTCTCACCTTTCAATTTTTTATTTACATCAAAGCCAAAATCTGGTTGGGAATAGTCTACCTACCCTCCTCCATGTGCCAAGAAATAGTCAATTTTTACTATGCATCAATACCACCTAAGAAACTTCCTGAAATGTAGATGCCTCAACCTCACCCCCAGAGATATGACTTATAACATGGGATAGAGCTAACTTACCTGAATTTTAACTAGCTTTTGGGTGACACTAATGTATGAGTTTTCTTTACCACACCTTGAAAAACAGTAGCATAGTGAGTAAAGTTCAAAATCTTTATCAGGACTTTCAGCATTCTCTAAAGAGTAAGATGATAATTCCTATTTTGGAATTCAAAGAGTTCAATTCTAATATATTATCAAATTCAATATACTGGAAACTACTGCAACTACTACATTAAAATGAATGCCAATTTTCATAAATCTACAAGGTCCTAGAAAGTTAAAAGGTTACTTATTGGTTGTCTTAGTCCATTTGGGCTGCTATAACATAATGCCATAGACAGAGTGCCTTATAAATAATGGAAATTTATTTTTCATAATTCTGGATGCTGGAAAGTCTAAGATTGTGATGCCACAATGGTTATGTTTTGTTGAAGTCCTTCTTCTTGGTTTGTAACTCATGCTTACCTACTATGTCTTCACATGGTAGAAGGAGTGAAGCATCTCTGTGAGATTTATTTTGTAAGGATATTAATCTCAATCTCATTCATGAGGGTTCCACCCTAAGAATTTCAACATATGAATTTGGGATGGACACAAACCTTCAGACCATAGCAGTGGCCTCTGGGCATCACGAGGTTAGGGAATATTAATGACAAAAATAGTTTTATATTCTGTGTGTGGAAATCTTGCATTTGTTTCTTCCCTAGAAGTAAGTATAATTAGCCTTGTTGACATTCACTGCCAATACTACTCGTACTCTCCGGCTCTAGGTCTCACTCTACTCTGATGGGCCAATATCACTCCTTTCCCTTACTGCCTATTCTTTTTGGGGCCTCCAGTTGGTCTGATGAGAGACTGGATTAGGGGATATGGGGAAAATGAGGCGACATTGGGTACTAGACCACATGATATGCATTCAGCTAAGAATGTAGGGTAGCCAAAATTTAAGAGTCATTAAGAGAGGGAAGAAAAATATCCAGATAGATCAGTGTGCCTTCACACTGATGACCTAGTTACCTTTTCAAAGTCTTATTGTGGAAGGAAGCAAAATGAATTCTACTTCATTTGAATCTGATTATTTCATCAAATAGCTACAATTTAATTGCTAAAACACTGAGTGAATTTACTGAAAGCTGTTTATATAATAAGGCTCCATATGTGTTTGCTGAAATACATTTTCTGTGAAATATCTTTTCTTTGTCGATGTTTCTACACAGTGGTGTATGTTAAGTGACTATCAAATGAAAAATACTGTGCAAGGTTTTCTTTCATTTTAGTTGGTCCTAATTAGACATTGGTCTTCCTCTTATGTTTTTTTCAAAATTCATGTCTCAATTGATATATTTACCATTTTCTATTAGTAGTGTTGCATCATTTCTTCTCCCTCAGTGCTTGTCTTGTCATAGCAAAGAATTGAAACAACAGAGCAGGTCAGCTTAAGTAGATACACTGGTTGGAGCCCTCATGAGTGAGATTAATATTCTTATAAAATAAATCTCACAGCGACCCCTCACTCCTTCTACTATGTGAGAACACCGTAGGTAAACTTGTCTCGGTTTCCCTTCTTATGTCTTTTGTTCCCTCCCCTAAGAGGTCCCCAGAGCCTGATTGATTGTGCCCCATGCGAAATAAGGCTTAAACCTGAGATCAGTCAGGGAAGGGAGTGTTTTGGGTGTGTTTTCCCATGAGAGGTCTTCACTCCACTTCACTTCATTTCACTTGGTTTCTCTTTTTCAAGGTATTTTTCTTTTCTTTGTTTGCCCCTCATGTGATTCTTCTAGTTGCTGCTTCCTCTGACTGCTATCTTTGACTCTGTTCCCCTATTCTAACTACCTAACTGTAGCTTTGGAAATAATAACTAAATGAAAATATATTGAATTTGCTTAACTTTAGAGAAATATATGAAGGAAGGAGACATCATAGCACCATAAGATCCAGAACAGATATTAAAAAGTTTCTCATAATGCCTGACCATTAGGGTCTAGCAACTTGAAATGCAATACCCATCTGCAGACCAGACTTTCTGGAGGGCGTCCATCTTTCTGCCAAATGTAAATATAAATGTGAACAAATTCATACCCAGTTGTATTCTGTTTTGATACCTGTGAATGAAAGAACATGCATATATGTTAATGAAGATCACCCTCAAATTCCTTCCTTCCAGTCATAACTAGATCTGTTACTGAGAAAGCTTTAAGATAATGCTCTCCTAACTGGAACCTTTCATCAAATAGCTCTAACTAGACAGTTTGGAAGGCAATGATAACTGGGGTTTATAGTGATGATTCTGGGGCACTGTAAGATCTTTAAGTGTACTCTAAATCCTCAAAATAAAATGCAGGTAGTATGGTTTTAGTATTCTTTTCATTTATCTTATTCTATGTCTTCAAAACCTGGGGATGTATGTTATGTGCATTGTATGTTAAATGTGTAAACTCATTTTTAAACAATAATATGTTAAATCAAATGTTCCACTTTCCAATTTTCTGAGTAAAAGTACATCTACTGTATTTCATTTGAAGTTCTCATTTATCTACATTGTCAGCACTTCTGGACACTGTATTCTCTTGAATCTTCTGTTTCTTAAAATTTAAAACTCTAAATTCCAGTTCCTGGTTGCAAAGCAAATGTGGAAATCCTGATCTTTCTGTTGTTTTCAATGTTCAAACTAAGCTCCAACATCAAGCTATAGGTTAAAGTGAGTTGACAACGTCCTTACTATACTTTCAGAATTGTGCATGATAATGCTAAGTATTATTAAAAATATTAAACACTTGATTTATTCAGTAATACAACAAATACTTGTTGAGCAGTTACTATATACAAGGCACTTTGCTAATAAAAACAATTGCTGTATTTCCCTTCTAGAACTTAAATGTTTTCTGTAGTTGTTGTTGTTGCCTAGAAAGCATACATTAATCAAAGAATCACACAAATAACTAAAATTCTAAGAGGTCCAGAGAGGTCCATAGTGTTATCAAAACATATAAGAGAGGAATTTTACCTGGTCTAGGGAGTAAGGTATTTCTGCCATTTGGGGATTATCATGCAAAAAACATAAATGTAATATTGTTGATAAAAACAATCCCAGCAAATTATTATGATGAGAATAAAAAAAGAATGAATCATTGTTTGCTTTACTATTCTTTGGAATGAAATAATTATTTGATTATATATTCTGAATTCTTCAAAGCTCCTTAATAAAAGAAAAACTTATATTAAATAAGTTCAGAGTTTATAATTTAAATGACAGTATTGATCATTATATGCTTTAGTGAGATGAATCATATACCTAAAATAGTTGGAAATAAAACCAGTTCACCATTAGAAATTGTTTTGAATTTCACTAGATTAAATTGACACATATACATGGAATCTACAGAGGGTACTGATGAACTTATTCACAGAACAGCAATGGAGATGCAGACACAGAGAACAGACTTGTGGACATTGGATTGGGGGAGGAGGGGGTGGGAGGAATGGAGAGAGTAGCATGAAAATATATACATAACCATATGTAAAATAGATAGTGGGGATTTGCTCTATGACTCAGGGTGCTCAAACTGGTGTTCTGTGGCAACCTAGAAGGGTAGGATGGGGTGGGAGGTGAAGAGGGTCAAGAGGGAGGGGACATATGTATCCCTATGGCTGATACATGTTGATGTATGGCAAAAACCAACACAATATTGCAAAGTAATTGCCCTTCAATTAAAAATAAATACTCTACAATACAGTAAGGCAATTATCCTCCAATTAAAAAATAAATAAATTAATTTAAAAATTAGGCTATTTTACATACATGCCAAATAAAGAAAAAAGAATGCAAGCCAATCAAAGCATATGCAATAAATAAATAAATAAAACTGTCTTTGGAAAAAAATTATCTTTGATACAATACATTTAAGCCACTCTCCTGTTATTCTTATAACCCAATTAAAAAGCAGGACAACGAGCACAAAAATAATGAAAATTTAAGAATCTCTTGTTAATAAAATACATATTAGATGTTCAGATTATCACACGGATTAGTCCTAAAGTTTGTCAAGGCAAGAATTCTATTTCTGACAAGGGCATTTATCTCAGTTTTATTTCACTCAATATGTCTGCACATTTGGAAAAATCAGCAGTGGCAACAGGACGGAAAAAAGTCAGTTTTCATTCTAATCTCAAAGAAGGAAAATGACAAAGAATGCTTAAACTACTGAACAATTGAATAAGGTTATGCTCAAAATCTTTCAAGCTAAGCTTCAGTAGAACATAAATTGAGAAATTCCAGGTGTACAAACTAAGTTTTAGAAAAGGAAGAGGAACTAGAGATCAAATTGCCAGCATTTGTTGGATCATGGCGAAAGCAAGGAAGTTCTAGAGAAACAGATGTTTCTGCTTCACTGACTTCACTAAAGCCTTTGACTGTGTGGATCACAACAAACTGCAGAAAATTCTTAAAGAGATGGGAATACCAGACCACCTTATCAGTCTCCTGAGAAACCTGTATGTGGGTTGAGAAGCAACAGGTAGAAAGGGACATGGAACAAATGACTGGTTCCAAATAGGAAAATGAGTACAACGAGGCTGTATAATGTCACCTTACTTATTTAAATTCTATGCATAATCAGTTCAGTTCAGTCACTCAGTCATGCCTGACTCTTTGTGACACCATGGACTGCAGCATGCCAGGCTTCCCTGTCCATCAACCAACACACAGAGCTTGCTCAAACTCATGTCTATCGAGTCAGTGATGTCATCCAAACATCTCATCCTCTGTCGTCCCCTTCTGCTCCTGCTTTCAATCTTTCCCAGCATTAGGATCTTTTCCAATGAGTCAATTCTTTGAATCAGGTGGCCAAAGTATGGGAGCTTCACCTTCAGCATCAGTCCTTCCAATGAATATTCAGGACTGATTTCCGTTAAGACTGACTGGTTTGTATGGCAAAACCAATACAATATTGTAAAGTAAAAAAAAAAAAAAAGAAAGGAAAGATCGACTGGTTTGATCTCTTTCCTGTCCAAGGGACTCTCAAAAGTCTTTTCCAACATCACAGTTCAAAAGTATCAGTTCTTCAGTGCTCAGCTTTCTTTATGGTCCAACTCTGATATCCATACAAGACTACTGGAAAAAAAAAACATAGCTTTGACTATACAGACCTTTGGTGGTAATGTCTCTGCTTTTTAATATGCTGTTTAGGTTTGTCACAGCTTTTATCCCAAGGAGCAAGTGTCTTTTAATACAGTGGCTGCAGTCACCATATGCAGTGATTTTGGAGCCCAGGAAAATAAAATCTGTCACTGTTTCCATTGCTTTCCTATCTATTTGCCATGAAGTGATGGGATAACATGATCTATGTTATGGGATAACAAGATCTATGTCTCTTGAATGTTGAGTTTTAACCCAGGTTTTTCACTCTTCCTCTTTCACTTTCATCAAGAGGCTCTTCAGTTTCTCTTAGCTTTCAGCCATAAGGGTGGTGTCATCTGCATATCAGGTTATTGATATTTCTTCCTACAGTCTTGATTCCAGCTTGTGCCTCATTCAGCCTGGCATTTTGCATGATGTACTCTGTATATAAGTTAAATAAGCAGGTTGACAATATACAACTTTGACACACTCCTTTCTCAATTTGGAACCAGTCCATTGTTCTATGTCCAGTTCTAACAGTTGCTTCTTGACCTGCATACAGTTTTCTCAGGAGGCAAGTCAAGTGGTCTGGTATTCCCATCTCTTTCAGAGTATTCCACAGTTTGTTGTGATCCACACAGTCAAAGTCTTTAGTGTAGTCAACGAAGCAGAAGTAGATGTTTTTCTGGAATGCTCTTGTTTTTTCTGTAATCCAACATATGTTGGCAATTTGATCTCTGGTTCCTCTGCCTTTTTGAAATCGAGATTGTACATCTGGAAGTTCTGTTCATGTACTGTTGAAGCCTAGCTTGGAGAATTTTGAGCAATACTTTGCTAGCATGTGAGATAAGTGAAAATGTGCAGTAGTTTGAATATTCTTTGCCATTGGCTTTCTTTGGTATTGGAATGAAAACTGAACTTTTCCAGTTCTGTGGCCACTTCTCAGTTTTCCAAATTTTCTGGTATATTTAGTACAACACTATAACGACATCATCTTTTAGGATTTGGAATAGCTCAGCTGTAATTCCATCACCTCCACTAGTTTTGTTTGTAGTGATGTTTCCTAAGGCCCACTTGACTTCGCATTCTAGGATGTCTGGCTCTAGGTGAGTGATCACAGCATCGTGATTATCTGTGTCATGAAGGTCTTTTTTGTATCGTTCTTCTGTGTATTCTTGCCACCTCTTCTTAATATCTTCTGCTTCTGTTATGTCCATACCATTTCTGTCCTTTATTGTGCCCATCTTTGCATGAAATATTCCCTTGTTATCTCTAATTTTCTTGAAAAAGATCTCTAGTCTTTCACATTTTTATTGTTTTCCTCTATTTCTTTGCGTTGATCGCTGAGGAAGGCTTTCTTAACTCTCCTTGCTATTCTTTGGAACTCTGCATTCACATGGATATATCTTTCCTTTTCTCCTTTGCCTTTCACTTTCCTTCTTTTCTCAGCTATTTGTAAGGCTTCCTCATTCTGCCTTTTTTCATTTCTTCTTCTTGGGCATGGTTTTGATCACAATCTCCTGTACAATTCTATGAATCTAGGTCCATAGTTCTTCAGGTACTCTATTTATCAGATCTAATTTTTCTTGTTACTATTTAGTTATAATGGTTCTTTATGTATTATGGATATAAATCCTTTATATGATATATATTTCTTAACTTAGTAACATCTTATCCCTGTCTATGGCTTAGATTTTCTTAGATTCTTCTTTTAAAAATCAAACCTACTTGGAAGCAGAATGATAGGATCATTTCATTGGCACACACAACCTGTATAGGGAAATGGTGAGAGAGGAGGTTGAAAAGTTAGTACTCATCTCTGTTTCTTGAAATGCATTTTTACCTCTCTTAATTCCCTATCCCAAGTTTAGGATCAACCAATAAATCTGCACATGAGATGAATGTGACCAATACTGTGAATTTCAGTTCCTCCACTCTATAATGTATATTCTTTATTAATGTTCAAGATATCGTTAACTGATGGAAGCAAATCTCTTTCAAACATCTATGAGTGATTTTGGGAGAGGCATGTGGTGATTAACAAGACTGATTTTGGCATTAAGATGTGTCTTCTCAGCTTCATTTGAACTCTCCTCTGAGAGTTTTAAGAGAAGGACTTTCAGTTTAAGGTGATATCTTGTATCAATCTAACAGTTGATTTGCCTGTTTCTAATTTGAGTAGCTTTACATAAAAAAGGGCAAATTTCAGAATGAAGGGATTTGAGAAATTCTCAGGTTTCCTGGAGATAGGCCCTCCTATATGGCACCATGATTTGATTAAAACGAATTCCCGTAGTTAAAAACATATTCATGTGAAAATGTAAATTACAGTCTATGTAGAAATTATTTTTAAGCTTTTCAAAATAGAGAAGGCATTCTCTTTAATTGTGCTCTACCTAAATTTGTCTTGACATATGGTCTCAGAATCACCTGCACTAAATTCACTTGGAGCACCTGCTAAAAATGTAAATTCTGAATCAAAATTCAGATCACAAAAATTAGATTACAATGCTTTAGTATCTGTCGTTTGTAAGTATTTTCCAGATATATTTATTTATGTCACTTTATTATTAAGTATCCAATGTAATGTATTAAGAGTTCGGCTTTAATTTGACTTCTTATAAATAGTATGCAGCTGGATTAAAAACAACAACAATCTGAGATTTAGTGTGCATACTTAACCTATTCATGATTTTTATGAATAATGATACATTTGAATTGCTTCTGCATCTTCTTATATTTTCCATTTAATTAAAAAAAATCTTCTGGGTTAAACAGGTCAAGATGCTGGAGTAGGAAGACACTGAGTTCCTGTCTCCTCAAAAGAATGGTACCTACTAAATGCTGGTGGGGGATCTCAGATACTTAAGTGGACTAGAGGAATCTCTGCACAGCCAGGTAGAACATGACAAGGAGGAGAGGGCGCAGAAGTTGACATGGGATGGAGCCAATACCCATGAAGGGGGTTGGGGGAAGGGAGAGGTTCCCATGCTTGGAGGGGCCCACTGACAGTGAGGGGATCTGTGGGGATAGAGAGGAAACTTCAGGGGATCAAAGAATCAGAGGGGAATGCAGCTGGTGTCTACCCCACAAACTCGCCCCAGCAAGCCCACTCAAGTCAGGTTGGAGCCCTCTCTAGACCCCTCTGGCTGCCCTGGACCCAGTAATACCCTGAGTACTGTCCCCCAAAGGCCTCCACAGGCCGTGCAGGACCTGATGGCCTGCACACTGCCATGATAAAGCCTCATCCAGTTGAGTGGGTCCCAGGCCCGAACTTCATCCACACCAAAGGCTCTGAGGGCTATATGAGTCATGGCAGACAGAGTGCCACTCCTGATAGGGCCTCCTCTGGCCTCATGGGTCCAGGCAGGCCACACGATCTTTTATAGCTATGCCAGCCCCTGCAGGCATGCCTGTGGGGCCCTGCAACTTAGCTGTTTTTAGTTTATTAAACTTTTTTATAGTTTATTTAATCATTTTTTACCATTTCTTTATTTTTCTTTTAATTTTATTTTCAAATTTTTATTTCATTTTTTAAATTTGATTTTTATGTATTTATATTTTATTATTTTATATTTTCCTGCTGTGGTTCAGTTTCATTTTGTTATTGTTTTGTTTTTAGTTTTTCTAATATATTTTTTTACTTTTTTTTTCTAATTTTATTTTATTTTCTATTCTTTGCTATTGCTTTGCTCCTTTTTGTTTGTTGTCATTTTTTCCATGCCATTCTACATGCAGGATCTTGGTTCCCAGGCCGGGGGTTGAACCTGAGCTCCAGTGATGGGAGTACTGAGTCCAAGCCATTGGACTAAAAGAGAACTTCAGGCTCCAGAATATATTAATCAGTGTGGGTTCCCCCATAAAAGAGATCTTCATTTCTGTATCAAGAACGGGCTACATCCAACTGCCTTCAAACTCCAGCGCAGGACACCTCAGGTCAAACAACAAGAAAAACAGGAACACAGCCAATGTATTGAAAAATGAGACAGCAAACAGATATGTTACAGACAAAAGAGGAAGGTAAAAACTTACAAGACCAAATAAATGAAGAAGCAATAGGCAACTTACCAGAAAAAGAATTCAAAGTAATGATAGTAAAGAGTATTCAAAATATCAGAAATTGAATAGAGGTAGGGCTTGAGAAAATATAAGAAATATTTAACAAGAACATAGAAGAACTAGGACCAGACAAACAGATGAACAACAAACTAATAGAAAATCAATAGCAGAATAACTGAGGCAAAATAATGAATAAATGAGCTGGAAGATAGTGCTGCCAAAGAGCAAGATTAGGAAAAAAGAATAAAAAGGAATGAAGACGGTGTCAGACCTGTGGGACAATATTAAACAAACCAACATTTGAATTACAGGGGCCACAGAAGAAGAGATTAAAAAGCAGAAGGACATAAGATTAAGTGGCAAGACTACACGGAAGAACTATTAATATATTAAAAAAGATCTTAATGACATGGATAACCATGATGGTGTGGTCACTCACTTAGAGCCGGATGTCTTAGTGTGTGAAGTCAGGTGGGCCTTAAGAAACATTACTGTGAACAAAGATAGTAGAAGTGACAGAATTCCAACTGAGAGCTTTAAAACACTGAAAGATGATGAAGTTAAAGTGCTGCGCTCAATATGTCAGCAAATTAACAAAAAAAAAATCAGCAGCGGCCACAGGACAGGAAAAGGTCAGTTTTCATTCCAATTCCAAAGAAGGGCAATAACAAAAACTCTTCAAACTACCATACAATTGTGTTCATTTCAGAAATTAGAAAAGGTTATGCTCAAAATCTTTCAAGATAGTCTTCAGATTTCAGATGTACAAGAAATTTCAGATGTACAAGTTGGCTTTAGAAAAGGCAGAGGAATCAGAAATCAAATTGGCAACTATCATTGGATAGTGTAGAAAGCAAGGGAGTTCCAGAAAAAAGAAAAAAACCACACAAGAACATTTATTTCTACTTCATTGACTTTACTCAAGCATTTGACTGTGTGGATCAAAATAAACAGAAGAAAATTCTTGAAGAGATGGGAATACCAAGTCACCTTACCTTCCTCCTGAGAAACCTGTACACAAGTCAAGAAGCAACAATTAGAACTGGACATGGAACAATGGATTGTTTCAAAATTGAGAAAGGAGTATGACAAGGTTGTTTATTTTCAGCCTGCTTATTTAACTTATATGCAGAATACATCATGTGAAATGCCTGACTGGATGAATCACAAGTTTGAATCAATATTGTCAAGAGAAATATCAGCAACTTCAGATATGCAGGTGATACCACTCTAGTGGCAGAAACTAGGAACTAAAGAGCCTCTTAATGAGGAAGAAATAGGAGAGTAAAAAAGCTGGCTTGAAACTTAATATTTAAAAAGCGACTATCATGGCATCTGGCCCCATCATTTCATGGCAAATAGGAGGGGAAAAAGTGAAAGCTGTGACAGATTTTATTTTGGGGGGCTCAAAAATCACTGCATATGGTGATTTTTCTTCCTTCCTTAAAAGTAAAGTTATGACAAATCTAGACAGCATATTAAAAAGAAGAGACATCACTTTGACAGGAAAGTTTCTTATTGTCAAGTCTATGGTTTTCCCACTAGTCATGTACAGATGTGAAATTTGGACTGTAAAGAAGGATGAGCTCTAAAGACTTGATCTTCTTGAATTGTAGTGGTGAAGACTCTTGAGAGTCCCTTGGACTGCAAGGAGATAAAACCAGTCAATCCTAAAGGAAATCAACCCTGAATATTCATGGGAAGGACTAATGCTGAAGCTCCAGTACTTTGGCCACCTGATCAGAAGATACAACTCATTGGATAAGACCCTGATGCTGGGACAGATTAAAGGCAAAAAGAGAAGAAGGTAGAAAAAGATGAGATGGTAAGATAATTGACTTACTGGACATGAATTTGAACAAACTATGGCAGATAATGGAGGACAGAGGAACATGATATGTTTCAGTCCTGAGTTTGCAAGGAGTGAGACATGACTTAGCAACTGAACTACAACAACAACGGAAGAAGAAGAGAACAGGCATGAGAAAACATTTGAAGATGCTATAGTAAAAACATTCACTGATTTGGAAAAAGAAATAGGTATTGAAATACAGAAAGCACAGAGATTCCCACACAGGATAAACCCATGAAGAAACACTCCAAGACACATACTAATCAAACTAACAAAAATTCAATTCAAAGGAAAAACATTAAAAGGAGCTAGGGAAAAGCAACAAATAGCATACAAGGGAAATCCCATAAGTTCAACAGCTGAAATTTCAGCAGAAAATATGCAGACCAGAAGAGTGTAGCAGAATATATTTAAACTGATGGAAAGGAAAAACATATAATCAAGATTACTCTACCCAGAAGGTATCTCATTGACATTCAATGAAGAAATCAAAAGATTTCTAGACAAGAAAAGGCTAAAAGAATTTAGTACCACACAACTAACTTTACAATAAATGCTAAAGGAACTTCTCTAGGGGGTAACCACAAGAGATGAAACAAATCTACAAAAGCAAATCGAAAACAATTAAGAAAATAGTAATTGGAACATAAATATTGATAAATACCTTAAATATAAATGGATCAAATACTACAACCAAACAACAAAGACTGGATGAATGGATGCAACAAGAAGGCCCATATATGTGCTGTCTACATGACACACATTTCAGACCTAGGAACATGTACAGAGTGAAAAAGAGGTGTTGAAAAAAGATATTCCATGCAAATGGAAATCAAGAGAAAACTGGAGTAGTCATAGTCATACCAGATGTAATAGACTTTAAAAGAAAGAATATTATAAGAGACTAGGAAGGATAGTACATAATTATCAAGGGGTCAATCCAAGAAGAAGATATAACAACTTTAAATATTTATGCATGCAACATAGGAGCACACCAATACATAAATCAAGTGCTAGCAGCCATAAGAAGAGAAAATTGAGAGTAACATGATAATGGTGAGAAATTATAACACCCCATACATCAATGGACAGATCATCCAGACGTAAAGTTAATAAGAAAACACAAGCTTTAACACAACAGACCAATAGACCAGATAGACTTAACTGATATTTACTAGGACATTCCACCCAAAAGTCGCCAAGTATACTTCCTTCATATGTGCACATAGAACATTCTCCAGGATAGGTCACATCTTTGGTCACAAATCAAGCCTCAGTAAATTTAAGAAAACTGAAATTGAATCAAGCCTCTCTTCTCACCACAAAACTCTGAGATGAAAAATCAATTGCAGGATAAAAGAAGACTATAGAAAACACAAAAACATGGAGGCTAATAATACACTATTAAATAACCAAGAAATCACTGAAGAAATCGAAGAGGAAATAAAAAATGTTAGAAATAAATGAAAATGAAAACAAGACAACCCAAACCCTACAGGATGCAGCAAAATCAGTTCTATGAGAGAAGTTTATATCAACATGATCCTACTTCAAAAAAAAAAAACAAACAAAAACAAAAAACTCAAATAAAAAACTTAATCTTACACTTAAAGCAACTAGAGAAGGAAGAACAAACAAAACTCAAATTTAGTATAAGGAAAGAAACATCAAGATCAGAGCATAAATGAATGAAATATAAACAAAGAAATGAATAGCAAAAATCAAACTAAAATCTGTTTCTTGGAGAAGATAAACAAAATTGAACACCTTTAAGCAGATTCATCATGAAAACCAGGAAAAGGATTCAGATCAATACAATTAGAAAATTAAAGTTAGGGGACGATCCTAAGATGGCAGAAGAATAGGACAAGGAGACCACTTTCTCCCCCACAAATTCATCAAAAGATCATTTGCACACTGGACAAGTTCCACAAAACAACTTCTGAACACTGGTAGAGGACACCAGACACCCAGAAAGGCAGCCCATTCTCTTCAAAAAGGAGTAGGGCAAAACATAAAAGATAAAAAGAGAGACAAAAGAGTTAGGGACAGAAACCCATCCTGGGGAGGAAGTCGTGAAGGAGGAGAAGTTTCCAAACACCAGAAAACCCTCTCACCAGCAGGCCTGTGGGGAGGTTTGGAATCTCAGGGGGCAACACAACCAAATGGGGGGGGGGGGGAAGAACCCACAGATTAGGCGCCTAGCCATGACTCCCAGTGGAGATGTAGCACGGACACTCCCATCTCCCAGCAGCAAGCGGGGGGCTGAACAGGGAGATGCAGGCTGCATGCATAGGGTGCGTACTGGGCCTGAATGCCCTGAGGACAATCTGAGGGAGCTAACATGAGATAGCGACCCAAACTGTGGGAATAGCCAGAGGGGAAAAAAAAAGAGAGAGAGAGAGAGAGCACAAGAACTTTCCCACTAAAAGCTCCGAGGCACAGCCTGGCCCACTCACAGAACAAAGGATTGAGCAAATACCAGAGGAGAGCTAGCAGGCTGCGGACCAGCCCTTCCCCCTGCCAGAGGCAGAGAGGCAGGCAAGGGGCAATCTCAGCCCCAGAGATGGCATCCTCCACCAAACTGTGAGCAGGCTCCCAGTTACTAACAAAGTCTTCCCAGGATCCTGGATGGTTGATATCCACCAGGAGGGTCGCAGTCAGAGATCAGCTCTCCAGAGGAGACACATGGCACACTTGAGATGGCACTCTTGTGGCACACCCAGGAAACCAAGGGGCTGGGAATGGGGAGGTGATAAGATGCACCACCCAGCTAGGAGAGTGTGCTTGCCAAGCACCTGGTCGCCTGAGCTGCTCGGACCCGGGAAGGCACAAAACGCAGGCCCAACCAAGTCTGTTCCTTTGTGGAGTACCCAAGAAACTGAACCCGAGTGGCTTAGACCTGGGGAGTGCACTCAACCCAGGGCCAGCTTTAGACAGTTTCCCTGCAGAGCAACCTGGAGCCTGAGCAGGGTAGACTGGGAAAGCACACACACCGAGAGAAGGGGCAAAACCAGTGTGGCCCATACACTGCAAGCGCTCCCCACATGCGCCAGTGATATTTGTTTGCAGTGTTCCTCCCTCCCCATAGCACAACTGAATAAGTGAGCCTAAATAAGTGACCACCTTCACACCCTTATGTCAGGGCATATATTAGACACTGAAGAGACTGCAAACATAGGGAGCCAAAATAAACAAAGAAGAGGGAACTGCTCTGAAAGTGACAAGTGAAACAGATTAAAACCCTGTAGTTAGCACTGACTATATTGGAAGGGGCCTATAGACCTTGAGAAGAAGTATAAGCTGGCACAAGGAACTATCTGAAACTGAACTGACCCAACACTGCCCTCAAGAGCTCCAGAGAAATTCCTAGATATATTTTACTATTATCATTTTTTATTCTTTTATTTTTAAGTTTGTTATTAATCCTTAATTTTCATTTTATAGCCTACTATTACCTTGCAAAAAACCCCACCTATTTTAAAGCAAATTTCATATATATAGTTTTATAATTTTTGTGATTTTTTTTTAATATTATGTTTTTGAAGCTAACCTCTACTCTAGATTTTTAATTTTTGATTTTGGTTTTTATCAGTTTTGTACCTTTAAGAATCTAATTTTCATTACCCATTTTTACTTAGTAGTGTGATTACTGGCTTGATTGCCCTCTCCCACTTTTGACTCTCCTTTTTCTCCCCCAGGTCACCTCTATCTTTTCTCTCCCGCTTCTCTTCTCTAAGCAACTCTGTGAATCTTTTTGGGTGTTCCAGGCTGTGGAGAACACTTATGAAATTGATTGCTGGCTAGATCTGTCTCTCTCCTTTTGACTCCCCCTCTTCTCCTCCTGGCCACCTCTATCTCCCTCCTCCCTCTTCTCTTCTCCATGTAACTCTGTGAAGCTCTCTGGGTGTCCCTCACTGTGGAGAATCTTTTCACCATTAACCTAGATGTTTTATCATCAGTGCTGTATGGATGGAGAAGTCTTGAGACTACTGTAAAAATAAGACTGAAAACCAGAGGCAGGAGGCTTAAACCCAAAACTTGAGAACTCCAGAAATCTCCTGACTCTAGGGAACATTAATTAACAAGAGCTCATCCAAAAGCCTCCATACCTACACTGAAACCAAGCTCCACCCAAGATCCATCAAGTTTCAGAACAAGCCATACCAAGATAATTCTCCAGTAACACAAGAACATAATGCTGAGCATTAAAATACAGGTGGCCAAATGTCACACCAAACCCACAGACACTTCCAAACTCACTATTGGACACTTCATTGCACTCCAGAGAGGAGATCCAGCTCCACCCACCAGAACACCGACACAAGCTTCCCAAACCAGGAAACCTTGACAAGCCACTAGTCCAACCGCACCTGACAGGGAGGAATCTAAACAATAAAGAGGAATGATACAATACCAGCATACAGAAAGGCCACCCCAAACAGCAATCTAAACAAGATGAAAAGACAGAGAAATATTCATCAGTTAAAGGAACATGATAAAAGCCCACCAAACAAAATAAAAGAGAAAGAGATAGAGAGGCACTGAAGCATGTAAATCATCATATGTGAAACGAATCGCCAGTCCAGGTTCAATGCATGATACATGGTGCTCGGGGCTGGTGCACCGGGATGGCCCGGAGGGATGGGATGGGGAGGGAGGTGGAAGGGGCGTTCTGGAAGGGGAAAACATGTACACCCATGGTGGATTCATATCAATGTATGGCAAAACAAATACAATATTGTAAAGTTAAAAAATAGAAAATAAACTGATTAAAAAAAAATCTTGAAAACAAAATGGAGTTACAGATAAATAGTCTGGAGTCAAGGATTGAGAAGATGCAACAAATGTTTAACAAGTAACTAGAAGAAATAAAAAAGAGTCAATCAGTAATGAATAATGCAATAACTGATATCAAAAACACTCTGGAGGGAACCAACAGTAGAATAACGGAGGCAGAAGATAGGATAAATGAGGTGGAAGATAAAATGGTGGAAATAAATGAAGCAGAGAGGAAAAAAGAAAAAAAGGAATTAAAAGAAATGAGGACAACCTCAGAGACCTCTGGGACAATGTCAAACGTCCCAATATTCGAATCATAGGAGTTCCAGAAGAAGACAGATAAAAAGGCCATGAGAAAATTCTTGAGGAGATAATAGTTGAAAATTTCCCTAAAATGGGAAAGAAATAGCAAACCAAGCCCAAGAAACCCAGCAAGTCCCAAACAGGATAAATCCAAGGTGAAACACCCCAAGACACATATTAATCGAATTAAATGAAGATCAAACACAAAGAACAAATATTAACAGCATCAAGGGAAAAACAACAAATAACACACAAGGGGATTCCTATAAGGATAACAGCTGATCTTTCAACAGAAACTCTTCAGGCCAGAAGGGAATGGCAGGACATACCTAAACTGATGAAAGAGAAAAAACCTACAACCTAAATTACTGTACCCAGGAAAGATCTCATTCAAATATGAAGGATAAATCAAAAGCTTTACAGACAAGCAAAAGCTGAGAGAATTCAGCACGACCAAAGCAGCTCTTCAAGAAATGCTAAAGGATCTTCTCTAGAAAGAAAACACAGAAAATATTTATAAAGTCCAACCGAAGACAATAAAGTAAATGACAACGGGATCATACTTATCAATAATTACCTTAAATGTAAATGGGTTGAATGCCCCAACCAAAAGACAAACACTGGCTGAATGGATACAAAAACAAGGCCCCTATATATATGCTGTCTACAAGAGACACATCTCAAAACAAGGGACACATACAGACTGAAAGATAAGGGCTAGAAAAATATATTTCACATAAATGGAGACCAAAAGAAACCAAGAGAAGCAATGTTCATATCAGATAAAATAGACTTTGAAATAAAGGCCGTGAATAGAGACAAAGAAGGACACTACACAATAATCAAAAGATCAATCCAAGAAAAAGATATAACAATTATAAGTATATATGCACCCAACATAGGACCACCACAATACATAAGGAAAATGCTAACAAGTATGAAAGGGGAAATAAACAGTAACACAATAATAGTGAGAGACTTTAACATCCCACATACACATAGGGATAGATCAACTAAACAGAAAATTAGGAAGGAAACACAAACTTTAAATGATACAATGGGGCCAGTTAGAGCTAATTGATATTTATAGGATATTTTGCCATAAACACCAACAACAAAAAAAGAATTTCACCTTTTTCTCAAGTGTACATGGAAGCTTCTCCAGGATAGATCACATCCTGGGCCATAAATCTACACTTGGTAAATTCAAAAAAAATTGAAATCATTCCAAGCATCTTTTTCTGATACCAGTGGTAAGATTAGATGTCAACTACAGGAAAAAAAAATACAAACATATGGAGGCTAAAAAACACGCTTCTGAATAACCAACAAATCACAGAAGAAATCAAAATATGCATAGAAATGAATGAAAATGAAAACACAATCCAAAACCTATGGGATTAAGTAAAAGCAGTGCTAAGGGGAAGGTTCACAGCAATACCAGTTTACCTCAAGAAACAAGAGAAAAATCAAATAAATAACCCAGCTCTACACCTAAAGCAACAAGAAAAGGAAGAAAAGAGGAACCCCAGGGTTAGTAGAAGGAAAGAAATCATAAAAATTAAGGCAAAAATAAATGAAAAAGAAGCAAAGGAGACCACAGCAAAAATCAACAAAGCTAAAAGCTATTTCTTTGAGATCATAAATAAAATAGACAAACCATTATCCAGACTTATCAAGAAAAAAAAGGGAGAAGAATCAAATCAACAAAATTAGAAATGAAAATAGAGAAATCACAATAGACAACACAGAAATACAAATGATCATAAGATATTATTATCATCAACTATATGCCAATAAAATGGACAAATTGGAAGAAATGGAGAAATTCTTTTACAAGTGGTTGATCAATTTTCCCAGCACCACTTGTTAAAGAGATTGTCTTTGCTCCATTGTACACTCTTGCCTCCTTTGTCGAAGATAAGTTGTCCATAGGTGCGTGGGTTTATCTCTGGGCTTTCTATTTTGTTCCATTGATCTATATTTCTATCTTTGTGCCAGTACCACACTGTCTTGATAACTGTGCCTTTGCAGTAGAGATTGAAGTCAGGCAGGTTGATTCCTCCAGTTCCATTCTTCTTTCTCAAGGTTGCTTTGGCTATTCAAGGTTTCTTATATTTCCATACAAATTGTGAAATGATTTGTTCTAGTTCTGTGAAAAATACCATTGGTAGCTTGATAGGGATTGCATTGAATCTATAGATTGCTTTGGGTAGTATACTCATTTTCACTATATTAATTCTTCCAGTCCATGAAAACGGTATATTTCTCCATCCGTTTGTGTCCTCTTTGATTTCTTTCATCAGTGTTTTATAGTTTTATATATATATAAGTCTTTTGTTTCTTTAGGTAGATATATTCCTAAGTATTTCATTCTTTTTGTTGCAATGGTGAATGGTATTGGTTCCTTAATTTCTCTTTCTGTTTTCTCATTATTGGTGTATAGGAATGCAAGGGATTTCTGTGTGTTAATTTTGTATCCTGCAACTTTACTATATTCATTGATTAGCTCTAGTAGTTTTCTGGTAGAATCTTTAGGGTTTTCTATGTAGAGGATCATGTCATCTGCAAACAGTGAGAGTTTTACTTCTTCTTTTCCTATCTGTATTCCTTTTATTTCTTTTTTTGCTCTGATTGCTGTGGCCAAAACTTCCAAAACTATGTTGAATAATAGTGGTGAAAGTGGACATCCTTGCCTTGTTCCTGACTTTAGGGGAAATGCTTTCAATTTTTCACCATTGAGGATAATGTTTGCTGTGGGTTTGTTATATATAGCTTTTATTATGTTGAGGTATGTTCCTTCTATTCCTGCTTTCTGGAGAGTTTATATCATAAATGGATGTTGAATTTTGTCAAAGGCTTTTTCTGCATCTATCGAGATAACACTTCCTAACACCATACACAAAAATAAACTCAAAATGGATTAAAGATCTAAACATAAGACCAGAAACTATAAAACTCCTAGAGGAAAACATAGGCAAAACACTCTCCGACATAAACCACAGCAGGATCCCCCATGACCCACCTCCCAGAATATTGGAAATAAAAGCAAAAATAAACAAATGGGACCTAATTAAAATTAAAAGCTTTTGCACAACAAAGGAAACTATGAGCAAGGTGAAAAGACAGCCTTCAGAATGGGAGAAAATAATAGCAAACGAAGCAACAGACAAACAATTAATCTCAAAAATATACAAGCAACTCCTGCAGCTGAATTCCAGAAAAATTAATGACCCAATCAAAAAATGGGCCAAAGAACTAAACAGACATTTCTCCAAAGAAGACATACAGATGGCTAACAAACACATGAAAAGATGCTCAACATCACTCATTATTAGAGAAATGCAAATCAAAACCACAATGAGGTACCATTTCACACCAGTCAGAATGGCTGCTATCCAAAAGTCTACAAGCAATAAATGCTGGAGAGGGTGTGGAGAAAAGGGAACCCTCTTACACTGTTGGTGGGAGTGCAAACTAGTACAGCCACTATGGAGAACAGCGTGGAGATTCCTTAAAAACCTGGGAATAGAACCGCCATATGACCAAGCAATCCCACTGCTGGGCATACACACTGAGGAAACCAGAATTGAAAGAGACACGTGTACTCCAGTGTTCATCGCAGCACTGTTTACAATAGCCAGGACATGGAAGCAACCTAGATATCCATCGGCAGACAAATGGATAAGGAAGCTTTGGTACATATACACAATGGAATATTACTCAGCCATTAAAAAAATACATTTGAATCAGTTCTATTGAGATGGATGAAACTGGAGCCCATTATACAGAGTTAAGTAAGCCAGAAAGAAAAGCATCAATACAGTATACTAAAGCATATATATGGAATTTGAAAGATGGTAACGGTAACCCTATATGCAAGACAGAATAAGAGACACAGATGCATAGAACAGTCCTGTGGACTCTGAGGAAGAAGGTGAGGGTGGGACGTTCTGGGACAATAACATTGAAACATGTATATTGTCATATGTGAAGCGGAACACCATTCCATGTCCTGTGCATGGGACGGATGCTCAGTGCTGGATCATTGGGATGACCCAGAGGGATGGGATGGGGAGGGAGGTGGGAGAAGGGTTCGGGAGGGGGAGCACATGTGAACCCATGGCTGATTCATGTCAATGTATGGCAAAAACTACTACAATATTGTAAAGTAATTAGCCCCCAACTAAAATAAATAAATTTATTAAAAAAAAAAAGAAAGAAATGGAGAAATTCTTAGAAAAGTATAACTTACCAAAATTGAACCAGGAAGAAATAGAAAATCTTAACAGACCCATCACAAGCACGGAAATCAAAACTGTAATCTGAAATCTTCCAACAAACAATAGCCCAGGACCAGACGGCTTCACAGCTGAATTCTACCAAAAATTTAGAGAAGAGCTAACACCTATCCTACTCAAACCCTTCCAGAAAATTGCAGAGGAAGGTAAAATGCCAAACTCATTCTATGAGGCCACAATCACCCAAATACCAAAACCAGACAAAGATGCCACAAAAAAACAAAAAACAAAAAAACTACATACCAATATCACTGATGAACATAGATGCAAAAATCCTTAATGAAATTGTAGCAAACAGAATCCACCAACATATTAAAAAGATCATACATCATGACCAAGTGGGATTTATCCCAGGGATGCAAGGATTCTTGAACATTCGCAAATCAATCATTGTGATACACCACATGAACAAATTGAAAGATAAAAACCATATGATTATCTCAATAGATGCAGAGAAAGCCTTTGACAAAATTCAACATCCATTTATGATAAATACCCTTCAGAAAGCAGACATAGAAGGAACGTGCCTCAATGTAATAAAAGTCATACATGATAAACCCAGCGTAAATACTATGCTCAGTGGTGAAAAACTGAAAGCATTTCCCCTAAAGTCAGGAACAAGATAAGTGTGCCCACTTTCACCACTACTATTCAACATAATTTTGGAAGTTTTGGCCACAGCCATCAAAGAAGAAAAATAAATAAAAGGAATCCAGATTGGAAAAGAAGAAGTAAAACTCTCACTGTTTGCAGATGATATGATTCTCTATATAGAAAACCCTAAAGACTCCACCCGAAAATTACTAGAGCTAATCAATGACTATAACAAAGTTCCAGAATATAAAACTAACACACAGGAATCCCTTGCATTCCTATAAACTAACAGTGAGAGAGAAGAAAGAGAAATTAAGGAAACAATTCCATTCACCTTTGCAACGAAAAGAATAAAGTACTTAGAATAAATCTACCTAAAGAAACAAAAGACCTATATATAGAAAACCATAAAACACTGGAGAAAGAAATAAACTATGACACAAATGGACAGAGAATTATACCATATTCATGGATCAGAAGAATCAATACAGTGAAAATGAGTATACTGCACAAAGCAATCTATAGATTGAATGCAATCCCTATCTGTCTACCAATGGTATTTTTCACAGAGCTAGAACAAATAATTTCACAATTTGTATGGGAATGCAAAAAATACCTCGAATAGCCAAAGCAATCTTGAGAAAGAAGAATGGAACTGGAGGAATCTACCTGCCTGACTTCAGAATATATGATAAAGCTACAGTCATCAAGACTGTATTGACCTAGCACAAGGACAGAAAAATAGATCAATGGAACAAAATAGAAAGCTCAGAGATAAATCCACGCACCTATGGACACCTTATCTTCTTCAAAGGAGGCAAGAATATACAATGGAGAAAAGACAATCTCTTTAACAAGTGGTGCTGGGAAAACTGGTCAACCACTTGTAAAAGAATGAAACTAGAACATTTTCTACCACCATACACAAAAATAAACTCAAAATGGATTAAAGATCTAAACGTAAGACCAGAAACTATAAAACTCCTAGAGAAAAACATAGGCAAAACACTCTCTGACGTATATCACAGCAGGATCCTCTATGACCCACGTCCCAGAGTAATGGAAATAAAAGCAAAAATAAACACATGGGACCTAATTAAACGTAAAAGCTTTTGCACAACGAAGGAAATTATAACAAGGTGAAAAGACAGTCTTCAAATGGAAGAAAATGATAGCAAATGAAGGAACTGATAGAGAATTAATCTCATAAATATACAAGCAACTCCTGTGGCTCAATTCCAGAAAAATAAATAACCCAATCAAAAAATATGCCAAAGAACTAAACTGACATTTCTCCAAAGAAGACATAGGGATGGCTAACAAACACATGAAAAGATGCTCAACATCACCCATTATCAGAGAAATGCAAATCAAAACCACAATGAGGTACCATCTCACATCAGTTAGAATGGCTGCTATCAAGAAGTCTACAAACAATAAATGCTGGAGAGGGTGTGAAGAAAAAAGAACCCTGTTATACTGTTGGTGGGAATGCAAACTAGTACAGCCACTATGGAGAACAGTGTGGAGATTCCTTAAAAAACTTGAAATAGAACTGCCATATGACACAGCAATCCCATTGTTGGGCACACACACTTAGGTAACCAGAATTGAAAGAGACACATGTACCCCAGTGTTCATCATAGCACTGTTTACAATAGCCAGGACATGGAAGCAACCTAGATGTCCATGGGCAGACGAATGGATAAGAAAGCTGTGGTACATATACACGATGGAATATTAGCCAGCTATTAAAAAGAAATCATTGGAATTAGTTCTAATGAGGTGGATGAAACTGGAGCCTGTTATACAGAGTGAATAAGTCATAAAGAAAAACACCAATACAGTATATTAATGCATATATGTGGAATTTAGAAAGATGGTAATGATTACCCTATATGCGAGATAGCCAAAGAGACACAGATGTAAAAAAACAGACTTTCGGACTCTGTGGGAGAAGGCAAGGGTGGAATGATTTGAGAGAATAGCGTTGAAACGTGTATATTATCATATGTGAAATAGATTGCCAGCCCAGGTTCGATACATGAGACAGGGTGCTCAGGGTTGGTGCACTGGAATGACCCTGAGGGATGGGATGGGGAGGGAGGACGGAGGGAGTTCAGGATTGGGAACACATGTATGCCTATGGCTGATTCATGTCAGTGTATGGCAAAAACCAGTACAATATTGTAAAGTAATTAGCCTCCCATTAAAATAAATAAAATAAAAAGAAAATTAAAGTTAGACAAAGGAGAAACTACCACAGACACACAAAAATACAAAGGATCACAGGAGAGTACTATGAGCACCTATATGTTAATAGAATGGACAACCTGGAAGAAATGGACAAATTTTGGGGAGGAAAGATCTTTCTACAACTGACTCAGGAAGAAATAGGAAATGTAAACAGGCTTATCTCAAGGAATGAAACTGAAACTATGATTAAAAATATTTTAGTGAACACATGCACAGGATAAGATGGCTTTACAGGCAAATTCTGTCAAACACTTAGAGAAGAGCTTAAAACCCATCTTTCTCAAACTCTTTCAAAAATCGCAGAGGGAGGAACACTCCCAAGCTCATTCTAGGAGGCCACTATCATCCTGATGCTAAGACCAGGCAAAGATATCACAAAAAAGGAAATTACAGAGCACTAACAGTGATGAACTTGGATGCAAAACTCTCAACAAAATACCAGGAGACTAAAGCTAACAATGTATTAAAAGGATCATACGGGGGCAGAACCATGATGGCGGTGAGGGAAGACATGGAGTTCATGTCTCCCCATGCCTTGGATACTCACCAGTTGCTGGTGGGGGACCTTCCTCAGACAGGCTGATGGGAGGAATCCCAGGGATGACTAGGCACTGGGAAGCAGGAAGTAGGGAAAGGTCAAGGCCAGAGCACTGGCTCAGTTGAGGGGCTGCTGGGGAAGGTGGAGTGGTTTGAGTGCTGGGGGCAGCACACTTGCTTAGCTAGAGGGGTGAGAGATCCTCGGGGATTAGAGGATCCTTTAAGGGAAGCCACTGAGGCCCCTTATACGTGGTCTTGGGGAGCTTCTGGGACCCAGACCTGGTCCTCAGACCTTGGGGATCCCCTCTACCCTTTCCACCTTCCCTGACAAGCTCTCTGCCCCCTGGGCCACTCTCCACTCTTCAGGGCCTCCTCAACCCATGTGGGTCTTGATGGTTTGAGAGGGAGGAGTAGAGAAAAAGCCAGGCCAGCAGGGGAGTTTCCTTTGAGGTTTGAAGGTCAGGGTACTGCCTGGTGTTCCCTCACACACTCGGCCCTGAGGAGCCCCCTGAAGCCACTGGCTGAGCCTTCTGCCCTCCGGGACCACTTCTGCTCTTCAGGGCACCCTCTCTATTCTGGGTCCTCTCTGTCCTTCAGTCCTCCAGGATCCTCTCTGTCCTTCAGGGTCCACTCAGCCGGGGGGTGGGGGGAGGCCCTGTGGATGTGAGGGGAGACGGGAGAAAACAGCAGACTGGCTAAGGGAAGATACTGTGGGGTTCCAGGTGCAGGGAACTGCCTGGTGTCCCCCCACCTGCTCAACCCCAAAGAACCTCCTGAAGCCTTAGTCCAAGCCCTCTGCCCTTTGAGACCTCCACCTTCCAGGGCCAACCCCACTCTTCCAGTTATCTTCTGCCTTCCAAATTCCTCGTCCTTCCAGGGCTCCCACCTTCTGGGACCCTCTTCATCCCTCTGTGGACCTCTTTCTGCCTTCTGGATTGGGCCCTCTGCCCTCTGGGAGCCCCGCCTATACTCCCCAGAGATCCACTCTGCTCTCCAGGATGAGCCCTCCACCATCTGGGAAACCCCTCCACACTCTGGGGTCCCGTTCCATTCTCTGGCTTTCTATTTCCTCTGTGGCCACCATCCTCTGAGGACCCCCTCACCCCTCCAGGGTCCACATGCCCCCTCTGAACCTGAAGGACCCCGTTCTTCTTCCAAGCATCCCTCTTCCCTCTATGATAAGCCCTCCACTCTCTAGGGATCCACCTCAGACTTCAGGGAACCCCTCTGTCCTTCAGGGTCCCCTCTGAAGGCACTCTCTGGGCAAGTAGGTCCTATGGGGGCAGGAGAGAGGGGAGACATGGCCAGGCAAGGCAGAGGAAGGTTACTCCTGGTGTGAAGGAGAAGGGAACCACTCTGGTGTTACACCACCCACTCATCCCTGGGGAGCCTTCTGGGGACCCGGGCCTGATCCTCTGTACCTCAAGCCAGAGGAGTTTCAGAGGCCCCCTTGGCTGGGTGGAGACTTGGCTGCCCTCCAAAGTCACCCAGGACCTGCTCTGAATGTATGGGGCTTGAATAGGAGCCCCACCTCTGCTTAAATCTCACTTCCATCTAAACACCACCACCTTTAAAGGCCTTCCCAACATAAACTCTTCCCTTCATAGCCAAGGTTTTTTTCTGCCTTTTGTTGTTGTTGTTGGCTTTTTTTTTTAATAGTTTGCCAGTGGAGTTTGGTTTTACCCTCCAGTGGTTGTTTCATATATATATATATATATATATATTTATACAATTTCTGTTAGTTTTCTGTGTGTCCTGTGTGTTCATTCACTCAGTCATTTCTGACTCTTTGTGACCCTATGGACTGTAGCCCACCAGGATTCTCTGTCCATGGGATTTTCCCATCAATAATACTTGAATGGGTTGCCATTTCCTCCTCCAGGGCATCTCCTCAACCCGGTGACCAAGCCTGAGTTTCCTGTGTCTCCTGTATTGCAAGGAGATTCTTTACTGCTGAGCCACAAAGAAGACCTGTTAGTTATCTATACTTATTTTATTTTTTACTCTTTATTATTTACTCTGCTTCTTGCTATTTTTACCCTTTTAATATATATATATATATATAAAATAAAATATATATGTATATATATGAGTATATTAGAAAAACTATATATATATATATATATATATATATGAGTATATTAGAAACTATATATATATATATAGTTAGTTAGTTAGTTAGTTAGTGGCAAGATATACTTAGAGTGATGAAAGAGAAAAAACTACAACCAAGATTGCTCTACCCAGCAAGCATCTCACTCAGATTTCATGGTAAAATCAAAAACTTTAGAGACAGATAAAAACTAAGAGAATTCAGCATCACAAAAATGAGCCATACGAGGAATGCTAAAGGAAATTCTCAAAGGCAGGAAAGCCAAGAGAAGAAAAATACCAATTAAAACAAACACACACACACAAAATTAAGAAAATAATGATAAGAACAAACATATAATTACCTTATTTGTGTCTGGATTAAATTCTTCAAACAAAAGACACAGACTGACTGAATGACTAAAGAAACAAGACTCATGTATATGCTGCCTACAAGACACCAATTTCAGACCTAAGGAAACACACAGACTGAAAGTTAGGGGATGGAAAAAGGTATTCCATGCAAATAAGAATTAAAAGAAAGCAAGAGTAGCAATATTAACATCAAATAAAATAAACTTTAAAATAAAGACTGTTACAAAAGATAAGGAAAGACAATACATAATGATCAAGGGATCAATGCAGGAAGAATACATAACAAATTTAAATATTTATGCATCCAATATAGAAGCACCTCAATATATAAGCAAATGTTAAGAACCATAAATGGGAAATTGACAGTAACACAATAATAGCAGTGGACTTTAATACCCTACTTACACTAATGGACAAATCATCCACACAGGAATAAGGAAACACAAGCTTTAAATCACACATTAGAGCAGACAGACATAATAGATATGTTCAGGACATTTCACTCCAAAACGGCAGAATACACCTTTTTCTTAAGTGCACATGGACAATTCTCTAGGATAGATCACATCATGGGTCAAAATTCAAGCCTCAGTAAATTTAAGATAGTTGAATTCATATCAAGCAACTTTTCTGATCACTACACTGAGAGCAGATGTAAATTACAGGAAAAAAGAAAAAAAAAACTCAAGGAACACAACCATATGGAGTTGGTAAAAATCACGTTTCTAAATAAAGAAGAGGACACTGAAGAAATAAAAAAAGGAAAAAAAAAAGAAACTAGAAACAAATGACAATGAAACATGGTAACCCAAAATCTACGGGATGCAGCAAAAGCAGTTCTAGGAGGGAAGTTTATGGCAATATAAGCCTGCCTCAAGAAATGAGAAAAAAGTGTCAAATAAACAACCCAACCTTATATCTAAAGCAACTAGAAAAATAAAAAGAAAAAAAAAAACCTCAGTTACTAGAAGGAATAGAATCATAAACATCAGAGCAGAAATAAATGAAAAAAGAAATGGAGACAATAGCAAAGATCAATAAAACTAAAAGTTATTTTTTGAGAAGATAAACATATTTGACAAGCCATTAAACAGACTCATCCAGAAAAAAAAGGGAGAAGACTCAAATAAATAAAAAATAGAAACATAAAAATAGAAGCTACAACTGACAACATAGAAATAAAACAGATCATAAGACTACTATGAGTAACTACATGCCAATTAAATGGGCAACCTGGAAGAAACTGACAAGTTCTTAGAAAAGTACAACTTTCCAAACTGAACCAGAAAGAAATAGAAATCATGAACAGAACAATCACAAGCACCAAAATCAAAACTTAAAAAAAACAAAAAATACTTCCATCAAGCAAAAGCCCAGGGCCAGATGGCTTCACTGGTGAATCCTACCACATGTGTAGAGAAGAACCTAGACCTATCCTGCTCAAACTCTTCCAAAAATTTGCAGTGGGAGGAACACTCTCAAATTTATTCTATGAGGCCACCATCACCCTGATACCAAAAACAGACAAAGATATCATATAAAGCCAAATTATAGGCCAATATCACTGATAAACATAGATGCAAAAATCTTCAACAAAATTCTAGCAAACTGAATTCAACAAGATATTAAAAGGATCATACACTATGATTAGGTGGGCTTTATCCCAGTGATGCAAGGATTCCTCAATATATGCAAATCAATCCATCTGATACACCATATAAACAAATTGAAAGATATAAACTGTATGATAATCTCAATAGAGTCAGAAAAAGCTTTTGAGAAATTTTAACACCAATTTATGATAAAAACTCTTCAGAAAGTAGGCATAGAAGAAATCTATCTCAACAAAATAAAGATCATATACAAAAAACCCAGACTAAACATTATTTTCAATGGTGTAAAACTGAAAGCATTTCCTCTAAACTCAGGAACAAGCCAAAGGTGCCCACTGTCCACTATAACTCAACATAACTTTGAAAATTCTAGTCATAGCAATCAGAGAAGAAAAAGAAATGAATGGAATCCAGATTGGAAATGAAGTAAAAATGTCACTATTTGCAGATGACATGATACTGTACATAGAAAACCCTAAAGACACCACCAGGAAATTCCTAGAGTTAATCAATGAATTTAGTAAAGTTTCAGGATACAAAATTAATACATAGAAATCCCTTGCGTTCCTATACACCAAAAATAAATAAATAAATAAATAAGGAAACAACCCCATTCACCATTGCAAATAAATGAACAATACACCTAGGGATTAACCTGCCTAAGGAGAAAAAAAGATCTGTATACAAAAAAATTATAAGACACTGATGAAAGAAATTAAAGATGATATGAATGGAGAGATATATTACGTTCTTTGACTGGAATAATCAATATTCTGAAAATGGCAAAACTACCCAAACAGTCTGACAGTTTCAATACAATCCCTACCAAATTACCAATGGCGTTTCTCACAGAACTAGACAAAAATTTTCAAAATTTGTATGGAAAAACAAAAGGCCCCAAATACCCAAAGCAATCTTGAGTAACAAAAATGGAGCTACAAGAATCAACCTTCCTGAGTTCAGACTATACTACAAAGAAGACAGTATGGTACTGATACAAGAAGAGAAATATAGCTCAGTGGAACGAGATAGAAAACCCATAGATAAACACACCTATGGGAAACTTAATCTTTGACAAAAATATACAAGAATATACGGTAGAGAAAAGACAACCTCTTCAATAAGTGGTGCTGGGACAGTTATATGTAAAAGAATAAAATTATAACACTTCCTAATCCCACACATGAAAAGGAACTCAAAATGGATTAAAGACCTAAGTGTAAGGCCAAAAAGTATAAAACACTTAGAGGAAAAAATAGGTAAAACACTTGTTGACATAAATAACCATGATATCCTCTTTGATCCACCTCCTAGAGTAATGGAAACAAAAACAAAAATAAACAAGTCAAACCTAATTAAATTTAAAAGCTTATGTAGAGCAAAGGAAACTGTAAGCAAGATGAAAAGATAATCCTCAGTGGGAGAAAATAGTTGCAAATGAAACAGTTGGCAAAGGATTAATCTCCAAAATATACAAGCAACACATGTAGTTCAATACCAGAAAAAGCAGACAGCCCAATGAAAAGTGGGCAGAAATCCTAAACAGACATTTCTCAAAAGAACACAGAGATGGCCAACAAACACATGAAAAGATTCCCAATATTGCTCATTAGTGGAGAATTTTGAATCAAACTGCAATGAGGTATCACCTCACACTGGTCAGAATGGCCACCATCAAAAAATCTACAAACAATAAATGCTGGAGAGAATTTAGAGAAAAGGGAACACTCCTGCCATGTTGCTAAGAATGTAAATTGATACAGCCACTATGGTGAACAGTATTTGTTGTTGTTCTTCGGTTGATCAGTCATGCCCGACTCTTTGTGACCCTGTGGACTTAAACTAGGAATAAAACTGACATATGACTCAGCAATCCCACCACTGGGAATACACCCTGAGAAAACCATAATTGAATAAACACATGTAGCCCATTATTCATTGCAGCATTGTTTACAATAGCTAGGACATGGAAGCAGCTTAGATGTCCATCAACAGATAAGTGGATAAAGAAATTGTTGCACATATATACAATAGAATATTACTCTGCCATAAAAGGGAATGCATCTGAGTCATTTCTAGTGAGGTGGATGAACTTAGAGCCTATTACACAGAGTGAAATAAGTCAGAATGGTGAAAGTGTATATTGTATATTAATGCATATATATGGAATCTAGACGGAGAAGGCAATGGCACCCCACTCCAGTACTCTTGCCTGGAAAATCTCATGGATGGAGGAGCCTGTTAGGCTACAGTCCATGGGGTCCCTAAGAGTCGGACATGACTGAGCGACTTCACTTTCATGCATTGGAGAAGGAAATGGCAACCCACTCCAGTGTTCTTGCCTGGAGAATCCCAGGGATGGTGGAGCCTGGTGGGCTGCCGTCTATGGGGTCGCACAGAGTCGGACACGACTGAAGCGACTTAGCAGCAGCAGCAGCATGGAATCGAGAAAAATGGTACTGATAAGCCTGTTCGCAGGGCAGCAATGGACATGCAGTCATAGAGATCAGACTTTGGACACAATAATGGAAGGAGTGGGTGGAGTGAATTGAGAGACTAGTGTTTAAACATACACATTACCATATGTAAAAGAGATAGCTCAGGGGAAGTTGCTGTATAATACAGAGAGCACAACGTGGTATTCTGTGAAAACCTAGATGGGTGGAATGGATGGGGGTTTTTGAGGCAGGGTTAAGAGGGTGGGAACATATTTATACTTATGCCTGATTCATGCTAATGTATGGCAGAAGCCAACACAATATTATAAAAAATTTGTCCTCCAATTAAAGATAAATTAAAAATTGGAAACATGAAAAAAAGAATCTTACACTACGAAGAATGCAAGAATTCTTTATTATATTCAAATCAGTCAAGATGATATACCATATTAATAACTTGAAAATAAAATCCATTTGATCATCTCAATAGATTTAGAAAAAAAAAACTTTCAACAATGTTCAAAACCATTCATGGTAAAAACTATCTAGAAATTGGGCATAGAAGAAAGCTACCTCAACATAACAAAGGCTATATATCACAAATCCACACACAAAAAATAATTCTCAATGGTGAAAAACTGAAATCATTTCTGCTAATGTCAGGTAAAAAATAAGAATGTTCACCCTCACCACTATTATCCACATAATTTTGGAAATCCTAGCCATGGCAATCAAAGGAAAAAAGAAAAATAAGGAATCCAAATCAGAAAATAAGCAAAACTTTCATTATTTTCAGGTGACATGAAAGTATACATACAAAATCCTAAAGATTCTACCAGAAAACTGCCTGAGTTAATCAATGAATTTGGTAAATTCTCAGGATACAAAATTAATGCACAGAAATTTCTTGCATTCCTATATACTACAATGAAATTTCAATGAGAGAAATTTAGGAAACAAATCCCATTTACCACTGCAACAACAACAACAGCAACAAAAATACCTTAGCATAAACCTACCTAAGGAAGCAAAAGACCTTTAGGCAGGAAACTGATAGTGATGAGTTCAGTTTCTAAGACATTCATAGTGTCTGGCCTTACATTTCAGGCTTCAATCTGTTTTGAGTTTATTTTTGCGTATGCTGTTAGGGAATGTTCTAATTTCTTCTTTTATATGTAGTTTCCCAGTACCACATATTGCAGATGCTTTCTTTGCTCAATTGTATATTCTAGCCTCCTTTGTAATAGATTAGGTGATCATAGGTGCATGGGTTAATATCTGGACTCTCAATCCTATTCCATTGATATATATTTCTGTTTTTGTGTCAATAACATACTCTTTTCATTACTGTAGCACTGTAGTATAGTCTGAATGCAGGGATCCTGATTTCTCCAGCTCACTTTTTTTCTCTCAAGATTGCTTTTGTTATTCAAAATTATTTGCATCTCCATAAAATTATAAATTTTTTTATTCTAGTTCTGTGAAAAATGTCATTTGATAAGAATTGTCATCTGATAAGAATTGCATTGAATCTGTAGACTGTTTTGGGTTAGTATAGTCATTTTCACAGTATTGATTCTTCTAATCCAAGCACATGCTATGTCTCTCCATCTGTGTTTTCTTTGATTAATTTATCAGTATCTTAAAGTTCTCTGAATATGGGTATGTTTACTACGTAGGTAAAATAGCAGTGGGTAGGTTTATTCTTAGGTATTTTATTATTTTTGTTTCAATGATAAACTGAATTATTTCCTTAATTTCTCTTTCTAATTTTTCATTGTAAGTGTATAGGAATGCACTTGGTTTCTGTGTATTAATTTTTGTATCCTGTGACTTTACTAAATTCATTGACTAGTTCTAGTATTATTCTTATGGCATCTTTTTGATTTTCTATATATACTGCCATGGCGTTTGTAAACAGTGACAACTTTAGTACTTTCTTGACAATTTAGATACTTTTTATTTCTTTTTTCTTCTCTATTGTGGCTAGGACTTCTAAAACTATGTTTAATAATACTGACAATGGTGCTCATCTTTGTCTTTTTCCTGATTTTAGAGGAAATTCTTCCAATTTTTCACCACTGAGAATGATATTTGCTATGGGTTTGTTGTATATGGCCTTTGTTATATTGAGGTAGGTTCCATCTGTGCTCATTTTCTGGAGGATTTTTTTTAATCATAAATGGTTTTGAATCTTGTCAAAAACTTTTTCTTCATTTTTTGAAGTGATCATATGGATTTTATTCTTTAACTTGCTAATATGGTATATCACATTGATTGATCTACATATAATGAAGAACCCTTGTATCTTTTGGAAAAATCCAACTTGATCATGGTATATGATCCTTTTAATGTGTTGTTGGATTCAATTTGTTAATATTTTGTTGAGAATATTTAATTCTGTTTTCATTAGTCATATATCAGGAAATTTTTTTGTAATATCTTTATCTGGTTTTGATATCAGGATGATGGTGGACTTATAGAATGAGCTTGGAAGTGTTCCTCACTCTGCAATTTTTGGAAGACTTTGAGAAGTGAGCAAACTGTAAACCTAATGAAAAGACAACCCTCAGAATGGGAGGAAGTACTTGCAAATTAAGCAACTGACAATAATTAATCCCCAAGTTATATAAACAGCTTATGCAACTCAATATCAGATATAAATCAAAAAACCCAATAAAAAATTGACAGAATACCTAAACAAACATTTTTCCAAGGAAGACACACCGAAGGCCAACAAATTCCTGAAAATGTGCTTAATATCACTCATTATCAGAGAAATGTAAATCAGAACTACAATGAGATATCACCTTGCACTTGTTGGAATGGCCAACATCAAAAAATCTGCAAAGAATAAGTGACATAGAGGGTATGTTGAAAATTTTCTTGCAGTGTTGGTAGGAATATAATTTGATATAACCACTATGGAGAATAGTATGGAGGTTTCTTTAAAAACTTAAAAAAAAAGAAAAAAGGTGAACTACCCTATAACTCAGAAATCCCACTACTGGGCATGTACCCAGAGAAAATGATAATTGAAAAAGACACATACACCCTAACACTTATATCACTATTTACAATTGCCAGGACATGGAGACAACCAAAATCCATCAACAGAGAAATGAATAAAGAAGATGTGATACATATATACAAAGGAACATTACTCAGGCATAAAACAGAACAAAATTAGGTTATTTGTAGAGACATAGATGGAACTAGAGGCTGTCATACAGAGTGAAGTAAGTTGGAAAGAGAAAAACAAATATCATATATTAATACATATATATGGAATCTAAAACATGTTGTAGATAACTCATTTGCAAACAGAAATAGAGACATAGAGATACAGAACAAATGTATGGATAGCAAGGAGGAATGGATGTGGGTGGGGTGAATTAGGAGATTGAGATTGACATATATACACTAGTATGTATAAAGTTGGTGACTAATGAGAACCTATTAAAAAGTTCAGGGAATTCTACTCATTGTTCTGTGGTGACCTAAATGGCAAGGAAATACAAAAAGAGGGGATATACATATACATATAGCTGATTCACCTTGGTATACAGTAGAAATTAATACAATATATTAAAGTAAATATAATCTAAAAAAAAAAAAGATCTTGGTGAAAGAAATCAAAGATGCTACATTAGATGGAGAGATATACCATGCTCTTGGATTAGAAAAATCAATCTTGTCAAAATGACGATATTACCCAAAGCCATCTACAGATTCAGTGCAATTCCTATAAAATTACCAATGACACTTTTCACAGAATTAGAACAAAAATTTTACCATTTGTTTCAATCACAAAAGACCTGAAATAACCTTTTTTCTTTCTTTTCTTGTGATACAAAAATAAATCTGGAGGAATCAGACTCCCTGACTTCAGAATGTACTACAAAGTTAGAGTAATCAAGACAATATGGTAGTAGCACAAAAACAGAAACAGAGATCAATAGAACACGATAGATGGCATAGAGATAAAACCACACACATATGGCCAGCAAATTTGGAAAGCTCATCAGTGGCTACAGGACTGGAAGAGGTCAGTTTTCATTTCAATCCCAAAGAAAGGCAATGCCAAAAATGCTCAAACTACTGCACAATTGCACTCATCTCATATGTTAGCAAAGTAATGTTCAAAATTCTGCAAGTGAGGCTTTAGCAGTACATGAACTTAGAAATTCCAGATGATCAAGCTGAATTTAGAAAAGGCAGATGAATCAGAGATCAAATTGCCAACATCCGTTGGATCACAGAAAAAGCAAGGGAGTTCCAGAAATACATCAACTTCTGCTTTATTAACTATGCCAAAACCTCCACTGTGTGGAACACAACAAACTTTGGAAAATTCTTAAAGAGATGGGAATACCAGATCACCTGATATGCCTCCTGAGAAGCCTGTTTGCAGGTTAAGAAGCAACAGTTAGAACTGGATATGGAACAATGGACTGGTTCCAAATTGTGAAAGGGTGTGTATTGTCACCTTGCTTATTTAACTTACATGCAGAGTAGATCATGCAAAATGCCAGGCTGGATGAAGCACAAGCTGGAATCAAGATTGCCAGGAGAAATATCAGTAACCTCAGATGTGCAGATGGCACCACCCTTATGTCAGAAAGCAAAGAGGAACTGAAGAGCCTCTAGATGAAAGTCAAAGAGGTGAGTGAAAAAGATGGCTTAATACTCAACATTCAAAAAGCTAAGATCATGGCATCCAGTTCCATCATTTCATGGCAAATAGATGGGAAAACATGGCAATAGTGACAGACTTTGTTTTTTGGGGCTCCAAAATTACTGCAGATGATGAATGCAGCCATGAAATTAAAAGACGCTTGCTCCTTGGAAGAAAAGCTATGACCAACCTAGACAGCATATTAAAAAGCAGAGACATTACTTTGCCAACAAAGGCCCATCTAGTCAAAGCTATGGTTTTACCAGGAGGCATGTATGGATGTAAGAGTTAGACCATAAGAAAAGCTGAATGCCAAACATTTGATGCTTTTGAACTGTGGTGTTGGGGAAGACTCTTGAGAGTCCCTTGGACTGCAAAGAGATCAAATCAGTCAATCCTGACGGAAATCAGTCCTGAATATTCATTGGAAGGACTGATGCTGAAGATGAAGCTCCAAAATATTGGCCCCTTGATGCAAAGAACTGACTCTCTGGAAAAGATCCTGATGCTGGGAAAGATTGAAGGCATCAGGAGAAAGGGACAACAGAGGATGACATGGTTGGATGGCATCAACGACTCAATGGATATGAGTTTGAGCAAGCTCTGGAAGTTGGTGATGGACAGGGAATCCTGGCGTGCTGCAGCCCATGGGGTCACAAAGAGCTGGACATTACTGAACAACTGAACTTGAAATGTGTTCATCTTTTCTTGCCTTTTTAAAAAAATTTATTTATTTATTTTAGTTAGGGGCTAATTACTTTACAATATTCTAGTGGTTTTTGCCATACATTGACATGAATCAGCCATGGGTTTACATGTGTTCCCCATCCTGAACCCCCCTCCTACCTCCCTCCCCATCCCATCCCTCCGGGTCATCCCATTGCCCCAGCCCTGAGGATTTGTGTCATGCATCGAACCTGGAATGGTGTTCTGTTTCACTTATGATAATATATATGTTTCAATGCTATTCTCTCAGCAAGTCCCACCCTCACCTTCTCCCTCAGAGTCCATAAGACTGTTCTCTGCTTCTGTGTCTCTTATGCTGTCTGACATATAGGGTTATCATTACCATCTTTCAAATTCCATATATATGCATTAGTAATCCTCGCATATCATAGTTCCTATTCTCTATCTTGAGATTTGAAAATCCACTCAATGCAGCAAATGAAAACTATTCCTCAGAGCCAATTCACATTTCTTGTCTTATTTTTTGATATTTCTTTAATGATTTACTCTCCTCAATATCCCACAGGCTGAGATAGTTATGTTTTAGAGTCTATTTCTTTCTTTGCCACTTGTATAGTAAATATGATAAGTGGAGAGTAGATTCAGAACGTGTAAAAGTAAATGTAACACTGTAAATGATACATAGTGTAGATATGAACTGTCTGTGTGTGTCAGGGGCCAGAAACTCTAAAGCGATCCATTTCTAAACTGACAGACAAGGTCCGGCAAAATGCAGAGAAAGTTTGTTTCATGATTACCAAAAAAAAGAATAATAGTAGTGATAATAATAATGAAATATTTTAACTACATGAAGAGAGGCCTGGCGTGCTGCAATTCATGGGGTCGCAAAGAGTCGGACACGACTGAGCAACTGAACTGAACTGAACTACATGAAACAAAGAAAGTTAGCAAAATCTAATTTTAACTAATTTTAAGTAACTTCATTTTAATTAGTTTAATAAAGTAGTATTTTTCAATTAACTCATTTATTTTCAAGTTCGTTTATTGGACTCAAAACACTTTTTGCTTTTTTGCTTAAGCAGAGAACGTAGGTTTTCTTCTGAATTTAGAGAGTTCTTTTTGCTAATTGACAAAGGCACTTATTTTTTTTTTTACAAATAAGCCTTATTAATTGCAATAGACTTTACCTCCTTCCTCAGTTCTACCCTCCTTTTATATAATTTTATGGAAATGGAAAAATTTATCTTACTAATGCAAAATTATACACAGTAGTTTTTTTGTTATTTTTTAAACAATAGCAATAATAGGGAGATCTGTAGTAAGTCGTGATGGTGGTGCTTATTATGGCATTTTCTTTTCATAAGGGCAAATTCTCATGCTTATAGGAGTTTTAAAAGTTATTTTGAAAACCCCCTGAACTATAGATTTTCAGTAAGGACATTGTGCTTTAAATATTGCTAAAATATCTTACAGAATATAGTATTGTTTGAGGTTAACTTTATAGAGAGGTCTGGAAATTGAAGGAAATGAAAATACTAACAAAATAAAAATTACACAGATCCTTGAAAAGGTAGAAATAAAGAGGAAATGTCAGTAAGAAATTTCAACTTAATTTTACTCATATTTTAATGAAAATTATTCTATGTCTATGCAATTTTTAGTAAAAAAAAATAACTGGAAAAAATTAGAAATTTGTTGCTTATTTAGTGGTTAGAGTGGCCACATGATTTTCTGTTCCTTTTTGGAACCGCTGAAAAAGAAACCCTGTAGAAAACTATTATTTAACCAGCCATTTTATTGACTACTCTTTTGTTATTGTTGAGAAAATCTCGTTCATTCATTCATTATGCTTTTACAAGTAGATTTTCTCCACTAATATTACTGGAAATGCAGAAAGTGGGGGGAAAAGTAAGCCTTCCAACTATCTATTGCTTTAAGCGTTATTTAAAATCTTGATGAAATGTTTATTTTTTTATATATGGAATCTCCAGCATATTACAGATTCTCCTATACTGTCTGCAAAATAGATATTTCAAATCTAATAAAATATCAGAAGACTGAAATTTAATGAGAAGCAGCTGGATTTCAGGAAATGACTCTGAAAACAAGGGTTAAGTTAATTTGACTGACTATGGTTTTGTTTATTTGTATCCATGTCTTGTTAGGATAACCTAGAAATGTTTTATTCAGGAGATCATTATTTGAAGATCAAGATAGGCCCTCTTGATCCAGGCTGGTGATCTGGCAAAGGGAGACCTTATTTACAAGTCTAGATGAGGCCATGAAGATGTTTTCCTGCAAATCCATTGCTATTACTCGAGGAAAACAATTCAAAGCACATGTCGTACTTTGGGTGGGCTAGTGTGTCAGCTTTGCGTGCAACGTCAGCATGTCATTATTCTAAACTATAAAATATGCCTGTAAAGATAATTGCCAGTGGAAATCATAGCACATAGCATATGTGTATTTCTCATTTATAACAAATAATAGCTAACCTTTCCAGAACACTTTCTATGTGCTTGGTCCTATGCGAGGGATCTTAACACTATAGTTATAATTTAAAAGCCTAAACCATATAAAGCAGATACTCATATGTCACCGTTTTATAGATAAGGAAACCTGAGGCTCAGAGAGATTAAATAAATTATCTAAGATTCTGGCTTTTGTGAATGGTGAGGCTAGGATTTCAATCAAGTCATGAGACTTTAGAACTCAGGTGTTTAATCACTATACCAGATCAATGAGGGATATTCCAACTGTAATATATCTAACAATCTATAATTTATTATTATACATCTGGCATTAACACAGATTTTCCTCATCCAATTTTCCATGCTTTCAGATTCAAATTGCTAGACTAAGTAACACTTATGTACTTCAGTTTCCTCATCTGAAACTGGCCTAATGGGATTGTTTCAAATATTAAAAGAAATAACGAGGTTTGTGTCAATTTATATGATATAAGCCAGATAATAAGATATACCCCTGATAAAAATATCAATGTATTTCATCTTTTTAAGTAATAATTAAGATTATAATAGTAACAGTTCTTGGCGTTTACTCATGGATTACAATGAATCCATCATTGAATTAAACACTTTTCATTGCTTAAGTCGTATAATCCTCATGAAAATATGGGTCAAATGCTATTCATATTTCCATTTTACTTATGAGGGCACTGAGACAGAGTGAAATTAAATAAAATTCTGAATATTGCACAGCTGACAAATTATACATCCACAGTAGGAATCCAGGCAGTCTGGTGGATTTTTATTTTCTGGCAACCACTTTTATCCAATGATGGGGTAAGGCTGACCAGTAACTATGCCCTTACTGGCCTCTGTCTAAGTACTCTGCTACTTGCAGCATCAAATGCTATCTATTCCTTTCTTGAGGAATGGTAAAAGAACCTTGCCTGTTGAAGGAATAGTGAGGAGACAAGTATGGGTAGACCATAATGAGCAGTGGTGGGAGTGGTAGGAACAAAGCAGGAGAATGGACTGTAGGGGAAGAGGATGAAAACAGGGAGAGTCGTTAGGCCTTTAGGCAGCTAAAACAGTAATTGCTCCCCTTTTTTTTTCCCTTATGTGAAAATGATTGCATGGCTTTTATTCCTCTTAAAATTTCCCTATACCTAAATGAAAAGAATTGATAAAGTTTCCAACTATCCAGTAAAGCCAATGACTTTCATACTGTATGGGAAAAATTCTTTTTCAAATGCATAGTGGAAGTAGTTGAGTTTTTTTCAGAATCACATGCTTTACCTTCAGTATTATTAATTTTCTAGGATATCATCACTTGAACCAGAAAAAATAGTTGTTAGGTTATGCTCCTTTTCAGCCTCCACAACATAACTTCAAGTGGTATTTAAGGCCTAAGAGAAAGGTTATTAATGAATAATTGACCTGTGTTTCAACTAGCAAAGAAACTTACCATAGAATTTTACCATCAGTAAATGAACCACTGATGTACTTACTGTTATTACCTGTGATATACTTTTTTATCCATCAATTAATGTGGGGTATGGGGACAAGATAATTAACTTCTCTCTTTCAATGCTTTCAAATATTAAGCATCTATCTCCTAGTCATTTGTTTGTTTTATAAAAGGAATAAATAAGTTACTGCATGTACAGTGCTTACAACAGTGCCTGGTACTTAGTAAACGTTCAATAAGTCCTCCTTTATTAGGTATTCTGGTGCTTAGCATTTTTATTAATGAATGATGATTCTGTTTATTTTAAAGAACTATTTATTAAGCACCTCTTATATGGTAAACAGTTTGATATGCATTGGAGATAAAGAAAAAAAAATGTGGCACTTGCTTATTTTTTGAAAAGGGCTCATGGATAATGGGGCTTCCCTGGTGGCTCAGCTGGTAAAGAATCCACCTGCACTGCAGGAGACCTAGGTTTGTTCCCTGGGTTGGGAAGATCCCCTGGAGGAGGGAACAGCTACCCACTCCAGTGTTCTAGCCTGAAGAATTCCATGGACTGTCCATGGGGTCACCGAGTCAGACATGACTGAGCGACTTTCACTTTCACTTTCATGGATAATAACGGATATGAACATGTAACTATATATTCTAAAAGTGGTGAATACTAGTGATGCATATATAAATTACAGAATGTAAAATAAACTTGAATTATGATTCCCATCCTAGGGCTTGTGTGTTTTATAGATAAGCAAGTCCTATCAGATTCTGATTCCTCAATTTTTCAAGGAAAACTCAGGCTTCCTCAAAAATCTGTTGAGGTGCCAAGTGGCAGAGAAGTATCTTCGTTTCTTAATGCCAACATTCTGTGCAGTCCCATCATAATATTTATTAAATAGTGCACTGTCATAGAGTCTTGCACATTTTAAAAGGGTATTTTGATTTGTTCCATGACTCACAGCTGTGAAACATCAGCACAACCACTAATGGGTAACTCCCCAAATGGATGAACTAACTCTATTATTAACATAGAAAAACAGCTCAGCATGTATGCCACGACTCCATCTTCCAACATTTTTTGTTCTTTTGAAAGTTTCAATATGCACTTGAAAGTTCTTTTTTCTCCTGTCAGGAAAAAAAAACACAAATAAATCAAAAATAATATTCTTCACTGAAAATATAAGAGAGAATAAAATAGTAAATGACAGGATGCATATTTGTTAGGTATATTTTGACCAAGGGTACAAGATATTCACCCCTAGTGTCAATAAGGCTAAACCAAAAGATAATGTATAAGCATATAAGGCAGAAATCTGTGAGTGAGTACATCTTCTTCCTTTGCATATACGTAGCTGTCCTTTTCAAAAAGAAGACATCTTATTGGTTGAGAATTAGGAGCTTCACTGTTATGTTCTGGTCAATTTAGCTATAAAAATGTCACAGTGTAATTTTGTATAATAGAATACAATGTTATGGGATCATGTGACTGCAAGTGTTATGATTCAGAATGAATTTTCTCCCAGGCTAAAACGTTTTGTGTATATTTTTATGCCAAATGTATAATGATGAATAATAAAATACAGGTTTAATTTAGAAAATGGGTATGATATTTTATATGCTTAAAAAATTAGTAAAAGGAAATTCTGTGGTAAATTTAAATTACATAGAGAATAAAACTTCTAGCATGACAGAGTGAGGACATTTGTAAAAACATTCCTCCATGAAAGTAACTAAAAGCCTTGACACGTATCCCCATAGTGTTTTTCAAAACCAATCAGTAGCAATTGTTTAACATTACATATGCCTGAAGCTATGATACTTGTTGGAGTTAACAAGTGCTTGGCCAAACAATTGAAAAGTCTAGGAACAAAATGTCCAGAGAGGGATGTGAAAAGCTCTAGAGAGCCAGAAGGTCACACACATTTGCAGGGCTACATGTAGTCCCAGGTAAGAAGTATCCGTTCTGTTATTATCTGACCAATGAGTTAATTGGTCCAAAGATGGAGAAGCTCTATACAGTCAGCAAAAACAAGACCAGGGACTGACTGTGGCTCAGATCATGAACTCCTTATTGCCAAATTCAGACTTAAATTGAAGAAAGTAAGGAAAAGCACTAGACCATTCAGGTATGACCTAAGTCAAATCCATTATGATTATACAGCAGAAGTGACAAACAGATCAAGAGATTAGATCTGATAGACAGGGTGGCTGAAGAACTAAGGATGGAAGTTCGTGACATTGTACAGGAGCAGTGACCAAGACCATCCCCAAGAAAAAGAAATGCAAAAAGGCAAAATGGTTGTCTGAGGAGGCCTTACAAATAGCTGAGAAAAGAAGAGAAGTTAAAGGCAAAGGAGAAAAGGAAATATATACTCGTTTGAATGCAGCGTTCCAAAGAATAGCAAGGAGAGATAAGAAAGCTTTCCTCAGCGATCAATGCAAAGAAATAGAGGAAAACAATAGAATGGGAAATACTGGAGATCTCTTCAAGAAAATTAGAGATAACAAGGGAATATTTCATGAAAAGATGGGCACAATAAAGGACAGAAATGATATGGACCTAACAGAAGCAGCAGATATTAAGAAGAGGTGGCAAGAATACACAGAAGAACTATACAAAAAAAAAAGATCTTAATGACCCAGATAACCACGATGGTGTGATCACTCACCTAGAGCCAGACATCCTGGAATGAGAAGTCAAATAGGCCTTAGAAAGCATCACTGCGAACAAAGCTAGTGGAGGTGATGGAATTCCACTCTAGCTAATTCAAATCCTAAAGGATGATGTTGTGAATGTGCTGCATTCAATATACCAGGAAATTTGGAAAACTCAGCAATGGCCACAGGATTGGAAAATGTCAGTTTTCATGCCAATCCCAAAGAAAGGCAATACCAAAGATTGCTCAGACTACTGCACAACACTAATCTCACACGCTAGCAAAATAATGCTCAAAAATTCTCCAAGCCAAGCTTCAACAGAATGTGAAACATGAACTTCCAGATATTCAAGCTGGATTTAGAAAAGGCAGAGGAACAAAATATCAAATTGCCAACATTCATTGGATCATCGAAAAAGCAAGAGAGTCCCAGAAAAAAAAAATCTACTTCTGCTTTATTAACTATGATAAAGACTTTGACTGTGTGGATCACAACAAACTGGAAAATTCTGAAAGAGATGGGAATACCAGACCACCTGACTTGCCTCCTGAGAAATCTCTATGCAGATCAAGAAACAACAGTTAGAACTGAACATGGAACAACAGAGTAGTTCCAAATAGGGAAAGGAGTATGTCAAGGCTGCATATTGTCACACTGCTCATTTAACTTTTATGCAGAGTACATTATGAGAAATGCTGGGCTGGAAGAAGCACAAGCTGGAATCAGGATTGCTAGGAGAAATATCAATAACTTCAGATATGCAGATGACACCACCCTTATGGTGGAAAGTGAAGAACTTAAGAGCCTCGTGGTGAAAGTGAAAGAAGAGAGTGAAAAAGTTGGCTTAAAACTCAACATTCAGAAAACTAAGATCATGGCATCACTTCATGACAAATAGATGGGGAAACAGTGGAAACTGTGAGAGACTTCATTTATTTTTTTTTTTTTGAGGCTCCAAAATTACTTCAGATGGTGACTGCAGCCATGAAATTAAAAGACACTTTCTGCTTGGAAGAAAAGTTTATAACCAACCTAAACAGCATATTAAAAAGCAGAGACATTACTTTGCCAACAAATATCCATCTAGTCAAATCTATGGTTTTTCCTGTAGTCGTGTATGGATATAAGAGTTGGACCATAAAGAAAGCTGAGTGCCAAAAAAAAATGATGCTTTTGAACTGTGGTGTTGGAGAAATCTCTTGAGAGTCTCCTGGACTGCAAAGAGATCAAAGCTATCAATCCTAAAAGAAATCAGTCCTGAATATTCATTGGAAAGACTGATGCTGAAGCTGAAACTTTAATACTTTGGCCACCTGATGTGAAGAACTGACTCATTTGAAAAGACCCTGATTCTGGGAAAGATTGAATGCAAGAGGAGAAGGGAATGACAGAGGATGATATGGTTGGATGGCATCACTGACTCAATGGATGTGAATTTAAGTAAACTCCAGGAGTTGGTGATGGACAGGGAAGCCTGGTGTGCTGCAGTTCGTTGGGTCAAAGATTTGGACACTTCTGAGTAACTGAACTGAACTGAGTAATTTAATCAAGCAGTGACAGTGTAACAGGTAGGAAGGCTAGAGCTCCCCAAGCAACAAGAGGATATAAACTGCAAATGGAAGACTTTTCCCCCCTTCTCTGTTTATGAAACAGGTTCTGCCTAATACTAACACTTATTTCTTTTCTCAAACCTTGTGCTAATAATGGCTTAACAAACTAGTATTCATGTCAACTGTTTTATGGCTGGGGATGACACCCCTTGTGCCATTCTATCTCAAAAGTGTATATTGTGGGAGAGGGGCCTGGTGAAATTCCCTCAGCCTTGATGTGTCTCTCTTATCTGATTAGAAGCTCGCCAACAGACATAAAATGCCTTGCTAAAAGCTAGCAAGCAGGCATTCTTTCTGTCCCCTTCAGCTGTCTGTGTCAGAAGCTTTCCCTATCTCTATTATACTTTAATGAAACTTTGCTACACAAAAAGCTGCAATAGTCAAGACTCATCTCTGATCCTAGGTGGAAATCCTCTCCTTCGGAGGTCATGAATCCTGGCGTAACACACAGCTCGCAGCAGCAACCTTTCATCTTGGGGATTCATCTGGGATCTTCAAGACAAGACAAGGACGTTTGGCACTCTAGTTCTTTGCTTCCTAGTAAACACATTTTCTGCTGTACTTTACTAACTATATGGTGTGCTTGTGTGTGAAAGCAGTGTGAAAGAGACATGGAATTGGCCATGAAGTGAGTGTTGAGCCCTGCTCTGCAGTTTCATGGTGCCTTGTAATGACTGAAGGCAGCCCCAAAGGGAGACTTGTAGGGGGATTATACAGACCTGCCAATGGCAAGAGGAACCCAGCGTCCCTGTGGACCAAACTTTCCTTCCTCTGTCACCGTTTCCTGGTCTCTTTGAACATTTTGTAACTCTCCAAGGAATTAGAACTACTAACCAAACCTGTCAGGTCACAGACTTTCAAGGGACTTGAGATTTATTGTTGGTTGTTTTACCGCACACTGCAGACAAGAGCATGTTTGGTAGCTAGATGGAGCTCTAGCTCCAAGAAAGTCTCTCAGGGTAAAATTCGCTTCCTTAGCTGCCTGCCTCAGGGGTTAGTGACCTGAAAATGAGTCTTTATCACGGCTGTGCCTCCAATCTATGTGGATAGGAGCACTGCTGGTGGCCATGGTGTTTTTGAGAACATAAATTGGGAATCTCAGGATCTTGTCAGATTGGAATTGCAATGGCCTTCTTCCTTTGGTAATGCTAGCTGTTAGAGGACCAGAGGAGTCTCTCTGTGGCTTTGGAAGAATTGGCCGTAATAGCTTGAGGACAAAAATCACTGGCCAGTGGTCATGAATCCCGCTGTAACACATGGCTCACAGCTGCAACCTTTCAGCAGAGACTTCAGTGGACACACACAATAAAGAATATAGACTTTATAGAAGTTGTCCCTAAAAGTCACTAAACAAACAGCAACAATAACTAAGAATCAAAATCAGCAATGATAAGAAATCTTGGGGGAAATTATGATTTCCATAGTTGCCACATTATTTTGCCATCTAATATTTAAAATATCCAGTTTTTATGAAAAACAGATTTGAGTTATATGCAAAGAAACAGGGGATTAAAGCTCATATTCAGGGTGAAAATAGAAACTTTCTTTTAGGAAGTTCAGATTTTGAATTGACTAAAGGCTTTAAATTATCATTATAATATAATCAAAATTTTAAAGAAAACATGCTCATTGAAATAACGTATAAGAATGACATCATTCTGACTGGTGTGTAATGGTACCGCCGCTATCCAAAAGTCTACAAGCAATAAATGCTGGAGAGGGTGTGGAGAAAAGGGAACCCTCTTACACTGTTGGTGGGAATGCAAACTAGTACAGCCACTATGGAGAACAGTGTGGAGATTCCTTAAAAAACTGGGAATAGAACTGCCATATGACCCAGCAATCCCACTGCTAGGCATATACACCGAGGAAACCAGAATTGAAAGAGACGCGTGTACCCCAATGTTCATCGCAGCACTGTTTACAATAGCCAGGACATGGAAGCAACCTAGATGTCCATCGGCAGACGAATGTATAAGGAAGCTGTGGTACATATACACAATGGAATATTACTCAGCCATTAAAAAGAATACATTTGAATCCGTTCTATTGAGATGGATGAAACTGGAGCCCATTATACAGAGTGAAGTGAGCCAGAAAGAAAAGCACCAATACAGTATACTAATGCATGTATATGGAATTTGAAAGATGGTAATGGTAACCCTATATGTGAGACAGAATAAGAGACACAGATGCATAGAACAGTCCTGTGGACTCTGAGGGAGAAGGTGAGGGTTGGACGTTCTGGGACAATAACATTGAAACATGTATATTGTCATATGTGAAGCAGAACACCATTCCATGTTCTATGCATGGGACGGATGCTCAGGGATGGAGCGTTGGGATGACACTGAGGGATGGGAGGGGGAGGGAGGTGGGAGGAGGGTTTGGGAGGGGGAGCACATGTGAATCCATGGCTGATTCATGTCGATGTATGGCAAAAACTACTACAATATTGTAAAGTAATTAGCCCCCAACTAAAATAAAAAAAAAATAAATAAATAAAAGAAATGCTCAAAAAAAAAAAAAGATATATTTGAAATAATAAAAAAAAAAAAAAAGAATGACATCACACCAAATGGAAAAGAATCAATGCAGAGAAAAGAACTTCCTTTTACAAAGAACCAAAATATCTCTGCTGTTGAAAAGTACAATTAACTGAAATGAAAAATGTATGATATAGCCTCAAGAGAAAATTTGAGCTAGCTATAATAAGAACCATCAGACTTGAAGATAAGTCAATGACATTTTTCTAATTTGAGAAACAAACAGACAAAAAAAGGAATGAAAAAGAGTTAACAACAACAACAAAAAATTGCAAACCACTATTACATAAACAGTTAATATCCAAAACATAAAAATAACTCTTACAACTCAATAACCTAAAAACCAACAATCCAATTAAAAATGGGCAGAGAAAATAAATGCACATTTTTCCAAATAAGACACCCAAGTGACCAATAGGTTCTCAATAAAGTTAATCTTCAGGTAAATTGAAATGAAAAGTATAATGATGTATTTTTTCACCCTGTTCGAAGGATAAGAAAGCAAAAGATAAGCGTTGATGAGGATGTGGAAATAAAACTTGTATACTGCTGGTGGGATTGTAAGTTGGTTCAGCCAATATGGAGAAAAGTATTAAAGTTCTGGTAAAAAATAAAAATAGAACTACTGTATGATTTAGTAAACTCACTGATGAGTACATATCTTAAGGAAATGGATAAAGAATATCAAAGACATGTTTGCACTTCCATGTTCATTGCAACATTATTCACAATAGCCAAGTCATGTAAACCAAATAAATGTCAGAAAACGAATGGATAAAGAGGATATACATATATTTGTTGTTGCTGTTCAGTTGATAATTCTTGTCCATTTCTTGGTGATCCCATGAACTAGCATACTAGGCTCCTCTGTCCTCCACTATCTTCACAGGTTTCTCAAATTCATGTCCATAGAGTCTGCTCTGCAGCCCCCTTCTCCTTTTGCCTTCAATCTTTCCAAGGATCAGGTTGTCCACCCCCCCCACCTCCAATGAGTTGGCTCTTCACATCAGGTGGCCAAAGTATTGGAGCTTCAGCTTCAACAACAGTCTTTCCAATGAATATTCAAAATTGATTTCCTTTAGGATTGACTAGTTTGATCTCCTTGCAGTCCAAGGAACTCTCAAGAATGTTCTCCAACACCACAATTCAAAAGTATCAAATATTTGGCACTCAGCCTTCTTTATGGTCCACTCTCACATCTGTTCATGACTACTGGAAAAACCTTAGCTTTGACTAACCTTGTCAGCAAAGTGAATTCTCTGATTTTTAACACACAGTTTAGATTTGTCATGGCTTTCCTTCCAAGGAGCAATCATACATCTACAGTGATTTTGGAGCCCAAGAAAATAAAATTTTTCACTGCTTCCACTTTTTCCCTTTCTATTTACCATGAAGTGATGGGACCAGATGCTATGATCTTTGTTATTTTTTAATTAATTTATTTTTTAATTGAATGATAATTGCTTTACAGAATTCTGTTGTTTTCTGTCAAACCTCAACATGAATCAGCCATAGGTATACATATATCCCCTCCCTCTTGAAACTTCCTCCCATCTCCCTCTCTATCCCATGCCTCTAGGTTGAGATACAGAGCCCCTGTTTGAGTTTCCTGAGACATACAGCATTCCCTTTTGCTATCTATTTTACATATTGTAATATAAGTTTCTGTGTTACTCTCCCCATACATCTCACTCTCTGCTCCCTTCTTCCCATGTCCATAAGTCTGTTCTCTGTGTCTGTTTATCCATTTCTGCCCTGAAAATAAATTTTTCAGTACCATCTTTCTAGATTCCATATATATGCATTAGTATAGGATATTTATCTTTCTCTTTCTAACTTGCTTCACTCTGTAAAATAGGCTCTAGGTTCACCCACCTCATTAGAACTGACTCAAATGCATTCCTTTTTATGGCTGAGTAATGTTCTATTGTGTATATGTACCACAACTTCTTTATCCATTCACCTGTTGATGGACATCAAGGTTGCTTCCATGTTCTAGCTATTGTAAATAGTGTTTCAATGAACAAGGGATGCATGTGTCTTTTCCATTTTGGTTTCCTCAGGGTATATGCCTAGGAGTGAGATTGCTGTGTCATATGGTGGTTTATTCCTAGTTTTTTAAGGAATCTCCATATTGTCTTCCATAGTGGCTGTATCAATTTACATTCCCACCAACAGTGCAAGAGTATTCCCTTTTCTCCACACCCTCTCCAGCATTTATTGCATTTTTTGTTATTTTAAATTTTTAATTGGAGGATAATTGCTTTACAATAATATGTTAGTTTCTGCCATACATCAACATGAACCAGCCGTAGGTATACGTATGACCCCCTCCTTGAAACTCCATCCCATCTCCCACCCTGTAATGCTGATCCCACTTGTGTTACCAGTTTTCTTGCTGTTCGCACTGTTCACTGAACTCAGAGTAGGCAAGGTGCTAGGTAAGAGGCTGGAAGAAGACGCAAGGAGCTGTAGGAACAACAGACATGTTTATTCTCTGCTGGCTGGCATGACAGCCATAACACAGCCTTTCTCCTGGCTGATGCAGCAGCTGTAGCAGCAGCCATAAGGTAACCATAACATAGCCATAATGTAGGCATAACATAACCTCATATAACATAAACATGATGCCACTCCAATGTAGCCCCAGTGCAGCAGCAGCCAGAGCTTTCATGGTGAAGCTCGTACAGGTGTACTGCACACAACCCGTGACCAAGCAAGTGCCTCGTGATGCACATGCAGTGTTGTAAGTGATCTCAGCTGTTACATAAACTTCGTGACGCACATGCACAGTGCTATGAATGATCTCAGCTGTTACATGGTCATTATTTACAAAACGTCGGGTGAGAGAACCTGAACATGCCATCTTGGCTAATTTTCTCTCTCCCCACACTCCACCCCTTCAGGGTCTCTTGCCTCACCTTCTATGCACAGTCCATCTTCTGCGATATTCCCTTGGTGAGTAAAACTGACCCTTGGATTTACATCTTGTAACAACAGTAGCTACAACAACAAATACTTACATCCCCAATACATAGCAACACCCAATGCCAGGTATCACTTGGAACTCCTGTTGCAGTCCTTTCCCTCATGGGGCTAGAAGAGCCACCCACTGAACAAAGAGTGCCTTTATCTTCCATGACCGAGTCCAGTCCATAATCTGTCCTTGTGAAACTGCAAGAAAGCCTCCGCAAGGGCAACTCCACTCCTGTGGAATTTTTATTAAGGACCTGCCAAAATCCTCTACAGGCACTGGGCCCACCCTTCAAGGAGATGATTTTTGTGGCGTTCACAGCCCACCTACCTGATTCCAAATGCTTTCACACTGTACTAAATCTGCAAGAGAATCAGGTTAGTAGCACATCATAGGACACAGCCTTTATACACTGTTCTACTAAATCTATACCACTAAACACAGCCTTTACAGCATACTGTTCTAAACCTACATCACAGAACAGAATTTACTGCACAGTGTTCTACATAGGACACAGCCTTTACAGTATGCTTTCACACAAATCAGCTCACATTTGCATCTGTGTAACCTGTATGGGACCCCTGCCAGCTTGGGCGCCTTCAGAGTCTTCACACTTTCAAAATGACTTCTTGCATGCCATCCATCCACTTCTCTCAATAAGGACCTGCAAAATCCCTCACAGGTGCCAGGCCCACTCCTGCATCCCAGAGTTACAAAAGCCAAGCTGCCAAGGTTTCCCCTTGCATTTCCCAAAACTGCTTAACCAAGTCAACCAACTCTGCCTGAGTACATGGTTGATATGTCATGAACTCAGTCACACCAGGGGTCCCTTGAGGATGCCCCCCATCCCCGGGCCACAGGCTGCTCATGCTTCACTTTCTGCTGTACAATGGGCCTTCCTGCCAAATAGAGACTCACAGTCTCATAATGTTCATCATCACTGTCACTTACTGTCTTGCTATCAGAGATGCTGGGTTATTTAGAGCCATGGGGTTCTTGCTCTAATGCCAATATATGTTGCTCTCGTTCTTCCAAGCATCTCTGCACAATGCACACCGGTGCAGCACCACATAGAACACTATTCATATTTGTCTTATAGGCAGTCAGGAAAATTTACCACATGGTGCCAGTCGCAGTCTGTGCTGCCTTGTTCGGCAAATGGGGACTCACCACCTGTAATGCTTTTTCAGTGCTAACCAGTACCATCCACCAGCTTCCAGTCTTCCACCAGAGCCCACACCAAGAGTATCATGGACACATGGTACCACATGCTATATGGTGGCCACTGGCCTCCTCCATCCAGTGGAGCCTCAGGCTCTTCTACTTGCTGGGTATCCTGGTGACTCTTCTTCTGTGGAGGCTCAGTCTTTCCTACCTGCTGGGTATCCTACCAACTATACCAATCATATTCCTGATCCTGTTCATGATGCCAACTGTCTTTCTGTTCACACTGTTCACTGAACCCAAGGTAGGCAAGGCATGAGCTAAGAGGCTGGAAGAAGACCTGAAGAGCCATAGGAACTGCAGACATGTTTATTCTCTCTTTGCTGGTATGGCAGCCATAACACAGTTTCTCTCCCGGCTGATGAAGCAGCAATAGCAGCAGCCACAACATAACCGTAATATAGCCATAACATAGGCACAACATAACCTCATATAACATAAACATGCTGCTGCTGCTGCTGCTAAGTCGCTTCAGTCATGGCCGACTCTGTGCAACCCCATAGATGGCAGCCCACCAGGCTCCGCCATCCCTGGGATTCTCCAGGCAAGAATACTGGAATGGGTTGTCATTTCCTTCTCCAGTGCATGAAAGGGAAAAGTGAAAGTGAAGTTGCTCAGTCGTGTCTGATTCTTAGCGACCCCATGGACTGTAGCCTACTAGGCTCCTCCGTCCCTGGGATTTTCCAGGCAAGAGTACTGGAGTGGGGTGCCATTGCCTTCTCCGAACATAAACATGATGTCACTCCAAAACAGCAACAGCCAGAGCTTTCGTGGTGAGGCTCATATGGGCATACCACACACAACCCATGACCAAGCTAGTATCTCATGATGCACATGCACAGTGCTATAAGTGACCTCAGCTGTTACATAAACCTTGTGACATGCATGTGCAGTGCTATAAATGATCTCAGCCATTGCATAGTCATTGTTTACAGAAAGTGGAGTGAGAGAACCTGAACACATTATCTTGGCTTATTTGCTGTCTGCCCACACACCCCATTACACCCCTTTAGGCAGTCAAAGAACATTGGGTTTCAGCTCCCTGCATCATACAGCAAATTCCCACTGGCTATCTGTTTGACATATGGTAATGTATATATTTCAGTTTTTTCTTTCAGTCATTCTCTCTCCTTCCCTCATGGTGCTCATGATTCTATTTTCTATGTCTGCATCCCCACTGCTGCCCTGAAAATAAATTTCCCATTACCATCTTTCTAGATTTGACATATATTTGCTTTTCTGAATTCACTCTATAATAGGCTTTTTTTTTTCATCCACTTCATTAGAACCAACTCAAATGCTTTCTTTCATAGCTGAGAAATACACCATTGTGTATACGTACCACAACTTCTTCATCCATTGATCTGTTGATGGACATCTAGGTTGCTTTCATGTTCCAGTTATTGTAAATAATGCTGCAATGAAAATTGGGTTACATGTTTTTTTTTTTTCTTCAATTATGATTTCCTCAGGGATTTTAGGGTCACAAGGTGGTAGTTTTATTCTTAGTTTTTAAAGGAAACTCCAGACTCTTCTCCATAGTGGATGTATCGATTTACGTTCCCTCCAGCAGTTCAAGAGGATTTCCTTTTCTCCACACCCACTCCAGTGTTTATTGCTTGTAGATTTTTTTGATGATGGCCATTCTGACTGGTGTGAGGTGATACCTCATTGTAGTTTTGCTTTGTGTTTCTCTAATAATAAGTGATGTTGAGCATATATTAATGTGTTTATGTGCTATTTGCATATATTCTCTGGAGAAATGTTTGTTTAGCTCTTCTGTCCACTTTTTGATTGGGTTGTTCATTTTTTCTGGTATTGAGTTTTATGAGCTGCTTATATAGTTTTGAGAGTAATTGTTTGTCAGTTTTTTCATTTGCTATTATTTTCTCAGATTCTTAGGATTGTCTTTTCACCTTATTTGGATTTTCTTTGCTGTGCAAAAGATTTTAAGTTTAATTAAGTCTCACTTTCTTTGTTGTTTTTATTTCCATTATTCTAAGAGGTGTGCCATGGAAGATCTTGCTGTGATTCATGTCAAGGAGTGTTTGCCTGTGTTATCTACTAGGAGCTTTATAGTTTCTGGCCTTACATTTAAGTCTTCAATCCATAATGAGCTTATTTTTGTGTATGATGTTAGGAGATATTCTACTTTCATGCTTCTACATGTAGCTGCCAAGTTTTCCCACCATAACTTACTGGATAAACTGTCTTTTCTGGGTTGTATGATCTTGCCTCCTTTTTCATAGATAAGGTACCCATGGGTGTGTGGGTTTATCTCTGGGCTTTTATTTTATTTCATTGGTCTATATTTCTCTTTTTATGCCGGTACCATACAGTCTTGATGACTGTAGCTTTGTAGTATAGTCTGAGGTCAGGAAGGCTTGATTCCTTGAGCACTGTTTCTCTTTCTGAAGACTGTTTTGGCTATTAGGGGTTTTTTGTGCTTCAATTCAAACTATGAGACTTTTTTCTCTATAATTTTGTCAAAAATAACATTGGTAGTATGATAGGAATTGAATTGAATCTGTAGATTGCTTTGGGTAGTAGTTACTTTCACAACAATGATTCTTCCAATCCAAGGACATGGTATATTTTCCAGCTGTTTGTGTCATCTTTGATTTCTTTAATCAATGTCTTATAATTTTCTCCATACAAGTCTTTTGTCTCCTTAAATAGGTTTATTCCTAGGTATTTTCTTTCTTTTTGTTGCAATGGTGAATGGGATCGTTTCCTTAATTTTTCTTTATGATTTTTATTTGTTAGTATATAGAAAAACAAATGATTTCTGTGTATTAATTTTATATCCTGAGACTTTACTATATTCATTAATTATCTCTAGTAATTTTCTAGTGGCATCTTCAGAGTTTTTATGTATACTAGAATGTCATCTACAAACAATGACAGCTTTACTTCTTCTTTTCCAATCTGGATTCCTTTTATTTCTTTCTCTTTTCTGATTGCTGTGGCTAAGACTTCTAAAGCTATGTCAAATAATAGTGGCAAGAGTGGGCATCTTGTCTTGTTCCTGTTCTTTTTTTTTTTTATTTATTTGTTTTGCCATACATTGACATGAATCCACCATGGGTGTACATGTTTTCCCCTTCCAGTACGCCCCTTCCACCTCCCTCCCCATCCCATCCCTCTGGATCATCCCAGTGCACCAGCCCTGAGCACCCTGTATCATGCATTGAAGCTGGACTGGCGATTCGTTTCACATGTGATAATTTACATGCTTCCATGCCATTCTCCCATATCATCCCGCCCTTGCTCTCTCCCATAGAGTCCATAATACTGTGTTCCTGTTCTTAGAGGAAATCCTTTCAATTTTTCTCTGTTGAGAATAATTTTTGCTGTGGGCTTGCTGTACATGGCCTTTATTATGTTGACTTTGATACTTCCACGCCTAGTTTTTGGAAAAATTTTATCACAAATGGATGTTGAATTTTGTCAAAAGCTTTCTTTCCATCTTTGGAGATGATCATATGGTTTTTATCTTTTAATTTGTTAATATTGTGTATCACATTGTTTGATTTGTATATACTTAAAATCCTTGCATCCCAGGGATAAAGTCCACTTGATCATGATTTATGATTCTTTTTATTTTGTATATGTGGTTGGATTCTGTTTGCTAGAAATTTGTTGGGGATTTTTGCAACAAAATTCACCAGTAATATTGGCTTTCAATTTTCATTTTTGTGGCATCTTTGGTTTTGGTATTAGGGTGATGGAGACCTTATAGAATGAGTTCAGGAGTTTTCCTTCCTCTGAAATTTTCAAGATTTTGAGCGGTATAGATTTTAGCTCTTCTCTAACTTTTGGTAGAATTTGCCTGTGAATCCATCTGATCCTGGACTTTTCTTGATGATTTTTTATTATAGTTTTGATTTTTGTGCTTGTGATTGATCTGCTCAAATTTTCTATTTCTTCCTGGTTCAGCTTTGAAAGGATATACTTTCTAAGAATTTGTCCATTTCTTCAAGGTTGTTCATTTTATTGGCAGGTAGCTGCTTGCAATAATCTCTTATGATTCTTTGTATTTCTGCATCATTTATTGTAACATATTTTTCACTTCTAATTTTATTGATTGGAATATTCTCCCTTTTTTTTCTTGATGAGTCTAGCTAATGGTTTGTAAATTTTGTTTATCTTCCCAAATAGTCAGCTTTTAGTTTTATTGATCTTTGCTATTGTCTACTTTGTTTCTTTTTCAGTTATTTCTGCTCTGATGTTTATGACTACTTTCCTTCTACTAACTTTCAAAGTTTTTTGTAATTTTTCTAATTGCTTTAGGTATAAGGTTAGGTCGTTTATTCTATGCTGTTCTTGTTTCCTGAGGTAGGCTTGTATTGTTATAAACCTCCTGATTAGCACTAGTTTTATTGCATCCCATAGATTTTGAGTTGTTGATTATTCATCGTCATTTGTTTGCAGGTATGTTTTGATTTCCTTTTGATTTCTTCAGTGATCCCTTTGTTATTTAGAAGCATATTTTTTTAACCTCAATGTGATTCTGTTTTTTATAGTTTTATGCCTATAGCTGATATCAAATTTTATAGTGTTGTGGTCAGAAAAGATGCCTGAAGTGATTTCTTTCTTTTTTTTTTCTTTTTTAATTTACAAAGTCTTGATTTGTGGCCCAAGATGTGATCATCCTGGAGAATGTCCCATGTGCACTTGAGAAAACAGTGAAATCTACTGTTTTGGTTCACAAAAAAATGCCTTATAGATATCAATTAGATCCAGCTGGTCCAATGTATTGCTTAAAGCTTGTATTTCACTATTAATTTTCTGTCCAAATCATCTGTCCATTCAGTTCCGTTCAGTCGCTCAGTCGTTTCCGACCCTTTGCGACCCCATGAAGCGCAGCATGCCAGGCCTCCCTGTCCATCACCAAATCTTGGAGTTTACCCAAACCCATGTCCATCGAGTCGGTGATGCCATCCAACCATCTCATTCTCTGTCGTCCCCTTCTCCTCCTGCCCCCAGTCATTCCCAGCATTAGGGTCTTTTGCAATGAGTCAACTCTTCACATGAGGTGGCCAAAGTATTGGAGTTTCAGCTTCAACATCAGTCCTTCCAATTAACACCCAGGACTGATCTCCTTTAGGATGGACTGGTTGGATCTCCTTGCAGTCCAAGGGACTCTCAAGAGTCTTCTCCAATACCACAGTTCAAAAGCATCAATTCTTTGGCACTCAGCTTTCCTCACCATCCAACTCTCACATCCATACATGACCACTGGAGAAATCATATCCTTGACTAGATGGACCTTTGTTGGCAAAGTAGTGTCTCTGCTTTTAAATATGCTATCTAGGCTGGCCATAACCTTCCTTCCAAGGAGTAAGCGTCTTTTAATTTCATGGTTGCAATCACCAACAGCAGTGATTTTGGAGCCCCCCCAAAATAAAGCCTGACACTGTTTGCACTGTTTCCCCATCTATTTGCCATGAAGTTATGGGACCAGATGCCATGACCTTAGTTTTCTGAATGTTGAGCTTTAAGCCAACTTTTTCACTCTCCTCTTTCACTTTCATCAAGAGGCTCTTTAGTTCTTCACTTTCTACCATAAGGGTGGTGTCATCTGCATATCTGAGGTTATTGATATTTCTCCCAGCAATCTTGATTCCAGCTTGTGCTTCTTCCAGCCCAGTGTTTCTCATGATGTACTCTGCATGTAAGTTAAATAAGCAGGGTGACAATATACAGCCTTGACGTACTCCTTTTCCTATTTGGAACCAGTCTGTTGTTCCATGTCCAGTGGCTTCCTGACCTGCATACAGGTTTCTCAAGAGACAGATTAGATGGTCTGGTATTCCAATTTCTTTCAGAATTTTCCACAGTTTATTGTGATCCACACAGTCAAAGGCTTTGGCATAATCAATAAAGCAGAAATTGATGTTTTTCTGGAACTCTCTTGCTTTTGCAATGATCCAGCAGATGTTGGCAATTTGATCTCTGGTTCCTCTGCCTTTTCTTAAACCAGCTTGTACATCTGGAAGTTCACGGTTCACGTATTGCTGAAGTCTGGCTTGGAGAATTTTGAGCATTACTTTACTAGCGTGTGAGATGAGTGCAATTGTGTGGTAGTTTGAGCATTCTTTGGCATTGCCTTTTTTGAGGATTGGAATGAAAACTGACTTTTCCAGTCCTGTAGCCACTGCTGAGTTTTCCAGATTTGCTGGCATATTGAGTGCAGCACTTTCACAGCATCATCTTTCAGGATTTGAAATAACTCAACTGGAATTCCATCACCTCCACTAGCTTTGTTTGCTGTGATGCTTTCTAAGGCCCACTTGACTTCACATTCCAGGATGTCTGGCTCTAGGTGAGTGATCACACCATCCTGATTATCTGGGTCGTGAAGATCTTTTTTGTACAGTTCTTCTGTGTATTCTTGCCACCTCTTCTTAATATCTTCTGCTTCTGTTAGGTCTATACCATTTCTGTCCTTTATCGAGCCCATCTTTGCATGAAATGTCCCTTTGGTATCTCTAATTTTCTTGAAGAGATCTCTAGTCTTTCCCAATCTGTTGTTTTCCTCTGTTTCTTTGCATCGATTGCTGAAAAAGGCTTTCTAATCTCTCCTTGCTATTCTTTGGAACTGTGCATTCAGATGGGAATATCTTTCCTTTTCTCCTTTGCTTTTCACTTCTCTTCTTTTCCCAGCTATTTGTAAGGCCTCCTCAGACAGCCATTTTGCTTTTTTGCATTTATTTTCCATGGGGATGGTCTTGATCCCTGTCTCCTGTACAATGTTATGAACCTCTGTCCATAGTTCATCAGGCACTCTGTCTATCAGATCCAGTCCCTTAAATCTATTTGTCACTTCCACTGTATTAGTCTCCCATTATTATTGTGTTACTGTTTATTTCCCCTTTAATGATTGTTACCATATGCTTTATGTATTGAGGTGCTCTTGTGCTGGGTACATATATATTTGCAATTGTTATATCTTCTTGGATTTATCCCTTGATCATCAGGCTATGTCCCTTTTTTTCTCTTGTAATGGTCGTTAAACCTATGGCTGATTCATGTCGATGTATGGCAAAAACTACTACAATATTGTAAAGTAATTAGCCCCCAACTAAAATAAATAAATAAAAAAAAAGAAAAAAAAAATAAAGTCTCTTTTATCTGACCTGATTATTGCTATTCCCACTTTCATCTTATTTGTGTTTGCATGGGATAACTTTTCCAGCTCCTAACTTTCAGTCTCTATGTGTCCCTAGGTCTGAGGTGGGTCTCTTGTAGACAGTATATATATATATAGGTGTCTTGTTTTTACAACCATATGTCAATGGTTCAATATATGTCTTTTGATTGGAGCATTTAGTCCATTTCTGTTTAAGGCAATTATTGATATGTATGATATTGTTACCATTTATAGTTTTGGGTTTGCATATTTTAAAATTTATTTTTTTATTGAAGTATAATTGCTTTACATAATTTTGTTGTTTTCTGAAAAACCTCAACATGAATCAGCCATAGCTATACACATATCCCCTCCTTTTTGAGACTCCGTCACATCTCCCTCCCCATCCCAACCTTTTAGGTTGATACAGAACCCCTGTTTGAGTTTCCTGAGCCATAAGGCAAATTTCTGTTGGTTGCCTATTTTACATATGGCAATGTAAGTTTCCATGTTACTTTTTCGAAACATCTCACAATCTCTTCCACTCTCCCCATGTTCAGAAGTCTCTTCTCTATATCTGTTTGTTCATTACTGCCCTGTAAATAAATTCTTCAATACCATTTTTCTAGATTCCGTATATGTGCTTTAGAATACGATATTTATTTTTCTCTCTCTGACTCACTTCACTCTCTATAATAGGTTCTAGGTTCATTTACCTCATCAGAACTGACTCAAATGTATTCCTTTTTATGGCTGGGTAATATTCCATTCTGTATACGTAACACAACTTGTTTACCCATTCATCTGTAGATGTAAATCTAGGTTGCTTCCATGTTTTAGCTTTTGTAAATAATGCTGCAATGAGCATGTATCTTTTTCAATTTTGGTTTCCTCAGAGTACATGCCAAAGAGTGGGATTGCTGGGTAACATGGTGGATTTTTTTCTAGTTTTTTAAGGAATCTCCATACCACCTTCCATAGTGGCTGTATCAATTTACATTCCCACCAACAGTGAAAGAGTGTTCCCTTTTCCCCACACCCTCTCCAACATTTATTGTTTGTAGATTTTTTGATGATGGACATTTTCACAGGTGTGAGTTAATATCTCATTGTGGTTTTGATTTGCATTTCTCTAATAACGAGTGATGTTGAGCATCTTTTCATGTGTTTGTTAGCCATCTGGATGTCTTCTTTGGAGAAATGCCTGTTTAGGTCTTTTTCCCACTTTTTTATTGGATTGTTTGTTTTTCTGGAATTGAGTTGTATGAGCTGCTGTATATTTTGGAAATTAATCCTTTGTGAGTTGCCTCATTTGCTAATATTTTCTCCCATTCTGAGGGTTGACTTTTCACCTTGCTTAGTTTCGTTTTCTGTGCAAAAACTTTTAAGTTTAATTAGGTCCCACTTGCTTACTTTTGTTTTTATTTCCATTACTCTAGGAAGTGTGTCATAGAGGATCTTGCTTTGATGTATATCATCGAGTGTTCTGCCTATGTTTTCCTCTAAGTGTTTTATAGTTTCTGGTTTTACATTTAGGTCTTTAATTCATTTTGAGTTTATATTTGTTTATGGGATTAGAAAGTGTTCTAATTTCATTCTTTTACATGTAGCTGTCCAGTTTTTCCAGGACCATTTTTGAAGAGGCTGTCTTTTCCCTATTGCATATTATTGCATCCTTTGTCAAAAATAAGGTACCCATAGGTGCATGGGTTTATTTCAGGGCTTTCTAGTTTGTTCCATTGATCTATATTTCTGTTTTTGTGTCAGTACCATACTTTCTTGATGACTGTAGCTTTGTAGTATAATCTGAAGTCAGGAAGGTTAATTCTTCCAGCTCCATTTTTTTTTTTCAAGACTGCTTTGGCTATTCGAGGTCTTTTGTGTTTCCATATGAATTGTGAAATTTTTTGTTCTAGTTCTGTGAAAAACATCATTGGTAATTTGATAGGGATCACATTGAATTTGTTGATTGCATTTGGTAGTATAGTCATTTTCACAAAATTGAGTCTTCTTACCCAGGAACATGGAATGGGTCTCCACCTGTTTATGTCACCTTTGATTTCTTTCATTAGTGTCTTATAATTTTCTGTGTACAGTTATTTTGTCTCCTTAGATAAGTTTATCCCTAAATATTTTATTCTTTTTGTTGCAATTGTGAATGGGATTGATTCCTTAATTTCTCTTTCTGATTTTTCTTTGTTAGTATATAGAAATGCAAGTGATTTCTGTGTATTGATTTTGTATCCTGCAACTCTGCTAAATTCACTGAATAGCTCTAGTAATTTTCTAATACTATCTTTAGGGTTTTCTATGTACAGTATCACGTCATCTGCAAACAGTGAGAGCTTAATTTCTTCTTTTCCAATCTGGATTCCTTTTATTTATTTTTCTTCTGTTTGCTGTAGCTAGGACTTCCAGAACAACGTTGAATAATAGTGGTGAAAGTGGACACCCTTATCTTGTTTTGATCTTCTGGAGAATGCTTTCAGTTTTTCACCATTGAGAATAATGTTTGCTGTAGGCTTATCATATATGGCCTTTACTATGTTGAGGTAGGTCCCTTCTATGCCCATTTTTTGAAGAGTTTTAATTATAAATGAGTGTTAAATTTTGTTAAAGGCTTTTTCTGCATCTATTGAGATGAATGTATGTTTTTTTCCCAGTTTGTTAATATGATGTATCACATTGATTGATTTGCGTATATCAAATAATCCGTGCATTCTTCAAATTAACCCACTTGATCATGGTGTATGAGTTTTTTGATGTGTTGCTGAATTCTGCTTGCTAAAATTTTGTTGAGGATTTTTACATCTATGTTCATCAGTGATATTGACCTTTAGTTTTCTTTTTTTGTGTGTGTGCTGTCTTTGTCTGTTTTGATATCAGGGTGATGGTGGCCTCATAAACTGAATTTGGAAGTGTTCCTTCCTCTGAAATTTTTTGAAAGAGCTTTAGAAGCATAGGCATTAGCTCTTCTCTAAATGTTGGATAGAATTCTCCTGTGAAGCCCTGTGGTACTGGGCTTTTGTTTTTTGGGAAATTTTTTATCATAGCTTCAATTTCAGTGCTTGTAATTGGGTTGTTCACAATTTCTATTTCTTCCTGGTTCAGTCTTGGAAGATTGAACTTTTCTACGAATCTGTCCTTTCTTCCAGGTTATCTATTTTATTGTTATATAGTTGTTCATAATAGTCTTCTATAATCCTTTGTATTTCTGCATTGTCTGTTGTAACCTCTCCTTTTTCATTTCTGATTTTATTGAATTGATTCTTCTCTCTTTTTTTCCTGATGAGTCTGGACAGAAGTTTGCCAATTTTGCTTATCTTCTCAAAGAACCAGCTACTAGATTTATTAATCTTTACTATTGTTTCTTTCATTTATTTCTGCTTGGATCTTTATGATTTCTTTCCTTCTACTAATTTTTGAGGTTTTTTGTTCCTCTTTTTCCAGTTGCTTTAGATGTAAAGTTAGGTTGTCTATTCAATGTTTTTCTTGTTTCTTGAGGTAGGATTTTATTGATATAAACTTCCCTCTTAGGACGGCCCTTGCTGCATCCACTGGTTTTGGGTTTTCATGTTGTCGTTGTCATTTGTTTCTAGAAAATTTTTCATTTCCCTTTTGATTTCTTTAGTAACATGTTGGTTATTTATAAATGTGTTGTCTAATCTCCATGGGTTTGTGTTTCTTAAAGTTGTTTTTTTTTCTCGTAATCGATACCTAGTCTCATAGCATTGTGGTCGGAGAAGATGCTTGATATAATTTCAATTTTCTTAAATTTACTGAGGTTTGACTTGTGACACAAGATGTGGTCTATCCTGGAGAATGTTCCATGTGCGCTTGAGAAGAAGGTGTATTCTTCTGAACTTGGATGGAATGTCCTGAAGATATCAATGAGATCCGTCTCATCTAATGTATCATTTAAGACTTGTGTTTCCTTATTAGTTTTCTGTTTTGATGATCTATCCACTTGTGAGAGTGAGATGTCGAATTCTTTCACTATTACTGTGTCATGATCAACCCCTTCCCTTATGTCTGTTAGCGTCTGTCTCATGCACTGAGGTGCTCCTATGTTGGGTGCATAGATCTTTACAATTGCTATGTCTTCCTCTTGGATTGACCCCTTGAACATCATGCAGTGTCCTTCCTTATCTCTTGTAATCTTCTTTATTTTAAGGTCTATTTTGTCTGACATGAGGATTGCTACTCCAGCTTTCTTTTGCTTCCCATTTGCATGGAATATATTTTTCCATCCTCTCACTTTCAGTCTATATGTGTCTAGAGGTCTGAAGTGGGTTTTTTGTAGATGGCATATATATGTGTCTTGTTTTTGTATCTACTCAGCCATTCTGCATCTTTTGGTTGGAGCATTTAATCCATTTGCATTTAAAGTAATTATTGATATATATGTTCCTATTGTCATTTTCTTAATTGTATGGGGTTGATTTTGTAGGTCTTTTTTCTTCTCTTGTATTTCTTGACTATATAGTTCCCTTTAACATTTGTTGTAAAGCTGATTTAGTGGTACTGAATTCTGTTAACTTTTGCTTGTCTGAAAAGCTTTTGATTTCTCCATCAAGTTTGAATGAGATCCTTACTCAGTACAGTAATCTTGGTTGTAGATTTTTCCCTTTCAGTACTTTAAATATATCCTGACATTCCCTTCTGGCCTGCAGAGTTTCTGCTGAAAAATTAGCTGTTAAGTGTATAGGGTTTCCCTTGTATGTTACTTGTTGCTTCTCACTTGCTGCTTTTAATATTCTTTCTTTGTGTTTAGTCCTGTTAGTTTGATTAATATGTGTCTTGGCATGTTTCTCCTTGGGTTTATCCTGTATGGGACTCTTTGTGCATCTTGGACTTGATTGACTATTTCCTTTTCCATGTTGGGGAAATTTTCAACTTTAATCTCTTCAAAAATTTTCTCATACGCTTTCTTTTTCTCTTCTTTTTTCTGGGACCCCTACAGTTTGAATGTTGGTGCATTTGATATTGCCCCAGAGGTCTCTGAGCCTATCCTCAGTTCTTTTCATTCTTTCTACTTTATTCTGCTCTTCAGAAGTTATTTCCAACATTTTATCTTCCAGTTCACTGATTCATTCTTCTCCTTCAGATATTCTGCTATTGATTCCTTCTAGAGTATTTTTAGTTTCAGTAATTGTATTCTTTGTCTCTTCATGTTTATTATTTAATTCTTCTAGGTCTTTGTTAATTGATTCATGTATTTTCTCCATTTTATTGTCAAAGTTTTTGATCATCTCTACTATCATTATTCTGAATTATTTTTCAGGTAGTTTGCCTATTTTCTCTTCATTTATTTGTACTTCTGTGTTTCTAGTTTGTTCTTTCATCTGTGTAGTATTTCTCTGCCTTTTCATTATTATTATTATTAAAATTTTAACTTATTGTGTTTGAGGTCTCATTTTCCCAGGCTTCAAGGTTGAATTCTTTCTTCTTTTTGGCTTCTGCCCTCCTAAGTTTGGTCCTGTGGTTTGTGTGAGCTTCGTATAGGGTGAGATTTGTGCTGAGTTTTTGTTTGTTTTCCCTTTGATGAGCAAGGTTGAGTGTGGTGGTAATCCTGTCTGCTGATGATTGGGCTTGCATTTTTGTTTTGTTTGCTGTTTAGATGAGATGTGGTTGCTCTGGTGCTAGTGGTGGTTGGGTGATGCCAGGTCTTGTATTCCAGTGGTTTTCTTTGTGTGAGTTCTCACCATTTGATACCACTTATAATTAGTTCTCTGATAGTCTAGGGTCTTGGAGTCAGTGCTCCCACTCTAAAGGCTCAGGACTTGATCTCAGCTGTGTAAATTTGGCAAATTACTTCACCTCTCTGTGTCTCCATTTCTTCATCTGTGTCTCCTGAGGCTCCTGTATTTCAGGCAGATTCTTTACTGCTGATCTGACTGTAAAGTGAAAATACCTCCTGCCATATTAATAAACAGGAAATGTCACAGCCATCAACGATTTCTGTCTTCCAAATGTGAATGAGAGTTCCCCAAACTGAGATCCACTGGATACTGCCACACTTCAAGATGATTGCTGAGTCGGGTTTGCATTTTTAAGCCTAATTCTTCTCTTGTGTTTTTTTGTCTACAGAAATTCCTTTAGCATTTGTTGTAAAGCTGATTTGTTGTGCTGAATTCACTGATCTGTTGTTTACCTGTAAAGTTTTTGATTTCTCCTTTGGACTTGAATGAGATCCTTTCTGGATAGAGTAATCTCGGTTACAGGCTTTTTCTTTTCATCACTTTATGTATATCTTGCCACCCCTTTCTAGACTGCCAACTTTCTTTTGAAAGATCAGCTGTTAGCCTTATGTGGATCACTTAGCATGTTGTTTGTTGCTTTTTCCTCACTGATTTTAATATTTGTTCTTTATGCTTAATTTTCTTTAGTTTGATTAATATATGGTTTGGATGCTTCTCCTTGGTTTTATCCTGTATGAAACTCTCTGGGATTCCTGGACTTGAGTGGGTATTTCCTTTTCCATTTTAGGGAAGTTTTCAACTACAATCTCCTGAAATATTTTCTCATGTCCTTTCCTTTTGTCTTTTCTTGGACCCATATGATTCAAATGTTGTTATGCTTAATTTTGTCTCAGAGGTGTCTGAGACTGTCCTCATTTCTTTCTATTCTTTTTTTCTTTGCTCTGCCTCAGTCACTTCCACCATTCTATCCTCCAGGTCACTGATCCATCCTTCTGCCTCAGTTATTCTGCTTTTGGTTCCCTCCAGTGTATTTTTAATCTCAGTTATTGTTATTCATTATTGATTGTATATTCTTTAATTTTTCTAAGTCCTTTTTAAACATTTCTTATACCTCTCAATCTGTGCCTCCAGTCTATTTATGTGTCTCCATTTTATTTTCAAGATTTTGGATCATCTTTGCTATCATTACTCTGAATACTTATTCAGGTAGACTGCCTATTTCCTCTTCCTTCTTCCCATTGTCGGGTCTTGCAGCTTTTTACCATGTTCCTTCATTTGCTGCATATTTCTCTGTCTTTCATTTTGTTTAATTTGCCATTTTTGGGGTCTCCTTTCTGCAGTTTGGAAGGTCATAGTTTTGCTTAATTGTAGAGTCTTTCCCCCTCTGGGTGGGGTTTCACAAGTGCCGTGTGATGGTTTCCTGGTTGGTGGGATTTATGCTTGTATTCTGGTGGATGGAGCATCTTGTCTCTCTGTAAGGCAATGCAGTGTCCAGTAGGAGGCAAAGCCCATGTACATATGGGTTTCCCTGACAGCTCAGTTAGTAAAGAATCTACCTGCAATGCAGGAGACCCTGGTTTGATTCCTTGGTCATGAAGATCCCCTGGAGAAGGGATAGGCCACCCACTCCAGTATTCTTGGACTTCCCTTGTGGCTCAGCTGGTAAAGAATCCACTAGCAATGCAGGAGACCTGGGTTTGATCCCTGGGTTGGGAAGATCCCCTGGAGAAGGGAACGGCTACCCAATCCAGTATTCTGGCCTACCTAGAGAATTCCATGGACTGTATAGTTAATGGGGTCAAAAAATGTCGGACATGACTGAGTGACTTTCACTAGGTGTGGGCAGCAACTTGTTCCCACTCACAACCTGGTGGTAGCTGCCACCACTGGATTCAGGACTGTATGAGTACTGTTTTTTCTGCTGCCTCAGGCACTTTCCTTGGCTTTGGTAATGGCTAGTCATTTATGGTTCCTCTTCTGGGATCATAAATTGCAGTCATCTAATTCCACTGCTGGCACTCACACCAGTTTTGCCACGGGTGGGCACACAGTTGCTGTCTGCAAGTGTGGAATTAGAGTGTCATGGAAACAATGAATTCCTGCCACTCCCAGCAGCCCAGTCTTTTCCCTCATCTCCCTCACCTGTCATACTAGCCCCCTCAGGGTATCCTCACAGCAGACAACTCTAGTCTTCTCTCTGGGGTCCAACACGCACACCTGAGCCTCAGCGTCCTGCCCCAACTCTCCACGGCAGGCACAGACAGGCAATCCACATCTCAGCTTGGAGTCAAGTACTGCTCACAATGATCTCTGTGGCAGATTCTCTCCACTTTGCCTTCTGAGCATGGCAATCTATGATGACGTTCCGAAATCCTTCGTCTCTCTCTTTTTTAACTTTATCTTTTGTCCTACCTCATTCTAAGAAGATTGGCTGGCCCTTTTGGAAGTTTGGGGTCTTTAGCCAGTGCTCAGAAGTTGTACTGCAGGAGTTGTTCCACATGTAGATTTATGGAGAGGGAGGAAGGTGATTTCCCCCTTCTTATTCCTCTACTGTCTTCTCCCTGGACTTACTAGGTTTTTTTTTTTTTTTTAATGTTGAATTTCAAACCAGCTTTTCTGCTTTCCTCTTTTGTCCTATCAAGAAGCTCTTTAGCTCCTCTTTACTCTTTGCTATTACAGTGGTATTTTCTGCATATATAAGGTTGTTGATATTTCTCCCAGAAATCTTACTTCGAGCTTGTGGTTCATCCAGCCTGGCATTTTGCATGATGTACTCTGCATAGAAGTTAAATGAGCAGGGTGATGATATATAGCCTTACTGTACCCCTTTTCCAATTTGGAACCAGTAAGTTGTTCTATGTCCAGTTGTAACTGTTGCTTCTTGACCTGCACACAGGTTTCTCAGGAGACAGATCCAGTGATCTGTTACTCCTGTCTCTTAAAGAATTTTGCAGTTTGCTGTGATCCACACAGCCAAATTCTTTAGCATAGTCAATGAAGGTGTAAGTGAAAGTCGCTCAGTGTGTCTGACTCTTTGCAACCCCGTGGACTATACAGTCCACGGAATTCTCCAGGCCAGAATACTGGAGTGGGTAGCCTTTCCCTTCTCCAGGGGATCTTCCCAATCCAGGGATCAAACCCAGGTCTCCTGCACTGCAAGCGGATTCTTTACCAACTGAGCCACAAGGGAAACCCATAGTCAATGAAGTAGAAGTAAATATTTCTCCATGATCCAACAAATGTTGGCAATTTTTTCTCTGGTTCCTCTACCTCTTTGAAACTCAGCTTGGACATCTGGAGATTCTTGGTTCATGTATTGATGAAGCCTAGCCTGAAGGATTTTGGACATAATCTTGCTAGCATGTGAAATGAGTTCAATTGTATGGTAGTTTGGACATTCTTTAGATTTTCCTTCTTAAGGAGATAGATAGGTAGATACATAGATAGATAGATAATCTCTATCTCTTATTCTATTTCCATAAACACACACACACACAGAATGGGATGCTTTTCAGCTATGAGAAAGAAGGAAATTTTGCCATTTGCAACAACATGGAGAGAACATAAAGACATTATATTGAGACAAGTCAGACAAAGACAAGTTTTATATTTCATCACATATGTAGAATCTAAAAAAAAGCTGAGCTCATAAAAACAGCAGAATGGTGTTTATCAAAGGTTAAGGGTGGGATAGTTTTGAAGATGCTGTTTAAGGTTACAGACTTGCAACTAGTAGATAAGTCTTGGAGATCTAATGAACAATATAGACATTATAGTCAACAATGCCATATCACAAAGCTCAAAGTTGCTAAGTGACTGGTTCTGAATTGTTACAAACAAGAAGTGATAGTTACGTGGTGTGATAGAGGTGTTATTTAATACTAGAGTGGTAATCATATTGCAATATGCAAAAGTATTCAATCAATATATTGTACAATTTAAAATTACACATTTTTAATGTCAATTTTTATTTCAATGAAAATAAATAAGCAAAACTTCACATACATTTGGAACATCATGAAGTTTACCAATATAGGCAAAATGATTGTCTGAGGGAAAAGGGTATGTTTTATGATGATAAGAGTTATTTCATCAGGAATATGTTTATAGATTATAAATTAGAGTAAATGTAGAAATTAGAAAACATCTATAGAGAAAATAATATCAAAAGCTGCTTTTTTGAAAATATCAACAAAATTGAGAAAAATTTTACAAAGACTAATCAAGGTAAGATTAGGCTATTCAGACAGTGAGGTATTAGTAGTGAAAGGGCAGACATTATTACTGATTCCTTAAAAACTGAAATGATTATATAGAAATACTAAGAAACACTTCATGCCAACAAATTTAACAATGTACATGAAATGGGCAAATTTCTATATGGCAGAAATTAATAATACTCATTGAAATAAAATAGAATATCTAAAAACTGTATAATAAATGAAGAAATTAAATTAGTAATTAAAAAACTTTCTTTAAAAATAAACTAAGACTCAGATGTCCTTTTATCAAATAGTCACATAGGAAATAATCACAATGCTTATTTAACTTTCCCCAAATATTTAGGAGAATGGAGTATCTCCCAACTTATCCTATGAAACCAATATTAACTTTTTATCAAAGTCAGACAAAGATATCACAAGAGAAGAAAACTATAGACCAATGTTTCCCACAGATATAGATGTAAGAATCCTAACAGAGTATTTGATATCCAATGCAGTAAGATAAAAAAAGATATATATGAAGATCAGGTGAGATTTATCCTAAGAATTAACGGTTAGATTAACATCCAAAAATCCAAAGAAAAAAAAATAACACCACATTAATGAGTACAATACACAGTCTGCACAACCATTTCAATAGACTCATAAGAAAGAGTTAACAAAGTCCACTTTTGATTAAAATCATGAACTGGAACAGAAGGGAACTTCCTCAACCCGATTAACTATGTTTTATTGCTAACTGGAGACTATTTTATAAGCTGATATAAAATAAAATTAACAGTTTTTTTAATAAATAAATAAATACTTAAAAAAAGAAAGATAAAAGCATGTGAAAAAGCTATAAGTGGTGAAGAAATATGCTAAACCCAATTTTTCATTAGAGTCATATAAGAATTTATTTTCAATATGAGGAATCTACCATGCTCAGTCAGTAATCAGAGTGTTTTACCTCCTAACACTGAGGGTTCCATACAAAGGATCCTCAGACATAGGAGACAAAAAGCCAAAGTGTGAGATTAAGCGATATGATCCCTAAATTCGCAACTTAACCTCACATTATATGCTTGCATCTTCAGAACCAATGAACTTCTCAAATGTCATTGGCATGAAGAAAGAATATGATCCTGTCAGAGCATAGCACGGGAAGGATTGTCTGCTTGTTTTTGTTTTATTTACTCCACTTTTGCAGTTACTAATGTTAGGTAGTTAGAATAGGAAAAAAGGGTCCAAAATGGTGGTGGCTAAAAGACAAAGAAAGGAGAAGCCTGTGAAAATGGAACAGAGGAAGGTCTGAGGACCAGAGTGAGGACCTCAGGTGAAGCAAACAGCCCTCCTGGCTAGCCCAATTTACATGGGGCAGGCTCAGAGGAAGGAGGGAAAAAAAAATGAAGAGAGGAGCCAAAATTGAGCCTCCTCTCTCTCTCTCTTCTCTTTGCATCTTTTTGGTTGGCCCCCCCTCACACTTCAAGGATGTATTTTCCTTTGCTTTCCAAATAAAATTGAGCTGTAACTGAGCTGTAATACTGGTCTGCCATTTCAAATATTTGCTGTGGTGAGACAGAACCGAGGAAATTACACACTTCCCCGACATATATGGTGCCATTTCTTGGATTTAACCTGGCTGAAACAACCTCAGCTCAGCCCCTGTGAGGCAGAGGCCAAGCACAGCAGAAGTCCAACTCTGCAAAAGCTCCTGTGATGGAACCTGAACGCGAAGAAAACCAGTGCAGGGGAAGTGACAAGAAGCCCAGTGTGCTGGAAACAGGGACAGCAAAAACAACTCTGCAGAAAGCTCACGTGGTTCAGTCTCAGATTCCAGAAGACCTCCAGTTAAGGTAGGAGGTCCTCGCTCCTGTAGCTGGAAAGACATATAGCTAACAAAATCTTAATTCCTTTACAATCTCTCATTTCTTGTTTCCTAGAACCCCCTATGAACAGGTGCAATTGAGGCAGTGGGTGCAATTGAGGGACTCTAGCAGGGGCTACTTAGTAGCTATTGCTCAAGTGGGTGGAGGTTCTTCTGCCCTTAATCTTCTCTGTGCCAAGGATCAGACGAATGAAAAGTGTGAGCACAGGTCAGGTATTTAGCAGATTTTCCAACAGGTTATGAATGGGATTCCTCAGCACATATTTCCCACTGATTTTTTCTCCTGTCCTTCAGCTCCTCTCTCCATCTATGCCACTGCTTACAAAGTATTTGGCAGGCCATCATCTTTCCTGAAGGTGAAAATTTGTGTTTGAAACTGTTTAGCTAAGATTGGGACTGAAACCCACGTGGCAGGGACACTGTGCTATGCATATTCACACAGTTGTATCCAACTGGAACTTGAACCTGGCCAAAACCCACGGTGCTTGGTTTCAGGACCTAATGAAGCTCAGGTTCTTGATGTCTCATTGCAAAAAATTCTTTGAGGCACAGTGATAGGTTAAGAAGCAGATTTCTTTGTTCAGATTCAGAGAGAAGCACACTCCACAGGGTGTGGGCCATGGCAGAGTGTGAGTGCAGCAGCTATGAAATGTGTAGTTAGCTTTTGTGAGCTGGGTGATTTTATATGCTAATGAATGGGAGGGTCATTTCAAAAATTGGGGAACCACCCACTCCTTGGTCTTTGGATAGTGTCTTGGAACTGTCCTGGCGCCTCTGGGTGTGCCATTTAGCTTGCAGATTGAGGTTTAGTTAAAATTGAATTTTCATCTTGGACCTATTTGATTTTTTTTAAATAAATTTATTTATTTTAGTTGGGGGCTAATTACTTTACAATATTGTAGTGGTTTTTGCCGTACATTGACATGAATTAGCCCTGGGTTTGCATGTGTTCCCCATCCTGAACCCTTCTCCCACCTCCCTCCCCATCCCATCCCTCTGGGTCATCCCATTGCCCCAGCCCTGAGCATTTGTCTCATTCATCGAACCTGGAATGGTGTTCTGTTTCACATATGATAATATACATGTTTCAATGTTATTCTCTCAGAACATCCCACCCTCACCTTCTCCCTCAGAGTCCATAAGACTGGTCTGTGTCTCTTATACTTTCTCGCATATAGGGTTATCGTTGCCATCTTTCAAATTCCATATATATGCACTAGTATACTGTATTTGTATTTTTCTTTCTGGCTTACTTCACTCTGGATGATGGGCTCCAGTTTCGTCCATCTCAATAGAACTGATTCAAATGTATTCTTTTTAATGGCTGAGTAATATTCCATTGTGTATATGTACCACGGCTTCCTTATCCATTCGTCTGCTGATGGACATCTAGATTGCTTCCATGTCTTGGCTATGATTTTTATCAGTTTATGTCATGCCCTTGGGCTATGTCATTCTTTCAAAAGTTGTGCCCTGTCCCCTTCCCTCCTGTTTCATGCTCTTTTCCTGAGCCCCATCTGGGCCCACAACATTGCCTCTACAATCTCCTGGAGGGACAACCAGAAAATAGCTGACCCTTGAGAGGGAAATACTGTATAATATCCAATTCCTTTAGATATCCAGGCCTTCATCTTACATATTTCCTACAACATGTGCAACAACCACATCTCTCAGTGAACACGCTATGGTAGGTGACAGGCACACAATGCCTGCTAGAAGTCCATCTGTTGGAGGCATCCCTTCAAGGGCAATTAGGCTTCCAGGGATAATGTTTGCCACTTTGGGAATTAGCCCTGCAGGATGTTTGGGCCCAACCCTTGCCACCCTTCTCCTAAAGTTACAAACATACCCCTGGATCAAATCTCCACTCCACTTTTATGGAACATCGGGCCTGTTGGCTCTTATCAATTTATCCTTAAGCCACTTACTAACTAATTCCTACAACCAGGACCCTGCCCCCTTGTAGGCAACATCTCTCCACCCTGTTTATTATTAAAATACTCTTAATGTCCCTAAGAGGACAAGATAGCCCACTCCTTTGTCATTACTTCTGTTATTACCTAAACTGGGTCTATGACAATGAAATGTTTACCATTGGAAATCCCTAAACTGCTCTTATGGAGGATTAGGGGAAGAAATCAGTGACATCAGAGCAATAAAAAGATAAAACTTATGGCTATTTCACCAGGTTCCCATTCTCAGGGCATAGGCTTGGGTTGTTTTACATCATGATATCTAGTCCCAACTGTGGTAGTAAAACCAACAATCAGTTAAGATGACTATCCCTTAATTCTACTCAGCCCTGGTCATACTGGAGACCTTGGGGATGCCCAACTCCAGTCCAGGAGTCCCAGGAGGTGGACCTGCCTCAACATACTTAGGGACCTGGTCCTCAGAAGGTTGTCACACCTCAACCTGCTTGGGATCCACCAGTCCAGGGGTTCCAGGAGGTCAACATGCCTCAACTTGCCCAGGGACGCAATTCTCAGGAGGCCAACCTACCTCGACCTGCCCGGAGATTTGATCTCCAGGAGACTGTCATGCCTCAGCCTGCCTGGGGACCTGCACCCTGACCCAGGGATTCCCAGCTCTCGAGTTGCAATAGTACTGGGTAGGATAAGCTTCAGAAAGACTCACCCCTAAGGAAATCCACCCATGAAAACAGAAGGAAGCCTATTAGTTGTGGGACTGTGCCCAGTCTCAGCAATAACTCAGGAGCCCAATGAGACTCTTATGAGGGACAGGTGATTTTAAAGGACACATTCCTGTCCCAACGTGCATCAGACATCAGGATAAAATTACAACAGCTACAGAAGCAGGATCCTACTGCCTCTTTAGACGAGATGGTCCAGAAAGCCACCAATACCTTTTATAACAGAGAAAAGAAGAGGAAGGCCAAGGCCCAGGAAAAGGAGAAAAGGAAAGAGACAAGGCATGCCCAGATGCTGGCTACCCTCCAGGGAAGCCCTATGGCAAACTCCGAGTCCTTAAAGGACAAGGCACAAGGCCTAATCTGTAGACAGGCAGGACATTGGGCCAACGAGTGTCCAAACCATGACAAGTCTCCTAAAACGGCATGCTATGAATGCCATCAATTGGGACATTGGTCAGGATTTTGCCCTGGGGACCCAAAAGCCTCAAGGTCATGCGCCAAGCTTTCCCTCAAGATGGTTCAACAGGATTGAAGTGGCCCACTCCAGTCAGCCCGCCTGTCACAGATAACCATCATGGGGCTGGAGTCAAGGGTGCAACTGAATGTGACAAGCAGGTCCGACAATTTCTTGGTTAACACAGGGGCTACCTACTCTGTCCTGACCTCCTACTCCGGAGCCTTTTCCTCCCAAACCTATACTATTTTCGGTGCTACAGGAAAAACAATTACAAAAGATTCACCTGAGAACTTCTTTGTTGCTGGAATGGACAAATATCTTCCCACCACTTTCTGGTGGTCTCTGAGTGTCCTACTCCCTTATTAGGAAGAGATCTCTGCCTGCCTTTGAAATCTTGAAGCTATTGCAGTCCTGATAGAAGATGCTTTAAAACTCTTTTGGGGGCAAACTAACTATTTTTACCAGTCATCAATGAAACAACTCCTGAATGGGAGAGGCCATTTATGGATGCCTGATCAAAGAGTCCTCAGATATCAAGCAGTGCTGATGGAAAATCCAGGCCTGACTATATCCCCTTGTGAGGTTCTTAACCCAGCTATGCTCCTGCCTACCTCCGAGGGCTCTCTCCTCTTTCAGTCTTGCCTAGAAACATTGGACCACTGGACAAACCCTGAGAGGGATTGTCAGAAGATCCTCTGACCAATTCTGAGGCAATCTGGTACACTGATGGAAGCAGTTTTGTCTTAGATGGAAAAAGAAGAGCCAGTTATTCAGTAGTTTCCAATTTTGAGACCATTCAGGCTAAGCCTTTGCCATCAGATACTTCAGCCCAATTAGCTGAGCTCATAGCCCTGACTCGAGCTTTAGAGCTGGGAAAAGGAAAAAAGAGTAGCGATTTACACTGACTCCAAGTATGCTTTTCTGGTGCTATATGCACACACTGCTATTTGGAAAGAAAGAGGCCACTTGACCACCCAAGGGTCTCTAATCAAATATGGTGATCAAATCCTTAGCCTCTTGGAGGAAGTCCTTCTGCCTGCTGAGGTTTCAGTCTCCCACTGTAAAAGACACCAAAAAGGGGACACAAAAGTGGCACGAGGGAAGCAAGCGGGTGATCAGGCAGCTAAGAAAGCAGTATTACATAACAATGACCTAATAGGGGTTGCCACCGTAGTTCCACAGACTGATTTGCCAGAAACTCATTCGTATATTGAAGGTGAGACTGTTAAAGTTAAGAGTGAGGGTTTTCAAGATCATATGATGTGGTTCCAAAAAAAGGGACTCCTTTTTCTGCCTTGGAACCTCCAATGGAAGTTGGTTAACTCCTTACATGTCACCACTTATTTAGGGGAGAAGGCCCTCCAAAGATTACTAGAAAGATCCTTCAGAGGAACAGACCTCCAAACGATTATAAGGCAAGTGTCTTCTCTTGTCCCACTTGCCAATAAAACAACCCCCAAGGAGCTCTAAGACCCCAGCTGGCCCAGGCCATCCAACAATATGGGACCTACCTAGGAAAGGACTGACAGATGGACTTCACCCAGATGCCAGTTTCTCAAGGGTATAAATACCTATTTAGTCATGACAGATACATTCACAAGATGGATTGAAGGCTTTCCCACCCAGGATAAGAAGGCTGAAGACGTAGTAAAAACATTGCTCCATGAAATCATTCTGAGATTTGGTTTGCCCAGGTCATTACAAAGTGACAATGGGACATCATTTACTTCTAAGGTCACCCAAGGGGTCTCTAAAGCACTGGGTATTACTTATTATCTCTACTGTGCCTGGAGGCCTCAGTCTTCAGGAAAAGTAGAAAGAGTCAACCAGTTTATTAAAATCAGTGATAAAAAAGATAACCCAAGAGACCTCCCTGGGATGGAAGGAGACTTGACCAATAGCTCTCCTCCACAACCATATTGCCCCTAAGGAACAGGTTGGTCTTAGTCCTTATGAGATGCTATATGGGAGACCTTTTGTTTATGTCAATGACCTCTTCCTAGATCCAGATGCTCAGACCCTCTGGTCTTATACCATGGTCATTGGGCAATTCCAACAAGATATACATTTGTGGTGTGTCAACCAGGATCCACATGATTCTAAAGAGCCACAAATATATGCTCCAGGGACTCGAGTACTGATTAAAGTCTGGAAAGATGGGTCCCCAAAGGCTCAACTCCAGCTCACATGGACAGGCCCCTACCCTGTAATACTTTTTACCTCCACAACAGTCAAGGTAATAGGACACTGCTCCTGGATTCACTACTCATGAGTCAAGCTGTGGAAGAAAACATAAAAGAACACTCAATACACCTGTCAACAAGCTACAACATGCAGTGCCAGTTCAACAAGGATATATAAAACTACACTAAACTGTGGAAAATATCACTTACTCTTTGATGGACACCACTATAAGGACTCTGAGGCTTGAGACTAGCAAGAGGGGGAGTCCAAATGACCCTCACTGTCCCAGTTCAGCAGGAAGTAGCCAGAGAGACCTTGATGCCCCTATTTCCAAAGAATTGGGCCTTCCATCTCTTGAAGGTGGAATGCTAAGTAGTTAGAATAGGAAAAAACAGTCCAAAATGGCCATAGCTAAAAGACAAAGAAGGGAGAAGCCCACGGATATGGAACAAAGGAACGTCCGAGGACTAGAGTGAGAACTTCAGGTAAAACAAACATGCCCCCTTCTTTGCCAGCCCGATTTGCATAGTATAAAAGGCGGAAGCCAAGCAAGATTGAGGCCTCTCCTTTGGGGTTGGTCTGCCCTCATGCCTTGAGGGTGGACTATCCTTTGCTTGCTGAATAAAACTGAGCTGTAACTGTATTGTAACACTGGTCTGCCATTTCAAATCTTTGCTGCAGTGAGACAGAACAGAGGAAACTACACATTGCCCCCACACAAATACACATAATTAGGCTCCACTTAATTGATGTTTGGCTGCGACGGCTCAGCGCAGAAGCGAGGCGGCTGCAATGGCTCGGCGCAGAAGCTTGGCAGAGAGGGGCTAGGCCGGGCCGGGGACTGGGGGCTGGCAGCAGCGGTGAAAGGAATTACCCAAGGCCCAAGGTAAGAGAAACCCAAGTAAGATGGTAAGTGTTGCGAGAGGGCATCAGAGGGCAGACACACTGAAACTAAAATTACAGAAAACTAGCTAATCTGATCACACAGACCACAGCCTTGTCTATCTCAATGAAACTAAGCCATGCCGTGTGGGGCCACCCAAGACGGATGGGTCATGGTGGAGAGGTCTGACAGAATGTGGTCCACTGGAGAAGGGCATGGCAAACCACTTCAGTATTCTTGCCTTGAAAACCACATGAACAGTATGAAAAGGCAAAAAGATAGGACACTGAAAGATGAACTCCCCAGGTCAGTAGGTGCCCAATATGCTAATGGAGATCAGTGGAGAAATAACTCCAGAAGGAATGATGGGATGGAGCCAAAGCAAAAACGATACCCAACTGTGAATGTGACTGGTGATAGAAGCAAAATCCGATGCTGTAGAGAGCAATATTGCATAGGAACCTGGAATATTAGGTCCATGAATCAAGGCAAATTGCAAGTGGTCAAACAGGAGATGGCAAGAGTGAACATCGACATTCTAGGAATCAGCGAACTAAGATGGACTGGAATGGGTGAATTTAACTCAGATGACCATTATATCTACTACTGTGGGCAAGAATCCCTTAGAAGAAATGGAGTAGCCATCATGGTCAACAAAAGAGTCCAAAATGCAGTACTTGGATGCAATCTCAAAAACGATAGAATGATCTCTGTTCGTTTCCAAGGCAAACCATTCAATATCACGGTAATTCAAGTCTATGCCTCGACCAGTAATGCTGAAGAAGCTGAAGTTGAACGGTTCTATGAAGACCTACAAGACCTTCTAGAACTAACACCCAAAAAATATGTCCTTTTCATTATAGGGGACTGGAATGCAAAAGTAGGAAGTCAAGAAACACCTGGCATAACAGGCAAATTTGGCCTTGGAGTACAGAATGAAGCAGGGCAAAGGCTAATAGAGTTTTGCCACGAGAGTGCACTGGTTATAGCAAACACCCTATTCCAACAACACAAGAGAAGACTCTACACGTGGACATCACCAGATGGTCAACACTGAAATCAGACTGATTATATTCTTTGCAGCCAAAGATGGAGAAGCTCTATACAGTCAGCAAAAACAAGACTGGGAACAGACTGCGGCTCAGATCATGAACTGCTTATTGCCAAATTCAGACTTAAATTGAAGAAAGTAGGGAAAACCACTAGTCCATTCAGGTATGACCTATATCAAATCCCTTATGAGTATACAGTGGAAGTGACCAAATAGATTTAAGGGACTAGACCTGATAGACAGAGTGCCTGATGAACTATGGACAGAGGTTCATGACATTGTACAGGAGACAGGGATCAAGAAAATCCCCATGGAAAAGAAATGCAAAAAAGCAAAATGCTGTCTGAGGAGGCCTTACAAATAGCTGGGAAGAGAAGAGAAGAGAAAAGCAAAGGAGAAAAGGAAAGATATTCCCATCTGAATGCACAGTTCCAAAGAATAGCAAGGAGAGATAAGAAACCCTTCCCCAGCGATCAGTGCAAAGAAATAGAGGAAAACAAGAGATTGGGAAAGACTAGAGATCTCTTCAAGAAAATTAGAGATACCAAAGGAACATTTCATGCAAAGATAGGCTCGATAAATGACAGAAATGGTATGGACCTAACAGAAGCAGAAGATATTAAGAAGAGGTGGCGAGAATACACAGAAGAACTGTACAAAAAAGATCTTCACGACTCAGATAATCATGATGGTGTGATCACTCACCTAGAGCCAGACATCCTGGAATGTGAAGTCAAGTGGGCCTTAGAAAGCTTCACTACGAACAAAGCTAGTGGAGGTGATGGAATTCCAGTTGAGCTATTTCAGATCCTGAAAGATGATGCTGTCGAAGTGCTGCACTCGATATGCCATCAAATTTGGAAAACTCATCAGTGGCCACAGGACTGGAAAATATCAGTTTTCGTTCCAATCCCAAAGAAAGGCAATGCCAAAGAATGCTCAAACTACCACACAATTGTACTCATCTCACATGCTAGTAAAGTAATGCTCAAAATTCTCCAAGCCAGACTTCAGCAATACGTGAACCATGAACTTCCAGATGTTCAAGCTGGTTTTCGAAAAGGTAGAGGAGCCAGAGATCAAATTGCCAATATCCGCTGGATCATCAAAAAGACAAGAGAGTTCCAGAAAAAAACATCTATTTCTGCTTTATTGACTATGACAAAGCCTTTGACTGTGTGGATCACAATAAACTGTGGAAAATTCTGAAAGAGATGGGAATACCAGACCATCTAATCTGTCTCTTGAGAAACCTGTATGCAGGTCAGGAAGCAACAGTTAGAACTGGACATGGAACAACAGACTGGTTCCAATTAGGAAAAGGAGTACGTCAAGGCTGTATATTGTCACCCTGCTCATTAAACTTCTATGCAGAGTACATCATGAGAAACGCTGGGCTGGAAGAAACACAAGCTCGAATCAAGATTGTTGGGAGAAATATCAATAACCTCAGATATGCAGATGACACCACCCTTATGCAGAAAGTGAAGAAGAACTAAAGAGCCTCTTAATGAAGGTGAAAGAGGAGAGTGAAAAAGTTGGCTTAAAAGCTCAACGTTCAGAAAACTAAGATCATGGCATCTGGTCCCATCACTTCATGGGAAATAGATGGGGAAACAGTGAAAACAGTGTCAGACTTTATTTTTTTGGGCTCCAGAAACACTGCTGATGGTGATTGCAGCCATGAAATTAGAAGACCCTTACTCCTTGGAAGGAAGTTTATGGCCAACCTAGATAGCATATTTAAAAGCAGAGACATTACTCTGCCAACAAAGGTCCGTCTAGTCAAGGCTATGCTTTTTCCAGTTGTCATGTATGGATGTGAGAGTTGGACGGTGAAGAAGGCTGAGTGCCGAAGAATTGATGCTTTTGAACTGTGGTGTTGGAGAAGACTCTTGAGAGTCCCTTGGACTGCAAGGAGATCCAATCAATCCATCCTAAAAGAGATCAATCCTGGGTGTTCACTGGAAGGTCTGATGTTGAAGCTGAAACTCCAATACTTTGGCCACCTCATGCGAAGAGTTGACTCATTGGAAAAGACCCTGATCCTGGGTAGGATTGGGGGCGGGAGGAGAAGGGGATGACAGAGGATGAGATGGTTGGATGGCATCACCGACTTGATGGACATGAGTTTGTGTAGACTCCGGGAGTTGGTGATGGACAGGAAGGCCTGGCTTGCTGCAATTCATGGGGTCGCAAAGATTCGGACACGACTGAGCGACTGAACTGAACTGAATTGAACTAATTGATGTTTGACTACCATTTTTTTGCTTACAAATTGTAGTCTCTTCATATAACTGACTTGTGACAAGGATATATTATAGTATATAGCTATCTTGAAATTTATTATATGATATTAGTCTGTGACATTTTGAGAATCCTGATTTATCTTGAGTCCATCATCATCTGATTTAAGCTTCAAAAGGGAAAGGTATCACTTCTGAGTGACTGGCACTATGGGATCCCCTCAATGAATGCAAACAAATGAGACAAGAAGTTTGATAAATATATTGGATCATGGAAAAATAGTTTTATACTATTAAAAATCTCATAAATGGACAACATTTCAACTTTGGAAAATAATCAGGTGTTAATAGTTTCGGAGTAGAATATTACTCAGCCTTAAAAATGAAATTCTGCCATTTGTAATAATGTGGATGGACCTAGAGATTATTGTGCTTAGTGAAATAAGTCAGATAGAGAATGACAAACGCTGCACAATATGACATGTATGTGGAATCTAAAAAATAATGCAGATGAATGTATATGCAAAACAGAAACAGACTCAGAGATATTAAAAAAAACATACTAATCGTTATCAAAGGGGAAAGGGTAGAGTATGGGCAAATTAGGGGCATATAATTAAGTAATACTAACTACAACATGTAAAATAGTTAAGCAACAAATATATATTATATCACACGTGGAATTACAGCCATTATCTTGTAATAACTTTTAATGCAGTATAATCTGTAAAAGTATATAATCACTGTGCTGTCTAACTAAAACTGATATTGTAATTTAACTATACTTCAATAAAAATATTTATTTGTGTAGTTTATGCATCTACATAGTGCCCTTGCCCTTCCATCTGGGACCAAATGTATTCATGTATGTGGTTACAATGATGCCTGAGATTTTCAACAACAGTTATTTCTTGGGTTAAAGATTTGAAAGGCTCTTGTACATATGGGAGATAATTAATATATTTTCCTTTATTTGCCATAAAATCTTCTTTCAGTTATTTTATCACATTAGTTCCACATTCCCAGGAGGGAGAAATAGATGATAGAATGAAGAAAAAGAATATTAGTAAAGAGAAAGAAATCCTTCAGTTGAGTCAGATAAGGGCTTCTGGGTAACCAGGATGCAGACTGAAGTTCTCAGCATGTGGAAGCATCAATAAAATAAAAAATGCAGTGATATGAGGTCATATAGTCAGTGGGAGAGAGAGTAGGAGATTCAGAGAACTAAAATACTTGAGCCTATCAGAGGGTTGTCAGTGTGAGAAATTGGCTTCAAAGGTCTTAGGTCTTCCTGAGGTTGCCATGTCTAGAGGCTCCTCCTCTTACATTTAAGGAGAGTCTTAACCTCATATTATTTCAAGCCTAGCTAGATGTCTGTTCTGCACAAGCTCCAGGATAGGAAGAAAATGAGATTCAGAGATAAAGCAGCATTTTCCTTGCCTTTTGGGAGCTCACATCCTAGTGAGGAAAATACTTTATTTCCAGTATTGGCCACTTTACTAGGTACTCAACATTTAGAGAATCATTTAACTTCTTTGAGTTTCAGTTTTATTATCTGGAAAAATAAATAATAACAATAATGTCTACTTCCTAGGCTTGTTGATAAAATTCAATGGGATAAAGATGATAAAGGATACAGAGAGGGGGCAGAGTCAAGATGGCTGATTAAGAGGATGTGGAGTTTGTGTCTTCTCACAACTAGGGTACCTACCAGGCTCTGGTAGGGGACCTTGGACACTTTAAGTAATGACTGCATGACCAGATAGAACACGGGTGGAAGAAGAGTGGAGAAAAAGCGGAGGTGGGATGGGACCAACACACCAGAGGGGCAGTTGGGGGACAGCAAGGGCTCCCAAAATTGCAGGGGTCCATCACTAACATGGGGATCAACAAGGATGTGGAAAGACCTTTGGGAAATTCGAGGATGAGAGTAGAATGAAACTATCATCTCCCCCACCTACTTAGTCCCAACAAGACTTCTTGGGTTCTGGGCCTAAATCTCTGCCCTACAGGGCCCCTTCTGATCGTCTGAAGCCAAAGCCTTCTCACCTCCACAGCTGTCAGGACCATTTCCAGCCTTTTTTTTATCTTTTTTTTTTTTTAGCTTCTTGGTTCTGCTTTCCTTTGTTATTGTTGCTGCTGTTGTTTTTGTTTCATTTTATTTTTTATAATATACATTTTTATTTTTCTAATATTATTTTATTTTTTTTTACTCTTACTTATTGTTATGCTCCTTTTAATTTTTTGCCTTTTTTTTTCACTGCATGACTTATGTATGGGATCTTGATTCCTAAGCTGGGGATTTGGCTTGAATTATTGTGGTGGAAGAACTGAGTCCAAACCACTGGACTAACAGAGAATTTCAGACCCCTGGAAACATTAATCAGTGTGAGTTTTCCTGGAGGTCCTCATTTTGTCACCAAGACCTCCCTCCACCAAACTACCTTTAAATCCCAGTGAAGGAGTTAGTTGCTCAGTGGTGTCTGACTCTTTGTGACCCCAAAGACTGTAGCCCACCAGGGCCCTCTGTCCATGGAATTCTCCAGGCAAGAATACTGGATATCTTTCTGCAAGAGATCTTCCCGACCCAGAGATTGAATCTGGGTCTCCCACATTGCAGGCAGATTCTTTAACATCTGAGCCACCAGGGAAGCCTCAATTGCTGGATGCATAAGGTCAAACAACCAACAAGAAAGAAACAGCCCAACCCATAAAAAATGAGATGAAAAAATATATGTTACAGATGAAGAAGCAAGGTAAAAATTGACAAGGCTAAATAAATGAAGAGGTAGTAAGCAACCTACTTAAATAAAAATTCAGAATAATGGTAATAAAGATGATCCTATGTCTCAGAAATAGAATAGAGGATCTCTAAGAACTAAAGAATAAATAAAATCAAGATGAACAATACAATATCTGAAATGAAAAATACACTAGACAGAATCAATAGCAGAATAACCGAGGCAAAATAATGAATAAGTGAGCTGGAATATAGAATAGTGTAAATAACTGCCAAAGAGAAGAATAACGAAAAAAAGAAGGAAAAGAAAGGAGGATGGTGTCAGAGATGTCTGAGATGACATTAAGTCCACCATTTGAATTATACGGGTTCCAGAAGTGAAAGAGAAAGAATCTGAGAAAATAATTGAAGAGGTTAGAAACATCAATTTTCCTAACGTGGAAAAGGAAATAGTCAATCAATACCAAGAGGAAGCACAGAGTGCTATACAGGATAAGCCCAAGGACAAACAAGCCACGACACATATTACTAAAACAAATAAAAATTAAATTCAAAGTAAAAATATTAGAAGCAACAAGAAAAAAAAAAAACAACAAATGACATGCAACAGAAACCTAATAAGATAAACAGGTAATCTTTCAGCAGTAACTCTACAGGCCAGAAAGGATATGTTTAAAGTGATGAAAAGGAAAGAACTACAATCAAGATTACCCATCAAGGACCTCATTCACATTCAATAGAGTAATTAAAAGATTCATAGAAAAACAAAATCTAAAGGAATTTAGTACGACCAATACCTGCCAGGTGGGTGACCCACAAAACAATAATACAAGGAAAACAATAATACTAAGGAAGTTTTCTCACTGTTGTAAAGGTTCTAGGCTCCACAACAGACTTCCCAACCTGGGGATCTGGCAGGGAGACTGGGATTCCCCAGGAATCTGACTTTGAAGGACAGTGGAATTTGATTACAGAACTTCCACAGAACTCGGAGAAACAGACTCTTTGGAGGGCACAGACAAAACATGTCGTGCACCAAGACCCAGAGGAAAGAAGCAGTGACCGTGCAAGAGACTGAGCCAGACATATGTGTGAGTGTTTATGTGTCCCTTGCTAAGGCACAGGTCAACAGTGGCCTGCTGCAGGGTCAGGAGCACTTGCAGCAGAATTCCTAGGAGTTGCATTGTGTTGGCATAAGTCTTCTTGAAGAAGGTCACCATTAGACCTAAAATAGATCCTGTAGCTCCATCATAGACTGCAGACTCCAGGACTGGGCTGCCTCTAAACAACGAATCAGAGAGGGAGAAGTGTTCCACTTATCTGCAGAAAATTGGATTAAAGATTTATTGAACATGGCCCTGCCCACCTGAGCAAGACTGAGTTTTCCCCACAGCCAGTCCCTTCCATCAGGAAGACTGCACAAGCTTCTGATCCTCATCCACGGTGGGCAGACAAAAAAAGCAAGAACTACAATCCCACGGCCTTCTAAAAGAAAACCACAATCACAGAAAACTAATCAGAATCATCATATGGGTCACAGCCTGTGTAACTCATTGAAACTATGAGCCGTTCCATGTAAGATGACTCTATACTAATGGGTCATGGTGGACAGTTCTGACAAAATGTGGTCCACTGAAGAGGAGAATAGCAAACCACTTCAGTAACCACTTCAGTATTCTTGCCTTGAGGACCCCATGAAGAGTATGAAAAGGCAAAAATATATGACACTGGAAGGTGAGCCCCCAGGTTGGTATGTGTCCAATACACTACTGGGGAGAGGGGAAAATAACTCCAGAAAGAATGAAGGGGATGAGCCAAAGTGGAAACAATGCACAGTTGTGGATGTGCTGGTGGTGAAACTAAAGTCCGATGCTGTAAAGAACAATATTGCATAAGAACCTGGAATGTTAAGTGCATGAATTAAGGTAAATTGGATGCGGTCAAATACCAGATAGCAAGAGGGAACATCAACATTTTAGGAATTAATGAACTAAATATATGGGAATGGGGAAATCTAATTCAGATGACCACTGTATCTATTACTGTGGGCAAGAATCCCTGAGAAGAAATGGAGTAGCCCTCATTGTCAACAAGAGTTTGAAATGCAGTACTTGTGTGAATTCTCCAAAATGAAAGAATCAGTTCATTTTCAAGGCAAACCATTCAACATCACAGTAATCCAAGTCTATGTCCCAACCACTAATGCCAAAGAAGTTGAAGCTGAATGATTCTATGAAGGCTTACAAAAGCTTTCTTAGAACTAACAACAACAACAAAAGACGTCCTTTTCATTATAGGGGGTTGAAATAGAAGAAAATAGGAAGTCAAGAGATACCTGGCGTAACAAGCAGATTTGGCCTTGAAATATAAAATGAACCAGGGCAAAGGATAAAAGAGTTTTGTCCAGAGAAACGCTGGTCATAGCCAATACCCTCTTCCAGAAACACATGAGATGACTCTACACATAGACATCACCAGATGGTCAATACTCAAATCAGATTGCTTATATTGCTTATATTCTTTGCAGTCGAACATGGAAACACTCTGTATAGTTAGCAAAAACAAAAAACAACAACAACAAAAAAAAACTATAGCTGACTGTGGCTCAATTCATCATCTCCTTATTGCAAAATTCAGGCTAAATTGAAGAAAGTAGAGAAAACCACTAGGGCATTTGGATATGACCTAAATCAAATCTCTTATGATTATACAGTGGAAGTGAAAAATAGATTCAAGGGATTAGATTTGATAGAGTGCTGGAAAGACTATGGATAGAGGCATGCAACACTGTACAGGAGGCAGTGATCAAAACTATTCCAAATAAAAAGACATATGAGAAGGCAAAATGGTTGTCTGAAGACACCTTATAAATAGCTGAGAAAAGAAGAGAAGAGAAAGGCAAAGAGAAGGGAAAGATATACTCAACTGAATGAAATTTCAAAGAATAAAAATGAGAGTGTGAGAGATAAGAAAGCCTTCTTAAGTGAACAACTCAAAAAAAAAAAATAGAGGAATACAATGGAATGAGAAAGACTAGATCTCTCTTCAAGAAAATTGGAATTACCAAGAGAAAATTTCATGCAAAGATGGGTTTACTAAAGGACAGAAATGTCAAGAATCTGACATAAGCAGAGAATATTAAGAAGAGTTGGCAAGAATATACAGAAGGACAGTATTAAAAAGGTCTCAATCACTCCAATAACCACAATGGTGTGGTCACTCACCTAGAGCCAGACATCCTGGAGTGTGAAGTAAAGTGAATATTATGAAGCATTACTACAAACAAAGCTAGTGGAGATGATGGGATTCCAGCTGAACTGTTTAAAATCCTAAAAGATGATGTTGTTAAAGTGTTACACTCAATATGCCAACAAATGTGAAAAAACTCAGCTGTGGCCATAGGACTGGAAAAGGCCAGTTTTCTTTTTTCTTTTTTTTGGTGGCAAAACAATATTTTCATTGGTGGTTTTAAACAATTATATAATTTTCACATGTACAACATTATAATTTGACATCTGTATACACTAGAAAGTAATCACCATCACAAGTCTATTTGCCGTTCATCATCTTACAGTTGACCCCCTTCACCTATTTTACTCATGTTCCAATACACTTCCCTTCTGGTAACCACTAATTTATTCTTTATACCTTTAAGTTTATTTTTGTTTTGTTTGTTTTATTTTTTAGATTCCACATATGAGTGAAATCTTACAATGGAAATCTCTGTGCTTCCTATATTTGAATACCTGTTTCCTTCTTCAGGTTCAGGGGGGTTTCAGCCCTAATTTTATTGAATACATTTTTTACTCCCTTCTCTCTCTCCTTTTACTGAGATCCCTATATTGTGAATGGTAATGTTGCAGGATGTTGTCCCAGAGTTCTTGTAAACTATTCTCATTTCAAACAAAATGGTTTTCTGTTTTTTCATTTTTTTTCCTGTTTAATTGGGTGACTTTCATTCCTTTTACCAGATGGCATATGCATTCTTCTATATTATTTAATCTGCTATTAATTTCTCCTACTGAAGTTTTCAGGAAGTAGGGCTTCCCTGTTGGCTCAGAGGTTAAAGTGTCTGCCTGCAATGCGGGAGACCCGAGTTCGATCCCTAGGACAGGAAGATCCACTGGCAAGGGAAATGGCAACACACTCCAGTATTCTTTTTTTTTTTTTTTAAATAAATTTATTTATTTTAGTTGGGGGCTAATTACTTTAGAATATTGTAGTGGTTTTTGCCACACATTTGACATGAATCAGCCATGGGTTTAACATGTGTTCCCCATCCCTGAACCCCCCTCCACATCCCCTCCCTCCCCATCCCATCCCTCTGGGTCATCCCATTGCCCCAGCCCCTGAGCATTTGTCTCATCGAACTGGAATGCATCGAACCTGGAATGGGTATTCTCTTTCACATATGATAATATACATGTTTCAATGCTGTTCTCTCAGAACGTCCCACCCTCAACTTCTCCCTCAGAGTCCATAAAACTGTTCTACGCATCTGTGTCTCTTATTCTGTCTCACATATAGGGTTATCATTACCATCTTTCAAATTCCATATATATGCATTAGTATACTGTATTGGTGTTTTTCTTTCTGGCTTACTTCACTCTGTATAATAGGCTCCAGTTTCATCCACCTCATTAGAAATGATTCAAATTCATTCTTTTTAATGGCTTAGTAATATTCCATTGTGTATATGTACCACAGCTTTCTTATCCATTTTTCTACCGATGGACGTCTAGGTTGCTTCCATGTCCTGGCTATTATAAACAGTGCTGTGTTGAATATTGGGTTACGTGTGTCTCTTTCAATTCTGGTTTCCCCGAGAAAATACTAGTGTACCTGAAAGTGCACGCAAAACATAAAGAGGAGCAGAAGTTAATGAGGCAGGTTAATGGCAAATGATACAACTGGGGTCTAGCCTTCAGCAAACTTGTGTCAGCAAGGTGAATCTTACTAACATTTCCCTACCCCTTTCTATGCCTTATTTCTTCTTCTGAGATATTTAAGGAACATTCTGTTAAAATAAATGATAAGAGGAGAAATCGATGCCAAAATGTTCTGGCAAGTCCATTCTTACCTAAGTAGGAGAAAGCCCAAATGGGGAAAGTATTTTAATATCCAATAACCATTTGTGTTGCTATTGACCAAAGATAGGTGGCCAGGTAATTTATTATCCAAACCTGCACACTTGTGAGGTTGAGTTTCCTATTAAATACTCTTACTGGGACAAAAGGCAGAAACTGGAACTATCCCAGGCAAATATGATAATCCTTGGAAACAGATGGAACACAGTATTAAAGAACTTAGAGTACGGCCATCTGACTCATGCGGGTAAGGGGCAAAATCAAATTGATTCTATAGAAGTTATCATCATTTGACATTGGCTAACTTTATAGAGCTTCATTCTTTCTAATTTAAAAAATAATCTCCTCATAGATACAGTAATTATTAATATCATGAATTTCCATTTCAAGCCTAGTTTTGGGTGTCAGTTTTTTCAATTATTAGCTGTGACCTTGTATTAAAGTCACTTCATATGGCTAAATTTAAATCTGCCACTTATTAAATATGGATAATACATTTATTAATATATTCTAACAAGGTGCATACCACAGAGTAAGTGCCTAATAAATGTAATAACTATTCGTATTATCATTAACATTGTTATTATTTTATACTGTTATTAAAAAGACAAGTAGTTCATTATAAGAGAAAGGTTACTGCATGAAAATAAAAAAAAAATCAGCTCAACAGTATGATCAAATTTCTTTTTAGTGGGTGTTGTGGAGATACTCTATATGAGAGAAATAGAGAGTCAGCATTCATATTCAGTAACAATAGTGTTTATACAAGCAAAGTATTGTATCCAAACTCTAACTTAATATTTAAATTTGCAATGTAGTTGATTTATAATAATATGTTAGTCTCAGGTATATAGCATAGTAACTCAGCTATTTTTTCTGATTATAATCCGTTACAGTTTATTACAAGATGTTGAATACAATTCCCTGTGCTATACAGTAATTCCTTGCTGCTTATCTATTTTATGTAAAGTAGTTTGTATCCCATACTCCTAATTTGTACCTTCCTCTTTCCCTCTCCCTTTGGTAAATGTAAGTTTATTTTCTATGTCTGTGTGTGTGTTTCTGTTTTGCATATAGATTCATTTGTATTATTTTTTAGATTCCACATGTAAGTGATATTATTTAGTGCTTGTCTGGCTTCCCTGACGGCTCAGTGAGTAAAGAATCTACCTGCAATGCAGGAGACTGCCTCCAATGCAAGAGACCTGGGTTTGATCCCTGGGGCGGAAAGATTTTCTGGAGAAGGAAATGGCTAACCACTCCAGTATTCTTGCCTGGGAAATCCCATGGACAGTGGAGCTTGTCAGGATACAGCTCATGTAATCACAGGAGTTAGACGTGATTTAACAACTATACCACCACCATCAAGCCAATTGTACATTTATGAGCACTTTCATTGATGGTTTCCATTGCTGTGTGAAACTTCTAAATTTAATTAGGTCTCATTTGTTTACTTTTGCTTTTATTTTTTTCACCATTCAGATCTCAAAATTATTACAACAATTTATGTCAAATAGTGTTTTGGCTATGTTCTCTTCTTGGAGTTTTATGGTATTATATTCTATATTTAACTTCCCTTGTGGCTCAACTGGTAAAGAATCCGCCTGCAATGCGGGAGACCTGGGTTAGATCCATGGGTTGGGAAGATCCTCTGGAGAGGGGAAAGACTACCTACTCCATTATTCTGGCCTAGAGAAGTCCATGGATTGAATAGTCTATGGGGTCGCAAACAGTTGGACATGACTGAGGCACTTTCACTTCACTTCATTCCATAAATCATTTTAATTCTTTTATATGGTTTGAGGGAAATTTCTAATTTCATTTACATGTAGCTGTGCAGGTTTCCCAACACCACTTGCTGAAGGTACTGTCTTTTTTCCATTGTACATTCTTGCCTCCTTTGTCATACATTGACTGTATGTGTTTGTGTTTTCTGGATTCTCTATTCTGTTCCATTGATCTATGTTTGTTTCTGTGTCGACACCATGCTATTTTGATTACTCTAGCTCTTTAGTAAAGTTTGACATCTGTAAGGGTTACACCTACAGCTTTGTTCTTTTCTCTAAGGATAGTGTTAGAAATTCTGTGGCTTTTGTGGTTCCATGTAAATTTTAGAAGCATCTGTTCTAATTCTGTGAGAAATGTTATGGGTATTTTGATAGTGTTTGCATTAAACCTGTATATAGCTTTGGGTAGTATGATGACCATTTTAATAATATTAATTCTTCTGGTACAAGAGCATTGGATATCTTTATATTTCTTTAAATCATCTTCAATGTACTTCTTATAATTTTATAGTTCTTTGACCCCTTTGGTTAAGTTTATTCCTAGGTATTTTATTTTATTTTCTTTTACTTTGGTGAGATTTTAAAAAGGATTTTTTTTAACTTTATGTTTCTGATATTTCATTATTAGTTTAAAGAAATGCAAGAAATTTCAGTACATTGATCTTGTATTCTGTTACCTTGCTGAATTCATGTTTTGATTCTTATAGAGAATTTGGTTTCTTATAGAGAATTTGGAGTTCTCTATATAGAATATCATGCCATATGAAAATAGTGGTGGTTTTACCTATTCCCTTCTGATTTGGATATTTCTTATTCCTTTTTATTGTCTGATTTATGTGGCTAGGACTTCCAATACTATGTTTAGAGTGGACATCTTTTCCTTAATCTTGAATTTTTTAGAAGACTTTCAACTTTTCAACATTCAGTGTTATGATGGCACTGGGTTTGTCATGAATGACTTTTATTATGTTGAGATATGGTTCCTCTATACCAACTTTGGTGAGAATGTATTTTTTATTACCATTAATGGATGTTGAATTTCATCAAATGCTTTTTCTATATGTATTGAGAAAATAATGTTTTTTTTTCTTTCCTCTTTTTAACGTGTGTATAACATTGGCTGATTTCTGTTTGTTGAACCATCCTTGAGACACTGGATTGAATCTAACTTGATCATGGTGTATGATGCCTTTTATATATTATTGGATTCAATTTTCTATTCAGTTTGCTGCATTTTGATGAGGATTTTTGCCCCAGATGTAGTGTGAACTGACATGTGGAGTGTGTACATTGTTCTCGCCGAGAAATGAACCATAATTTCTAAGGTTACTGACAATGGCCATTGCTGCCCCACTTGAACCACACTGCACGCCCTGTCAGTTATTTCTGCATAGATAGATACATCCTTTCCTAAGGTCTGTCTGCCTAAGATTTAACACTTAGCCACCATGTATTCTTGTGGCACTATCCTGTGTGTGTGCCGACAATGGTCTCTGTGACTCCTCCAAGATCACAACCCAAGTACCCCAACTTGCCTCTTACCCAGATCTTGCACCAGGCTGTGGTGTAGAGTGAGCTGGACCATTGTATTTGCCTCTTAGGATTGGGAAGTACAATGATGCTGCCACTGCAAGTGCACAGCTGTCTTTACAAGCAAGCATAAACATGGTCTTCATGAGTGGAGTCCAGGCTTCTTCAGCTTTTTTTGTGTGTCTCAGTGGATTTTCCAGCAGGCAAGGTGGGTGGTCTCCTATGTGCAGGACCCCAGAACTAGGATGCTCAGACTGTGATTTGAGTTGCTTGCTCCCTAGGTCACAGGTCTACTCCATAGACCTGGATTCCTTTCAGATCCCTTCCAGGGCATAGGTTCTGAACTAACGCCTTTTTTTGTCCATACTCCATCCTACCTGGTTATGTGGAGATCTTTCCTGCAGCTTTGGTTGTATAAGAGTTCACCTGGCAGTTTCCGGTTAGTTTTCAATAAGGTTTGTTCCACATGTAAGTGCACTGTTGATGTGTTTGTGGGAGAAGGTAAGCTGCAAGTCCTCTTGATCCCCTTCCCTCAGCAAACAATTTTTAACCCAGTTTTTATCCTGCCTGTATTTTTGGCTCCTGCCCTTTTACCAATGTAGTATTCAAATTGTACCTTTAATTTTTAATTATAAGGCATTTCAAGTCATACATTTAAGTAGGATATACATATTAATTTTAGTTAAATGACTTGCATTAAGATGTAATCTGGGTTGGGCTTTTTACTTAATACTTACATCCTATTGTTTTGCCATTGTACAGATTTGCATACTTTGGGTTTATGTTAGTCAACTCTGATTTCAAAAGTTATCATCATCTCTATGACAATCACCATCCTTTCCAGGATGAGCGTAATAGCTTCCAAATAGGTGATCCTCTTTCTATCCCATTCTCCTACAAACTTTTTTCTTCTAGTTTTAATTTTGTTGATGTATAGTTGTTTTGCAATGTTGTATTAGTTACAGGTGCACAGCGAAGTGATTCAGTTAAACATATATTCATTCATTTTTAGATTCTTTGCTCAGTTATCACAGAATATTGAGTAGAGATTCCAATGCTTTATATTAGATCATTGTTGGTTATTTATATATAGTAGTATGTGTATGTTTAGCCAAAGCTCCTGGTTTATCCCTTCTCATCATGTTTCCCCTTTGGTGACCGTAAATTTGTTTTTGGTATCTGTAAGACTGTTTCTGCTCTGTAAGTTCACTTGCATTTTTTTATAAAATTGTATTACACATGAGTAATATCACATGTTATTTGTCTTTATTTGCCTGACTTTCTTAGTATGATAACCTCAAGGTCCATAAATGATGCCACACATGACATCATTTCATCATTTTTAAGGATGAGTAATATTCCACTGTATATATCTACCATATCTTCTTTATTCATCCTTCTGTCAATGGGCGTTTATGTTGCTTCAATGTCTTGACTATTGTAAATGAACACTGGGCTGTATGCACCTTTTTGAATTATGGTTTTTACAGCTATATGCCAAGTAGTAGGATTGCTGAATCAGTCTCCTGATTAGCTATAGAATGCTAGTTCTATTTTTAGTTTCTTAAGAAAACTCCATACTCTTCTTGATAATAGTTATATCAATTTACATTCCCACTAACAATACGGGAGGGTTCCCTTTTCTCCACACATTTCCAGTGTTTATTGGTTGTGGACTTTTTGATTATGGCCATTCTGATTGGCGTGAGGTGATATCTTATTGTGGTTTTGATTTGAATATCTCTGATAATTGAGCATCTGTTCATGTACCTTTGGCCATCTGTGTATCTTCCTTGGAGAGAAATATCTATTAAGATCTTCTGCCCATTTTTTTGTTGGATTGTCTACTTGACATAAAGCACCATGAGTTCTTTGTAAATTTTGGAGATTAATCTTTTGTCAGTCATTTTGAAAATGCTTTCTCCTATTCTGCAGGTTGCCTTTTTATTTTGATTATGCTTTCCTTTGCTGTACAAAAGCTTTTAAGTTTAATTAGGTTCCATTTATTTATTTTGTTTTTGTTGCTATTACTCTAGGAGATAGCTCATAAGAGATACTGCTGCAATATATGTCAAAGAGTGTTCTGCTAATGTTTTCCTCTAAGACTTTTACAGTGTCCAGTCTTACATTTAGGTTTTTAATTCATTTCTAGTTTTTTTTTTCATGCATAGTGTTAGAGAATATTCTCATTTCAATATATTACAAATAGCTGTCCAGTTTTCCCAGCACCAATTATCAAAGAAGCTGTCATTCCTCAATATTTTATTATTGCATTATTGTCATAAGTTAATTTCCTGTATTGGGTTTATTTCTGGCCTTTATACTCTACACCATTGATCTATATTTCTGTTTTTGTGGTAGTATCACACTGTTTCCATTATTGAAACATTATAGTGTAGTCTGAAGTCAGGGAGCCTGATTCCTCCAGCTCTGTTTTTCTTTCTCAAGATTGTTTTGGTTATTCTAGGTTTTTTAGTGTCTCTTACAAATATGAAATATTTATTCCAGTTCTATATAAATGCCATTAGTAATTTGATAAGTATTGTACTGAATCTGTAGGTTCACTTAGGTAGTATAGTCATTGTGACATATTGGTACTTTTAATATAAGAACATTGTATATCTTTCTATCTGTGTATATTTTTTTCATCAGTGTCTTATAGTTTTCACAGTATATGTCTTTTGACTGCTTAAGTAGGTTTATTCTTAGGTATTTTATTATTTTTGATGAGATGGTAAATGTGATTTTTTTCATTAATTTCCTTTTCTGATGTCTCATTGCTAGCATACAGGAATTGGTTTCCTCCCCCTCCCCCCCTTACAGAGAACTCAATAAATCTTTTAAAATTGTAAATACGATTTTTCACTTTTTTGACTTTAAACTCTACACTTTAAGTCTATTGCTTTTATAATGAAATATAAACAACATATTATGTTCCTAAGTAGTCTAACCTTACCTATCTCTTCTCTCTCATTTCATCCTACCTTCTCTCTCACTTTCCATATTCCTAAGACACACACTTCTCATTTTTCCTTAAACATGTCAAACTAATTCTTGCCTTATGGGCTTTTCACTTTGTGTTCCCTTTGTCTGGACTGTTATTAATCAAAAATTTTGCTTTGAGATTTTCTTTAAGATGGTGGAGTAGATGGATGTGCATTCACCTCCTTCTGTGAGAACACCAAAATCACAACTAGCTGTTGAACAACCATTGACAGGAGGAACCTAGAATCCACCAAAAAAAGATATCCCAAGTCCAAAGACAAAGGGGAAGTGGCAATGAGATGGTAGGAGGGGCACAATCATGAAAAAATCAAATTTCATACCCATTGGGTGAGCAACTCACAAACTGGAGAACAATAACACCAAAGAATTTTTCCCACTGTTGTAAAGGTTATGAGCCCAAAGTAAGGCTTCCCAGCCTGGGGATCTGTCAAAGGGACTAGGAATGCCTAAGAATTCTGATTTTGAAACCTAATTGGCTTCGATTATAGGACTTCCACAGGACTGGGGGAAAGAGACTCCACCCTTAGACAACACAAACAAAATCTTGTGCACACCAGAACCTAGGGGAAAGGGCCAGTGACCCCACAGGAGACTGAACCATTACCTGCTAGTAATGGTTGAAGAGTTCTCTGAGGAATCATGGGTGGGCAGTAGCTTGCTGTGGGGTTGGGGTGACTCACAGCAGCCATCCTGGGAGGTGCCCCTTGGTATATTCCCTTTTGGAGATCATCATTAGCCCTTCCATAGAGCTTGTGAACTCCAGAACTGGATTATCTCAGGTCAAACAAGTAACAGAGAGGGGGCACACTCATCCGGAGACAATCAGATTAAAGTTTTACTGAGCATGGTCCTGCCCACCAGAGAAAGACACAGATTTTCCCATATCCAGTCCCTCCCATCAGGAAGCTTGCACAAGTGTCTTAGTCTCATTCACCAGAGGGCAGACAGAAGAATCAAAAAGAACAACAACACTGCAGGTTCCAGAATGAAAATAACAATCACAGAAAGTTAATTAAAATGAAAATGCAGAAGATTATGTCCCAGATGAATGGACAAGATAAAACCCCAGAAAAACATGACTCCAGATCTACAAAAATAGGAGATAGGCAACCTTCCAGAAAAAAGATTTCAGAATAATAATAGTGAAGATGATCCAATATCTTGGGAAAAGAATAATGGCGATGCAAGAAATGTTTATTGAACAACTAAAGAACAAACATAGATGAACACTATGTTAGAAGGAATCAATAGCAAAATAATTGAGGCAGAAAAATGAGCAGGTGACCTGGAAGACAGAATGTTGGAAATCCCTGCCTCAAAAGGGAATATAGAAAAAAGAATGAAAATAAATGAAGAAAATCTAAGAGACTTCTGGGATTACATTAAATGCACCAACATTCGCATTATAGAGGTCCCAGAAGGAGAAGAGAGAAAGGACCTGAGAAAAATGTTTGTAGGGTTAATAGCCAAAAACTTCCCAAATATGGGAAAGGAAATAGTTAACCAAGTCCAGGAAGTGGACAGGGTCCAAGGAAGGATAGACCCAAGGAGGAACACATTGAGACACATAGTAATCAAACAGACAAAAAATGAAGATGAAGATAATATATTAAAATCAACAAGGGAAAAATAACAAATACAAAGGAACTCCAATAAGTTTATCAGCTGATTTCTCAACAGAAACTCTACAAGCCAGAGGTGAAATGGCATGATATATTTAAAGTGATGAAAGGGAAGAACCTACAGTCAAGAATGTTCTACCTAACAAGTCTCCTGTTCAGATTTTGCAGAGAAGTCAAAAATGCTCCAGACAAGCAAAAGTTAAGAGAAGTCAACAACATCAAACCAGCTTTACAATAAATACTAAAGGAACATCTCTAAGCAGGAAACACAATAACATTGAAACATGTATATTGTCATATGTGAAGTGGAACACCATTCCATGTTCTATGCATGGGACAGATGCTCAGGGATGGAGCATTGGGATGACCCAGAGGGATGGGATGGGGAGGGAGGTGGGAGGAGGGTTCGGGAGGGGGAGCACATGTGAACCCATGGCTGATTCATGTCAATGTATGGCAAAAACTACTACAATATTGTAAAGTAATTAGCCCCCAACTAAAATAAATAAATTTATTAAAAAAATAAATTAAAAAAAAGAGAGAAGGAAAAGACCTCCAAAAATAAACCCAAAGCAATTAAGAAAATAGTAGTAAGATTATGCATATTGGTAATTACATTAAATGTAAATAGATTAAATTCACCAACGAAAAGACATAAATTGGCTGGTTGAATACAAAGGAAGACTTGTATATATGCTGAATAAAAGAGACCCACCTCATACCTAGGATGATTACAGAATGAAAGTAAGGGAATGGGACAAGGTATTCTAATGCAAATGGAAATCAGAAGAAATCTGGAGTAACAATACTCATTTCAGACAAAATAGACTTTAAAACAAAGACTATTATAAGAGACAAAGCAAAACACTACATAATGATCAAGGGTTCGATAGAAGATATAACAATTATATATATATATATATATATATATATATATATATATATATATATATATATATACACCTGACATAGAAGCATCTCAATATGAAAGGCAAAATACTTATAATCGAAAATGGAAATACAAACAGTAACACAAATAATAGTGGAGGACTTCATTATTCCACTTTCATCACTGGACAGATATTCATGTGTTCATGCAGAAAATTAATAAGGAAACACAGACCTTAAATGACACTTTAAACAAGATGGACTTAATTGATATTTATAGAATATTCTATCTAAAATCAGCAGACTACACATTTTTCTCAAGTGCACACAGAACATTCTCCAGGATTGATTACATGCGGGGCCACTTGGGAAATTTAAGTAAGTTGAAATCATATCAAGCACCTTTTCTGATCACATTATGAGATTAGAAATAAACTACAAGAAAAAAAATCTATAAAAACACAGACACATGGGGGATAAGGAATATACTACTAAACGAGGAATAGATCATTGACTATATAAAAAATAAAGTGAAAAAATACCTAGAGAAAATTACAATGAATGCACAAAGGTCCAAAACCTATGGGATGCAACAAAAGCAGTTTTAAGAGGGAAGTTTATAGGAATAAAATCTCACATCAAGAAACAAGAAAGATCTCAAATAAACAAACTAATCTTACAACAAAACAACTAGAGAAAGAAGAACAAATAATACCGTAAGTTAATATTAGGAAATAAATCATTAGGATCAGAGAAGAAATAAATGAAATAGAGACAAAGAAAACAATAGCAAAGGTCAACAAAACTAAAAGCTGATTCTTCGAAAAGATAAACCAAATTGATTAACCTTTAGCCAGACTCCTCATGAAAAAAAGCGAGATGACTCAAATCAATAAACTTAGAAATGAAAAAGGAGAAGCTATGACTGACTTCACAGAAATGCAAAAGTCCAAAAGAGACCACTGTGAACAACCATATGCTAATCAAACCAACAATTTGGGAGAAATGGACAAATTCTTAGAAAGCTGCAGTTTTCCAAGACTGAACCAGGAAGAAATAGAAAATATGAGCAGATAAATCACAAGCGCTAAAGTAGAAACCATGAGTAAAAAACTCCCAACAAACAAAACTCCAGGAGTTGATGGCTTAAGTGGAAAATTCTATCAAACATATAGAGAAAAGTTAGCACCTATCTTTCTGAAACTCTTTCAAAATGTTACAGAGGAAGAACAACTTCCAAACTCATGCTATGAGGTCACCATCACCTTGATATCAAAATCAGACAAAGATACTATACACACACACACAATTACAAAGCAATAAAGAATCTGCTTGGAATGCAGGAGACCTGGGTTTGATTCCTGGGTTGGGAAGATCCCTTGAAGAAAGGAAAAGCTACCCACTCCAGTATTCTGGCCTGGAAAATTCCACGGACTATATAGTCCATGTGGTTGCAAAGAGTCAGACACGACTGAGAGTCACTTTACAACATTGATGAAGATAGATGGAAAAATCCTCAAAAAATGCTAGAAATCTGAATCTAGCAATTCATTAAAAATATCATACACCATGATAAGTGAGATTTATCCAGGGATGCAGGGATTTTTCACTCTCTTCAAACCAATCAATGTGATACACCTCATCAACAAAATAAAGAATAAAAACCATATGACCATCTGAATAGATTCAGAAAATACTCTTGACAAAACTCACCACACATTTATGATTAAAACTCTCAAGAAAGTGGACATAGAGGAAACATATCTCAACAAAATAGGACATATAAGACAAGCCTATGGGCTTCCCAGGTCGTACTAGTGGTAAAATACCTGGCTGCCAATGCAGGAGACATAAGAGATGCAGGTTCAAGCCCTGGATTGGGAATATTCCATGGAGGAGGGCATGGCAATCCACTCCAATGTTTGATTTTTTTTTCTGGAGAATTCCATGGATTCCCTGGTGGACTACAGTCCATGGAGTCACAAAGAGTTGGACACAACTGAAGTGACTTAACAGAAGCAGAAGATATTAAGAAGAGGTGGCAAGAATACACAGAAGAACTGTACAAAAAAGATCTATACGACCCAGATAATCATGATGGTGTGATCACTCACCTAGAGCCAGATATCCTGGAATGTGAAGTCAAGTGGGCCTTAGAAAACATCACTACGAACAAAGCTAGTAGAGGTGATGGAATTCCAGTGAGCTATTTCACATCCTCAAAGATGATGCTGTGAAAGTGCTGCACTCAATATGCCAGCAAATTTGGAAAACTCAGCAGTGGCCACAGGACTGGAAAAGGTCAGTTTTCATTCCAATCCCAAAGAAAGGCAATGCCAAAGAATGCTCAAACTACCACACAATTGCACTCATCTCACACGCTAGTAAAGTAATGCTCAAAATTCTCCAAGCCAGGCTTAAACAATATGTTAACCATGAACTTCCAGATGTTCAAGCTGGTTTTAGAAAAGGCAGAGGAACCAGAGATCAAATTGTCAAGATCTGCTGGATCATCGAAAAAACAGGAGAGTTCCAGAAAAAACATCTATTTCTGCTTTATTGACTATGCCAAAGCCTTTGACTGTGTGGATCACAATAAACTGTGGAAAATTCTGAAAGAGATGGGAATACCAGACCATCTGACCTGTCTCTTGAGAAACCTGTATGCAGGCCAGGAAGCAACAGTTAGAACTGGACATGGTACAAAGACTGGTTCCAAATAGGAAAAGGAGGACATTAAGGTTGTATATTGTCACCCTGCTTATTTAAGTTATATGCAGAGTACATCATGAGAAACGCTGGGCTGGAAGAAACACAAGCTGGAATCAAGATTGCTGGGAGAAATATCAATAACCTCAGATATGCAGATGACACCACCTTTATGGCAGAAACTGAAGAAGAATTAAGAGCCTCCTGATGAAAGTGAAAGAGGAGAGTGAAAAAGTTGGCTTAAAGCTCAACATTCAGAAAACTAAGATCATGGCATCTGGTCCCATCACTTCATGGGTAATAGGTGGGGAAACAGTGGAAACAGTGGCAGACTTTATTTTTTTGGGCTCCAAATCACTGCTGATGGTGATTGCAGCCATGAAATTAAAAGACACTTAATCCTTGGAAGGAAGGTTATGACCAACCTAGATAGCATATTTAAAAGAAGAGACATTACTTTGCCAACAAAAGTCCGTCTAGTCAAGGCTATGTTTTTTCCACTGGTCATGTATGGATGTGAGAGTTGGACAGTGAAGAAAGCTGAGAGCCGCAGAATTGATGCTTTTGAAATGTTGTCTTGGGGAAGATTTTTCAGAGTCCCTTGAACTGAAAGAAGATCCAACCAGTCTAGCCTAAAGGAGATCAGTGCTGGTGGTTCATTGGAAGGACTGATGTTGACCCTGAAACTCCAATACTTTGGCCATTTCATGTGAATAGTTGACTCATTGGAAAAGACCCTAATGCTGGGTAGGATTGGGGGCAGGAGGAGAAGGGGACGACAGAGGATGAGATGGCTGGATGGCATCGCTGACTCGATGGACATGGGTTTGGGTAGACACCGGGTGCTGGTGACGGACAGGGAGGCCTGGCATGCTGCGATTCATGAGGTTGCAGAGTCGGACATGACCGAGTGACGGAACTGAACTGAAGTGGCTTAGCACACACACACATGACAAGCCTACAGCTAACGTCATCATCAATGATGAAAAGCTGAAAGTATTTCCTCTAAAATCAGGAACAAAACAAGGATGTCCAGTCTCACCACTTTTATTCAACATTATTTTGGAAGTCCTAGATACAGCAATCAGAGAAGGAATATAAGAAAAGGGAGTCTAAGTTGGGAAAACGAAGCTAAACTGTCACTGTTTACAGATGACATGATAGAATATACAGAAGATCCTGACAATGCTACCAGAAAAATATTAGAATGCATCAATGAGTTTGGTAACATTCTAGGTCACAAAATCAACACACAGAAATCTGTTGCATTTCTATGCACAAACAATGAAGGATCAGAAAGAGAAATTCAAGAAGCATTTCCATTTACTATCACATGAAAAAAAATAAAAACCTAGAAATAAGCCTATCTGAGGAGAAAAAAACCCTGTACTGTGAAAACTAAAAGATGTTGATAAAGAAAAAGAAAACACAAACATATTGAGAGATATAACCATGTTTTTGGATTGGAAGATTCAATATTGTCAAAATGAATATACTACCCAATGCAATTTGCAGATTCAATGCAAACCCTATGAAATTACCAACAGTATTTTTCACAGAACTAGAATAAATAAACTTTATATTTGTATGGAGACACCAAAATATACCAAATAGCTAAAACAATTTTGAGAAGCAAAAGTGGAGTTGTAGGAATCATGCTCCCTGGATTCAGACTGTGCTACAAAGCTACAGTCATCAAAGCAGTATGGTACTGGAATGAAAATAGAAATATGAATCAGTGGAACAGAATATAAAACCCATACGTATTGCCAATTAATCTATGAAAAAGGAAGCAAGACTACACAATGTTGTAAAGACAGTCTCTTCAGCAAATTGTTCTGCGAAAACTAGAGAGCTACATGTTAAAAAATGAAATCATATCATGATTTAATATCATATACAAAAAATAAGCTCAAAATTGATTAAAGACCTAAACTACAAAACTCCTAGGGGAAAATAGGCAGAACACTCAGAAATAAATTGCAGCAATATCTTTTTGGATCTGCCTACCAGAATAATAGAAATAAAGAGAAAAATAAACAAACAGGATCTATTTAAACTTGAAAGTTTTGCACAGTAAAGGAAACAGTACACAAAAAGAAAAGACAACCCCCAGATAGGGGTAAAATATTTGCAAATGTGAATGATAAGAGATTAGTCTCCAAAATTGACAGACAGACCATGATGCTTAATAGCATCAAAGCAAACAACCCAATCAAAAGTGGACAGAAGACCTAAATGGACATTTATTCAAAGAAGACATACAGATGCCCAAGAGGCACATGAAAAAATGTTCAACATCATTAATTATAAAAATGCGAACCCAAACTACAATGAGATAACACCTCACATCAGCCAGAATGACTAGGATCAAAAAATCCACAAAAGTAAATGCTGGATAAGGGGTAGAGAGAAGGAAAATTTCCTACACTGTTGGTGGGTGTGTAAACTGGTAAGGACACAATGAAGAACAGTATGGAAGGTCCTTAAAAAACTAAAAATACTACCATGCGTGTGTGTGCATGCTAATTTGTTTCAGTTGTGTCCAACTCTGTATGACTCTAGACTGCAGCCCTCCAGGCTCCTTTCTCCATGGGATTCTCTCCAGGCAAGAGTACTAGAGTGGGTTGCTGTGCCTTCCTCTAGGGGATCTTCCCAACCTAGGGAACTACCATATGACTCTGCGGTTCCACTTCTGGGCATATATTCAGAGAAAAACATGATCTGAAAGGATACATGCCCTTCAATGTTCATTGAAGCACTGTATAAAATAGCCAAGCCATGGAAGCAACATAAGCTTCCATTGACAGACGAATGGATAAAGAAGATGTGGTACATTTATACAATGGAATATTACTCCACCATTAAAAAGAATGAAATAATGCCATTTGCATCAATATGATGTGCTGCAGCCAGTGCAGCAGTGTAGGGATTGAAAGTGGTTGATGCACAGTTTGGGAAAAATAAACTAAAGACAGAATTAAAGTTTTAAACATGGGACTGGGGAACTCAAGACCTCTTGTATCAAGGGCCCTCTTCCTTGGAGCCACATCACTTTTATTTAGTCTCTTGGCAAGCAGAAAGTATCTGTTGTGCTATGATGAAGTCAGCCTCCTGTGTCCCTGGTCATGTCTCCCATTTTATTGATTACTTTAAACTATCTTTGTTATTTTCTTGTACTAGGGCTATCACCTAGATGGAGGTCATAGATCCACATATGCCTTGGGAAAACATCTTAGTATGTGTACAAGCAAAGTTCTGATCTTGTGCTGACCTGGTGTTCCAAGGTTCACAAGATGTTTTTCCTTAGCTTAGGAGGGTTTTATGACCCCAACTGATCAACCCAATGTACTTTTATTTGGTTTATGCTGTATTGCTATATTTTGCTTTTATTTTTTTCCCGTGGCTTAGCCAGAGCAACAGGCGGCTGACTATTAACCCCTGCATGGATGGACCTAGAGATTCTCATATTGAGTGAAGTAAGTCAACAGAGAAGTAGAAATATCATATGACATATCTTTCCTGTGTAATCTAAAAAAAAAAAACAAAAAAAAATACATATGGGAGGCAGTCCTAAAATGGAGGAGGACTAGGACAGGGAGATGACTTTTTCTCCCACAAATTCACCAAAAGAACATTTAGACGCTGAGCAAATTCCACAAAACAACTTCTGAATGCTGGCAGAGGACATCAGACACACAGAAAGGCAGATCATAGTCTTCGAAAGGAGGTAGGACAAAATATAAAAGATAAAAAGAGAGACAAAAGAGGTAGGGATGGAGATCCGACCCGGGAAGGGAGTCTTAAAAAAGAGAGAAGTTTCCAAACACCAGGAAACACTCCGGCGGTCTGTGGTGAGCCTTGGAATCGCAAAGGGCAAAATAACCGGGAGGAAAAATAAATAAATAATTAAAACCCGCTGTTTACATACCTAACAGCAAATCCCAGCGGATGCCACAGCGCAGACGCTTGCATGCTCAGCTAGCAAGTGGGGGCTGGACAGGGAGGGGCGGGCTGAATTGTTTTGGGTTAGAACTGAGCCTGAATGCCCCACGGGCAATCTGAGGGAACTAGATTGAGACAGCAACCTAGACCGTGGGATAGCTTCCCTGTGAAAAGCCTTAACCTAAGATACCTCCAGGACTGCTCACAGAACAAAGGACTGAGCAGAGTAAACCAGCCACCGACTGGCCCATCCCCAGCAGGAGACAGGCAAGGGAGGGCAGCAAGAGCCTGAAGGGTGGAATCGCGGCCCCAGAGAGGCATTCTATACCAAACTGCAAACAGACCTAGCTGCTAACCAGGACTGCTTGGGACTCTGGACGGTCGACACCCGCCGAGAGGGTCGCAGCCAGAGATCAGCTCCTCAGGGGAGAGCAAGGCACGCCTGGGAAACTGCGCCCATTGTACACCCAGAAAACTGAGCGGCTGGGACGGGGGAAGGGAAAAAGACGCAGCCCCCGACTGCGCTAGCCAAAAACCTGGTCACCGGAGTTGCTTGGACCTGGGAAGGGGACAAAACCCAGGCTCAACCAAGTCTGCGCCTTTGTGAAGTACCCGGGAACCAGAACCTGAGCGGCTTAGACCTGGGAGGTACAGGCGACCCCAAGGGCCGCTTCAGATAGTTCTCGGCAGGGCAACCTAGAGCCTGAGCAGTGTAGACTGGGAAAGCACACACACCGTGCAGGGCAAACCCAGTGTGGCCGAAATTCTGTGAGCACAAGCCAGTGAGATTTGTTTACAGTGTTCCTCCCTCCCCACAGAACGACTGAACAAGTGAGACTAAAAAAAAAAGTGACCATCACCGCCCCCCCTTGTGTCAGGGCAGAAACTAGACACTGAAGAGACCAGCAAACAGAAGAAGCTAAAAGAAACAGAAGAAATCGCTTTGGAAGTGACAGATGTAACAGATTAAACCTTGTAATTAGCACTGACTACATAGGAAGGGGCCTAGAGATCATGAGAAGTACAAGCTGGACCAAGGAACTATCTGAAAATGAACTGACCCCACACAGTCCATAACAGCTCAAGAGAAAGTCCGAGATATATTTTTAACAGTATCATTTTTTACATTTTTAAAACTTTTTTATTATCTTTTTGTTAATTTTTTAAAATTTTATTTTATTTTCTTATTTTATTTTTATTTTTAAGTCCCCTATTACTCCTTCAATTTTCATTTTGATAACCTACTATTACCTTGCCAAAAATGACCCTATTTTTATTTCATTTTTTTTTCTTTCTTTAAGACATTATTTTAAAAGTAAACTTCATTTATATATATTTTTTTATAATTTTTGTGACTTTGGTGGGGTATTTTTCTTTTTTTTTCTTTTTTCTTTCTTTCTCTTTTTCTTTTCTTTTCTTTTTTCGTCTCTTTTCTTTCTCCTTTTTTAATATGGTATTTTTGAGAACTTAACCTCTACTCTAAATTTTTAATCTTTGCTTTTTAATATTTGTTATCAACTTTATATCTTCAGGAACCCAATCTTCTGCACCCATTTTTACTTCGGAACAAGATCACTGGCTTGATTTCTTTCTCCCCCTTTTAATTCTCCTTTTTCTCCAACAAGTTGCCTCCATCTCCCCACTCCCCTTTTTCATTTCTACCCAATTCTGTGAAACTCTTTGTGTGTTCTGGGCTGTGGAGAACACGTACAGAACTGATTACTGGCTGTATCTGTCTATCCCCTTTGGGTTCCCTCTTTTCTCCTCCTGGCCACCTCTGTCTCTCTCCTGCATCTTCTCCTCTCTGTGTAACTCCATGAACATCTCTGAGATATCCAGACGGTGGAGAGCTCACAGGGAAGTGATTACTGGATAACTTGCTCTCTCCCCTTTTGATTCCCCTCATCCTCCTGGCCACCTCTAACTCCCTCCTCCCTCTTCTCTTCTCCATGTAACTTTGTGAACCTTTCCAGGTGTCCCTCACTGCAGAGAAACCTTTCATCTTTAACCTAGATGTTTTATCATCAGTGCTGTATAGATGGAGAAGAAGTAAACACAAACCCATGACATCTAAACAACTGGATTGAAAAGAAGAAATCAAGAGAACATACCCAGCAGGTGAAAGCCACCCGTCTAACCCCAAGCAGGATAAATGCCCTCCAAATCAAACAAAAGAGGAAGATATAGGGAATCTACCTGATAAAGAATTCCAAATAATGATAGTGAAAATGATCCAAAATCTGGAAAACGAATTGGAGTTACAGAATAATAACCTGGAGACAAGGATCGAGAAAATGCAAGAAAGATTTACAAGGACTTAGAAGAAATAAAAAAAGAGTAATTATATAATGAATAATGCAATAAATGAGATCAAAAACAGTCTGGAGGGAAGCAACAACAGAATAACAGAGGCAGAAGATAGGATAAGTGAGATAGAAGATAGAATGATAGAAATAAATGAAACAGAGAGGAAAAAAGAAGTAAAAGAAATGAGGACAACCTTAGAGACCTCTAGGACAATGTTAAATGCACCAACATGCGAATCATTGGAGTCCCAGAAGAAATAGACAAAAAGAAAGACCATGAGAAAAGAGTCAAGGAGATAATAGTTGAAAACTTCCCTAAAGTGGAGAAGGAAATAATCACCCAAGTCCAAGAAACCCAGAGAGTCCCAAACAAGATAAACCTAAGACGAAATACACCAAGACACAGAATAATCAAATTAGCAAAGATCAAACACAAAGAACAAATATTAAAAGCAGCAAGGGAAAAACAACAAATAACACACAAGGGGATTCCCATAAGGATAAAAGCTGATCTTTCAATAGAAACTCTTCAGGCCAGAAGGGAATGGCAAGACATACTCAAAGTGATGAAAGAAAATAATCTACGGCCCAGATTACTGTATCCTGCAAGAATCTCATTCAAATACGCAGGAGAAATCAAAAGCTTTACAGACAAGCAAAAGCTCAGAGAATTGAGCACCACCAAACAAGCTCTCCAACAAATGCTAAAGGATCTTCTCTAGACTGGAAACAGAAAGCGTGTAAAATCTCGAATCCAAAACAACAAAGTAAATGGCAACGGGATCATACTTATCAAGAATTACCTTAAATGTAAATGGGTTGAATGCCTTAACCAAAAGAAAAAGACTGGCTGAATGGATACAAAAACAAGACCCCTATAAAACATAGACCCACCTCAAAACAAGGGACGCATACAGACTGAAAGTGAAGGGCTGGAAAAAGATATTTCATGCAAATAGAGACCAAAAGAAAGCAGGAGTAGCAATACTCATATCAGACAAAATAGACTTTAAAACAAAGGCAGTGAAAAGAGGCAAAGATGGACACTACATAATGAACAAAGGATCAATGCAAGAAGAAGATATAACAATTATAAATATATATGCACCCAATATAGGAGCACAACAATATGTAAGCCAAATGCTAAACACAATAATAGTGGGAGATGTTAATATCCCACTCACACCTATGGACAGATCAAGTAAACAGAAAATTAACAAGGAAACACAAACTTTAAATGATACAATAGACAAGTTAGACCTAATTGATATCTATACGTCATTTCACCCCCCAAAAATGAATTTCACCTTTTTCTCAACTGCACACGGAACCTTCTTCAGAATAGATCACATCCTGGGCCATAAATCTAGTCTTGGTAAATTCAAAAAAATTGAAATCATTTCAAGCATCTTTTCTGACCACAATGCACTAATATTAGATGTCAATTACAGGAGAAAAACAATTAAAAACTCCAACATATGGAGGCTGAACAACACACTGCTGAATGACCAACAAATCACAGAAGAAATAAAAAAAAAAGAAATCAAAATATGCATAGAAATGAACAAAACTGAAAACACAACAACCCAAAACCTATGGGCCACTCTAAAAGCAGTGCTAAGGGGAAGATTCATAGCAATACAGGCTCACCTCAAGAAACAAGAAAAAAACCAAATAAATAACCTAACTCTACACCTAAAGCAACTAGAAAAGGAAGAAATGAAGAACCCCATGGTTAGTAGAAGGAAAGAAATCTTAAAAATTAGGGCAGAAATAAATGCAAAAGAAACAAAAGAGACCACAGCAAAAATCAACAAAGCCAAAAGCTGGTTCTTTGAGAAGATAAATAAAATTGACAAGCCATTAGCCAGACTCATCAAGAAACAAAGGGAAAAGAATCGAATCAACAAAACTATAAATGAAAATGGAGAGATCACAACAGACAACACAGAAATAGAAATGATCATAAGAGACTAGTATCATCAACTATATGCAAATAAATTGGACAACTTGGAAGAAATGGATAAATTCTTAGAAAAGTACGACTTCCCAAAACTGAACAAGCAAGAAATAGAAAATCTCAACAGATCCATCACAAGCACGGAAATTGAGATTGTAATCAGAAATCTTCAAGGAAACAAAAGCCTGGGACCAGATGGATTCATAGCTGAATTAAAACAAAAAAATTAGAGAAGAGCTAACACCTAGGCTACTCAAACTCTTCCAGAAAATTGCAGAGGAAGGTAAACTTCCAAACTCATTCTATGAGGCCACCATCACCCTAATACCAAAATCTGACAAAGATGCCACATAAAAAGAAAACTACAGGCCAATATCACTGATGAACATAGATGCAAAAATCCTTAACAAATTCCTAGGAAACAGAATCCAACAACATATTAAAAAGATCATACATCATGACCAAGTAGGCTTTATCCTAGGGACGCAATTATTCTTCAATATCCGCAAATCAATGTAATATACCACATAAACAAATTGAAAAATAAAAACCATATGATTATTTCAATAAATGCAGAGAAAGCCTTCAACAAAATTCAACATTCATTTATGATAAAAAAATCCTCCAAAAAGCAGGAACAGAAGGAACATACCTCAATATAATAAAAGCTATATATGACAAACCCACAGCAAACATTATACTAAATGGTGAAAAACTGTGTTTCCCCTAAAATCAGGAGCAAGACAAGGGTGCCCACTCTCCCCACTACTATTCAACATAGTTTTGGAAGTTTTGGCCACAGAAATCAGAGCTGAAAAATAAATAAAAGGAATCCAGATTGGAAAAGAAGAAGTAAAACTCTCACTGTTTGCAGATGACATGATCCTCTACATAGAAAACCTTACATAGAAGACTCCACCAGAAAATTACTAGAGCTAATCAACGAATATAGTAAAGTTGCAGAATATAAAATTAACACACAGAAATCCCTTACATTCCTATACACTAACAATTAGAAAACAGAAAGAGAAATTAAGGAAACACTTCCATTCACCATCCCAACAAAAAGAATAAAATACTTAGGAATATATCTACCTAAAGAAAGAAAAGACCTATATATACAAAACTATAAAACACTGGTGAAAGAAATCAAAGAGGACACACAAATAGATGGAGAAACATACCGTGTTCATGGATTGTAAGAATCAATATAGTGAAAATGAGTATACTACCCAAAGCAATCTATAAATTCAATGCAATCCCTATCAAGCTTCCAATGGTACTCTTGAGAGAACTAGAACAAATATTTTCACAGTTTGTATGGAAATACAAAAAACATTAAATAGCCAGAGCAATCTTGAGAAAGAAGAATGGAACTGGAGGAATCAGCCTGCCTGACTTAAGGCTATACTACAAAGCCACAGTCATCAAGACGTATGGTACTGGCACAAGGACAGAAATATAGATAAATGGAACAAAATAGAAACACCAGAGATAAATCCACGCACCTATAGACAGCTTATCTTTGACAAAGGAGGCAAAAATATGCAATGGAGAAAAAACAATCTCTTCAACAAGTGGTGCTGGCAAAAGTGGTTAACCACTTGTAAAAGAATGATGCTATAACACTTTTTAACACCATACACAAAAATAAACTCAAAATGGACTAAAGATCTAAACGTAAGACCAGAAACTATAAAACTCCTAGAGGAAAACATAGGCAAAACACTCTCCGACATAAACCACAGCAGGATCCTCCATGACCCACCTCCCAGAATATTGGAAATAAAAGCAAAAATAAACAAATGGGACCTAATTAAAATTAAAAGCTTTTGCACAACAAAGGAAACTATAAGCAAGGTGAAAAGACAGCCTTCAGAATGGGAGAAAATAATAGCAAACAAAGCAATGTAAAAACAGTTAATCTCAAAAATATGCAAGCAACTCCTGCAGCTCAATTCCAGAAAAATAAACGACCCAATCAAAAAATGAGCCCAAGAACTAAACAGGCATTTCTCCAAAGAAGACATAGAGATGCCTAACAAACACATGAAAAGATGCTCAACATCACTCATTATCAGAGAAATGCAAATAAAAACCACAATGAGGTACCATTTCACGCCCTTCAGAATGGCTGCTATCCAAAAGTCTACAAACAATAAATGCAGGAGAGGGTGTGGAGAAAAGGGAACCCTCTTACACTGTTGGTGGGAATTCAAACTAGTACAGCCACTCTGGAGAACAGTGTGGAGATTCCTTAAAAAACTGGGAATAGAACTGCCATATGACCCAGCAATCCCACTGCTGGGCATACACACCAAGGAAACCAGAATTGAAAGAGACGTGTGTACCCCAATGTTCATCTCAGTACTGTTTATAATAGCTAGGACATGGAAGCAACCTAGATGCCCATCAGCTGACGAATGTATAAGGAAGGGCTGGTACATATACACAATGGAATATTACTCAGCCATTAAAAAGAATACATTCGAATCAGTTCTAATGAGGTGGATGAAACTGGAGCCTAGTATACAGAGTGAAGTAAGCCAGAAAGAAAAACACCAATACAGTATACTAACACATATATATGGTAGTCAATTGGTGAAGATAACCCTGTATGCGAGACATCAAAAGAGACACAGATAAATAGAACATTTTTACGGACTCTATGGGAGAGGGTGAGGGCGGAATGATATGGGAGAATGGCATGGAAGCATGTAAATTATCATATGTGAAACAAATCGCCAGTCCTGATTCAATTCATGATACAGGGCCCTCGATGCTGGTGCACCAGGATGACCCAGAGGGATGGGATGGGGAGGGAGGTGGAAGCGTGGTTTTAGAAGGGGAAAACATGTACACTCATAGTGGATTCATGTCAGTGTATGTATGGCAAAACAAATAAAAAAAAATAAACAAAGAAAGAAAAAAGAAGCAATACATATGAACTTACAAAAAAGAAACAAAATCACAGACTTAGAGAATGAATTTATCATTGCTGGTGGTATTGATGGGGTAAAGGGAAATTTAGAGATTTTGGAATGGATATGTACACACTGTTAACTGTGCTCAGTGTTAATTCGGTAGACTGGATGGGAGGGGAGTTTGGGTGACAACGGATACATGTATGGCTAAGTCCCTTCACTGTTCATCTGACAATACATCATTGTTAATTGGCTATACTCAAAAACAAAATAAAATGCTATTTTAAAGAATAGCTGTGCTTTGAAAACATTCTCTGCCAATCTAAAGTAGCCTTCAGCTTTCTCTCTCTGTGCCTGTTTTTGGCATTTATCATGATCTGAAGTTTATCTAAATATTTTATTTATGTATGTCTGTCCATCCTTGAAAAATCAAACTTTCTTGTGAGCAGTTACCTTCTGACTCTCATTTTCTGTTGTGTTTAATTATCCACTATAAATCAGTGCTTAGCACACTGTAGGTGCTCAATATAAAATGTCAAATAAATTATAGATAAGCTACTGGCTTATGAGTAATTCAAGAAAACACATATGTATTGCCTCATATTAAGTAGGGTGGAACTTCTCATGTAATATCCAAACCAAAACTGAGGTCTCTGATTATGCTAAAGTGTAGTATTGATAACACTGACAATGACAAGATTAAAGTCTTAAATCAAAGCTATGGTATCCAAAGGCTGTAATTTGAAAGTTCATGCATGCATGATCAGTCATGTCCAGCCCACCAAGCACTGCAGTCCATGGGATTTTCCAGGCAAGAATACTGGAATGGGCTGCCATTTCCTCCTTCAGGGGATCTTCCTGACCCAGAATTGACCCCATTTCTCCTGTGTCTCCCTCATTGCAAGCAGATTCATTACTGCTTGAGCCATCAGGGAAGCTTCTTAACCTAAAATCTCTCATTCTATTTCACTTTTGGATCTCTGAAATCTGTTTGATGTCCTAAACATTTATATTTTGAGAGAATTATCTCTCTAGGAATATATTATTTTAAAGCTATTGCTGAAATTATTAAGAGTGAATTAAAATGGAGAATTACCCAATAACTTCTCAGCTAAAACCAACACTAAATCCAAAACTAGGTATCTCTGTTCTAGTCTAGTCATGTAAAACCAAAATTTTGTGAATAGGGAAGACTAGTCTGAAGTGATCTTCTTTACTTTTAACACTAGTCCTGTCTCATATCTTACACTCAACAGGATTTTGCACAGGCTTTTGAGTTCTTAGGCAGAGATAAAAGTTCAAGTTGAATCAGTCTCTCTTATCACATATTGTCAAGGATGTGTTCAAATGGCAACTTAGACCAGGCATTTGTTTGGCATGCCCAAAAGGATTAGTGTTTTAATGGCAAACAAAAAAAACCTATGAGCATTTTTCCAGGTACAGACAGGATCTCCTAGCAGTTGTCAGAAAGAAAATATATGGTTGGCAGTTCTAGCCATTTCCTTTTGTTTAACCCAGGAAACTCCTGGAGTGACTTTCTCTACATTATTTATTCTAAAACATGTGATGACTAAGTATTGTTGACATAGTTGACTATGCCAAGAGTCTATGCTTAGAATTGCTTAGAGCTTTTCAAGGACTGATCCAATCCCAAAGATCTCCCAGAAAAGCTAGGCCACGTATTTTACATTTATTATTGACTCTATAAGGCTGAAAACCCCCAAGATTTTCTGTCCCATTCACCTATCTCTTGCTTTTTTAACCTGATATTTTTCACTCTTTTTCGTTTGTTTATCTTTTTACCTTAATCTTTCTTAAGAAAAATAGTTTCTCTTCTGCTCCTTATTTCAACTTCTCCGTACTGTTGCTGCTTAGTTGCTTCAGTCATGTCCGACTCTGCGCAACTCTATGGACTTCAGCCTTCCAGGCTCCTCTGTCTATGGGATACTCTAGGCAAGAACACTAGAATTGGTTGCCATGCCCTCCCCCAGAGGATCTTCCAGACTCAGGGACTGAACCTGGGTCGTGTGGACGGAGCACTGCAGCCAGACAAACCTTAGATCAAATTTTAGTTTGAGGTTTCTGTGGCCTAGAGTCTTTCTGTATATACTTAGGTGAATTTATTTAAACTCTATTTGAACTTACTTAAACTTCATTTTTAAACTTGGAAACAATAATATTTATCTCATATCATTTCTCATGGATTAAATGAAATAACATAAATAAATGCACCTTATAACAGCATCTGACACAAAGTAAGAAGTCAACACACGTTAGTTATCTAAATGCTATGGTGGAGAGAGAAAAAAAAAGTAAGCTAATATTTACATAAAGCCTATATTCTAAGTAGAACAAACAAATTAATATACATGTGACAATTAAAACATTATTTTCAAAGAGATTAAGCCATATAAATTTAAGTAATTAAATAAAATTTACAGAGAAGATGTGCCTTAAATAACTTAAGTCTGGGGCTCCAGCCATCAGTATGCAGCTGAATGAGCTAGGGAGTTTTGAAAATAACTAGGGCCCATCTCAGTTCCTAGTAAACTTTTAATAAATGGTAGTTGTTATTATTTGATTAACCTATCTTTGAATATGTTCAAAAGTAAAATCAGAGTACAAGTGATTTGAGCAGGAGCAAAGCTACCTGGATAAAATCTATTTTTTGTTTTATGTCTAACTGGGCATCTGCAATTAAAAACTTGTTCAATGACAAAATAACTGTATTAATGAGAAGTAAATATACATGTGGATAATAGCAATGTAGATGTTGTACATAGTAAGAAAACATGCTATTTAAATCTATAAAAAATATCTCCAATATGCCAAAGTTCTTTTTTTTCTGTTTTTGGTAAAATTTTGTTTATTGTACCATAGCTTGATTTCTAGAGTACATTATTTTATTGAATCTAAATTTAGGTCACATTTAGCTTTCCCAGTCAATTCCAAGAAGTCAATATAGCTCATTATTTTTGAATTATAGTACACATACAAATGACCATTAGGTCGAGGAAATTCATTGTGAGAAAAACATTTTGATCTTTAGCTTGGACAAGAAAAATAGCACAAACAAGAACTTCTTGCTTAGTCCTCTTTTTTCCTTTTGTCCTATTAATTGTGAAGAATATCTTTGGCAGTTAGGAGAGAAGAAAAGACATAGTCCTAGACATTAAACTTGGTAATTATTTAACACGGGCTCAGAGAAAGTAATTTTCAAGGTCAGTAATTCTTCACATTCTCTGGTTGAGCAACTGAGTTCATTTTGAGATGGAAAAGTACAAGGGTAAGGGCTCTGAAAATATTTTCTCATTTTCTTTTCCATTGTAATGAGTTTGTCATCTAAATATCTGAAGATTAATTCTCTATTTTATATAGGCTTTACATATACTTTACATAAACTATAAAATATTTGCATATATTACCACAGTATGTATGTGTGTGTGTGTGTGTGTGTGTGTGTGTGTGTGTGTGTGTGTGTGTATATATATATATATATATATATATATATATATATATATATATATATATATCACAGAGAACATTAACCTAAATCAAATTCCATGACTAGTAGACCAATAAATAATCATTCTCTGATGGTGGTAAGTTCAGGCAATAGACAAAGCTTCACAGATGTGAGAGAACTGCTCTGGCCCAAATAGTGTTTCTTTGGTGTGGTTTCTTAGCTGATGTCGTTAAGCTGGTTTACAAGAAAGACTGCAAAGGGTAATTAATAAAGCATATGTCTGGACTCCCCCTCCCATTGTTCATGGCAATGAATCCTTCATGATTAACTTAAGAACATGTAACCTCTGCCTTCAGTCATAGAAGCCAGAGGCAAAAGTGACACAGCATGCAATGTGCAACAAATCCGCCTATATTTATTTTGTCATTTGACATATAGTGGTACTGGTAGGCATATTTCCATCTCTCATTAGAGAGAAAGTATGTGAAAGAACACTAACTCTTTCTGTTTGTATAACAGTTTAGAGTTTTCGGAGGCTTTGACCAGGTTTTCTTATTTTTACAAAATATGTTTTGCAAATCTTGGGGGAAAAAATATGTTAAAAAGGGAAAACTTACTTTGACTTTAAAATAAAATAAAATGCTGTGATTTTTTAAAAGAAAAATATCTTTAGGAACACACTACTATAATCTGCAATACTTGAGAAAAGTTTATTGATATAAAATATTTTAATGAAATATAGTTAACATTTCAAAAATACTTCAAATAATGTTAAGCATATAGTTACTGCATATCTTTCACTCAGCTTCTCCATGCTACAATCATCAAATCTAACGAATTAACATTAGTTCTATACTGTTAAAAAATTACAGACTTTATTAGGGTATTCAAGTTTTTCCATTTATATTATTTATTTGTTACAGGATCCTTCCTATAATGTATTTAGCAATCATGTCTCCTTAGTCTCCACTGGCTTGTGACAGTTTGTCCTTTCCTTATTTTTCATAACTTTGATGATCACCAGAAGTCATGTATTTTGTAGAATATTCCTCAATCTGGGATTTTGTAATGCTTTAATATAACTAAATTGAGGTTATGTATTTTGGGCAAGAATGCCATAGAAATGATATTAAGCCCTTCTCAGTGCATCATATCAGTAGGTATATGATGTTATTACGTCTTATTAGCAGTGATGCAAACTTTAGTCACATGATTAAGGTGACGTCTGTTAGGTTTCTCCACAGTTAAGTGATTCTTCTTGTGTAATTAATACATATATTTGGATAAATATAAATCTATAGATATATTTATAAATAAATAAATATTAATATAAATTAATAATATATAATTAATTTATATAATTATTATAATTATATAATATATTAATTAATATTAATATATTAATATTATATTAATATTGTTATAAATAAATAAATATAAATATATTTGCTAATATCTTGTTTCTCTTAAATGTTTCCTCACCAGCTTTAACATTTATTGGCAATATTTCCTACTCATATATTCTGATGGTGATTTTATTTTATTTTTTATTTTATTTCTTTTTAAATAAATTTATTTATTTTAGTTGGGGGCTAATTACTTTACAATATTGTAGTGGTTTTTGCCATACATTGACATGAACAGCCATGGGTTTACATGTGTTCCCCATCCTGAACCCCCCTCCCCACCTCCCTCCCCATCCCATCCCTCTGGGGTCATCCCATTGCCCCCAGCCCTGAGCGTTTTGTCTCATGTCATCAAACCTGGAATGGTGTTCTGTTCCACATATGATAATATACATGTTTCAATGCTATTCTCCCAGAACGTCCCACCCTCACCTTCTCCCTCAAAGTCCATAAGACTGTTTTATGCATCTTTGTCTCTTATTCTGTCTCGCATATAGGGTTATCGTTACCTCTGATGGTGATTTTACACTTCTCTTCCCACATTTACAAACTGAAGTACTTCTATAAAAAACACTGTATCTTTCATTCCTTTATTTATCTAATATCTTATATCACTGTGAACTAAATAGATATTTATTCTTTAGGTTGTAATCTAAGGTTATCGTTATTTATTTTGTTGTTCAAACTGTTCCAGTTTTGGTCACTGGGAGCTTTTAATTGAGGAATTCTGTTTGGAAACAAAGATCTGGGTATTCATTGTGCTCACTGCTACTTTGATGTCATTAACTCTAGATCCTTTTGGTGGACATCTATATTGAGAAATATAGATGTGCATAGTAACATATGTATGAATACACACATCTACATTTATCTCTATATACATCTGTCTGCATAGATATTAAAAAGCATGAATTCAAATAAATACGTCTTACACCAAGGCATCACCATATGTTTTCTCTTCTTACACTGAAATAAAAAAGTACTACAGATTTTGGAAGTTTTCACTCATTAAGCACCTCCAGTGTAATGGAGACCTTGAAACTACTTTTGTCATTATTAAAGTACAAGTGTTATTCATGAATCTCTTATTTTCTAAATCTAGAAAGAAATGATAGCTCTTGCTTCATTTCATGTATGACTCTAGAGAAATTATTTAGGTCCCTTGTTAGGCAAGGACCTAACAGAGGCAGAAGAGATTAAGAAGAGGTGGCAAGAAAACACGGAACTGTACATAAAAGCTCTTAATTACCCAGATAACAATGATGATGTGGTCACACACCTAAGGACAGACATCCTGGAGTGTGAAGTCAAGTGAGTCTTAATAAGATTTACCACAAACAAAACTAGTGGAGGTGATGGAATTTCAGCTGAGATATTTCAAATTCTAAAAGATGATGCTGGTAAAGTGTTGCATTCATTATGCCAGCAAATTTGGTAAATTTGGCAGTGGCCACAGGACTGGAAAAGGTCAGTTTTCATTTGAATCCCAAAGAAAAGCAGTGCCAAAGAATGTTCAAACTACTGTACAATTGCACTCATTTCTTATGCTAGCAAGATTATGCTTAAAATCCTTCAAGCTAGGATTCAGCAGTGTGTGAACCGAGAACTTCCAGATGTACAAGTTGGGGTTAGAAAAGGCAGAGGAACCAGATATGAAATTTCCAACATATGCTGGAAATAGAAAAAGCAAGAGAATCCCCACAAAAATCTAGTCCTGCTTCATTGACTACTCTAAAACCTTTAACTGTGTGGGTCACAACAAACTGTGAAATACTGTCAAAGTAATAAGTAATACTATTTTGGCTGAACTTCCTGTTTTCTGTGATCATGTTCTTTTGGTGCACATTATGTTTCTAGACTAAATTTTCTTACCACCTATAGCTGAGTCTGTCTCACCTGTCCCAATCCCTCAAATACCATGTGTCCTAATCCCTCAAACACCATGTGTCCCATTAGTGGTTGGCCTGGTTTCATGTCTTTACTTCTCTCAGCTTGTTCAAAATCATTCATTCAACCAGGTCATGGATAGCTATGTTCTGACATATGACCATGATTTCTGTTTGATCTTTCTAGAATGACAACATAGCTAAGATACCATCGTTTGGTATCTTTGGTAAGACAGATTGAAATTCAAATTCTAGCTCTAGGATTTTCTATCTGTATGACCTTGTGCTCAGTTTTTAATCTATAAAATGAGATTAATAACAGTAACTATCTTCACAGTGATATTATAAAAATGAAAAGAATTTTACATGTAAAACACTTAGCACACACAATCTTGGTGCTTAATGAGAGTTTAAAAGTGCTGAATAATATTAAAATCCAATTCAGTGTTTTTGTTGAACATTTAACACAATTGGATTGTGTTCTGTCTTTAATATTCTTGGTCTAACAAATAAAGCTCTCCATTGTTGCTGTTGTTTCTCAGTGGCTCAGTCATGTTCAACTCTTTGTGACCCCATGGACTGCAGCGCTCCAGGCTTCCCTGTCCTTCACTATGTCCCAGAGTTTGCTCAAACTCATGTCCATCGAGTCACTGATGCTATCTAGCCATTTCATCCTCTGCCACTCACTTCTCCTGCCCTCAATCTTTACCAGCATAGGGTCTTTTCCAAAGAATCAGCTGTTCGCATCAGGTGACCAAAGTATTGGAACTTTAGCTTCGATGTCAGTCCTTCCAACGTATACTCAGAGTTGATTTCCTTTTAGGATAGACTGGTTTGATCTCCTTGCTGTCCAAGGGAAGCTCAAGTTTATTTAAAAACAGAAAATAAAATTTGGCTTTTTAAAAATTAATTAATTTATTTAAATTGCAGGTTAATTACTTTACAATATTGTGGTACTTTCTGCCACACGTTGACATGAATCACCCATGGGTGCACAAATGTCTCCCTATTCTGAACCCCCTCCCACCTCCTTCCCCTCTGGGTTGTCCCAGAGTACTGGCTTTGAGTGCCCTGCTTCATGCATCAAACTTGCACTGGTCATCTATTATACATATGGTAATAAACATGTTTTAATTTAAGAAACGAATATGATTTGGGGAAAAGAAAAGCATTAGGACGATTAAAATAGAGCTTATAATCAATTAATGGAGTGTCCAACTTGCCTCAAGGTTATTTCCAATGGAAACTAACTTTTAACTTAAAACTGAATGTGATAATATTACTAACTTCCCAGGTGGTGTTAGTGGTAAAGAACCCACCTGCTAACAAATGGGTTCAATCTCTGATTTGGGAAGATCCCCTGGAGGAGGGCACAGCAACCCACTCCAGTATTCTTGTCTGGAGAATCCCATGGACAGATGAGCCTGGTGGGCTATGATCCATAAGGTCACAAAAAGTCAGAGGTGACTGAAGAAACTTAGCACACACACAGTATTACTAACATAAAATGTTACTAAATTTAAGAAAGTAACTGAAACTCAAAAGTCCATTCCTCAGTGTTTTGTGCTTTCAGCTTCCTGATCTGGTTCAATTTCTTTAGAATTCTCAGTGGAATTTTACTCCTTGGTGATTTCCACTTATCTTAATTATTGATTATCCCCAATTACTTAACACACTTATACTAAGAGCTTCCGTATATGAAAATTTTTTGGGAAATATCAGGAGAAATGTTAAGATGTGTAAGAATGTTTAAAATCTCAAGGAGCTTATCATTTAGAGTTATTATATATATATATATATAGATATAGATATAGATAGACAGATAGATAGATAGATAGATAGATAGATATGTATACATGTGAAAAGCTAAAATAAGTTAAAAGAACAGAAATCAAGAAAAAGTTGAATTGCTATAAGGCAATGTGATTAATCACTTGCATCACAATGAGTAATAAAGGAAATAGCCTCCAGAGAGGTTCAGAGTAGGATACATATGCATTTGGGTTAAAGTGTCCTGGAAGTCTTTCTTGGGGAAGAAGAAATTGGAACTGGTTTTAAAGGGAAAGTATGATTTGGACTGCCTCAAACATTTTTATTCTAAAATAATCTACTCTTGTCTTCATATCAAGGTCCTAAAATGCTTTCAGAATTTCAAGGGAACAGAGAAGTATCAAAGGGCTAAAGATTTGATAAATATAGATCTGAAAGTAGTAGTTTCTTATTACTCTTACAGAATAGCTGGTAGAAATTTTGCAATTTCAGTCTCCACATCTCCTTTCCCCACCCTTTCAAAATTTTCCTGGGAATTTCCATCTATGAAGCACAATTCTATTTCTTAGTACCCATGAAAAATGTTTGGGCCAATGGTTGAAAATTACCAATGACACAGTCATCCTGATTGGAAAATGGGCAGCTGTTGTAATCTACAGGAGTGTTGGTTCCAAAGGAAGTGGATAGTGTAAAATGTATATAAGGGTGACTATACATGTTCATTTTCAATTGCCATCATTGCTAACAATACATATCTTGCATACATTGCTCTCTTTTTCTATCCATTTAATTTGGTTTGCCTGAGTCAGAGGAAAATCAGTTCCCTTTCTTCTCTTCCCTGAGCCCCAGATGCTGTTTGCCCCAGATGCTGTTTACAAGGCTGGAAATGTGTGGAGGGCTTGGTATAACATGAGAGTGCCTGTGTTTGTATATTTGTATAAAGTTTCAATGAATACTGAAACTTTCATGTACTGTTGATCAGTTGGTTACCATGCTGTGGATCTTCAGAGGTGAAAATCCTTCCATTTGGGAAAAGTAACCATGGACTGATTCATTATCACATTATACTAGAACAAATTGACATCCAAGCTTCCATTGGTTTGAGCCCTGGCAAATGTACACTTTATTTCCCCATAAGTCCCGCTGGCACCTGAAAATGAAGCCAATTAGTCAAAACAGTGCTTGATATGGTAAATTAAACTTCTTGAGGGCTTTGAGAATTGAGATCTTTAGGTTTCATTTGAAATTCAGAGTGGATTACATAGGCTTCCAAATAACTCAAGCTAAACAAGGCCAGTCTATTTTGTGGGAGTTTACACATAAGTGTAAGTATGATTTCAAATTTCCCATATACTGTCAATGAGGATCTAATTGCACATGAAAGACACATCTTCCTCAAATGGAAAAGTTAATTTTATGTGCTGTAAGAACTTAGAAGAAATTCGGGGGCGGTCCTAAGATGGTGGAGGAATAGGACAGGGAGACGACTTTCTCTCCCACAAATTCACCAAAAGAACATTTAGACGCTGAACAAGTTCCACAAAACAACTTCTGGATGCTGGCAGAGGACATCAGACACACAGAAAGGCAGCTCACAGTCTTTGCAAGGAGGTAGGACAAAATATAAAAGATAAAAAGAGAGAAAAAAAGAGGTAGGGACGGAGATCTGTCCCTGGAAGGGAGTCTTAAAAAAGAGAGAAGTTTCCAAACACCAGGAAACACTCTCTCCGGCGGGTCTGTGGTGAGCCTTGGAATCACAGAGGGCAAAATAACCAGGAGGAAAAATAAATAAATAATTAAAACCCGCGGTTTATGTACCTAACAGCAAATCCCAGCGGGTGCACAGCCCAGACCCACACATCCCTAACTAGCAAGTGGGGGCTGGGCAGGGAGGGGCGGGCTGCATGGCTTTGGGTAAGGACTGGGCCTGAATGCTCTGAGGGCAATCTGAGAGAACTAGATTGAGACAGCAACCTAGACCGTGGGATAGCTTTCCTGCAAAAAGCCTTAATCTAAGACACTGCCAGGCCCGCTCACAGAACAAAGGATTGAGCCGAGCAAGCCAGCTGCGGACCAGCTCATCCCCCGCCGGAGACAGGCAGGGGAGGGCAGCCAGAGCCGGAAAGGCGGAATCGCAGCCCCAGAGAGGCATTCCTATACCAAACTGCAAACATATCTTGTTGCTAAACAGGACTTCTTGGGACTCTGGAGGGTCAACACCCGCCAAGAGGGTTGCCGCCAGAGATCAGCTCCCCAGGGGAGAGCACGGCACACTTGGGAAGCTACACCCATTGTACACCCAGAAAACTGAGCAGCTGGGATGAGGGAAGGAGGAAAAGGCACAGTCCCTGACCACACTGGCCAAAAACCTGGTCACTGGAGCTGCTCAGACCTGAGAAGGGCACAAAACCCAGGCTCAACCAAGTCTACGCCTTTGTGAAGTACTCAGGACCCTGAACTTGAGCGGCTTAAACCTGGGAAGTACAGGAAAACCCAGGCACCGCTTCAGACAGTTCCCGGCAGTGCAACCTAGAGCCTGAGCAGTATAGACTGGGAAAACACACATGCCATGAGTGGGGCAAACCCAGTGTGACTGAAACATTGTGAGCACACACCAGTGAGATTTGTTTGAAGTGTTCCTCCCTCCCCACAGCACGACTGAACAAGTGAGACTAAAAAAAAGTGACCAACACCCACCCCTCCTTGTGTCAAGGTGGAAATTAGACACTGAAGATACGAGCAAACAGAAGACGCTTAAAGAAGCAGAGGGAACTGCTTTGGAAGAGACATATGCAACAGATTAAAACCCTGTAGTTAGCACTGACTACATAGGAAGGGGCCTAAATACCTTGAGAATTGCAAGCTGGACCAAGGAACTATCTGAAAATCAACTGACCCCACACTGTCCATAACAGTTCCAGAGAAAGCCCTAGATATATTTTTACTATTATCATTTTTTCAATTTTTAAAACGTTTTAAATTATTTTTTTTAATTTTTTAAAAATTTTATTTTATTTTCTTATTTTCTTTTTATTTTTAATTCCACTATTACTTCTTCAAATTTTCATTTTTATAATCTACTATTACCTTGCAAAAAAAGACCCTATTTTTTTTTTATTTTATTTATTTATTTTTTAAGACCTTACTTTTTAAAGCAAACTTTAATCTGTATGTATATTTTATAATTTTTGTGACTCTGGTGGTTTTTTCTTCTTTTTTTCTTTTTTCTTCTTCTTTTTTCTTTCTCTTTTTTTAATATTGTATTTTTTTTTAGAACATAACCTCTACTCTAGATTTTTAATCTTTGCTTTTTAGTATTTGTTATCAACTTTGTATCTTCAAGAACCCAATCTTCAGTACCCATTTTTACCTGGGAGTGAGATCACTGGTTAGATTGCTCTCTCCCCCTTTTAACACTCCTTTTTCTCTACCAGGCCTCTCCATCTCCCCACTCCCCCTTTTCTTCTCAAACAAACTCTGTGAATCTCTTTGTATGTTCTGGGACACTTAGGGAACTGATTACTGGCAGGAACTGTCTCTCCCCTTTTGATTCCCCTTTTTCTCCTCCTGGCCACCTCTCTGTCCTCCCTCCCTCTTCTCTTCCCTGTGTAACTCCGTGACATCTCTGAGAGATCCAGATGGTGGAGAGGACATAGGGAAGTGATTGCTGGCTAGCTTGCTCTCTCCCCTTTTGATTCCCCTCTTGTCCTCCTAGTCACCTCTGTCTCTCTCCTCCCTCTTCTCTTCTCCATGTAACTCGGTGAACCTCTCTGGGTGTCCTTCACTATGGAGAAACTTTTCATCATTAACCTAGATGTTTTATCATCAGTGCTGTATAGATGGAGAGGTCTTGGGGCGACTGTAAGATTAAGACTGAAAACCAGAGACAGAAGACTTAAGTCCAAATCTTGAGAACACCAGAGAACTCCTGAAGCCAGGAAGCATTAAACGATAGCAGCTCATCAAATGCCTCCATATCTACACTGAAACGAAGCACCACCCATGGGCCAACAAGTTCCAGAGTAAGATATACCATGCAAATTTCTCCAGGAAACACTGGGGAACATAGCCCTGAGACTTCAATATACAGGGTGCCCAAAGTTCACACAAGCCCACTGACATCTCAAAACTCTATTACTGGACACTTCATTGCACTCCAGAAGAAGAGAAATCAAGCTCACACCCACGAGTAATCGACACAGAGTGCTTCCCAACCAGGAAACCTTGACAAGCCACCCGTTTGACCCCCACCCACAGTGGGGAAATACTCCACAACAAAGAGGAACCACAAACTGCCAGAAAACAGAAAGGCCACCCCAAACACAGAAATATAAACAAGATGAAAAGGAGCAGATTATTAGCCAGCCAGGTAAAGGAACAGGATAAAATGCCCTTCAAATCAAACAACAAAGAGGAAGAGAAGAGTATAGAGGAATTTACCTGATAAAGAATTTCGAATAATGATAGTGACAAATGTTTTTTCCAAAATATGGGAAAACAAATTCGGATTTACAGATAAATAACCGCGGAGACAAGGATCGATTGGAGGATGATGGAAGAAAGGTCTAGTAAGGACTTTTTAGAAGAAATAAAAAAGTTCCTCCCAATATATAATAATATTGCCAATCAATGAGGATCAAAAACACTCTTGGAGGGGGAACCATACAAGCAATAAATGGAGGCAGAAAATAGGATAAGTGAGGTTAGAAGTTAGAATGATAGAAAATAAATGAAACAGAGAGGAAAAAAGAAAAAAAATAATTAAAAAGAAATGAGGACAACCTCGGGAGAGACCTCTGGGACAATGTTAAACGCACCAACATATGAATCTTAGGAGTCCCAGAAGAAGACAAAAAGAAAGACCATGAGAAAATACTCGAGGAAATAATAGTTGAAAACTTCCGTAAAGTGGGGAAGGAAATAATCACCCAAGTCCAAGAAACCCAGAGAGTGCCAAACAAGATAAACCCAAGGCGAAACACCCCAAGACACACAATAATCAACTTAACAAACGTCAAACACAAAGAACAAACATTAAAAGAGGCAAGGGAAAAACAACAAATAACACACAAGGGGATCCCATAAGGACAACAGCTGATCTTTCAACAGAAACTCTTCAGGCCAGAAGGGAATGGAAGTTCATAATTAAAGTGATGAAAGAAAATAATCAAAAGCAAAAATAAACAAATGGGACCTAATTAAAATTAAAAGCTTTTGCACAACATAGGAAACTATAAGCAAGGTGAAAAGACAGATTTCAGATTGGGAGAAAATAATGGCAAACGAAGCAAAGGACAAACAATTAATCTCAAAATTATACAAGCAACTCCTACAGCTCAATTCCAGGAAAATAAATGACCCAATCAAAAAGTGGGCCAAAGAACTAAACAGGACACTTCTACAAAGAGGAACATACAGATGGCTAACAAAAGACACGAAAAGACATCTTCAACATCACTCATTATCAAGAGAAATGCAAATCAAAAACCACAATGAGGTACGATTTCACGCTCGTCAGAATGGCTGCTATCCCAAAAGTCTACAAGCAATAAATGCTGGAGACGGTGTGTGGAGAAAAGGGAACACTCTTGCACTGTTGGTGGAAAATGCCAAACTAGTACAGTCACAGCTGGAGAACAGTGTGGAGAATTCTTCTCAAAAAACTGGGAATAGAACTGCCATAATGATCCGGCAATCCCACTGCTGGGCATACATATGGGGGGAAACCAGAATTGAAAAGAGACACTGTACCCAATGTGGAGTTCGCAACACTGTTTATAATAGCCAGGACCATGGAAGCAGCCTAGATGCCCATTAGCAGACTAATGGAATAGGAAGGTCTGGTACATATACACAATGGAATATTACTCAGCCATTAAAAAAATACATTCGAATCAGTTCTAATGAGGTGGATGAAACTGGAGCCTAGTATACAGAGTGAAGTAAGTCAGAAAGAAAAAACACCAATACAGTATACTAACACATATATATGGTATTTAGTTAATCAGTAAAGATAACCCTGTATGCGAGACATCAAAAAAGACACAGATAAATAGAACAGTATTATGGACTCAGTGGAAGAGGGCGAGGGCAGGATGACATGGGAGAATGGCAATGAAGCATGTAAATTATCCTATGTGAAAGGAATAGCCAGTCCAGGTTTGATGCATCATACAGGGTGCTCGGGGCTGGTGCACTGGGATGAACCAGAAGGATGGGATAGGGAGGGAGGTGGGAGGGGGTTTCTGGAAGGGGAAAACATGTACACCCATGGTGGATTCATGTCAATGTATGGAAAAACAAATACAATATTGTAAAGTTAAAAAATAGATAAATAAACTAATTTGAAAAAGTACAATAGATAAAAAAAAAAGAAAATAATCTACAGCCCAGATTACTGTATCCTGAAAGAATCTCATTCAAATACGAAGGAGAAATCAAAAGCTTTACAGAGAAGCAAAAGCTCAGAGAATTCAGCACCACCAAATAAGCTCTCCAACAAATGCTAAAGGAACTTATCTAGACAGGAAACACAGAAAGGGTGTAAAATCTCGAATTTCAAAACAACAAAGTAAAATGGCAAAGGGATCATACTTATCAATAATTACCTTAAATGTAAATGGGTTGAATGCCCTAACAAAAAGACAAAGACTGGCTGAATGGATACAAAACAAAGGCCCCATATATATGTTGTCTACAAGAGACCCACCTCGAAACAAGGGACATATACAGACTGAAAGTGAAGGGCTGGAAAAAGATATTTCATGCAAATAGAGACCAAAAGAAATGCAGGAGTATGATCAATAATTCTCATATCAGATAAAATAGACTTTAAAAACAAAGGCCGTGAAAAGAGAGACAAAGATGGACACTACATAATGATCAAAGGATCCATCCAAGAATAATATAAACAATTATAATAAATATATATGCACCCATTAATAGAAGGAGCACAACAATATGTAAGCCATTAATGCTAACAAGTAAGAAAGGGGAAATTAAACAGTAACACAATAAGTAGTGGGAGACTTTAATACCCCACTCATATCTATGGGCAGATCAACTAAAACAGAAAATTAACAAGGAAACACAAACTTTCGCATAGTGCTACACAAGTAACATGATACAATAGACCATTAGACCTAATTGATATCTATAGGACATTTCAACCCCAAACAATGAATTTCACCTTTTTCTCAAGCGCACACGGAACCTTCTTCAGAATAGATCATATCCTGGGCCATAAATCTAGTCTTGGTAAATTCAAAAAATTGAAATCATTCCAAGCATCTTTTCTGATCACAATGCAGTAAGATTAGATGTCAATTACAGGAGAAAAAACAATTAAAAAACTCCAACATATGGAGGCTGAACAACACCCCACTGAATGACCAACAAATCACAGAAAAAAATCAAAAAAACAATCAAAATATGCATAGAAATGAACGAAAATGAAAACACAATAACCGAAAACCTATGGGACACTGTAAAAGCAGTGCTAAGGGGAAGATTCATAGCATACAGGCTCACCTCAAGAAACAAGAAAAAAAGTCAAATAAATAACCTAACTCTACACCTAAAGCAACTAGAAAAGGGAGACAAATGCAGAACCTCAGGGTTAGTAGAAGGAAAGAAATCTTAAAAATTAGGGCAGAAATAAATGCAAAAGAAACAAAAGAGACCATAGCAAAAATCAACAAAGCCAAAAGCTGGTTCTTTAAGAAGATAAATAAAATTGACAAGCCATTAGCTAGACTCATCAAGAAACAAAGGGAGAAGAATCAAATTAACAAAATCAGGAATAAAACCAGAGAGATCAGAACAGACAACACAGAAATAGAAAGGATCATAAGAGACTATTATCAGCAACTATATCCAAATAAAATGGGACAACTTGGAAGAAACGGATAATGCTTCTTATTCTTTCTTAGAAAAGTACGACTTCCCAAAACTGAACCAGGAAGAAAGAAATAGAAAATCTCAACAGACCCATCACAAGCAAGGAAATTAAAACTGTAATCAGAAATCTTCCAGCAAACAAAAGCCCAGGACCAGATGGCTTTACAGCTGAATTCTACCAAAAAATTAGAGTACAGCTAACACCTATCCTACTCAAACTCTTCTAGAAAATTGCAGAGGAAGGTAAACTTCCAAACTCATTCTATGAGGCCATCATCACCCAAATACCAAAACCTGACAAAGATGCCACAAAAAAGAAAACTACAGGCCAATATCACTGATGAACATAGATGAAAAAATCCTTAACAAAATCCTAGCAAACAGAATCCAACAACATATTAAAAAGATCATGCATCATGACCAACTGGGCTTTATCCCAGGGATGCAAGGATTCTTCAATATCCAAAAATCAATCAATGTAATACACCACATAAACAAATTGAAAAATAAAAACCATATGATTGTTTCAATTGATGCAGAGAAAGCCTTCAACAAAATTCAACATCCATTTATGATAAAAACCCTCCAAAATGCAGGAATAGAAGGAATATACCTCAACACAATAAAAGCTATATATGACAAACCCACAGCAAACATTGTCCTCAATGATGAAAAACTGAAAGCATTTCCTCTAACGTCAGGAACAAGACAAGAGTGCACACTCACACCACTACTATTCAACATAATTTTGGAAGTTTTGGCCATAGCAATCAGAGAAGAAAAAGAAATAAAAGGAATCCAGATTGGAAAAGAAGAAGTAAACTCTCACTGTTTGCAGATGACATGATCCTCTACACAGAAAACGTGAAAGACTCCACCAGAAAATTACTAGAGCTAATCAATGAATATAGAAAAATTGCAGGGTATAAAATTAATGCACAGAAATCCCTTGCATTCATATACACTAACAATGAGAAAACAGAAAGAGAAATTAGGAAACAATTTCATTCACCTTCAGAACTAAAAGAATAAAATACTTAGGAATATATCTACCTAAAGAAACAAAAGACCTATATATAGAAAAGTATAAAACAGTGGTAAAAGAAATCAAAGAGGACATCAGTAGATGGAGAAATATACCGTGTTCATGGATTGGAAGAATCAATATAGTGAAAATGATTATTCGACCAAAAGCAATATATAGATTTAATGAAATCCCTGTCAAGTTACCAACAGTATTTTTCAGAGAACTAGAACAAATATTTTCACAATTTGTATGGAAATACAAAAAACCTCAAATAGCCAAAGAGATCTTGATAAAGAAGAATAGAACTGGAGGAATCAACCTGCCTGCCTTCAGGCTCTACTACAAAGCCACAGTCATCAAGACAGTACGGTACTGGCACAAGGACAGAAATATAGATCAACGGAACAAAATAGAATGCCCAGAGAGAAATCCACGCACCTATGGACACTTTATCTTTGACAAAGGAGGCAAGAATATGCAATGGAGAAAAAACAATCTCTTCAACAAGTGGTACCGGCAAAACAGGTCAACCACTTGTAAAAGAATGAAACTAGAACACTTTCTAACACCATACACAAAAATAAACTCAAAATGGATTAAAGATCTAAACATAAGACCAGAAACTATAAAACTCCTAAAGGAAAACATAGGCAAAACACTCTCCAACATAAACCACAGCAGGATCCTCCATGACCCACCTCCCAGAATATTGGAAATGAAAGCAAAATTAAACAAATGGAACCCAGTTAAATTAAAAGTTTTTGCACAACAAAGGGAACTATAAGCAAGGTGAAAAGACAACCTTCAGAATTGGAGAAAATCATAGCAAACAAAGCTGCTAACAAATAATTAATCTCAAAATTATACAAGCAGCTCATGTAGCTCAATTCCAGAAAAATAAACGACCCAATCAAAAAGTGGGCCAAAGAACTAAACAGACATTTCTCCAAAGAAGACATACAGATGGCTAACAAACACATGAAAAGATGCTCAACATCACTCATTATTAGAGAAATGCAAATCAAAACCACAGTGAGGTACCATCTCTTGCCACTCAGAATGGCTGCTATCCAAAAATCTACAAGCAATAATGCTGGAGAGGGTGTGGAGAAAAGGGTACCCTCTTACACTGCTGGTGGGAATGCAAATTAATATAGCCACTATGGAGAACAGTGTGGAGATTCCTCAAAAAACTGGAAATAGAAGTGCCATATGACCCAGCAATCCCACTGTTGGGCACACACACTGAGGAAACCAGAATTGAAGGAGACACGTGTACCATTATGTTCATCGCAGCACTGTTTATAATAGCTAGGATATGGAAGCAACCTAGATGCCCATGAGCTGACAAATGGATAAGGAAGGTCTGGTACATATACACAATGGAATACTACTCAGCCATTAAAAAGAATACATTCGAATTAGTTCTAATGAGGTGGATGAAACTGGAGCCTAGTATACAGAGTGAAGTAAGCCAGAAAGAAAACCACCAATACAGTATACTAACACATATATATGGTATTTAGTTAATTGGTAAAGATAACCCTGTATGTGAGACATCAAAAGAGACACAGATAAATAGAACATTTTTACGGACTCTATGGGAGAGGGTGAGGGCGGGAGGATATGGGAGAATGGCATTGAAGCATGTACATTTTCATATGTGAAAGGAATCGCCAATCCAGGTTTGATGCATGATACAGGGTGCTCTGGGCTGGTGCACTGGGCTGACCCGGAGGGATAGGATGGGGAGGGAGGTGGGTTCTGGAAGGGGAAAACATGTAAACCCATGGTGGATTCATGTCAATGTATGGCAAAACAAATATAATATTGTAAAGTTAAAAAATAGATAAACTAATTAAAAAAAATAAAGTAAGGAATTCAGCATTTAAAAAAAAAGAAATTAATGATTCTGCTATCCTACACTCTAGTAAAAATCAGCACTGTATTAAAAAACTAATATTCAATTAAACACATTAGTTTTCATAGAACTAACTGACATGGGATACTAATGGGGACTGTCTTACAAATGATATCTATTGTATTATAAGGAGACTATTGTACAGTAACTTTTTATTTAAAAATTGATATTGATACTGACCTTAAAATTGATAAACCACCTACAAATAATATGTGTATTCAGTATAAATCAATGAAAAATTATATGAGTATAAAGTATTTAATAGTTAAGCATCAATTTGTTGTATTTAGAAATAATCTTAAAAGGTTTTACTCTTAATATAATAATTAAGAAAAAATATATTGTGAAATACTGCTTTTTTATCAGCAAAGTTGAGAAATCTTAAATTAGAACAATAGTATCTTGGTTGGGGTTAAACCTAATTCTTCAAGTAATATGATGTTGTTTTTCTCACATAAGCTATCAGATGTTTCATGTGTATTCTTCTTGTATGTTTATCATTTTCAACATTTTCTGGAAATGTACTTTGTGTGTAAATAGAAATAGATGAAAGTAAAAAATAATAATAAAATGAATATAGCAAATATATTTTTTGTAAATTTATTTATTTTAATTGGAGGGTAATTACTTTACAATATTTAGTAGTTTTTGCTGTACTTTCACATGGGTATACATGTGTCCCCCATCCTGAATCCCCTTCCCACCTCCCTCCCCATCCCATCCCTCAGGATTGTTCCAATGCACCAGCCCTGAATGCCCTGTCTCAGGCATGGAACCTGGACTGACGATCTGTTTCACATATAATAGCATACATGTTTCAATGCTATTCTCTCAAATCATCCCACTCTCGCCTTCTCCCACAGAGTCCAAAAGTCTGTTCTTTACATCTGTGTCTCTTTGCTGTCACACATATAGGGTCATCGTTACCATCTTGCTAAATCCCACATATATATGTATTAGTATACTGTGTTGGTGTGTTTCTTTCTGACTTATTTCACTCTCTATAATAGGCTCCAGCTTCATTCACCTCATTAGAACGGATTCAAATGTGATCCTTTTAATAGCTAAGTAATATTCCATTGTGTATATGTACCACAGCTTTCTTATCCATTCCTCTGCTGATGGATATCTAGGTTGCTTCCATGTCCTAGCTATTGTAAACTGTTTGGCAATGAACATTGGGGTACACATGTCTCTTTCATTTCTGGTTTCCTCAGTGTGTATGCCCAGCAGTGGGATTGCTGGGTCATATGGCAGTTCTATTTCCAGTTTTTTAAGGAATCTCCAGACTGTTCTCCATAGCGGCTGTACTAGTTTGCATTTCTACCAACAGTGTAAGAGGGTTCCCTTTTATCCACACCTTCTCTAGCATTTATTGCTTGTAGACTTTTGGATAGCAGCCGTTCTGAGCGGTGAGAGATGGTACCTCATTGTGGTTTTGATTTGCACTTCTCTGATAATGAGTGGCTTGGAGCATCTTTTTATGTGTTTGCTAGCCATCTGGATGTCTTCTTTGAAGAAATGTCTGTTTAGCTCTTTGGCCCATTTTTTGATTGGGTCGTTTATTTTTCTGGAATTGAGCTGCATGTGCTGCTTGTATAATTTTGAGATTAATTCTTTGTTAGTTGCTTTGTTTGCTATTATTTTCTCCCATCCTGAAGGTTGCTTTTTCACTTTGCTTATAGTTTCTTTCATTGTGCAAAAGCTTTTACGTTTAATTAGGTCCCATTTGTTTATTTTTGCTTCTATTTCCATTAATATGGAAGGTGGGTCATAGGGGATCCTGCTGTGATTTATGTCGGAGAGTGTTTTGCCTATATTTTCCTCTAAGAGTTTTATAGTTTCTGGTCTTACATTTAGATCTTTAATCCATTTTGAGTTTATTTTTGTCTGTGTTGTTAAAAAATGTTCGGGTATCATTCGTTTACAAGTGGTGGACCAGTTTTCCCAGCACCACTTTTTAAAGAGACTGTCTTTTCTCCATTGTATATTCTTGCCTCCTTTGTCAAAGATAAGGTGTCCATTGTTGTGTGGATTTATCTCTGGGCTTTCCATTTTGTTCCATTGATCTATACTTCTGTCTTTGTGCCAGCACCATACTATCTTGATGACTGTAGCTTTGTAGTAAATTTTGAAGTCAGGCAGGTTGATTTGTCCAGTTCTGTTCTTCTTTCTCAAGATTGTTTTGGCTATTCTAGTTTTTGTTTGTTTGTTTGTTTGTTTTTTGTTTTTCCATACAAATTGTGAAATTATTTGTTCTAGTTCTCTGAAAAATACTATTGGTAGCTTGACAGGGATTGTATTGAATCTATAGATTGCTTTGCATAGTATACTCACTTTCACTAAATTTATTCTTCTGATCCATGAACGTGGTATACTTATGCATTTGTTTGTGTCATCTTTGATTTCTTTCATCAGTATTTTATAGTTTTCTATAGTTTCTATAGTTTCTTTTGTTTCTTTAGGTGGATTTATTCCTAAGTATTTTATTCTTTTCATTGCAGTGGTGAATGGAATTGTTTCCTTAATTTCTCTTTCTGTCTTTTCATTGTTAGTGTATAGGAATGCAAGGGATTTCTGTGTGTTGATTTTATATCCTGCAACTTTTCTATATTCATTGATTAGCTCTGATAATTTTCTGGTGGAGTCTTTAGGTTTTTCTATGTAGAGGATCGTGTTATCTGCAAACAGTGAGAGTTTTACTTCTTCTCCAATCTGGATTCCTTTTATTTCTTTTTCTTCTCTGATTGCTGTGGCTAAAACTTCCAAAACTATGTTCAATAGTAGTGGTGAAAGTGGACAACCTTGTGATCTTCCTGACTTTAGGGGAAATGCTTTCAATTTTTCACCATTGAGGTTAATGTTTGCAGTGCATTTAACATATGGCTTTTATTATGTTGAGGTATGTTTCTTTTATGCTGCTTTCTGGAGGGTTATCATAAATGAATATTGAGTTTTGTCAAAGGCTTTTTCTGCATCTACTGAGATAATCATATGGTTTTTATCCTTCAATTTGTTAATGTGGTGCATCACATTGATTGCTTTGTGAATATTGACAAATCCTTACATCCCTGGGATAAAGACCACTTGGTCATAATATATGATCTTTTTAATATGTTGTTGGATTCGGTTTGGTAGAATTTTGTTGAGTATGTTCTATGTTCATCAGTGATATTCGCCTGTAGTTTTCTTTTTTCTGTGGCATCATTGTCTCTCTGGATTTGGTGTTAGGGTAATGGTGGACTCATAGAATGAGTTTGGCGGGTTACCTCCTCTCAGTTTGAGTAGGATAAGTATTAGCTCTTCTTTAAATATTCGGTAGAATTCACCTGTGAAGCCATCTGGTCCTGGGCTTTTGTTTGTTGAAAGATTTTTTATTACAGTTTTTATTTCCGTGCTTGTGATGGGTCTGTTAAGATTTTCTGTCTCTTCCTTGTTCAGTTTTGGAAGGTTATACTTTTCTAAAAATTTTTCCATTTCTTCCAAGTTGTCCATTTTATTTGGCAAATAGTTGCTGATAGCAATCTTTTATGATCCTTTGTATTTCTGTGTTGTCTGTTGTGATTTTTCCATTTTCATTTCTAATTTTGTTGATTTGATTCTTATCGCTTTGTTTTTTGATGAGTCTGGCTAATGGCTTTTTCTATTTTATTTATCTTCTTGAAGAACCAGCTTTAATTTTTGTTGATTTTTGCTGCAGTTTCCTTTCTTTCGCTTTCATTTATTGTGGCCCTAATTTTTATTATTTCTTTCCTTCAATGAAGAACCCTGGGGTTCTTCATTTATTCTTTTTCTAGTTGCTTTAGGTGTAAATTTAGGTTATTTATTTCATTATTCTCTTGTTTCTTGAGGTAAGCATCTATTGCTACCAACCTTCCCCTTAGAACTGCTTTTACTTAATCTCATAGGTTTTGGGTTTTTGTATTTTCATTTGTTTCTATGCATATTTTAATTTCTTTTTTTAAAATTTCTCCTGTGATTTGTTGGTTATTCAGAAGCATGTTATTTAGCCTCCATATGTTTGTATTTTTATTTTTTTCCCTGTAGTTCACATCTAATCTTACTGCATTGTGATCAGAAAAGATGCTTGAAATGATTTAAATTTTTGGAATTTATCAGGGCTAGATTTATGACCCAATTGTGATCTATCCTGGAGAATGTTCCGTGTGCACTTGAGAAAAACATGAAATTCATTGTTTTGATATGAAATGTCCCATAGATATCGATTAGCTCTAATCGATAATGGTCCATTGCATCATTTAACGTTTATGTTTACTTGTTAATTTTCTGTTCAGTTGATCTATCCATAGGTGTGAGTGGGGTATTAAATTCTCCCACTATTATTGTGCTACTGTTAATTTCCTCTTTCATACTTGCTAGAATTTGCCTTACATATTGCAGTGCTCCTACGTTGGGTGCATATTTATTTATAATTGTTATATCTTCTTCTTGGATTGATCCTTTGATCATTGTATAGTATCCTTCTTTGTCTCTTTTCATGGCCTTTATTTCAAAGTCTGTTTTATCTGATATGAGTACGGCTACTCCTGCTTTCTTCTGGTCTCCTTTTGTGTGAAATATCTTTTTCTAGCCCTTCACCTTCAATCTGTAGGTGTCACTTGTTTTGAGGTGGGTCTCTTGTAGACAGCATATATGGGGTCTTGTTTTTGTATCCATTCAGCTAGACTTTGTCTTTTGGTTGGGACATTCAAACTATTTACATTTAAGTTAATTATTGATAAGTATGATTCCATTGCATTTACTTTGTTGTTTTCGGTCCGAGTTTATACACCTTTTCTGTGTTTCCTGTCTAGAGAAGATCCTTTAGCATTTGTTGGAGAGCTGGTTTGGTGGTGCTGAATTCTCTTAGCTTTGGTTTTTTGTAAAGCTTATGAGCTCTCCTTCATATTTGAATGAGATCCTTGCTTGGTATAGTAATCTAGGTGGCAGGTTTTTCTCTTTCATCACATTAAGTATGTCCTGCCATTCCCTTCTGGCCTGAAGAGTTTCTATTGCAAGATCAGCTGTTATCCTTAATGGGAATCCCCTTGTGTGTTATTTGTTGCTTTTCCCTTGCTGCTTTTAATATTTGCTCTTTGTGTTTGATTTTGTTAATTTGATTTTGTTAATTTGATTCTTGGGATGCTTTGCCTTGGGTTTATCCTGTTTGGAACTCTCTGGTTTTCTTAGACTTGAGTGGCTATTTCCTTCCCCATTTTAGGGAAGTTTTCAACTATTATCTCCTCAAGTATTTTCTCATGGACTTTTCTTTTTGTCTTCTTCTTCTGGGACTCCTATGATTTGAATGTTGGGGCGTTTAACATTGTCCCAGAGGTGCCTGTGGTTGTCCTCATTTCTTTTAATTCTTTTCTCCTCTCTGCTTCATTTATTTCCAGCATTCTGTCTTCCACCTCACTTATCCTATCTTCTGCCTGTTATTCTACTGTTGGTTGCCTCCAGAGTGCTTTTGATTGCAGTTATTGCATTATTAATTATTGATTGAGTTTTTTAAAAATTTTTCTAGGTCCTTGTTAAACATTTCTTGCATCTTCTCAGTCCTTGTCTCTATTCTATTTATCTGTAACTCCATTTTGTTTTCAAAATTTTGGATCATCTTCACTATCATTATTCTGAATTCCTTTTCTGGAAGACTCCCTATCTCCTCCTCTTTGTTCGGTTTTGTGGGCATTTATCATGTTCCTTTACCTGCTGAATCTTTCTCTGCCTTTTAATTTTGTTTAGATTGATGTGTTTTGGGTGGCCTTTCTGTATGCTGGAAGTTTATGGTTTCTCTTTATTGTGGAGGTCGCTCCCTGTGGGTAGGTTTGGATGAGTGCCTAGTCAAGGTTTCCTGTTTCAAGAAGCTTGCATTGGTGTTCTGGTGGGTGGAGTTGAATCTCTTCTCTCTGGAGTGCAATGAAGTGTCCAGTAGTGAGTTTCGAGGTATCTATGGGTTTGTTGTGACTTTGCGCAGCCTGTATTTTAATGCTTAGGAGTCTGTTCCTGCGTTGCTGGAGAATTAGCATGGTATGTCTTGCTCTGGAACTTGTTGGTTGGTGTTGGGTGGAGCTTGGTTTCAGTGTAGGTATGGATGCTTTTGTTTGAGCTCTTGTCAATTAATGTTCACAGGAGTCAGGAGTTTTCTGGTGTTCTCATATTTTGGATTAAACCTCTTACCTCTGGCTTTCAGTCTTATTCTTACAGTAGCCTCAAGACTTCTCCATCCACACAGCACAGATGATAAAACATCTAGGTTAATGGTGAAAAGATTCTCCACAGTTAGGGACACCCAGAGAGGTTCATGGAGTTACATGCGGAAGAGAAGAGGGGGGAGGGAGATTGAGATGACCAGAAGGAAAAGAGAGGGAATAAGAAGGGAAGAGGCAAATGTAGCCAGTAATCAATTACCTAAGTGTTCTCCACAGCCTCGAACACCCAGAGAGATCCACAGAGTTAAGTAGAGATGAGAATGGGGGGAGGAGTTAGAGGTGACCTGGGGGAGAAAAAGGAGAGTCAAAAGGGGAAAGAGCAGTCAATCCAGTAATCACACCCCTAAGCAAAAATGGCTACTAAAGATTAGATACTTAAAGGTACATAATTTATACCAAATACCAAAAAGCCAAGATTAAAAATCTAGAGTAGAGTTTAGACTCTGAAAAATACATTAAAAATAGAAAAAAAAATCAATCACAAAAATTATAAAAAATGTATATATGAAATTTGTTTTAAAAATAGGGTCTTTTTTTGGAAAGTTAATAAAGTAAAAGTGAAGTCACTCAGTCATTTCTGACTCTTTATGACCCCATGGATTATAGCCTACCAGGCTCCTTCATCCATTGGATTTTCCAGGCATGAATACTGGAGTGGGTGACCATTTCCTTTTCCAGGGGATCTTCATGACCCAGGGATCAAATCATGGTCTCTCTCATTGTAGGCAGATGTTTTACTATCAAGTAGATTATAAAAATGAAAAATTAAATGAGTAATAAAGAACTTAAAAAAAATAAAAATAAATAAAAATTAAAAAATGATAATAGTGAAAAAATATCTAGGAATTTCTCTGAAGCTGTTGAGGGCAGTGTGTGGTCAGTTCAGTTTCAGATAGTTCCTTTTTCCAGCTTATATTTCTTCTCACGGTCTATAGGCCTCTTCCAATGTTTAGTGAATGCTAACTAGAGGGTTTTAATCTGTTGCACCTGTCACTTCCAGACCAATTCCCCCTTCTTTGTTTTTTTTTTGGCCTCCTCTGTTCGCAAGTGTCTTCAGTGTTTTATTTCCTCCCTGACACAAGGAGGTGAAGGTGGTCACTTATTTAGGCTCACTTGTTCAGTTGTGCTTTGGGGAGGGAGGAACACTGCAAACAAATATTATTGCTATGTGTGGGGAGTGCTCACAATGTATGGACCGTACTGGGTTTGTCCCCACTCATGGCTTGTGTATCTCCTGGTCTACACTGCTCAAGCTCCAAGTTGCTCTGCAGGTGAACTGTCCAAAGCAGTCCCTGGATTTCGTGCACTTCCTAGGTCTAAGCTGCTCAGGTTTAGGTTCCCAGGTACTCCACAAAGGCACAGACTCGGTTGGGCACGAGTTTTTTGCTCTTCCCAGGTCGAGCAGCTCAAGCTATCAGGTGCTTGGTGAGCACATTGTCCCAGTTGGGAGGTGCGTCTTAATTACCTCCCTAGTCCCAGCAGCTCAGTTTCCCAGGTGTGCAGTGAGAGCACCTTCTCAGATGTGCCATATGTCTCCACTGGGGAGCTGATCTCTGGCTGCAACCCTCCTGGCAGTTGTCAACCATCCAGGATCACAAGAAGACTTGGTTAGCAACTGGGAGGCTGCTCACAGTTTGGTGGCAGATGCTGCCTATGAGGCCAAGACTGCCCCTTATCTTCTTTCTCTGGCTGTCACCTGCCTGCTTCTCTGCCTTCAGTGGGGGGATGAGCCGGTCAGCAGCCAGCTAGCTCACCTTTGGTATTCGCTCAACCCTTTGTTCTGTGACCCAGGCCATGCTGCACCTCAGGTTAGAGCTTTTCCTGGCAAAGATTCTCTCTCTCTCTCTCTCTCTCTCTCTCTCTCTCTCTCTCTCTCTCTTTCTCTCTCTCTTTTTTTCTCTCTGGCTATCCCACATTTTGGGTTGCTGTCTCATGTTAGCTCCTTCAGATTATCCTCAGGGCATTCAGGCCTGGTCCTTACCCTAAGCATGCAGCTCATGCCTCCCTGTTCCTCCCCCACTCACTGGTGGGGGATGCAAGTGTCTGGGCTACTTCTCCGCTAGAGGTTATGGTTAGGCACGTATTCTGTTTTGTTTTTTTTTTTTCCCCACCCAGTTATGTTGCCCTCTGAGATTCCAAAACTCCCCACAGACCCACTGGGGAGAGGTTTTCCTGGTGTTTGGAAACTTCTCCTCCTTCACGACTCCCTCCCCAGGACAGGTCTCCATCCCTAACTCTTTTGTCTCGCTTTTTGTCTTTTATATTTTGTCTATTTTGTCTCTCTTTTTGAAGAGAATGGGCTGCCTTTCTGGGTGCCTGGTGTCCTCCACCAGCGTTCAGAAGTTTTGTGGAGAGGGCGAGGGCAGGATGATATGGGAGAATGGCACTGAAGCATGTAAATTATCAGATGTGAAACGAATCGTCAGTCCAGGTTTGACGCATGATACAGGGTGCTCGGAGCTGGTGCACCGGAATGACCCGGAGGGATGGGATAAGAGGGAGGTGGGAGGGGGGTTCTGGAAGGGGAACACATGTACACCCATGGTGGATTCATGTCAATGTATGGCAAAACAAATACAATATTGCAAAGTTAAAAAATAGGTAAATAAACTAATTTAAAATAACAACAACAACAAAAAAATAAGTTGTTTTGTGGAAGTTGCTCAGCATTGAAATGATTTTTTGATGAATTTGTGGGGAAGAAAATGATCTCCCCATTCTATTCCTCCACCACCTTACGACTGCCTCTCCTATAGCAAATATGTTTAAGTAAAATTCATTCTCCCAGAAAAAAATCAGGCAAAGTGTTACTTAAAGGAGATCTTTATGTCTGTCCATCTCAAATCCAATTCAATTTATATCTTCCAGCCTTAAATCTCGTTTGCCTGTATAGAAGTATTCAGTCTTATTTCACTTTCACAATTCATCAATACTTTTTTTCCTGAATCCAAGAGTTGCTGTTCCTTTGATTCTGCAAGTAAAGCAATAGTCATTATATTTGCAGTGTTACACCCATTTCTTGAGTTAAACAGTGAAATGTCATCAATGCTGTCTTTTTGATGTTATGTAACATTTACAGAAATGCATCTGCCAAAGAAAGCCAGGAACCATTCCCTTCTTTGGAGATATACAACAAATCTTTTGCAAGTCTTGTTGCTTTGTTTGTGCACTTCTGGATTAACATTGTTTCCCTTTGTAATGTCCAAGAATAGCTTTCCTCACTCTTTTTATGTACTTCTCATGAATTCAGATGGTAAAGAAACAACCTGCAATGCAAACGACCTGAGTTTAATCCCTGGATTGGGAAGATCCTTTGGAGGAGAGCATGGCAACCCATTTCCAGTATACTTGCCTGGAGAATCCCCATGGACAGAGGATCCTGGTGAGGTAACATGGGGTTCATGGGGTCGTAAAGAGTCAGACACGACTGAGGAACTAAACACAGCATCTCCATTAAGTTACTGAAAAAAAAAATCTGTCAATGGACTACCGGCACTTCTTTCTATCAGATAAAAGTCAACAAGTTTTAGGTTCAAAAAATTCTTTACTGTTAAAAGTTCCCTGCCCTCTTATACAGTTCAGTTCAGTTTAGTTGCTCAGTCATGTCCTAATCAAGGAGATCCCATGGAACTAAGCATGCCAGGCCGGCTGGTCCATCACCAACTCCCGGAGTTTACCCAAACTCATGTCCATCTAGTCGGTGATGACATCCAGCCATCTCATCCTCTGTCGTCCCCTTCTTCTCCTGCCCCTAATCCTTCCCAGCATCAGGGTCTTTTCAAATGAGTCAGCTCTTCACATCAGGTGGCCAAAGTATTGGAGTTTCAGCTTCAACATCAGTTCTTCCAATGAACACTCAGGACTGATCTCCTTTAGGATGGACTGGTTGGATCTCCATGCAGCCCAAGGGACTCTCAAGAGTCGTCTCCAACACCACAGTTCAAAAGCATCAATTCTTCGGCGCTCAGCTTTCTTTATAGTCCAACGCTCACATTCATACATGACAACTGGAAAAACTATAGCTTTGACTAGATGGCCCTTTGTTGGCAAAGTAATGTCTCTGCTTTTTAATATGCTGTCTAGGTTTGGTCATAACTTTCCTTCTAAGGAGTAAGCGTCTTTTAATTTCATGGCTGCAATCACCATCTGCAGTAATTGTGGAGCTCCCGAAAATAAAGTCAGTCACTGTTTCCACTGTTTCCCCATCTATTTGTCATGAAGTGATGGGACCAGATGCCATGATCTTAGTTTTCTTAATGTTGAGCTTTAAGTCAACTTTTTCACTCTCCTCTTTCAATTTTATCAAGGGGCTCTTTAGTTCTTCTTCCCTTTCTGCCATAAGGGTGGTGTCATCTGCATATCTGAGGTTATTGATATTACTCCCAGCAATCTTGATTCCAGCTTGTGCTTCAACCAGCCCAGCGTTTCTCATGATGTACTCTGCATATAAGTTAAATAAGCAGGGTTTCAATATATAGCCTTGACGTACTCCTTTCCCGATTTGGAACCAGCCTATTATCCCATGTCCACTTCTAACTGTTGCTTCCTGACATGCATACAGATTTCTAAAGAGCCAGGTCAGGTGGTCTGGTATTGCCATGTCTTTCAGAATCTTCCACAGTTTATTGTGATCCACACAGTCAAAGGATTTGGCATAGTCAATAAAGCAGAAAGGTATATTTGTTTGTTTGTTTTTTCTGGAATTTTCTGCTTTTATAGTGATCCAGAGGATGTTGGCAATTTGATCTCTGGTTCCTCTGCCTTTTCTAAAACCAGCTGGAACTTGTGGAAGTTCACGGTTCATGTATTGCTGAAGCTTGGCTTGGAGAAATGTGAGCATTACTTTACTAGCGTGTGAGATGAGTACAATTGTGTGGTAGTTTGAGCATTCTTTGACATTGCATTTCTTAGGGATTGGAATGAAAACTGATGTTTTCCAGTCCTGTGGTTACTGCTGAGTTTTCCAAATTTTCTGGCATATTAAGTGCAGCACTTTCACAGCATCATCTTTTAGGATTTGAAATAGCTCAACTGGAATTCCATCACCTCCACTAGCTTTGTTTGTAGTGATGCTTCCTAAGGCCCACTTGACTTCACATTCCAGGATGTCTGGCTCTAGGTGAGTGATCACACCATCCTGATTATCTGGGTCATGAAGATCTTTTTGTGTACAGTTCTGTGTATTCCTACAACCTCTTCTTAATATCTTCTGCTTCTGTTAGGTCCATACCATTTCTGTCCTTTATTTAGCCCATCTTTGCATGAAATATTCCCTTGGTATCTCTAACTTTCTTCAAGAGATCTTTAGTCTTTCCCATTCTGTTATTTTCCCCTATTTCTTTGTGCTGATCACTGAGGAAGGCTGTCTTATCTCTCTGCTATTTTTTGGAACTCTGCATTCAAATGGATATATCTTTCCTTTTTTCCTTTGCTTTTTGCTTCTAGTCTTTTCACAAGTATTTGTAAGGGCTCCTGAGACAGACATTTTGCTTTTTTGCATTTATTTTTCTTGGGGATGGTCTTGATCCCTGTCTCCTGTACAATGTCACGAACCTCCATCCATAGTTCATCAGGCACTCTATCAGATCTAGACCCTTAAATCTATTTGTCATCTCCACTGTATAGTAATAAGGAATTTGATTTAGGTCATAACTGAATGGTCTAGTGGTTTCCCCCACTTCCTTCAATTTAAGTCTGAATTTGGCAATAAGGAGTTCATGATCTGAGCCACAGTCAGCTCCTGGTCTTTTTTTTGCTGACTGTATAGAGCTTCTCCATCTTTGGCTGCAAAGAATATAATTAATCTGATTTTGCTGTTGACCATCTGGTGATGTCCATGTGTAGAGTGTTCTCTTGTGTTGTTGGAAGAGGGTGTTTGCTATGACGAGTGTGTTCTCTTAGCAAAACTCTATTAACCTTTGCCCTGCTTCATTCTGTTCTTCTAGGCCAAATTTGGCTGTTACTCCAGGTATCTCTTAACTTCCTACTTTTGCATTCCAGTCCCCTATAATGAAAAGGACATCTTTTTTGGGTGTTAGTTCTAAAAGGCCTTGTAGGTCTTCATAGAACCATTCAAATTCAGTTTCTTCAGCATTATTGTTCGGGACATAGACATGGATTACTGTGATATTGAATTGTTTGCCTTGGAAATGAACAGAGATCATTCTGTCATTTTGTGAGATTGCATCCAAGTACTGCATTTCAGACTATTTTGTTGACAAAGAGGGTTACTCCATTTCTTCTAAGGGCTTCTTGGCCACAGTAGTAGATATAATGGTCATCTGAGTTAAATTCTAGTCCATTTTATTTCGCTGATTCCTGCCACTTCCAATTTGCCTTGATTCATGGACCTAACTTTCCAAGTTCCTATGCAATATTGTTCTTTACAGCATCGGACCTTGCTTCTATCCCCAGTCACATCCACAACTTGGTGGTGTTTTTGCTTTGGCTCCATCCCTTCATTCTTTCTGGAGTTATTTCTCAACTGATCTCCAGCAGCATATTGGACAATACCCATGTAAGATGGTCATCTTTCAGTGTCCTATCTTTTTGCCTTTTCATAGTGTTCATGGGGTTATCAAGGCAAGAATACTGAAGTGGTTTGCCATTCCTTTCTCAAGTGGACCACATTTTGCCCTCTTGTTACTGTTAAAAATTCACTGAGATGAAGGAATGAGAAATTACTTACTGACAACTTATTATTGGCTAAACTAATAACAAAAATCTAACAGCTTTTTCATAGTTAATATTTTAATACCTTTTCATTTTTGGCACCTAAAATAATCCAGCATGTATATATAGTTTCATAAAATAGCTCTTTGATTTCTAAAAATATGATGACTAAAATTAAGACCTGTCTACACGATCCAGTTCAGAGGTGCTCTCAACAACTAAAAGGAAAACTTCAGCAAAAATATATAATAATAGTAATGGATTGCTATCTACAGAGTAAAATAATAATAAGTTAATCCTTACTAATACAAATCAATAATTGAATAAATACATTAAGAATGGCAAATGTAATTCAAACAAATTTAGAAAAATTATGAAAATACAAAATTGCCATTGGTAAACACCACAGTAGTTGTTTCAGTTGCTGATTAACAGTGGATTATAAAATCATTGAACAAATGTCCTATGAGAAACAGGTTACTTGCATGGCTCCAAAGTATCTCCTTAAAATATTTATTAATTAAAAGGGGGAAAGTATTAACTTTACACTCTAGGAACTTGTCAGATATCACATTAACTCAATGATGAAGGTTAACTTCATCAATAATGAGACATTTCGAAAAGCTATTCCAAATTAAAGAATATTGAAGAGATAATAAGTATATCTATCATGTAATACAACATCAGATTCTGAGGTAGAAAAAATAAATTAGTGGGACAGTTGGAAACATGTCAATAAAGTCTGTAGAAAATGCCATATCAATGTTAATTTACTGATTTTGATTATTGTAATGTGTTTATATAATATGTTAACTTTTGAGGAATCTGGGTCAAGGATATACAGGAATTCTTTGTACTAGTGAATTTTTTGTGTAAGTCTGAAAGTATTTCAAAATTAGAAGGTAAAAAATAAAAAAGGAAAATAAAGGGAAACTTCCTCACAAATCTTTTATTAGAGTCAGGACAAGTGAAGGTTGCTGATTTTCATGGTTTGACTTTTTAAAGGCTTCAAATCCCAAGCTCCCCTAAGGGCTTCATTACTTTGTTATCTCACTTCTATTTTACAGTTTTTGGCTAATAGTAAACTAACCCCTCACCTCTGCATTCTTTCTAGGTTAAGTCTTTTCCTCAAGGGAAAATATAAAGCAACTATTTCCCAAGATTAGCTAGAAAGAATACTGTCCTACATCTAACATTTCAGGAAACAAGACCAAAAATCAGCTCACCATTCACAGATAGGATTTATATGGGATGTCACTGTCCAAATCATATTTCCTCTTTTAACCTGAAGTATGTCTTCCCACAATTTTCAGGTTACGGGAGCAAAGGAACAGTTTTGAGATAAAGAATGGTAGGACTAGCAACTAATTCCATCAGATTAAAGCAGTGAGGTTTCTAGTAAAACTCCTTTTTATTTGTATGAAAATTTGATTTTGAAGTTTGTTCATATTGGGCTGTCTATCATCAAGCAAGTAAAACTATGAGTAAAGAGGAGACTGGGGAAGGCACGGCTCAGTGAATGGTTACTTCAAACACTTATTTGTTCCTTTCTGGCTGAGAAGAAAGACAAATATTCTTAGATCCTTCTCCACTCTTTTTTTTTTTTTTGTAACTCAGTAAGAGAATAAAAGAACAAACAAACAGAAACACTTGTGTAGTCAAAAATAAATTTCTTTGGGGGAGTTTCTTTACTGTTTTTATAGTTTAGCAGCTCTCAACATCTCAAATATCATCTCATTCAAAGTGCTGAAAGACAGAAGCCTTTTGATTTCCCCCAGGAGACTCTGAGACTAAAAATGAAAGCTTTGTAGTCCTAGTTCCATTTCAGACAGTACAGCCCTGTATATTCTACTTGGCAGAAACATGTGATTACTGAGTAGCTAATTCAATAAGTTTTATCACTTTAACTTGCTTTCAAAGTAGAAAAAATTAATCTCCAATATGTTTTCCTCTTGGTTACCAATTTTAAGAGAATAGATATCACATTTATTGCATCATTAATAATGAAATAAATTTTTATTGTTGTTTCCCATAAGACTGTCAGTTCAGTTCAGTCGCTCAGTCATGTCCGACTCTTTGCGACCCCATGAATTGCAACACGCCAGGCCTCTCTGTCCATCACCAACTCCCGGAGTCTACCCAAACCCATGTCAATCGAGTCGGTGATGCCATCCAACCATCTCATCCTCTGTCGTCCCCTTCTCCTCCCGCCCCCAAACTTACGCAGCATCAGGGTCTTTTCCAGTGAGTCAACTCTTCGCATTAGGTGGCCAAAGTATTGAAGTTTCAGCTTCAACATCAGTCCTTCCAATGTACACCCAGGATTGATCTCTTTTAGGATGGACTGATTGGATCTCCTTGCAGTCCAAGGGACTATCAAGAGTCTTCTCCAACACCACAGTTAAAAAGCATAAATTCTTCGGTGCTCAGCTTTCCTCACCGTCCAACTCTCACATCCATACATGACCACTGGAAAGACCATAGCCTTGACTAGACGGACATTTGTTGGCAAAGTAATGTCTCTGCTTTTAAATATGCTATCTAGGTTGGCCATAACCTTCCTTCCAAGGAGTAAACGTCTTTCAATTTCATGGCTGCAATCACCATCAGCAGTGATTTTGGAGCCCAAAAAAATAAAGTCTGACACTGTTCCCACTGTTTCCCCATCTATTTCCCATGAAGTGATGGGACCAGATGCCATGATCTTAGTTTTCTGAACGTTGAGCTTTAAGCCAACTTTTTCACTCTCCTCTTTCACCTTCATCAAGAGGCTCTTTAGTTCTTCCTCACTTTCTGCCACAAGGGTGGTGTCATCTGCATATCCGAGGTTATTGATATTTCTCCCGGCAATCTTGTTTCCAGCTTGTGTTTCTTCCAGCCCTGCGTTTCTCATGATGTACTCTGCATATAACTTAAATAAGTGGGGTGACAACAGACAGCCTTGACGTATTCCTTTTCCTATTTAGAACCAGTCTGTTGTTCCATGTCCAGTTCTAACTGTTGCTTCCTGACCTGCATACAGGTTTCTCAAGAGACAGGTCAGATGGTCTGGTATGCCCATCTCTTTCAGAATTTTCCACAGTTTATTGTGATCCACACAGTCAAAGGCTTTGGCATAGTCAATAAAGCAGAAATAGATGTTTTTCTGGAACTCTCTTGCTTTATCCATGATCCAGCAGATATTGGCATTTTGATCTCTGGTTCCTCTGCCTTTTCTAAAACCAGCATGAACATCTAGAAGTTCATAGAATTAGAAGTAAATATTTAATGCCCAGGCCAGAAAATCAAATCTTACACATCAACAACTGTGTTTGCTAGCTACAGGACACTAATGTGAGAAAGATTTCATGTACTGCCATTTTCATTTACCCTTTCTTGGTTTTTCCTCACTATCAATGGATTGCTTTGTAGCCATTCAGTACAGAATAATATATTCCCATAGTGTTTCTCCCCCCAATTTTTAGAGGTAGTAATAGCGTTAAATACTGTACATTTATCAGCATTAAACATAAGTGAATATATATGCGTATGTAAGTACATATGAACTTTTAATTTTGTATAATTTGAATAATCTAAAAGCTTTTGAATACAATTGAAGAATTTATTTATTGACATCAGTTTTTGATACTTCGGTTTAAAATATTTGTTAATATACTGAAGAAGTGTTTTCTTGAGCACTGGCAGCATTCCATAGATTTGGTATTTTTATTTTACCAATAAGGTAAAGCTATCTACAGGATGATGGTAATTATTTTCTTGATGTGGTCACTAAAACAGAATCATTTTTTGCGAACTGAACTTTTCAGAATTATTTTCCCAACTTCACTTTTCACTAGGAATGGCATAGGGACATAGAGAGTAACTCAAGTGAAATCATCACTATGAAACATATAAGATATACAATCTCTATTAATTAAAGATATGAAAATAAAATCTGCTAACCAAACACAATCATTAATTGAACTTCACATTTTGACAGTGTAGAACTAATTTTTTTAAAAAAAAATGGTACCTAATTAAACTAAAAGCTTTTGCATAGCTAAAGACCCCATCAAGACAAAAATACAACTTAATATAGGGGAAAATATTTGCAAATAATATAACCATTAAGCAGTTAATGTCCAAGATATATAAGGAGCTCATAAAACTCAACATCAAAGCAAGCAAACAAACAACTCTATTAAAAAATGGGCAGAAAACCTGAATAAACATTTTTCTAAAGAGGAAAAGTAGATGACCAAATAGGTACATAAAAAGATGCTCAACATTGCTAATCATCAGCGAAATACAAAATCAAAACTACAATGAGATATCCATTCACACATGTCAGAATGGGTCTCATCAAAAAGAACACATGCTTGAAGCAGGGCACGCAAAGCTGTTGCTCTGGGACAACCCAGAGGGATGGGATGGGGAGGGATGTGGGAAGGGGGCTCAGGATGGTGGGACACAAGTACACTCATGGCTGATTCATGTTGATGTATGGCAAAAACCACCACAATATTGTAAAGTAATTAGCCTACAATTAAAATAAATAAATTTTTAAAAAAAAGGTCAGGGGCTTTAAAAAAAAAAAGAGGAGAAGTTTGCATTACAGAGCAATTTAATTGGAACTGGAAGCAGAAATTATTCTTGGCTAAACATGATAAAGTGCTAAGGCTATCAGTAGAGGGAGATAAATATCCATTACTGTGAAAAGTTGTAGGTGTCCTTGCAGAGTTCTTGGAATACTTGTGGTTTGGCCTTGTTCAAAATTTCATGGTTATACCCAGGGAAGGCCTGTAAGATGTTTGATGGCCTCAGGGCTTCATTTTCCAACCTCTTGAAATAAGTGACTACATTTTTATTTTCATATTTACCATCCCTTTTCCTTAACTAATTTTTGTTAAAGTATAGTTGCTTTACAACAGTGTTTTTCCTTCTTGTTGTTCAGTCCCTCAGTCATGTCTGACTCTTTGGGACTCCATGAAATGCAGCATGTCAGGCTTCCGTGCCCTTCACCAACTCCTGGAACTTGCTCAAACTCATGTCCATTGAGTCAGTGACGTCATCCAACCATCTTGTTCTCTGTTGTCCCCTTCTTCTCCTGCCTTCAATCTTTCCCAGCATCAGGATTTTTCTAATGAGTCGGCTCTTTGCCTCAGGTGGTAAAAGTATTGGTGCTTCAGCTTCAGCTTCAGTCCTTCTAATGAATATTCGGGATTAACCTCTTTCAGAATTGACTGGTTTGATCTCCTTCGAGTCAAAGGGAATCTCAAGAGTCTTCTCCAACACAAGAGCTTAAAAGCATCAATTCTTTGGCATTCAGCTTTCTTTATGGTCCAAATCACACACCCATACATGATTACTGGAAAAAACCATAGCTTTAACTACATGCACTTTGTCAGCAAAGTAATGATTCTTCTTTATAATACATTGTCTAGGTTTGTCATAGCTTTTCTTCCAAGGAGCAAGCATCTTTTAATTCTGTGGCTGCAGTCACCATATGCAGTGATTTTGGAGCCCAAGAAAAGAGTGAAAGCTGCTGTCACTGTTCCCATTGTTTCCCCATCTATTTGCCATGAAGTGATGGGACCGGATGCCATGATCTTAGTTTTCTGAATGTTGAGTTTCAAGCCAGCTTTTTCACTCTCCTCTTTCACTTTCATCAAGAGGCTCTTTAGTTCTTCTTTGCTTTCTGCAATAAGGTTGGTGTCATCTGAATATCTGAGGTTATTGATATTTCTCCAAGTAATCTTGATTCCAGCTTGTGCTTCATCCAGCCTGGCATTTCACATGATGTACACTGCATATAAGTTAAATAAATAGGATGACAATATACAGCCTTAAAACACTCCTTTGCCAATTTTGAACCAATTCGTTGTTCCATGTCTGATTCTAACTGTTGTTTCTTGACCTACGTACAGGTTTGTCAAGAGGCAGGTAATGTAGTGTGGTATTCTCTTCTCTTTAATAATTATCCACAGTTAGTTGTGATCCATACAGTGAAAGGTTTAGCATAGTCAATGCAGTAGTAGATTTTTTTTTCTGGAATTCTCTTGCTTTTTCTATGATAGAGTGGATGTTGCTAATTTGATCTCTGGTTCCTCTGGTTTTCTAAAACCAGCTCGAACATATGGAAGTTCTCGGCTCATGTACTATTTAAACCTGGCTTGGAGAATTTTGAGCATTACTTTCCTAGCACGTGAAATGAGTGCAATTGTACAGTAGTTTGAATACTCTTTGGCATTGTTCTTTTTCAGGATTGGAATGAAAACTGATATTTTCCAGTCCTGTGGCCACTGCTGAGTTTTCCATATTTGCTGGCATTTTGAGTGAAGCCCTTTAATAGCATCATGTTTTAGGATTTGAAATACCTCGACTGGAATTCCATCACCTCCAATAGCTTTGTTCATATTGCTGTTTCATAAAGCCCACTTGACTTAGCATTCCAGGATGTCTGGCTCCAAGTGAGTGATCACACCATCATGTTTATATGGGTCATGATTATCTTTTTTTATATAGGTCTTCTGTGTATTCTTGGCACCTCTTCTTAATATCTTCTACTTCTGTTAGTTCCATACCATTTCAGTCCTTTATTGTGCCCCTTTTTGCATGAAATGTTCCCTTGGTAGCTCTTATTTTCTTGAAGAAATCTCTAATGTTTCCTATTCTATTGTTTTCCTCTTTTTCTTTGCATTGTTCACTTAGGAAGGCTCTCTTATCTCTCCTTGCTCTGCTTTGGAACTCTGCATTCAGATGGGTGTATCTTTGCTTTTCTCCTTTGCCTTTCATTTCTCTTCTTTTCTCAGCTACTTGCAAAGCCTCCTCAGGCAGCCATTTTGCCTTTTTGCATTTCTTTTTCTTGTGGATGGTCTTGATCACTGCCTCCTGTACAAAGATATGAACCTCCTTTGACAGTTCTTCATGCAGTCTATCCAATCTAACCCCTTGGATCTATTTGTACTTCCTCTGTATAATAATAAGAGATTTGATTTAGGTCCCTTATGATTATACAGTGGAAGTGACAAATAGATTTAAGGAACTAGATCTGATAGAGAGAGTGCCTGATGAACTATGGACAGAGGTTCGTAACATTGTACAGAAGACAGGGGTCAAGAAAATCCCCACGGAAAAGCAATGCAAAAAAGCAAAATGGTTGTCTGAGGAGGGCTTACAAAGAGCTGGGAAAAGAAGAGAAGCAAAAAGCAAAGGAGAAAAGGAAAGATGTTCTCATCTGAATGCAGAGTATGAAAGAATAGCAAGGAGAGATAAGAAAGCCTTCCTCAGTGATCAGTGCAAAGAAATAGAGGAAAACAACAGATTGGGAAAGACTAGAGATCTCTTCAAGAAAATTAGAGATACCAAAGGAACATTTCATGCAAAGATAGGCTCGACAAAGGACAGGAGTTGTATGGACCTAACAGAAGCAGAAGATATTAAGAAGAGGTGGCGAGAATACACAGAAGAACTGTACAAAAAAGATCTTCATGACCCAGATAATCAGGATGGTGTGATCACTCACCTAGAGCCAGACATCCTGGAATGTGAAGTCAAGTGGGCCTTAGAAAGCATCACTACGAACAAAGCTAGTGGAGGTGATGGAATTCCAATTGAGCTGTTTCAAATCCTCAAAGGTGATGCTGTGAAAGTGCTGCACTCGATATGCCAGCAAATTTGGAAAACTCAGCAGTGGCCACAGGACTGGAAAAGGTCAGTTTTCGTTCCAATCCCAAAGAAAGGCAATGCCAAAGAATGCTCAAAACTACTTGCACAATTGCACTCATCTCACATGCTAGTAAAGTAATGCTCAAAATTCTCCAAGCCAGGCTTCAGCAATACGTGAACCATGAACTTCCAGATGTTCAAGCTGGTTTTAGAAAAGGCAGAGGAACCAGAGATCAAATCGCCAATATCTGCTGGATCATCGAAAAAAGCAAGAGAGTTCCAGAAAAACATCTATTTCTGCTTTATTGACTATGCCAAAGCCTTTGACTGTGTGGATCACAATAAACTGTGGAAAATTCTGAAAGAGATGGGCATACCAGGCCATCTGACCTGTCTCTTGAGAAACCTGTATGCAGGTCAGGAAGCAACAGTTAGAACTGGACATGGAACAACAGACTGGTTCCAAATAGGAAAAGGAGTACGTCAAGGCTGTATATTGTCACTCTGCTTATTTAACTTATATGCAGAGTGCATCATGAGAAACGCAGGGCTGGAAGAAACACAAGCTGGAATCAAGATTGCTGGGAGAAATATCAATAACCTCAGATATGCGGATGACACCACCCTTATGGCAGAAAGTGAGGAAGAACTCAAGAGCCTCTTGAAGGTGAAAGAGGAGAGTGGAAAAGTTGGCTTAAAGCTCAACGTTCAGAAAACTAAGATCATGGCATCTGCTCCCATCACTTCATGGGAAATAGATGGGGAAACAGTGGAAACAGTGGAAACAGTGTCAGACTTTATTTTGGGGGGCTCCAGAATGTTGGACGGTGAAGAAAGATGAGCACTGGAATAATCGATGCTTTTGAACTGTGGTGTTGGAGAAGACTCTTGAGAGTCCCTTGGACTGCAAGGAGATCCAATCAATCCATCCTAAAAGAGATCAATCCTGGGTGTACATTGGAAGGTCTGATGTTGAAGCTGTAACTCCAATACTTTGGCCACCTCATGCGAAGAGTTGACTCATTGGAAAAGACCCTAATGCTGGGTAGAATTGGGGGCGGGAGGAGAAGGGGACGACAGAGGATGAGATGGTTGGATGGCATCACCAACTCGATGGACATGGGTTTGGGTAGACTCCGGGAGTTGGTGATGGACAGAGAGGCCTGGCGTGCTGCAATTCATGGGGTCGCAAAGAATCAGACACGACTGAGCGAATGAACTGAACTTATACAAATATATAAATACATACATATACACACACACACACACACACATCATGTCTTCTTTATCCATTTATCTATTAATGGGTGTGAAGATTATTTCTTTCATACCTTGGCTACTGTAAATAATGATGAAATAAACTTAGAGGAATATATATCCTTTTGAATTAGTATTTGTATTTTTTCATTGATGCATAGAAGTGAAATTATTGGATTCCATGTCAATTCTTTATTTAGTTCTTTGAGAAATCTTCACACTATTTTCCATTGTAGCTGAACAAATTTACATTCCTACCAACAGTGCATGAGTGTGCCCTTTTCTTCACATTTTCCCAAAAATTGCCTGTTTCTTGTCTTGTTGATATTCGCCATTCTGTCAGATGTGAAGTGATATTTCATTGTGGTTTTTGTTTGCATTTCCCTGAAGATTAGTGATGATTCATGTTCTCTGAATAGACATTTAAATTAAAGTATTTGTTATTTTATATTTAGTTTTATAAATTCTTCAAATTTGAATAATAACTGCTTATTGAATATATTGTTTGCAAATAGAAAGTTGCCTTTTTTGTTGTTTCTGAGTTTGCTTCACTGTTAAAAAGTTGTTTTTTTATTTATTTGTTTGCTCATTCTTTTGTTTTAACTTTGTCATAGTCCTATTTGTTTATGTTTGCTTTTGTTTTCCTTGCTTGAGAAGACAGATCAAAGCAAAACAAAATAAAAATTTGTAAATTTGATGTCATAGATACTGCTGCCTGTGTTTTCTTCTAGGAGTTTTATAGTTTTAAGTCTTAAATTTAAGTATCTTACTCAGTTTCAAGATTATTTTTGAATATGATATAAAAAGTGGTCCAGTTTCATTCTTTTGTTTATAACTGTCCTGTTTTTCCAACTCTATTTATTGAAAAGACAATATTTTCCTCACTTTTATATTCTTATGTCTTTGTCATAAATTAATTGACCATATAATTCTGGCTTTATTTCTAGATTCTCTATTCTGTTACATTTATTTATATGGCTAGTAGACTTTTTGACTACTGATTCAATTTCACTAGTAGTTACCAATCTATTCAGGCTTTATATTCCTTGATGATTCAGTCTTTGAAAATTGGGTGTTTCTAGGAATTTATCCCTTTCCTCTATGTTGTATAATTTGTTGGTATATAATTGTTCATAATATTTTCTTGTATATTTTCTTCATTTCTGGGGAATAGGTTGTAATTTCTCCTCCTTCATTTGATCTCGTTCATTTGTTCCCTCTCTTTTTCTTGATAAGTCTAGCTAAAGGTTTGTCAGCTTTTAAGGAACTTTTTCTGAGGATTAGCTTTTAGTTTCTGTGATTTTTTATACTGCTTTTTTATTTCTATTTTATTTATTTCTATTTTGATCAACATCCTTATTTTTCTACCAAATTTGGGAATGATTTGTTCTTTTTTTTCCCTAGCTCCTTTAGGTCTAAATTTATTTATTTTTTTAAAATATTTCCTGAGGGAGGCTCGTATCTCTATAAACTTCCCTCTTAGAACTGCTTAGCTCTGTTGCATAGACTTTGGATTTTTGTTTTTCTGTTTTTGTTTATCTCCACATATTTTCCTTTTGAATTTTTTCAGTTACCCACTTTTTTAAGCACATTTCTCCCCTGTAGTTGATTTTTAGATCATGTTATTGTCAGAAAAGATGCTTGCTATTATTTCAATAATTTTAATTTCACCTTATTAAGGAAACATTTTGTAGAGTAGCATCTGATGTCATTGGAAAATTTTCTATGTGCCGTTGGAATGATTCTTTGGATGTAGCCATATATATTTATATATATTCACATGATTGGATGTAAATGTATATAAATAAACTATGAATATAATGGATATTCTATATATATATATAGTTTATTTGGGCTAATGTGTTATTTGAGGACAGATTTTCCTTATAGATTTTTTCTCTGGATTATCCATTCATTTATGTAAGTTGAGATATTCTGTTCCTAATATTACTCTGTTACTCTCAATTTCTCTCTTTATGTTTGTTAATATTTTTTAGGTATAATTTGTCATTAGGTATTGGGTTCATACATATCTACAATTGTTATACCTTTTTCTTAGACTGATCATTTTATTACTATGTAATGTCCTTCTTTGTCTCTTATTACAGTCTTTGTTTTAAAATCTATATTGTCTAGTGAGAAACTGAAAGCCTTCCAAGTTCAGGAACAAGACAAAAATGCCCAATCTTGCCATTATTATTCAACATAATTTCAGAAGTCCTAGCTACAGCAATCAGGGAAGAGGAAAAATGAAAGGAATACAGATTGGAAAGGAAGAAGTAAAACTCTCACTATTTGCAGATAACATGATACTGTACATAGAAAACCCTAAAGATGCTATCAGAAAATTGTTAGAGCTAATCAGTGAATTTAGCAAAGTTGTAGGATACACAATCAACACAGAAATCACTTGCATTACTATATACTAACAATGAAAAATCAGAAAGAAAAATTAAGGAAGCAATCCCATTTACCCTGCAACCAAAATAATAAAATATCTAGGGAAAAACCTACCTAAAGAAACACAAATCTGTATGCAGAAAACTATAAGACACTAATGAAAGAATTCAAAGACGACATAAACAGATGGAGGGATATTCCATGCTCCTGGGTTGGAAGAATCGATATTGTGAAAATGACTAAACTACCAAAAGCAATCTATGGATTCAGTGCAATCCCTATCAAATTACCAGTGGCATTTTTTCACAGAATTAGAACAAAAAAATGTACATTTCGTATGTCAACACAAAAGATATGAATAGCCAAAGTAATCTTGAAAAAGAAGAATTGAGCTGGAGAAATCAAGTAACGTGATTTCAGATTATCCTGCAAAGCTACATTCATCAAGACAATACAAGACTGGCACAAAAATAGAAGTATAGGCCAATAAACAGGATAGAAAGGCCAGAGATAAACCCACACACATTGGACAACTTATTTGTGACAAAGAGGCCAAGAATATACAATGGGGAAAATAGCCTCTTCAGTAAGTGGTGCTGGAAGAACTAGACAACTTCATGAAAAAGAATGACATTAGAGCACTTCCTAGCAGCATACAAAAAGCTAAGCTCAAAATGGATCAAAGACCTAAACGTAAGACCAGAAACTATAAAACTCTTAGAAAAAACAAGGCAGAACACTGTGTGACATAAATCATAGCAAGATCCTTTATGATCCACCTCTTAAGCTAATGGAAATAAAAACAAAAATAAATAAATGGAACCTAATTAAACTTACAAGCTTTTACACAGCAAAGGAAACTATAAATAACTAGAAAAGGCAATCCTCAGAATGGGAGAAAATAATAGCAAGTGAAACAACAAAAAGATAATTAATTTCCAAAATATACAAGCAGCTCATACAATTCAAACAACCCAGGAAAAATGTGGGCAAAAGACCAAAACAGACATTTCTCAAAAAAAAAACATACAGATGGCTGATATACATATGGATAGATGCTCAATATCACTCACTATTAAAAAATGCAAATCAAAACTACAATGAGATATCACTTCACCTCAAACAGAATGGCCATAATCAAAAAATCCACAAACAACAAGTGCTGGAGAGGGGGTATGGAGAAAAAGGAACTCTCCTAAACTGCTTGTGGGTATGTTTGGTAATGTATATTTGTATATTACCCAATGGAAGCACAGTATAGGTATTCCTTAAAAAAAACAAGAAAAAAACCACCATATGACCCACCAGAATTTTCCCCATCACTCATGACAAATAGATGGGGAAACAGTGGAAATATGGCCTGACTTTATTTTGTCTGGTGCTATCAAAATCACTGCGAGATGGAATGATAGGCAGCATATGAAATTAAAGACGCGTTACGTCCTTTGGAAGGGGAAATTACGACGCTAAGCCTAGACAGGCATATTAGAAAGCAGAAACATTCGTTTGCCAACAAAGGTCCGTACTATCACTGGGCAATTGTTTTTCGCAGTGTTCATGTCTGGATAGACGATGGAGACTGATAAAGAAAGGCTGAGCAGCCAAGAGAATTGGATGCGTTTGCACCTGGTTGTTGGGAGAAGACGCTTGAGAGTCCCTTGGACTGGCAAGTGAAGACAACCAGTCCATCCTAAAGAGTATATCAGGTCCTGAGTATCATTGGAAGGACTGATGTTGAAGCTGAAAAACTCATACCAATACTTTGGGCAACGATAATGCGGAAGATAAGCGACTCGTAATTGAAACGACCCTGGATGGCATGGGAAAGGATGTGAGCAGAGGTAAAGGGGACGACAGTGGATGCTATGGTGAGAATGGCATACCACCCAGACTCAATGGACATGTTTGGTGAGTGACTCTGGATTTGTGATGTGGCACAGGAGTCCTGTGTGGCAGCGGTTCATGGGGTCACAAAGATATCGATATCCATAGAGCTGATGAGACTGTACTAAGCTGACTGTAGTTACCCAGAAAACCACTTCATAAACATATCCCTACAAGAGAACAAAAACTGAAAAATAGACACGAAACTGTATCCCAATGTTCATGATGTGGGGCGGCACTATTTTCAATAAGCCAAAGATAATGGAGAGCCACCTAGGTGCCCATTAACGAGATAGTGTAACAAAAAATCTGTGGTCCATACATAAGTGGAATACTACTAGCAGCACCATAAACAACAATGCATCCTGAGAAGTTGACTACTGAGGGGTATAACCATAGACCGAGTAAAAGAAAATGATAATCAGAAAGGAAAAAAATCATATATTACGCACATATATTGGAATGCGTAAATGATGTAGCTTTAATTGAAAAATCTTTCTTAAGAAAGCACAAATTGGAGTTCAGAAAGTCAGAATAAGACGTATGAATAAGTTGGTAGAAAGTGGAGAAAAGGCTGAGATAGAAATGAAGAAGTACGTGGGTGCATATACAACTAACATACTGTAAATAAATAACCAATGTGGAATTTTGTCCTGTATCTCAGCGGAACTCTAACTTGGAGTCGGTAATAAACCTAAAGGATGGGAATTGAGTCAGGAGTGGACAGTAATTCAAGTAGAAGAGTCATATAAGATATACTGATATTAATTCATGTAAGATATACTGACAGAAACAATCAATATTGCATAACACAATCATCAAACTCAACTGTAAAAATAAATACCTATTAAAACACACAAACAACAAAAATACTCTGTGGCTTAGTAAGAAATTCTACAGCGCAATTTTATATTTATCTATATTTCATTGGCATATATTTTCTCCATAAAGCCATCTTTACCTCTTGTTTTATTAGTTTTGAGAATGTGATCTTTAAACAGCTTATTGAATAGCTATGGTTTTTCCAGTAATCATGTTATGATGTGAAGTTGGATTACGCACAAAAAAAATTGAGCCCGCTTAATGTAATTAAATGGCTTTTGAAGCTGTGGTGTTGTGATGACTCTGGAAGTCCCTTGGACCAGCAAGAGAGATCAAACCACTCAATCCTAAATGAAATACAGATCCTAAAATTCATTGTGGAAGTGAACTGATTGCGAGCTAAAGCTCCAATACATGATGAGATAGAACCGACTCATTAGAAAATATCCTGAGGGCTAGGAAAAAGACTAACGGCAAGAGTAGGTGACAAGAGATGGATATGTTGCATGCCTCTCCAAACTAGGACATGATGAATATGAGTTGTGAAATCAAATTCAGAAGTTGGAGTGAGATATACAGGCGAAACTGCATGCTCACAGTCAATCCATTAAAGGTCCCAAAGAGAAGTACACGACTGAGCAGAGACTGAACTGAATTGAACTGAACTAACTATGGAAAGAGTATTCATTGTTTTAATGGAACCTTCAGTGTCTATTTAAGATCTTCAGGCTGGATAATTCAGATCCGAATCCATTTAGACCAACGTTATTCCATTCGAGGTATTAGCTTACGCCGTTATAAAAAAACTCTTTTCTTCTGTTTGGTGTAGGTTTATTCTTTGTTTTACTTTCTTCTATATTCAATCCCTTCCCCTGTGGTTTATTGTTTCTTGTGGTTTAGACTCTTTTCACATTTTCCATTTGTCTTTGTTTTTGTTTTAAATTTTAACACTGTTCTGGGAGAAACATGTTGTGATCTGGTAGGTACATCAAAACAGCAAGAGAGTCTGCGCATAAAAAAACATCTAACCCTCTCTGGCTTTATTGAGCTATTGCCAAAGCCCTTTGACTGGTGTGGAGTCACAAATAAACATTGGAGAATTTCAGAAAGGAGAGATGGGCATAAGTAGCCAGTAATCCTACCTGAACCTCCGATCTTGAAAACCGTATGCAGTGATCCAGAGAACAACAGTATAGAACTGACATTGGGAAACGAACTGAAGTTGTCTCAAATAGAGCAAATCGACTAACAGCAAAGGCTGTATATATTTGTCACGCATCTGCTTATATTCATATAGAGTATTGCATTGATTATCATCATGACAAACAGCTGAGGTTCTGGTAAGAAGAATCACAGAAGCCGTGAATACAATATTGGCTGGGAGAAAGTACCCGCAGATATTGGCAATGACAACCACCATTACTGCGATAATAAAAGAACTAAAGATCCCTCTTTTGAAATAAAGAGGAGGAATGTGAAAGAATTTAGGCTTAAGAGCTCAAAATGCGAAAACAATATGCATTCATTGATCTTATCACATGATCATGATAAACATGGCTGACTTTATATTTTCTGCTCCAAAAATCACGGCGGAATGTGGATTTTTCTTTGCAGCCGTGAGAATTAAAAGACACTTTAATCCTGTGTAGAGAGCTATGGCCAACCTCTTAGACAGCATATTAAAAAGCAAGACATTACTTGCCAACAAAGTCCTACATCAAGGCTATGGTTTTATCCATTGGTCATTAATGTCATTGTGAATTTAACTAGAAAAGAGAGCATGAGGCACCAAAGAATTTATGACTCTTTGAATACGAGTGAGTTTTGGAGAAAAAGACTCTTCGAGGGGGTGGAGGGGGGGGGGGGGGTGTGGGGGAGTCCCTTAGGACTGCAAGGATAAGCCAAGCCCCAAACGCAAGTCCAGCCTACGGAAATCATCCTTAGATATTCCTTGAGTATAGGACTGCTGTTGAAAATGCTCAAACAAACCATGACTTTGGCCACCTATGTGAACAGTGCAGACTCATTGGAAATAGACCCGGATGCTGGGAAAGATTGAGGCGCCTGAAGAGAAAGGATGTGACAAAAGTTATTAGATGTTGGATGGCATCTCAGACGGACTCAATGTAACATTGTTTGAGGTTAACACTAGTGTAGATGGATGATATGGATCCCTTGGAGAGCCTGATCGAGCTGTAGGTAGGGTTCATAGTCACGTAAGAGAGTCGAACACAGACTGAGATTGGCACGGAACTGTATGACTGACGAGAGCCTGATTCAGTACCTGAGTATAGGGGAAATCCCCCTGAGAAAATAGGAGAGAAGGGAAGTCTAACTTCACTCCAGATATTCTGCCTCTGGGCGAATTCCATAACTGTGAAAAGTCCCATTAGGATCAGCAAAGTAAGTCTCGTCCACGATCTGAAATGACTATGCACTTTTTCACAGTGTTTTTAGGTGAAACCATGAGGAGGATTTCACTATGTAATCACCTTAACATACCCATTCTGTTCTTAAATTTAAATAGTAATAAAGTTAATTGTAAATGCACTACTCCAAAACTGTATATTTTTATTGCCCGCTCACAGCTTTTTTTATAAACTCTATACTAGCGATTAGCATTTTTGATATTTTATTGTCTATAGTGAAAATTACGCAGGCTGTCCGAACTCTATTAAGATCCCCCTGAACTACGACACGTATCCATGGAAATCTCCCTATCCAGGAATACTGGAAGGGGGCCCTTTCCCTTCTCCAAGTGACTACCCATCCCAGGGAATTGTGAACCCGAGTCCGTCCCACTTTGCAGTGTATTCCTTTAACAGCTTATTTTAATGTATCCCTATTGACTAAGTATTTTTTAATAGTAAAATGTACATTTAGCAATCATATAAGTAATTTAATTTGACTCCTTTTCTGGCTTTTATTTTCGTATTTTAATAAGTGAGTTTGATCCACTTTATATATTCCATCTTTGTCAGTGATATTTTGCTGTACGCATATTTTCATAGTTAGTTCCTATTTCAATTTTGGCTTACAGAAGTCCCTTCAGCCACATCTTGTAAGATACAAAATTAATGCTGGAATAACTCCGTTAGCTTTCACTATCTGTAGAAACCCTTACTACCCTCCCTTCAATTCTGAAAGATAAACAGTTCCATGTGTAGATAATGTTTTTGGTCTTTTAATAGATAAATAGTATTCTTCTTTATTTCCCTATAAATGTTTCATATCCAAGAAAGCAACTTTCTGTTTTTATGCGGTGATTTTGCATAAATTAAGAGTTGCATATTGCAGATCCACGACGAATAAAAATTAACTGAACTTGCACAACTTTGTATTTCATATGCGCATCTATGTCCGACAGTCATCTAAGTACATCTGTTTAATTTTTACTTATGGAGAGTTGTAGACTACTTAATAATCTTCCAATCCTTATAACATATATTAGAGTGTCAATGCACACTTTTTTTTTCTTTAACAAAAAACTCAGATAAGTATACAGATTATAGTATATGGGGTTTTCAGTTTTATCTCTTTGTTAAAGAGATAATCTTCAACCTAAGAAAATAGTACCCCACATTTTAAAGTCCTCTAAATAAAAAGTAGAAATCACGATTAAGAGTGACAAATAACCTGAAAAGAAAAGAAAAAAAGAAAGAAGTTGAAAAGGAGGAAAAGGGTTAAAAGGAAAAATGAAAGGTAAACCAAAAGGAAAAGCAAAAAAATGAGCACTTTTATATTAAAAAAAAAAGTTATTAATGTCTATAACATCCCATCTAAACCTCTACAACTTCTAAATCTCAAAGCATCTAGCTTCTTTTAGAAAACGGTATATAAATTGTTTTTTTTTATGGGAAATTTTTGTCAATTGATACCGATGAAAAATGCTAGTAAAAAATAATAGAACAAAAAACAAAACAAGAAAATTATACAACAGCACTTCTCCCAATTATATAATATGATCAGTTATTATCAAAAATGTTTGTCAACAAATGCACCAAAAAGTCAAAAGGTTGTAATAAAACAATGGAGTTTTAATTTTCATGCTTTATACTTTTCCTGGATTAATTCTCTTTTGCAAATTAGTTCTTTTCTAATTGGAAGGAAAGTGCTTTGACAATAGTGGGATTGGGTTTTCTCTATATATCAACCAAGAATCACTATATGATATAATCATTAATGTTTCCTCCTCCTGAAGCCAGCACTCTCACCTCACCTCCACATCCCAACCCTCCTCTAGTTTATCTGGATTATTGATTTGAGTCTCCCAAGTCATTCTGCAAATGTCCACTCACCAGCTATTCTAATTTACACATGATAGAGCACATGCTTAGTGCTACTGCTCGCAATTCATGCCACCCTCTCTTGCCCCCCTTCCCCTTCTCCCACTGTTTCACATCGGTTTCTATGCTGAGTCCTCCACTGCCTTCTGCAGATAGGTTACATCAGTACCATCTGTTTTCAAATCCATATGACATGCAGTATATATATATTTTGTCTTTTTATTTGTTGATTTACTTCACATCTGTAAAAAAATAGACGCTAGCTTCAATCCACCCTCATTAGAACTGACTCAAACTACTTGTACAATCACAACCGGTCACATGCAAGTAATTATTCTACAAAATCCCGATCAAGCTAAGTTACAACAACGTGAACGAAAAACTGCTGCATGTACAAGCTGGTTTTATAAAAGCAAGGAACCCAAGAATCAAATTGCCATACCTTTGGAATCACAGGAAAAAATCAAGGGAATTCCAAAAAAGAACTAGTTTCTTGCTTCATTGAGACTAGTCAAAACCATTTGACTATATGGATCACAACAAATTGTTGAAAATTCTTCAGTTCATTCAGTTCATATTGCTCAACTCAGTCCGACGTTTTTTGCACCCCATAAATCGCAGACACTCCAGGCCTCAGAGGCCCCATCAACGCCAGCGTTTACCCCAAACCCCATATCCATCGAGTCACTGAAGCCATCCAACCATCTCTATCCAGCTGTCATCCCCTTCTCCTCCTCCTCCCTACCTTCCCAGCAAAAGGTTCTTTCCCTATGATCAACTCTTCTCAACATGAGTGCCAAATTACGATGAGGAGAGTTCAGGCTCAACATCAGTCCTATCCAAGTAATTATCCAGACTAATCACCTTTAATGGATTGATTGATCCCTTGACAGTGCAATCCAGAGGGACACACATATATCTTCTTCACCAACAATCCATATTATCTTCCAAAAGCATCATTCTTCGGTGACTCAGCTTTCCTGCACCATCCAACCTTTCACAGTCGTCGATTAACATACCACGAAAAAACCATCAGCCTTGCAAGATGGACCTTGTTGGCAAAGTAATTCCTCGCTTGAAATATACTATCAGTTGACCAAGACTTGCCTTCCAAGGTAGTAACGCTTTAATTTTCATGGCTCATTCGACCAGCACGGTGATTTTGGAGGACCCCAAAAAAATTAAGTCTACACGTGTTATCCACTTTTCCCCATCTTGTTTTTCTATGAAGTGTATGGACCAATGAAATATCTTATTTTCCTGAACGTTACTGTAAGCCAACTTGTCCCACTCTCCTCCTTTCCACTTGCGTCAAGATGTCTTCTTGAGTTTGTCTTCGCTTTCTGCCATAAGTTTGGTGTCATCTGCAGATCTGAGCTTATGGTATTTCTCCCCAGCAATACTTAATTCCAGCTTATGTTTCTGCCAGCCCTGTCGTTTCTCATGATTACTCTGCGATAGAAAGTTAAATAATAAGGGGTACATTATACACTCTTAGACTTTTCTATTCTCCGTTATCCTTTTTTGGAACAGGCCCGTTGTTTCCACCATGGTCCAGTTCTAATTGCTTCCCTGACCCTTCACACAATTTATCAAGACAGGTCAGTGGTCTGTAGCCCATCGCTTTCATGAATTTTTTCCACAGTTTTTGGTGATCCACACAATCAAAGGCTTTGGCATAGTCAATAAATGCAAAAAGAGGATTTTTTTTCTGGAAATCTCATTGCGTTTTCGATTATCCACAGATATTGGCAATTTAATCTCTGGTTCCGTCTGCTTTTTCTAAAAACCAACAATGTAACATCTGGAAAGTTTCATGTTTCACAAAGCATGCTGATGGCCTTGGCTGAGATTTTTGATCATTAACTTTACTACCTGTGGAGAAGATCAATTGTGCGAATTTAGAGCAAGTCTTTGTACATTCCTTTCTTGGGATGGGAATGACAAACTGACCTATTTCCCAGTCCTTAAGTGGCCACTGCTAATTTTTCCAGATTGTGGCGGCATGTTTCGAGTACAGCACTTTCACAGCACATCTTTAGGATTATGAAATACTCAAATGGAAATTCCATCCCTGTCCACGAGCTTTGTTCATAGTGAAGATGCTATCTAAGCCCACTTTTGAATTCACATTTCCAGGTTGTTCTGCCTCTAGATTTTGATCACACCATATGGATAAACTTCGTGAAAATACATAAGAGGAATGACCAACTACCTTCCTATCTTTTGGGGAACTTCGTATCCATCCCAAGAAAAACAGTTAAATTACACAATTGACAACTTATTGTTCAAAATTCGGTGAAAGAAGTAATGGTAATATTGTCACCACGCTAATTTAACTTTTATGCATAGTAAATAAGTATGTGTCAAGTCCATTCAATAGGGTCAAATCGTTGCAATCCCATGATGTAGCGCTTTCCAGCTCCTTTGTGTCCAGGTAATCTGGAAGGTGTGCTTTCCCCTTCTCCATGTGACTCTTCCTTGCTGACCCAGGGATCAAACCTGTACTCCTGAGCACTGCACCAGATTCTTACATCTGACCACCAGCAAAGCCCTATAAAACACGACCTACATCATGCAAAATGCTAGCTGGATGAATCACAAGTCTAAATCAAGATTTCCAGAGAAATAACATCGAACCCAGATCTGCAATGATACCTACTACTACTAACAAACATGAAAGTGGTCTGGATCAGTGGGAAAGCGGGAAGTTGAAAAAGCGGCTTTGAAACTCTACATTAAAAAAAAAATAATAGCTAAGATCATCCACATATAGTACCTTATCACTTCAAGGTAGAATATGATGTTTAGATCACTCAGTTGTGTCCGACTCTTTGCACCCCATGGACTAGCATCCTTCCAGAAGTCCACCTCCCAATGGCATACTCCAGGCAAGAATACTGATGTTCTAATTCCCTTTTTCCAAGGAATCTTCCCAGATCCAGGGATCTCCCTGGTAACCCGCATTCAGCAATTCGTTATCAACTGACCACAAAGGATATTTATTTCTTGTTTTGCAAAGTCTCAGCAGACGTACTGCAGCCCGGGCATTAAAAACTCTTTGCTCCTATTGGGTTAAAGCATGCAAAATCGAGACAGCGATATTAAAAAAAAAACATAAGACATATAGTCCGAAAAAAATCCATATATTCAAATCCCAGGTTTTGCCATATAGTCATATAGGGTGTGAGAGTTTACCATAAAGAAGCTAAAGCATCAAAGAAATTGATGCTTTTTGAATTGTGCTGGAGAAGACACTTGAGAGTTTCTTGAAACCAAACAAAATAAACATTTCTCACTCTTTACAGTGCGACTTAATGACTTATGAAGAGTTAAAGTTGTCTTTATTGCCGCATTATCTTTTTTTTTTAGGAAAATTTTGAGAAGTATATGTTAATTACAATGTGTATATATCTAGACAGCACAAGGAATCAGTATACAACACATATACTCACTTAAAAAAAAGTGCTTCATATATAAGCCAATTATCATGATTATTGAGTAGAGGTCCCCTGTGGCTATGACATAAACCGCATTAGGTTAATCTATTTTATAAATATAATTTATATATCAACTCTCATTGTTCCAATTTATCCCTCTTCCTTCTTCCACCCATAACCATAGCCTTGAATAACGGCACCTTTGTTAGCAAAGTAATGTCCGCTGCATTTAAATATCTATCTATTGACCATAACCATCCTTCCAAGGAGTACGCGTCTTAAATTTCATGGCTGCAATCACCATCAGCGCAGTATTTTGGAGCCCAAAAAATAAAGTCTGACAGCTGTTCCACTGTTTACCCCCCATCAGTTGTTCCCATGAAATGATCTAGTTTTCTGAACGATGAGCTTTATCCAACGTTTTTCACTCTCCTCTTTCCCTCCCTCTTTCCTTCATCAAGGGGCTCTTGATTCTTCACTTTCCCCCATAAGGGGGGGTGTCATCTCATTCTGGGGTTTTATTGAATTTCTCCCAGCAATCTAGTTTTCACTTGTGTTTTTTCCAGCCCAGCGTTTCCAAAATTTTCCCTCTGCATATAATTTAAATAAGCGGGGTAAATACACAGCCTTGATACTCCTTTTCCTATATGGAACCAGTCTGTTGTTCCAATGTCCAGTTCATTTAACTGTTGCTTCCTGACCTGCATACAGGTTTCTCAAGAGACAGGTCAGATGGTCATGTTATTCCCATCTCTTTCTCAGAATTTTCCCACAGTATTTTGTGATCCACAGAGTCAAAGGGCTTTGGATAGTCAATAAAAGCAGAAATAGATGTTTTTCTGGAACTCTCTTGTTTTTCGATGATCCAGCGGATGTTGGCAATTTGATCTCTGGTTCCTCTGCCTTTTCTAAAACCAGCTTTGAACATCTGGAAGTTCATGTTCACGTATTGCTGAAGCCTGGCTTGGAGAGTGATTTGCAGCCATGAAATTAAAAGACGCTTACCTCCTTGGAAGGTAAGGTTATGACCATCCTAGATATGCATATTTAAAAGCAGAGGACATTGCTCTACCAACAAAGCTCCATCTAGTCAAGGCTATGGTTTTTACAGTGGTCATGTATGGATGTGAGATTTGGACGGTTGAAGAAAGCTGAGCGCTGAAGGAATTGATGATTTTGAAACTGTGGTGTTGGAAGAACGAAGATAGAAGACTCTTGAGAGTCCCTTGGACTGCAAGGATATCCAAAACAGTCCATCCTAAAGGAGATCAATCTGGGTGTTCATTGGAAGGACTGATGTTGAAGCTGAAAACTCCAATACTTTGGCCACCTCATGTGAAGAAGTTGACTCACTGGAAAAGACCCTGATGCTGGGAAGGACTGGGGGCAGGAGGAGAAGGGGACGACAGAGGGTATGAGATGGCTGGATGGCATCACCGACTCGATTGACATGGGGTTTGGGTAAACTCTGGGAGTTGCTGATGGACAGGGAGGCCTGGCGTGCTGCGATTCATGGGGTTGCAAAGAGTTGGACACGACTGAGCAACTGAACTGAACTGAACCATAACCTTGTTTCTGCATCTGTAACTCTATTTCTGTTTTGCAGATAAGTTCATTTTTACCCTTTTATTCAAATTCTACATATATGTGATATCATATGATATTTGTCTTTCACTTACTTGCTTGACTCAGTGTGGCAGTCTCTAGATCTATTCAAGTTGCTGCAAACCTGTAATTCATTTGAGTTATTTTTTATGACTGAGTAACATTCCATTGTATGCATGTACTATATCTTCTTTATCCATTCCTCTGTTAATGTAACATTTTAGGTTGCTTCCATATCTTGGCTATTGGAAATAATGATGCAGTGAACATCGGGGTGCATGTATCTTTATGAATTATTATCTTTTCTAGATATATAATCAAGTGCAGGATTGCTGCATTATATGGTAGCCCATTTCTTCTTTTCCAAGATTCCCTGATTCACTTCCTGTCTTCCCATCAAATACACAAATTTGTGCTAATTAAGTGTAGCTGAGCCAAGTAATTATTTTCCTCAGCTTTATTGAGAAATGATTGACATTAATTACTGTATAATTTTAACTTGTACAATGTGATGGTTGAATTTACATATATTGTCACCTCATATAGGTACAATAAAAAGAAAATAGCAAACAATTTGCCTTTTGACGAGAACTCTTAGGATCTAGTCTCTTAAAAACTTTCTTAATATATCATACAGCAGTGTCAATTATAATCATCATGTTGTACATTGCATCTTTTGTAATTATTTATCTTATAACTAGAAGTTTGTACCTTTTGACCACCTCCTCTAAATCCTCCTCTCTCTACCTGCCCACCTCTGGTAAGCACAAATCTGATGACTTTTTCTATGAGTTTTGTGAGGTTTATTTTAATTTTTTTTTTTTGTTTTTTTTTTTTTTTGTTTTTTGTTTTTTTAGATTCTACAGTTGTAAGTGAGATTATGGGAGTATTTGTCTTTCTCAGTCTGAATTATTTTACTTACCATAATATCTTCAAGATTCTTCCATGCAAATGGAAGAAATTTCCTAGTTAGTGAACACTTTAGGTTATTTCCCATGTCTTGATTATTGTAAAAAATGCTACTTTAACATAAGTATACAGCTACTTTTTCAAGTTAGTGACTTTGTTGTTACCTTTGGATGTATAATCATATTCTCAGAAATAAAATTGCTGGATCTTGTGGTAGTTCTATGTTTCATTTTTCGAAGACTCATCATACTATTTTTCATATTGGCTATCCCAATTTATAGTGCCACCAATGGTGCACAAATTTTCCCTTTTCTCTGCATCCATGCCAGTATTTGTTATCACTTGTCTTTTTGACAATGATCATTCTAATATGTGTGAGATGATACCTTATTGTAGCTTAAATGTCCATTGTCCTAATTATTAGTGATATTGAACATATTTTCATATACCTGTTGGCCATTTTATATCTTCTTTGGAGGGTTTATTCAGGCCCTTTGCCCATTTAAAAATTAGATTTTTTTTTGCTATTGAATTGTATGAGTTCTTTATATATTTTGAATAATAATTCATTTTAAAAACATATGGTATACAAAGATATTTTCCCATTTCTACTTATATTGTATTTGCATTTTGTTGATGATATCTTTTTGTTATATTTCTCCATTGAGCATTTTGGCTCCTTTGTCAAATATTGACTGTGAAGTGATATTTTAGGGAAAAAAACCAAACAGCAGAAAGGAAATTATGTGCTGTCCTCTCCCTCAGTCAAACTTTATCAACATAAAGTAAATTGCGTGGTCTTCATTTTTGTAACTTTTAAGATAGCCTTCAATGAGCTACCATTTAAAGTTATGAATCTGGTCTTTATTAAAGTTCTGTAAAGAAAACCCACAGGAAGATGGCTTATTAATTTGCTTTCCATCTGTTGTACAGCCACATTTCCCATGTCTTTTCTGAAACCACATTCTCTACAGTTCCAAAAATGAGAGGCATTAAATATAATGAAAAGTGAAATTAATGTAAGTAAAACACAGGGCATGTTGAAATTCTGTGAAAGGAGCATTTAAACATCCAGATCCCTTCATACTGCTTGGTTAGCCAAGCCACTATCCATCTCTCATCCCTTAAGGATTTAGAAGTTTTTTTCCTTGAAGAAACTAAGTGAAACATTCTCCAGGATTTGGACACTGGGCACAGTAAAAGGCTGGTAATAATATTAGGTGGCTAAAAACAAGGAGAATAATTGAAAATCATTTAATGAACACTAAGACACTAGTTTATTGTTCTAGCTATACTCCAGCATTGTGATATCCAGGTTCTAAGGGAGAGGGTTTTTTTTTTTTTTTTTTTTTTTTGAGAAAATACAGTGCTCTGGAGAAAATATCTACATATATTTATATCTTGATGCTTCTGTAGTGGGGGAAAAAACTGTTTGCTAATACCTTAGATTATAACATACCAGTCATAAAATGCTCCACCCATGTACACAGGGTTTCTGGTCAACTATTTAAAGTATAGTTTCTCAGAATGAATATGTACCAAAAATCTTCAGGCATATGAATAAAACCTTCAATATGGAAGGAGAAAAATAAATAAAATAATATTTGGTTTATTTAGAGTTTAAAATGTTATACTCTTTTCCTAAGAAAGCAAAAAAATCACAGACCAACCAAAATTATAGAGTTTAAGTATGAACGTGCTCTCCTACTTCAATTTCATAGAAAGACTAAAGGAAAAATTTTATAAATCTCAATGATGTAGATCTTAAAGCAAAACGGTTGAGACAATTTTTAAATTATATATAAAGGCTAATCAAAGAGATATAACTAAATGGAACTTCAGAGGAAAACAGAAACTGAAATAAAGACAAGTTATAAAAAAAATAGAAGCAAAATTTCAAGAGCTGAAGAGGTACACATAGTGGCATAGTGACAGGGCTCATCAAGTGGGCAATAAAATGAATGAACTAAACATTTTCCTATTCAAAACAACAAGGATAAAGAGAAATCCTTAAATAAAAACAAGATTTGAAGTGAGAAAACAGGTCATAGATAAAATAATAATGATAACTCTCATAAGGACATCAGACCTCTCAAGAAAACCACTGTGATGTACAAAACAGTAGAATATTGCCTCAACAGTCTGAGGGAAATTTGAAAACACAGATATTCAGAGACAGAAAAACAATAAAATGAGTGGTGTGTCTACAATTTTTCAGATATGCAAGTATACAAACACTTTTGAAGATTTTAACTGGAAATTCTCCTTCAATAACATGAACAAGAAAACTGAGGAAAAGGAAAATATGAGGCTGAAGAAAAGAGGACACAACTCAAAACAATAGTAATAAAAAGTGTCAGGATGAGATTTAGGCAGAGTTCTAGAGAGCTACTGATTCCAACTGTAACAGCAGGATGGAGGGCCCCAAGAAAGAGGACGCTCAGAAAAATGAAGAAACAGACAGTATAATGAAAAGGACAAAAATATCCCAGAATAAGATGCACACTTATCTTTTTTTTTCTAACAGATATTTTTAAAGTACTATTACAAGGTCTTGAATTCATAAAGGAAAAAAATGTCCAAATATTTCCAAATAATTATAAGCAAAGTAAAATGATTTTACCCTTAAACAACATGCATTTGCCCTGCACAAATACACGTCTATGAGGATTTCATAAAAATGGTAAATATTGCAATACTACATGGTCTAAAGTTGGTTGAATCTGTAGATGTGGAACCGTGGATAGGAAGGAAACACAATTGCCAAGGAACTAGGTTATAGAAAGCAATTATTAAAAAAAAAGAAAGAAAGCAATTATAGACAGATTTTCTACTGCACAGAGGGTTGATGCACCTAATTCCTACACTCTTCAAGTGTCAACAGTCTGTGAAATAGTGAATCATTCATCTTCAGTGCTCTATGTATTTATCTTTGAATGGGTTGAAGGAAGAGAACACAGTTAGGAGTTTGAAAAACTTCAGAGTAAATAATTGAAATGTGAGAGTACAGAACTCAGAATTTACAAAAAAAAAAAAAAAAAAAAAAACCACGGCATTTTTGTAGATTGTAAATTGCCTTTGATTACAAAATGCTTTCAGTGAACTTAGTAAATTTGAATTGAGGAAAATAAGTCAACGAATATAGACAATTCTGACAGAAAATTAACAGTAACTGGGAGAGAAAAACATAAGACAGAACTGCATGAGGTTGATTTTTCCTTTACTTATTTTTTTAAAGTTAAAAATAATTGAGATATAGTTGATGTACAATATTAAAAAAAGTTACATGTATAGAACACACTGATTCACAATTTTTAAAAGTTATACTCCATTTATAGTTATTAGAAAATATTGGCTATAATTTTGTGTTGTATACTATATTCCTGTAGATATTTGCACATAATAGTTTGTACCTCTTAATCATGTATCCACATTTTGCACCACACTTTACCTCTCCCAGGTAGCCATTAAATTTTTCTTTATATCTCTGAGTCTGTTACTTTTTTATATTCACTCAGTTCAGTTCATTTAGGCAGTCGTGTCCCACACTTTGCGACCCCATGGACTGTGGCATGCCAGGCTTCCCTGTCCATTACCAACACCTGAAGCTTGCTCAAACTCATGTCCATGGAGTCAGTGATGCATTCCATCCATTTTGTCATCTGTCATCCCCTTCTCCTCCTGCCTTCAATCTTTCTCAGCATCAGGGTCTTCACTAATGAGTCAGTTCTTTGCATAGAGTGGCCAAAGTATTGGAGCTTCTGCTACAGCTTCAGTCTTTCCAATGAATATTTAGGGTTGATTTTCTTTAGGATTGACTGGTTTGATCTGTTTGCTGTCCAAGAAACTCTCAAGAATCTACTCCAACATGACAGTTCAAAAGTATCAATTCTTCAGTGCTCAGATTTCTTTATGGTCCTTCTCTCACATCCACACATGATGACTGGAAAAACCATAGCTTTGACTAGATGGACATTTGTTGGCAAAGAAATGTCTCTGCTTTTTAATATGCTGTCTAGATTTGTCATAGCTTTTCTTCCAAGGAGCAAGCGTCTTAATTTCATGACTGCAGTCACCATCTTCAGTGATTTTGGAGTCCAAAAAATAAAGCATGTCACTGTTTCCCATCTGTTTTCCACGAAGTGATAGGATCAGATGCAATGATCTTTGTTTTTGAATGCTGAGTTTTAAGCCAGATTTTTCACTCTCCTCTTTCACTTTCATCAAGAGGCTCTTTTGTTACTCTTCATCTTTTGCTGTAAGGGTGGTGTCATCTACATATATGAGGTTACTGATATTTCTCCCTGAAATCTTGATTCCAGGATGTGCATCATCCAGCCTGGCATTTTACATGATGTACACTTCTTATTAGCAGGGTGACAAAATACAGCCTTGGTGTACTCCTTTCCCAAATTGAAATCAGTCCATTTTTCCATGTCTGTTTCTAACTGTTGCTTATTGACCAGCATACAGATTTCACAGGAGGCAGGTAAGGTGGTCTGGTATTCCCATCTATTAAAGAATTTTCCGCAGTTTACTGTGATCCACACAGTCAAAGGCTTTTTCTGCAATTTGCTTGCTTTTTCTATGATCCAGAAGATATTGGAAATTTAATCTCTGGTTCCTCTGCCTTTTCTAAATCTATCTTGAACTTCTGGAAGTTTATGGTTCATGTACTGTTGAAGCCTGGCTTGGAGAATTTTGAGTATTACTTTGCTGGCGTGTAGGTTGAGTGCAATTGTGCAGTAGTTTCAACATTCCTTGGTGTTGCCTTTATTTTGGATTGGAATGAAAAATGACCTTTACCAGTCCTGTGGACACTGCTGCATTTTCCAAATTTTGTGGCATATTGAGTGCAGCACTTTCACAGCATCATCTTGTAGGATTTAAAATAGCTCAGTGGTATTTCCATCACCTCCACTAGATTTTTTCATAGTGATGCTTTCTAAAGCCCACTTGAATTCACATTCTTGGATGTCTGGCTCTAGGTGAGTGATCACACCATCGTGGTTTCCTGGGTAAAGAAGATCTTTTTTGTATAGTTCTTCTGGGTATTCTTGTCAATGCTTCTTAATATCTTCTGTTTCTGTTAGATCCATACCATTTATGTCCTTTATTGTGCCCCTCTTTGCATGAAGTGTTCCCTTGATACCTCTCATTTTCTTGAAGAGTTATCTAGTTTTTCCCATTCTATTTTTCCCTCTATTTCTTTTAATTGATCAATTAGGAAGGCTTTTTTATCTCTCCTTGGTACTCTTTGAAACTCTGCATTCAGTTGGGTATATCTTTCCATTTCTCCTTTACCTTTCACTTCCCTTCTTTTCTCAGCTATTTTTAAGGCCTCCTCAGAAAACCATTTTACCTTTTTGCATGTATTTTTATTGGGGATGGTTTGGATCACCACCTCATGTACAATGTTAGAAACTTCCGTCCATACTTCTTCAGTCTCTCTGTCTATCAAATCTAATCCCTTGAATCTATTTGTAACTTCCAATGTATAATTGTAAGGGATTTGATTTAGGCCACACCTGAAGGTCTAGTGGTTTTCCCTACTTTCTTCAATTTAAGTCTGAATTTTGCAATAAGCCACAGTCAATTCCTGGCCTTTTTTTTTTTTAGCTGACTGTATAGAGCATCTCCATCTTTGGCTGCAAAGAATATAATCAATCTGATTTCGGTATTGACCATCTGGTGATGTCCATGTGTCGAGTCTTCTCTTGTGTTGTTGGAAGAGGATGTTTGGTATGACCAGTGTGTTATCTTGTCTGAACTCTGTTAGCCTTTGCCCTGCTTCATTTTGTACTCCAAGGCCAAACTTGTCTATTACTCCAGGTATCTCTTGACTTCCTACTTTTGCATTCCAGTCCCCTCTGATAAAAAGCACATTTATTTTTTTGGTGTTAGTTCTAGATGGTCTTTTAGGTCAGCATAGAACAGTTGAACTTCAGCTTCTTTGGCACTGGTTGTTGGAGCATAGACTTGGATTACTGTGATATTGAATGGTTTGCCTAGGAAACGAACAGAGGTCATTCTGTCGTTTTTGAGATTGCACCCAAGTACTGCATTTTGAACTGTTTTGTTGATTATGAGGGTCACTCCATTTCTTCTAAGGTATTCTTCCCCACATATATCATGGTCATCTGAATTAAATTTGCCCCCACTGTAGTAGATAAAACTGTAATCTGAATTAAATTCACCCATTCCAGCCCATTTTAGTTCACTGATTCCTAAAATGTCGATGTTCAGTCTTGCCATCTCCTGTTTGACCACTTCAGTTTACTTGATATATGGACCTAACATTTCAGGTTCCTATGCAATATGTTATTTACAGTATTGGACTTTACTTCCATCAAGCAGTCATTCCAAAACTGGGCATTGTTTTCACTTAGGCTAAGCATTTTCTTTCTTTCTTCTTCTCTTGTAGCTTATTGGGCACCTGCTGATCTTTCAGTGTCATATCTTTTTGCATTTTCATACTATTCACTGGGGTTTCAAAGCAAGAATACTGAAATGATGTGCTATTCCCTTTTCCAGTGGACCATGTTTTGTCAGAATTCTCCACTGTGACCCGTTTGCCTTTGTTGACCCTACATGGCATGGCTCATAGTCTTTGAGTTAGAAAAGGCTTTGATCCATGTGATCCAGTTTGGTTAGTTTTCTGTAATTGTGGCTTTCATTCTGTCTGCCCTCTGATGGACTGGATAAGATGCTTGTGGAAACTTCCTGATGGGAGAGACTGCTGTGGGTGAACCTGGGTCTTGCTCTGATGGGTGGGGCCATATTCAGTAAATCTTTAATCCAATTTTCTGTTGATGGGTGGGGTTATGTTCCCTCCCTATAGTTTGGCCTGAAGCCAATCTATGGTAGGGGGAATGGCTGTAATGGCAACTTCCTTCAAAATTGTTTATACTAGCATACCATGGCTCCCAGGACTGTTGCATTCAGTGTCCCTGACCCCATGGCAGACCATTGTTGACACACGCCTCTGACAAAGATTCATGGACCCTCACAGGCAAGTCTGGCTCAGTCTCTTGTGGGGTCATTGCTCCTTTCTCCTGGGTCCTGAGGTGCACAATGTTTTGTTTGTATTCTCTAAGAGTCTGTTTCCCCTGTCCTGTGGAAGTTCTCTAATCAAATTCCACTGGTCTTCCTAGTTTCACTAGCTGGTTATATTTTTTTAAATTCACATATAAATGACATCATATAATATTTGTCTTTCCCTTTATGAATTTTTTCATTTACCATGTTACCTCCAAGTCCATCCATGTTGCTTCAAATTGTAAAATTTCATATTTGTATGGTTAAGTGTTCCTTCTGGTATGTGTGTGTGTATTCCTATGGAGCTTTTTAATTTGCTTACAATTATTTTATGTATATTTATACATATAAAACACATTAAAAAAACACAATGACATTTACACAAAGAAAGGAAATAATTACCTGTGCATCTAACCAAACATGTATGGTGATATCATAAAATATATATGATGAGTATTAACAAATGCTAATGAAAGAAATCAAAGAAAATCTAAATGTTTAGAAAAACATACTGTGCTTATAGATCAAAGACTCAACATAGTGAAGTCAATTCTCTCTAAAGTTACCTATGGGATAAATGCTGTTCCTATAAAAACCTCAGAAAGACATTTTATAGATGAAGAGGGCTTAGTCTAAGATTTAAACAAAAAGGGAAAGGCAATAAAGTAGTTGAAACTAGTATAGAAAAAAGAATAATCAAGTAGGAGAAATAACTCTTCTTAATTTACTCCTTACCAGTTGCCTCCCCTGTGATTGAGGTTTTCATTCTGCCTGCCCTCTGTTGGATAATGAGAAGAGGCTTATGGAAGCTCCCTGATGGGAGAGGCTGACTGTGGGGGAAACTGGGTCTTTTTCTGATGGGCAGAGCCATGCTCAGTAAATCTTTAATCCAATTTTTCTATTGATGGGTGGAGCTGTGTTCCCTCCCTGTTATTTACCTGGGATCAAACTATGGTGGAGGTAATGAAGATAATGGTGACCTCCTTCAAAGGGTCCTGTGCACCCACTGCTGCACTCAATGCCCCCTGAAGCAGGCCACCACTGACCCATGCTTCTGCTGGAGACTCCTGGACACTCACAGGCAAGTCTGGGTCAGTCTCTTGTGGGGTCACTACTCCTTTTACCTGGGCCCTGGTGTGCACAAGGTTTTGTTTTTGCCTACAAGAGTCTGTTTCCCCAGTCCTGTGTAAGTTCTGTAATCAAATCCCACTGGCCTCCAAAGACAAATCCCCCAGGGGTTCTCAGTCCCTTTGTCAGATCCCCAGGTTGGGAAATCTGCTGTGCGTCCTAAAACTTTCTCAGTGTGATAATTTATTTGGTATAATTTTTCTGCAGTTTGTGGCTTGTCTGCTTGGTGACTCTGTGGTGGGGTTAATGGTGACCTTCTCCAAGAGGCCTTATGCCACAAGCTGTGTGACTCATGTCTGCTGCACCCAGAGTCCCTGCCCTGAAGAAGGCCACTGCTGACATGTACATCCACAGGAGACACTCAAACACTCAAGGGCAGATCTGGCTCAGTCTCTGTGAAGTCTCTGGGTCATGATGCACACAAGGTTTTGTTTGAGCCCTCCAAGCCTCTCTGGCAGGTATGGGGTGGGATTTCGCCCCTCCTACCATCTTGCTGGGGCTTCTTCTCTGCCCTTGGATGTGGGGTATATTGTTTTGGTGGGATCCAACATTCTCCCGTCAATGGTTGTTCAGCAGTGAGTTGTAATTTTGGAGTTCTCACAGGAGAAGATGACTGCACATCCTTCTATTCTGCCATCTTGTAAAAGACTATGGTTTTTCCAGTAGTGATGTATTGATTTAAGAGTTGGACTATAAAGAAAGCTGAGCAATGGAAAATTGATGGTTTTGGACTGTGGTGTTGAAGAAGACTCTTGAGAGTCCCTTGGACTGCAAGGAGATCAAACCAGTCAATATCAAAGGAAATCAACCCTGATTTGGAAGGACTGATGCTGAAGCTGAAACTCCAATACTGTGATCACCTGGTGCAAAGAACTGACGCATTGGAAAAGACCCTGATGCTGGGAAAGATTGAAGGGAGGAGAAGTAGGGGACGACAGAGAATGAGATGGTTGGATACCATCACTGACTCGATGGATATAAGTTTGAACAAGCTCTGGGAGTCAGTGATTGTCAGGAAAGCTTGGCTTGCTGTAGTCCATGGAGTCGCAAAGAGTCAGACATGATTGAGCAACTGAACTGAACTGGTATATCTCCCCTAGTGAAAATAATATGATACTGTGAAGGGATACAAATGCCACATAATAGAGAATCTACAATTAGATTCCTACATATGTGGATTGTTAATTTTAACAAAGAAGCAAAATCTGCCCACTGAAAGAAGGATACGATTTCAATAAATAGTGTTAGTAACTGGACATCCATAAGCCAGAGAGAAGTCAGTTAACAAAGGACCATAAAGAAGGCTGAATGCCTAAGAATTGATGCTTTGAATTGTGGTGTTGGAGAAGACTCTTGAGAGTCCCTTGCACTGCAAGGAGATCAAACCAGTCAATCATAAAGTAAATCAGTCCTGAATATTCATTGGAAGGACTAATGCTGAAGCTGAAGCTCCAATACTTCGGACAACTGATATGAAGAACCAACATATTGTTAAAACCCTGATGCTGGGAAAACAGTGGATGAGATAGTTAGACAGCATCACCAGCTCAGTGGACATGAGTTGGCACAAAGTCAGACAGATAGTGGAGCGGGAAGCCTGGTGTGCTGCAGTTCGTGGGATTGCAGGGTTGGACATGAATGACCAACTGAACAGCAATGACAACATTCCTAAATGTAAGAAGTCCAAAACTGGTCTTACTGGACTAAAACCAAAATGTTTGTAGAACTTCTTACCTTTCTGAAGCCTGTAGAGGAATATTTATTTTCTTACTTTTCTCAGCTTCTAGAGGTTGTCCTCATTTCATCTTCAAGCCAACAGTGTCATGACTTCAAACTTTGCTTCCATAATCATGTCGCTTCCTTAAACTCTACTTCTCCTGCCTACAACTTTCATTTATATGGCCCTTCTAATGACACTGGGCTTCCCATATGGTGCAGTGATAAACAAATCTGAGTACCAGTTCAGGAGATATAAGAGAAATGAGTTTGATCCCTGGGACAGTAAGATCCTTTAGAGGAGGAAGTAGAAACCCACTCCCATATTATTGCCTGGAAAATTCAATGGACTGAACAACCTGGTGGGCTACAGTCCATGGAGTTGCAAAGAGTCGGACATAACTGAGTGACTGAGAATGCAGGCATGCAGGTTCTCATTACATTAGGCCCACCCAGACAACCCAGGATAATCGCCATTTCTCAGAATAAAATTAACAACTTTAATTCTATTTGAAAGCATGTTTCCATTTTTTTGTGTACACAACATATTCTCAGGTTCTGTGGTTTAATATGTGGAAATTTTTTGAAGGGTGTGTCATTATGATTTCTATCACAATCACACCTCACACTTGTATTTATAATATCAAAAGAATTCTAAATTACAACATTGAAAATCAAACAATTTATTTGTGAAATGGGCTAAAGATATGCTCAAGCATCTCACCAAAAAGGATATACATATGAGAAATAAATACATGAATATATGTTGAACATTATTAGCCATTAGGGAAATTAAAATTAAAACCACAAGAAGATATCACTACACAACTATCAAGATTATATATACATATATATATACCATGCCAAAAGATGTCAGGGAAATCTAAGTCAGTCATATTTTCCTGGTCAAACTATAAAATGATAAAGCTTCTCTGAAAAATTGTTTGACAGGTTCTTTAAGACTAAAAATGACTTTACCAGTAAGTCTCAGTTATTGCACTACTAAGCATACATCCCAGAGAAGGGAAAACATATTTACTTGTAACATTTTGTACTTAAATACTCAAAGCAGCTTTATTTTTGATAGCCTGCAAACTGCAAATTACCAAAATGTACTTCAATGAGGGAATGCTTTAGCAAACTCTGGTGTACCATGAAATGTTACTCAGAAATAAAAGGAATGAATTATTGATACATACAGCAACTTCTATATATATCTCAAGGAAATTATCCTGAGTGGAAAACAGCAACAACAACAACAACAAAACAGTATTGAATAAATATCTACCAAATTGCTATGTTTACCTAACATTTGAGTCTGGTGGTTGTCAGTTGTTAAGCATGAACAGGATGTTTGTAGGTGTGAACATAAAGGGGAGCACCAGGGAATCATGGGGTTATGGTACATTGTGGGAGTTAAATATCTTGAGTGTGGTGAAGTTTGCATATAAGTAAACATGTTAAGTTCCTGCCTAGGGCCTCATATGCACAAACACAAACACACACACACACGCACACACCCTATAGATGAGAGCATATATAACTAGTGAAATCTCAGTAAGCTCATAGATTTTTGCAATGTCAATTGCCTGATTTTGATATTGTACTGTAAGGACGAAAGATGTAGTTGAGAGAATCTGGGTAGTGTTTATAGGACTTCCTCATGCGTTTTCTTACATGCATATGTGAATATATAATTATTTCAGGATTACAAGTGTTTTCTAATTGAGTTACAATAAAAAATATAAGATTTTTCCAGGAAATAAAAATGTATAAATTTTTCATGCTTTCCAAACAATTTACATGTGAGATGTTAGATATGGTGGCTCTTTTACTTTCACATAAGCTTAAAGCATTAGGGATCATCTGAATTGCTGCATCCTATTAAAGTTAGTGTGGATTAAGTATTTTTAAATACTCCTTTAGTAGGGTATGAAAGGCATATAAGAAGTTACTTTTTCATGATTTTGACGTTAGGTAGTTATCTATTAAAATATTTCATCATTAAGGCCATAAATATTTCATCAAATAACAAAGTTTTCTCCCAACTTATGTATTATTACTTTTTTGTAAAAAAAGTAAAAAACACTTAACATAAAGTCTATAGTCAAAAAAAAGATAATTAAGTATATATACTACATCCAAGGGACTCTCAAAGTCTTCAACAACACCACAGTTCAGATTCTACCCTGTGCTTCATCCAGCCCAGCATGTCTCATGATGTACTGTGCATAAAAGTTAAATAAGCAGAGTGACAATATACAGCCTTGACGTACTCCTTTTCCTATTTGGAACCAGTCTGTTGATTCATGTCCAGTTCTAACTGTTGCTTCTTGACCTGAATACAGATTTCTCAGGAGGCAGGTCAGGTGGTCTGGTATTCCCTTCTCTTTCAGAATTTTCCACAGTTTGTTGTGATCAACAGACTCAGAGGCTTTAGCATAGTCAACAAAGCAGAAGTATATATCTTTCTGGAACTCTTGCTTTTTCAATGAGCCAATTGATGGTGGCAGTTTGATCTCTGGTTCTTCTGCCTTTTCTAAATCCAGCTTGAACATGTGGAAATTCATGGTTCACATAATGTTGAAACCTAGCTTGGAGAATTTTGACATTACTTTGCTAGCATGTGAGATGAGTGCAAGTGTGCGATAGTTTGGACATTCTTTGGCATTGACTTTCTTTGGGGTTGGAATGAAAACTGACCTTTTCCCGTCCTGTGGCCACTTTCGAGTTTTCCAAATTTGCTAGCATATTAAATTCAGCACTTTAACAGCATCATCTTTAAGGATTTGAAAGAGCTCAACTGGAATTCCATCACTTCCACTAGCTTTGTTTGTGGTGATTTTTCCTAAGGCCCACTTGACTTCCTCCTCCAAGATGTCTGGTTCTAGGTGAGTGATCACACCATTGTGGTTATCAGGGTCATGAAGGTCTCTTTCATATAGTTCTTCCGTGTATTATTGCCATCTCTTCTTAATATCTTCTGCTTCTGTCAGGTCCATATCATTTCTGTCCTTTATTGTGACCATCTTTGCATGAAATGTTCCCTTTGTATCTCTCATTTTCTTGAAGAGATCTCTAGCCTTTCCCATTCTATTGTTTTCCTCTATTTCTTTGCATTGATCACTGAGGAAGGCTTTCTAATCTTTCCTTGCTATTTTTTGGAACTCTTCATTCAAATGGGTGTATCTTTCCTTTTCTCCTTTGTCTTTCACATATTTTTTTTTCTCAGATATTTGTAAGGCCTCCTCAGACAACTATCTTGCCTTTTTGCATTTCTTTTCCTTGGGGATGGTCTTGATCACTGCCTCTTGTACAATGCCACAAACCTCCATCCATAGTTCTTCAGGTACTCTCTCAGATCTAATCCCTTGAATCTATTTGTCACTTCCACTGTGTAATCATAAGGGATTTGATTTAGGTCATCCCTGAATGGTCTAGTGGTTTTCCCTACTTTCTTCAATTTAGGTCTGAATCTGACAATAAGGAGTTCATTATCTGAGCCAAAGTCAGCTCCCAGTCTTGTTTTTGCTGACTGTACAGAGCTTCTCCATCTTTGGCTGCAAAGAATATAATTAATCTGATTTTGGTATTAACCACCTGGTGATGTCCATGTATAGAGTCTTGTGTTGTTGAAAGTCTTGTGTTTGTGTACTCCAAGGCCAAATTTGCCTGTTACCCCAGGTATCTCTTGACTTCCTACTTTTCCATTGCAGTCCCTATAATGAAAATGACATCTTTTTTGGGTGTTAGTTCCAAAAGGTCTTATAGGTCTTCATAGAACTGTTCAACTTAAACTTCTTCAGAATTACTGATTGAGGCATAGACTTGGATTACTGTGATGTTGAATGGTTTTCCTTGGGAATGAATAGAAATCATTCTGTCATTTTTGAGATTGCATCCAAGTACTGAATTTCAGACTCTTTTTTTTTTTTGCTTACAATTTGCACGAAATATATTTTTCCATCTTCTTTAAAAAAAAATTCAGCAGAAATTTATTGAACGTCAGCTACATACAAGGCATGCTTTTGATCTTTCTTTTTAGGCTTAGTTCTTCTAAGGGATTCTTGCCTAAAGTAGTAGATATAATGGTCATCTGAGTTAAATTCACCCATTCCAGTCGATTTTAGTTCGCTGATTCCTAAGATGTCGAAGTTCACTTTTGCCATCTACTGTTTTGACCACTTCCAATTTGCCTTGATTCATGGACCCAGCATTCTATGTTCCTATGCATTATTGCTATTTACAGCATTGGACTTTACTTCTATCACCAGTCATATCCACAACTGTGTGTTGTTTTTGCTTTGGCTCCGTGTATTCATTCTTTCTGGAATTATTTCTCCACTGATCTCCAGTAGCATACTGGGAAACTACCAACCTGGAGAATTCATCTTTCAGTGTCCTTTTTGCCTTTTCATACTTTTCATGGGGTCCTCAAGGCTAGCATACAGAAATACTTTGCCATTCCCTTTTCCAGTGTACCACATTTTGTCAGAACTCTCCACCGTGGCCTGTCTGTCTTGGGTGGCCCTACATGGCATGGCTCATAGTTTCATTGAGTTAGACAAAGCTGTGGTCCGTGTGATCAGATTCCTTAGTTTTCTGTGATTGTGGTTTCCATTCTGTCTGCCCTTCAATTTAGAAGGATAAGAGGCTTATGGAAGCTCCCTGATGGGAGAGACTGACTGTGCAGGAAACTGGATCTTGTTCTGATGAGCAGAGCCATACTCAGTAAATCTTTAATCCAATTTTCTGTTGATGGGTGGGGCTGTGTTCTCTCCCTGTTGTTTGACCTGAGGCCAAACTATGGTGGAGATAATGATGGCAACCTTTTGAAGGAGGTCTCCATTTTCTTCATTACATTGTATATATACACCACATTTTTCTTTATTTTTCTTTATTTTCTTTATTCATTTATTTGACAATAGATATTTAGGTTGTTTCCAAATTTTGTATTGATCTTTGTGTATGGCATAGCAGTGATTCAACTTCCTTCCTTTGCATGTGGATAACCAGTTTCTCAACACTATTTGCTGAGGGGACAATTGTTTCCCCACTGTTTAATCTTAACATCTTTGTCAAAGATCACATATGTGTGGCCTTGTTTCTTGGTCCTAAATTTTGTTACATTGGCCTATGAGCCTGTTTTTGTGCCAGTACCATACTGTTTTGATTACTATAGCTGTATAATATAATTTGAATTCAGAAAGTGTAGCTCTATCTTTATTGTTCTTTCTCACGATTGCTTTGACAATTGAGTCTTTTATGATTTTATATAAATTTTATGACAGTATTTTCTACTTTTGTGAAAAATGCTACTAAAATTTTGATAGAAATTACATTTTATCTATAGATTGTTATGAGAAGTATGGACATTTTAGGAATGCTTATTTTTCCCTTCCATGAACACTGAGTGTCTTTCCATTTTTTTCTGTTTTTTTTTTTTTTTTTTTTTTTGGCAAAATTCAAATTAATATCATGTTGATTTCAGTACAGAGATCTTTCAAGTCCTTGGTTATACATATAATAATTGCAGTACTCTTTTTGATGCTATTTCACAAGGCTTAATTGTATCTTTACATGCTTCTCAGTTAAGTTCTTTGTTAGTTGTACAGAAACTGAACTGGTTTTGAAATGCTGAGTTTGCATCCTTCAAATTAACTGACTTTATTTGTTCTAACGGTTTTGGTAATTCTTAGGGTTTTCCATATGTAAGATTATATCATCTGAAAATAGAGACAGTTTTACTTCTTAATTTCCAATTTGAATGTCTTTATTTTCTTTTTATTGCTTAAATCTCCGGCTAGGACTGTCAATATTACATTGAATAGAAATGGTGAGAGTAGCTATCCTTGTCTTGTTCCTGATCTTCGAGTAAAAGCTTTAAGATTTGTTACAGTTGGATATGATGTTAGTTGTGGGCTTGCCATACATTGCCTTTCTATGTTGAGGTATATTCCTTTTACACCTAATTTGTTCAAAGTATTTATCATGAGAGTCTGTTGATTTTTGTCAAAAGATTTCTCTGCATCTACTGAGATGATCATGTGACTTTTATTCTTCATTGTTTTAATGAAATATATTACATTTATTGATTTGCATATGTTTGTCCTTGCACTCTTGGATAAATCCCGCTTGATCATAGTGTAAGATACATTTACTGTGCTGCTGAACTTGACTTGCTAGTATTTTGTTGAACATTTTTGCATCTATGTTTTTGGAGGCTATTTGTCTATAATTTTCTTTTCTTGTCATGTCCCTGTTTGTCTTCAGAATCAGAGAAATGTTGACCTCATAAGATGTTTTTTAAGTGATTCTTTCTCTTCAAATTTGTAAAAATGTTTAAGAAGGATTGACATTTGTTCTTTAAATGTTTGATGCAATCCACCAGTAAAGCTGGTCCTGAGCTTATTTTGTTCTTGGAAGGTTTTGGGTTACTGAATCAATCTCCTTACTCATCTATTCAGAAATTCTAATTCTTCATGATTCAGCATTCGTAGTTTTAAAATTGCTAAGAATTTACCCATGTTGTCTAGGTTGTCCAATTAGTTGGTATATAATTGTTAACATAGAAAAGATATTTGTTAAATACAAAGGATGATCCTTTGTATTTCTGTGGTATCACCTATAATGTCCCTCTTCATTCATTACTCTATTAATTTGTCTTCTCTTTTATTTCATAAGTTCTCTAGTTAAAAATAATTCAATTTTACTTATCTTTTCAAAACCCAACTCATTTATTTATGCTTTATTTATTAATTTATTTATCCTGCTAACATGAGATAGTTTATTCTTTTTTCTAGGTCTTTGAAGATTCAACTTAGGTTGTTTTATTTGGGATATTTTCTTTACTTTTGAATTTTATTTGTTATGTTTTGCTTTTATATTCCATGTATGAGTGAAATAATATGATATTTGCCTTTCTCAGTCTGACTTTTTCACTTAGCACAATACCTTAAAGTCCACGCATATTGCTGCAAATAGCAAGATTTCATCTTTTTATGTCTGAGTAGATTTCCATTGTGTGCTTTTGTTTGTGTGCATGTGTGTGTAGATCTCAACTTTTTATTGATTCTTCCATCAGTAGATATTTGGTGTGTTTCTGTATCTTGGCTATGGTATATTATTCTACAATAAACCGTTTTTAAAAATCTATTTTTTGCTGTTATTTTTGAGCTGTATAGGTTCTTTATATATTTTGGTATTTCAGGGTTATTCTTACTGGATATATAATTTGAAAATGTTTTTTCACTTTGTAGTTTGTCTTTCCATATTGTTGATGCTTCCTTTGTTGTGCAGAAGCTTTTTAGTTTTATGTAGTCCCATTTGTTTATTTTTGCTTTTGTTTCTTTTACCTTGGGATACAAATCCAAGAAGATATTGCTAGGACCAATATCAAAGTGTGTATTGCCCATGTTTTCTTCTAAGTTATGTTTTCAGGTGTCACATTCAGTTCTTTAATTCATTTTGAGTTTATTTTTGTGTATATTGCAAAATCGTTGTCTAGCTTGTTTTTGTTTTTGTTTTTGGCCTAAGGCTGTCCAGTTTTTCCCAAGACGTTTATTGAAGAGAACATCCTTTTAATTTAACTTTATGTTCTTTGATCCTTTGTCATAATTTGTCTATATAAGTGTCAGTTTATTTGTAGTATCTCACTTCTGTTCTAGGTGTTCCATGTGTTTGTTTTTATGACAATTCTATGCTTTTTGTTTACTATAGCTGTGTAGCATAGTTTTAAATAAATGAATGTGATAGACCCAGCTTTGTATATTTTTCTCAGAATTGCTTTGGCTATTTGGAATCTGTGGTTTCATATAAATTTTATTATTTTTATTCTATTTCTTTGAAAATGCAGCAATTTCTATAGGGATTGCATTAAATCTGTAAATTACTCTAGGTAATATGGACATTTTAACATTGTCAGTTTTTCCAATCAATTAACACAAAATATCTTTTCATGTATTTATTCTATCTTCAATTTCTTTAAACAGTGTCTTACAATTTTCAATGCACAGGTCTTTCACGACCTTGATTAAATATATTCCTACATAATTAATTATTTTGTTGCAAATATAGATGGGATTGCTTTCTTATTTTCTATTTATCCTAGTTTTCTGTTAGTGTAGAGAAATGCAATAGATTTATGTATGTTGATTCTGTACCCTACATCTTTACTGTGTTCACTTATTATTTCTAATACTTCTTTGTGGAGTCTTTAGGATCATGTCATATACAAAAAGTGATAGTTTAACTTCTTACTTTTTAATTTGGTTGCCTTTTCTTTTTTTTGTTTGTTTATTTGTTTAATTTCTATGGAGCCGTCTTCCAATATTATGTTGAATAAGAGTAGTGAGAGTGTATATCCTTGTCCTCTTTCTGTTTGTAGGGGGATAGCTTTCAGGTTTTCACCATTGAGTATGATGCTGCTGTTGTTCAGTCACTAAGTCGTTTCCAACTCCTTTGTGATGCATGGACTATAGCCTACCAGGCTTCTCTCTATATAGAATTTTCCATGCAAGAATACTGAAGTGGATTGCCATTTCCTCCTCCTTGAGTATGATATTAACTGTATGTTTTTCATGCATTGTATTTATTATTTTGATATATATTATTCTTCACATATTTTATTGTTTTAATCATAAATGTGTGCTTCATTCTGTAAAATGTTTTCTCTTCATTTATTGAAATGATTATGATTTTTATCTTTCGTTTTAATGGGGAACAGCATGTTTATTACCTTTGGTTGCCATTTGCATGGACTATTATTTGGTGGTTTTCTATGATGTTTTTCTCAGTTTCATTTTTTCATTTTTTATGTCTCTATTTTAGATTTTTGTTTTATTGTTACTATAAGGTTTGTAAAAAAAAAAAAGCTTCAATGATAATATAGTAATTTTTCTGCCAACACCATATTTTCACTTGCCAATATGTGTTCCATCCTTTACCTCTTTCCCTTTTATGCTTTCATTTATTTAATTTATCACCTTTTTTGTTGTGAATTTATTAGCAAATTGCAGTAGGTATAGTTATTTTTTTACTGTTATTTCCTTTTGACCTTTATGGTAGAATTTTTAGCAATCTGTTCTGATATAGTGGTACAATTTTCCAAACCTGCCTGTTCAATTATCATCTTAAAGTTATGTGTATTTATGCTTTTTTGTTCCAGGTAGAAAAACTTCTTTCAACATTTCTCGTAAGACACATCTAGTGGTAATGAAATCTGTGAACTTTTTTTTTTTTTTTTGATCTAGGAAAGCCTTTATTTCTCCTCCATATCTGAAGGATAATTTGGTCGGGTAGAGTATCCTTGGCTGAAAAATTTCAATCTTTCATTACCTTAAGTATGTCATGTAGGTCAAGATGGTGTAGTAGAAGGATGTGCGCTCATTTTCCCCCATGAGAACACCAGAGTCTCAACTAGCTTCTGAAAAACCATTTACAGAAGAATGTTGGATCCCACCAAATAAAGATACCCCACATCCAAGGGCAAAGGAGAAGCCCCAAGAGGATGGTAGGAGAAGCGCAACTGTGCTTAGAATCAAACCTCATTCCCACCAGAGATGCTCAGAGGGCACAAACAAAACCTTCTGTGCATCAGGACCCAGGGAAAGGAGCTGTGACCTCCAAAATAGACTGAGCCAGACCTGATTTTGGGTGTTTGAGTGTCTGCCCTGCTGCCAAGATAGGGGCTCTGTTTGCTGAAGACCTGGGAGGCATGCCATATGGCAGCAAGTCCTCCTGGAGGAGGTCACCATTAGCCCCTAATTTCTAGTTTCATATCATTGTTGTCAGAAAAATCATACTTGATAGGATTTCAATTTTTAAAAATTTGTTAAACTTTTTGTGGCCTTGCATATGATTCATCCTGGATTATGTTCTATGTGCACTTGGAAATAATACACATTCTGCTGTTGTTTGATGGCATATTCTAGTATGCACATTATAAATTTGGTCTATGCTGTTTTTTAGCCACTAAGTCGTATACAACTTATAGCAACCCCAAGAACTGCAGCACACCTCTCTTCGCTGTCCTTCACTATCTCCCTGAGTTTGCCCAAACTCATGTCCATTGTGACAGTGATGCCATTCAACCCATAAAACTCTGTCACCCCCTTCTCCTCTTGCTCTCAGTCTTTCCCATCATCAGAGTCTTTTCCAATGACTTGGTTCTTCACATCAGGTGGCCGAAGTATTGGAGCTTCAACTTTAGCACCAGTCTTTCCAATGAATATTCAAGATTGATTTCTTTTAGGGTTGACTGGTTTGGTACATAGCAATGATCAAATCTTCTGTTTTCATATTGATTTTCTGTCAAATAATCTTTCCATTTTTGAAAGTGAGGTATTAGAGCCCCATAACTAAGATGGACTGGAATGGGTGAATTTAACTCAGATGACCATTATATCTACTACTGTGGGCAAGAATCCCTTAGAAGAAATGGATTAGCAATCATGATCAACAAAAGAGTCCAAAATGCAGTACTTGGATGCAATCTCAAAAAAGATAGAATGATCTCTTTTCGTTTCCAAGGCAAACCATTCAATATCGCGGTAATCCAAGTCTATGCCCCAAGCAGTAACACCAAAGAAGCTGAAGTTGAACGGTTCTATGAAGACCTACAAGACCTTCTAGAACTAACACCCAAAAAAGATGTCCTTTTCATTATAGGGGACTGGAATGCAAAAGTAGAAAGTCAAGAAACACCTGGCGTAACAGGCAAGTTTGGCCTTGGAGTACAGAATGAGGCAGGGCAAAGGCTAACACAGTTTTGCCAAGAGAACGCACTGGTAATAGCAAACACCCTATTCCAACAACACAAGAGAAGACTCTACACATGGACATCACTAGATGGTCAACACCAAAATCAGACTGATTACATTCTTTGCAGCCAAAGATGGAGAAGCTCTATACAGTCAGCAAAAACAAGACCGGGAGCAGACTGTGGCTCAGATCATGAACTGCTTATTGCCAAATTCAGACTTAAATTGAAGAAAGTAGGGAAAACCACTAGTCCATTCAGGTATGACCTAGATCAAATCCCTTATGAGTATATAGAGGAAGTGACAAATAGATTTAAGGGACTAGACCTGATAGACAGAGTGCCTGATGAACTATGGACAGAGGTTTGTGACATTGTACAGGAGACAGGGATCAAGAAAATCCCCATGGAAAAGAAATGCAAAAAAGCAAAATGGCTGTCTGAGGAGGCCTTACAGATAGCTTGGAAGAGAAAAGAAGTTAAAAGCAAAGGAGAAAAGGAAAGATATTCTCATCTGAATGCAGAGTTCCAAAGAATAGCAAGTAGAGATAAGAAAGCCTTCCTCAGTGATCAGTGCAAAGAAATAGAGGAAAACAACAGATTGGGAAAGACTAGAGATCTCTTCAAGAAAATTAGAGATACCAAATGAACATTTCATGCAAAAATAGGCTCGATAAAGGACAGAAGTGGTATGGACCTAACAGAAGCAGAAGATATTAAGAAGAGGTGGCGAGAATACACAGAAGAACTGTACAAAAAAGATCTTCATGACCCAGATAATCACCATGGTGTGATCACTCACCTAGAGCCAGACATCCTGGAATGTGAAGTCAAGTGGGCCTTAGAAAGCATCACAATGAACAAAGCTAGTGGAGGTGATGGAATTCCAGTTGAGCTATTTCAAATCCTGAAAGATGATGCTGTGAAAGTGCTGCACTCAACATGCCAGAAAATTTGGAAAACTCAGCAGTGGCCACAGGACTGGAAAAGGTCAGCTTTCACCCCAATCCCAAAGAAAGTCAATGCCAAAGAATGCTCAAACTACCGCACAATTGCACTCATCTCACATGCTAGTAAAGTAATGCTCAAAATTCTCCAAGCTAGGCTTCAGCAATACATGAACTGTGAACTTCCAGATGTTCAAGCTGGTTTTAGAAAAGGCAGAGGAACCAGAGATCAAATTGCCAATATCTGCTGGATCATCGAAAAAGAAGAGAGTTCCAGAAAAACATCTATTTCTGCTTTATTGACTATGCCAAAGCCTTTGACTGTGTGGATCACAATAAACTGTGGAAAATTCTGAAAGAGATGGGAATACCAGACCACCTGACCTGTCTCTTGAGAAACCTGTATTCCGGTCAGGAAGCAACAGTTAGAACTGGACATGGAACAGACTGGTTCCAAATAGGAAAAGGAGTACGTCAAGGCTGTGTATTGTCACCCTGCTTATTTAACTTATATGCAGAGTACATCATGAGAAACGCTGGGCTGGAAGAAACACAAGCTGGAATCAAGATTGCCGAGAGAAATATCAATAACCTCAGATATGCGGATGACACCACCCTTATGGCAGAAAGTGAAGAAGAACTAAAAAGCCTCTTGATGAAGGTGAAAGAGGAGAGTGAAAAAGTTGGCTTAAAGATCAACATTCACAAAACTAAGATCATGGAATCTGGTCCCATCACTTAATGGGAAATAGATGGGGAAACAGTGGAAACAGGGTCAGACTTTATCTTTTTGGGCTCCAGAAACACTGCTGATGGTGATTGCAGCCATGAAATTAAAGGACGCTTACTCCTTGGAAGGAAGGTTATGACCAACCTAGATAGCATATTTAAAAGCAGAGACATTACTTTGCCAACAAAAGTCCATCTAGTCAAGGCTATGGTTTTTCCAGTGGTCATGTATGTATGTGAGAGCTGGATGGTGAAGAAGGCTGAGTGCTGAAGAATTGATGCTTTTGAACTGTGGTGTTGGAGAAGACTCTTGAGAGTCCCTTGCACTGCAATGAGATCCAATAAATCCATCCTAAAAGAGATCAATCCTGGGTGTTCATTGGAAGGACTGATGTTGAAGCTGAAACTTCAATACTTTGCCCACCTCATGTGAAGTGTTGACTCATTGGAAAAGACCCTAATGCTGGGTAGGATTGGGGGCGAGAGGAGAAAGGGACGACAGAGGATGAGATGGTTGGATCACATCACCGACTCAATGAACATGGGTTTGGGTAGACTCCGGGAGTTGGTGATGGACAGAGAGGCCTGGCGTGCTGCAATTCATGGGGTCGCAAAGATTCGGACACGACTGAGTGACTCAACTGAACTGAACTGAATATCATTATATTGTTGTCTATTTCCCTTAAGTCCTCTTAATACATGCTATATATATTTAGGTGATGATATGTTTAGTGTATATCTATCTATCTAACTTTCTATCTATGTATAAAGTTATATCTTCTTGATTAATTAAATAATTTATTATTAGATGATAACTTTCCTTCTCTTGTGACAATTTTTTATTTAAAGTCTGTTTCTTCACATGTGAGTTAGCCATCCCTACTATCTTTAGTCTACTATTTGAATGGAATATTTTTTCCTTTCTTTCACTTTCATCCTATGTATGTTCTTAAAGTTGAAATGAGTTTCTTGTAAATGAGTTGGGTTGTATTTGTGTTTATCAGTTCAGCTACTGTGTGTCACTTGATTGGAGAATTTGAACCATTTACCTTTAAGTAATTATTGAAGGGTAAGGACATACTTTCACTATTGTTGTTTTCTGACCTTTGTATTTTCTTTATTCTTTTGTCCCTTTATTGCTATTTTTCTTTGTGATTTGATTATTTTTACAATATGTGCTCTGGTATTAATTTTTTTTTCTTTGTGATTCCCAAAAATCTTACAGAAAACATATTATAGTTATAACAGTCTCAGATGATAAAATCTTAGCCAAAATCACATATAAAAACTTTACATTTTCTTTTCTTTCTCCACAGTTTATACATCTTTTGCTAAAATCTACATTTCTTTAAATTGTGTATTCATTGGCAAACCACCAAAGCAATAACTTAAGTGTGTTTATATTTGCTTTTTTAATTAGATATGTGTGACTTATGTACCATCATTACGATATTATTCTGGATTTTACTATATAGTTATTTTGACCAGTAAATTTCATGTTTCCATATGTTTACATGTTGCTAAATAGCTTCTTTAAAATTTCAATTTGAAAAAGTCCTTTGACCATTTCTTGTAATATAAGTTTTGTGATGATGAATTTCCACAACTTTTCTTTGTTTAGGACAATCTTCATCTAACTTTTATTCCTGGAGGCATTTGCCCAATAAAGCATCTCTGTTGCAAATTATTATTTTTTTTTTCTTTCAAACATTTTGAATATATCATTCCACTCATTTTGGACATGAAAGATATACTGAAAAATCACTAGCAGTCTAATGGGTGTCACTTTATATGTGAAAAGTCACTTTTCTCTTGATGATTTCAATTTATTGTCTCTTTCTCTTTTACTTCTGATGACCTGATTTTATCTTTGTGTAGAATTCTTTAGATTCATCCTATTTGGAAGTTTATGGCCTTCATGAATTGATATGTTCATTTTGCTCCCCAGATTTGGAAAGTTTTATGTCATTTTTATTTTTTACTATATTTTTATTTCTTTTTTAGTTAATTAATTTGTTTTAATTGGAGGATAATTACTTTATAACATTGTGGTGGTTTTTGCCATACATCAACATGAGTTGGACACAGGTATACATGTGTCCCCCGCATCCTGAATCCCCCTCCCACCTCACTCCCCACCCTATCCTTCTGGGTTGTCCAAGAGCACTGGCTTTGGGTGCCCAGCTTCATGCATCAAACTTACACTTGTCTTCTATTTTACATATGGCAATGTACATGTTTCAATGCCATTCTCTCAAATCATCCCACACTCGCCTTCTCCCACGGAGTCCAAAAGTCTCTTCTTGACATCTGTGTCTCCTTTGCCGCCCTGCATGTATGATAATCGGTACCATCTTTCTAAATTCCATATATATATATATATATATATATACACACACACATATATATATATGTATATATGTATATGTATATATATACACAGTATTTATCTTTCACTTTCTGACTTACTTCACTCTGTATAATAGACTCCAGGTTCATCCAACTCATTAGAACTGACTCAGATGTATTCTTTTTTATAGCTGGGCAATATTCCATTGTGTATATGTGCCACAGCTTCTTTATTCATCTGCCAGTGGATATTTAGGTTGCTTCTATGTCATAGTCATTGTAAATAGTGATGCAATGAGCATTGGGGTACATTTGTCTCTTTAAATTCTTGTTTCTTTATGGTGTACACCTAGCAGTGGAACTGATGTCTCTCATGGCAGTTCTGGGGCTTCCTTGGTATTTCATCTGGTAAAGAATTCGCCTACAATGCAGGAGACCCTGGTTCAATTCCTGGGTCAGGAAGATCTTCTGGAGAAGGGGTAATATACCCACCCCAGTATTCTTGGCCTTCCTTTGTGGCTCAGCTGGTAAAGAATCCACCTGCAACGCAAGAAACCTGTATTTGATCTCTGGGATGGGAAGCTCCTCTGGAGAAGGGAATGACTTCCCACACCAGTATTCTTGCCTGGTGAATTCCATGGACTGTATAGTCCATGGGGTCGCAAAGTGTCAGACACGACTGAGCAACTTTCATTTTCACTATTGTGGAAATTCTATTCCCAGCTTTTTAAGGAATCCCACACTGTTCTCAATAGTGGCTGTACCAGTTTGCATTACTACCAACAGTGTAAGAGGGTACCCTTTTCTCCACACCTTCTCTGGAATTTAAGTTTGTAGACTTTTTAATGATGGCCATTCTGACTGGTGTGAGATGATATGTCACTGTGATTTTGTTTTTTATTTCTCCAATAATGAGTGATGTTGGGAAACTTTTCATGTGTTTATTAGCCATCTGTATATCTTCTTTGGAGAATTATCTGTTTAAGTCTTTTGCCCACTTTTTGATTTATTGTTCATTTTTCTGATATTGAGCTGCATGAGCTGCTTGAATATTTTGGAGATTTTTTTGTCAGTTATTTTGTTTGCCATTATTTTCTCCCATTCTGAGGGCTATCTTTTCACCTTGCTTATAGTTTCCTTCATTGTGCACAAACTTTTAAGATTAATTAGGTCTCATTTGTCTATTTTTGTTTTTATTTCCATTTCTCTGGGAAGTGGGTCATAGAAGATCCTGCTGTGATTCATGTCAGAGAATGTTCTGCCTATGGTTTCTTCTAAATGTTTTATAGTTTCTAGTCTTACACTTGTATCTTTAATCCATTTTGAGGTTTTTTTTGGGGGGGTGATATGGTGTTAATAAGTGTTCTAGTTTCATTCTTTTATAAGTGGTTGACCAGTTTTCCCAGCACCACTTGTTGAAGAGGCTGTCTTTTCTCCTTTGAATATTTTTGCCTCATTTGTCAAATATAATGTGGCCATACGTGCATGGATTTATCTCTGGATTTTCTATTTTGTTCCATTGATCTATATTTCTGTCTTTGTGCCAGTACCATACTGTCTTGATGACTGTAGCTTTGCATTATAGTCTGAAGGCAGGAAGGTTGAGTCCTCAAATTTCATTCTTTTTTCTTAAGATTGATTTGGCTATTCAGGGTCTTTTGTGTTTCCTTATGGATTGTGAAATTATTTATTCTAGTTCTCTGAAAAATAACGTTGGTAGTTTGATAGGGATTGTGTTGAATCTATAGATTGCTTTGGGTAATATGCTCATTTTCACTATATTGATTCTTCCAGTCCAAGAACATGGTAGGTATATTTCTCCATATCTTTGTGCCATTCTTGCTTTATTTCATCAGTGTTTTATATTTTTCTGTATACAGGTCTTTCGTTTCTTTAGGCAAATTTATCTTAATTATTTCATTATTTTTTTCATAATGGTGAATGGCATTGGTTCCTTAATTTCCTTTTCTGAGTTTTCATTGTTAGTGTATAGGAATGCAAGTGATTTCTGTGTATTAACTTCATATCCTGCAACCTTACTATATTCATTGATTAGTACTAGTAATTTTGTGGTGGCATCTTTAGGGTTTTCTATATAGAGGATCATGTCATTGGCAAACAGTGAGAATTTTACTTATTCTTTTCCAGTCTGGATTCTTCTTATTTCTTTTTCTTCTCTGATTGCTATGGCTAGGACTTCCATAGCTATGTTGAGCAGTAGGGGTGAGAGTGGGCACCCTTGTCTTGTTCCTGATTTTAGAGGAAATGCTTCAGTTTTTCACTATTGAGGATAATGTTTGCTGTGGGTTTGTCATATATGACTTCTATTATGTTGAGGCATGCTCCTTCTGTGCCTACTTTTTGAAAAGTTTTTTTTTTATCATAAATAGGTGCTAAATTTTGTCAAAGGCTCTCTCTGCATCTATTGAAATAATCAAAATTTTTTAATCTGTCAATTTGTTAATACGGTATGTTGATTGATTTGTGAATATTGAAGAATCCTTACATCCCTGGAATAAAGCCCACTTGATCATGATACACGTTATTTTTAATAAATTGTTCAATTCTGTTTGCTGGAATTTTGTTGAGGATTTTTGCGTCTATGTTAGTCAGTGATATTGGCCTGCAGTGTTCTTCATTTGTGGTATTTTTTTCTGATTTTGGTATCAGGGTGATGTGACCCCAGAGAATGAGTTTGGAAGTCTCCCTTCCTCTGAAATTTTCTGGAAGAGTTTCAGTAGTGTAGATGGTAGATCTTCTTTAATTTTTGGTATAATTCACTTACAAAGCAATCTGGTACTGGGCTTTTGTTTGTTGGAAGCTTTTTTTTTTTAATAGTTTTTATTTCCATGCTTGTTCTTTTTATCTTTTTTTTTTCCTATTTCCGTGCTTCTGTTCTTTTTGTGTTTTTTTTTTTCTATTTTTTCCTGTTTCAGTTTTAGAAGGTGATATTTTTCTAAGTATGTGTCAATTTTTTCCAAGTTGTCCATTTTATTGGCATATGATCATTAGCATTTAAGTTTTGTGTTAATTTTTCCCTTTTCACTTCCAATTTCTTTGATTTGAGTCTTCTCTGTTTTTTTCTTGATGAGTCTGGCTAACAGTTTGTCTATATTGTATATCTTTTCAAACAACAGGCTTTTAGTTCTATTGAGCTGGGCTATAGTCTCCTTCATTTCTTTTTCATTTATTTCTGCTCTGATTATTATTATTTATTTCCTTCTACTAACTTTGCTGGAATTTTTGACTATTGTTGTTGTTGTTCTGTTTCTTGTTGAATTAGGTGTAAAATTAGTGTTTTTTTTTTTTTGATGTTACTCTTGTTTCTTGATGTAGGCTTATATTGCTATGAACTTCCCTATTAACAGTTCTTTTACTGAATCTCATAGGTTTGGGGCTGTCATGTTTTCATTATCATTTGTTTCTTTGCATATTTTTGTTTCCTTTTTGAACTCTTTAGTGATCTGTTGGTTATTCAGAAGTGTGTTGTTTAGACTCCAACTGTTTGTGTTTTTAATATTTTCTTTCATGTAGTTGATATCTAATCTTACAGTTTTGTGATCAGGGAAGATGCTTGGAATGTTTTCATTTTTTTAAAGTGTCCCAAGGCTAGATTTGTGGCCCAGGATGTGATCTTCCTGGCGAATGTTCCATGTGCACTTGAAAAAAACCTGAAATCCATTATTATTTTGGTGAAATGTCCTGTAGATAGAAATTAGGTCTAACTGGTACAATATATAAGTCAAAGCTTGAGCTTCCTTGTGAATTGTCCTGTCTGCATGATCTGTCCATTGGTGTGAGTGGGGTATTCAAGTCCCCCTTTATTATTGTGCTACTGTCAATTTCCCATTTAATAGTTGTTAGCATTTACCTCATGTATAGAAGTGCTCCTATGTTAGGTTCATATATATTTATGATTGTTATATCTTCTTCTTGAATGTATCCTTTGATCATTATGTAGTGTCCTTATTTGCCTCTTATATCAGTCTTTATTTTAAAGTCTATTTTACTTGATATGAGTATTGCTACTCACAATTTTTTTGATTGTCATTTGCATGAAATATCTTTTTCTAGCCCCTCACTTTCAGTTTGCATGTGTCCCTATGTTTGAGAAGGGTCTCTAATAAATAGCATATATGGGGGTCTTGTTTTTCTATTCATTCAGCCAGTTTTGTCTTTTGACTGGAGTTTTTAACCCATTTATGTTTAAGGTAATTATTGACAAATATGATCTTGTTACCATTTACTTTATTGTTTTACTTTACTTTTCTTTCTTATAAATATTTTCTCTGTTTCATGCCTAGAGAAGAATCTTTAGCATTTGTTGAAGAGCTGGTTTGGTGGTGTCAAATTCTCTCAGCTTTTGCTTGTCTGTAACAATTTTGATTTCTCCTTCAAATCTAAATGGAATCCTTGCTGGTTAGAGTAATCTTTGTTGTAGCTTTTCCCCTTTCATCACTTTAAGTATATCCTGTCATTTCCTTCTGGCCTGTAGAGTTTCTTTTCTAAGGTCAGCTGCTATCCTTACGTGAATCCCCTTGTATGTTATTTATTGCTTTTCCCATGCTGCTTTTAACATTTGCTCTTTGTATTTAATTTTTGAGAGTTTGATTAATATATGACTTGTGTTTTGCCTTGGGTTTATACTCTTTTGGAGTCTCTTGGGCTTGGGCTTGGGCTTGGGTGGCTATTTCCTTCCCCATTTTAGGGAAGTTTTCAACTGTTATTTCCTCAAGTATCTTCTCATTCCCTTTTCTTTTGTCTTCTTCTTCTGGGACACCTATGATTTGAATATTGGGACAATTAACATTGTCCCAGAGGTCTCTGAGGCTGTCCTCCTTTCTTTTTATTCTTTTTTTTTTATTGGTCCATTCTGCTGTATTTATTTCCACAATTCTATCTTCCAGCTCACTTATTCTATCTTCTGCATCAGTTACTCTACTGCTGGTTCCCTCCAGAGTGTTTTTAATCTCAGTTATTGCATTGTTCATTACTGATTGACTATTCTTTATTTGTTCTGTGTGCTTGTTGAACATTTCTCACATCTTATCAATCTGTGACTCTAGTCTATTTATTCGTAACTCCATTTTGCTTTCAAGATTTTATATCATCTTTATGATCTTTATTCTGAATTATTTTTTAAGTAGACTATCTCCTCCTCTTTTGTTTGGTTTGGTGGATTTTTATCACGTTCTTTAATCTGCTGGGTATTTCTCTGCCTTTTCATTTTGTTTGGTTTGTTGTGTTTGGGGGTCTCCTTTCCACAGGCTGGAGGGTCATACTTCCTCTTAGTTGTGGAGTCTGCTCCCTACTTATGGGTTTGGACCAGTGGCTTGTGAAGGTTTCCTGGTTAGGGGAACCTGTGTCTGTTTTCTGGTGGATGGAGCTGAATCTCATCTCTCTGGAGGGCAATGCAGTGTCCAGTAGTGAGTTTTGGGATGTCTGTGTGTTTAGTATGGATTTGGACAGCCTGTCTTTTAATGTTCAGTGTTATGTCCCTGTTTTTCTGGAGGATTAGTGTGGGGTGTCTTGCATTGTAGCTTTCTAGCTTTGGGTGGAGCTTGTTCTCAGTGTAGGTGTGGTGGCTTTTGGTGGGTTCTTGTCTATTAGTGCTACCTGGGGTCAGCAGTTCTATGATGGTCCAAAGTTCTGGATTTGAGCTTCCTGCCTCTGGCTTTTCAATCCCCCTCTTCTAGTAGCATCAAGACTTCTCCGTCCACACAACACAGAAGACAAACCTCCTAGTTTAATGGTGCAACAACTGTCCACAGCTAGGAACACCCATAGAGATTCACAGAGTTATATAGAGAAGAGAAGATATAGAAGTGACCAGGAGAAGAAAAAAGAGACTGAAAAATCAAGAGAGCAATCAAGCCAGCAATCAATTCCCTAAGTGAATATGGATACTAAAAATTAAACTGTTAAAAGTACAAAATCAATAACAAATATCAAAGCAAAAATTAAAACCCCACGGGATGACCTGGAGGGATGCGATGGGGAGGGAGGTGGGAGGATTCTGGAAGGGGAAAACATGTACACCAATGGTGGATTCATGTCAATGTATGGCAAAACAAATACAATATTTTAAAGTTAAAAAATAGATAAATAAACTAATTAAAAATAAATAAATAAATAAAAATAAAATCTATAAAAACAAAAAAAAACAGAATAGAGATTAGATTCTCAAAGTACAATATAAAAAATTTGTACACAAAATAATATATGTGTGTATAGTGGGGTCAGTTCAGTGTCAGATAATCCCTTGTTCTGGCTTGTACTTGTTCTCAAAGTCTACAGTTGTCCCTCAAATGCACAGTCTCAGCTTAATTGCTGAATTTTATTCTGTTGTACCTGCCATTTATGGGGTGGCTCTTCCTTTTTTTCTTTGCTTAGGTATGCCTCCTTTACTTGCAAGTCTCTTCAGTGTATAATCTTCTCTCTGAAATGAGGGGACATAAACGGGCTCTTGTTCTGGCTCACTTGCTCAGTTGTGCTGTAGAGAGAGAGTGACACTGCAAACAAATAATGCTGGCATGTGTGGGGAACACTAGCTGTGGATGGACCACACTGTGGTTACCACAGCCCTAGGAGGCATGCACTTCCCAGTTCCAAGCTACTCAGGTTCTTGGGTGCTTTGTGAGGGCACAGTCCCAGGTGAGCTGTGCATCTTGTGCACCTCCCAGGTCCAAGCCTTTAGGTTCTCAGGTGTGCTGTGAGAGCTGTACATCTCTTCAGGGGAGCTGATCTCAATCTGTGACACTCCTGCCAGGTATGAACCAACCAAGATCCCAGGAAGAAGTGGTTAGCAACTGGCAGCCTACTCACAACTTGGCTGGAGATGCAGTCTCTGGGGCCGAGTTTGCAGCATCCCCTTGCCTTCCACCTCTAGCTGTCACGTACCTGTCTCCCTGCCTCCAGTGAGTGCCATAAACTGCAGCCAGCAGCTTGTGATTCAGCCCACATATATATAAATCACAGCTGGCTTGCTCTCCTTTGGCAATCCCTAGGGCACGATCCTTTGTTCTGTGAGTGTGCCAAGGGTCACAGTGCAGAGTTAGAGCTTTCCCGTGGGATATGTCCTTTTTTTTCCTTTGTCTCTCTGGTGTTCCCATGGTTTGAGTTGCTATGCCACATTAGTCCCCTCAGAGTGTCCTCAGGGTATTCAAACCCAGTCTTTCCCCTAAAGACCGACGATGCATCCTGTGCCTCTGCACCCAGTCCCCAATCGCTTCCAGCAGACATGAGCCTGTGAGCCACTTCTATGCTACTAATTGCTGTTCAGTGCGAATTCTGTGGTGATTTTTTTTTTTCCGGTTATGCTGCCCTCTGAGATTCCAAAGCTCCCCACTGAACCCACCTGTGAGAGGATTTCCTACTGTGTGGAAACTTCTCCTCCTTCATAAGTCCCTCCCCAGGGCGGGTCTCTGTCCCTAAATCCTTTGTCTCTCTTTTGTCTTTGTCTTTTGTCCTACCTCATTTTGATGAGATTGGTTTGCCTTTCTGGGTATTTGGGTTCCACCACCAGCATTCATAAGTTATTTTGTGGAAGTTGCTCTGCATGCAGATGTTCTTTTGATGTATTGTTGGGGAAAAAGTAGTCCCCCTGTCCTATTCCTCTGCCATCTTGGGACCACAACTGTCAATTGTAAAAATGAGATTTGTGGCTCTTTTTCTGCTTCTTTGAGACTTTCATTGTGTATATTGTTTTGCTTCATGATGTTCCATAACTCCTGAAGGCTTTATTCACTCTTTATCTTTTTACTCTCACTGGGTAAGTTAAGCAGTCTGTCTTTGTACTCAATGAGATTTTTCTTTGCATGATCACGTCTGTTGTTGAACCCCTCTACTAGTTTTTTTCAGTTCATTAATTATATTCTTTAACTACAAAATTTATGGTTTCTTTTATGGTTTCTATCTTTGTTTACTTTTTCCATTTGCTCATGTATTGTTTTCCTCACTACATTTAATTACCAATCTGTGTTATCTTGTAGTTTGATGTACTCCTTTAAGACACTGTTTTGAATTTTATCTTGAAGAGTTCATAGATAGAATTCCTTTTATACAGGATCAGTTACTTATTTTTTTCTCATTTTGTGCTGTTTTTTTGATAGTTAATGGCCCTTGTAACTAGATGTTGGTGTATGCTCTTTTGAAGATGTATTCACATCTTTCAGTCTTTTATTTATAAATTAATTTATATTAACTGGAGTTTAATTACTTTACAATATTGTAGTGTTTTTTGCCATACATTCACATGAATCAGCCATAGGTGTACATGAGTTCCCCATCCTGAACCACCCTCCATCCTCACTCCCTATTCCATCTCTCAGGGTCATCCCAGTGCACCAGCCCTGAGCACCCTGTCTCATGCATCAAACCTGGACTGGCGATCTGTTTCACATATGACAATATACATGTTTCAACGCTATTCTCTCAAGTCATCCCACCCTTGCATTTTCCCACAGAGTCCAAAAGACGTTCTATACATCTGTGTCTCTTTTGCTGTCTCACATACAGACCATCATTACCATCTTTCTAAATTCCATATATATGCATTAGTATATTATATTGGTGTCTTTCTTTCTGACTTGCTTAACTCTGTATAATAGGCTTCAGTTTCATCCACCTCATTAGAACTGATTCAAATGAATTCTTTTTAATGGCTGAGTAATATTCCATTGTCTATGTACCACTACTTTCTTATCCATTCTTCTGCTGATGGCCATCTAGTTTGCTTCCATGTCCTGGCTATTACAAACAGTGCTGGGATGAACATTGGGGTGCACATATCTCTTTCAATTCTCGTTTCCTCCTTGTGTATACCCAGAAGTGGGATTGCTGGGTAGTATGACAGTTCTTTCCAGCTTTTTAAGGAATCTCCAAACTGTTCTTCACAGTGGCTGTACTAGTTTGCATTCCCACCAACAGTGTAAGAGGGTTCCCTTTTCTTCACACCCTCTCCAGCATTTATTGCTTGTATACTTTTGGACAGCATCCATTCTGACCAGTGTGAGATGGTACCTCATTGTGGTTTTGATTTGCATTTCTCTGATAATGAGTGATGCTGAGCATCTTTTCATGTGTTTGTTAGCCATCTGTATGTCTTCTCAGGAGAAATGTTTGTTTAGTTCTTTGGCCCATTTTTTGATTGGGTCACTTATTTTTCTGGAATTGAGCTGCAGGAGCTGCTTGTATATTTTTGAGATTAATTCTTTGTCAGTTGCCTCATTTGCTATTATTTTCTCCTATTATGAAGGCTGTCTTTTCACCTAGCTTATAGTTTCCTTAGTTGTGCAAGAGCTTTTAAGTTTAATTAGGTCCCATTTGTTTATTTTTGCTTTTATTTCTATTACTCTACGAGGTGAGTCATACAGGATCCTGCTGTGATTTATGTCAAAGAGTGTTTTGCCTGTATTTTCCTCTGGGAGTTTTAGAGTTTCTGGTCTTTCATTTACATCTTTAATCCATTTTGAGTTTATTTTTGTCTATGATGTTAGAAAGTGTTCAAGTTTCATTATTTTACAAGTGGTTGACCAGTTTTCTCAGCACCATTTGTTAAAGAGATTGTCTTTTCTCCATTGTGTGTTCTTGCCTCCTTTGTCAAAGATTAGGTTTCCATAGGTGTGTGGATTTATCTCTGGTGTTTATATTTTGTTCCATTGATCTATATTTCTGTCTTTGTGCCAGTACCATAGTGTCTTGATGACTGTTGCTTTGTAGTATAGTCTGAAGTCAGGCAGGTTGATTCCTCCAGTTCCATTTTTCTTTTTCAAAAAAAGGGGGGAAAAAAAGATTGCTTTGACTATTCGAGGTTTTTTATATTTCCATACAAACTGTGAAATTATTTGTTCTAGTTCTCTGAAAAATACCATTGGTAGCTTGATAGGGATTGCACTGAATCTATAGATTGCTTTGGGTAGAATACTCATTTTCACTATATTGATTCTTCCAATTCATGAACATGGTATATTTCTCCACCTATGCATGTCCTATTTGATTTCTTTCATAGTGTTTTATAGTTTTCTAAATATAGGGTTTTTTTTTGTTTCTTTAGGTAGATTTATTCCTAAGTTTTTTTATTCTTTTGGTTGAAATTGTGAATGGGAATATTTCCTTAATTTCTCTTTCTGTTTTCTCATTGTTAGTGTATAGGAATGCAAGGGATTTCTGTGTGTTTATTTTATATCCTGCAACGTTACTATATTCATTGATTAGCTTTAGTAATTTTCTGGTGGAGTATTTAGCATTTTATATGTAGAAGATCATGCCATCTGCAAACAGTGAGAGTTTTAATTCTTCTTTTCCCATCTGGATTCCTTTCATTTCTTTTTCCTCTCTGATTGCTGTGTCCAAAACTTCCAAAACTATGTTGAATAGTAGTGGTGAGAGTGGGCACTCTTGTAGTGTTCCTGACTTAAGGTGGAATGCTTTCAATTTTTCACCATTGAGGATAATGTTTGCTTTCGGTTTGTCATATATAGCTTTTATTATGTTGAGGTATGTTCCTTTTATTCCTGCTTTCTGGAGGGTTTTTATCATAAATGGATATTGAATTTTTTCAAAGGTTTTCTCTGCATCTATTGAGACAGTCATATGGTTTTTATGTTTCAATTTGTTAATGTGGTGTATCACATTGATTGATTTGTGGATATTAAAGACTTCTTGCATCCCTGGGATAAACTCCACTTGGTCATGATTTATAATATTTTTAATATGTTGTTGGATTTCATTTGGTATAATTTTGTTAAGGACTTTTGGATCTTTTTTTCATCAGTGACATTGGCCTATAGTGTTCTTTTTTTGTGGCATCTTTTTCTGGTTTTGTTATTAGGGTGATGGTGGCTTCATAGAATGAGTTTGTAAGTTTACCTTCCTCTACATTTTCTTGTAAGTGTTTGAGTAGGATAGGTGTTAGCTCTTCTCTAAATTTTTGGTAGAATTCAGCTGTGGACCCATCTGGTCCTGGGCTTTTGCTTGCTGGATGATTTCTGATTACAGTTTCAATTTCTGTGTTTGTGATGGGTCTGCTAAGGGTTTCTATTTCTTTCTGGTTCAGTTTTGGAAAGTTATACATTTTTAAGAATTTGTTTGTTTCTTCCAAGTTGTCCATTTTATTTGCATATAGTTGCTGATAGTAGTCTCTTATGGTCCTTTGTATTTCTGTGCTGTCTGCTGTGATTTCTCCTTTTTCAATTCTAATTTTGTTGATTTGATCCTTCACCCTTTTTTTCTTGATGAGCTTGGCTTATGGTTTGTCTATTTTATTTGTCTTCTCAAAGAACAAGCTTTTAGCTTTGTTGATTTTTGCTATGGTCTCCTTTGTTTCCTTTTCACTTATTTCTGCCCTAATTTTTATGATTTATTTCCTTCTACTAATCCTGGGGTTCTTCATTTCTTCCTTTTCCACATTCTTTCACCTCAAAGGTATCATGTAGTGACATGTACCTCAACCAATGTAGGGCCTTGGCACATGCTGTTCTGTCTGCTGTAATATTCTTCTTTCTGTTCATTTCTTACATAACTCCTATTTTTCTTTCAGCTTTCAGCTCCATTATCATTTATCTAGCTTGTTCAGCTGCTCTTGTTATATGCTTTCCTAGCACCATACACTTTATTTCATAGCATATTTCCTCAGTCCATAGGGTCACAAATAGTTGGACACAACTGAAGTGACTTAGCATGCATGCATCAACAAGCAGCACAATGCTTTACTCAGAGGAAACCCTAAAATTATTTGCCAAACAAAATGAATGAATAAAAATATTTCACCATATTTCTACTTATTTTTAGATGTTTAGACAAATGAGAGTCTTCCATAGAAAGAACGATTTCTAAAAAATATTTATTTTTACAGATGTTGAGATACCCTATACTTTAAAACCTAGTAAATACAAATAATGGTAAAAGGTATATATCAGGAAAACTAAGAAAATATTAGGAAAATATTAATAACTAGATTTATGAGTCCCAGTAAGCATGGGATTTTGGAATCTTTTCTGTTTTATTTCAATATTAAAACAATAAAGTTAATAGAAACTAATTGATGCCTGTAATTGTTACAAAAATAAATGAAGTAGGGAAATGATGTCTCTAAGTGTCTAGGCCTCTAAAGTATGTTAACTATAATGTTGTGGGATTACAAGTCTTCTTTGAAAGAGAATTGATCTCCCTTCTGCTCCTTATCCACTCCTTCAACCCATCCACAATCTCAATTTTAAAATAATTAATAAAATGCTTATTTATTTGTTATAGTGTATTTGATTTTATAAAGGATAAAAACACTTTTGTAAAGTGTGACTGGCCAGTACATTTAAATAGAAAATTTTGTAAAAAGTTAAAATGAGGGAATATAAACATATCAAATGACTAAGTTCACATGGTGAGAATACCTGAGCTATAATTTTAGCACTAAAAGGAAAGTCAGCTACAGTTAAAGAGGAATAAAATGGGTAGCCTGATAGAAAGAAATGTGCCAGTTTGCTGGGAGAGGGAAATTTTTCTCTAGAATTAAATTTAAAAAAATAATTATTATGTAAATCATTAATTAAGGTTAATGACTAATATAAAATACTATGTTTTCAACAATATTTTTAAAGCTTCTGTTATTTTGGTAAGATGTTATGTGTTTCCTAGAAAAGTTCACACAGCTTCTTAGGGGCAGCATTCCAGGAATCACAGTATTTTCTAGGCTTTATATTCTAATAGGGAATTCCAATTTCTGCTATTTCTAGCCTTGAGAAATGTATGCTGTAATCGTCATGATGTGATTGACCTTTGACCTTTCCATTATATACATTATCTACCTATGATATTCATAATAGTATTCTTTAAATCATGTCTGATGAAGTGAACATTGCACAGTGAAAGCACACATTGCACTTTATTTATTTACCCAGTAAAATATTCCTTGGCAAAATGACCTTAGGAGCAGAATTCTAATCACCATAAGGCTTCAGGATGGGGACTGGAGAGTAAAGGTGTAAGAAAACACACTGATGTGCACCTCACACACATTCTTCTAATCTTAATAATTGAAATACTCGATCATAGGTTTTTCTAAAAAAAAATGACCAGTCTCTACCTGGCAGGAATTTTTTAATGGAGAGAGAGTTTTTTCCCCATGTTATTAAAAAAATGCAAGTAACAATCTATGTATCCTGAAGTGTCATTGAGAAAAAAGCCACAAGGTTTTGGAAGAGAAAGAAAAGGTCATTAAAAATGTATTTCACTGCAATAGCAAACAGATATGTCATATGCTCAGTTTTAAATGTCAAGACAGAAGAAACCCTACAAACAGGCATCTAAAGTAAATTCCATAACTATTAAATTCAGTTGTTGAAATATCTTGCTTTAGGGGATTTGAGATTATACTCTAAAAAGGCTGAATAGCCTCCTGTTGCTGATCTCAAAGAGCAGTCAGAAATGTACAGTGACAAAAAATTTCACAATATATCGGGTCATAGCATAAAGTGCTATATACATGAAATGAATCTTTAAAATAACATGTGGTATAAATATTGTATTCTGACTGCACATTTAGAAAGGTTGAGAACAAAATCACAAAATAAGATACATTTGACAAACTTTGAGTGACTTCCTTTACTTTATCTTGGAGCATTGTGGCTGAAATAATTGTTTGGAAGAAATCATTGTTACAGTTGTACCAACGGAATTTAGCATGCAAAAGTTACTATTAATCTTTGTACTGATGATTAATTAGTGTATAAATGATGTCCAACCTGCTAAAAATGGGAGCCTTGGCAATAGTAACTTGAATTGGTAATTAGACTTTATTATTTGTAGGAAGAAATCTGTTTAAGTAAAGATTTCATTGAAACCATTTCATGTGTTCATTAGATATGCCTGGTGATTTGAGACTCAGACATGACAACCACTGCAAACAAGTGACTAGGACAAACTACAAACTGGAAAGTAGTATAGTTTAAGATGACTGAAATAGCACTGTGTGGATCACAATAAACTGTGGAAAATTCTGAAAGAGATGGGAATACCAGACCATCTGACCTGTCTCTTGAGAAACCTGCATGCAGGTCAGGAAGCAACAGTTAGAAACTGGACATGCAACAACAGACTGGTTCCAAATAGGAAAAGGAGTATGTCAAGGCTGTATATTGTCACCCTGCTTATTTAACTTATATGCAGAGTACATCATGAGAAACGCTGGGCCGGCAGAAACACAACCTGGAATCAAGATTGCCAGGAGAAATATCAATTACCTCAGATATGCAGATGACACCAACCTTATGGCAGAAAGTGAAGAAGAACTAAAGAGCCTCTTGATGAAAGTGAAAGAGGAGAGTGAAAAAGTTGGCTTAAAGTTCAACGTTCAGAAAACTAAGATCATGTCATCTGGTCCCATTACTTCATGGGAAATAGATGGGGATACAGTGGAAACAGTGTCAGACTTTATTTTTTTGGGCTCCAAAATCACTGCTGATGGTGATTGCAGCCATGAAATTAAAAGACGCTTACTCCTTGGAAGGAAGGTTATGACCAACCTAGATAGCATATTTGAAAGCAGAGACATTACTTTGCATACAAAGGTCCGTCTAGTCAAGGCTATGGTTTTTCCAGTGGTCATGTATGGATGTGAGAGTTGGACTGTGAAGAAAACTGAGGGCCGAAGAATTGATGCTTTTGAACTGTGGTGTTGGAGAAGACTCTTGAGAGTCCCTTGGACTGCAAGGAGATCCAATCAGTCCATCCTAAAGGAGATCAGTCCTGGGTATTCATTGGAAGGACTGATGTTGAAGCTGAAACTCCAAAACTTTGGCCACCTCATGCGAAGAGTTGACTCATTGGAAAAGACTCTAATGCTGGGAAGAATTGGGGGGCAGGAGGAGAAGGGGACGACAGAGGATGAGATGGTTGGATGGCATCACCGACTCGATAGACATGGGTTTGGGTAAACTCAGGGAGTTGGTGATGGACAGGGAGGCCTGGCGTGCTGCGATTCATGGGGTCGCAAAAAGTCGGACACGACTAAACGACTGAACTGAATTGAAATAGCAATACTTTGGACTGTATGTGAAGAATCTTTATATGTCATAGCTGCTTTTTGTGCCCTTCATCATCATGGTCTTAGTATGTTGTGACCTATGAACCTGAGTACATAGGTACTAATCTCTGAAAGTAACAATGATAAGAAAGGAGTAGAATTCTTTGGGGAAGATTCAGACGAGAACTCGGAGAAGTCAATGGCAACCCACTCCAGTATTCTTGCCTGGAGAATCCCAAGGACGGGGGAGTCTGGTGGGCTGGAATCTATGGGGTCGCACAGAGTCGGATACGACTGAAGTGACTTAGCAGCAACAGCAGATGAGAACTACTGAGTACTTTAAGGTACTTTGGTGGTTGATGATACTGGTTATGTATAAAGTTAACTTTTACTATTAAATACTCCTTAAGAATATGTGATAAACTTCTCTGATAAACATCTGAGTATATACCTATAAATCATGCCTAGGGAATTTGCTTTTTTTTAATTTTTTAATGGAATGCAATATAGGTTGTAAGCAAAAGAGAACTTTTCATGTAATAAATGAGGAAAGTTTTGGCAAGAAAATTAGAACTGTAATTGGATTAAAGAAGATATTTTAAAAGAAATAGCCTAATGTAAAATAAACTGAAAGGAGAGCAGAGGGGCACGCAATAAAAGTGGAAAAGTAGTGTGTGTAGAATCCCCATAAGGGAGAAGGCAGAGGGAATACAAAAGAGAATTTGGCTGCTTCCTATGCCAGTAGGTAGGGGATGCTGTTGACCCAGGAAATTTATGGCTTATGTGTCTTGGATAAAGGATGGAATTTGACAGGCATTCTTAAAGTGAGGAGTCTTACATATGTTCAAATATGAGGTTACAAGATGGATACATCAGGGGTGATTGCTTTATGAACCAATTACTTGTTTTGCAGGAAGATTCACTGAAGGGCTCCTTTAATTGTCGAGTTCTCTAAATACATTTACATATATTCTTACAGGTCATTAACTATAGAAAACAGCTGGGACAGGGGATAGAGATGAGGAAAACTAAAAATTTAGGAGTACTCCCCATAAAAATCCATCAACTGTAGAGATGAGAGCCCCTCAAGGGCAGGGAACATGCCATATTTGTTATGTCCTATGCATGCTAAGTACTCAGTAAATCTTTGATAAATCAATGGAGATTTGATAAACAATATCTATATTTAATGAATAGTTTATAAATAGATCTGCCTTCTTCCAGAAAGGACTTTGAATTGATCTAAAAGAAAATAAACGTGTCCAAAAGATGACTGGTGACTGTATAATAGGGAGAATAGTGGTCCGTGAGAGATATCCATATCCTAATCCCCAGTGCTTTGAATATATAATGATATGGTGAAGGAGAATTAAAGTTGCAGATGGAATGAAGGTTTTTAAATATTTATTTGACCTTAAAATGAATAAATTTTCCTGAATTACCCAGGTGAGCCTACTGTAATTACAAAGATACTTAAAAATGGAAAAGAGGAAAAAGAATCTGTGAATGCTGTGATGTAAAAAATACTTGATTGGTAATTGCTGTCTTCGAAGTGAGAGGAAGAGAGTCAAAGCCAAGGAATATAGACATCTTCTAGAAACTGGAAAAGGAAAGCAAATTGATTCTCGCCTAAAACCTCCAAGGAGAACCAGCTCTGCTAACCTTGGTTTTAACCCTGTGAGCTCCAGTTTGGGTGTTTGTCCTACAGAACTGTAAGATAATAAATGTGTGTTGTTTTAAGCCACAAATTTTGTGGTAATTTGTTATATCAACAGGAAGAAATTAATACACATAGAAACAGATAAGTCAGTTTCTAAATGTCTATTTTCAAACATTTTCAGGATGTATTCATTGCATTTAATGAAGAATGCCTACACAAATAAATTCTTGGTAAGAAATTTTACAACTCATTTTCTTTTCTTAAAAATTACATCTAATAGCAGAATCAATACTTCGTTGCTGGTGCTGGAATACCCTTGCCTTGCTTTGATAGCCATGACCTTCCTGAAGAGACTCAGAGAGAGGATCATTCATTCCCTCACTCATTTGATAATGAATGGCACTATTCTAAGTGATCAGGAAAGAGCAATGAATGAGACAAATTTTTGCTCTCATGGAGCTTACATCCTAGAAGAGATGCACCCAATAAATTCACTATTAAATATAAAATATAGTATTAGGTACTATGGTAAATATTATAAAGAAAATATAAGGAAAAACAAGAAAATAATGACGGAGTAGAAGATGTGTTTTAGATAAGATGTCCAGAGAAAGGCTCTCTAAGAAGATGACACTGACCTGAATGAAGTAAAGACAGAGATTAATACAAAAATAAATTTTTATTATTTTTTATGTACACTGTTTCTTGGGAGAAGATAATGTGATGTCTCAAATCAAGGTTAAAGGAATACACATTTACAGAGGAGATTTTCGTTTGTTGCATAAGTTTAGGACCTTCCACATATCAACTTTTCGAGGCTTTTCCTAGTTCAACTTTCTTTCACTACCATAAAAACACACTTCACCACAAGAACAATAGAACTGTCTATCAGAAGATAAAAAAAAGGCAACTGAGCATAAAGATGCTGCATTTGCTCCTTTGGGAAAGTATTTGTTGTGAAGTGGTCTGTTTATTGATATCAAATGCCATTCATGTGGACTAACCACTTAAGAGTACCTATCTAAAACAAGATAAGACTACATAAACACTAAGTATTTACTCTAGAACTATGTATACTGCAATCACAAAAAGGACTTTAAAATTCCTCTAAAATGAAAGGAAATGAAGGACTTCGAAAGAGAAATAAACTGCAACAAAGCTCATTACAAATTTGAAAAAAGTAGTGGAGTAAGAAGAAAACAGGCCAAGATGCATTTTAAATTTAGTAAGTCACTTTTCCTAGTGCAATTATCACCCACAGATCCAACATCCAAAATCAAACCTAGGCCTTAATAATAACTTACTATTTAGGCGTATATTTTCTCCTCCACCATTCTATTTTTCTGGGTCACTACCCTGAATCCCATTTTTGCTTTTCATTGTGTTCCTTTGCTTTCCTTTTTATTTACCTTTGTTGCATTTAAATGTATCACAAGATATACATATTTTTGGAGCCCAGACTCTGAAAACCTATCTTTCTGTCTCTACTGATACTCTTATTCTGGATATTTCATACAAATAGGATAATATAATATGCAATATTTAGTTACTTGCTTCTTTCACTTACTCTAATATTTCCAAGGTTCAAGTATGTAGTAGTATGAATGAGTGCTTTATGACTTTTTATGGATGAATAATATTTTATCATAGTGAAAGTGTTAGTTGCTCAGTCGTGTCTGACCCTTTGAGATCCCATGGACTGTAGCCTCTGTCCATGGAACTATCCAGGAAAAAATACTGTAGTGGGTAGCCATTCCCTTTTCCAGGGTATCTTCCTGACCCAAGGATCAAGCCAGGGCATCATGCATTGTAGGCAGATTCTTTACCAGCTGAGACTGAACTGGTGTTGGAGAAGACTCTTGAGAGTCCCTTGGACTGCAAGGAGATCCAACCAGTCCATCCTAAAGGAAATCAGTCCTGAGTGTTCATTTGAAGGACTGATGCTGAAGCTAAAACTCCAATACTTTGGCCACTTGATGCAAAGAGCTGACTCACTGGAAAAGACCTGATGCTGGGAAAGATTGAAGGTGGGAGGAGAAGGGGATGACAGGTTGGATGGCATCACCGACTCAATCAACATGAGTTTGAGTAAACTCCAAGAGTTGGTGATGGACAGGGAGGACTGGCATGCTGCAATCCATGGGATCACAAAGAGTCGGACGTGACTGAGTGACTGAACTGAACTGAACTATGCCAAATGTATTTATCCACTCATCAATTGGTAGCCATCTCACTCAGCCTAAACTTTTGGCTGTTACAAACAATGTTGCTTCTATTAACATTTGTGTGTAAGTACTTTTGTAGACATTTGTTTTTATTGATCTTGAGTATATATTTAGGAGTAGAATTGCTGTGTCATGTGATAATGTTGTGTTTAACATTTTGAGGAACCGCCACACTGTTTTCCAAAGTGGATATACCATTTTACATTCCCATCAGGATTTATGAGATTTAAAATTTCTCCAAATCCTTATCAACATTTGTTTTTCATTTTTAAAACTAACACAATATTGTAAAGCAATTATTCTCCAATTAAAAAAAAATGAATCCATCAGAGGAACCAGAAATTCTGAGTGTATACAGAGAGAAAAATCTTAAAAATAATTGAAGGCAAAAAGGAGAAGGGGACAGCAGAGGATGAGATGGTTAGATTGCATCTCCAAGTCAGTGGACATGAATTTGAGCAAACTCCGGGAGATAGTGGAGGACAGAGGAGCCTTGCATACTGTAATCCATGGGGGTCATAAAGAGTCAGACATGACCTAACAAATGAACAACAACAACAATAAAAATATTGACAAAAAATAATAACAAAAAATTGACAAGTGCATAATTATATTGTAAGAGTTTAATACAGTTCTTTCTGTAATTCATGAATCAAGGAACTACATAAATTGCAAAGATGGAATGCAATTGCTTTACTATGTTAATCTATTTACATTTAAGATAAGTATTGATATGTATGATCCTATCACCATTTTCTTAATTGTTTTGGGTTTATTGTGTAAGTAGGTCTTTTCCTTCTCTCGTTTCCTGCCTAGAGAAGTTCCTTTAGCATTTGCTGTAAAGATGGTTTGGTGGTGCTGAATTCTCTTAAATTTTGCTTGTCTGGAAAGCTTTTGATTTCTCCATGAAATCTGAAGGAGAATCTTGCTAGGTAGAGTATTCTTGGTTGTAAGTTCTTCCCTTTCATCACTTCAAATATATCATGTCATTCCCTTCTGGCTTGTAGTGTTTCTGTTGAGAAATCAGCTGATAGCCTGATGGGAATTCTCTTGTATGTTATTTGTCGTTTTTCCCTTGTTTCTTTTAATATTTTATCTCTGTCTTTAATTTCTGTCAGTTTGATTACTACATGTTTTGGTATGTTACTCCTTGGGTTTATCCTGCCTGGGACTCTGTTCTTCTTGGACTTGATTGGTAAGGCTAATGGTGACCTTTAAGAGGGTTATGCCAAGAGGGACCATCCAGGACTACTGCTGACAGTGTACCCATCCCTGTGGTGAATCCCTGCTGACCCATCCCTCCATAGGATACCCTCCAACATTAGCAAGTAATTTTGGTTCAGTCTCTTGTGGGCTCACTGTTCCTTTCTTCTGAGTTTTGATGCACACAAAGTTTAGTTTGTGCACTCCAAGACTGGAGTCTCTGTTTCCTCTAGTCCTATGAAAGTCTTATAATCAAATCCCACTGGCCTTCAAGGTCAGATTCCCTAGGGATCCCTAGACTCTTTGTCAGATCCCCAGGCTGGGAAGTCTGAGATGGAGTGCAGACCTTTACAACAGTGGGAGAACTTTGGTATTACTGTTCTCCAGTTTGTGGTTCACCCACCAGACAGGTATGGGATTTGATTTTATCATGATTGTGTCCCTCGTTGGGGCTTCCCTGAGAGCTCACTTGGTACAGAATCCGCTTGCAATGCAGGAGACCCAGTTCAGTTCCTAGGTCAGGACAATCTGCTGGAGAAGGGATTGGCTAACCACTCCAATATTCTTAAGCTTCCATTGTGGCTCAGCTGGTAAAGAATCCACCTGCAAGGCAGGAGACCTTGGCTCAATCCCTGGGTTGGGAAGATCCCCTGGAGAATGGAAAGGCTACCCACTCCAGTATTCTGGCCTGGAGAATTCCATAGACTGTAACCCATGGGGTCGCAAAAAGTCGGACATGACTGAGAGACTTTCACTTTCATTTTCACCACCTCACTGTAGCTTCTTCTTTGTCCTTGGTTGCAGAGTATCTCTCTCTCTTTTTTTTTTTTTTTGTAAGTTCCAGTGTCCTCCTGTTGATGGTTGTTAAATAGCTAGTTGTGTTTTTGGTGCTCTCACAGGAGATGAGTGCACTTCCTTTGACTCTGCCATCTTGAACCAGAAGCCTCTACAAATTCCTGCTTATTTAGATTTTCTTTAAATTATTTTAACAATATTTTGTATGTTTCAGAATACATGTGTTTCACTTCTTTAAAAAAATATGTGAGTCTTTTATCCTTCTTTATGCTATTAAAAATGGAATTTTCCTAATTTTATGTGTGGGTTATTCATTGTTAGTATGAAGAGGAACTAAAAAGCCACTTGATGAGGGTGAAGGGTGAGAGTGAAAGAGCTGGCTTAAAATTAATATTGAAAAATCTAAGATCATGGCATCTAGCCCCATTACTTCATGACAAATAGAAGGGGAAAATGTGGAGGTAGTGACAGATTTCTTCTTATCAGGCTCTGAAATCACTGTGGATGGTGACTGCAGCCACTAAATCAGAAGATGCTTACCTCTTGGCAGGAAAGCTATGACAAACCTAGACAGTACATTGAAAAGCAGAGATATTGCTCTGCCAACAAAAGTCCACATAGTCAAGGCTATGATCTTCCCAGTGGTCACATAAGATTGTGAGAGCTGGACCATAAAGAAGGCTGAGCACCGAAGAATTGATGCCTTCATATTTTGGTGCTGGACAAGACTCCTGAGAATCCCCTGGACAGCAAGGAGATCAAACCAGTCAACCTAAAGGAAAATCAACCTTGAATAAATACTCATTGGAAAGACTGATGCTGAAACTCCAGTATTTTGGTCCCCTTATGCAAACAGCTGACTCACTGGAAAAGTCCCTGATGCTGGGAAAGATTAACAGGAGAAAGAAAAGAGGTTATCAGAGGATAAAATGGATGGATCATTGCAGTTGATGCAAGGGGCATCAACTTGGGCAGACTTTAGGAGATGGTGAGGGACAGGGAGGCCTGCTGTTCTGTAGTCCATGGGGTTGCAAAGAGTCGGGCATGACTGGGCAACTGAACAACAACAACAATGTAGATATACAGTTGATTTTCTATAGTGACTTTTTATCTGCAATCTTAATAAATTCATTTATTAACATTAATGGTGAATAACTAATAAATAATAAACTTTTAAGAGTTTTTAGTAAATTCTTTAGGATCTTCTTCACTTCTTTGTACAACAGAAACTAACATAACATTGTAAAGAAATTATACTTCAATAAAAAATCAAGAATAAAAAAATGATTATATAACTTGCAAAAGGAAATAGTTTTACTTATTCTTTTCCAGTCTGCATGACTTTTTTTTCTGAGAAATAATTTTATTTTCAAACCCAGCATACCCTATCTCTTTTGCATTCAAGAGTTTTTAATTTATATAAACATTTCCCCCCACATTTTAATAAAACAGCAGGAAGAAACCAGGAGTATTTTCAGTGTTATACTTGGAAATCTCCTTAGTTGTATCATCCATTTCATTAGGTGAATTTTCTTATTTTCTTATCACTATAGACAGAATTTGTGGTTAAACTTTCCCCTTTCTCTACTTTTCAACAATAACTACTAATTTTTCTTTAAGTCGTCACCCACAACCTACTAGAGAGCCAATAGTTTTTACTAGTAGCCTCTTCATAGTCCTTAAAATTTTTGCCTGTCTTCTTGTCCTAAAGATCTTGCCAGAGTTTTAGATTTTTGTTTTGACAGGACTCTGCTCAGGACCAAAATCTATGCTCAGTATCTAATGTTGTAAAATAAATATCTGGCTTAAATTAACAAAAATAATATATCTCGTTGCTTCTTTGGGTTTGAAATTAATGTATGGCAAAATAGGAAGAGCTTGTCTCTGTTCCATGATTTCCAAGCCCTCATTTCAAAGAAGGCCAGGGTCTAGAATCAACTGAATCAACATGCAACACACACATATATACATAATATATTGAAGAGAGCTTGTTTCTGTTTTATGAAAACATATGCACACACAAACAGCCTAAGTAAGCTTTATACATTTTATGGATCCTGCGTTTAAACTATGCCCCAGTCCTAACTTACTCCCGCCACTATAGTGCTAAGTAGAGAAAATGAACTATGGAGGGCAAGGCCCATTCCAAATTCAACAGTAGGCTTAAGTGGTAATTGTGAATGAACCACGATATTTTATGACAAAGTGGAAAAAAAAAATAAGTCCGGCAATTTTAGGGAAGGTAAATTATCTTCTCCAAGAAAAAATAACACACCTCATTAAAAAAAATACATTATTTCTAAAGCATATTCAATTCAGCTCAGTTCAGTCACTCAGTCCTGTCTGACTCTTTGCAACCCCAAGGACGGCAGCATGCCAGGCCTCCCTGGACATCACCAACTCCTGGAGTTAACTCAAACTCATGTCAATTGAGTCAGTGATGCCATCGGGCCATCTCATCCTCTGTCATCTTCTTTTCCTCCTGTCTTCAATCTTTCCCAGCATCAGGGCCTTTTCCAGTGAGTCAGCTCTTCGCATCAGGTAGCCAAAGTATTGGAGTTTCAGCTTCAGCATCAGTCCTTCCAATGAACATTCAGGACTGATTTCCTTCAGGATGGACTGGCTGGATCTCCTTGCCGTCCAAGGGATTCTCAAGAGTCTTCTCCAACACCACAGTTCAGAAGCATCAATTCTTTGGCACTTGGCTTTCTTTATAGTCCAACTCTCACATCCATACATGACTACTGGAAAAACCATACCCTTGACTAGATGGACCTTTGTTGGCAAAATAATGTCTCTGATTTTTTAACATTTTGTCTAGGTTGGTCATAACTTTTCTTCCAAGGAGTAAGTGTCTTTTAATTTCATGGCTGCAGTCACCATCTGCAGTGATTTTTGAGCCCCCCAAAATAAAGTCTGTCACTGTTTCCAATGTTTCCCCATCTATTTGCCATGAAGTGATGAGACCAGATGCCATGATCTTAGTTTTCTGAATGTTGAGCTTTAAGCCAACTTTTCACTCTCCTCTTTCACTTTCATCATCTAAAGCCTATTGCCCATGGGTAAGGCGTATAATCTTGCAGTTCTCCATATTTCTTTTATTGAAAATATCTTGAGTAATCTAATGTCTATATTCTCCTGATTTAAATTTTGAATTAATAAAATATTGTACCTTCTGAAATTCTAGTTTAAGTTGTTTCTTCTTTCATGTCAATGACATTTATATTATCATATAATTTTTGCCCAACATGGAAGTAGGGAGCATCTTCTGCCCCCTTCACAAAACCTTTCCCTTCCTCTTGAGGCAACCAGAAAGATTAGCTGGACATTCCCACAGGCATCATGGCAGCCAATACTCATCAGGATAAAATAATACCCACAGCAATGAAATATTTATTACATAAGATTTGGGTTCTGCCTCTGCCTCTGTGAGTGAATCACTTCATCTTTTTGTAACTTTTTCAACTTTTACAAGTTCTTCACTTATAAAGCAAGGTTAATGATATCAGATCAATTTATACTTGAAGCAATTTATACTTTAATTTGCTCGATTACTTGTATCCCCCCTCCCATGCCCAATGTTACTCTGCTATGCAGTGAATGAATGAACCATGCTCATCATTATTTTTCAAATGCCTAAAATAGCTCCTGCCACATAGTAAGTGCTCTAAAAAATCTGTTTGACTAAGCAAACAGAAAATTTGAGTTGCATTACTGATTGCTTGATATTTAATATTCTTACATATGGCATATGACTAAATTTCAGTTTTCTTTTATACTATACAATTTCATTATGTCCTTTATTGTTAGTACAGTTGCTCAAAACTACCTGTTAAGATTATTTTATAGGTTGCATATACTGAGTTTAATAGGAAGCTACAATTATAGAGGTTTAGGGAATTTTCAGATAGATTTGGTAATTATTTTTCTTATTCACTTCCTATACAATTAAAATATAAATATAGACATATGACCAAGACTTGTAGTGTGACATCCACATGATCTAAACTTTGGTATATTTTTAGTTTTATTGCCACACAGAAGATGGAAAATATCTGCATGGGCAGAAGTTTGATATTAGTTTATTCTCCCATATGAAACTAATCTCTTGTAGAGGGATCATGAATCACTAACACGTGTAAAAGGGAAATTTAAATGTAAAATTACAAAGGAATTTTAACTGTTTTCTTTTTATCAACTTACTATTTCTCCTACTGTACAGTTTTTATTCCTACTAGCTAGTTTTGAGGATTCCAAATTACAATAATAATGAAAATAGCTACAATAATAGTGATAATAATAATCACTGAATAAAATAGAGGAATTAGTTTTACATTAAAGCAAGTGAGAGGTTAAAAAAATAGTGCCACCTTCTAAGTGCTATGTAGTATGGTACCAGTCCCATGCATTCTATACCTTTATAAGTCACATGTTTTGTGTGCCTTTAGTGGCAGTTTTATGTTTGATTTGGAAAGGTAACACACAGAGGATAGTTTCTAACTATATCTTCTTGCTCCATGGATAGCATAAATAACTTCTTGAATATAGATGAGACTTCATCAGACATGAAGTTCTAACATGTTTTGATTTACTTGAAATTCTGTATTCTTGTGCAGTAGTTTTATCCAGTGAAATACTGTGAATGAGTAGTCTTGGAAAAACTGTAAGACACGTTGGTCCTAGGCTTTTTTATTCCCCTTCTACCTATTACCCTTCCTGTGTCCTCTTCTGCCTTTATGTGCTATGCTACTGTCACAAGCAGTAAAGTGTCCCCATACTATTTCTTTACTGCTAAGGTCCCACAATGTAGAGTACTAAACAAACCAAATATCTATAAGCATATACTACTACTGTTCTCTATCTTTTGTCCTTTCTACCATCAAAATTTACTTTTCCTAGGCTTTAGTTGCTAAAGCCTCATTTTGTGGCTGGCTAATATCCGAGCAAAAGTTTTCAACAGATTCAACCTTAGGCATAAGAAAATAACAGGGTAGAGAATAAGGTCCACTATTCACTAACATTAGCTGCCTACATTTATGGTGCCTAGACCTTAGTGTCCTTTTATCCTCACAGTTTTTCTTAATTTCCCTAGACTAAGGAGCCCCATAATTTTGTCAGTTCTTCACTGACATTTGGCTGAAATGATATTTATGTGTTTCTCTTTCACTCCAAACTGCTGTTCCACTTATTTTAACTTAAAATTTGGTATTAATCCATTCTGTCACCAAATAGCTGTTTATTTCACATATCATATTTCACTTCTTGGACAAACACATTAAAGGACTGATCCTGAAGCTGAAGCTCCAATACTTTGGCCACCTGATGCAAAGAACTGACTCACTGGAAAAGGCCCTGATGCTGGGAAAGATTGAGGGCATGAGAAGGGGGCGACGGAGGATGAGATGTTTGGATGGCATCACCAACTCAATGGACATGAGTTTGAACAAGCTCCAGGAGACAGTGAAGAACAGGGAGTCCTGGTGTGCTGCAGTCCATGCAGTTGCAAAGAGCTGGACACGACTGAGTGACTGAACAACCAATAACCTCCTTTTTTAATATCCAGATTAAATAAACTTTGCCAATTAAGGTCATAAATAAGCAAAGATATTCTCAGTTCTTTTACAGCTACAGGTTTTATTTTAAAAAGGATGTAATGAGGAGCATAAAAAGAGATACAATTTTAACTGTAATAGGAAAACATTATATATTTGGAAATCACATACCTTGTTAAGATTTTTAGAATAAAATGTTCTCAAAATCAAGTTCTAAACTGTAACGCCTATGAATACATTCTATAGCATTAATAATTTACTTTGATTAAAGGATGATACAATATTGTAAAGTTAAAAAATAGAAAATAAACTAATTTTTAAAAAAGGATGATAATTGGTCAATGTGGTAAAAATAAGAAAATTATTTTCTTATCTTGACTAAAAGTTAATTTAAAGGTTTTATATGTCAAAGCCAGCACAAGAGAGAACCTGGCAGTTTTCCAAGTTTTCCATCTCTCCCCATAAACACATCAAGAATACACCTACAAATGGAACAATTATCACTGAGCACCAGCTTAAAACTACAAGAGGACCTCAAACACCTAAAGAGATAGGAAAGATCCCCATGCAACCAGGTAAGACAAAAGAAAGAAAAAAAGAAAATAGAGAGGACAGGAAGCAGGGACCTGTATTCATGGTGAGGTGCTGAAGGTGAGGAAAGTTTCCACATCTGGGGAGAACAACTGGGACAGAAGAAGAGCTTCAGGGACTCATGGGAGAGCCCAGCAACCGGTCTCTAGAAGGAAGGACAGAGTGAGAACTACACAGATGGTCAATGCCACATCCCTGTGTGCCCCAGCCTGAGGCAGATGTTGAATAGTGTACATGGGGGCTGGGGGCTAGAATGTGTTCTTTGGAACAGAGGCACAGGTAGGGAACTGCTGTTGACTGTGAGGAGACAACCTAAGAGAAAGGGAGTGAGAAGCTCTGCAACCAGGAATATTTGTGGAGAAAGCCCAGGCCACCATAAGAAGGTAAGTACCACTGTTGAATGATTTCCAAAAGTGGGGCTGCCATTGCAGCTTCTCTTTTCATATACTAGCTACTGCCTCCACAGGCACTAAGAAGGGCTCTCACTGGAGCTGGTTCATGCGTCCCTACCATCATCTCCTCCACACAACCCCTTCACTTGGCTGGGCATCCCATGGGCCCCAATAGCTGCCTTGGCTGCTTCCTACCCAACAGGCTCGTGTGCTATGGCAACCTCTATAGCAGACTCAGGTGGGAAGAATACAGGCAGATGTGGGACTGAAGTCACAGCTGGGCCCCAGGAGTGCTATGAATAAGGAAGAAGAGCTGAAACATCTTCTCATGGCTGTGTGAACCATGGTGTTACACTACCCTTGAAGGCTTCCTAAGTTCAGTGCCTCAAAAACCTCTGAAAGGACAAGTGCTCCTGCAGCTAGAACAAGTATGGCTCTAGAAACTATGGGTTTTGTGGGCACATACACATGGGAGTTGGGGGATACCAGAGTCTCAGCTGCCTCTATAACTCCCCCAACGGGTCCAGGTGTGTGATCGTTGCAGTCCTGGGACCTGATGTAGAAGATGTGCACCAGTGGCCTGATAAAAAACAATGCCTGAAAGTCACCAGGTCCAATTACTAGCATGCTCACAGTTAAGGTGTGACTACGAGCAGGGTCAACAACAGTGTACTTTGTGAATCCACACAAAGGGCAAAAGGGGACACAACAGAGAACATTCACAGGTGAATACCACTAGAAGAGGAATGCATAGTGGCTTCTCTCCTAGTGGAAGTGTTCTAATCTTGCCAAACTTGAAGCACAGATCAGAAACACAGCTAAGAAACAGATCTGGGGGCTTCTAGCCAACAGCATGGGAGAGGAATCCACCCCTGACAGGGCAGTGACAGCCACAGAGAAAAGGGGAGGCCCTTTTAAATATATAAGGCAAGCTCTGGCCTTTACAACACCAATCAAATTTCCTATCAAGGGGATAATGGAACAAGACTCGACCAATCTCACCTACCAGGGGGCAAATTTGTGAGGCAAGAGGAACTATGATCCTGAAGCCTGGGAGAAGGAGATCACAAACACAATAAGTTTGACAAAATGAAAAGACAAATATATTGCAGAAGAAGCACCAAGATACAACCTACAAAGAAAACTAAATGAAGAGGAGATAGGCAATCTACCTGAAAAAGAATTCAGAAAAATGATAGTAAATACGACATAAAATCTAGGGGGAAAAAATGAGAACAGATCAAGAAAATGCAAAATGTTTAATAAGGAGCTAGAGGGTTTAAAGAGCAAACTAAGAAATGAACAATACAATAATTGTAATAAGAAATACACTAGAAAGAATAAATAGCAGAATAAAATAACCAAGGCAGAAGAACAAGTAAGTGAGTTGAAAGACTGAGTGGTGTAAATCACTGCCACATGACAGAATAAAGAAAAAAAGAGTGAAAAGAAACTAGGACAGTCTCACATAACTCTTGGACAACATTTAAAGCAACAACATTTGCATTATGAGTCAAAGAGGTAGAAGAAAGAGAGAAAGATCCTGAGAAAATATTCGAAGTATCTATAGCCCAAAACTTCCTAACATAAGAGAGAAAACACTCACTCAAATCCAGAAAGTGGAGAGAGTCCCATAGACGATGAACCTAAAGAGGAACATGACAAGACGCATGTCAATCAAACTGATTAAAATAGAAAACAAAGGCAATCAAAAAGGTAAAAACAACAAATTATATACAAGGGCATCTCTAAAAGGTTATCATTCTATTTTTCAACAGAAATCCTATAGGTCAGAAAGGAGTGGCCTGATAAATATAAAGTGACATAAGGGGAAAAGCTACAATCAAGAATATTCTACCCAGAAAGGTTTTCATTCAGATTTGACAAAGAAACAATAAACTTCAGAAACAAAAGCTAATATATTTCAGCAGAACCAAACATGCATTACAACCAACGCTAAAGGAAATTCGCCAGGTGGAAAACAGAAGAGGAGAGGACAAAACAGGATGGGAAGTAAAAAGACCTATTAAAAGGCAAACAATTAGTAAAATGACAATGGGAACTTACATATCCGTAATTACCTTAAATGTAAATGTATTAATTGCTCCAATCAGAATGCATAGACTGATTGAATGGATATAAAAACAAGAAATGTATGTAGGCTGTCTACAGAAGACAAACTTCAGACCTAGGGACACATTCCTACTGAAAGTGAGAGCATTAGAAAAGATATTCCATGCAAATGGAAATTGAGGTAAAGGTAGAAAAACTCATATTACACAAAATAAACATTAAAATAAAGCCTTACAAGATACAAGGAAGGACATTACATAATTATCAAGGAATCAACCCAAGAACATATAAAATTTGTAAATATGTATACACCCAACATAAGAGTACATCAATATATAAGAGAAATGCTAACAGCCATAAAAGGGGGACTCAATAATAACACAAAAAATAGTGGGAGAACTTAACACCTCAATTATGTCAATGGACAGATCATCCTGACAGAAAAATAATAATGAAAGATAAGTCATGAATGATATTAGACCAGACAAAGTTAATTGAGATTTAAAGGACATTCCTTCAAAAGCAGCAGAATAAACTATCTTCTCAAATGCATATGGAACATTCTTTAGGACAGATCACATTTTGGGTCACAAATCAAGCCTCAGTAATTTCAAGCATCTCTTCTGATCACAATGTTATGAAATTAGAAATCAATTACAGAAAAAAAGAATGCAAAAGTCACAAACATATGGAGTCTCAATAATGTTCAGCTAAATACACAATGAATCACTGAAGAAATGAAAAAGATAATAACAGAAATAAATGAAACTGAGATGAAGAAATCAATGGTAAAGATCAATGAAACTAAAAATCTGTTCTTTGAGAATATAAAACAGTTGATAAAAATACCTTAAGCAAGACTCATCAAGAAAATAAAAAGAGAGGACTCAAATGAATAAAATTAAAAATGCAAAGGAGAGATTACAACAGGCACCACAGAGATACAAAGGATCATAAGATAATACGACAAGTAACTATATGCCAATAAAATGGACAACTTGAAAGAAATTGACAAATTCTTAGAAAGTACAGCTTTCCAAAACTGAACCAGGAAGAAATAGAAAATCTCCACAGACCCATCACAAGCACAGAAATCGAAACTGTAATCAGAAATCTTCCAGCAAACAAAAGCCCAGGACCAGATGGCTTCACAGCTGAATTCTACCAAAAATTTAGTAAAGAGCTAACACTTATACAGGAGAGATAAGAAAGCCTTTCTCAGCGATCAATGAAAAGAAATAGAGGAAAACAAAAGAATGGGAAAGATTAGAGATCTCGTCAACAAAATTAGAGATACCAAGGGAACATTTCATGCAAAGATGGGTTTGATAAAGACAGAAATGTTATGGGCCTAACAGAAGCAGAAGATATTAAGAAGAGGTGGCAAGAATACAAGAAGAACTGTACAAAAAAGATCTTCACCACCCAGATAATCACGATGGTGTAATCACTCACCTAGGGCCAGACATTCTGGAATGTGAAGTCAAATGGGCCTTACAAAACATCACTACGAACAAAGCTAGTGGAGGTGATGGAATTCCAGTTGAGCTATTTCAAATCCTGAAAGATGATTTTGTGAAAGTGCTGCACTCGATATGCCAGCAAATTTGGAAAACTCAGCAGTGGCCACAGGACTGGAAAAGATCAGTTTTCGTTCCAATCCCAAAGAAAGGCAATGCCAAAGAATGCTCAAACTACTGCACAATTGCACTCATCTCACATGCTAGTAGCGTAATGCTAGAAATTCTCCAAGCCATGATTCAACAATATGTGAACTGTGAAACTCCAGATGTTCGAGCTGGTTGTTGAAAAGGCAGAGGAACCAGAGGTCAAATTGTCAACATCTGCTGGATCATTGAAAAAGCAAGAGAATTCCAGAAAAAAAACATCTATTTCTGCTTTATTGACTATGCCAAAGCCTTTGACTGTGTGGATCACAAAAAACTGTGAAAAATACTGAAAGAGATGGGAATAGCAGACCATCTTACCTGTCTCATGAGAAACCTGTATGCAGGTCAGGAAGGAACAGTTAGAACTGGACACAGAATGACAGACTGGTTCCAAATTGGAAAAGGAGTATGTCAAGGCTGTATATTGTCACCCTGCTTATTTAACTTATATGCAGAGTGCATCATGAGAAATGCTGGGCTGGAAGAAACACAAGCTGGAATCAAGATTGCCATGAGAAATATCAAAAACTTCAGATATGCAGATGACAACACCCTTATGGCAGAAAGAGAAGAAGAACTAAAGAGCCTTTTGATGAAAGTGAAAGAAGAGAGTGAAAAAGTTGGCTTAAAGCTCAACATTCAGAAAACTAAGATTATGGCGTCTGGTCCCATCCCTTCATGGGAAATAGATGGGGAAACAGTGCAAACAGTGTCAAACTTTATTTTTTGGGGCTCCATAATCACTGCTGATGGTGATTGCAGCCATGAAATTAAAAGACGCTTACTCCTTGGAAGGAAGGTTATGAACAACCTAGATAGCATATTTAAAAGCAGAGATATTACTCTGCCAACAAAGGTCCATCTAGTCAAGGCTATGGTTTTTCCAGTGGTCATGTATGGATGTGAGAGTTGGATGGTGAAGAAAGCTGAGCACTGAAGAATTGATGCTTTTGAACTGTGGTGTTGGAGAAGACTCTTGAGAGTCCCTTGGACTGCAAGGAGATCCAATCAATCCATCCTAAAGGATATCAGTCCTGGATGTTCATTGGAAGGACTGATGTTGAAGCTGAAACTCCAATACTTTGGCCACCTCATGAGAATGGTTGATTCATTGGAAAAGACCCTGATTCTGGGAAGGATTGGGGGCAGGAGGAGAAGGGGACAACAGAGGATGAGATGGTTGGATGGCATCACCGACTCGATGGACATGGGTTTATGTAGATTCCGGGAGTTGGTAATGGTCAGGGAGGCCTGGCGTGCTGCGATTCATGGGGTCACAAAGAGTCGGACACGACTGAGTGACTGAACTGAACTGAACTGAACACTTAACCTACTCAAACTCTTCCAGAAAATTTCATAGGAAGGGAAACTTCCAAACTCATTCTATGAGGCCACCATCACCCTTATATCAAAACCTGACAAAGATTCCACAAAATTAGAAAACTACAGGCCAGTATCACTGATAAACATAGATGCAAAAATCCTTAACAAAATTCTAGCGAACAGAATCCAACAACATAGTAAAAAGATCATACATCATGACCAAGTGGGCTTTATCTCAGGGATGCAAGGATTCTTCAATATCCACAAATCAATCAATGTAATACACCACATTAACAAATTGAAAGGTAAAAACCCTATGATTATCTCAATAGATGCAGAGAAAGCCTTCAACGAAATTCAACATCCATTTATGATAAAAACCCTCCAGAAAACAGGAATAGAAGGAACATACCTCAATATAGTAATAGCTATATATGACAAATCCACAGCAAACATTATCCTCAGTGATGAAAATTTGAAAGCATTTCACCTAAAATCAGGAACAAGACAGGGTGCCCACTCTCACCACTACTATTCAACATAGTTTTGAAAGTTTTGGCCACAGCAATCAGATAAGAAAAAGAAATAAAAGGAATCCAGATTGGAAAAGAAGAAGTAAAACTCTCACTGTTTGCAGATGACATGATCCTCTACACAGGAAATCCTAAAGACTCCATCAGAAAATTACTAAAGGTAATCAATGAATATAGTAAATTTGCATGATATAAAATTAACAGAAAGAAATCCCTTGCATTCCTATACACTAACAATGAGATAACAGAAAGAGAATTTAAGGAAACAATTCTATTCACCATTGCAATGAAAAGAGTAAATACTTAGGGATATATCTAACTAAAGAGACGAAAGACCTATATATAGAAAACTATAAAACACTGGTGAAATAAATCAAATAGGACACTAATAGATGGATAAATATACCGTGTTCATGGATCAGGAGAATCAATATAGTGAAAATGAGTATACTACCCAAAGCAATCTATAGATTCAATGCAAACCTTATCAAGCTACCGACGGTATTTTTCACAGAACTAGAACAAATAATTTCACCATTTGTATGGAAATACAAAAAACCTCCAAGAGCTAAAGCAATCTTGAGAAAGACGAATGGGACTGGAGGAATCAACCTACCTGACTTCAGGTTCTACTACAAAGCAACAGTCACCAAGACAGTATGGTTCTGGCACAAAGGCAGAATTATTGATCAATGGAACAAAATAGAAAGCCCAGAGATAAAGCCACGCACCTACAGACACATTTTCTTCAACATAGGAGACAAGAATATACAATCGAGAAAAGACAATCTCTTTAACAAGTGGTGCTGGGAAAACTGGTCAACCACTTGTAAAAGAATGAAACTAGAACACTTCCTAACACCATACACAAAAATAAACTCAAAATTGATTAAAGATCCAAACATAATACCAGAAACTATAAAACTCCTAGAGGAAAACATAGGCAAAAGATTCTCAGACATAAATCACAGCAGGATCCTCTATGACCTACCTCCCAGGATAATGGAAATAAAAGCAAAAATAAACAAATTGGACCTAATTAAAATTAAAAGCTTTTGCACAGAGAAGGAAACAATAAGCAAGGTGAAAAGACAGCCTTCAGAATGATAGCAAACATAGCAACTGACAAGGAATTAATCTCAAAAATATACAAGCAGCTCCTGCAGCTCAATTCTAGAAAAATAAACAACCCAATCAAAAAGTGGGCCGAACAACTAAACAGATATTTCTCCAGAGAAGACATACAGATGGCTAACAAACACATGAAAAGATGCTCAACCTCACTCATTATCAGAGAAATGCAAATCAAACCACAGTGAAGTACCATTTCACGCCAGTCAGAATGGCTGCTATCCAAAAGTCTACAAGCAATAAATGCTGGAGAGGGTGTGGAGAAAAGGGAACCCTCTTACACTGTTGGTGGGAATGCAAACTAGTACAGCCACTATGGAGAACAGTGTGGAGATTCCTTAAAAAACTGGGAATAGAACTGCCATATGACCCAGCAATCCGACTGCTGGGCATACACACTGAGGAAACCAGAATTGAAAGAGAGGTGTGTACCCCAATGTTCATCACAGCACTGTTTACAGTAGCCAGGACATGGAAGCAACATGTATACCTGTCACCGACTCATGATGATGCATCCCCAAAACCATCACAGTATTTTAAATAATTAGCTTCCAATTAAAATAAATAAATTTTAAAAAATCCACAAACAATAGATGCTTGAGAGTGTGTGGAGAAAAGGAAACAAACAATAGATGCTTGAGAGTGTGTGGAGAAAAGGAAACCTTCCTACACTGTTGGTAGGAATGTAAATTGGTACAGCCACCATGGAGAACAGAATGGAGGTTCCCTAAAAACCTAAAAATAAAGCTACCATATGACCTTACAATCCCACTGCTGGGCAAATATCCAGAGAAAAACATCATCCAAAAGGATAAATGCTCCCCAGTGTATCTTTGTTGCACTGCTTACAAGAACCAAGACACGGAAACAACATAAATGTCCATTGACATAGGAAAGGATAAAGACCATGTGGTACATACATACAGTGGAATATTGCTCTGCTTTTAGGTAAATGTCCATTTACCTGGAACACAAAATTTACTAGAAAAATTTCTGTCATGTGTTTCATTTATGTGAACCACACACATCATTACATGTTTTCACAGGTCCTTCCTAACAATTCAAAGAACTTTCAATGCCAAGAACAGCAGATGGGTAAAAATATGTCTCAAACTCAAAACTGTCTCAGTTCTGTCTTCAAGTATACTAAAATTTTGTCAAAAGTCTATCATCAATCATCCACTTAGGAGATTGAGTCTATATTGGCAGATTACTGTCTCTTTCCTTATGTTTCCTAGGCTGAACTCCATAGTAGAATAGACAAATGGACGAAAAAGGATACAAAAATCTTTCTGAGCAAAAGAGTAAATACATGTAACCTCTATCAATTTTTCAGGCTTCCCAGACACTTAGCAGCTAATATATTATCCAAACATAATAAAGATAGTGATCATATGATCACAGAAAAACAAACTTATGAGATTGAGATTGTGGTGTCACACAGGGAATATGTACTAATTTGTGATTTCCCACTGACTATGGACATTAGTGAAGTAATCAAATGTAAGTGAAAATTTTGGGTGAACCATTTACTCGGTGCCACAGAGTAAAAAGAAAAATGAATCACAAAAGATATTAAATTATAGTCAAATTATACTGTAGGCATTGCTGTTTTTAAGGTTAAATTGAAAACTACCAAAAGGCATCTTATAGGAACATAAAAATCAGGTCAGGTCACCTGTAAGGCACTAAGTCACAGGCTTGTGGTAGTGTAAATCATAGGCAGCTTTGAAGGCCTAAGAATGAAGAGTCTTGAGTAAAGGAGGATTGATAACCTTCCAGGTTGCGTAGATGGTGGGATTTTAAAGAACAGAGAGAATGAGAAAAGTGTTAATTTGGAAATTCAGGATAAAAACTAGATAAACATTGAGCTATGCAGAAGGGATTGGGGGGCTATGAGGCAGGCTTCCTAGGAATAAACTTGAAAGGAAATAAGGCAAAATGGTTAAAAAAGAAAAGTATGAATGAAAGCAGATAATGGAAAACAAGGAAAATTATAATAGAAATACTACAGGCATTCTCACAGCAGATTGCTAAACTCTTTTCTCTATTTTTGTATCTATACCTGTCACATTTAATGTATTAGTGTTGAGCATCTCCAGCATCATTATATAATTCACTGAGAGTAAAACATCAGGAAAAGTCCTGCTGAATAAAATCTGTAGAGAAAAGAATTTAAGCTGGAATCAAGATTGCTGGGAGAAATATCAATAACCTCAGATATACAGATGACACCACTCTTATGGCAGAATGCGAAGAAGAACTGAAGAGCCTCTTGATGAAAGTGAAGGAGAAGAGTGAAAAAGTTGGCTTAAAACTCAGCATTCAAAGACCTATGATCATGGCATCCAGTCCCATCACTTCATGGCAAATAGATATGGAAACAATGGGAAACACTAACAGACTTTATTTTCTTGGGATCAGAAATCACTGCAAATGGTGACTGCAGCCATGAAACTAAAAGATGCTTGCTTCTTGGAAGAAAAGCTGTGACCAACCCAGACAACATATTAAAAAGCAGAGACATTACTTTGCCAACAAAGTTCTGTATAGTCAAAGCTACTGTTTTTCCAGTAGTCATGTGTGGATGTGAGAGTTGGGCCATAAAAAACGCTGAGCACCAAAGAATTGACGCTTTTGAACTGTAGTGTTGGAAAAGACTCTTGAGAGTCCCTTGGACTGCAAGGAAATCAAACTAGTCCATCCTAAAGGAAATCAACCTTGAATATTCACTGGAAGTACTGATGCTGAAGCTGAAACTCCAATACTTTTCCCACCTGATGCAAAGAACTGACTCATTTGAAAAGACCCTGATTCTGGGAAAGACTGAAGACAGGAGAAGGAGATGACAGAGGATGAGATGGTTGGATGGCGTCATCTACTCCATGGACATGAGTTTGAGCAAGCTCCAGGATTTGGTGATGGACAGGGAAGCGTGGAGTGCTGCAGTCCATGTGGTCCCAAAGAGTCAGACATGACTGAGCTACCGAACTGAACTGACTGATAGGACATTAGAGAAAATATTAAAGCTTTAATAACCAAGAGAGTGAATTAATCAATGAGTAGCCAGATAGATACAAATTCCTTTATCAGAAGTGGTTTAAGGAGGGAGATGGCTTATTAGAGCAACAACCAGGGTGATAAATGGAAAAAAATTGGACATACATATTATAGGAAATTAATTAAAGATGAAAGGATAAACAATAAAAAGGCCAAATTCCTGAGTCAGCAAAGTGTTGCAGGTTATGATTGCATAATTGAAGAATTCTGAAAGAAAATTCTTAAATTGTGCATTAATCAAGTATCTAACATTTGCAAATGATGGAAAACTAAAATCAGACTGGCTTTAACAAAATATATGTATAAAATAAAGACCCTCTCTCTCCTGTACTCTGTGCTTCTTTCACAGTTAAATTCTCCCCAAGTGTCTCTACTAGGAAGATTCAGGTTTGCTTTCTACTAAGGTGGTAACCTCCAGTAGGTAAATTTTACTACCCTCTGTGACCAAAAACATATCTCTGAACCTAATGTCTTCTAGTCTTTGATTACTCTCTTAAACTATTCCAAATCTTGTTTTCTCAAGACAAGGATTTGAAAATAAGCAATAGGAGATGGAGCTAAGAAACTTGTGAAGATATAAATAGAGCTCAGAAACTAGACTGGGTTTTTTAGATTTCTAATTGAGAATAATTATTATATATATACCTTTCTCTTAGAGATCATCCACACTTCAATAAGGTTACCCTGCATTCTTGACAGCTGACATTGTGTAAAAATTTAGATGTTTTACAGAGGAAATGGGACAAAATGATGTAGCTTAGCTATAAATGAAACAGAATATATCCCCTTCTTTCCTTGACTGGTGGTGGTATGCACTAGTAGATTTCTTTGAAGTTTTTTATACTTTGTCACAATACATATGATGGAAGAATGGCCCAGTATCTTTCTTTTAAAGTCCAGTAAAGAAAGACATGGGCTTCCTAAGTGGCTCAGTGGTAAAGAACTCACCTGTCAATGCAGGAAACATAAGAGATGCAAGTTTGATCCATGGGTAGGGAAGATCCCCTGGAGGAGGGCATGGGAATCCACTCCAATATTCTTGCCTGGAAAATATCATGGGCAGAGGAGACTGGCTGGCTATAGTCCATGGGGTTACAAAAGAGTTTGGCACAAAAGAGTTCGACTGTACACACGCACACACACACAGCACACAAAGAATGATGTAGAAATGCAAATAACATAAAGCTTAAAGCCAGATATTGGGGGATAGAAAGGGAGAAAATGTAAGAATTATTCTGTATCTAGAGAGGAGGACCATAGCGGGATGTATTTCACAGAAGGAAATAGGGGAAACTAGAATGTAAAAGAGAGTTTATGTTATGAAGATAGAGAAAGAGCAACACAAAATGCCAGTCAAAGGCAAATAGTGGAATTTGAAGGTCAGTTAATTTTATTTTCATTTCTGTATCATCATTTAATGCCAACTTAAAGTGTAGCTGAAATGAAGAGGGCCCATCTGTCCTGGTTTATGAAATTCTAGTAAAGGTGTGGAAATCTCATTGGAAAATATGACCTTTGTTCAGCAATCATTCTGTTGTATTCGCCCGCTGTCAACTTCTGAACTCAGTTTTTGAAGTTGAATCTTTTAAAAGGAGTAAACTCTTTTACCAGGAAAAAGGCTAGGATTGATTCAGTTCAGTCGTTCAGTCGTGTCCGACTCCTTGTGACCCCATAGACTGCAGCACACCAGGCCTCCCTGTCCATCACTAACTCCTGGAGTTTAATCAAACTCATGTCGATTGAGTCGGTGATGCCATCCAACCATCTAATCCTCTGTCTGCCCCTTCTCTTCCTGCATTTAATATTTCGCAGCACCAGGATCTTTTCAAATGAGTCAGCTTTTTGCATCAGGGGGCCAGAGTATGGGAGTTTCAGGGTCAACATCTGTCCTTCCAATGAACATTCAGTACTGATTTCCTTTAGGATGGACTGGTTGGATCACTTTGCAGTCCAGGGGACTTTCAAGAGTTTTATCCAACACCATAGTTCAAAAGCATCAAATCCTCGGCGTTCAGCTTTCTTTAGAGTCCAACTCTCACATCCATGCATGACTACTGGAAAAGCCATAGCCTTGACTAGACTGACCTTTGTTGGCAAAGTAATGTCTCTGCTTTTTAATATGCTATCTAGGTTGGTCATAACTTCCTTCCAAAGAGTAAGCATCTTTTTATTTCATGGCTGCAGTCACATTCTGCAGTGATTTTGGAGCCCAAAAATGTAAAGTCAACAACTATTTCCACTGTTTCTCTATCTATTTGCCATAAGATCATGGTATCTGGTCCCATCACTTCATGGCAGATAGGTGGAGAAACAGTGGAAACAGTGGATGACTTTATATTCCTGGACTCCAAAATCACTACACATGGTGACTGCAGCCATGAAATTGAAAGACGCTTACTCCTTGGAAGGAAAGTTATGACCAACCTGGATAGCATATTAAAAAGCAGAGACTTTACTTTGCCAACAAAGATCCATCTAGTTAAGGCTATGGTTTTTCCAGTGGTCATGTATGGATGTGAGAATTGGACTACAAAGAAAGCTGAGCGCCGAAGAATTGATGCTTTTGAACTGTGGTGTTGGAGAAGACTCTTGAGAGGCCCTTGGACTGCAAGGAGATCCAACCAGTCCATCCTAAAGGAGATCAGTCCTGGGTGTTCATTGGAAGGACTGATGTTGAAGCTGAAACTCCAATACTTTGGCCACCAGATGCAAAGAGCTGACTCACTGGAAATGACCCTGATGCTGGGAAAGATTGAGGGCAGGAGGAGAAGGGGACCACAGAGGATGGGATTCCTGGATGGCATCTCTGACTCGATGGACATGGGTTTGGGTGGACTTAGAGAGTTAGTGATGGACAGAGAGGCCTGGTGTGCTGCGGTTCATGGGGTCACAAAGAGTCGGAAACGACTGAGCAACTGAATTGAACTGAACTGAAGGGACTGTATGCCATGATCTTTGTTTTCTGAATGTTGAGCTTTAAGCCAACTTTTTCACTCTCCTCTTTCACTTTCATCAAGAGGCTCTTCAGTTCTTCTTTACTTTCTGCCATAAGGGTGGTGTCATCTGCATATCTGAGGTTATTGATATTTCTCCGGGCAAACTTGATTCCAGATTGTGCTTCATCCAGCCCAGCGTTTCTCATGATGTACTCTGCATATAAGTTAAATAAGCAGGGTGACAATATACAGCCTTGACGTACTCCTTTTCCTATTTGGAACCATTCTGTTGTTACATGTCCAGTTCTAACTGTTGCTTCCTGACCGGAATACAGGTTTCTCAAGAGACAGGTCAGATGGTCTGCTATTCCCATCTCTTTCAGAATTTTCCACAGTTTATTGTGATCCACACAGCCAAAGGCTTTGACATAGTCAATAAAGCAGCAATAGGTGTTTTTCTAGAACTCTCTTGGTTTTTTGACGATCCAACAGATGTTGGCAATTTGATCTCTGGTTCCTCTGCCTTTTCTAAAACAAGCTTGAACATCTGGAAGTTCACGGTTTATGTATTGCTGAAGCCTGGCTTGGAGAATTTTGAGCATTACTTTGCTGGCATGTGAGATGAGTGCATTACATGGTAGTTTGAGCATTCTTTATGACCTTTTCCTTTGAGCTCAAATTTTCTGGCATATTCCATTTCACAGCTCCGCATAGCTCAACTGGAATTCCATCACCTCCGCTAGCTTTGTTCATAGTGATGCTTCCTAAGGCCCAGTTGACTTCATATTCCAGGATGTCTGGCTCTAGGTGAGTGATCCCACCATCGTGATTATCTGGGTCATGAAGATCTTTTTTGTACAGTTCTTCTGTGTATTCTTGTCACCTCTTCTTTATATCTTCTACTTCTGTTAAGTCCACTCCATTTCTCTCCTTTATTTGATTACAAGTCTACATCTTTCCTGAGTCTAGCACTTAGAAGTCTGGCTAGCAAATGGGAGGGCAGTAAGACCTTTACATTTAAATCTTACAACATCAGTCCCTAATGAGATGTATTCTTCTCCCTTGGAAGATGTGTGTGTTTATTGATATAGAAATTTCTTCTGTTCTAAGGTTAAGGTAGGGATGGGGCCAAAGAATAAATTATTCTTAGGGAGACAGAGAGCTTGGCTTTGACTAGGGCTACCAGATAAAATGAAAGACATTCAGTTAAATATGAATTTCAGATAAATCATAAATGATTTTTAATGTTAGTCCAAAAATCTTAAAATTGCATAAAAATAATTTTTGTTTTACTTAAATTTAAATTTATCTTGAAATTCTGTATTTTTATGGCTTAATCTGACAACCTTAATCTCACAATGTAAATATACAGGTGAGGAGATGACAGTCTTCTATGGTATCTCTAAAAAGATATTGGAATGGCACATTTTCATGACCTATACAGATCTGCTTACCAATACTGGTTTTAGGAGTAGTTTCTCAGTGGGTACTAAGGGTAACAGATTGAAATTTAGGGAGATAGATGAATGTATTTTGCATGTTTGATAGACATAAATCTCTGGTGCCCAGATGGTAGACTGTGGAAGATAGAATAATGTCACCCCTCAAAATATCCACATCCTAATCTCCAGAAACTGAATATGCTACCTTTCATTGAAAAAGAGATTTTGTAAATGTGATTAAGTTAAGGATGTTAAGCTGGAGAGATTATTCTGGTTTATCCGGATTGACTCATTATAACCATAGAGGTCCTTATAAGAGGGAGGTAGGAGTGTCAGAGTTAGATGGAAGCAGAGGGTGAATAGGCAATGTGATGTTAAAAGTGAGATAGAGAAGATGTGACAAAAGAAGTAGAGGTAACAGTCAGAGAGAAACTTAAAATTGCTACACTTCTTGTTTTGAAGGTGGAGTATGAGACTCTGAGCCAGGTAATTCAGGTAACATCTATAAACTGGAAAAGACAAGAAAACAGCTTCTCCACTTGATCCTCTTGAAGGAATAATCCTGTTAACACATTGACTTCAGCCCAGTTTGGCCTATTTTGGACTACTTCCATAAAGTATTAACTAATAAATGTGTGATGTTTTAAGCCATTGTGTGGTAGTTTATGTGAGCTTCCCAGGTGGTGCAGTGATAAAGAATTTGCCTGCCAATGCAGGAGATGCAAGAGACTCAGATTCAATGTCTAGGTAGGGAAGATCCCCTGGAGGAGGAAATGGCAACCCTCTCCTGTATTCTTGCCTGGATAATTCCATGGACACAGAAGCCTGACGGGATACAATCTATGGGATTGAAAAGAGGAGTCAGATATGACTGAGCACTCATGCATGTGGTCATTTCTTAAAATAGCAATAGGATACTACTACAGCATTAAACTTACTTCTTTAGGGTAAATCTAAAGAGATTAGGCCAGTAAAACAAACTATAACCCTTATCACCACAGTTGTTCTATGGACCACACATTGTATTCCTCCTTCTTCTCCAGTATAATTTCCCTTCTCTTTCAGCTATTACTTCTTGTAGGTTTTGATTGCTTATCTGGGTATCCTAAAATCTTTATTTTTTTAGAAGTCTGATTCTTTGATGACTATGCCCTTCTCAGGTAGGGGTTATTGCACGTATCTTTACATAATTACAATTGGACAAAATAATTCTAAGCATTCTCAAGTAGGTCACCTGGGCTCTACATTTTTTCTTTTCTGTCCCTGTTGTATAAAAGCAGCCCTACCTCTTCGTGCTGATCAGATTCAGTTACCCTTGACAAAATGGAAACTCCTTTTCTTACTTGTTGGTCTCTGGACATGAGTCCAACATGCCATTTTAGAAGCTGTGACATAGTTCAATGGGACAGTGCCATTCCTCCCATAGCATCCCACCCCTCGCCCTCTTCCATAGAGTCCCATAATACTGATCTATTTTCTCTGTGTCTCTTTTGATGTCTCGCGCATACAGTGTTATCTTTACTGATGAACTAAATACCGAAACCTTAACTACCTCCTTTATTGTGCTTTCACACTTTGAGCCACAATACATCTATCCTAGGAGAAGGCAATGGCAACCCACTCCAGTACTCTTGCCTGGAAAATCCCATGGACGGAGGAGCCTGGTAGGCTGCAGTCCATGGGGTCGCTCAGAGTCGGACACAACTGAGCGACTTCACTTTCACTTTTCACTTTCATGCCCTGGAGGAGGAAATGGCAACCCACTCCAGTGTTCTTGCCTGGAAAATCCCAGGGCATCGGAACCTGGTGGGCTGCCGTCTATGGGATCGCACAGAGTCAGACACGACTGAAGCGACTTAGCAGCAGCAGCAGCAACACCTATCCTAACTACCCCAGGGCCTAGTAGTAGATAACAAAGAACATCCCAATTCAGAGCCTGCTGAAATTGTTCAAATTAACCAATCTTAAATCTACTTGCACTCCCTCCCCCATTTCTTCTTATGAAAACCACAGTAAGGAGCTTGCCTACAGTTTTCCTCTCTCCCTCTGCCTCCTGACTAACCCTGTTCTTTACCAGGAGAAGCCCTGCAATGACATCTACATTCTCCCCAGAAACTAAGTATAGTCAACCTTGCATATCTACAGATTCCACATTCTCAGATATGAAGGGCTGACTGTATTATGTCATTTTCTATAAGGAAGTTGAGCATCTGTGGATTTTAATGCACAATGAGAATCCTCAGGCCAGTTCCCTGTGACTACCTAGCAAAAACTGTATACCACACTAAGACACTTTCTTATTTCTCACTTTTGATATACATCTGGCCTCACCATACCTCATCCAAAGTAATTTAGTTAAAACAGTCACCTCCCATAGGAAGCGAGATTGTTTTTCAGTTTATGATCATAGCAAATGGAGTTGTAGAGGTTTCTACCTGGCCTTCTCCACTACATAATTTTATTCTACATGCTAAAGACTCAATGTGGAGGTTACTTCAGTTAGAATTATTCCGTTATACATTTGGAGACACATTGGGAAAATGACTACTAGGTGGGTTCATGGACGCAGATGGGTGGCTTTGAGCTGAACTTCAGGTAGGACTCCATTCATTACCTGACTCTTGTATGCTTCCACTCTAACAAGGTGGCTGTGATTATCTCTTGGATCTCCAGGAATCAATGTCAATCTAGCCCTTTGTCTAATAATTATTGAAATATCTAAGTATTCCCTTTTCTTCAAACTTCAAATAGCCACCTTAACTGTGAATTTTCCCTATTTCCATTGGTCCTTTCAGCTAATGCTAGAGAAGTGTTAGCTCAAAATAGGGAGAGGTGGTAAATATCATGAAGCTCAGAGGATCCAGGGAAGTCTACAGAGTCAAAGTACTCCAGGACTTCAATCTAGATGCACCCATTCCACATTTCAAAATCCCAAACAGGAGACTCGTTATTACCATAAACAGACTAGTCTTGCTGAGAATTTAAATGTTCTGAAGCTCTGCCTTACTATTAAATTCAGTGTCTGCCAACCTTAGCCATTACCACTCTTTTTCAACACAGAAAAATGTGTATTCCTATAAGCTACCAAAAAGAAACCCTTTGGTTTTCACACTTGGATTTTTTTCTTTATTTTTTTTTATTTTATACTAGAGTATAGTTGATATACAGTGTTGTGTTAGTTTCAGGTGTACAGCAAATTGACTCAGGTCCATATACATATATTGAATATTTTTCAGATATTATTCCCATATAGCTTATTAAAGAGTATTGAGTAGAGGTCTCTGTGCTATATAGTAGGTCCTTGTTCATTATCTATTTTACTTACAGTAGTATGTATCTATTAATCCCAACCTCTTAATTTTTCCCTCCCTCCCTTTACCTTTTGGTCACCATCAGTTTGTTTTCAAAGTCTGGGAATTTGTTTCTGTTTTGAAAATAAGTTCATTTGTATCTTTTTTTTTTTTTTAAGATTCCACATGTAAGTGGAATATGTGTGTTGCTGATCCTATTCGTGACACCAATTGTCTTGCTGTTCTTGTTCATGTTGTCTGCGCTGTTCGCTGAACCCAGGGTAGGCAAGGCATGAGCTAAGAGGCTGGAAGAAGATTCGAGGAGCCATAGGAACTTCAGACACATTTATTCTCTCCTGGCCAGCATGGCAGCCATAGCACAGCCTTTCTTTTGGCTGACACAGTAGCCATAGCAGTGGCAACAACATAACCATAACATAGCCATAACGGAGCTATAACATAACCATGTTGCCACTCCATTGTAGCCCCAATGCAGCAGTAGCCAGGGCTTTCATGGTGAAACTCATACAGGTGTACCATAAACAGTAGCCTGTGACAAAGCAAGTACCTTGTAATGTGCATCTGCTGTGGTATATGTGATCTCAGCTATTACATAATTGTGCAGAGTCATTGTTGACAGAACATGGGGTGAGAAGGCATGATAGCATGGGGCGAGAGAGCCTGACTGGCATTTTCTTGTTAATTTCCCCACATTCCACCCCTTCAGGGTCTTTCATCCCACAGATTATGTAGGTTCTTCTCTCTGCAGCATCCTTCTAGTGCACAATGCCACCACTTGAACCCACATCCCGTAACAAGAGTAGAGTCTACAATACCAGTTACTTCCCCAATACATAGAAAAACCCAGTGCCAGGTATCACCTGGAACTCATGTTGCAGTCTTTGCCCTCATGGGGCTAGAAGAGCCATCCACTGCATTTGGAGTGCCTTCATCTTCCATGGCCAAGTTCAGACCACTGTCTGTCCTTGTGAAATTCCAGGAAAGCCTGCATAGCAGTAACTCCACCCCTGCAAGGGTTTTTTATTAAGGCCCCTCACAACTCCCAACAGGTTCTGGACCCACCCTTTCAAAGAGAGGATTTTTTTGTGCCATTCACAGCCCACCTACATGATTCCAAATGCTTTTACAGTGTTCTAAATCTGCAAGAGAATCAGGTTAGTAGCACATCATAAGACACAGCTTTTGCAGTACACTGTTCAAAATCTGGTACACAGCTTAAATATTTACAGTCTAAAACTACATCATTTGGCTCCTGTGGCCATCAATGTATTCACTAGGACAGGGAAACTGCTCTGGCCTACCATGAACAAGGCTGCATTCAGCACCAACATCAACCAGGGCCGTTACTCTTTGTACATTAGCTACTGACCAACAAATTGCAAGTTCTACATGGGGCCTCCAGTCCCTGTTCGGGCTCTTCAGGAAGACACCTTGGTCTGAGCTCTATTCAAAGAGGAAAAAGACATCATAGAAAGGAACATCCTTGGGCGCCATGTAATCTTCTAACTGCACCACCCATATCTCTTGCTGTCGGTGCTTCCCGAACTTGGAAAACTGCTACTCTGTTCTCAGTTACCTCTATGGCTCTAGGAGCAGGACATTAGGCTGTCTATCAATTTTATTTCTCTCTCTCAACTCCTGCTGCTAGCAAATCAGCCCATATTTGCATTCTTGTCACCTGGATGGGGCCTTTACCAGCTCAGGCCCCCTTTGGGATCTTCACAGTTCTAATTCCCTTTGCCTGCCACCATCTTTGTATTTCTCTCAAACTAACCACCATCGAGGTCACCTTATAGATGAGGTGCCCCACATAGGGCACAAGAATAGCAGTCAAAGATCCAAAAGAGGTAGTTGGGGCATTGTTTGAAATGATGTCTCGAATGTCACCAGTAAAAGACTCGTCATCTGGGCCTCGAGTGTTTGGATTATATATCAACTGCTTCATGACCAGTTCTCTCACCACTTGGGTCAAATCAACATAGGTATGCCACTTACTCACAGTATCCAGGAGCTCTCACACATTCGACCACAAGGTGCAGATGGCAGCGTTAATCCATTCCATGAGAGTGTGCGATTAGTTAGGCGCACCTTGCATGAGTTGTCTAGTGTTCTGCAATCTTTGTCTCAATGAGGGGTGAGTGGTTATGGCTTCCAATCATTATATTTCATCCCCAAAATACATGATACTGTCCACTCCTGTATTCCAAAGTCACAATAGCCATATTGCCAAGGATTCTCCTTGCTTTTGCTGAAATTGTGTACTCAAGTCAACCAACTCTGCCTGAGTATACAGTTGATATATCGTGAAATTAGTCACATTGGGGGTCTCTTGAGGATGCCCATCCTGAGCCATAGGCTGCTCATGCCTCACTTTCTGCTACACCATGGGCCTCTCTGCCAAGCAAGGACCTATGGTCTCATAACGTTCTTCATCACCGTCACTTGCTTCCTTGTTGTCAGAGATGCTGGGTTCTTCAGGGTCATGGGGTTCTTGCTCTAATGCCAATATGCATTGTTCTAGTTCTTCCAGGCATCCCTGCACATTTTGCACCAGCACGGCATTGAGTAAGGCATGATCCATATTCACCTTCAAGGCAGTCAGGAAAATGCACCCCACAGTGCCTATTGCTTGTTCAGCAAACAGGAACTCACTGCCGGTAACACTTTTTCAATGCTTCCCATCTTTCACCAGAGCCCATGCCAAAAGGATTACAACCACATGGTACTACATGCTATATGGTGGACACTGCCTTCCTCCATCCCGTGGAGCCTCAGGCACCCCTACCTGCTAGGTATCCTGTTGTCTATGTCAATTGTGTCACTGATCCTGTTCATGATGCCAGTTGCCTTGCTGTTTCTGTTCATACTGTCCTCACTCTTCACTGAAACCAGGGTAGGGAAGTCATGGGCTAAGAGGCTAGAAGAAGACTCAAGGAGCTGTAGAAACTGCAGATACATTTATTCCCTCCTAGCTGTCATGGCAGCCATAACACAGCCTCTCTCCTGGCTGGTGAAGCAGCCGTAGCATCAGCCATAACATAACCATAACATAGCCATAATAGCCAAAACGTAACCTCACATAACATGACCATAATGCTGCTCCAATGTAGCCCCGATGCAGCTGTACCCAGGGCTTTCATGGTGAAGCTCATACAGGTGTACTGCACAAAGAAGTCTGTGACCAAGCAAGTACTTCGTGACTTGCATGCACAGGGCTATAAATGATCTCAGCCATTACATAACTGTGCAAAGTCATTGTTTGCAGACTATGGGGCAAGAGGGTGTGAGAGTCTGGAATGAGCCTGGCAGGTGTCATCTTGTTAATTTCCCCACAATATGATATTTATCTTTCTCTGTCTGACTTACTTCACTCAGTATGGCAATCTGAGTTCATCCTTATTACTGTAAATGACATTATTTCATTCTTTTTTTTAAAGTGTCATTCAATTTATTTTTTCTTTTTTAGTTTATTTTTTAATTTGGGGAAAATTGCTTTACAATGTTGTCTTGGGTTCTGACATACAACAATGCAAATCAGTCATAATCATCCATATGCCCCCTACCTTTTGAACCCCCCCTTCCACCTCCCTCCCAATCACACACCTCTAGGCCATTAAAGAGGGCCAGTCTGGGCTCTGTGTGCCATACAGCAATTTCTCACCAGGTAACCATTTTACACATCATAGTGTATATATGTTGATGTTTCTTTCTCCATTTGTCCCACTCTCTACTTCCCCACTGTATCTACAAGTCTGTTCTCTACATTTTCATCTCCATTACTCCCCTGAATGTAGGTATATCAATGCCACTTTTTTCTAGATTCCATATATACATATTAATATATGATATTTACTTTTTCTCTTTCTGACTTACTTCACTCTGTATAACAGCTTTTAGGTTCATCTACCACACTAAAACTGACTCATATTCATTCTTTTATATAGCTGAGTAATATCTCATTGAACATATGTACTGCATCTTCTTTACCCATTCATGGCAATAGACATTTACATTGCTTTCATGTCTTGGCTATCACAAATAGTGCTGCAATGAATATTGAGATGCGTGTATCTCTTTGAATTATGGTTTTCTCCACATATATGTTCAGTAGTGGAATTGCAAGATAATATAGCAGCTCTATTTTTAATTTTTGAAGGAACTTCTATACTGTTCTCCAGAATGAATGTACCAATTTACATTGCCGTTAATGGTATAGAAATATTCTATTTTCTTCACACTCTCTCTAGCCTTTATAGACTTCTTGATAATGACCATACTAACCAGTGGGAGGTGATATCTCACTGTAGCTTTGATTTGCATTTCTATAAAATTAATGATGTAAAGCATCTTTTCATGTATTTGTTGCCCAAATTGTCAACATCCGCTGGATCACCAAAAAAGCAAGAGTGTTCAAGAAAAACATCTATTTCTGCTTTACTGACTATGTCAAAGCCTTTGACTGTGTGGATCACAATAAACTGTGGAAAATTATGAAAGAGATGGGAATACCAGACCATCTGGCCTGCCTCTTGAGAAACCTGTATGCAGGTCAGGAAGCAATGGTTAGAACTGCACATGGGACAACATACTGGTTCCAAATAGGAAAAGGAGTACGTCAAGGCTGTATATTGTCACCCTGCTTGTTTAAGTTATATGCAGAGAACATCATGAGAAACACTGGGATGGAGGAAGCACAAGCTGGAATCAAGATTGCTGGGAGGAATATCAATAACCTCAGATTATGCAGATGACACCACCTCTTATGGCAGGAAAGCGAAGAAGAAGAACTAAAGAGCCTCTTGATGAAAGTGAAAGAGGAGAGTGAAAAAGTTGGTTTTAGAGCTCAACATTCAGAAAAAACTAAGATCATGGCATACAGCAGTCCCATCACTTCATGGGAAATAGATGGGGAAAACAGTGGAAAACAGTGGCAGACTTTATTTTGGGGGGGCTCCAAAATCACTGCTGATGGTGATTGCAGCCATGAAATTAAAAGACATTTACTCCTTGGAAGGAAGGTTTTATGACCAACCTTAGATAGCATATTTAAAAGCAGAGACATTTTTACTTTGCCAACAAAGATCGTCTAGTCAAGGCTATGGTTTTTCCAGTAGTCATGTATGGATGTGAGAGTTGGTATGGTGAAGAAAGCTGAGCGCCACCAAAGAATTGATGCTTTTGAACTGCGGTGTTGGGAGAAGACTCTTGAGAGTCCTTGGACCTGCAAGGAGATCCAAACCAGTCACATCCTAAAATAGATGATCAGTCTTGGGTGTTCATTAGAAGGATTGATGTTGAAGCTGAAACTCCAATGCTTTGGCCACCTCATCTGCGAAGTAGTGTTGGCTCATTGGAAAAGAGGACCCTGATGCTGGGGGAATAATTGTTGGGGGCAGGCAAGAGGAGAAGGGGTTAGATGACAGAGGATGAGATGGTTGGATGGGGAATCACATCCGACTAGATGGACATGGGTTTTGTGTTAGACTCTGGGAGTTGGTGCAATGGACAGGGAGGCCCTGGCGTGCTGCGTTCATGGGGGTCGCAAAGAGTCGAACACGACTGAGAAACTGAACTAAACTGACCTCTCTGTATCTTATTTGCCTCCCAATTCCATTAGACAAATGTGAAATTTTCATCCTAATGGGGCTACTATAAGTGAGTGATGGGCTTCCCTGGTGGCTCAGATAGTAAAGAATTCTCCTGCTATGTTGGACACCTGTGTTCAATCCCTGAGTTGGGAAGATTCCTGGAGGAGGGCATGGCAACCTTCTCCAGTATTCTTGCCTGCAAAATCCTCATGGACAGAGGAGCCTGGTAGGCTACAGTCTACAGGGTCACAAAGATTCAGACACAACAGAGTGACTAAGCACAGAACAAGTGAATGATAAAATATAAGCAAAAGATCTTAGGAAATTTTCAGATACTAGACAGATATGAGGACACATTCATTTTCAAACATAATTAGGTAGAGTAAAGGAAAACTTCTCTGTTGTGTACACTTAACTTTAATTCACTGAATTTAAACAAGAAATTATATTTCAGGTGTAGCTTCCATGGATTTATCAACTACTCTGTAGCTCAATGAATTAATTTTATTTAAATGATACATTCAGTCTGTATCTGTAACCAGATCTTTTTCCCAGACCTCTCAGAATGCTTTCAGACTCACTCAATTCAGTTGGCTCTTTCTTATTCTCATTTCCTTAACTATCTCTCCATCCTTTGACTTTGTGCCTTACTTCCAATTATTTGCCTCTGGGTCTCTTTGTTTTGGAATGAAAGGCTTTTCCAGCCCTGAAAAATTTCACTAACCCTTGGTCTCCATCCACTGACTACACATTATCAACAGATTTGTCATGGGTTGTTCTTCCAACTTCTGCCCTGGCTCTGTATAGCTCATGTTTTCTAGGATAGCTCCATCTACCCTCCAAAGAGGATATCGGCATCAGACATAGATTCTAATTTCTGACTGTCTAACACAGCAAGCTATTTCTAATACCTAAAGCAGTTGGTGCTCAATGATGGTTTATTTTAAATACATTAATAAATTGTTGATTTTTTTCTTATTTTGAGTAGTTTGGGTACTAGGCACATCAATAACCTTCACAGTTTCTACTTCTTCCATCTTTTCTCACTTTTAATCCTGCCAGCTCTGATTATGGTATTGCTTGATCAAAAACTTTTAGTTGATATTCATTGCCTTAAAAAGTTAAATAATACTTTGCATTCAGAATTCCCTTTTTGAGAGATGCTTCTTAGTTCTAAGTCTGTGCTAATGCTCAGTCACTGACCTCAGAAAGTTTTGAGATATCTAAAGCTGTCTTACTCACATACTAAGACTTATGCCAAATGCTGGATATCCATTGATTAATTCTTCTTAATCAAGGGAAGAACACATGTTCTTGGGAATTTCCCCTTTCTATGGAGGTCAATATTCATATGGATATGCTTATTTGTAAAAGACAGTGAATAATATATATAAAGAATTCAAGATTTTAAGAGTCTGGACAGAGCTTATTCTCTACATAAGAAAAGGAAATAATTGTACACATATACATAGAGCAGAAGTCCAAGGGCCTTGGGGTAGAGAGGGGGTTGAATAGGAGATATTTGAGACTTTTCTAGAAAAAATAAATTATAAAGAGGTGGCTGGGTTAGGTGGCAAATGAAAAGGAAAGGATTCTGATGTAGAGAAAACATATCTAATTGGGGATTATTAAAACTAAGATCATTCAGCTCATTAGGTCATTCAGGTATGACCTAAATCAAACCCTTTATGATTATAGAGTGTAAGTGACAAATAGATTTAAGGGACTAGATCTGATAGACAGAGTGCCTGATGAACTATGGACAGAGGTTCGTAACATTGTACAGGAGACAGGGATCAAGACCATCCCCATGGAAAAGAAATGCAAAAAAGCGAAAAGGATGTCTGAGGAGGCCTTACAAATAGCTGGGAAAAGAAGAGAAGCAAAAAGCAAAGGAGAAAAGGAAAGATATTCCCATCTGAATGCAGAGGTCCAAACAATACCAAGGAGAGATAAGAAAGCCTTCCTCAGCGATGAATGCAAAGAAATAGAGGAAAACAACAGAATGGGAAAGACTAGAGATCTCTTCGAAAAAATTAGAGATACCAAGGGAACATTTCATGCACAGATGGGCTCGATAAAGGACAGAAATGGTATAGACCTAACAGAAGCAGAAGATGTTAAGAAGAGGTGGCAAGAATACAGAGAAAAACTGTGCAAAAAAAGATCTTCATGACCCAGATAATCATGATGGTGTGATCACTCACCTAGAGCCAGACATCCTGAAATGTGAAGTCAAGTGGGCCTTAGAAAGCATCACTATGAACAAAGCTAGTGGAGGTGATGGAAATCCAGTTGAGCTATTTCAAATCCTGAAAGATGATGCTGTGAAAGTGCTGTACTCGATATGCCAGCAAATCTGGAAAACTCAGCAGTAGCCACAGGACTGGAAAAGGTCAGTTTTCATTCCAATCCCAGACTAACGCAATGCCAAAGAATGCTCAAACTACTGCACAATTGCACTCATCTCACACAGTAGTAAAGTAATGCTCAAAATTCTCCAAGCCAGGCTTCAGCAATATGTAAATGGTGAACTTCCAGATGTTCAAGCTGGTTTTAGAAAAGGCAGAGGAATCAGAGATCAAATTGCCAACATCCGCTGGATCATCAAAAACTCAAGAGAGTTACAGAAAAACATCTATTTCTGCTTTATTGACTATGCCAAAGCCTTTGACTGTGTGGATCACAATAAACTGTGAAAAATTCTGAAAGAGATGGGAATACCAGACCATCTGACCTGTCTCTTGAGAAGCCTGTATGCAGGTCAGGAAGCAACAGTTAGAACTGGACATGGAAAAACAGACTAGTTCCAAATAGGAAAAGGAGTATGTCAAGGCTGTATATTGTCACCCTGCTTATTTAACTCATATGCAGAGTACAGCATGAGAAACGCTGGGCTGGAAGAAACACAAGCTGGAATCAAGATTGCTGGGAGAAATATCAGCAACCTCAGATATGCAGATGACACCACCCTTATGGCAGAAACTGAAGAAGAACTCAAGAGCCTCTTGATGAAAGTGAAAGGAGGAGAGTGAAAAAAAGTTGGCTTAAAGCTCAACATTCAGAAAAACTAAGATCATGGCATCTGGTCCCATCACTTCATGGAAAATAGATGGAGAAACAGTGTAAAACAGTGGATGACTTTATTTTTGGGGGCTCCATAATCACTGCTGATGGTGATTGCAGCCATGAAATTATTAAAAGATGCTTACTCCTTGGAAGGAAGGTTATAACCAACCTAGATGGCATATTTAAAAAGCAGAGACATTACTTTGCCAACAAAGATCCTCTAGTCAAGGCTATGGTTCTTCCAGTGGTCATGTATGGATGTGAGAGTTTGTATGGTGAAGAAAGCTGAGCATACCGCAGAATTGATGCTTTTGGACTGTGGCTCCGTTTTGGAGAAGACTCTTGAGAGTCCCTTGGGACTGCAAGGAGATCCAACCAGTCCATCCTAAAGGAGATCAGTCCTGGGTGTTCATTGGAAGGACTGATGTTGAAGCTGAAACCTTCAATACTTTGGCCACCTGATGCGAAGAGTTTGACCCTTTGGGAAAAGACCCTAATGCTGGGAAGGATTGGGGGCAGGAGGAGAAGGGGATGACAGAGGATGAGATGGTTGGTTGACATTACCAAGTCGATGGACATGGGTTTCTGCAAACTCTGGGAGTTGGTGATGGACAGGGAGGCCTGGCATGCTGGGATTTATGTTGTCACAAAAAGTCGGACAGTACTGAGCGACTGAACTGAACTGAAAGCTAAGGTCATGGCATCCAGTCACATCACTTCATGGCAAGTAGATGTGGAAACAATGGAAACAGTGACAGACTTTGTTTTCTTGGACTCCAAAATCACTGCAGATGGTGACTGCAGCCATGAAGTTAAATGATGTTTACTCCTTGGAAGAAAAGCTATAATAAACCTAGATGGCATATTAAAAAGAAGAGGCATTACTTTTCTGACAAAGTCTGTCTTGTCAAAGCTATGATTTTTCTAATAGTCATGTACGAATGTGAGATTTGGACCATAAAGAAAGCTGACTACTGAAGAATTGATGCTTTTGGACCGTGGTGTTGGAGAAGACCCTTGAGAATCCCTTGGACTGCAAGGAGATCTAACCAGTCCATCCTAAAGGAAATCAACCCCGAATATTCATTGGGAGGACAGATACTGAAGCTGGAGCTCTAATACTTTGGCCCCCTGATGTGAAAAACTGACTCATTAGAAGAGACCCTGAAGCTGGGAATGATTGAAGGCAGGAGAAGGGGATGGCAGAGGATGAGATGGTTGGATGACATCACTGACAAGATGGCCTTGAGTTTGAGCAATCTCTGGGAGATGGTGATGGACAGGGAAGCCTGGCGTGCTGCAGTCCATTGATTTGCAAAAAGATGGACATGACTGAGTTTACTGAAATGAACTGGACTGAAAACATATGCAATGTGGTGTAAAATGTAAGCTATCTATCCTTTATTCTCACAAAATACGCGGTAAAATATCCATTTTGCACCCTTATTATGTAGGATACATTTTCATGGAAGAGCTGGTTGGAGGTTGATATAAGATGGTTGGAATATAGTCAAGTATGGAGTCCTTGGGCTGGCCAGGAAGACTAGCTAACATTGAAATCAGTGTCTACCACTTGTGAGTTAATTAACATTCTCCAAACAAATGTGATTTATCCCTTTTTTGAACAACCCAAACATTTTTTTTAATATATATTTTGTCATATTCTGTCTTGTGTTTGACCTTGTTTGCTTATCTTATATTATTTTCTGGAGTACTAGAGTAAAAGTACTTCGAATGAAGGAATTTTATGTAGTCTATCTGTATCACTTACAGGAATTTTTACATTAAGTATCCCTTATTCTCACTGATGTTGCTTGAGAAACTCATGGGTGTGATGTAATAGTTGAGAGGGTTTATTTTCAAAATTATCCAATTTCTGTTATTGAAACAAATGCAAGATTGGATTTTAAATTTGCATTAATAGTATTAATATTAAATCACTCTATGTAGATATTTTTGTGTATTTTACTTTTGGGGCTACATTTGTTTTTCAATTTTTGGAAGGGTATAACATTTTAATTTTTCCCCAATAATGTGTTGTTTTATATTCTATGCTAGTTTAGACCACCCTATGACAGTTAGAAGGATTTGATTCCGAGTTCTGCCACATTCTAAATGGATGACTTTGATAAAATTGTTGAGCTTTATTGTTGTAATCTGTACAATTGAAATGCTAGAAATGCTTACCTCATAGGAAGGCCCTAATTATTAGATGGGCTAGCCTTTAAAAAGAGATTTGCAAAGGGAAACTATATTAATAAGATCTTACAGCCATAGTAGAATATCCTAACCTGGATTGCTTAAACAAGACTAATTTATTTCCTTATGGATCTGGAGTCTGGAAAACAAAGACCAAGGTTCCAGCAAGGTTTGATTTCAGGTGAGAGCTCTCTTTCTTGATTGCAGATAGTCACCTTCTCACTGTGTGCTCAAATGGTTCAAAGAGAGAAGGTGAGCTCTCTGGAGACTGTTCTTACATAAACAATAACCCTATCAAATCAGAGTCCCATATGTGAATCTGCATGCTATATTATTTCAATATCTTTGTTGAAGCAGACCTCATTTAACCTTAATTGCCTTCTTCTAGGTCCTATCTCCAAACATAGTTTCAACACATGAATTTTAGAGGGATATATTTCAGTCCATTGTAGCAATCTAATATTTTAAAATGCTGCATAGCTATACAATGTATCAGGTTTTATACTCAGTAGGTACACAATAAATATGTGTAAGTTAATTTTGTTGGGAAAGGCAAAAAGATGGAGGAATATCATTCTTCATCTGCTATTTCCTTTAAATCTCTCTCTATCTTATCCATTTTTCTTTTGCATTTATCTACACTATCGTTTCTTACCTTATTTATTTCTTCAAGGTAAATAAAAACCTCATAAAGTTAGAAGGAGAAATTAGTGACACACACTGTCTCGTTCTAGCTCTAAGTAATCCCAGAGCTTTATCCCTAGTGTCCAATGGAAGGTCTTGAGAGGATCGAGAGTATGTGCTCATATGGAATTCTTTCACAGGCTCTAGTGAGATCATCTTAACTACAAGAACATGTTATTTACAACATTAAAGTACAGCAGAAAACCTTTACCTAAAGGATAAGCAGGCATTCATTGTGTCTAGTAAATGTTGGTATTTGGAGCAAGCTTTTATTTGAGAATAAAGAAAATCGCTATGCTTCTTCATGTCTTGGAAACAGCAAATGCTCAACTTGTATTGCATGACCATCAAACAGAATTAAACAACTGAGCCTAACTGGGGAAACACAGCCACAGTCTTAGTATCTAGTGTTAAATTAATTCAATGGATTACCAACTTGAGGATGCATGAAAATAACCTCAAGAAATGTTTAAAATGCATATGTTGGACCCATTCCCATTATTATTAATTCAGTAGGTCTGAGGTAGGGCCTGATCATTTCAATTTATTGATATAAATAATTTGCTGGTGATATTGATGCTGCCTATCTAGACACCACACTTTATGTTGGCCAACTGACTTAAGACTAGCACCATTACCTGCTAGGGAGCAACTTTTATAAATATTTGCTAAACTCTAATGCCAAACTTTGTAGTTAAGAAACATCCACAACACAGATTACATAGGACTATATAGCCACTAAAGTACTCCTTATGAGATAAGAAATTATATAGCTTACATAGATATATATATATATAATTATTTATCTATTATAAGCCTGTCCTTTTCAGAGAAGGAGAGATGACCCGGAGGGATGGGATGGGGAGGGAGGTGGAAGGGGGATTCTGGAAGGGGAAAACATGTACACCCATGGTGGATTCATGTCAATGTATGGCAAAACAAATACAATATTGTGAAGTTAAAAAATAGATAAACTAATTTAAAAAAAAAAAAGAAAAGATAGAGACCATGGATTTTAAAGCCACTCTTCAACAGGTGAAGAAAATGAAGTCCTAAGAATGAAATAGTCTCAAAAGAGCATAGTGATGGGACAGACATTTAAATATCCTGATTTCTACTGTACATTTTTTTCCATCTGTCATTTTGACCTCTACTGTACGACATTACTGTATTACCCTCTTCCTCCCCCACTGTGATCAAAAGTCTGTTTTTGGTCTGTGTTTCCTTTGCTGCCTTGCAAATAAGATCATCACTATTTATCTGTGTCTCTTTTGATGACTCGAATACAGGGTTATCTTTACCGATTAAGAGGGAGAGGGAAGGATGATATGGGAGAATGGCGTTGAAGTATGTAAATTATCATATGTGAAACGAATCGCCAGTCCAGGTTCGATGCATGATACAGGGTGCTCGGGGCTGGTGCACCGGGATGACCTGGAGGGATGGGATGGGAAAGGAGGTGGGAGGGGGGTTCTGGAAGGGGAAAACATGTACACTCATGGTGGATTCATGTCAATGTATGGCAAAACAAATACAATATTGTAAAGTTAAAAAAAATGAAGATCATCACTACCATATTTCTGGATTCCATATGTATGTGTGTTAATACACAATATTTGTCTTTCTCTTTCAGACTTACTTCACTTTGTATAATACGTTCTAGGTTCATCCACCTCATTAGAACCAACTCAAATGCATTCCTTTTTAATAGCTGAATAATAATCCATTGTGCATATGTACCACAACTTCTTTATCCATTCTTCTGTTGATGGATATCTAGACTGCTTCCATGTCATGGCTATTGTAAGTAGTAATGCAACAAACATTGTGGTATATGTATATTTTTAAATTACAATTTTCTCAATGTGTATGCCCAATAGTGGGATTGCTAGGCTGAGCATTTATTGTTTGTAGATATTTTGCTGATGGTCATTCTGACAAGTGTGAGGTGATACCTCATTGTATTTTGATTTGAATTTCTCTAAATATGATCTCAATAAAATCCCATACGATTAAACAGTGAAGGTGATAAATAGATTCAAGGGATTAGATCTGATAGACAGAGTCCCTGAAGAACTATGGATGGAGGTTTGTAACATTATACAGGAGATGGAGATCAAAATCATTCCCAAGGGAAAAAAAAAGGAAAATGGCAAAATTATTGTCTGAGAAGGCCTTACTAATAGCTGAGTAAAGAAGAAGTGAAAGGCAATGAATAAAATGAAAGACATATCCATATGAATGCAGAGTTCCAAAGAATAGCAAGGAGGGATAAAAAAAAAGCCTTCTTAAGTGAAAATAATGCAAATAAATACAGGAAAACAATAGAAAGGGAAAGACTAGAGATCTCTTCAAGAAAATGAGAGACGCCAAGGGAACATTTCATGCAAAGATGGACACACCAAAGGACAGATAAAGGACTTATCTGTAAAGGACACAATAAAGGACTTAACAGAGGCAGAAGATATTAAGCAGTGACAAGAATACACAGAATAACTATACAAAAAGGTCTCAATGACTGGGATAACGCGATGGTGTGATGACCCGCCTAGAGCCAGACAACTTGCAGTGTGAAGTCAAGTGGTCCTTAGGAAGCATGAGTATGAACAAAGCTAGTGGAGGTGATGAGATTCCAACTGAGCTATTTCAAATCCTAAAAGATGATGCTGTTAAAGTGCTGAAATCAATATGCCAAGAAATTTGTGAGCCAAAGGCAGCTCCCAGTCTTGTTTTTACTGACTATATAGAGCTTCTTCATCTTTGGTTGCAAAGAATATAATCAGTCTGATTTTGGCATTAATTGTCTGCTGTTGTCCATGTATAGGGTTGTCTCTAATGCTGTTTGAAGAGGGTCTTTGCTATGACCACTGCATTCTCCTGGCAAAACTCTCTTGGTTTTGCCCTGCTCCATTTTGTTCACCGAGACCAAACTTGCCTGTTACTTCAGGTGTCTCTTGACTTCCTACTTTTGCATTCCAATATCCTCTATGATGAAAAGGACATCCCTTTTTTTTTTTTTGGTGTTAGTTCTACATCGTCTTTTATGTCTTCATAGAACTATTCAACTTCAGCTTCTTTGGCATTAGTGGTTGGAGCATAGACTTGGATTACTGTGATGGTTTGCCTTTGCCTTGGAAACCAACAGATATCATTCTGTCCTTTTTGAGATTGCACCCAAATACTGCATTTCAGACTCTTCTTTTGACTATGAGGTCTACTCCATTTTTTTCTAAGGGATTCTTGCCCACAGTAGTAGATAAAAATGTCATCTGAATTAAATTCACCCATTCCAGTCCATTTTAGTTCACTGATTCCTAAAATGCCGATCTTCACTCTTGCCATCTCCTGTTTGACCACTTCCAATTTATCTTGATTCATGGAACAAACCTTCCAGGTTTCTGAACAGTGTTGTTCTTACAGCATTGGACTTTATTTTCACCACCAGACACATTCACAACTGGGTATTTTTTTCTGCTTTGTCTCAACCTCTTCACTCTTTCTGGAGCTATTTCTCCACTCATCTCCCTTAGCATATTGGGCACCTACCAACCTGGGACATTCATCTTTCAGTGTCCTATCTTTTTGCATTTTCATACTGTTCATGGTTTTCTCAAGGCAAGAATGCTGAAGTGGTTTGCTATTCCTTTCTCCAGTGGAACACGTTTGTCAGTACTCTCCACCATGACCCGTCCATCTTGTGTGACCCTACATGGCATGGCCCACAGTTTAATTGAGTTAGACAAGGCTCTGATCCATGTGACCAGTTTGCTTAGTTTCCTGTGATGTGGTTTTCATTCTGTCTGCTCTCTGATTGATGAGGATAAGTGGCTTGCGGAAGCTTCTCAGCATGGCCTGCCCACCAAAGCAAGACCCAATTTTCCCAACAGCCAGTCCCTCCCATCAGGAAACTTCACAGAACTAGAACCAAAAATTTCACAGCTCATATGGAAACACAAAAGACCCTAAATAGCCAAAGCAATCTTGAGAAAGAAGAATGGAACTAGAAGAATTACCCTCCCTGAGTTCAGACTATATTACAAAGCTGCAGTCATCAAGATGGTATGGTGCTGACACAAAAACAGTAATACAGACCAAATGGAACAAGATAGAAATCTCAGAGCTAAGCTCATGAACTGATGGGTACCTTAACTTTGAGAAAGGAGGCAAGAATATACAATGGGGCGAAGATAGTCTCTTCAATAAGTGGTTCTGGGAGAAGTGAAAAGCTACTTGTAAAAAAATAAAATTAGCACAGTTTTTAATACCAATCACAAAGATAAGTTCAAATGGATTAAAGCCCTAAATGTGGAAGATATCCAAGAAAGTGGAGGGGTAGGTGGATGTGGAGTATGTCTCTCTCCATGGATACATCAAGAACATGCCTCCAGACACAGAAGATCTTGGAGAACACCACCTGAGAGTGGGTAGGAGTACCTGACAAGCAGAAAATAATATATTGAACCATGAAAATCTCTGTAGGATGAAGGAAGTAGGGTATAAAAGGAGAGAGTGAGTAGGACTGGATCTGTACCTGGGGTTGGGGGAACTGCAGCAGGAGCCAGATCCACACATCAGGGCAAATGTTCGGGACAGAGGTGAAGCATTTGAGGTTGTTGAAGAATGAAGCAGATGATCTATGACATTCTGAATGGAAAAAGAATAACTCACACCATCCTTGCCACAGCCATATGTACCCCAGACAGGGATGCAAGTCCCCTAGAAAGTGCAGAGGCTGGGAGTTAGAACATAGATATTGGAGAACAATCCTAGGGCAAGGTCTACTCTTGACTGTGGGGAGACGGCCCAAGGGGACCTGAGGAAGGAGATCACAGTTGGAAATGCTTTTGCAGGGAAGCCAGGAAAACATGGAGGCAGGGCAATACTCCTGAGTCACACACAGGGGATGGAGTTATCTCTAACCTCTCTCTCCACACATGTCAGCACGGGACTGCTGAAAGATCACAGAGAGGGTGGTCCTTTAAGTGCCAAGCAACAGAAAAGAAAACCCCCCTCCAGTGTAGTCATTTAAGTGCCTGATGCACTGAGAAACATAGAAGGACCTCAACCATGGGGTCCTATAAGTGCCTGAACAGACCAAGCAACAGAGAAGGACCAGCTAAAGAGGCCCTCTTATTTTCAGCTGTCAGAGGCTAGGAAAAGACTCTAATAGGACCATAGTTGAGGCAGTTAGTGTCCCTGCACACTTGGCACCACCAGACTTCCCACTACCCAAGTAGCTCTGGCACCTCCATGCTCAATCCTCACTGGGACAGAGCTTCCAGAAGCTATAAAAACTCTAATAGCACCATACGTCCTGTGACAATTGCTGCCAGCACCCCCTGGGTATCTGGTATTGCCAGGGTACCCATGATCCAAGTGCCTGTGCCACCCCCTTGCACAATCCCCACTGGGACAGAACAGCCAGAACCTGGGGGAAAAAAACAAAAAACAAAAAACAAAAATATGATTACCATATTTCCTCCTGTCCTAGCCACTGGCTGCCCTGAGTACCTGGTATTGCCAGGGCCCCGGCAATCCAAGCAGCTGTACCACCTCCACACCTGGTCCTCCCTGGGGACAAACCCAACTCCTCCAGGGCAGTCTGAGAAGAAAACCCCTGTGGATGACTAACACCCAGAGATGGAGATAAAACCACAATTGAAACCAAGGGGCAGTGTGGCTAAGGAAGAAAACCCAAAACCTTCCCACCAGTGGTACAAGATACAGATTAAACCCACACAATCGACTAGGCAGACTTTGTGTCAATGGAATATATAAAAGGACAATGAGAGGTCCCACAGAAAAAAATGGTATAACACTGGTAGATGTGGACATTAGAGGCAAGAACACACAGAAGTAGGACCAGATTAGAGCCTGAACTTCCCCCACAACAGGTCCAGCGACCTGCCCAGTATTGAAGGACATCTTAGGTAAGTGAGGTGGACTGTCACTCACAATGAGGGGAAAGATACCAACAGCTGAGGTCTAAGAAAAAACATTTATTATTCTTATGTTTTAACTTGTTCCATAGTTCCTTCTGTATTTTTTCTTTTTTGCCTTATTTTCCCTCTGTTGCTGTAGTTGTTGATTCCTTTAGTACTATTACATCTATTTATGTTTTGGAGAATTTATTTTATTTTATTTATTATTATTATTATTATTTTGTTAATCACTCTATTTCTTTTAAATATGTCTGCCTCTTCTTTGGACTTTTGTGGTTTTGAGAGTCCCCCCTCCCTTTCTCTCTCTTTTTTTTAATTATATATATTTTTTAATTTATTATTATTATTTTTCTACATATATAATTTTGTTTGTTTTTCTTATGCTTTTCCTGTTGTAATTATTCTTGAATATATATAAATCTCCTTTATCTACCTCTGTTTAACTTTGCTTTTCTATTCTTTCTTTCTTTACTCTCTTTTCCTCACTATGTTTATTAGTGTATTTTGCTCTTATTGATTTATTATCAGGCTGACATATTGCTTTGGTTTGCTTTCCAGTTTATGTTTTAGCTACTTTTGTTTTTAACTGGTTGATATCATTTTTGCTTTCTTTTGCTCACGAGGCCAGTCTCTTCAACTTTCTTTTCTGGGGGACTGTTTTGTCCAGGCCAGAATGCTAGAGTGTGTAGCCTATCCCTTCTCCAGGGGATCTTCCCAACCCAGGGATCAAACCCAGGTCTCCCACATTGCAGGCAGATTCTTTACCAGCTGAGCCACAAGGGAAGCCTGAATTGCAAAGAGTACCAAAAAGTAGCAAAATTCACAAAGAGTCAGACATACTGAGTGACTTTCACTTTCACTTTGGATTTGTTTATGTGTGTATATATTCCATTATTTTTGTTAGTATTTTCCTGATTTTGCATTTGCCATTTGTCTAGGGTTTGCATTTCTTTTCTTGTTTTAGTGTGTTTGTTTTGATTCCCTTTAATGCCATAACAAGCCACCTGTGGAATCTCAATTTTCTGGACAGGGATCAGGCCCTGAGACTTTGGAGTGGGAGCCCTGACAAAAAGACTCTAGACTGGCAGAAAACTCCTAACCCCAAGGAGTATTAATTAGTGAGAACTGCCACAAAGATCTCCACCTGTATACAAGACCCAGCATCAACCAACTGCCAGCAGCCCAGTGCAGGATGCCTCACACAAACAACAAACAAGACAAAAACAGAAACACAATCATCAGCAAAGATTACCAGCTCATACAGAACTGACAATGAGAAGGGGGAAAATAAAAATAAAAATAAAAAAAAACTTACTTCCTCCAACAAGTCACACCCAACAGAAGCCTACACAAACCACTGGACCAACCCTTCCCTCCAAGTGCAGAAGTCAAAAGGAAGAAGGTATTCGGTCTCACACCCCCAAAAAAGGAGATCTCAAACACAATAAATAAAATAAAGAAAAAAAAAGAAAAGAAAAGGTAAAGAATAACTGCACAAATGAAGGAACAAACTAGAAACACACAAGATCAAATAAACGAAAAGGAAATAGGCAGACTACCTGAAAAAGAATTCAGAATAATGATAGTAAAGATGCTCTCAAAACTCAAAAATTGAATGGAGAAAATGCAAGAAGCAATAAACATGATTAACACAATTACCAAGAACATAGAAGAAATAAAGATTAAACAAACAGAGATGAATAACTCAATTACTGAAATTGAAAAAGTACTCTGGAAAGAACCAACAGTAGATTACTGGAAGCAGAATAATGGATGAGTGAACTGGAAAATAGAATGGTAGATATAACTACTGAAGAGCAGAATAAAGGAAAAATAATGAAAAGAAATCAGGATAGCCTCAGAGACCACTGGGACAACATTAAGCACACCAACACTCAAGTTTTAGGGGTCCCAGAGGGTGAAGAGAAAAGCATTGAGAAAATTTTTGGAGATTATAGCTGAAAACTTCCCCAGTTTTCCCCGTTCATGGGAAAGGAAATAGTCAATCATTCCAAGAAGTTCAGAGAGTCCCATATAGGAAAAACCCAAGGAGAAACATATTGAGACACATATTTTTCAAGCTAACAAAGATTAAACACAAAGAAAAATATTAAAATCAGCAAGGGAAAAGCAACAAGTAACACACAAGGGAAACCCCATACATTTAATAGCTGATCTTTCAGTGGAAACTCTGCAGGCCAAAATGGAATGACAGGGTATATTTAAAGTACTTGAAGAAAAAAATCTGAAACTAAGATTATTCTACCTGACAAGGATCTCATTCAAAATTGATGGAGAAATCAAAAGCTTTACAGACAAGCAAAAGTTAAGAGAATTTAGCACTACCAAACGAGCTTTACAACAAATATTAAAGGAATTTATATAGGCAGTAAACATAAGAAAAAGGAAAGACCTCAAAAACAAATCCAAAACAATTAAGAAAATGCAAATATGAAACTATATATCAATAATTGCTTTAAATGTAAATGGATTAAATGCTCCAACCAAAAGACACAGATTGACTAAATGGATACAAAAACAAGACCCACACATATGCTGTCTACAACAGCCAACTTCAGACCTAGACACACATACAGTCTGAAAGTAAAATGATGGAATATGTGAAAATGGAAATCAAAAGAAAGCTGGAGTGGCAATTCTCATTTCTGACAACATAAACATTAAAATAAAGATTACTTCAAGAGCCAAAGAAGGACACAACATAATGATCAACCCAAGAAGAGGACACAACAATTGCAAATATCTATGCACCCAACATAGGAGCACCTCAATACATAAGGCAAATGGTAACATACATAAAAGGGGAAATTGACAGCAACACAATAATAGTAGGGGACCTTAACACCCCACTTACACCAGTGGGCAGATTATCAAAACAGAAAATTAATAAGGAAATACAAACCTTAAATGAAACACGAGATCAAATGAACCTAGTTGATATCTTTAGAACTTTCCACCCAAATGCAAAAGAATACACTTTCTTCTCAAGTGCACATGGAACATTATCCAGGACAGACAATATCTTGGTTCATAAATCAAACTTCAGTAAATTAAACAAAATATTTGAAATCATATCAAGCATCTTTTCCGACTACAATGCTTTGAGACTAGATATCAGTTACAGGAAAATAACTCTAAAAACCAGAAACACTTGGAGATTAAACAATGTTTCTAAATAACAAACAGGTTGCTGAAGAAATCAAAAGGGAAATCAAAACATTTCTAGAAACAAATGATAACAAAAGCATAACAACTCAAATCCTATGAGATGCAGCAAAAGCAGATCTAAGAAATAAGTTTATAGCAATACAATCCTACATAAAGAAACAAGAAAAAAATTAAATAGAAAACCTAATTTTATACCTAAAGCAACTGGAAAAAGAACAACAGCAACAAAAAACAAAGTTAATTGGGGGAAATAAGTCATAAAGATCAGGGCAGAAATAAGTAAAAAAGAAAGAAGGAAATGATAGTAAAGATTAGTAAAACTAAAGGCTGGCTCTCTGAGAAGATAAAAAAAAATGCAAACCATAAGCCAGACTCATCAAGAAAAAAGGAGAAGAATCAAATCAACAGTTAAGAATGAAAAATGAGAGATTGCAAGAGAAAATGCCAACAGACAATGCAGAAACACAAAGGATCATAACAGATCACTATGAACAACTATATGCCAGTAACAGACAATCTGGAAGAAATGGACAGATTCTTAGAAAAGTTCAATCTTACCAAGACTGAACCATGAAGAAATAGAAATTATTAACAATCCAATTATAAACACTGAAATCGAAACTGTGACCCTAAATCTCCCAAGGGGGGGGGAACAGGACTGGATGGCTTCACACGTGAATACTATCAATTGTTTAGAGAAGAACTAATCTCTATACTTCTAAAGTGCTTCCAAAAATTGCAAAGGGACACTTCCAAAATCATTCTATGAGGCCACCATCACCCGATGCCAAAACCAGACAAAGGCAAAGCAAAAAAAGAAAATTACAGGCCAAAATCACTGATGAACATAGATGAAAAAGTCCTCAACAAAATTCTAGCAAACAGAATTGAACAACACATTAAAAATATCAAGTCGGGTTTATCCCATGATCAAGTCGTGTTTATTCCAAGAATGCAAAGAATCTTCAACATATGCAAATCAATCAATGTGATACACCATATTGAAAAATTTAAAGGTAAAAGCTATATGATAATCTCGATAGATGCAGAAAAAACTTTCAATAAAATTCAAAACCCATTTATCATTAAAAAAAAGCTCTTCAAATAGTGAGCATAGAAGGAACCTACCTCAATATAATAAAGGCCGTATATGATAAACCCACAGCAACTATAATATTCAATGGTGAAAAGCTGAAAGTGTTCCCTCTAAGATCAAGAACAAGGCAAGGGTGCCCCCTCTCACCACTACTATTCAACATAATTTCAGAAGTCCTAGCCTTCAGCAATCAGAGAAGAAAAAGAAATGAAAGGAATCCAGATTAGAAAAGAAGTAAAACTTGCTCTGTTTGTAGACAACATGATACTATACATAGAAAACCCTAAAGATACCATCAGGAAATTGTTAGAGTTAATCAGTGAATTTAGCAAAGTCACAGGATACAAAATCAATACACAGTAATCACTTGCATTCCCATCATTAACAATGTAATATCAGAAAGAAAAATTAAGCAATCAATCCCATTTACCATTGCAACAAAAAGAATAAAATATCTAGGAATAAGCCTACCCAAGGAGACAAAAGAGTTGTATACAGAAATCTATAAGACACTGATGAAAGAAATCAAAGACAACACCAACAGATGGAGAGATATTCCAGGTTTCTGGGTTGGGAGAATTGATACTGTGAAAATGACTGTACTATCAAATGTAATCTACAGATTCAATGCAATCCTTATCAAATTACCAATGGCATCTTTCACAGAACTAAAACAACAACAACAACAACAACAACAACAACAAAACCCCTCACAACTTGTATGGAAACACAAAAGACCCTGAATAGCCAAAGCCGTCTTGAGAAAGAAGAATGGAACTGGAAGAATCAACCTTCTTGACTTCATATAATACTACAAAGCTATAGTCATCACAACATCATGGTATTGGCACAAAAACAGAAATATAGACCAATAGAACAAGATAGAAAGCCCAGAGATAAACCCATACACGTATGGATACCTTATTTTTGACAAAGGAGACACGAATATACAATGGGGAAAAGATAGTCCCTTAAATAAGTGGTGCTGGGAAAACTGGACAGCTACATGTAAAAGAATGAAACTAGAACACTTCCTAACACCCTACACAAACATAAACTCAAAATGGAATAAAGACCTAAATGTAAGACCAGAAACGATAAAACTCCTAGAGGAAAACATAGGCAGAGCACTATATGGCATAAATCACAGCAAGATCCTCTATGACCCACATCCTAGAGTAATGGAAATAAAAATCAAAATAGCAAGTGGGACAAAATTAAAAGCTTTTGCACAGCCAAGAAACTATAAACGAGGTGAAAAGACAACCCTCAGAATGTAAAAAATAGATAAATAAATAATAGTAAATGAAACAACTAATAAAGGATTAATTTCCAAAATATACAAGCAGCTCATACAAGTCAATACCAGACAAACAACCCAATTAAGAAATGGGCGAATGACCTAAACAGACATTTCTCCAAAGAAAACACAGACAGCTAATAAATACATGAAAAGATGCTCAGCATTGCTCATTTTTTGTAGAAATGCACTTCAAAAGTACAATTATCACCTCACACCAGTCAGGATGGCCATCATCAAAAAATCCACAAACAATAAATTCTGGAGATAGTGTGTAGAAAAGGGAAATTTTTGCACTGCTCGTCGGAATGTAAATTAATACATCCACTATGGAAGACAGTACAGAGAGTCCTTCAAAACCTAAGAATAAAACTAACATATGACCCATCAATTCCACTACTGGGCATATCCATGGTTGAAATCAAAACTGAGAAAGACACATGTACCTCAATGTTCATTGCAGCACTATTTACAATAACTAGAATATGAACACAACCTAAATGTTCATCAACAGATGAATGGATAAAGAAGCTGTAATATATTTATACAATGGAATATTAGTCATAAAAATAAATGCATTTGAGTCTGTTTTAATGAGGTGGATGAATCTAGAGCCTATTATACAGAGTGAAGTAAGTCAGAACGATAAAAACAAATATCATATGTTAATATATATCTATGAAATCTAGAAATATAGTACTGATTAACCTATTTTCAGGGCAGCAGTGGAGACACAGACATAGAGAACAGACTATGGGCAGGAGGAGGAAGGAGAAGGTGGGACTAATGGAGAGAGTAGCATGTAAATATATACACTAACGTATGTAAAATACATAGCCAATGGGAATTTACTATATGATTCAAGGAACTCAAACCAGGGCTCTGTAACAACCTAGAGGGGTGGGAAGGGGTGGGATGTGGGAGGGAGATTCACAAGAGAGGGGACATATGCATACCTATGGCTGATGCATGTAGATGTATGGCAGAAACCAACATAATATTGTAAAGCAAATATCTTTCAATTAAAAATGAATAAATTAAAATAATCTAACAGGAATAGTGATACACTGAAACATATGCTAATACTTTTAATGATTGAAAGTAATTTATGAAAATTTTAATGCATTAATCTGTGTATATACAATAACAATATTGAATAGTATGTCTACAACAGAATATAATACAAATGAAAAGTTAAATGATTTCATTTGAATGATCTCAATTCATATTTTATACTCCTAGTGTTTTTTTTTTTTTTTACTCATTTCTCAGGTTTTTGGGAAATACATATAGGAGAAGCCTTGGAAAGTGAAAATAACTGCTGATAAATTCCTTATTAACATTGGTAATCACCACAGAGAAGACACCATAAACTCCTTAGGATTTACATGAGTAAAATATTTATCAACATTAGAGTGTTCATTACTCAAAGTGTCATATATAAAGATATGAATTAAAGCTTGTCTATGCACATGAATTAACTTATGTGGGAAGCTATTCACAGAGATTTAATAAGGCTGCCATTTTGTTCAAAAATGTTTTGGACATTTCTCCCCTTTGAAAAACAACTTCTGTGAGTGAGCCACATTATTTTCACCTTATTCTTAAGGTGTCAAATCTTAATCTTTTGAAGATGAACTTGATTTTTAATTAAAATACCATCAAAACCTAAATAAGATCATTAGAGTCTTGAACAGGTAGGCTAATGTAAGTTTAGGCTAATGTTTTAAATCACAGTGATATTGTTAGCATACTTGTGTGATTAAAATTAGCTTCATTCAACATATTTGTTGAGTATTTGGTATGCATGAAAAAACCATTCTAGATGCTACAAAGATTTTTCCTTAAGTGTGGCTATGCAATAAAATTACTTGAGAAGCTTCAAAAATACTGAGTCCCACTACCATAAATAATGACTTAATAGTCTGAGGTGGGGCCAAGTTATTAACATAAAAATTTAAAATAATCTCAAGTGATTGTAATGTGTAGTCATAGTTGTAACTGGCTTAGGTACAAGATTTAGAGGTAAAATAAACAGGATATAACTGAGGTCAAATTGCTTCTGGCTTCCTATTCTATGAGCTTTTTTATAGTCCCACGATTTATGGAATAAGACTAGAGATTGAAATCCAATTGAAATCCAAGACTAGAGATTGAAAACCAACCAGGTTTTTTGGGTTTCTATATGTTATTTAACTCTCACAACAATTATATAAAGTATAATATGTATATTAAATATGCAATGCATGTAATATGTACATAAATTATTATATAGATATAGCTGGGCATGGAAAAAGTGATGGGTTCAAAACTGGGAAAGGAGTATGACAAAGCTGTGTATTGTCATCCTGCTTATTTAACTTGTATGCAGAGTACATCAAGCAAAATGCCAGGCTAGGTGAATCATAAGCTGGAGTCAAGATTGCCGGGAGAAATATCAACAACCTCAGATATTCAGTTGATACCACTCTAATGACAGAAAGTGAAGAGGAACTAAAGAGACTCTTGATGAAGGTTAAAGAGGAGAGTGAAAAAGCTAGCTTAAAACTCAACATTCAAAAAAAAAATAATAAGATCATGGCATCAGATCCCATTGCTTCATGGCAAATAGAAGGAGAAAAATGTGAAGAAGTGACAAATTTCATTTTCATGGGCTTCAAAATCACTGTGGACTGTAACTGCAGTCATGAAAGTAAAAGAAGCTTGCTCCTTGGAAAAAAAGCTGTGACAAATCTAGACAGCATATTCAAAAGTAGATACATCACTTTGCAACAAAAGTTGGTATAGTCAAAGCTAAAATTTTTCCAGGAGCCATGTACAGATGTGAGAGTTGGACCGTAAAGAAGACTGAGCTCTGAAGAATTGATGCTTTCAAACTGTCGGGCTGGAGAAGACTCTTGAGAGTTTCTAGGACTGCAAGGAGATCAAACCAGTCAATCCTCAAGAAAATCAACCCTGAATATTTATTGGAAGGACTGATGCTGAAGCTCCAATATTTTAGCCACCTGATGCAAAGAGCAGCCTCACTGGAAAAGACCTTGATATGGGGGAAGATTGAAGGCAGGAAGAAAAGGGAAGATGAGATAGTTAGATAACATCACTAACTCAATGGACATGAGTTTGAGCAAACTCCAGGAGATAGTGGAGTACAGAGGAGCCTGGCGTGCTGCAGGGTTGCAAAGAGTCGGACATGACTCAGCGACTGAACAATAACAAATAATTGCTATTGTCTGAATGTTTGTGCCCCTAAAAACTGGTATTTTTAAATCTTAGCCCTCAAAAATAAAGGTGCTAGCAAGTGAGACCTTTAGAAGATGCTTAAGTCATGAAGAACCCTCATGAATGGGATTATTGCTTCTTAAAGAAGCTCCAGAAAGATCCCTGCCCCTTCCACCATAAGCATGCTTGCATGCTCTGTCATGTCCTACTCTTTGTGACCCCATGGACTGTAGTCCACCAGGCTCCTCTGTCCATAGAATTTTCCAAACGAGAATACAGGAGTGGGTTGCCATTTCCTACTCCAAGGGGTCTTCCTGACCCAGGGATCGAACCCACCTCTCCTGCCTTTGCAGGCTGATTTGTTACTACTGAGCCACCTGGGAAGCCCATATGAGGCCACAGCAAGAAGGCACTATCTATGAATTAGAAAGCAGAACCTCACTAGACACTGAATCATCAGGTGACTTGATTTGGGCATTCTAGCCCCCAGGACTGTAAGAAATAAACTTCTGTTATTTATAAGTGACCCAGTCTGTGGCATTTTTCATAACGAAAGATTGTTGCTGTACCGTGAAGAAATACCAAGATTCTTGGCCTCCGGAGGAGAGGAATTTAATCCAGGGTCAGTGACGAGGCTTGATCTCTCAGAACTTTTGTGTAATAGAGTTTTATTAAGGTATAAAAGGGATAGAGAAAGGTTCTGACATAGACATCAGAAGGGGGCAGAAAGAGTGCCCCACTGCTAGTCTTTGGCTGGATGTTATATAGCTGCTAGCAGTCTGCTAATTAGAGAAAAGAAATGTCTAAAAACTCAGAGATTGGCACCAGGGCCCTCACTCACAGCATGCATTTTGAGATAACATTGGCACAAGGTGAGTTGTCCATAAAATGATTGACATGAATCTTGAAGAAAGGCAGGTTTCCAAGCAAATACAGTCTCATTAACATAGCTTAAGAGAACATTTGAATGAGTAAAACTGTTTTGTCAAGTTGGTTCTGAATCCTAAGCATGGAACTGACTTGAAGACAGAGTCAAAGGTAAATACATAGTTCATTAACATAGCTTAAGACAAACATTTCCATAAGAAAACTGCATTGGTTAGCTCAAGGTTTGGGAAAAGTTAAGTTCAGGTGAAACCAGGTGTCCTCAAGGCAACACAGAATTTTAAAAGAAACCTCTTAAATTTGTATAGAGAAGGGGAAAAAATTTGTTTCCTCCTGCTACTTAAGAGAGAGATAAAACATGTCTGACACTTGCAGATTTCCTCTGTTTGGAGACCCCTGGCCTTCCTGCCTGTTACCCTCTCAATAACAGTCTAAACAAACTAAGGTAATTATTTTATCTCTTTTTTGTTAAAAAAAAAAAAGCTGGAAAAAGTCCAGAGAGATTATATAACTTGTATGCATCACACAAATAGTAGTACAGCCAGGATTCAGATCCAGGCCTTCTGGGTTCAAAATTCTTGCACCTTCTACTCTACAAAATGGATTCTAATGAGAATAACATAAGGTATGAAACAGTGTTTTAAGAAAAATTCAGAAGGAAGAGATGAAAATTTCTAGTTGAGGATAATAAGTAAAACATTGTAAATGACAACATTTAATTTGGAGTATTGAAAGCTGATGGGATTTTTATAGGTGGACATAGAAAGGCAGGGAATTTAAATACGAACAAAAGCTTGCAGAAAGAAAATCATGAAATATATTTTAATGATTAAAGAATGGTCCAAATTAGTGGGCCTCAAGCATGACAGTACTGCTATGATGTTTGGAAATGAATAAAGACAACTTTGAGTGTTTAAAAATGGAGAGCACTCTGCAATACATACAACAATCTTGCAAAATTAAAAATTACACTGAAAATACCAAAAGGGTCTTCATTAAAATTTCTGCATGCAGTATGTGTAGGAAAAGTAACAGGAGATAAGCCATGGTAGAAAATATTAGTGCTTACCAATCCTTCCAATTCTTTCCTTTTGGATACATAGGAAGATTGAATCTCCTTAGGTGCAGACAGTGAAAGATAAGGGTCATGAGTTATTTGCAGGAAGAATTATTTTCAAGCAGGCATATATATTTCTGGTCTGTCTTCCCCTGCTGATTTAAACCCCGAGACCTATTGATAACAATGAAAATATTGTACCACAAAAACAAACCTTCTTATATGACTAAGCCATCACAGGGGGGACAGTTATTCTGAAAAGATGGCTGAGACCTAATGAGCTCTTGTAATACCCTTGGTACTTTAAGCCATTGAGATTTTGTTATTGTTTGTCATAGCCTAGCTTATAGAAACTGATATTAAGTTCATCTAGATGAATTAAAAATGGTTTACAAAGATGTTTGGCTATTAAAACATAGATTTGAGCATGGCTCTGAAAGCCCTTCAAATGTAGGATATCCACCAATGTTCAGAGTATTGGCAGCATGACTGGATTATACATGTAACTGGACAATTTAAACTTTTTGATGGAGAGCATTCATCACCAGATGTAAAGTTCTGATATTTTTAAAATTATTGTCATTTCCTTTTTTTTTAAGTTTTGTTTTGTTTTGTTTTGTTTTTGATTTGGACCACTTTTAAAGTCTTTATTGAATCTGTTACAAGATTGCTTCTGCTTTACGTTTTTTAGTTTTTGGCCCCAGGCATGTGGGGTCTTAATTCCCTGCAGGGATTGAACCCTCACCCCCTGAATTGGAAGATGAAGTCTAAACCACTGGACAGCCAGGGAAGTCCCTTGTCATTTCTTTTTAGTCATAGGGCATGCAAACCATCAGAACAATTATTAGATATGTCTGCTGTTGTTGTTGTTCAGTCTCTAGGTCGTGACTTAACAATTCATTACTATTGTATAACTTATATAAAGAGGAAGCCTAAATTCCTCTTATGAAGTTGTTCATCTCCATAATAAGCATAGATTCTAATAGCCTGGCTTTCTACAGAAATGGAAGACAAGCCCAAGAAACATCACAATTCTCATCTGCTCAGATATAGCCTTCTCTGGCTCTGTATGAATTTAGACTAAAACCATTTTAAGGCAAATTGGCAACATTTACTAAGGGACCATACAATGTTTTTATCTTTCAATTGAAGTAATTTCACTCTGGGTGATCTAGCCCAAGAAAATTATACCAAATATAAACATATCTTAAGCACAAAACTATTCAATGCAACAGCATTTATAAGAAAAAACCATAAACAAGCTATTTTTCTAGCAATAGAACTTTATTAAAGTAGATTACAGTACAACCATATGACAAAATATTTTATTAAAAATATATAAATGTTTTAATGTAATGTTAATGTTTTTATTAAACATTTGCATGTTTATTTTTATAAAATAAAAATAAAAGCTAATATAGTACACACAGTATATACAACACTATGCTAATTAGATTTATTTGAAGAAAATAGAAGTATACCAAAACTGCTAAAGGACTATCTTGAGGTGGTAGAATTATGAGTCTTCTTTCCCATTTTAGGATTTTCTACATTTTGCAAAATTTCTATTAAATATGATTCATTTTAAAATCAAAATATAAATATCCTAAATTCTGCATGAGCTTCAGCCCCAGAAACAACAATAAGGAACAGAGATAAGAGGTTTGTAGATTGTTTTTTACTAGTCTTATAAGAAAATGAAAAGTAGATGGGAAAAATAAAAATAAGGCAGTGTGATTTTTCCTGTTTATACATCTCTGGTACAGTTTAAGCCTGTATTTTGATCTTTCTTCATTCAGACCTTGTATGTAGCTGCTTGTATGAGACTAACTCTGACCAGAAGCATTGGAAAATGAAATCTATTTTTCAAGTAGGGCCTACAATAGTATTAAAGATCAAAAAAAAAAAAAAGAAAAAAAGAAAAAAATCTGAGATTCCTATATTCCCTTTTTCATGCTCCCGACCACTCCCAAAAAAGTATCTGTTTCTTTGAGGTCAGAAGCCTGGAAATTGTGATAGACAATAATAGAATGAGGAAAGAACTATGTTTAAACAATTGGTACTGTAACGCAATAACCACCTATTTTCTGGCAGCTTCTGAGTTAGAAGGGTGCAGTCTGTCCTACTCATCCCTCATCCTAACATATATAGGTGGAAGCTGCCACTGGAGCTATGATCTCTGCTGCTGTTCTCCTCATAGCTTGCTAAAGGCCTCTTCATGCTTTTTACTTGATGTATTGTTCCCTTCAGGCTGCTGTAATAATAAAAATAAAATATCATAGACTGAGTGGCTTAAACAACAAACATTTATTTCTTATATTTGGAGGCTGAGAAATATAAGATCAAAGTGCTGGTAGAATTAGTGTCTGGTGAATGCCCTTGTCCTGATTCATAGGAATTCATCTTCTTGTTGTGTCCTCACATAACAGAAGGGGCAAGAGAGTTCTCTGGTCTCTTTTATAATGTTATTAATTCTATTCATGAGGGCTTCACCTTCATAACTTAATCACCTCCCGAATATCTCACCTCTTAATACCTTTACATTGCAATTAGGTTTTCAATGTATGAATTTTATTTAGGTGAAACACACACTCAATCCATAAAACTTGACCTTTGTTAGTGTCTTCCTGGCCCTATTATGAAAAGGAGCCTTACAGATCAGTCTCTGGTGAACCAGTTAGTAAGACTATGACTACATGCCCCTGACTTGTCACCTCAGGTTTCTAGATCTGCTGGCCAGGGAACCAGGGGCAATCTTAGGTAGCAACAGTGGTTGTGATATCTGGAAGAAAATTAGGGGCTCAAGTTACTTGGTTTCTTCCCTTACGGGACATAACCGCTCTCCATTTTACTTATTTATTTTTTCTGTATCGACCTTAGTAGAAAACAACACCAAAAAAAAAGAAGTAAAAAATATTTTTGTGTTATCCTATCATGTGATAGGCATAGAAAACATTATGCTTGGTTATTTTGGCAAAAGGCAACTGGTCATTCTCTGTTTGAAAGAAATTGACACAAACAAAATACACATAAATGACATGGGCTATATATAACAATTCTAGCAAACCCAATACTCTCTGTGGTTGCTGGTTCCAGAAAGAACCAGCATAGAGGATGCTATTATGGGTATGAAATATGAGAGAGATGCACTGGGCCACCAACCTTTAATTGCCCTTTTCCTGCAATAGAAATGGAGGCTTTACAGAAAAAGGGTATTTCTTTGATTAATGAAGATAAAATGCCCGTCCTGTGGTCATAAAATTCTTTTCATGGAACTCACTCCCATTTTAGGCCCTTCTTCTATATCTTCTAACTCTTGCCATCTTATGGGGAATAAAGTTTTCTATATATTTTCACCAAGTACTGGATTGGAGACATTCAAAACATTGCGTTATATACACTGCTATATTTAAAATACATAACCAACAAGGACCTACTGTATAGCACAGGGAACATTGTTCAATATTATGTAACAACCTAAGTGGGAAAATAATTTGAAAAATTATGTATACATATATATAACTGTATCATTTTGCTGTACATCTGAAATTGACACAACATTACTTATCAACTATTTGTTGTCTTAGTCACTAAGTAGTATCTGATACTTATGTGACTTGTTGAACTGTGTGGCCCGCCAGGCTCTGTCCATGGGATTTCCCAAGCAGGAATACTGGAACGGGTTGCCAATTCCTTCTCCAGGGCATCTTCCCAGCTCAGAGATCAAACCCACGTCTCCTGCATTGGCAAGCTGATTGTTTTCCACTGAGCCACCAAGGACATCATACTCCAATATAAAATAAAAAGTTGAAAAACAACAACAACGACCAAAAACGCCTTCTATCATGTATATTTGTGAACAGAACATCTGACTTTGACATCATTTAACGCCTATTTCTGTGTCACTGCCACTCAGACAATGAGTATGTGCACAAGAGGCATAAAAAAAAAGGTTTCTTTGGCTGAGACTGGCCACTCCACCAACTGTGGCTCTCTGTTGCAAGCTAGAGAAGCAAACTATCCATTTGGTAAAGAAGCTTTCTTAATATTAAGAACTTTTTATCCATGTGTATGGTTTATTTATTTTGAACATTTGGAATCATTCATATTAATTTTCTCCACCACAACTCTTATAAACTACCTCTACAAAAGATAGGCTATTCAAAGTACCAAGCTCCAAGAACTGTTTTTCTCCTTCTAGTGGCTACAGGGAAAACTGTAAAAAGCTCCAAAATACCTTCATCTGTAGGAAGTGGGCATCTAGGAAGATTATTATCTAAAGGGTTAGTAATCACTAAAGGAGACTTTAAAGATATAGCTATGCAAACAAAAAAAATGAAGCAGTTTGTAGATCAGAAAAATATAGATTACTCATTTGCAGGGACCAAAAACTTGAGTTTTCTTTAATTGTCTGTATTTCTTGACTGATATAGAACATACTATTCCCTCTTAGGTGACTACAGGGTCTAGTTTCTTATTTGCCATAACAGAATGATGCTATGAGTCTTCTTACTTTATTTCTCATTCACCTTCTCCTAAACAATATTTTCTCCTTTTCCCAGACTTGGCTACCTCTATGTATTTGTAAAGGTCCAGTTAATCCTGGTCTACACTTCCAACTTCTTATCATCCTTTTCAAATTTTCCTCCTTTAGCTCACTATGGCTCACAATTTCTATGCTCCTTCATTGATGCTATAGTGAATTGTCTATATGCAAGTAAGTTTTAACTCTCTATAAAATTATAAGTTCATTAAGGGTAGATGCTCTTTTAAGAGTTTTCATTTCACCATACAGAACTCGCAACTAAAATAGAGAGTTCAGAAACAAATCTTCACATATATGGTAAATTGATTTTCAAGAATGCAAGGGACCATTCAATGGGGACAGGGCAATCTTTACAAAAAATGGTGCTGGAAAAGCTGGATATATAAAGCAAAAAAAAAAAAAAATAATAATAATAATAATAAAATTGGACCCTTATCTTATATAATATATGAAAATCAACTCAGAATGGATCAATGACCTAAACTTGAGTTAAAATAATAAAAAATATTAGACGAAAACATAGGGGAATTTTTAATAATATTGGGTTTGACAATGATTTTTTTGATATGACAGCAAAGGTGTAGGAAACAAAAGAAAAAATAATAAATTAGACTTCATTTCAGTTGTACCTTTATTCATCTTGGTACACAATCAATAGAATGAAAATGTAAACCACAGAATGGGTAAAAAATCATTTGTAGATTATATATCTGGAAGCCCCTTCATGGATCACAGCCTTGTCATGATGAAGGGGCTTGTGAAATTCAGTGAATCATACTTTGCATGGCAGCCCAAGATGGACAGGTAATAGTGGCGAGTTCTGACGAAATGTGGCCCGCCAGAGGAGAGAATGGCAAACCACTTCAGTATTCTTTCTGCAAGAATCCCAAGAACAGTATGAAAAGGCAAAAAGAAATGACACCAAAAGATAAACCTCTCGGGTCAAAAGATGTCCAGTATACTACTGAGGAAGAGCAGAGGGCAATTATTAAGAGCTCCAGAAAGAATGAAGTGGCTGGGACAATGTGGAAATGGCAGTCAGTTATGAATGTGTCTGGTGGTAAAAGTAAAGTTGAAAGATATAAACAACAATAATACATAGGAATCTGGAATGTTAGGTCTATGAATCAAGGTAAATTGAATCTGGTCAAGCAGGAGATGGCAAGAGTGAACATTAACATCTTAGGTATCAATGAAATGAATAGGAATAGGTGAATTTAACTTAGATGACCATTATATCTACTACTGTGGGCAAGAATCCCTTAGAAGAAATGAAGTAGCCCTCATAGTCAACAAAAAGAGTCTCAAGTGCAGTACTTGGGTGCAATCTCAAAAATGACAGAATGATATCTGTTAATTTCCAAGGTAAAGCATTCAGCATCATAGTAATTGAATTCTATGGCCCAACCATTAATGCCAAAGAAGCAGAAGTTAAAAGGTTCTTGTCGGGAGCAACGATAGGCATTACTGAAAAAATGGAGGCACGGCCCCAACCCCTTCTCCTCATCCCACAGGCACGGTCCCAGGATGAAGGAGTTAGGTCTTGTGATTCTGAATTGTCCTTTCCTTTCTCTGGTTGAGTTGGCTGGAAAGAATGCTATAATCCATAAAGTTAACTATTGACATTTGTTCAAGGATTTTTACAAAGAATGTTCTAGGAAGAACACATAGGCTGCAGCTTGAGGCCATGGGAAACATTGTTATCTGAAACCTGCCTGTAAGGGGAATGTTTATGGAAAAAGAAGTTTGCTGAGTTTATGGGTTAGGAATAATTAAGAATACTTAGAAGCTAAAAGTTTAAGGTATGTTGTAGTGTTGGCATATTTTACTATAGCTTATAAAAACTAGGAATTTTAAAGATACTAATAGCTAAAGAAGCCTTTTTAGGAGTTAATGAGCTCAAGCAGGATTTAGAAAGATAAGAAATAAACTGAGGAATGTGGTATACAGCCCAGAGACCAACTTGAGTTACAATGTTATCACAAGGACACTTAGGAGGGAACTCTGAAGGACAACAATGATTTATGGAGACAGTAAATCTGGGTGAGGGGAAACTGAAGATGTCATACCTCTGACCTAATGCTTTTGTAAAAGTATGAAAGAAAACCTGATGCTTAAAATAAACATACAGTCCAAATGAGTGAGAGGCTGCATCATTCGCCGACCCCATTCTTCCCTTCAGGGTGTTTCCCTGGCTGCCGGAGCTGGACTCTGGCAGGTGCTATGAAGACCTACAAGATCTAGAACTAACACCAAAAATGATGTCCTTTTCATTATAGGGAACGGGAATGCAAAATAGGAGGTCAGGAGGTAACAGGATTAACAGGAAAATTTGGCCTTGGAGTACAAAATGAAACAGGGCAAAGGATAACCGAGTTTTGCCAAGAGAACATACTGGTAAAAGCAAACACCCTCTTCCAATAACACAAGAGACAACTCTACACATGGACATCTCCAGATAGTCAATAGTGAAATCAAATTGATTATATCATTGCAGCTGAAGTTGGAGAAGCTCTTTTGTTATTCTTCAGTCATTCAGTCGTGTATGACTCTTGTGACCCCATAGATTGCAGCACTCCAGGCTTCTCTGTCCTTCACCATTTCCTGGAGCTTGAGAAAACTCACATCCATTGAATCAATGACGTTGTCCAACCATCTCATCCTCTGTTGTCCCCTTCTCCTCCTTCCTTCTATCTTTCCCATGATCAGGGTCTTTTCCAATGAGTCAGCTATTCACATCAGATGGCCAAAGTATTGAAGCTTCAGCTTCAGCATCAGTCCTTCCAATGAATATTCAGGGTTGATTTCCTTTAGGATTGAATGGTTTGATCTCTTTGCAGTCCAAGGGACTCTCAAGAGTCTTCTCCAATATCACCGTTCAAAAGCATCAATTTTTCCATGTTCAGCCTTCTTTATGGTCCAACTTTCACATTTATACATGGCTACTGGAAAAAACATAGCTTCATCTATATGAACCTTTGTCGGCAAAGTAATGTCTCTGCTTTTTAATATTCTGTCTAGGTTGGTCATAACTTTCCTTCCAAGGAGTAAGCATCTTATAATTCCATGGCTGCAGTCACCATCACCAGTGATTCTGGAGCCCAGAAAAAAATAGTCTTTCACTATTTCCATTGTTTTTCCATCTATATGCCATGAAGTGTTGGGATGAGATGCCGTGATCTTCGTTTTTTGAGTGCTGAGTTTTAAGCCAGCTTTTTCACTCTCCTCTTTCACCTTCATCAAGAGGGTCTTCAGTTCCTCTTCACTTTCTGCCATAACAGTGGTGTTATCTGTATATCTGAGGTTATTAACATTTTTACTGAAAATCTTGATTCCAGCTTCTGCTTCATTTAACCCGGCACTTTGCATGATGCAAACTGCATATAAGTTAAATTAAAAGGGTAACAATATATAGATTTAACCCACTCCGCTCCCAATTTTGAACAATTTGTTGTTCCATAGAGAAGCTCTATACTGTCAGCAAAACTGAAGCTGACTGTGTCTCAAATCATGAGCTTTTTATTGCAAAATTCAGACTTAAGTTGAAGAAAGTAGGGAAAACCACTAGGCCACTTAGATATGACATAAATCAAATCCCTTATTATTATATAGTGAGGGTGATGAATAGATTCAAGGGATTAGATCTAGTAGAGAGAGTATCTGAATAACTATGGACAGAAGTTAGTAACATTGTAAGGTGGCAGTGACCAAAACCATCCCAAAGAAAAAGAAATGCAAGAAGACAAAGTGGTTGTCTGAGGAGGCTTTACAAATAACTGAGGAAAGAAGAGAAGCAAAAGGCAAGGGATAAAGGGAAATATATATTCAAGTGAATTCTAAGTTCCAGAGAATAGCAAGGAGAGATAAGCTGCCTTCTTCAGTGAACAATGCAAAGAAGTAGAGGAAAACAATAGAATGGGAAAGACTAGAGATCTCTTCAAGAAAAATTCAAGAGAGACATCCCAAGATGGCAGAAAAATAGGACAGGGAGACCATTTTTTCTCCGACAAATACATCAAATGGCATATACATGTGGAATAATTCTCACAGAACAACTTCTGGATGCTGGTGGAAGGCACCAAATGTTGAGAAAGGCAAACGGATCTCCTCAGAATGAGGTAGGGCTAAAGATAAAGGAAAAAAAAAAATTTTAAAAATGAGAGAGAGAGAGAGAGGACTTGGGGGCAGAAACCTGTGCCCTGGGGAAGGATTCGTGAAGGAGGGAATGTTTCCAAGTTCTCGGGAGCCCCCTCACAGGCAGAGATGAGGGCAGCTTCAGAACTTCAGAGGGGAAGAAGCAGAAACAGGTGCTTAAAAAACAAAACAGAGATGATTCACCACAGAGATCATCACTGAACAGCACTTCCCAGTCAAGAAGCAGCTTACATACCTGCACAGCAGACAGTTGGGGATGGGTGCTCTGGCTCAGGCTTTGGAGGTCAGACCCCAGGGAGAGGAGCTGGATTCACTACTGTGAATATACTCTTAGGGAGCTAGTACAGCTGAGGGTGTCCCAGGAAAAGCCTGCGACTTACAGAGAGACAAGAGATTATTGTCTCAGGAACTGTCTGGTAGCATTCATTTTAACTTAGGGTTTGTTTTGCTCTCTTTTTTGACACCTGTTTTTATTTGTGGGGGGAGGGGTATTAACGTTCTCTTTATTTTTTTTCTGTTCTCTTTATGTTCTCAGGAGAAATGAATTTACTATTCTCTGTGTACTCCCCCTACCCCAACTCTCCCCATAGCTGAAACAACTGACCCACCTGTGTGATGTTAGCCCCTCACCAATCTTTAGATTCTAGAATGTTCAAGAGTCTAGAACAAGTCAATCTTTTCTTTCTCCCTTCTTTTCTATTTGTGTGTGAGTTTCTTTGGGTGTTCTTGTCTGCTTATTGTTGTTTTCACCATCAGTCTTAGGGATTTATCTTCTTTTCTGTGTGGCCTGTGAAATCTTGATGCTATGATAATGGATCAGGCCTGAACCCCAGAGGTGGGAGACCCGAGTCAAGGACTTTGGACTACCAGATAACTCTTGACCCAATGGAATATGATTTGGTAAGAGCTCTACCAAAGGCCTCCATCTCAACACAGAGGCCAAGCCCCACTCAAAGGACAAGAAGCACCAGTGCTAGATATCTCACTCCATATCTTTAGCAAAACAGGGAAACAAGCTTGTTCATTAGCAGAGAGGCTCCAGAAAGCCATACCAAGCCCACAGACAGCCCAAAACACACTACTGTTCATGGCACTAGCCTTGAGAGAAACAAGATCCAGCTCAATCTACCAGAAACAAGACACAAGTTGCCACTACAAGGAAACATTTTGTCAAACCCTGCCCACAGTGGGGCAGACTCCACGGTTAAGAGGTACTATGGTCTCCTAACAGAAGCAGAAAATATTAAGAAGAGGTGGCAAGAATACACAGAAGAACTCTACAAAAAGGATTTTCATGACCCAGATAATCACGATGGTGTGATCACCCCCCACTCACCTAGAGCCAGACATCCTCGAATGTGAAGTCAAGTGGGCCTTAGAAAGCATCACTGCGAACAAAGCTAGTGGAGGTGATGGAATTCCAGTTGAGCTATTTCAAATCCTGAAAGATGATGCTGTGAAAGTGCTGCATTCGATATGCCAGCAAATTTGGAAAACTCAGCAGTGGCCACAGGACTGGAAAAGGTCAGTTTTCGTTCCAATCCCAAAGAAAGGCAATGCCAGAGACTGCTCAAACTACCACACAATTGAACTCATCTCACATGCTAGTAAAGTAAAGCTCAAAATTCTCCAAGATAGGCTTCAGCAATACGTGAACTGTGAAATTCCAAGTGTTCAAGCTGGTTTTAGAAAAGGCAGAGGAACCAGAGATCAAATTGCCAATATCCACTGGATCATCGAAAAAGAAGAGAGTTCCAGAAAAACATCTATTTCTGCTTTATTGACTATGCCAAAGCCTTTGAGTGTGTGGATCACAATAAACTGTGGAAAATTCTGAAAGAGATGGGAATACCAGACCATCTGACCTGTCTCTTCAGAAACCTGTATGCAGGTCAGGAAGCAACAGTTAGAACTGGACATGGAACAACAGACTAGTTCCAAATAGGAAAAGGAGTCCGTCAAGGCTGTATATTGTCACCCTGCTTATTTAACTTATATGCAGAGTACATCATGAGAAACGCTGGGCTGGATGAAGCCCAAGCTGGAATCAAGATTGCCGGGAGAAATATCAATAACCTCAGATATGCAGATGACACCACCCTTATGGCAGAAAGTGAAGAACTCCAGAGCCTCTTGATGAAAGTGAAAGAGGAGAGTGAAAAAGTTGGCTTGAAGCTCAATGTTCAGAAAACTAAGATCATGGCATCTGGTCCCATCACTTCATGGGAAATAGATGGGGAAACAGTGTCAGACTTTATTTTTTGGGGCTCCAAAATCACTGCTGATGGTGATTGCAGCCATGAAATTAAAAGACGCTTAATCCTTGGAAGGAGGGCTATGGCCAACCTAGATAGCATATTTAAAAGCAGAGACATTACTTTGCCAACAAAAGTCCGTCTAGTCAAGGCTATGGTTTTTCCAGTGGTCATGTATGGATGTGAGAGTTGGATGGTGAAGAAAGCTGAGTGCCGCAGAATTGATGCTTTTGAACTGTGGTGTTGGAGAAGACTCTTGAGAGTCCCTTGGACAGCAAGGAGATCCAATCAATCCATCCTAAAGGAGATCAAACCTGGGTGTTCATTGGAAGGACTGATGTTGAAGCTGAAACTCCGATATTTTGGCCACCTCATGAAGAGTTGACTCATTGGAAAAGACCCTAATGCTGGGTAGGATTGGGGGCAAGAGGAGAAGAGGACGACAGAGGATGAGATGGTTGGATGGCATCATTGACTCAATGGACATGGGTTTGGGTAAACTCTGGGAGTTGGTGATGGACAGAGAGTCCTGGTGCGCTGCAATTCATGGGGTCGCAAAGAGTCGGATACGACTGAGCGACTGAACTGAACTGAACTGATGATCACCTAGACTGCAGAAAGGCGACCCCAAACACAATAAATTAAACAAAATGAGAAGACAGAGAAACATGCAGCAGCTGAAGGAACACTGTAAAAGCAATAAGACTAAACAAATGAAGGGGAAATAGGCAGTCTGCATGAAAAAGAATTGAGAATAATGATTATAAATTTGATCCAAAATCTCAGAAATGAAATGGATGCACAAATAAATAGACTGGAGATATGGATCAAGAAGATACAAGAAATGTTGAACAAGAACCTAGAAAAAATAAAGAATAGATAATCAGCACTGAACAACACAATAAATGAGATTAAAAATACCCTAGAGGAAACCAATAGCAGAATAACTGAGGCAGAAGAGTGGATAATTGAGCAGGACAATAGAATGGTGGAAATAACTGAGTGAGTGAAAGTCATTCAGTCATGAGATTCTTTACCAACTAAGCTATCAGGGAAGCCGGAAATAACTGAAGCACAGCAGAATGAAGAAAAATAAAAAATAAAAAATGATAAATGATAAAAAGAATTTAGGACAGTCTAAGAGACCTCTGGTACAACATGAAGTGTAACAAATTCAAATTGTACCAATATTCAAGTTACTTCCCAGTAGAAGAAGATGAAAAGAAAGGGTATGGGAAAATATCTGAAAAGATTATAGTCAAAAGTTTCCTTAATATAGGAAAGAAAATAGCCGCCCAAATCCAGGAAGCTTAGAATGTCCCATAGAGGATAAATTTCAGGAGAAAGATGCCAAGAAACATTGACCAAACTAATGACAATTAAACATAAAGAACAAATGTTAAAAGCAGCAAATAATATACAAGGGGATCCTCTAAAGACTAACATTATTCATTAGAGACTCTGCAGGTCAGAAGTGATGAAAGTAAAAATCTCCTACCATGATACTATATCCAGCAAGGATTACATTTAGACTTGACAGAGAAATTAAAAGTTTTACAGATAAGCAAAAGTTAAGAGAATTCATCACTGCCAAACAGCTTTACAACAAATGCTAAATGATGTTCTCTAGAAAGGAACTAGAAAGGAAAGAAAATGCCTACAAAATCAAACCCAAAGCAATAAATAAATGATAATAGGATCATACATACCAATAACTACCTTGAATGTAAATAGACTAAGTGAACCAAAAAAAAGACACAGATTAGGGGAATGGATACAAAAACAAGACCTAAATGCATGCTGTCTACAAGAGACCCACCTCAGACCTAGAGAAACATATAGATTGAAAGTAAGAGGCTGATAAAAGGTATTCTATACAAATTGAAGTCAAAAGAAATTGAGAGTATCAAATAAAACAGACTTTAAAATAATGAATATACTACCCAAAGCAATACACAGATTCAATGTAATCCTTATCAAACAACCAATGGTAATTATCACACAACTAGAAGAAAAATTTTCATAATTTGCATGGAAACACATAAGACCCCAAATAGCCAAAATAATCTAGAGAAAGAAGAATGGAGCTGGAGGAATCAAGCTTACTGACTTCAGGCTATATTACAAAGCTCTCAGTTCAGTTCAGTTCAGTCGCTCAGTCGTGTCCGACTCTTTGCGACCCCATGAACTGCAGCACGCCAGGCCTGCCTGTCCATCACCAACTCCCGGAGTCTACCCAAACCCATGTCCATCGAGTCGGTGATGCCATCCAACCATCTCATCCTCTGTCGTCCCCTTCTCCTCCTGCCCCCAATCCTACCCAGCATTAGGGTCTTTTCCATTTAGTCAACTCTTCGCATGAGGTGGCCAAAGTATTGGAGTTTCAGCTTCAACATCAGTCCTTCGAATGAACACCCAGGATTGATCTCTTTTAGGATGGATTGATTGGATCTCCTTGCTGTCCAAGGGACTCTCAAGAGTCTTCTCCAACACTACAGTTCAAAAGCATCAATTCTGCGGCACTCAGCTTTCTTCACCGTCCAACTCTCACATCCATACATGACCAGTGGAAAAAACATAGCCTTGACTAGACGGACTTTTGTTGGCAAAGTAATGTCTCTGTTTTTAAATATGCTATCTAGGTTGGCCATAACCTTCCTTCCAAGGATTAAGCGTCTTTTAATTTCATGGCTGCAATCACCATCAGCAGTGATTTTGGAGCCCAAAAAAATAAAGTCTGACAGTGTTTCCCCTGTTTCCACATCTATTTGCCATGAAATGATGGGACCAGATGCCATGATCTTAGTTTTCTGAATGTTGAGCTTCAAGCCAACTTTTTCACTCTCCTCTTTCACTTTCATCAAGAGGCTCTTCAGTTCTTCTTCACTTTCTGCCATAAGGGTGGTGTCATCTGCATATCTGAGGTTATTGATATTTCTCCCGGCAATCTTGATTCCAGCTTGGGCTTCATCCAGCCCAGCGTTTCTCATGATGTACTCTGCATATAAGTTAAATAAGCAGGGTGACAATATACAGCTTTGACGTACTCCTTTTCCTATTTGGAACCAGTCTGTTGTTCCATGTCCAGTTCTAACTGTTGCTTCCTGACCTGCATACAAGTCATCAAGATATCATGGTATTGGCAGATAAACTGAAATATAGATCAGTGGAACAAGACAGAAAGCAGAGATAAATGCATGCAACTATGGGCATTGTATTTTGCCAAAAGAGACAAGTATATATAATGGAGAAAAGATAGTCTTTTCAATAACTGGTGCTGGGAATATTGGGCAGCTACATGTAAAAAAATGAAACTAGAACACTTTCCAACATCATACATGAAAATAAACTCAAAATGAATTAAAGACTTAAATGTAGGAACTGCTGCTGCTGCTGCTGCTAAGTCGCTTCAGTCGTGTCCGACTCTGTGCGACCCCATAGACGGCAGCCCACCAGGCTCCGCTGTCCCTGGGATTCTCCAGGAAAGAACACTGGAGTGGGTTACCATTTCTTTCTCCAGTGCATGAAAGGGAAAAGTGAAAGTGAAGTCGTTCAGTCGTGTCCGACTTTTCACGACCCCATGGACTGCAGCCCACCAGGCTCCTCCGTCCATGGGATTTTCCAGGCAAGAGTACTGGAGTGGGTTGCCATTTCCTTCTCCAAATGTAGGAACAGAAACTATTAAATTATTAGAGGAAACCATAAGGGGAAATCTCTTTGACATAAATCACAGCAAGATCTTCTATGAAGGGTCTATAGGAAACTATAATCAAGGTGAAAAGACAACTCTTAGAAGGGGAGAAAGTAATAGCAAGTGAAACAACTGACAAAGGATTAATCTTCAAAACATACAAGCAGCTCATGCAGCTCAATATCAGCAAAAAAAAAAAATCAAAAATTGGGTATTTAACCTAACCAGACATTTCTCCAAAGAAGACATAGAAATGGCTAATAAATACACGAAAAGATGCTCAGTGTTGCTCATTATTAGAGAAATGCAAATCAAAACTACAATTAGGTATCACCTCACACCAGTTAAAATGGCCATAATCAAAAAATCTACAAACAATAAATGCTGGAGAGGGTGTGGAGAAAGGGGAATCTTCTTGTATTGTTTGTGGGAATGTAAATTGTTACAGCCACTCTGGAGAACAGTATGAAGATTTCTTAAAAATTAGGAATAAATCTACCATATGACCTAACAATTACACTTCTTGGCATATACCCTGAAGAACACATAATTGAAAAACACACATGTACCCAATGTTCGTCACAGCACTATTTACAATAGCTAAGGCACAGAAGTAATTTACATGTCCGTTGACAGATGAATGGATTAAAAAGCAGTCATGTACATACACACAATGGAATATTACTCAGCTGTAAAAAGAAATACATTTGAGTCAATTCTAAAGAGGTGGATGAACCTGGAGCCTATTATACAGAGTGGAGTAAGTCAGAAAGAGAAAAACTAATATATATTAACACATATAAATAGAATCTAGACAGATTGTACTTATGAACCTATTTGCAGGGCAGCAATGGAGACACAAACATAGGGAACAGATTTGTGGACACACTTGGGGACGGAGAGGGTGGAATGAATAGAGAGAGCAGCATTGAAACATATACACTACTATATGTAAAATTAGATAGCCAGTGGGAATTTGCTGTATGATGCAGTGAGCTCAATTCCAATGTTCTGAGACAACCTAGAGGAGTGGGATGGGGTGTGAGGTGGGAAGGAGGCTCAAGAGGGAAAGGACATACATATACCTATGGCTGATCATGCTGTTGTATGGTAGACTCTAACACAATATTGTACAGCAATTATCCTTCAATTAAAAATAAATAAATTAGAGCTGTAAAAATTATATAATCTGAAGGGTGTTAATATCCAGAATATAGAAATAACTCTTACAACTCAACAACAGCAGCAATAAGAAAACAATATAATTTAAAATGTGCAAATTATTTAAATAAGCATTTCTCCATAAAAGATACACAAATAGCTATTAATTGCATGGAAATATGCTCAATATAATTGTTCTTGAATGAGTTGAAAATCAAAATCACATTAACACTTCACACCTACCTTGATAGATGCAATTAATAAAGTGGAACATAATGTTTCCATGGGTATGCAATAACTGGATCACTTATGCTTTGCTGGTGGGCATCTAAAATGGTATACCAACTGTGGAAAACAGTTTGAGAGTTTCTCAGTAGTATAAGGTAAAACTACTGTATTTACATACAAAAATGATTGAAAAAAAGAGACTGAAACAGATATTTGTACACTAGTATTCATAATAATACTACTCACAATAATCAAAAGGTGGAAGCAACCCAAATGTACATTGAAGGATGGATAGATTAACAAAATGCAGAAAGTGAAGAAGACCTAAAGAGCCTCTTGATGAGGGAGAAAACAGAGAGTGAAAAATCTGACTTAAAACTCAACATTCAAAAAAACTAAGAGCATGGCATCCAGTCCCATTACTTCATGGCTAATAGAAGGGGGGAAAGTGCAGCCATGCCAGAATTTATTTTCTTGGGCTCCAAAATCACTGCAGATGGTGACTGCAGCCATGAAATTGAAATATGCTGTCTCTTTTGAAGGAAAGATATATATATATATATATATATATATATATATATAAATGAATAAAAATTTTGACATATGCTACAACATGAATAGGCCATTAGAATATTCTGCTTTAAGGCAAATATTATATGATTACACTTAATAGGTACACAGAACAGGCAAATCCATATATACAAAAATTAAAATGCAGGTTACCAAGGCTGGGAGAAGGAACAATGGAGAGTTATTATTTAGTAGTTACAGAATTTTTGTGGTGGGAAAAGATGAAAAAGTTTTAGATATAGCTAGTGGTGATGGTTACACATTACTGTGAATGTATTTAATGCCATCAAGTTGTACAGTTACAGACAGTTACAATTGTATGTATATCTAACTACAATAAGAAGACATACACTAGCCTAAGTCACAATATTATATCATCATTTATTTGATAAACAGGCAAAATTAGAGGAGATGGACATGCTTTGATGTCCTAAACTTGGTATATTTGTAGATATTCTGTGGAACAAGATGGATGTACTTCTATGGCTTTAATCATGCTTCTTCATTTCTCTTTTTATTGTGCTTTTAATCCTGCTTCCCCAGTGCTCCTTCCCAGAAGTTATTTTCAGTTCATGAAGGGATATTTCTACTGTAGAATTTTACATTGAATAATTCCTAACAAAACAAACAATCTGATCTTATTTTAAACATTATGAAATTAAGATTAAAAAGGACTAAGGACCTGTCAAGATTTCCACAGTCAATTAGAGTCACAGGTAGGAATGGAGAGAAATTCACTTAGGGTCTATTAATATTAAAATGTATAAAAGTTGCATGCGACATGAGGATGAAATGACTTGGGTGTGGCTTAAGTTTTATAGTGAGATTTTTATATTTGAGCATTTGAGGACAGTTCATGCACAAGCTGTAAGCCAGATCATTCAATAACAAAATAATCATATCCTGGATCTGAATTTATTCAGAATGATGAAGTGCAATCAATAATTATGTATATTTTGGAGAGGAAATTCACATTATTTTGCATGGCTTCTTCTCTTTCAAGTCACAAGTAAAATTTCATCCCTTTAAAGAACAGTTCCTTGGCCACTCTACTAACTATTCCCCACGGCTCTACATCATAGTATCTTCCTTATTTGCTTGATAGTATATACAGTACCCAGAACACTAATTTATTTGCTTGCGTATGGTTCCTCTCTCTTTATTGGAACATAAAATTCTCATACACCATTTTCCACCGTTGTATGCCTGGTGCCTAAAATGGTATGTGGTACAGAAAAGGCTTTCAGTAGATTCCTGAATGAGCAGATGGAACCAAATACAGAAGGCAAACAGGGTAAAAGCAGACAATATGGCTATAGAAAACTCTAGTGCATTTAAATAGGAGAGTGATGCAGAAAGATCATTGAGTAGGACTTTCTGACAATGAAGCAAAACCCTAATGAAATGTGAGCAGTAGAGAAAAGTTAGACAGCAGGGGGTTGTACTAAGTGTGGGTTAAACACACAGAATGAAGTAGGGTACAATTCATAGCTTCATGTGGGAGGTCTGTGAGCTACACTATCCTAGGCCAAGTGGGAGTTGCTTCTAGAGGTTATGCAGCTTTATCTCTGTTTAGTCTATAAGTAAAAAATGTTTCTGAAACCCACAACACTTGTTACATATAGACAGAGTCATAATTTAATATTCAGTTAGCTGTGAAGTATAATTGATCTCATACTTAAAAAAAATCTGTTAATTACTACCTGAAAATGATTGTTTGAATTTATGTAACAACTTCTTCCAAGACTGAAGAGCTTTCCACACTGGAAGTAAAATAAATACTCCCAGTGATGGGTATTGTGTCTTGGTGAGACACCAATCTTCAGGTATCATGGATCTAGGTACTAGATTACTGAAGTTCCCAGCAATCCCACTTGGATAATCTATATCCCTTTAATTAAAACTCAGATAAGATAAATGACTGTTTAACTCTTCCACATCTCCCAACAAAGCTAGTCTAAGAAGTGTGGTTTTCTCCAATATTTTGATGTTGCTGCAAATGGAATAATTTCATTTTTAATGGCTGATTAATATTCCATTGTATATATGTGCCACATCTTCTTTATCCATTCCTCTGGCTATTTATTATAAATAGTGCTGCCATCAACATTGAGGTGCATGTATCTTTTCAAATTATAGTTTTTTTTTTCCAGAAAAATGCCTGAGAGTGGATTGCTGGATCAAATAATAGCTCCATTATCAGATTCTTAAGGAACCTTCATTATCTTCTCAATAATGGCTGTGCCAATTTGCATTCTCATCAACAGTGTAAGGTGATTCCCTTTCTTTCACATATTTTCCACTATTTATTTTTTGTAGATTTTTTGATGATGGCCATTTTGACCATTGGGAGGTGATACTTCATTGTTGTTTTGATTTGCATTTCTCTGATAGGGATTTTGAGCATCTTTGCATGCACTTTTTGTCCATTTGAATGACTTCTTTGGAGAAATGTCTATTTTGATCTTCTACTCACTTTCTTTATTGGATATTTTTCTTTATACATATAGAGCTACATGAATTGTTTATATATTTTGGAGATGAATCCCTTATGGGTTGCATCGTTTGCAGAAACAGTCTTCTATTCTGTAGGTTTTCTCTCTGTTTTGTTTATGATTTCCTTTACTGTTCAAATGGTTTTAAGTTTAATTAGGTTCCATTTATTTTTATTACCATTATTCAAGGCACTAGACACACAAAGGTATTGATGTGAATTATGTCAAAGAGTGTTCTGCTTTTTTTTTTCCACTAGGAGTTTTATAGTATATAGATTTACTTTTAGATTTTTAATCTATTTTAAATTTATTTTCTGTGTGGTGTTAGAGAATGATTTAGTTTTATTATTTTACATGTAGCTTTCCTGTTTTCCCAGTATCACTTATAAAAAAGACCATTTTTATTCTCGTGTATATTCTTGTCTCTTTTGTCATGCATTATCTGACCATAGGTTGATTGGTTTATTTCTGGGATTTCTATTCTGTTCCAGTGCACTACCACTGTTTCTGAGCCACAACCATACTGTTTAGATTACTGTAGTGTAGTCTGGAGTCAGGGAGCCAAATTCCTCTAACTCCATTTTTCTTTCTCAAGACTGTTTTGGCTACTCAGGGTCTTTTATGTTTCCACACAAATTTTAAGATTTTGTTGTTGTTGTTGTTCTTGTTATTTTTCAGTTACTCAGTCCTGTGTGACTCTTTGTAACACCATTGACTGCTGCAGGCCAGGCTTCCCTGTCCTTCACCATCACACAGAGCTTGCTCAAACTCAAGTCCATTGAGTCAGTAATGCCCCCCAACCATGTCATCCTCTGTTACTCCCTTCTCTTCCCGCCTTCAATCTTTCCCAGCATCAGGTTTTTTTTTTTTTTTTTCTAATGAGTCAGCTCTTCACATGTGGTGGCCAAAGTATTGGAGCTTCAGCTTCAGCATCAGTCCTTTCAATGAATATTCAGAATTGATTTCCTTTGGGAGCAAATAGTTTGATCTCTTTGCAGTCCAAAGGACTCTAAAAAGTGTTCTCCAACACCCCAGTTAAACAGCATCTATTCTTCGGTGCTCAGCCTTCTTTATGGTCCAACTCTCACATCCATACATGACTACTTTAAAAGCCATAGCTTGGACTATTTGGACCTTTGTTGACAAAATAATGTCCCTACTTTTTAATACACTGTATAGGTGGATCATAGCTTTTCTGCCAGGGAGCAAGCGTGCTTTAATTTCATGGCTGCAGTCAACATCTGCAGTGATTTTGGGGCCCAAGAAAATAAAGCCTGTCACTGTTTCCACTGTTTCCCCATCTATTTGCCATGAAGTGATGAGACCAGATGCCATGATCTTCGCTTTTTGAATGTTGAGTTCTTGGCCAGCTTTTTCACTCTCATCTTTCACCTTCATCAAGAGGTTCTTTAGTTCCTCTTCGCTTTCTGCCATAATGGTGGCATTATCTGCATATCTGAGGTTATTTATATTTCTCCCCACACTCCTGATTCCTGCTTGTGTTTCATCCAGCCTGGCATTTCACATGATGTACTCTGCATAGAAATTAAATAAGCAGGGTGACAATATACAAGGAACCTTGTATCCTACAAAAACAAGGAGTCTTGATGTACTCCTTTCCCAATTTGGAAGCAGTCAATTGTTCCATGTCTGGTTGTAACTCTTGATTCTTGACATGCATACAGGTTTCTCAGAAGGAAGGTAAGTTGGTCTGGCATTCCCATCTCTTTAAGAATTTTCCAGAGTTTGCTGTGATCCACACAGTCAAAGTCCTTGGTGTAGTCAATGAAGCAGAAGAATATGTTTTTCTGGAAATTTTTTTCCTTTTTTATGATCCAATGGATGCTGGCAATTTGAGCTCTGGTTTCTCTGCCTTTTCTAAACCAGATTGAACATCTGGAAGTTCTCCAAGACTAGTTTGAGAATATTGAGCATTATTTTACTAGTGTGTGAAATTAATGCAACTGTATGGTAGTTTGAACATTCTTTTGCATTGCCTTTCTTTGGGATTGAACTGAAAATGGACATTTTCCAGTCCTATGAACACTGCTGAGTTTTCCAAATTTGCTGGCATATTGAGTGCAGCACCTTGACAGCACCATCTTCTACGATTTAAAGTAGCTCGGCTGGAATGCCATCACCTCCAGTAGCTTTGTTCGTAGTGAGGCTTCCTAAGGCCCACTTTACTTTGCACTCCAAGATGTTTGGCTCTAGGTGAGTGATCACACCATCATGGTCATGAAGATATTTTTTGTGCAGTTCTGTGTATTCTCACCACCCCTTCTTAATATTGTCTGTTTCTATTAGGTCCATACCATCTCTGTCCTTTATTGTGCCCGTCTTTGCATGAAATGCTCCCTTGGTATCTCTAATTTTCTTTAAGAAATCTCTAGTCTTTCCCATTCTGTTGTTTTCCTCTACTTCTTTGCACTGATCACTGACGAAGGCTTTCTTATCTCTCCTTGCTATTCTTAGAATCTCTGCATTCAGATAGGTATATCTTTCCTTTTCTCCTTTGCCTTTTGTTTCTCTTCTTTTCTCAGCTATTTGTAAGGCCTACTTTGACAACCATTTTGCATTTTTGCATTTCTTTTTCTTGGGAATGGTCTTCTTCACATCTTCCTATACAATGTTAAGAACCTCTGTTCATAGTTCTTCAGGCATTCTGTCTGTCAGATCTATTCCCTTGAATCTATTTGTCACTTCAATTGTATAATGGTAAAGGATTTGATTTAGGTCACACTTGAATGGCCTAGTGGTTTTCCCTGATTTCTTCAATTTAAGTCTGCATTTTGCAATAAGTAGTTCATGATCTAAACCACAGTCACCTCCCAATCCTGTTTTTTCTGACTGTATAGAACTTCTCAATCTTCAGCTGCCAAGAATAAAATCAATCTGATTTTGGTATTGACCATCTGATGATGTCTATGTGCAGAGTCTTCTCTTGTGTTGTTGGAAGAAGGTGTTTGCTATGACCATTGTGTTCTTTTGGCAAAACTCTGCTAGCCTTTGCCCTGCTTCATTTTGTACTCCCAAGGCCAAACTTGCCTGTTTCTCCAGGTATCTCTTGACTTCCTACTTTTGTATTCCAGTCCCCTCTGATAAAAAGGACATCTTTTTTTGGTGTTAGTTCTAGAAGATATTGTACATCTTCATATAACCATGCTGGGAGCCATGGAAAATTGCCACTAGCAATTTCACAGGGATTGCATTAAGCTGTAGAATTTTTTGGGTTGCAGTTACTTTGACACTATGAATTCTCCCAATCTATATGGGTTACCTTTGATTTCTATCATCATCATTTTTTTAATTTATTTATTTTAGTTGGGAGCTAATTACTTACAATATTGTAGTGGTTCTTGCCATACATTGACATGAATCAGCCATGGGTTTACATGTGTTCCCCATCCTGAACCCCACTCCCACCTCCCTCCACATTCCATCCCTCTGGGTCATCCCATTGTCCCAGCCCTGAGCATTTGTCTCATGCATCGAACCTGGAGTGGTGGTCTGTTTCACATATGATAATATACATGTTTCAATGCTATTCTCTCAAAATGTCCCACCCTCACCTTCTCCCTAAGAGTCCCTAAGACTGTTCTATGCATCCATGCCTCTTATTCTGTCTTGCATATAGGGTTACGGTTACCATCTTTCAAATTCCATATATATGCATTAGTATACTGTATTGGTGTTTTTCTTTCTGGCTTACTTCACTTTGTATAATGGGCTCCAGTTTCATCCATCTCAATAGAACTGATTCAAATGTATTCTTTTTAAAGGCTGAGTAATATTCCATTGTGTGTATGTACCACAGCTTCCTTATCCATTCGTCTGCTGATCTAGGTTGATCTAGGTTGCTTCCATGTCCTGGCTATTATAAACAGTGCTGTGATGAACATTGGGGTACACGTGTCTCTTTCAATTCTGGTTTCCTCGGTATGTATGCCCAGTAGTGGGATTGCTGGGTCATATGGCAGTTCTACTCCCAGTTTTTTAAGGAATCTCCACACTGTTCTCCATAGTGACTGTACTAGTTTGCATTCCTACCAACAGTGTAAGAGGGTTCCCTTTTCTCCACACCCTCTCCAGCATTTATTGCTTGTAGACTTTTGGATAGCAACCATTCTGACTGGTGTGAAGTGGAACCTCATTGTGGTTTTGATTTGCATTTCTCTGATCATGATTGATGTTGAGCATCTTTTCATGTGTTTGTTAGCCATCTGTATGTCTTCTTTAGAGAAATGTCTGTTTAGTTCTTTGGCACATTTTTTTCTTAATTGGGTCCTTTATTTTCTAGAATTGAGCTGCAGGAGTTGCTTGTATATTTTTGAGATTAACTGTTTGTCCGTTGCTTCGTTTGCTATTATTTTCTCCCATTCTGAAGGCTGTCTTTTCACCTTGCTTAGAGTTTCCTTTTTTTTGCAAAAGCTTTTAATTTCAATTAGGTCCCATTTGTTTATTTTTGCTTTTATTTCCAACATTTTGGGAGGTAGGTCATACAGGATCCTGCTGTGATTTATGTCAGAGAGTCTTTTGCCTATGTTTTCCTCTAGGAGTTTTTTAGTTTCTGGTCTTACGTTTAGATCTTTAATCCATTTTGAGTTTATTTTTGTGTATGGTGTTAGAAAGTGTTCTAGTTTCAGTCTTTTACAAGTGATTGACCAATTTTCTGAGCACCACTTGTTAAAGAGATTGTCTTTACTCCATTGTATATTCTTGCCTCCTTTGTCGAAGATAAGGGGTCCATAGGTGCGTGGATTTATCTCTGGGCTTTCTATTTTGTTCCATTGATCTATGTTTTTGTCCTTGTGTCAGTAGCATACTGTCTTGATGACTGTGGCCTTGTAGTAGAGCCTGAAGTCAGGAAGATTGATTCCTCCAGTTCCATTCTTCTTTCTCAAGATTGCTTTGGCTATTCAAGGTTTTTTATATTTCCATACAAATTGTGAAATGATTTGATCTAGTTCTGTGAAAAATAACATGAGTAGCTTGATAGGGATTGCATTGAATCTATTGATTGCTTTGGGTAGTATACTCATTTTCACTATATTAATTCTTGCAATCCATGAACACGATTTATATCTCCATCTGTTTGTGTCCTCTTTGATTTCTTTCATCAGTGTTTTATAGTTTTCTATATATAAGTCTTTTATTTCTTTGGGTAGATATATTCCTAAGTTTTTTATTCTTTTCGGTGCAATGGTGAATGGTATTGTTTCCTTAATTTCTCTTTCTGTTTTCTCATTGTTAGTGTATAGGGATGCAAGGGATTTCTGTGTGTTAATTTTATATCCTGCAACTTTACTATATTCATTGATTAGCTCTAGTAATTTTCTGGTAGTATCTTTAAGGTTTTCTATGTAGAGGATCATGTCATATGCAAACAGTGAGAGTTTTACTTCTTAATTTTCTATCTGGATTCCTTTTATTTCTTTTTCTGCTCTGATTGCTGTGGCTAAAACTTCCAAAACTATGTTGAATAGTAGTGGTGAGAGTGGGCACCCTAGCCTTGCTCCTGACTTTAGGGGAAACGCTTTCAATTTTTCACCATTGAGGATAATGTTTGCTGTGGGTTTGTCATATATAGCTTTTATTATGTTGAGGTATGTTCCTTCTATTCCTGCTTTCTGGAGGGTTTTTTTTTTTTATCATAAATGGATGTTGAATTTTGTCAAAGGCTTTTTCTGCATCTATTGAGATAATCATATGTTTTTTATCTTTCAATTTGTTAATGTGGTGTATTACATTGATTGATTTGGGGATATTAAAGAAACCTTGCATTCCTGGAATAAAGCCCACTTGGTCATGATGTATGATCTTTTTAATATGTTGTTGGATTCTGTTTGCTAGAATTTTATCAAGGATTTTTGCATCTATGTTCATCAGTGATATTGGCCTGTAGTTTTCTTTTTTGTGGCATCTTTATCTGGTTTTGGAATTAGGGTGATGGTGGCCTCATAGAATGAGTTTGGAAGTTTACCTTCTGCTGCGATTTTCTGGAAGAGTTTGAGTAGGATAGGTGTTAGCTCTTCTCTAAATTTTTGGTAGAATTCAGCTGTGAAGCCATCTTGTCCTTGGCTTTTGTTTGCTGGAAGATTTCTGATTACAGTTTCAATTTACATGCTTGTGATGGGCCTGTTAAGATCTTCTATTTCTTCCTGGTTCAGTTTTGGAAAGTTATACTTCTCTAAGAATTTGTCCATTTCTTCCAAGTTGTCCATTTTATTAGCATATAGCTGTTGGTAGTAGTCTCTTATGATCCTTTGTATTTCTGTGGAGTCGGTTGTGATCTCTCCATTTTCATTTCTAATTTTGTTGATTTGATTCTTCTCCCTTTGTTTCTTGATGAGTCTGGCTAATTGTTTGTCAATTTTGTTTATCTTCTCGAAAAACCAGCTTTTAGTTTTGTTGATTTTTGCTATGGTCTTTGTTGTTTCCTTTGCATTTATTTCTGCCGTAATTTTAAAGATTTTGTTCCTTCTACTAACCCTGGGGTTCTTCGTTTCTTCCTTCTCTAGTTGCTTTAGGTGTAGAGTTAGGTTATTTATTTGATTTTTTTCTTGTTTCTTGAGGTGAGCCTGTATTACTATGAACCTTCCCCTTAGCACTGATTTTGCAGTGTCCCATAGGTTTTGGGTTGTTGTGTTTTCATTTTCATTCGTTTCTGTGCATATTTTGATTTCTTTTTTGATTTCTTCTGTGATTTGTTGGTTATTCAGAAGCGTGTTGTTTAGCCTCCATATTTTGGAATTTTTAATATTTTTTTTCCTGTAATTGAGGTCTAGTCTTACTGCATTGTGGTCAGAGAAGATGATTGGGATGATTTAAATTTTTTGAATTTGCCAAGGCTAGATTTATGGCCCAGGATGTGATCTATCCTGGAGAAGGTTCTGTGTGCACTTGAGAAAAAGGTGAAATTGATTGTTTTGGGGTGAAGTGTCCTGTAAATATCAATTAAATCTAGTGGTCTATTGCATCATTTAAAGTTTGTGTTTCCCTGTTAATTTTCTGTTCAGTTGATCTATCCATAGGTGTGAGTGGGGTATTAAAATCTTCCACTATTATTGCATTATTGTTAATTTCCCCTTTCATACTTGTTAGTATTTGCCTTACATATTGCAGTGCTCCTATGTTGAGTGCATATATATTTATGATTGTTATATCTTCTTCTTGGATTGATCCTTTGATCATTATATAGTGTCCTTCTTTGTCTCTTTTCACAGCCTTTATTTTAAAGTCTATTTTATCTGAAATGAGTATTGCGACTCCTGCTTTCTTTTGGGCTCCGTTTGCATGAAATATCTTTTTCCAGCCCTTCACTTTCAGTCTGAATGTGTCCCTTGTTTTGAGGCGGGTCTCTTGTAGACAGCATATATAGGGGTCTTGTTTTGTGTCCATTCAGCCAGTCTTTGTCTTTTGGTTGCGGCATTCAACCCATTTACATTTAAGGTAATTATTGATAAGTATGGTCCCGTTGCCATTTACTTTGTTGTTTTGAGTTCGTGTTTATACACCCTTTCTGTGTTTCCTGTTTAGAGAAGATCCTTTAGCATTTGTTGGAGAGCTGGTTTGGTGGTACTGAATTCCCTCAGCTTTTGCTTGTCTGTAAAGCTTTGAATTCTCCTTCATATCTGAAGGAGATCCTTGCTGGGTACAGTAATCTGGGTTATAGGTTATTCTCTTTCATTACTTTAAGTATGTCCTGCCATTCCCTTCTAGCCTGAAAAGTTTCTATTGAAAGATCAGCTGTTATCCTTATGTTAATCCCCTTGTGTGTTATTTGTTGTTTTTCCCTTGCTGCTTTTAATATTTGTTCTTTGTGTTTGATCTTTTTTAATTTGATTAATATGTGTCTTGGGATGTTTCGCCTTGGGTTTATCCTGTGTTTGGGACTCTCTGGGTTTCTTGGACTTCTGTGACTATTTCCTTCCCCATTTTAGGGAAATTTTCAACAATTATTTCCTTGAGTATTCTTTCATGGCTTTTCCTTTTGTCTTCTTCTTCTAGGACTCCTATGATTCGAATGTTGGGAAGTTTCATGTTGTCCCAGAGGTCCCTGAGGTTTTCCTCATTTCTTTTGATTCTTTTTTCTTTTTTCCTCTCTACCTCATTTATTTCCACCATTCTATCTTCTATCTCACTTATCGTATCTTCTGCCTCCGTTATTCTACTGTTGGTTCCCTCAAGAGTGTTTTTGATCTCATTTGTTTCATTATTCATTATATATTGACCCTTTTTTATTTCTTCTAGGTCCTTGTTAAACATTTCTTGCATCTTCTCAATCCTTGTCTCCAGGCTATTTATCGGTAACTCCATTTTGTTTTCAAGATTTTGGATCATTTTTATTATCATTATTCTAAATTCTTTTTCAGATAGATTCCCTATCTCCTCCTCTTTTGTTTGGTTTGGTGGGCATTTATCATTTTCCTTTACTTGTTGAGTATTTCTCTGCCTTTTCATCTTGTTTAGATTGCTGTGTTTGGGGTGGCCTTTCTGTATTCTGGTAGTTTGAAGTTCCTCTTTATTGTGGAGGTTCCTCCTTTTGGGTGGGGTTGGACGATTGGCTTGTCAAGATTTCCTGGTTGGAGAAGCTTGTGTTGGTGTTCTGGTGGGTGGAGCTGGATTTCTTCTCTGTGGAGTGCAATGGAGTGTCCAGTAGTGAGTTTTGAGATGTCTGTGTGTGACTTTGGGCTGCTTGTATTTTGATGCTCAGGGCTATGTTCCTGCATTGCTGGAGAATTTGCGTGGTATGTCTTGCTCTGGATACTTTAGAGAGTACAGGTCTTTTGCCACCATAGATAGGCTTATTCTTAGGATTTTTTTTCTTTCTGATATAATAGTAAGTGGGATTGTTCCTCAGTTTCCCATTATGGTGTTCTATTTTTAGATTTCTGTGTTAATTGTGTATCCTGCAACTTTAATAAATTCGCTAAAGAGCTTTAGCACTTTTTTTGTTAGTATCTTTCAGGATTTTCTACAGTATCATGTCATCTGCAAACAGGCAGTTTTGCTTGTTTTCCAATTGGGATTTATTTTATTTATTTTTCTTCTGTTATTGACATGGCCATGACTTCCAAAACTACACTGAATTGTAGTGGTGAGTAGACATTCTTTTCTTGTTTCTGATCTTGGAGTAAATACTTTCAGGTTTACACATTGAGTATGATATTAGCTGTGAGTTTATCATATATGCCTTCTATTATGTTGTGATATGTTCCCTCTAGGGCTTCCTAGGTGGTGCTAGTAGTAAAGAACCTGCCTGCCAATACAGGAGATGTAAGAGATGGGTTTGATTCCAAGGTCAGGAAGATCTCCTAGAAGAGGGCATGACAACCCACTGCAGTATTCTTGCATGGAGAATTCCATGGACAGAGGAACCTGGAGGGCTACAGTCCATAGCATCACAAAGAGTGGGGCATGGGTGAAGTGACTTAGCACAAGTCTACATGTTCCCTCCATGAACACTTTTTAGATAGTTTTTTTTTAATTATAAATGGGTGTTGAATTTTTTCAAAAGATTTTTCTGCATCCTTTATGTGATCATATGGTTTATTCTTAAATTTATTAATATGGTGTATCACCCTGATTTGTGAATACTGAAGTGTCCTTGCATATCTGGGATAAATCCCAACTGGTTATGGTATATGATCCTCTTAATGTACTGTTGGATCCAGTTTGCTAGGATTTTGTTGAGGATTTATGTGTCTATGTTCATCAGTGCTATTGGTCTGTAATTTTGTTTTTTTGTGGTATCTTTGTCTAGTTTTGGTATTAGAGTGCTGGTGGCCTCATAGAAAAAGTTGGCAAGTGTTCCTTAGTTTGCAAATTTTGTAATAGTTTCAGAAATACAGAGTTAACCATTCTCTAAATGTTTAATAGAATTCACCTGTGAAGCCATTTAGTGCTGAACTTCTGTTGGGAGTTTTTAAATCACAGTTTCAAATTCAGTCAGTGCTTGTGATTAGTCTGCTCATATTTTATATTTCATCTTGTTTCTATTTTGGGAGTTCGTATCTTTCTATGAATTTGTCAATTTCTTCTTGGTTGTCCATTTTTTGGACACATTTGCTTGTTGTAGTCTCTTATGATACTTTGTATTTCTGTGGTGTCAGTTTTAACTTCTTTTTTTATCTCTGATTTTATTGATTTGAGCCCTCTCCCTTTTTTACTGATGAGTCTGGCTAAAGTTTTATCAAGTTTTGTTATCTTTTCAAATAACTAACTTTTAGTTTAATGATCTTTTCTATTGTTTTCTTCATCTTTAGTTCATTTATTTTTTTCTCTCTTCTTTATAATTTCTTTCCTCTTAACTTTGTTTTTGTTGTTGTTCTTCTATTCTTAATTTGTGTGTAATGTTAGATTGTTTGGGTTTCCCAGAGGGAGTTAGTGGTAAAGAATCCACCTACTAATGTAGGGGATGTAAGAGATGCAGGTTTGATCCCTGGGTTGGGAAGATTTCCTGGAGCAGGGCATGACAACCCACTCCAGTATTTTTGCCTGGAGAATTCCATGTGTAGAGGAGCATGGTGGGCTATAGCCCATAGGGTCACAAAGAGAGTAATACAACTGAAGAAACTTAGCACACATGAAAGCACTGTTAGACTGTTTATTTTGGATTTATCTAATTTCCTTAGACAAGATTGTATTGCTAGAAACTTCCCTCTTAGAACTTCCCATAGATTTTAGAATACCATATTTTCATTTTTTTCTCTCTAGATATTTATTTTTATTTTTACTTTGATGTCTTCATGATCCATTGGTTGATTAATAGTATATTATTTAGCCTCCAAGTGGTTGCATTTTTTTAAAATTAGTTTATTTATCTATTTTTTAACTTTACAATATTGTATTTGTTTTGCCATACATTGACATGAATCCACCATGGGTGTACATATTTTCCCCTTCCAGAACCCCCTCCCACCTCCTTCCCCATCCCATCCCTCTGGGTCATCCCACTGCATCAGCCCCGAGCACCCTGTATATGGTTGCATTTTTTTGAAGGTTTTTTTTTTTCCTCATAGTTGATTTTAATCTCATAATGTTGTAGTTAGAGATGATGCTTGATATGTTTTCATTTATATTACCTTTACTGAGGCTTGCTTTTTGGCCCAGCGTGTATATCTATCCTTGAAAATGTTCCATGTGCACTTGGAAATAAGGTGTATTGTGCTTCTTTTGGAATGCTGTATAAGTAACAATCAAGCTATCTTGCCTAATGAGTCATTTAATGTCAGTGGTTCCTCACTGATTTTCTGTCTGGATGATCTTTTCATTGATGTTATTGTGGTATTAACATCTCCCACTCTTATTGAGTTACTGTATGTTTCTCCTTTTATGGATGCTAGCATTTGTTTTATATTATGAAGTGCTCCTATGTCACATGCATGTTGTTTTTTAGTCACTAAGTCATGTCTGACACTTTTTTGACCCCATGGACTGTAGCCCTTCCGTATTCTCTGTGCATAGGATTTCCCAGGCAATAATATTGGAGTGGATTGCCATTTCCTTCTCTAAGAGATCTTCCAGATGCATGGATTGAACCTACATCTCCTGCATTGGCAGGTGAATTCTTTACACTGAGCCACCAGGGAAGCCCACACATATATATTTACAATTCTAATCTCTTCTTCTTGGACTTGACCATTATGTAGTGTATGTCTTTGTCTCTTGTAACAGATTTTACTTTAAAGTCTATTTTGTGCAATATAGTTACTATTCCAGCTTTCTTTTGATTTCCATTTGCCCTTTATTAAACAATCCTGATAAAAAAAGAACAGAACTGGAGTTTCAACCCTCTCAGACTTCAGATTATACTGCAGTGCTACAACAATCAAAGTAGCATGTTTCTGGCACAAAACTGGATAATTGGATATATAGATTAATGTGAGAGACAAGAGACCTGGCGGGGGGGGTGCTGTACCTATGGTCAATTAATCTATGACAGTGGAGGCAACAATATAAAACATATAATATAGTCTCTTCAGCAAATGTTTCCATGTAAATCTGGACACTTACATGTGAAATAATGAGATTAGAACATTGCTTCACATCATGCACAAAAATAAACTAAAAATGGTTTAAAGACCTAAATGTAATTCGTGAAACCATAAAATGTCTAGAAAAGAACATAGATGGAATGATGCTTGACATAAATCATAGTAGCAATGTTTCCTTGTATAAGTTTCCTAAGGCAAAATAAATAAAAAATAAACAAATTGGATTTAATTAAATGTAAAAGCTTTACATAGTAAAGGAGACCACCATCAACAAAACAGAAAGACAACCTCCAGAATGGGAGAAAATATTTTAAAATAATGAAACTGACAAGAGTTCATATCCAAAATATATAAACAATTTAACTCAATATTTAAAAAAAACTATCAAAATATGGCAAAAAACCTTAATACGCATTGTTTTTTTTTTCAAAGAAGACATACATATGACTAAGAAACAATGTATACATTTATACAAGTATAAATCAAAATGAGATATTACTGCATACCTGCCAGAATGGCTATCATTGAAATATCTGCAAATACCAAATATTCGTGAGGAGGTGGAGAAAAAGCTGATGGGAAAGTAAGTTGGTGCAGCCACACTTTAAAACAGTATGGAGCTACTTTGAGATAGTAGCATTGTGTAAAATAGATAGCTAGTGGGAATTTGCTATATAACAAAGGGTACCCAGTATGATGTTGTATGATTACCTAGAAGAGTGGCATGGGGTAGTGGGAGGGAGAATCAAAAGGGAGGTATTGCCACTGATTCACATTGTTGTACAGCAGAAACCAACACAACATTGAAAGCAACTGTTGTTGTTGTTCTGTTGCTAAATTGTGTCCAACTCTTTTAGATACCTCATGGACTGCAACACACTAGACTCTGCTGTCCTTCACTATCTCCTTGAGCTTTCTCAAATTCACGTCCAATGAGTCAGTGATGTTACCTAAGCATCTCATTTTCTGACACTCTCTTCTTCTTTTACCTTCAATCGTTCTCAGCATCAGAATCTTTTCCAGTGAGTCAGCTCTTCACATCAGCTGCCCAAAGTACTCTAGTTTCAGCAGCAGTCCTTCCAATGACTATTCAGGATTGATTTCCTTTAGGATAAGCAGGTTTTATCTCCTTGCAGTCCAAGGGGCTCTTCAAAGTCTTCTCCAGCACCACAGTTCAAAAGCATCAACTCTTCAGCACTCAGGCTTCTTTATGGTCCAACCCACATGACTACTTGAAAAACCATAGCTTTGACTATATGGACAGTTGTTGGCAAAGTGATGTTTCTGCTTTTTTTTGTTTGTTTGTTTAACAAAGTTAGAACTTTTAATGAAGTTTATATGGCATACATAATTGCATGGAAATGAACGTATAACATGTTAATTCAAGAAAGCATAAACATCTTCCATATTATATAACCAAAATTAGAATATGCATGAAAGACAGACTGACATATAGTGCCAAAAATATAATAGCAATTCTCTTTGAGAATGGTATCAATTACTTTTTCCTTTTTAATATGCTGTCTAGGTTTGTCAGAGCTTTCTTTCAAGAAGCAAGTGCCTTTAAATTTCCTGGCTGCAATCACTCACCACAGTGAGTTTGGAGCCCAAGAAAATAAATCTGTCACTGCCCCCAGTTTTCCCCCTGCTATTTGCCATGAAGTGATGGGACTGGATGCCATGATGTTATGTTTTTGAATTTAGAGTTTTAAGTCAGCTTTTCCATTCTCCTTTTTCATCCTCCTCAAGAGGCTCTTTAGTTCCTCCTCCCTTTCTGCCATTAGAGTGATATCATCTGCATATCTGAATTTATTGATACTTTTCCCAGCAATTATGATTTCAGCTTGTGATTCATCGAGCCAGGGTTTTCACATGATGTGCTCTGCATTAAAGTTAAATAGGCAGGGTGACAATAATAAGCCTTTTTATACTCATTTCCCAAATTGGAATCAGTCAGTTGCTCCTTGTCCAATTCTAACTGTTGCTTCTTGACATGCATACAGATTTCTCAGGAGGCAGGTAAGGTGGTATGGTATTTCCATCATTTTAAGAATTTTCCACAGTTTGTTGTGACCACTTTAACACAATCAATGAAGCAGAATAAGATGTTTTCCTAGAATTATTTTGCTTTCTCGGTGATTCAACAAATATTGACAATTTGATCTCTGGTTCTTTTCCCTTCTCAAAACCCAGCTTGTACATTTGGAAGTTTTTGGTTCATGTACTGCTGAAGCCTAGCTTGAAGGACTTTGAGCATAAGCTTAGTAGGATGTGAAAAGAGCACAAATGTATGGTAGTTTGAATATTCTTTGGCATTCCCCTTCTTTGGGATTAGAATGAAAACTGACTTTTTCCAGTCCTGTGACCACGGCTGAGTTTTCCATCTTTGCTGATGTATTGAGTGCAGGATTTTACAGCACCAACTTTTAGAATTTGAAATATCTCAGCTGGAATGCCATCACCTCCACTAACTTTGTTCGTAGTGATGCTTCCTAAGACCCACTTGACTACACACGCCAGGATATCTGGCTCTAGGTAATTGACCACACCTCCTGGTTGTCTGGATAATTGAGCCCTGTTTTTTATAATTCTCTGTGTATTCTTGCCACCTCTTCTTAATCTCTTCTCCTTCTCTTAGATACTTCCCATTTCTGTGTTTTATCGTGCCTATCCTTGCATGAAATATTCCTTTGAAATCTCCAATTTTCCTGAAGAGATCACTAGTCCTTCCCATTTTTCGTCTATTTCTTTGCATTCTTCTTATCTTCCAATTAAAAACAAACAAACAAACAAAAAATGGAACTACCACATCATCCAGCAATTTCACTCCAGATATATGCTTTGAAAAGTACCACAAATTTTTAAAAAACACATATACCCCAATTCTCATAGCAGTACTATTTACAATAGCCAATATATGAAAGCAACACAAATTGCCTATCCACAAAAGATTGGGTTAAAAATTTGTGGTATATGTATGTAATATAATATTAGCCTTTAATATAGAATGAAGTATTGCTATTTTCAGCAACATGGATGGAACTAGACAATATTATGCTCAGAAAAATAAGTCAAAGACAAATACTATGTGATATCACTCATAATTAGAATATAAAAAAATACAGATGTATGTATATGCAAAATTATAAACAGACTCAGAATTCTAGGTAACCAAATGTAATCATCTAAAGGGGTGAGAAAAGCAAGGGAAAGTTAAGGATAAGGTGTGCTGCAGTTCATGGGGTCACAAAGAGTTGGACATGACTGAGTGACTGAACAACAAAAGGAATTAACATCTAAAAAGTACTATATGTAAAATGGATAAGCAAGAAGAATACATTCTTAGCAAAATTAATTATACTCATTATCTAGTAATAACCTATGCTTTTGCTTTGTTGTGCTTTTAGTGGCTCAGTTGTATCCTACTCTTTGCAAACCCATAGAGTGTAGCCCACCATGCTCATCTGTCCATGGGATTCTTAAGGCAAGAATACTGGAGTGAATAGCCATTCTCTTTCCAGGGGATTTTCCCAACCTAAGGATTTAATCCAGGTCTCCTGCATTACAGGCAGATTCTTTACCGTCTGAGCCACCTGCAATAACATAAAATACTGTATAACCTGCAGAAATACAGAATCATTCTGCTATATGACTGAAACTAACATAATATTGTAATTCAAATATACTATAATAAAAAAGAATGACAAACACACAATAGAATTTCTCTCCATCATATTAAATAATTAATATCTCACTTTATGTTTACATCACATTTTTATCCATAAATTATAGATGAATATTTTGGTTTTTTCCATCTTTCAGTTATTGTGAATGAAACTACTATGAACAATGGTGTGCAAATATTTAAGTCTCTGCTTTCAATTTTTTAAATTTTTCGAATTAAAAAATTGAAAGCATTGATTTAAATTTTATTGACTCACTTTTAAAGTTTTGTGCTAACAGCACTAAACATAAGATTTACCCACAACAAAGTTTTAAGTGTACAATACAGTATTGTTACTTACAGGAAAAATATTATATAACAGACATCTGGAGACTATTTATATTGTGCAGCTTCAATTTTATGACTATTGATTTGCAACTCACAATTTATTACTCCCCCATTCTGTAGCAATTATCATTCTATTCTAGCTTCTATGATGACTGCTTTAAATTTCTTGCATAAGTGCAATGTAAAACAGTCAAAGATAGAAGCAAAGAATAAAACGATGACTGTCAGAGCTGGTGGAGTAGGAAATAGGAAGTTACAAATCAATAATTTTAAAATTTAGATATCTTATATAAGTGTAATTTTCCTTCATGGATCACAGCATTGCCATAGATAGGGGGTTGCATTATTCAATGGAGCTATGAGCCATGTCATACAGGGCCACCCAAGACAGATGGGTTAAAATGAATAGTTCTGACAAAACGTGGTCTGCTGGAGATAGAAATGACAATCTACTCCAGTATTCTTGCCTGGAGAACCACATGGACAGTATAAAAGAAAAAATAAATAAATAAATAAATAAATAAATAAATAAATAAATAAATAAATAAATAAATAAATATATATATATATATATATATATATATATATATAATGCCAGATGAACCCTCCAGGTTAGAAGGCATCCAATATGGTATTGGGGAAAAACCAGAGAGAAATTACAAATAGCTACAGAAAGAGTGAAGTTGCTGGTTCAAAGCAGGAATAATACTCAGTTATGGATGGATGTGGTGGTGAAAGTTAAATCTGATCCTCTAAATAGCAATACTGCATAGGAACTTGGTGTTAGGTCCATGAATCAAGTTAAACTGGAATGGGTCAAGCAAGAGATGGCAAAATTGAACATCAAAATCTTAGAAATCAGTGAACTAAAATGGATGGGAGCGGACAAATTTAATTCAGATAACCATTATATCTACCACTCTGGGCAATAATCACTTAGAAGAAATGCAATAGACTTCATAGCTAACAAAAGAATTCAAAATGCATAACTTGGGTGCAGTCTCAAAAATGACAGAACGATCTCAATTTATTTCTAAGGCAAACCATTCAACATCACAATAATCCAAGTCTATGCCCCAACCACTGATGCTGAAGAAGATGAATTTGACAATTTCTATGAAGATGTACAACACCTTCTAGAACTAAGACCAAAAAAAGATGTCCTTTTCACCATAGGGGATTGGAATGCAAAAGTAGGAAGTCAGGAGATACCTGGAATAACAGGCATGTTTGGCCTTGGAGTATAAAATTCAGCAGGGAAAAAGCTAATGGAGTTTTGTCAAGAGAACATGATGGTCACAGCAAATACCCTTTTCCAACAATACAAGATACTACCGTACAGATGGACATCACCAGATCGTCAATAACAAAATCAGATTGATTATTTTCTTTGCAGCAAAACATGCAGAAGCTCTAAACAGTCACAAAGAACAAGACCTGGAGCTGAGGGTGGAACAGATCATGAGCTTCTTATTGAAAAAATTAGGCTGAAATTGAAGAAAAGAGGGGAAACTACTAGCCCATTCAGATATGACATTAATCGTATCCTTTATAATTATACAGTAGAGGTGATGAATAGATTCAAGGGGTTAGATCTGGTAGACAGTGTGCCTGAAGAACTATGAATGGAATTTTGTAACATTTTATAGAAAGCAGTGACCGAAATAATCCCAAAGGAAAAAAAAAATGCAAGATGGCAAACTGGTTGTCTGAGGAAACTTTACAAATAACTGAGGAAAGAAGGAAAGAAGAGAAGCAAAAGGCAAGAGCAAAAGGGAAAGATATACAAATTGAATGCAGAGTTCAAGAGAAGGTTATATAGCATTTCAATGGACATTAATTTGAGCAACCTCTGGGGTATATGGAGGACAGGGGAACCTGGTGTGCTGCTGTTCATGGGGTCTCAAAGTTTCAAACATGACTTAGAGACTGAACAAGAACAACAATGAATGTAATCATGCAGTGTTTGTCTTTTTGTGACTATCTCACTTCATTAGCTAAATGTCCTCAAGTTTTATCTGTGTAGTCATATTATGTAGTGTTAATTTTTAAAAGGTGTATAATATTCATTCATTGTATGTATATACATTTTTAAAACCTTTTACCCAGTTTTCCCAATACCACTTATTTAAGAGAATATGCTTTCCTATTACATATTCTTGGCTTCTTTTTTAAAAATTCAGTTGATCATATATGCACGGGTTTACTTCTGGGCTGGATCTTCTGTTCCATTGATCTATGTGTCTGTTTTAATAATATGATCATACTGTTTTGACGATTATAGCTTTGTGAGGTAACCTGATATCAGGAAGAGTGATGCCTCAGTCTTTGTTCTTTCTGAAGGTTGCTTTGAGTAGTAGGTATCTTTTGTGCTACCACACAGATGTTGATTTTTTTTTTCTGAGAATACCGTTGGGATTATGATGGAATTGCATTGACTTTATAGTTTGTTTTGAGAAGTGTGGCCTTTTTAAATATAGTATTTCTTCTAATCCATGAACCTCAAATATCTTTGCATTTATTTGTGTCTTTTTCAATGTATTTTGTCAATCTTATAGTTCTTAGTGTAAATATATTTCTCTACCCTGGTTAAAGTTATTCCCAATTCCCAAATGTTTTGTTTTTACGATATTGTAAAAGGGACTGTTTTCTTTCCATTTCTGTTACTTTATTGTTAGTGCATAGACACACAATAGACTTCGGTATATTGATTTTATATCTTGATTTTATCCTCCTGTTTTCTGTATATATCATTTTATCTACAAATAGAGATAATTTAACTTTTCTTATTTGAATAACTTTTATTTCTTTGTCTAGCTTAATTTCTCTAGTGTATGTGTGCTAAGTTGCTTCAGTTGTGCTCAACTCTTTGCAATCCTAAGAACTATAGCCTGCTAGGCTCCTCTGTCCACGGGATTCTCCAGGAAACAATAATGGAGTGAGTTGTCATACCCTCCTCCAGGGAATCTTTCTGACCCAGGGATTCAACCCACATCTCCTGCAGCCCATGCATTACAGGCAGATTCTTTACTGCTGTGCCACCAGGGAAGCTCAGTCATTGCTCTAAGTAAGACTTCAAATGCTCTGTTCTGTACAAGTGGCTGTAATGAACCTCCTTGTCTTGTGCCTAATGTTTGAGGGAAAAGTTTCAACTTTTCACCATTGAATATATTAGCTTCTCATCTGTGGGCTTTATTATGTTGAGGTACAGTCTGTCTATATTCAATTTGTTGAGAGCTTTTGTCATGAAAGGATATTGCATTTTGTCAAATTTTTAGGCATTTATTGAAATAATCATAATTTTCATCCTTCATTTTTTACGTGGTATATCATTTTGATTAATTTACAGCATTATGTCATCCTTGGAATAAATTTTGTTTGATTATGGTAAATGATTCATTTAATGTATTGATGAAGTTGATTTGCTAATGTTTTGTGAAGCTTTTTGTCTCTGTCAGGAATATTAACCTGTAATTTTCTTTTCTCATAGTATCCTTGTCTAGCTTTAGTATAAAGTAATGCTGGCCTCATAAAATGAGATTGAGAGTGTTCCCTCTGCCTGAATTAAAAAAAAAAACAAACTTTGAGAATAAGTGCTATTTTGCTTTGGTGGAATTCCCCAGTGAAACCATCTAGTATTGACTTTTATCTGCAGGAGGTTTTTGTTTTTGTTTCAGTTTTTAACTGATTCAAATTCCTTACTCATTATTGCTCTGTTTAGATTTTCTATTCTCTTTTTAATGGTTGAATCTTGTGTGCTTCTAGGAGTTTATACACTTTTTAGGGTATTCAATTTATTAGCATATAATTGTTCATGGTAGCATCTTATAATCCTCTGTGTTCCTGTGGTATTGATTTTAATGTTTCCTCTTTTCTTCTCTGGTTCTGAGTCAACTCTCTTTTTGTACTAGTTGGTCTAACAAAAGGGTTGACAATTTTACCTTTTCAAAAAAAAAAAAAACAGGGACTTCCCTGGTGGGTCAGTGGTTAAGACACTGCACTCCCAGTGCAGTGGGCCTAGATTTGATCCCTGGTCAGGGAGCTAGAAGAAGAAGGCAATGACTGAAGCAACTTAGCAGCAGCAGGGAGCTAGATCACACATGCCACAACTATGACCCAGTGAAGCCATATACATGGAAAAAAAAAAGCTTTTAATTTGTTGATCTCATATGTTGTGCTGTTGCTTTCTATTTTATTATTTGTTCTCTGATCTAAGTTATTTCCATCATTTCATTTGCTTTGAGATTGTTTTTAACTTTTTGTAGTTCCTTGTAAAGTAAGTATCTTGAGGTCTTTGTGTTTTCTTAATTTAGAATTTTATTATATTTTATTTTACTTACAAACTTTCCTCTTAAAACCTCTTTTGTAGCATTCTACTGGTACTGTTATGCTGTGTTTTCAATTTTGTTTCAAGATGTTTTGTGATTTTCATTTTAATTTATCCTTTGATGCATTAATTATACAGGCGAGAGTTGTTTAATTTTTATGTATTTGTGAATTTTTCGTATTTCCTCCTCCTTTTGATTTCTACTTTTGCATCATTGTGATCTGAAAAGGTGCTTAACTTTATTTCAGTCTTCTTATGTTTATTTTAACTTGTTTTGTCACCAAATATATTATCACCTTGGGTGATTTTTCATGTGTTCTTAAGAAGAATATATATGCTGCAGCTCTTGGATGAAATGTTGTGTATATGTCTATTGCATTCATTGATCTAAACAAAGGTTCAAGTTCAACATGTCCTTGTTGATTTTCTGTCTAGATGATCTGTCCCTCTAATGAACTTTTGCATTTCTGTGGTGTTAGTTGTAGTGTATTCTCTTTCATTTCAAATTTCATTTATTTGATAACTCTCAGCTTTCCTGAGTTAGTCTAGCTAAAGTATCATCGATTCTGTTTATTTAAAAAAAAAATCGTTTCATTTATTGTTTTTACTATATTCGTGGGCTCTACTTAATTTATTTCAGCTCTGTTCTCTATTTTCCCTCTTCTACTAATTCTAGGTATAATTTATTCTTCTTTTTCTAGTTCTTGTGGAGTGACCTGGTGTTGCTTACTTGACTTACTTCTTAATTTTTGATGTAGGAATTTATCAGTACTAACTTCCCACTTAAATCTGCTTTTGCAATATCCTGCAGGTTTTGAAATGTTGTGCATCCCATTTCATTCATTTCATATTTCTTTTTATTTTTTGACCTAGTGGTTGTTCAAGAGCTTGCTTATTCCTCTACACTTCTTCTTTAAAAAATGTTTAGCTTTCCTTCTGTTATTGATTTCTAGTTTCTTACCACTGTAGTCAGGAAAAATATTTGGTATGATCTCAATCTTTTTAATTTTGCTAAGGCTGATATGTGATCTATATTTAATCTACTCTGGATGTCTGTTAGGTCTATTTGGTTAAGTATGTTTCAAGTCCAATACTTTCTTGTTGATTTTCTGACTGATTGTTGAAAGCAGGGTATTTAAGTTCCCTACTATTACTGCATTTTTTTTTTATTTCTCCCTTCTGGTCTTTAGAATTTGCATAATATATTTTTGTGCCCTGATGTTGGGTTCATATCCTATTGAATAATTCACTCTCTTGTAACTATTTAATGACCATCTATATATCTCAATAAAAATTTTGCCTTAAAGTCTATTTAATCTAATATAAGAATCACTATCCTTTCATTTTTTTGTTTTCACTGCATGGAATATCTTTTGTCATTCCTTTATTTTGAGCTCGCATATGTCCTTAAATCTGAAGTTACTATAGGCAACATATAGTTGTGTGTGTGTGTGTGTGTGTGTGTTTTAATCTATCCAGTCATTTTACCTTTGATTGGATAATTAAATCCATTATCATTTACAGAAATTATTGATAGGTGAAGACTTCTATTCTATTAATTGCTCTCTGGCTGCTTTGAAATTTCATTGTTTAAAATTCCCATCTTGCTTCTTTATTCGTTAATTGATGATTTTTTAATACTGGTATGGTTTATTTGCCATCTCTTTAACTTTTTGTATACTGTATATTTTTGCTTTGTTGTTTTCATGAGGTTTACATAAAATATCTTATAGATGAAAAGTCTATTTTGTTCTGATAATAATTTAGCTTTGATTGCATACAGCAGTCTATTATTTTGATCCTCCCACTCTTATGATTTTATGTTACCATTTACATCATTTTAAGAAGTTTGTTTTATTTAAAGATCAACAAACCTGATGGGCTTCTAGAAATACTGATAAAAAAACAGGGAGGAGAGAAATAACAACAGTTGAAATACGAGTGTCTGTCATTTCAGACCACACAGAAATTACAAAAATAATAATAACATTTTATGAAAAACACTAAATACATAAAGTATACAAATTATGTGAAATATATCAATTCCTTGAAATCTGTAAACCACTTAAAGAATAAAGAATATTAATTGTCTTGCATGTTAAAAAATAACATAGAGTTAAAAGCTTCCACAGAAATCTCCACTCCAGTATAGTTTCAATGACACTTTCCACCAAACAATTAAAGAAGTAACACTAATTCTACACAATATTTTTCATAAAATAGAAGGAAGAAAACTCTTGGTACCTCATTTATGAGAACAATACTGCCTTAATGCCAAAAGCAAAGACAGCTTGAAAGGAAAGCTACGGGCCAATATCCCTTATAAGTTCAAAAATTCTCAACAAAAAGATGAAAATTCAACAATATATGCAAAGTCTAGGGCACCACAATCGAATGGGTTTTATTCCAGAAATTTAAGGCAATTTTAATATTCGAAAAATTATTAATAATTTTCTGGTCCATTATATAAGGGGCTTAGAAATTGCCACTCCACCTTAACAAGGAAAAATCTGAACAAACTGAAAAATCATTATTTTTAGGTTCAACAGAGAAGTGAGCTGACAGACCACTGAACCAAAAGTTGAAGAATCAGACAGGAAAACACAGAGAACTTCAAATTGCCATAGTAGTAACCCACGAACAAAAATATTCACAAGAACCAGGACTGGGATTCGAGAACATAAATTGTATCTGACAAATTGATGGTGACTCAGTTTTGTCAAGTTGATAATTAAAATCTCCAAGTAAAAAAATAAAATAAAAATAAATAAAATAAAATCTCCAAGTAGAACAGGTCATAAGGGCGATCTCACATGATTGTGAGTTTTACCTTCAGAAGCTCTGGCAAAGTGAAAAATTAAATAAATATCTCCACACATTTATGGCAGCAAGAGGGGAAAAAATAACCCTTTTGAAATATATAACAGCATTCTGTCCTTAACAAGGCAAGCACTGAGGAGAAATTATTTTCCCAGGGCCTAGCCTGCTGGGGTATTAAAGGCTCATCATTCAGGCAAATAAATACTTGAATCCAGTACCATCTAGTCACCCCCATTTAAGCGGGGAGGGATGGGGTGGGATGAGGTGGGATGGATAACTGAGAAGCACTGTGAAATTTATATTCCAGTGTCACAAGTTTACTAGCACTGTGAAATTTGTAGTCCAGGGTCACAAGGTTACTAAAAAGCAGAAATCTAATGAGTAAGACTATAGAAGGTTTCCCCTCCCACCATGCATATCTACTGGATTATTAAGGTTTATTCACTGTGGTTCATTCTATCTAATATATCCTGCTGACTTTCCAATTATACATATATGTGTATGTATGTGTGTGTGTGTATATATATATACTAAAGAACAAAAAATTCACATAGTAAGCATTATAGCCAAACAGAGTATGACAGTGATTTGCAATTATCAAACCAGGAGTTGAAAACAACTCTGATGAGTATGCTAAAGGCTATGATGAAGAAGTAAAAAACGTGCAAGATAGATGGAGAGATGAAAATCTTAAGAATCAACAATAAATGCTAGAGATCAAAAACATTATAATAAACATTTTATTTGATGGGCTTATTTGTAGACTTGACAGGGCTAAAAAAGAATACCTGAGGTTTAGTATATGAGTATAGAAGTTTCCAAAAATGAACGTAAAGGGAAAATTTTAAAAACAGAATATTCAAGGACTGTGGGAAAACTTCAAAAGGCATAGTATACACATTACACATAGTGGAGCTATAAGAAAAAAAAAAGGAATGAAATAAACATTTAAAGCAATAGTAATAAAGAATCTACACAAATTAAAGTTAGACAACAAGCAACAGTTCCATGAACCTCAGGGAACACCAAACAGGATAAATGTCAAAAAAGCACATCTATACATATTATATTGTAACTATAAACATTATATATTAAAAAATCTTGATGGGATTAACAGATGCAAGCTATTATATATGTAAACTGGATAAACAACAAGGTCCTACTGTTTAGCATAAGGAATTATATTCAATATCCAGTCATAAATCATAACAGAAAAGAGTATGAAAGAGAATGTGTATAAACATATTTTTCAAATATATATATATATATATATATATATATAAAACGTGTTCACTTTGCTGTATAGCAGAATCTAACATAAAATTGTAAATCAACTGTTCTTTAATAAAATAAATTGCTAAAAGTCTTAAAAGAAGCCAGGGCATTGAAAAACTTACCTATAGAGGTGGAAGTGTAAAAACCACATTTGTCTTTTCATAAATCATGTAAAGAAGAAGAGAATGGAATGAAGAATTTAGAGTATTGAGAGAAAAAATCCAGCAACTTAGAATTTTGTACCTTATAAAATTATCCTTCAAAAGTGAGGGGAAATAAAATATTTTCTTAGACAAGCAAGCTGAGGGAATTTGTTGCCATTAGACTCACCTTGCAAGAAACGTTGAAGAAGTTTTTCAGGAATAGAATCAATATGTGTTAAAAATTCAGAGCCACATAATTAAAGGAAGGGCACTGGATAAAGAATATGTCAAGATAAAGCAAAATGTCATGGGGGGGTGGAGCCAAGATGGCAGATGGCAGAGAGGGAAGTCAGGGAGTCTGTTTCTCCCCACACCTAGAATACTTACCAGATGCTAGTGGGGAACCGCCAACAATCAGGCAGACAGGAGAAGCTCTTGAATCACCAGGTACAACATAGGGGTGAATAAGGTGGGTAGGAGAAGTCAAAGTCGCCAAGGACCAGTGAGGATGAGGAGCAGATAGGAGAGGGGAGGGGATTGGTTTAGGCAGGAGAGGCATGCTTCATTCAAGAGATCAGCAGGGAGTGGAGGGATCCTCACAGATCACAGGATTGATTGGAGGAACCTCATGGTTTTCCCTGTACATTTGGCCCCCAGAGCCTCCTGTGGCCCCAAGCCTGGTCCTCAACCATCCATGGAAGCCTCCACCCTTGAGAGAAGCCTCCACCATTGAGGGAAGAATCCACCATCCATTGCCCTCTCCATCCTCCCAGCCTCATCCAAGAGCTCCCTCTGTGCCCATGTAGGTCCTGTTGGTGTGAGAGGAAGATGGAAGGAGAAAAAACCAGACTAGTCAGGGGAGGATCCCTCAGAGTTTGAGGACCAGGGAACCCACCCAGTGTTCCTCTGCCCACACAGCCCCAGGGAGACTCCTGAGACCTCGGTCCAGGTCCTCTATCCTCTTGATACTCCTCTGCCCTCCAGGGCCCCTTCTGTCCTCCAGACCACTCTCTGCCCACATAGGTTTTGTGGGTGTAAGAGGGAGTGGGAATAAGGAAGAGCCAGGTTGACCAGGGGAGGGTCACTTGGAGTGTGAAAAAGTGGAGAATCTGCCTAATGTTCCCCCACTTACTCAGCCCCTGGAGGCCTCCTGGAGACCCACGCCTGATCGTTTACACCCTGAAGCCAGAGGCACTCCAGAGACCCCTTCAGCTGGGCTGAGCTCAGGCCCTGCTCCCCACTCCTACCCAGGGCCCCTTCCAGTGGTGTCGGCCTGGAGCCAGAACCTTGCCCCTGTCTAAATACCACCTCCACCTAAACCTCACCACCCACTAAACCTTTCCCCAACTAGACCCTGCCACATACAGTGAAGGATTTTGTTACATTCTTTTCCTCTCTTGTTTTCTTGTTCTTTACCAGTGGAGTTCAGTTTTACTGTCTAGTGGTTGTTTCATATATATTCTTATTTTTTTCATTATTATTACTTGTTTTCTAAATTTAGTGTATTTTTTATTCTTTGTTATTGTTCTCCTCCTTTTTATTTTTTATTACTTTTTTTTCCCTTTTGTTCTATTTGAGATAAGTTTTAATTTCCAATACCTGCTTCATATACATTGATTTTTTCTAATATATATGTTAGTTTTCTAAATTTATTATATATATATGTATATATATACATATATATATACATATATATATTATTCTTTGCTATTGTTCCACTCCTTTATTTTCCTTTTTCTTTCTTTTTTTTGCCACACCCTTCAGCTTACAGGATCCCAGTTCATAGGCCAGAGATCAGGCCTGAGCTCTTGTAGTGGGAATGTCCTGACCTGCTGGACAAAGAGAAAGCATCCAGCCCCAGGGAGTATTAATCAGAGTGAAGTATTTCAGAGGTCCACATCTAAACACTAAACCATGTTTTCCCAAAGGCTTGCAAACTCCACTGCTGGAACCCTCAGTCTAAACAGTCAGTAAGAAAGGAACACAGTCCCACCCATCAAACAAACAAACAGCCAAAAAGACAAAAAAAATATGTTGGAGGTAAAGGCACAATGCAAAAACCTAGAATATTAAATAAATGAAGTGGAAATAGACAATAAATATGAAAAAAAGAATTTACAGTAATGATAATTAAGAAGTTCCAAAGTCTCACAAACAGAATGGAGAAAATGCAAGAAATATTTAACGCATATAACAAAGAATAAAGAATTAACTAAAATTAAAAATACTCTAAAGGAAATCAGTAGCAGAATAAGTGATGCAGAAGAAAGGATAAGTAAGAGGGAAGACAGAATGGTCGAAATAACTGTGAAGGAACAGAATGGAAAAAAGAATGAAAATAATTTTAGAAAGTCTCAGAGACCATTGAAATACTACTAAATGTACCAGCATTTGAGTTATTGGCGTTCCATAAGAGGTAGAGAAAGATAGAGGATCTGAGAAAATATTTGAAGAGAGAGATTATAGTCAAAAATTTCCCTAACATTTGAAAAGAAATTGCCATTTAAGTACAGGAATGCAGAGAGTCCCATACAGTATAAACAGTTTTAGAAAGGTGCTGAGACATACTAAGCAAACTAATAAAAACTAAATATGAAGGAAACTGTTGAAAAGAGCAAGGAAAAAGAAACAAGTAGCATACAAGGGAATCCCCATAAGGATCACAGCTGAATTTTATGCAGAATTCTGCAGCCCAGAAGGGAGTTTGTGACAATATATATTTAAAGTGATGAAAGGGAAAAACCTATAACCAAGATTACTCTACCCAGTAAAGGACTCATTCATATTTGAAGGAGAAATAAAAACTTCACAGACAAGCAAAAGGTAACCAGTTTTCAAACAAATGCTAAAGGAAACTCTCTAGGCAGGAAGGAAGAGAAGAAAATCACACACACTCACAACAAACTCCAAACAATTAAGAAAATGGCAATAGAAACATACATATCCATAACTATGTTAAATGCAAATGGATTAAATGCACCAACCAAAAGACACAGACTGGCTGAATGGACATAGAAACAAGACCTGGGTATATATTGCCTATAAGAGACCCACTTCAAACCTAATGGTACATGCAGATTGAAAAGGAGGTGATGGAAAATACACTCCATGCAATTGAAAATCAAAGGAAAGCTGGGGTAGCAATACTCAAATCAGGAAAAATAGATTTTAAAATAAAATCTTTTAAAAGAGATGAGGAAGGACACTACATAATGATCAAGGTATTGTTCCAAGAAGACGATATAACAATTATAAATATTTATGCACCCAACATAGTTGCACCTCAGTATATAAGGCAAATGTTAAGAACCATAAAAGGGGGAAATTGACAGTAACATGATAACGGTATGGGACTTTAATACCCCAATTTCACGAATGGACATATCATCCAGACAGAAAATTAATAATGAAACGAAATCCTTAAATGACACATTAGATCAGACAGCCCTAATAGATATGTACATGAACTTCCATTCCAAAGCAGCAGAATACACACTTTTCTTAACTACACATGAAGCATCCTCTGGGTTAGATAATATACTGAATCCCAAATCAAGCCTTGATCAATTTCAGAAAATTGAAATTATATCAAGCATCGTTTCTGAATATAAGGCTATGAGATTAGATTTCAATTACAGGGGGAAAAAAACAAAACTGTAAAAAGCACAAACACATGGAGGCTAACCAATAAAAGACTAAATAACCAAGAGAACACTGAAGAAATCAAAGAGGAAATTCTTAAAAATGCCTATAAACAAATGATAATAAAAATATAATGGCTCAAATCCTATGATATGCAGCAAAAGCATTAGTATGAGGGAGTTTATCACAATACAATCCTACCTCATTAAGTGATAAAAACACCAATTAGACAAGCCTACCTTACTTCTAAAGCAACTAGAAAAAGAAAAAAAGAGTTGGTAGAAAGAAAGAAACCATAAAGATCAGAATAGAAATTAATTTTTAAAAAATGAAGAAAGCAATAACAATGATCAGTAAAACTAAAATCTAGTTCTTTGAGAAGATAAACAAAATTGACAATGAGCTTAACTCAAGAAGATTCAAATAAATAAAACCAGAAATGAAAAAAAAATCACAACAGGCAATGCAGTAATACAAAGGACCATGAGAGACTATTATGAGCAACTATACAGCAATAATACGGACAACTTGGAAGAAATGGACTGATTCTTAGAAAAGTTCAACCTTGCAAGAATGAATCAGGAAGAAATAGAACTCATGAACAAATCAATCAGGAGCACTGAAATAGAAATTGTGATAAAAAATCTACCAAAAAACAAAAGCCTAGGGCAGATGGTTTCACAGTCAAATTATAACAAACGTTTAGATAACAGCTAACATCAACGCTGCTCAAACTATTCCAAAAAGTTGCAGAGAAAAGAAAACTTCCAAAATAATTCTACAAGATCTTTATCACACTTACATTAAAATCAGAAAATATCACAATGAAAGATACAGGCCAGTATCACTGGTGAACATAGAGGCAAAAATCCTCAACAAAATATTTTTAAAAAATTGAAATCATTAAATTTGTTAATATTGTGTATTACATTGATTTGTGTATATTGAAAAATATTTGCATCCCTGGGATAAACTCTACTTGATCATGGTGTATGATCCTTTTAATGTGTTGTTGGATTCTGTTAGCTAGAATTTTATTGAGGATTTTACATCTAAGTTTTTCTTTTTAAGTTGAAATCTTCCTTTTTATTTATTTCTTTTTATTTTTTAATTTATTTATTTTATTTGGGGGCTAATTACTTTACAATATTGTAGTGGTTTTTGCCATACATTGACATGAATCAGCCATAGGTTTACATGTGTTCCCTATCCTGAACCCCCCTCCTTACCTCCCTCCCCATCCCATCCCTCTGGGTCATCCCATTGCCCCAGCCCTGAGGATTTCTCTCATGCATCAAAACTGGAATGGCGTTCTGTTTCACATATGATAATATACATGTTTCAATGCTATTCTCTCAGATCGTTCCACAATCACCTTCTCCTAAAGAGTCCATAAGACTGTTCTATGCATCTGTGTCTCTTTTTCTGTCTCGCATATAGGGTTATTGTTACCATCTTTCAAATTCCATATATATGCCTTAGTATACTGTATTGGTGTTTTTCTTTCTGGCTTACTTCACTCTGTATAATGGGCTACAGTTTCATCCACCTCAATAGAACTGATTCAAATGTATTCTTTTTAATGGCTGAAAATATTCCATTGTGTATATGTACCACAGCTTCCTAATCCATTCGTCTGCCGATGGACATCAAGGTTGCTACCACGTCCTGGCTATTATAAATAATGCTGCGATGAACATTGGGGTACATATGTATCTTTCAATTCTCGTTTCCTCAGTGTTTATGCCCAGTAGTGGAATTGCTGGGTCATATGGCAGTTCTATTCCCAGTTTTTTAAGGAATCTCCACACTCTTCTCCATAGTTGCTGTACTAGTTTGCATTCCCACCAACAGTGTTAGAGGGTTCCCTTTTTCTCCACACCCTCTCCAGCATTTATTGCTTGTAGACTTTTGGATAGCAGCCATTCTGACTGGCGTGAAATGGTACCTCATTATGGTTTTGATTTGCATTTCTCTAATAATGAGTGATGTTGAGCGTATTTTCATGTATGTCTTCTTTGGAGAAATATCTGTTTAGTTCTTTGGCCCATTTTTTGATGGGTCGTTTATTTTTCTGGAATTGAGCTGCAGGAGTTGCTTGCATATTTTTGAGATTAACTGTTTGTCTGTTGCTTTGTTTGCTATTATTTTCTCCCATTCTGAAGGCTGTATTTTCACCTTGCTTATAGTTTCCTTTGTTGTGCAAAAGCTTTTAATTGGGTCTCATTTGTTTATTTTTGCTTTTATTTCCAATATTCTGGGAGGTGGGTCATACAGGATCCTGCTGTGATTTATGTTGGAGAGTGTTTTGCCTATGTTTTCCTCTAGGAGTTTTATAGTTTCTGGTCTTTCATTTAGATCTTTAATCCATTTTGAGTTTATTTTTGTGTATGGTGTTAGAAAGTGTTCTAGTTTCATTCTTTTACAAGTGGTTGACCAGTTTTCGCAGCACCACTTGTTAAAGAGATTGTCTTTTCTCCATTGTATATTCTTGCCTCCTTCGTCAAAGATAAGGGGTCCATAGGTGCGTGGATTTATTTCTGGGCTTTCTATTTTGTTCCATTGATCTATATTTCTGTCTTTGTGACAGCACCATACTGTCTTGATGACTGTGGCTTTGTAATAGAGCCTGAATTCAGGGAGGTTGATTCCTCTAGTTCCAATCTTCTTTCTCAAGGTGCTTTGGCTATTAGAGTTGTTTTTGTATTTCCATACAAATTGTGAAAGTGTTTGTTCTAGTTCTCTGAAAAGTACCATTGGTAGCTTGATAGAGATTGCATTGAATCTATAGATTGCTTTGGGTAGTATACTCATTTTTACTATATTGATTCTTCCAATCCATGAACATGGTATATTTCTCCATCTGTTTGTGTCTTCTTTGATTTCTTTCACCAGTATTTTATAGTTTTCTATATATAGGTCTTTTGTTTCTTTAGGCAGATATACTCCCAAGTATTTTATTCTTTCTGTTGAGATGGTGAATGGAATTGTTTCCTTAATTTCTGTTTCTGTTTTGTCATTGTTAGTGTATAGGAATGCAAGGGATTTCTGTGTGTTGATTTTATATCCTGCAACTTTACTATATTCATTGATTAGCTCTAGTAATTTTCTGGTGGAGTCTTTAGGGTTTTCTATGTAGAGGATCATGTCATCTGCAAACAGTGAGAGTTTTACTTCTTTTCCAATCTGGATTCCTTTTATTTTTTTTTTCAGCTCTGATTGCTGTGGCCAAAACTTCCAAAACTATGTTGAATAATAGTGGTGAAAGTGGGCACCTTTGTCTTGTTCCTGACTTAAGGGGAAACGTTTTCAGTTTTTCGCCATTTAGGATAACGTTTGCTACGTGTTTTTCATATATAGCTTTTATTATGTGGAGGTATGTTCCTTTTATTCCTGCTTTTTGGAGGGTTTTTAATCATAAATGGATGTTGAATTTTGTCAAAGGCTTTCTCTGCATCTATTGAAATAATCATGTGGCTTTTATCTTGCAATTTGTCAATGTGGTGTATTACATTGATTGATTTGCAGATATTGAAGAATCCTTGCATCCCTGGGATAAAGCCCACTTGGTCATGATGTATGATCTTTTTAATTTGTTGTTGTATCCTGTTTGATAGGATTTTGTTAAGGATTTTTGCATCTATTTTCTTCAGTGATATTGGCCTGTAGTTTCTTTTTTTGTGGCATCTTTGTCTGGTTTTGTTATTAGGGTGATGGGGGCCTCATAGAATAAGTTTGGAAGTTTACCTTCCTCTCCATTTTCTGGAAGAGTTTGAGTAGGATAGGTGTTAGCTCTTCTCTAAATATTTGGTAGAATACAGCTATGAAAACATCTGGTCAAGGGCTTTTGTTTGTTGGAAAATTCCTGATTACAGTTTCAATTTCCATGCTTGTGATCGGTCTGTTAAGGTATTGTATTTCTTCCTGGTTTAGTATTGGAAAGTTGTACTTTTCTAAGAATTTATCCATTTTTTCCAAGGTGTCCATTTTATTCGCATATAGTTGCAGATAGTAGTCTCTTAGGATCCTTTGTATTTCTGTGTTGTCTGTTGTGATCTCTCCATTTTCATTTCTAATTTTGTTGATTTGATTTTTCTCCCTTTGTTTCTTGTTGAGTCTGGCTAATGGCTTGTCAATTTAATTTATCTTCTCAAAGAACCAGCTTTTGGCTTTTATGATTTTTGCTATGGTCTATTTTGTTTCTTTTGCATTTATTTCTTCCCTAGTTTTTAAGATTTATTTCCTTCTACTAACCCTGGAGTTCTTCATTTCTTCCTCTTCTAGTTGCTTTAGGTGTACAGTTAGGTTATTTATTTGACTTTTTCCTTATTTCTTGAGGTAAGCCTGTATTGCTATGAATCTTCCCCTTAGCACTGCTTTTACAGTTTCCCATAGGTTATGGGTTGTTGTGTTTTCATTGTCATTCGTTTCTATGCATATTTGGATTTCTTTTTTGATTTCTTCTGTGATTTGTTGGTTATTCAGCAGCGTGTTTTTCAGCCTTCCTGTGGTGGAGTTTTTAATAGATTTTTTTTTCTGTAATTGACATCTAATCTTACTGCATTGTGGCCAGAAAAGATTCTTGGAATGATTTCAAGTTTTTTGAATTTATCAAGGCTAGATTTATGGCCTAGGATGTGATCTATTCTGGAGAAGGTTCCATGTGTGCTTGAGAAAAAGGTGAAATTCATTGTTTTGGGGTTAAATGTCCTATAGATATCAATTATATCTGGCTGTTCTATTGTATCATTTAAAGTTTGTGTTGCCTTGTTAATTTTCTGTTTATTTGATCTATCCATAGATGTGAGTGTGGTATTAAATTCTCCCATTATTACTGTGTTATTGTTAATTTCCCCTTTCGTAGTTGTTAGCATTTGTCCTACATATTATGGTGCTCCTATATTGGGTGCATATATATTTATAATTGTTATATCTTCTTGGATTGATTCTTTGATCGTTATGTAGTGTCCCTCTTTGTCTCTTTTCACAGCCTTTGTTTCAAAGTCTATTTTATCTGATATGAGTATTGCTACTCCTGCTTTCTTTTTGTCTCTATTGGTATGAAATATCTTTTTCCAGCCCTTCACTTTCAGTCTATATGTATCCCTTGTTTTGAGGTGGGTCTCTTGTAGATGACATATATATGGGTGTTGTTTTTGTATCCATTCAACCAGTCTTCGTCTTTTGGTTTGGGCATTGAATCCATTTACATTTAAGGTAATTATTGATAAGTATGATCCCGTTGTCCTTTGCTTTATTGTTTTGGGTTAAAGATTATACAACCTTTATATGTTTCCTCTCTAGAGAAGATCCTTTAGCATTTGTTGCAGAACTGGTTTTGTGGTGCTGAATTCTCTCAGCTTTTGCTTGTCTGTAAAGCTTTTGATTTCTCCTTCATATTTGAATGAGATCCTTGCTGGGTACAGTAATCTGGGCTGTATATTATTTTCTTTCATCACTTTAAGTATGTCTTGCCTTTCCCTTCTGGCCTGAAGAGTTTCTATTGAAAGATCAGCTGTTATCCTTATGGGAATCCCCTTGTGTGTTATTTGTTGTATTTCCCTTGCTGCTTTTAATATTTGTTTTTTGTGTGTTTTATCTTTGTTAATTTGATTAATATGTGCCTTGGGGTTTTTCACCTTGGGTTTATCCTGTTTGGGACTCTCTGGGTTTCTTGGACTTGGGTGATTATTTCCTTCCAATTTTGGGGAAGTTTTCCACTATTATCTTCTTGAGTATTTTCTCATAGTCTTTCTTTTTGTCTTCTTCTTCTGGGACTCCTGTGATTCGAATGTTGATGCATTTAACATTGTCCCAGAGGTCCCTGAGTTTATCCCCATTTCTTTTAATTCTTTTTTCTTTTTTCCTCTCTGTTTCATTTATTTCTATCATTCTATCTTCTACCTCACTTATCCTATCTTCTGCCTCCGCTATTCTACTGTTGGTTCCCTCCAGAGTGTTTCTGATGTAATTTACTGCATTATTCATTAAATGTTGACTCTTTTTTATTTCTTCTATGTCCTTGTTAAACCTTTCTTGCATCTTCTCAATCCTTATTTGCAGGTTAGTTTCTGTAACTCCAATTTGTTTTCAAGATTTTGGATCATTTTCACTATTATTATTTGGAATTCTTTAACAGGTAGATTCCTTATCTCTTCCTCTTTTGTTTGGTTTGTAGGGCATTTATCCTGTTCCTTTACCTGCTGGGTATTTCTCTGCCTTTTCATCTTGTTTATATTGCTGTGTTTGGGGTGGCCTTTCTGTATTCTGGCAGTTTGTAGTTCCTCTTTATTATGGAGGTTCCTCGCTGTGGGTGGGGTTGGAGGGTGTCTTGTCCAAGTTTCCTGGTTGGAGAAGCTTGTGTCAGTGTTCCGGTTGGTGGAGCTGGATTTCTTCTCTCTGGAGTGCAGTGAAGTGTCTAATAATGAGTTTTGAGATGTCAGTGGGTTTGGTATGATTTTGAGCAGCCTGTTTATTGAAGCTCAGGGCTATGTTCCTGTGTTGCTGGAGAATTTGTGTGGTATTTCTTTCTCTGGAACTCGTTGGCCCTTGGATGGTGCTTTGTTTCAGTGTAGGTATGGAGGCGTTTGATGAGCTCCTATCGATTAATGCTTCCTGGATTCAGGAGTTCTCTGGAGTTCTCAGGATTTGGACTTAAGCCTCCTGCCTCTGGTTTTCAGTCTTATTCTTCCAGTAGCCTCAAAACCTCTCCATCTATACAGCACCAATGATAAAACATCTAGGTTAATGATGAAAAGTTTCTCCACAGTGAGGGACACCCGGAGAGGTACAGAGAGTTACATGGAGAAGAGAAGAGGGACAAGGGTGATAGAGGTGGCCAGGAGGATAAGAGGGGAATAAAAAGGGGAGAGAGCAAGCTAGCTAGTAATCACGTCCCTATTTGCTCTCCACAGTCTGGATCCCTCAGAGAGGGTCACGGAGTTACACAGAGAAGAGAAGAGGGAGGAAGGAGACAGAGGTGGACAGGAGGAGAAAAGGGGGAATCAAAAGGGGAGAGGCAGATCCAGCCAGTAATCCGTTCCCTAAGTGTTCTCTACAGGCCGGAACACACAAAGAGATTCACAGAGTTGGGTTGAGAATAAAAGGGGGCGGGGGGACATAGAGGCAACCTGGTGGAGAAAAAGGAGAGTCAAAAGGAGGAGAGAGCAATCAAGCCAGTGATCTCACTCCCAAGTAAAAATGGGTACTGAAGATTGGGTTCTTAAAGATACAAAGTTGATAACAAATACCAAAAAGCAAAGACTAAAAATCTAGAGTAGAGGTTAGAATCTCAAAAATACAAATATTAAAAAAAAAAAAACAGAATCACAAAAATTATATTTGTATATATATATATATATATATATACATATATATATATATATATAAAGTTTGCTTTTAAAATAGTGTCTTTTTTTGCAAGGTAATAGTAGGTTATAAAAATGAAAATTGAAGGAGTAATAGGGGACTTAAGAATTAAAATAATAGTAATAATATTTTTTAAAAAAAATGATATAATAGTAAAATATATATCTAGCACTTTCTCTGGAGCTGTTGCGGACAGTGTAGGGTCAGTTCATTTTCAGGTAGTTCCTTGGTCCGCTTTATAGTTCTCAAGGTTTATAAGCCCCTTCCTATGTAGTCAGTGCTAACTACAGGGTTTTAATCTATTGCCCTGTCACTTCCAAAGCAGTTCCCTCTGTTTATTTTAGCTTCTTATGTTTGCTGGTCTTTTCAGTGTCTAATTTCAGCCCTGAAACAAGGGGGGCGGTGGTGGTCACTTTTTTTAGTCTCATTTGTTCAGTCATGCTTTCAGGAGGGAGGAACACTGCAAACAAATATCACTAGCGTGTGCTCACAGTGATTCAGCCACACTGGGTTTGCCCTTGGTCACGGCGTGTGTGCTTTCCCAGTCTACACTGCTCAGGCTCTAAGTTGCTCTGCCAGGAACTGTCTGAGGTGGGCCCCTGGGGTTGCCTGTACTTCCCAGGTCTAAGCCACTCAGGTTCAGGTTCCCGGGTACTCCACAAAGGCGCAGACTTGGTTGAGCCTGGGTTTTGTGCCCTTCCAAGGTCCAGTGACCAAGTGTTTGGCTAGCATGATCGGGGGTTGCAACTTTTCCCCTTCTGAGTCCCAGCTGCTCAGTTTTCTGGGTGTACAATGGGCACACCTTCTCAGGTGTGCCGTGTGTTTCTTCTGGGGAATTGATCTCTGTCTGTGACCCTCCTGGCAGGGGTCTGCCTTCCAGGATCCCAAGAAGTCTTGGTTAGCAACAAGGTCTGCTTGCAGTTTGGTATAGGATGCATTTCTGTGGCCGCAACTGTGCCCTTCCAGCTCTGGAGGCCCTCACCTGCCTGTCTCCAGTGGGGGATAGGCTGGTCCATTGCCAACTAGCTCTGCTCAGCCCTTTGTTCTGTGAGTGGGCCTGGCGGTGTTTTAGGATAAGGCTATTCGCAGGATAGTTATGCCACAGTCTGGGTTGCTATCTCAAGCTAGTTCCCTCAGATTGCCCTCGGGGCATTCAGGCCCAGCCCTTACCCAAAGCAATGCATCCCACCCCTCCCTATCCAGCCCCCACTTGCTAGTGGGGGATGCACGCGTCTGGACTGCTGCTCCGCTGGGAGTTGCTGTTACGTACGTAATCTGTGGGTTTTAACTGTTTATTTATTTTTCCTCCCGGTTATTTTGCCCTCTGAGATACCAAGGCTCACCACAGACCGGCCGGTGAGAGTGCTTCCTGGTGTTTGGAAACTTCTCTCTTTTTTAAGACTCTTTTCCCGGGACAGATCTCCATCCCTACCTCTTTTGTCTTTCTTTTTATCTTTTATATTTTGACCTACCTTCTTTCGAAGACAATGGGCTGCTTTTCTGGGTGCCTGATGTCCTCTGCCAGCATTCAGAAGTTGTTTTGTGGAATTTGCTTGGGGTCAATGCGGGGTTCCAAGAATACGGGGAAAAGGCCTTCTCCGGGTCAATCCCAAAAAAAGAGGAAAAACTGGAAAAGAAAAAAACAAGATCTCTTTAAGAAAAATTGAGTACCCAAAGGGAAATTTCATGCAAAATGGGCCAATAAAGGAAGAGATGATAGGCTTAAAAAACAACAAAATTAAGAAAGGGGTGCGAGAAAAACAGAAAAACCAAAAATATCTTCAGACCCAGATAATCAAATGTGTATCATCACTTAGACCCAGAAGGGAGTTAGGAAGTCAAATGGGCATTTGGGAAACATCATACGAACAAACTGGGAGGTGATAGAATTCCCGTTTACTATTTCAAAAGCTAAAAGATGATGCTGTGAAAGTGCTGCACTCAATATGCCAGCAAATTTGGAAAATCAGCATGCCACAGGCTGGAAAGGTAAGATTTCATTCCAATCCCCAAAAAAAAGTCAATGCCAAAGAATGCTGAAAATATTGCACCGTTGCCCCCTTGAATGAAGGGTTCCAACCGAATAGCATGGAGAGATAAGAATGCCTTCCTCAGCGATCAATGCAAAGAAATAGAGGAAAAACAAATGATGCAATAGACGAGAGATCTATTAAAGAAAATTTAGAGATTACCAAGGGAGGAATTTCTTGCAAAGATTGGCACCATAAAGGACAGAGATGATTTGGACACTAACTAGAAGCAGACAATATTAAGATGGGGTGGTGGCGACGAATACACAGTAAACTGTACAAAAATATCTTCATGTACCCAGATATTCACAATGGTGTGATCACTCACATTAGGACCCAGACAGGGGGGAGTTAGGAGGTCAAGTGGGCATTAGATTCATCTCTACGAACAAAGCTAGTGGAGGTGATTAGAACTTCCAGTTGAGCTTTTTCAAATGCTAAATAGTGATGATGTGAAAGTGCTGCATCAATATGCCAGCAAATTTGGAAAACTCAGCAGTGGCCACAGGATGGAAAAGGTTAAGAGATTTCATCTCCAATCCCAAAGAAAGTCAATGCCAAAGAATTGCTGAAACTATTGCACGTTTGCATATCTTTCTCTATCACACTAGACAAAGTTGAATGCTAATAAATTCTCACAAGCAGGCTTCTGCATACGTGAACTGTGAATCTTAAGATGTTTCAAGCTGGTTTTAGGAAAAGGCCGAGGAACAGAGTTCAAACTGCCTACATTCACTGATCATCGAAAAGTGAGAGAGTTCCAGAAAAACATTTTTATGTCTGCATTTATTGTATATGAATAAGCCTTAGACTCTGTGGCTCACAATAAAACTGGGGGACATTTCTTCAAGAGATGGGAATACCAGACACCTGACATGCCTACTGAGACAATCTCTATGCAAGGTCAAGAAAAAAAGTTAGAAACTGGACATGGAACAACAGACCTGGTTCCAAATAGGAAAGGAGTACACCCAAGGCTGCATATTGTCATACTGTTATTTTCAACTTATTTGCAGAGTATATCATGAGAAACCGTTGGGATGGATGAAGCACAAGCTGGAGTCAAGTATTACTGGGAGAATTTCAATAACTTTGAATATGCAGATGTTACTCCTCCACCTTTATGGATGAAGTGAAGAGACTAAGAGCCTCTTGGTGAAAGTGAAGAGGAGAGTGGAAACCAGTTGGCTTTTAAAGCTCAACATTCAGGAAAACTCAGATCATGGCATGTGGGTCCCATCACTTCATGTGCGAACAGATGGGAAACATTGGAAACAGTGGCTGCTTTATTTTTTTTGGCTCCAAAATCATGCAGATTGTGATCGCAGACTTGGAAATTAAAAAGTCACTTACTCCTTTGATGGATAGTTAATGACCAACATAGACAACATATTACATATAAAGCAGAGACATTACTTTGCCAACAAAGGTCCGTTAGGTCAAGTCTATGGTTCTTCCAGTAGTATTGTATGGGATGTGAGAGTTGGAACTGTGTGAAAGAAAGATGAGCACCGGACCAAATTTATGCTTTTGGAACTGTGGTGTTGGAGGAGGACTTTGAGAGTCCCTTGGATTTCATGGAAGATCACAAATCTAGTCCATACTAAAGAAGTTCAGTCCTGGGTGTTCATTAGAAGGACTGATTATGTTGAAGCTGAATTCCAATACTTTGGCTCACCTGATGAAAGATCTGACTCATTTGTAAAGACTGTGATGCTGGGGAATGATTGAGGGTAGGAGGAGGAAGGGGACTACAGAGGATGAAGTTGTTGGATGGCATTACCGTTTCATTGGACATGTAGTTTGGGTGGGAGCTCAGGGGTTGGTGATGGACAGGGGAGCCTGGTGTGCTTCAGTCCATGGGGTCTCAAAGGGTCAGACAACAGTGAGAGAACTGAACTGGATCTGAGTAAATGTAGGGGGAGCCTTGCTCATTAAATCTTTAATCTAATTTTCTGACAGGGGTGGGACTCTGTTTCCTACCTTCGGTGTTTGTATTGAGGACAAACTATGGTAGGGTTAAATGGCATAAAGTCGACCTTCTTCAAAAGGACTTATGCCAGCATGCTGGGCTCTGGGGACTGTTGTAGTCAGTGAGGAAATTATTCAATTTGTCTAGTCCGATATTTTCAGACATATTTTTCATAATGTTAAGGGTTCCATGAGATAACAACCGTTGTTTTTCAAGAATAAAATGTTTTTAAGGATCAATTTTAGACAGTGCTTATGTTGCATCACCCACAGTTGATGTCCATATAGTTATACTTACTACGTAAATACTTGAAAGTCTGTATAGTATACAAATCTGTTTTACCTTGATTTCATCAGCATTTCCAAACTGTAGTTGACACAAAAAACTCTTTCAAACAAAGGGATCAAATGCACCATCATCTCAGTCTCCTGCATTGGCAGGTAGATTCTTTACCACTGTGCCACCTGGGAAGCATAGCTGTCTTATAATAAGGGTATTATTAACCAAGAAAGAGAGATTTTTTTTACTTTTTGTGATTATTTAACTTCCTGTGTACTACTTTATTTTTGCTATCTTGTTTGAAGGATTAGTAAAAAGTCATTACATCTCATAGTACTCATCCAAAGTACAGAAGAGTTGTCAGTAGAGAGGGATTTTACTTTCATGTATAGTTGTTCTTTTATAGACAGACAGTGAGGTTTGGGAAATATATTCATATTGATTTTGTGCAAAGTGTGACAAGGTGAGCACTGTCTCATCTTTTGCTTTTCTGAGCTTCATACTACAAATTATTGTAAACATAATATAATTTATTTATCTTAATTTTTTAAATATAGAAATAAAATGGCTGTGTTGTAAAATATCTCAATAATAAAGAGAACACGAGCAACACTTTATTGTTCTCTTGGAGTAGAGTAGTTTTAACAAGCAAAGTCAGATTCATTTTCGTCTGGTTGAGTGTTGATTCCCAGCATGCTTCAGTAAGTAATTTGAATGGCCCAATGGGGAATGTCAGCATCTGCTTGTTTATTCTCATTAATTTTTATCATTTTAAAACCCTCAAGGTGATGGACCATGCAGTAGTAGAACTATTTTACCCATTATTAGCATACTAATTTGAACACAAATTAGGCCTACCCAACTACAAGGTAGCCAACTGAATAATTTTGCACTTAATCAAACACCTTAGTGAACTAAGCCTATTGTTACAATTGGCAGCTATCCATAAATTGGCAATATTTTGCAGTTAAAATATCAGAATTTCTTGTAACTATCGCTCTAGTGGCAGATAATTTAGATATTCCATGTTCCTATATAATGTGTTCTCATAGCTCAAGTTCAAGAAAAAAATCACGATGTGAATGATAGTCTTTATGAACTGGCCTAGTGTTTAAAGGAGAAAACTTTAAAAAAACCCCTTTGGGGGCACCTCAGCAAGAAATATGAATGATAATCAACCAAAAAACTATCAATTTAGTTACTTGTTGCATATATTATTTTATTTTTGTTCTAAAAAAATTTATGTAACTAACCTCAAGGCAATTGGACACACTTACCAGTCCTCTTGGGGGATGCTAATTTATAAAAGATACAAGTATGGACAACCTTGCAATATATCTCCTACTTATCATTGTAATCTTTTTTATATTTATTTGGCAAATATGTACTCTAAACTGACTCCTCGCCAAAATATTTTTTTTTTTTTATGCCAGGTATGTAGAGCGGTTATAGTTTAAAAATACTTTCTCTGTAGAAGAGGATTCATTATGAATATAAATAGTCCTTTTGTATATGGAGTGGCCCATTTCAGTCTCGAAGGTTATGCTATATCAGATGATATTCTGTCCCACTCAAAATTACTCATGTGCACCAGATACCCATCAGGGTCCCAATCCAACTCTTCAGATGGCCACATTAATTTTTTTTACAATCTGACTCCAGCAGTGTTTTTTTTACTGATCTCCTAAATAAAACTCTGTTCTAGTCAGTCTCCTCTATTGAAAAATTACCCATGCCATATCTCTTGTAAGCATTATTTTTTGCATGTTTTGCCCTCCTAAATTTTAGCTGCCTCTCTTTTTTATAGTTATACAAAAAACATCCCTTATCCTCAAACGTTGACCCAAATCCCTACTCCATGAAAGTTTTGCCTGATTACTCTGGTCTAAAGTTAGTGTTCTTCTTGCTTAGCTTCTATTATGTGTATTATTAGTTTTGCATCTTGGGAGAGCAAGGAGATAAAACCTCAGTCAATCTTAAAGAAATCAACCTTGATATACTCATTGGGAAGGATGATGATGAAGCTGAAGGCTGGAAGCTCCAGTATTTTGGCCCAATTGATGCTAACAGCTGACTCATTGCAAAAAGACCTTATGCTAGGAAATGATTGAAGGCAGAAGGAGGAAGAGGGTGATGGGATTAGTTGGTGGGTGGCGTCACATTGCAATGGACATGAATTTGTCAAAAATTCAGGAAGATGGTGTATGGACAAGGAAGCCTGGTATGCTGCAGTCCATGGAAATCACTGAAGATTTGGACATGAATTGGCAACTGAACAACATATTAATTCCCTCAGTAAACACTGAGAATCTAGTAAATACCAGTCATATTCATTTGACAATGAGTAGACTAGGATGTCTCTGACACAGTTTCTCCTTTAAGGTTCATAGATGTAGTCCTAATATGTATCTATATTATAAGCTTTTTGTGGAGTAGAAAACTTTGCTATGTTCCTTATGAACCCTTCATAAGTGAGGGGATAGTAGATAATCTAGCAAAATTTATGGCATAAAATTCTTTTTATCTTTTCTTTCCATGGAATCTTACGGAAATTACACGTATTTTAATTTAGTGTAGCTCCTTATAAATTACTTCCACCTCGACTAATTTTCTTTTTTCCCCTATCATTTCTTTTTATCGGTAATACTTTCATTGATTCTTCTATTGCATGGCAAAGATTAGGTGAGTAATAAACTGGGAAAACCTGTTCCTTAGTGAATTAAATTAAAATGGATCTCACAGACATAGATTACAAATTAGTGGTTACTGTGGGATAAGAGGAAGGAGGAGTGGCAATGTAAGGATAGGGGTTTATTAAGAGGCAACAAGTATTATATATAAAAATAAACTACGACTTCTTTGTGGTCAGTGGCATAAGAATTTACCCATCAATGCAGGGGATCTGGGATTGGATCCCTGTCCAGGATGATTCCACATACCACAGAGAAACTAAGACTGTGAGTCCAAAACTACTGAGCCCATACAACCCTAAGAACTCATGCTCCACAATTAAAGAATGACACAGCAATCAGAAGCTGATGCAGCCAAGTAGAGAGTAGCGCTTCTCCCACATCTATAAAAAGCCCACATACAACTATGCTGATCACAGCACAGCACAAAAATATTAAAAAATATATCTATGAGTGTAAAATACATACATACATGGGGCAATACATCCATTTTCATGTGGAAATGTAAATTACATCTAGCAGGAAAAAAGAGAAGGTGAATGATAAGAGGGGGGGATGCTTTTCTATTTAAGGGGAAAACACCAGCTTTAGGAACCATCACTATTCTAACATTCCCACTAATCAGTACTTAGCCATAGTGGGCACATTCTGATACAAGAAGGCATTAGAAATTCTGTTTTCAGTAAGTGCTACTGAGTAACTAAATCATTTTATTAGTATATATGGTGGGCTACGTGCTGGGGAAAAACTGAGTTGCTGTCAGGAAGGATTTTGTAATACCTGCCAAATTCCTTCCTTTAGCAAGATTTTCACGAGATCCATAGCTATGGCTTAATTACTTCTTCCTTCCTCAAAACTCTGCTTCCAAAACTCTCCACAAACCTACCAAACATGAGAGATTTTGCAAAAACACATAAAAAACTTTAAAGTTTTCTCTAGAATAAATATGGTTATAAAATTCATTGCTACAAGTCCAATCAGTAATATGATTAAAATTTATGTAAACAACTTTCATCAAAGGCCCACTAGTTGAAAAATCTAATAATTATTAATTAAAATATAATAAAAAAAAAAGGAGTGTGTGATCTAAGTGGAGATGGGAAGATATGTTATTAGCTTGGATTGTTGGCAATATTTCCCAGTGTATATGTGCACCAAAGCTTCTGGCTGTGCTCCTTAAATATATGAAAATTTTATTGTCAATTCTTACTTCTATAAAGATGAATCTGAAAAGAAGAATATAGAGAAAAAACAAAACAGAAAATTCAATATGTTCAATGAATGATGCACATTTATAACCTCTATTGGGCTTCCCCAGAGGCTTCAAACATTAAAGAATCCACCATGCAGTGCAGGAGGTGCAGGGAGACTTGGGCTCGATCCTGTTTCAAAGAAGATCCCCTGGAGGAGGAAAATGGCCATACCACTCCAGTTTCTGTGCGGGGAAACTACTCATAGCAGATGAGCCTTGGCTTCGAGCTCAAGTCCATGTGTCACAAAGAGTCGGACAAGACTGAAACACAACTGACGCGTGCCAATACATGCATACCATTTACTTAAGAATTAATTAAAAATTAATATTTGTGTTTATATTTGGAGAGAGAGACAACACACGGATATGTTTCTAGCATCTGTTATCAAGTATTCCCCTTTTGAATTTTATTTGTATTCTGGGATAATATTTTGCCATTCCATTCACGATAACTTTTCTTGGTACTCATATTTTACCAAAGGATTCATGCTGAATAATATCTGTTAACATAAACCATAGTGGAGGACCTCAGCAAAGAATGCTTTATGTTAGAGTTTCTCAAGTGTATTCTTCAAATCATTAGTTCATCGAGTTTATTGGTTAGTGGATACATTTTATGTATAAAAGGGATTTCCAAAATGCAAATGTTGTGGGGAATAAGCTGAATTTTTCAAAAAATAGGTATAAGATATAAACATTCTATATTGTATATATATATAATAAAATTGGTACACACTCACTAAAAAATATATTTTATAAATACAGTTAACAATTTATTCTATTTATGTAAGTATATATTAAAAAATTACTTTGCTGTATATAGGATACACACACACACACATGTTTACCATATAAGTTCATTATTATATATTATTATTTTACATATATATACGTATGGGGCTTCCCAGACTGCTCAGATGTAAAGAATTCACCTGCTGTGCTGAAGACCTGTGTTTTGATCCTGGTTTGGGAAGATCTCCTAGAGGTGCAACTGGAGGAAACCAGCTCCAGTATTCTGTCCTGGAGATTCTCCATGGACAGAGGAGCCTGGTGGGCTACAGTCCCTGGGGTCACAAAGAGTCAGACACAACTGAGCGATTTAAACACTTTGCCATATATATATATATATATATATATATATATATATGTATATATATGTATTATATATTACTGGAAGAGCTCTCAACAGATTTAATATGATAAGATACTCCATGAATCTTGGTTATGAGAGAGTCAATTCCTAGGCAGGTTGATAAGAAGTCTAGGGGTCCCCAAGAAGAGAGGGGTCTGGAATTCTCAAGGAGGAAAAAAGGAGAAAACTATTTTTTTTTCCCCCTCTATATTCCTTAGGATTATATAACAATAATGTATCCTGCTTGAGGACAGTCTCTGGAAAAAAACCTTCTGGCTAATCCTGTTATCTTAAATTGTAAATTATGGGAGTGGGTCTGGTGAGGTCTTTACAACCTCCAGACACTCTTTTGATTCACTAAAATAACTAATTTGAGAGTATATAATTCCACTGTTAACACTAGCAAGGGGGTACTCTTTCCGCCCCCTTCTGATGCCTATGTCAGAAGCTTTCTCTATCTCCTTTATACTTTAATAAAATTTTATTACACAAAAGATCTGAGTGATCAAGCCTCCTCTCTGGCCCCAGATTGAATTCTTCTCCTCTGGAGGCCGAGAATCCTGGTGTCTCTTTGTGGTTCCGCAACAACCTTTCATCTTGGGGGCTTGTCCGGGATCCTTCAGGACAAGGTAAGAATGCTTGGAGCTCTAGTTCTTTGTTCTCCTAGCGAACACGTTTTCTGCTGTACTTTTACTAACTCTGCGGTGTGCTTGTGTGGATGAATGACACGCCCTGAGCGAAGCAAGTGAGGAGCCCTGCTCTGCGGTTCTGCAGTGAGCTCATACAGCTTATGGCAGAAATCTGTCAGGGGTTTATACCAACCTGCCAATGCCAAGAGGCACCCAATGTCTCCTTTGGATTGAGCAGAAATGGGCAAAAGCGTGTGGACTGAACTCTCCTTTCTCGGCCAAACTTTTTGGTCTCTGACCATTTCATAACTCCTTGGAAATCAGAAGTACTAACCTAATCTGTCGGATCATAGACTTTCAAGGGACTTGTGATCTATGCTGTTACTGTGTACTGCTACTTAGGTCCCAAACTTGGATTGGTAGTCAGGAAGTGCTTAACCTTGTTAGGATTAAAAATTTCCAAAGCTAGATGGAGCTCCAGCTACAAGAGCATCTCTGAGGTTAAAGGTTACTCAGATTGGAACTGCAATTTTTTTTTTCCCCCTTTGGTAACGCTGGGTCTTAGTAGACCAAAGGAGACTCTTATACTGGTGTGGTGACACTTGGAAGGAACATCTCAGTTTTATGTTCATATCAGTCTTATTGAGGTCAGGAATATATTAAGGGCTGTGCACAGGCACTCAGGTGATGAACAGTGCCCGCAGAGTTCTTAACCTGGGAGGCATTCTAGAAGGTTACTCTGATTGCACCCTGGGTGTCATCAGAGGCAAGCAAGGTTTTGATGGTGAGGAGCTGGACGTCAGTCAGGGATGCCATCAGGTCTACCCCTGGTGCATCTCCACCCCGTCTCTGTGGTAGAACCGGGAGGGATGAGTATGGTGCCTGCATCAGTAAGGGACAGACTAAGTCTGACCAGGAAAGAAAAGCTTTGGTATAAAGTCTGTCTACACCCCCATCTACAGCAGGGAGGGACACCTTCAGTAGAAAGATAGCTCTGGTCTCTTTTTTTCTCTCTTGCAGACGGGAGCTAACAATTCCAGCCTCACTCCTTTGAACCGTATCCTGAAAAACTGGGATAGATTTGATCTTCAGGGCTTAAAGAAGACACACCTAGTCTTCCTATGTGATATTGCAGGGGGGGGGGGGGGGGGGGGGGGGGGGGGGGGGGGCGGGGGGGGGGGGGGGGGGGGGGGGTGGGGGGGGGGGGGGGGGGGGGGGGGTGGGGGGGGGGGGGGGGGGGGGGGGGGGTGGGGGGGGGGGGGGGGGGTGGGGGGGGGGGGGGTGGGGGGGGGGTGGGGGGGGGGGGGGGGGGTGGGGGTGGGGTGGGGGGGGGGGGGTGGCCACAGTATCCATTGTGTGGCCAGTGGGAGGGTTTCCCTCCCTTTTATGTATAATCCTGTTTGTAGCGTTTAGAAACCTGGTTTTTGTAGAAATAGAATAAAGAGCAAGGGGGGGGAATATGGATAGAATAGAAATTAGTATATGTGATTGCCTCATGGGGGAGTATCCATTGGAGGACGGCAAATGGTGGCCAGTGGGAGGGTCTCTTAAGTATAATACTGTTTTACGATTAGACCTGTTTTCCCCCCACCCCAAACCCCCCAGGTTTTATTTTAGAAAACAAGGGAAATGGATAGAATTAGTATATGTGTTGCCCTTTTTCTCTCTGTGAAATATGCCAGACTTTTGTCCTAAGGCTATAGATTTGGGTGTGACTCCTTTAGCTCCCTCCTGTCCTCCTACTTTGCTAGATGGGATGGAGGACAGGAGACAAAGAGATAAAGAAAAGCAGGTTTCTCCAATCTATCCCTGGGATCATATGTGCAGAGCAGCCAGAGAGACTGAGGAACAGCCACACAAGCTCTTGCCTCTTCATGAATCACCCACCAGGAGAAATAATCAGTCTATGAGAGTTAATAAGCCCTTTTCTTATCAAGGGATACAAAGAATCAAGGTGGATCTGGGAGACTATTTAGAGGCCCCAGGAAAATATATTAGAGCTTTTAAAGGTGTTACTCTTTTTTATGACCTTACTTGGAAGGATGTGATGTATATCTTGGGACAAACACTGACTCCCGACTGAAAGAGTCGAGTTTTGGGAAAAGCAGTTGCTTACGGAGATGAATGGCTTGGTAATGAATCAGTAGGGAAGAGGGAGGACGAGATAGCCGCCCTCCTCACTGGGAATCAGGCGGCCCCAACTATAGAACGAGACTGGGACTATAACACAGCTAAAGGAAGATGGAATCAGAGTCATTTTGTCAAATGTATTCTTGAAAGACTCAGACAGGTGTGTGCTAAGCCTTTAAACTATGGCAAATTTGCAAGCATGGAACAGGAGGAGAAAGAAGCTCCTGGTAAATTCCTAGATAGACTGAGAGAAGCCCTTTGAAGATTCACTGAGATTGATCCCGAAAGTGAAAAGGGAAAAGTGATCTTAAAAGATAGATTTCTCACTCAGTCAGCTCCAGATATCCGCCATAAGTTATTAAAACGGGCGTATGGACCTAACCAGTCTTTAGACAATCTGTTACAACTGGCTCAGACAGTCTATTATGGTAGGGAATATGAGGAAAAGAAAGGCAGAAAAAGACAAAGGAACAGGCAGAAGCTCTCACAATGGCTATGAGAACCGTTCTTAAACAGCCTGAGAAAAAATGTCCAGAAGGACCCAGGTGAAAAGGGATGGGCTTATTATTACTGTGGAAAGGAGGGGCACCACAAGCGGGATTGCCCTCAGGCATTCAAGCCACCCCCGGCTCCATGTCCAGTCTGCAACGCACCACACTGGAAGAGAGACTGCTCCCAGAGGCATAGGTTTCAGGGGTCGGACTCTCAAGACAATCAGGACTGAAGGTGCCCGGGGGTCCCCACACAAGTTCTCGTCCTAATTTCACCTGAGGAACCCCGGGTATTAATAACTGGGGGCCAATCCATCAATTTCCTTTTAAATACTGGGGTAACTTACTCTGTGCTTACTGAAGCCCCTGGCCCACTTTGTTCACGATCTGCTTCCATAATGGGACTGTCTGGATGAGCCAAAAGGTATTACTTCAGACTCTGTGCTATTTTCACAGGAGTTTCTGATTGTGTCAGAATCGCCCTCACCCCTTTTGGGGAGGGATATACTGAGCAAGGTCCATGCCTCTGTTTTCATGAATATAGAGCCTTCCCTTTCTCTCCTTTTAATTGAGCAAAATGTAAATTCTAGACTACGGGCTGATGGAAAATCTGTGGGTCACACAAAATGCTATTCCTGTAGTTGTCAAGCTCAGAGATCCACACTTATTTCCACATAAGAAGCAGTATCCAGTCAAACCTGAGGTTAAGAAAGGGTTAAAACCCATCATCAAAAATTTAAAGGAGCAGGGAGTATTAATTTCCTGTAACAGTCCATGCAACACTCCTATTTTGGGTATAAAGAAATCAAATGGTAAATGGAGACTAGTTTAAGATTTACAAATAATAAATGAGGCTATAGTTCCTTTACACCCTGTGGCACCTAATCCTTATGCTCTATTGTCTGAAATTCCTGAACGAGCCAAATATTTTTCAGTAATTGATTTGAAAGATGCCTTCTATTCAGTGCCTTTGGCGGAGGAAAGTCAATTTCCATTTGCCTTTGAAGACCGTAGGTAGCCAGCTTCTCAGTTAACCTGGACAGTTTTGCCCCAGGGATTTCGTGACAGTCCTCACTTATTTGGACAAAGATTGTTATGGGATCTGCAAAACTTTAATAGTTCTGAAGCGGTGGTGTTACAATATGTAGATAATATTTCGCTCTGTGCTGAGACAGAGGAAGCTTGTTCACGAGCCTCAGAAGATTTCTTAAACTTTCTGGCAGGCTGCGGTTACAAGGCATCAAGAGAAAAGGCTCAGCTTTGTCAACAATCTGTTAGATATCTGGGCCTAATCATATCAGAAGGGACTAGGGCCATAGGTCCCGAGAAAAATAAACCTATACTAAATCATCCCCTACCTATGACTTTAAGACAATTGACAGGATTTTGGGGAATCACGGGCTACTGTCTCATTTGATTCCGGGTTCTGGGAAACTTGCCCGGCCTTTATATAAACTTATAGCTGAAACTCAGCAGGCCCAAACCAACAAACTGGTTTGATCTCCAGATACTCAAAAGGCTTTTAAGGTTCTTCAGACTGCTCTCCTGCAAGCTCCCGCTTTGAGCTTGCCCACAGGGTCAGAAGTTAATTTGTTTGTCACTGAAAGAAAAGGTATGGCCTTGGGAGTTTTGACACAACACCGAGGGCCTCACCAGCAACCTATTGCTTATCAAAGCAGAGAAGTAGATGTAATTTCACGTGGGTGGCCACACTGCCTAAGAGTAATTGGGGCTGCAGCTTCATTAGCACCTGAAGCTTTAAAAATAATTAATGGACGAAACCTTACTGTACTGATTTCTCAAGTTGTGAGTGGAATCTTAAATTCTACGGTTAATATTTGGATGACAGACAGTTCAGTTGAGTTCAGTCGCTCAGTCGTGTCCGACTCTTTGTGATCCCATGAATCGCAGCACGCCAGGCCTCCCTGTCCATCACCACCTCCAGGAGTTTACCCAAACCCATGTCCATCGAGTCAGTGATGCCATCCAACCATCTCATCCTCCGTCGTCCCCTTCTCCTCCTACCCCCAATCCTACCCAGCATTAGGGTCTTCTCCAGTGAGTCAACTCTTCACATGAGGTGGTAAAAGTATTGGAACTTCAGCTTCAACATCAGTCCTTCCAATGAACACCCAGGACTGATCTCCTTTAGGATGGACTGGTTGGATCTCCTTGCAGTCCAAGGGACTGTCAAGAGTCTTCTCCAACACCACAGTTCAAAAGCACCAATTCTTTGGTGCTCAGCTTTCTTCACAGTCCAACTCTCACATCCATACATGACCACTGGAAAAACCATAGCCTTGACTAGACAGACCTTTGTTGGCAAAGTAATGTCTCTGCTTTTAAATATGCTATCTATGTTGGTCATCAACCTTCCTTCCAAGGAGTAAGTGTCTTTTAATTTCATAGCTGCAATCACCATCAGCAGTGATTTTGGAGTCACAAAAATAAAGTCTGACACTGTTTCCACTGTTTCCCCATCTATTTCCCATGAAGTGATGGGACCAGATGCCATGATCTTAGTTTTCTGAACGTTGAGCTTTAAGCCAACTTTTTCACTCTCCTCTTTCACTTTCATCAAGAGGTTTTTTAGTTCTTCTTTGCTTTCTGCCATAAGGGTGGTGTCATCTGCATATCTGAGGTTATTGATATTTCTCTCAGAAATCTTGATTCCAGCTTGTGTTTCTTCCAGCCCAGCATTTCTCATGATGTACTCTGCATATAAGTTAAATAAGCAGGGTGACAATATACAGCCTTGGCGTACTCCTTTTCCTATTTGGAACCAGTCTGTTGTTCCATGTCCAGTTCTAATTGTTGCTTCCTGACCTGCATACAGGGTTTCTCAAGAGACAGGTCAGATGATCTGGTATTCTCATCTCTTTCAGAACAGTAGGCTTCTTAAATATCATTCATTGTTGTTAGAAGGACCAGTAACTAAGATTAAAGTTTGCGGGAATTTAAATCCTGCCACTTTCCTTCCTGAGAAGGAAAATGAAACACCTGATCACGATTGTTCCCAATTCCTAACTTTAAACTATGCAGCTAGGGATGATCTAATGTATATCTCATTAGACAATCAAGACATGGAAATATTTACAGATGGCAGTTATTTTGTTTGGGATGGAAAGCATAAAGCAGGTTATGCCGTGGTGACTTCTGAACAGGTTTTAGAAGCAAAATCTCTCCCCCAGGGAACCAGTGCTCAGTTAGCAGAGCTTGTGGCTCTGACCCAAGCTCTAGAGTTAAGCAAAGGGCAGCGGGTAAATATCTACATTGATTCTAAGTATGCTTATTTTACTTTACATGCTCACGCTGCCATATGGAAAGAAAGTTTAAAACAGCAACAGGAGAAACTATTAAGCATTTCAGAGAGATCAAGAGACTTTTAACTTCTATATAGTGTCCTAAAGAGGTAGCTGTTATGCATTGCAAAGGACACAACAGGGATGGGAATAAAGTAGCCAAAGGTAATCAGCTGGCTGACTGTCAAGCCAGAAAAGCAGCACTTTATGAAACTCCTTCACTGCAGACGCCTTCGATCTGGACAGGTCCTGTGGAACAGGAAAAAAACACAATATACTGAGGAAGAATTAGAAAGATATGAGAATAGAGGAGCAAAGATTACTGATAAAGGATGGTTACAGTCCGACGATGGACGGTTAATAATTCCTGAAAATGCTCAATGGAAAATTCTTAAGGGTTTACACCAGAGTTTTTATTTGGGTGCAGAGAGTACTTACCAGATGGCTTCTCGTTTGTTTGATGGTAAAAATGTAACGACAACTTTAAAGAACATTATCAAAAGGTGTGAGGTTTATCAGAAAAATAACCCAAAGACTGGAAAGCTAGCAAAATCTGATTACAACGAAGTGGAAAGTATCCTGGAGAGGACTGGGAAATTGATTTTACTCATATGCCAAAAGCTAATGGATATTCTTGCTTACAAGTTTGAGTAGATACTTTTACTGGATGGATTGAGGCTTTCCCTGTCTTAATGAACAGGCTAAGGATGTTATACAGATTCTAATACATTAAATTATCCCCAGGTTTGGGTTGCCATGGAGCCTTCACAGTGATAATGGCTCCGCCTTTAAAGCTGCTGTAACTCAGGGGGTGTCTAAAGCTCTAGGAATAGAGTATCACTTACACTGTTCCTGGAGACCCCAATCCTCAGGAAAGGTTGAAAAAGCTGATGACATTATCAAAAGATATATGCACAAAATAACTCAAGAGACTCAGGATAATTGGATTAAAGTCCTACCCATAGCTTTAATGAGGGCTCGAACTGCCCCCAAAAAGGAGGGACTGTCCCCCTTTGAATGTATTTATGAAAGGCCTTTCTTATGCACATATACTTTTATAGACCTGAAGCCTTGGAATTAACTAGTTTTGTAACTCAGCTCTCAGCTTTTCAACAGGCATTAACAGAACTCCTGACGCAGCCTCTGAGTCAAGCAAGCCTCTATTTGAGCCAGGAACCTAGGTCCTCATAAAAACTTTGGGATCTGGTGGCCAATCCCTCGAGCCCCTCTGGGAAGGCCCTTACCAGGTTATTCTTTCTTTTCCCACAGCTGTCAAAGTGCCAGGAATTGATTCACGGTACATCACACTCAAGTTAAGAGGTGGCACCCTGACCAGAACTAAGTGACTTCATTTTATGTCTTTATTTTCTATGCTCTGACTTTGTACTTTTCAGATGGGCCTGATAATCTATGTGAGCCTACTTCTGCTGACTCCAAAAATCCTGAGTCTACCGTTTGACCCTCAAGACAATATCTTCCTATCCTGGGCTCACTCCTATGCAGCACTTCACAGTCAGTCTAACTGCTGGTCTGTGGAGCACTCCCCTCTTCATCAGTGGAAGGCTTCCCATGGTGGACATCTCCACTTCAAGGAAAAGACTTTCTCCGAGTCTGCAAATACCTTCAACAACAATCGCATGTGATGCCTCTTCTTAAACTGATGACATCTAACAACCTTAAGATAGACTGGTGCAACACTTTGTACTTTAACTATGGACATAACGTGACTTAATTTTGAGTATACACTGCTCAGTTTAATGACTATTTCGCTACACATAAGGTAAATGAGTCTAGATCTAATGGTTTTTTACCTGACACTTATAAAATATGGGATGAGGTTATATGGTTAACTCCTGAAAAAGGACGTCTAATATCTACTGCCCCTATATGCTGGGAACAAATAGAGCCATCCCCAGAAGTTAGTCAACATCTTAACTATAATGATTTGGAAACAATTGGGATTTTTGCCTCAGGAAATATGCAATGTAATTATTCCCGTGTTTTCCAACCCCAGTTCAGGTCCTCCCTTTGTCTGGCCAGGCACTGATTGGGACTGGATATCTCAGTCACGCTGGCTTGCTCCAAACGGGACCTATTGGATATGTGGCTCTTACCTATGGGCATGGCTCCCCCCTGGTTGGATAGGGAGATGCACCCTAGGTCTAGCCTTTACTCACGGCTTGATATTTTCAGAGCTTCCAGAAAAGCTTGCTAATTTACCCCACTTTAAAACTCGGTGGACAAGGTCTGTATTTCACTGGTATGATTATTTGACTGCAGTGTTTGTTCCCTCTTTGGGAACTACAGATGTTATGCTACGAGTGGATGCTTTGACTAATTTTACTCAACAGGCATTACAAGATTCTCAAAAAGCTATTTCAGCTCATAACGCCAAACAAGCACAAATTAGAAAGGTGGTTTTACAAAACAGATTGGCTTTAGATATTCTGAAACCTGCACAAGGAGGAACTTGTACCATCATTCATACCCAATGCTGTACGTATACACCTGATATGAGCATTAATGTTACTCATTTTACTAAACACATGACCAAGATGATTGGGGCCATGGATACTCCTGAAGCCTCAATTGCTTCACTTTGGGAGATGATAACTAGTTCCCCATGGTGGAAAACTATCTTAATTACAATAATTCTGATTGTTCAATTTTTGCTGTTTGCTCCTTGCATCTGTAACTGTGTAATTAGATTGGTTTCTAGTTGCATGAAGGCTTTTAAGTTACAAATGGTTGTCCGAGCTCCTACAAGTGCTACAGCCTCCTCCAAATATTACTTGGGGCCCCTGGATCAGAGACCCTCAATATGAAGGTTAGGAGAATATGTTGCCTCAACAATCTAGGGACCACACCCCTAAACAGCAGGAAGTAGTTATAGAATGAAAATGACGCCCCTTTCCCTTGGCAACATAATTCTCCTAAAAGAAAAGAGGGGGATGAGAGAGTCAGTTCCTGGGCAGGTTGATAAGAAGTCTAGGGGTCCCCAAGGAGAGAGGGGTCTGGAATTCTCAGGGAGGAAGAAAGGACAAACTTTTTTTTTCCCCTCTACATTCCTTAGGATTATATAACAATAATGTATCCTGCTTGAGGACAGTCTCTGGAAAAAAACCTTCTGGCTAATCCTGTTATCTTAAATTGTAAATTATGGGAGTGGGTCTGGTGAGGTCTTTACAACCTCCAGACATTCTTTTGATTCACTATAATAACTAATTAGAGAGTATATAATTCCACTGCTAACGCTAGCAAGGGGTTACTCTTTCTGCCCCCTTCTGATGCCTATGTCAGAAGCTTTCTCTATCTCCTTTATACTTTAATAAAACGTTATTACACAAAAGCTATGAGCAATCAAGCCTCGTCTCTGGCCCCGGATTGAATTCTTCTCCTCTGGAGGTCAAGAATTCTGGTGTCTCTTCGTGGTTCCGCAACAACTTTTCAGTTGGAGGTTTGGAGAGTGAGCAACAGCAATGTCTCCAAACTTTTTTGGTCATGGAATTCGCTTTTGACAGGGATAAACTGAGGCACTAGGGTTCCAAAGAAGGCAATTAGAAAATTGGTTCCTCTTCAGGGAGACTTTAATTTCATTGTGGACTCTGAGAGGCTCATTATTCAAATCCCAAAGGAATAAATATGTCACAGTGGTACTTTGATCCCTGTGAGAGGTTAATGAGGGGATTGTGAAGCAGGATACTTTTCAAGTACTATTAGAATCACACCTGGAACCTTTTGTGATGACTTACAAGATTAGCTCTGGTGTTTAGCCTTCACCTGCAACCAAAAAAACTGGAGTCAGAGTATTTTGAGTCCTAGTTAATTGACTGCGTGGATGAAAATGGGTTCCTGTTTACAGTTAAACCAGAGTTAAATTTTTAGTGCTGTGTGGTGCCTTCAGGCCATATGTTGCCTCAAACTAGCTCCTGTGTGAATCAGCCTCAAAGGACTTGCTGCCCACATTAGAACTCAGCTTTTAGAATGAAACCTTTTAATTCTAGTACTCTGCCAGATAAATCACAAGAAACAATTGCAAACAACACCTAAATGCTTCCTAAGAATAAATACCACAGGGGAAAAAAAAGAGAGAGAGAGAGAGAGATTCCACAATCCAGTGACCCTGAAAAATCTGTCCTAATACATGCACTTGCCTAGGCTTTTTAACATTTTCTGTAAATATTTTCTCATATTACATGCTGACTCAGTGAAATCTAGGCTGGTATTTAAGAAATTGAATCTAGAATTAATTGTTCCTTGAACCCAGATATTCTGACACATGAAATGTGTGGATATTTATCTTTTTCTGGTCTGGCACAGGAAGAATGTCACTGTTAATACTATTCTTCATCATAGTTTTGCAATCTTGGGTGAAAGCTTTAGGAGTTTATTCATTGATATATTGTTTCAAGCAATATATTCCATTTACAATCAAATAAATTTATCTATTTTTTTGGGGGGGAACATTAAAATGCTCTTAAATCTAAAACTTTTTTTTTCTTTTTTCTAAAGCAAATAAATTAATTTGAAGAGCATTTAAATCTTTGGGGGCTTCCCTTGTAGCTCAGTCAGTAAAGAATCTGCCTGCAATGCAGGAGACCTGGGTTTGATTCTTCATCATAGCTTTGCAATATTGGATGACAGCTTTAGGAGGAGTTTATTCATTAATATATCACTTTAAGCAATATATTCCATTTAGAAATCAAATAAATTTATCTCTATATATGCTTTTATTTTTGGAAAACATTGAAATGTTCTTTTCTATTTTTTCTTTTTTTCTAAAGCAAATAAATTAATTTCAAAATCATTTAAACCTTTAAAATTCAGATGCTTTATTTGATTTAGTCTAATGTATACATTTTTATATAACCTAGAAAATCTATGCACTATCTATAGTATTGATATATGTATGTGGTTTGATGGATTTCTAGATAAACACAATTGCCTTGATTTACTCTGAAAACCACATATTTAAAAAGTCAATTAAATGACTTAGAAAAGTAATACCAGCCTTTGTGAAGTAGGTGGTGGCAGCCTGCCCCAAATCTGATGGACATAAAAACAGATGCAATACTCCTTAGTGTGCTTTCTGACTTCAAGGGCTTTCTGGGAATTTAAACATTAAAGAATTCCGTTTTGCAGATCTAGCCATAATTTGTCTATGCCACCTGTAACTATGCTTCCTCCCAAAACTGATCAATTGTCCTAAAGGAACTAGTTAAATTCTCAAAAATCTTGTGCTCTCTTCTTTGGCACATCCCTTAGTCTGCCTCACAATTAGGCTGAGACAATGTAATAAATATCTGGCCTATGAAATTGATAATAAAAAATGATCAATAAGCAATCTATAGTAGGACTAAAAAAAAGTCTTATTTGAGACAAACTGAGGACTATAGCTGAGGAGAGAGATTCAAAATCACTTGAATTGCATTCTTCTGGAATAAAAAACCTGTGGGGCTTATCCTGGGCTGGGGAAGATCCCCTTGAAAAGGGAATGGCAACCCACTCCAGTATTCTTGCTTGGAGAATCCCATGGACGGAGGAGCCTGGTGGGCTATTCCATAATTGTCGTAGCAGTTTACTTTCTCACCAACAGTGCACAATTGTTACCTTTACTCCATAGTCCCACCAACATTTGATATTTTTAACAGCTATTTTAACAGATATGAGATGATGTTGTGTTTGTGGTTTTGCTTTGCATTTTCCAGATGATCATTGATGTTGAACAATGTTTCATATACCTATTGCCCACCCGTATGCCTTCTGTGAATAACTGTCTCTTTAGATAGTCCGCCAAGTTTTAATCAAATTTTTTTTTTGCCTTATTGAGTTGTATGAGTTCTTCATATATTTTGCATATATATGATTTGAAAATATTTTCTCACATTTCACAGGGTCTCTTTTCATTTTGTTGATGGTTTCCTTTGCTGTGCAAAGCTGTTTAGTTTGATATAGTCCAATTTGTTTTTTACTTTTTTTACCTTTGACATTGGTGTCTACTTCAAAATATCACGGCCCAGACTGATTTCAAGAAGCTTACCACCTATCTTTTATTTTTGAAGATTTGTGGTCTCAGGCCTCACCTTCAAGCCTTTCATCCCTTTTGAGTTATTTTTTGTGTATGGTCTAAGATAGTCAAATCCATATTGCATCCAGTTTTATTCTTTTGCATATAGATGTGCAGTTTTCACAACACTATTTATTAAAGAGATTGTCTTTATAATTTTTGTGACTTTGTTTCATTTTTTTAATATTGTATTTTTTGAGAATCTAACCTCTACTCAAGATTTTTAATCTTTGCTTTTTGATATTTTCAAATCATATATACACACACAAAAAAAATGAAGAACTCATACAACTCAACAAGGCAAAAAAACAATTTGATTAAAACTTGGCAGAGTATCTAAATAGGCAGAAATTATTTGTTCTAGTTCTGTTAAAAATACCTTTGGTAGCTTGATAGGGATTGCATTGAATCTATAGATTGCTTTGGGTAGTGTACTCATTTTCACTAAATTGATTCTTCCAATTCATAAACATGGAAGGCATTTTTAGTCCTACTATAGATTGCTTACTGATCATTTTTTATTATCAATTTCATAGGCCAGATGAAATGAATTAGGAAGTGTTTTCTCCTCCTTGATTCTTTGAAACACTTTGAGAAAGATTGGCGATAATTATACTTTAAGTATTTAATTCAAATAGTGAAGTCATTTGGTCTTTAATGTCTGTTTGTTTGGGATTTTTTGATTACTGATTCAGTCTCTTTAGCAATAATCAGCCTGTTCTCTTTTTTATTTTTTTAAATACAAATTTATTTACTTTAATTGAAGGCTAATTACTTTAGAATGCTGCTGCTGCTGCTAAGTCGCTTCAGTCGTGTCCGACTCTGTGTGACCCCATAGACGGCAGCCCCCCAGGTTCCACCATCCCTGGGATTCTCCGGGCAAGAATACTGGAGTGGGTTGCCATTTCCTTCTCCAGTGCATGAAAGGGAAAAGTGAAAGTGAAGTCGTTCAGTCGTGTCCGACTCTTAGCGACCCCATGGACTGTAGGCTACCAGACTCCTCTGTCCATGGGATTTTCCGGGCAAGAGTACTGGAGTGGGGTGCCATTGCCTTCTCCAATTACTTTAGAATATTGTAGTGGTTTTGCCATACATTGACATGAATCCACCACGAGTGTACATGTGTTCCCCATCCTGAACCCCCCTCCCAACTCCCTTCCCATCCAATGCCTCTGGGTCATCCCAGTGCACCAGCCCCGAGCACCCTGTCTTATGCATCGAACCTGGACTGGCAATTCATTTCACATATGATAATAGACATGTTTCAATGCCATTCTCCCAAATCATCCCACCCTTGCCCTCTCCCACAGAGTCCCATAAATTTTGGTACTTCTTAGGACCACCCCCATTCTCATTTTCTATTTTCATTATGTTTTGATGGATTTTTGTGGATCTAGGAATGTGTTAGCATATAATTCATTATAGTAGTCTCATATGATTCTTTTCGTTTCTGTGATATGAACTGTGATTTATTTCTTTCTTTTAATTCTATTTGTTTGAGTCCTCTCTCTTTTTTCCTTAGTAAGTCTAACTATAAATACGTCTATTTTATCTTTTCTAGGAAAAAGAAAGATCTTAGTTTCATTTATTTTTTCTGTTGCCTTTTTTCCCTGATTTCATTTATTTCTGTTCTGTTTTCTGTTACTTCTTTCCATCTCATAATTCTTAGTGATAAGAATTTCCTCAATGTTATTTATGCTGTATCCCATAAATTTTGGTACTTTGCTTTTCCGTTTTCATTTTCTTAAGTTATTTTTAATGTTTTTGATTTATTATTTAACCTATTTTTGTTTGCTCATTAGCATGTTGTTTAATATTCACATATTCATGAATTTTTCAATTTTCTTCTTGTAACTGGTTTTCTAGCTTAATTTAAGAAAAAAAATTGGTATGATTTCAGTTTTCTTAAATTTATTAAAACTTGTCCTGTGGCCTTAGATATTTCTCTCTTGAGAATATTCTGTGTTTACTTGAGGCAAATGTGTATTTTATTATTCTCAGATGTAGTGTTTTATATATGTCTTTCAAGTCCACCTTATCTAATGTGTCATTTAAGTCCAACTTTTTCTAAATATTCCGTATGGATGATTTATCCATTAAAAATGTGGGGTATTAAAGTCCCTTATTGCATTGCTGTCTATTTTGCCTTATAGATATGTTAACATTTGTTTAGCATATTTAAATTCTCCAATGTTGGGTGAATAAATGTTTAAAAATGTTATATCCTTTTGTTGGGTTTACCTCTTTATCATTATGTACTGATCTTCTTTGTCTATTATTATAGTCTTTATATTAAAATCTGATATAATTGTAGCCATCACAGGTTGTACAAAACTTCTTCTTGGTTCCAAGTTGTTTTACTCTAATCTACTACTAGATTTATTTTCGCAATATTTCAGTTTTTCTCATTATATTTGATATTTTCTAATCAAACATTCACACAAGAAACTAGCAAATGAATAAGAAGTCACAAGCTTTTTAAGATGGCGTACTTAACCACTATGTTATGTGCAAGGTTCTGGTACCATGGAATAAGAAATATAGAACCAGTAAGATCTGGGTTCAAGTATGAGTACCAACTCTTACTCCTTGTGTAATTTTAGACACAATGATTAAATACATTGTCTAAATCTTCTCATGTATAGCAGCTGTAGTCAATGATTTATTTGAATTCAGATGACATCAACTCAAATTTCATACAGGGGTTCCATAACTTTTTTCCATATCTCCAGGTATTCTCATCTTTCTTTTGTTTCTCTTACTTATCCTTGACCCTGAATTCCTGATCCTACTGAATATGTTCAGTTTTCAGTGTGATGGTGTGGATGCATGCAGAGTACCTCAGTTTTCTCAGTGTGCTGTCCCTTTTCTGTGCAATGTGATCCCATGTTAGACTTGATCTTAATTCCTTTGCTCCTTAAAATGCATTTACACAATCTGTTTGAGCAAGAAGCATATTTGCTGAAGTGTAGCAAGCAAGTTAAAATTGAGTTAAATATATTTCCAGTTTTAGCAAATATCTGTTCGCTACAGTTATAGCAATGTCTCACTGGATATTTTGTTTTTCCTTCAGGCTAAACCTCTAAACTGTTTGCCCAATTTCAACTCTGTCTTCACTGAGTCTTTCCATCTCTTTTGCCCTGCCCCCAAAATATTGTTAATATTTTAAGAAAACAAATTCATTCTTTTTCCATCTTTCTCTTCAAGGTTTCACTTTTTCTACCATTAAATATGCTATCAAGGTGTTTTGCTAAGTAAACCAAATTCTGTCTGAGGGAAGAAACTTCTCTCCCTCATAGAATGTTATAATAGCATTTTCGTCATGTCAATGTAGTAATATAAATCCAATGTTACTAAATAGTATTTTAGTTGGGATTAAATAAATTAATAAGTATAACAGTGTTTTGTAAAGCAGTTAATAGCTATAAAACATTGTATGATGTTAGAAGAGGATATGTGGAATTAAATAAACTAAGAAAACAGCAAAAACTTGTACATGTGATCTCCAAGGCAGTTTGTCTGTATTTTTAATGTTTTATTGCAAATACTTCAGAACTTACACTAACCTACCAGACCTCAGAGTTTTCACGAGTCTAAGAATAACAGTACAAGGATGCCTTTGGAGAAAAGAAAGAATCCCATCATTTGGAAAGAATAAGTTTTGTAAAGCCCTTAAAAGACATGTCTTAGCATGTTTATTTTTTTTTAAAAAAGAGATGCTCTCAGAGTGGCACAATTTGCTCTTTTCTCTTTTCCAGTTCTTTTCCATTTAGATTTTGAAAGTATTTTCTAACCCATTTGTAATGTCAAATCCATAACTATAAAATTCAAATATTATGGAAATAGAATGTGATAAACAGATGTATATCACACAATACTCTCCACAGAACTATGAAGCTGTTTGGAGGCTCAATGGAAGCGATTTTTGTTCTGAGATGTGATTCACTATTTTTAATTCGGCGGACCAAACGCGGTTTGAAGTAGCATGATGCACTGCTGGAAAATTACACCAGCCACCAGAACTCTCGAGTAACTGAAGGTTTTTGACTACACACTGGGGTCCAAACAGTCTGAGCAGCCAGCCCTTAGGTCAGTATTTGCTGATCAAGGCATTAGAAGCGAAGAGACGGTAAATGTGGGAAAGAAAGGAAAGGAAACAAATCCACATCCCAAAACTAAAAAGAATGACTGGTTGGTTTGCAGTTGTGTGGTGGATTAAGGGGACTACTGGCAAAGAAATCTGGCAAGGATGTCTCGAGGAGTACTTCAAAATGCAAGAAATGATGAAAATAAAAAACCGTGTTCTTGTTTCTCAAAAAAAAAAAAAAACATCAGGTAATAAATAAAATTAAAAAGTATGACCGGGCGTGTGATATTTTTTGTATATTTTTCTGGCATTTCTAGTCATTAGTATTTGCTAATGCGAATTTGAAGAGCCCATGGCACAAGTTATTGTCACTGATGGGCCACCCCTGGGGGCAGGGGGTGGATGTGGCAGTCCCCAGAAACGACGTGCACCTGACCCTGCAGATTCCTGGAACCCCCTAGACCTCTGGCTCGAAGACCCCTGACGCACAGACGCCTGTCCCTGCTGACCGCTGAGCCCGACAGGCCTTACCCTGCCACACGTACTGGCTCCGCTCCCCGGGGGGAAGGTATGCGAGCGCACGATCACGCTGCTCATCACCAGGGGGCGCTGGCGCTCGCTCAGGGGCCGCCGCGGTCTTTGGGCCGCACGCCGGGCCCGCCCCCCCCACCCCCCCCCCCCCCACCCCCCAACGGCATGGCGCCGCCGGCCTGGTCGGTGTTTGTCTCTTTATCAACCCGGAAGAGAGGGCGGCGATCTGTCAGGGGCGGCAGGGGAAGGGAGCAAGAGTGTCCGCTCTGGAGTGTGGAAGGAACAGCTGATTTACAAGAGGCCCATGGATCACCAGGGGCCTTTCTCCAGACGCAAAGGCGTTTACTATTGCTTCTGGAGAGTCACCTCTCAGTGGGTAGGATCCTATTTGTCCAACAAGGTCACCCATAAATGGGAATGGTGGGGCCCCCTCTAATGGTAGGCCTAAAAAAATGAAGCCTTGGGTTACCGGAGTCTGGATTTGAGAAAATGCTTCATCATTAAACATTTATTCAAACTTATGGTTAGTTTTTTTTCCTGAATAAATGTTAAAAGCAGTTAAACAAGGAAGATGGAAATTTAACTAGTTAAACCTCGGTTGCAGTGAATACAATTTATATATACAGCCTTCATGGGCTCGCAGGGGAGTCGTTCCAGGACCACTGAGTTCCGTGGTGTGCTAGGTCCGCTGCTGGCCTCCCTATCTGGGTTCCCAATCATCGCGGTCGCCACTCGTGGACCACGGTTACTATCTGCCAGTAGCTGAGTCAGATCTGTGGTTTGTTGAATCTGCGGAGCAGAAAACCATGGACATAGAGGCCGATTTACACATCACATGAAGTGTTCAGTCCAGGGTACAGCAATTGTGTTTAATCAGAAAGAAATTGGAAATTTTTTAAATCTCCCACAATTTGTTGGCACCTCCACAACCTTGAAAATGGTTTCCCCCTTTGGAGATGGTAGTCTCAACTGTTCTTGTTGTTCAGTCTGCTAAGTTGTGTTTGACTCTTTGGCGGACCCCATGGACTATAGCCTGCCAGGCTCCTCTGTCCATGGATGATCCCAGCAAGAATACTGGAGTGGGTTGCCATTTTCTTCCCTGGGGCATCTTCCTGACCAAGGTTGAACGCTCTGCTCCTGCACTTCAGGCGGATTCTTTACCGCTGCACCACCAGGGACACCCCCACATCTCTCACTAACCAGCAAAACACCTGCTTACAGGCCTGGCTACCGCACCGCAACCGGTCACCTTGCCCCTTCTGGATTGGTTTCAGTGAGGAAACCCATCTAACCAAAACGGGCTCCCACAGGCTCACCTCAACATTTTGAGACTGAAACCAGACTTATAACATTTATGAAGGGTTATACCAATTAAGAGGCATCTGAGTTTTCCAGGTAGTCCTGGAAAAGGCTATTCAGTAAATATTCACGAGAACACTCACAGGAGCTAAACCGCACTGTTTATCTTCTTTTATGAAAATTTAAGGTTGGAGAATGAAATATTTGGGGACCATTTGAAAATGTTATGGCATTTATAATGCTTCTTATGGGTCTGTTCCCACAAACACTCATCTTGATCAGCTTTGGCACAAAAAATCCTAATATGAATTATTGCACAAAGAGACAAGCTCAGACTCCTTGGTGCCTCTAGGAGACCGTTTTGGAGGGGGACAGTCGACAACGCTAACCCAGGGCGGTGTTCCTGTGGGTGGCTGACTACCAAGGGTCATTGGCACGTGCTTTTTCTTACCTACTGTGTCTCATCATTCTCGGGACACACTTGGGCATGAGCTAGTCTTCCACACAGCGACTGCCCTCCGCCAACTCCACTTTGCCCCTTTCGCAGCCACAATTTCATCTGAGGCCTCTCTCAGCATGGTTAACCTATGGGTGAAAAGAAAACAAACCCATTCAGGGTCAGCCAGGTGTGCTCTGTGATCAAGTGCTACACTGGGCATGTTGACCCGTCGTCTGGTATCACAAACAGACTCACACATCACGGATGAAGCCAGTTCTCTGGCTGGGAACTTATACTAAACGCTCATGAAATATAAAGTCATCATCTTACTCTCTAGCAATCTGCAGCAAAATCAACATAATTTAATACCAAAAAGTGAAATTCATGAAACTTGATCTAATTCTAAATTAAAACAGAAATATGCTAAAATATCACATACAAAGTGTAACCACCATTTAAAAATATTGGGAAAACTCGCTCTACTATAACTTTTTTTCAGTAGTCATGTATGGATGTGAGAGCTGGACTATAAAGAAGGCTGAGTGCCGAAGAATTGATGCTTTTGAACTGTGGTGTTGGAGAAGACTCTTGAGAGTCCCTTGGACTGCAAGGAGATCCAACCAGTCCATCCTAAAGGAAATCAGTCCTGGGTGTTCATTGGAAGGACTGATGTTGAAGCTGAAACTCCAATACTTTGGCCACCTGATGTGAAGAACTGACTCATTTGAAAAAGCCCTGATGCTGGGAAAGATTGAAGGCAGGAGGAGAAGGGGATGACAGAGGATGAGATGCTGGATGGCATCACCGACTCGATGGACATGGGTTTGGGTAGGACTCCGGAGTTGGTGATGGACAGGGAGGCCTGGCATGCTGCGGTTCATGGGGTTGCAAAGAGTCGACACGACTGAGCGACTGAACTGAACTGAACTGATACTACAAACTTGTGTCAGTTGTTCATTTATTACACAAATATTCAACAACAGAATAGAGAACAATTCTGATAAGAGTGGAATAAAAAATCCACTATCAACCTGTTTTCACGGTGTAGCAAGGTGGAAAACCCTGGATAGAAGAGGTCTTGCTACTGGGATAACAGAAGACTCTGAAAACGGTCTGTGATTTGTCTTTAACGAAAGCCGACTACCTGGGCTTGGGTGGTAGTGCATGTCAGGCTCAGGAAAACAAATGCGGTTTTTTATTCTGTTAAACTGATCTGACAGGAAAGCAAGAGGTCTCTGGATGGGGGAAGGATATCTATTCTTTGTTGAGGTCATGTTCTTGAATGGGAACATTTTTTCTACCAATAACTAAAGGTCAAGCTTTAATTGTGATTAGCGACATACCGGACAAAAATTGGAACAGACTAGCTGTTAAACACATGGTCGTGTAATACGAAACTGCGGGAACTCGCATGAGGACTGTGAGTCATCGTCCCCTAGGGTTACATTCTAAGTGTTGCTTTTAAAAATATTTATTTATTTGGCTGTGCCGGGTCTTAGTTGCGGCACATGGGATTTTCGATCTCTCGAGGCGTGCAGGGACCTTCAGTTGCAGCATGTGGGATCTAGTTCCCTGACCAGGGATCGAAACCTAGGCTCCCTGCATTGGGAGCATGGAGTCTTAGCCACTGGACCACCAGGGAAGTCCCTCTAGGTGTATTTTTTTGAAATGTGTGTGAAACAAGTTTGCACGTTTATATACGCAAGCTATTTAAAGAAAAGAAGACCTCTTAATCACTCTCATACTTACTTTTTTTTTGTAGTGCTCTGATTTTATTCACTATAAGGGCTTTTGATAAGAACAAGGTATATTATGTACCTTTTTACGTCACCTATAGTAAGCTGTACTTCCAAAATGTCCAGTTTGTTTATTTATATCCTTTGTTACTCAAGTTTGTAAAGGTTTGTATATACACACAATATACACACAATGCGCTACATATGTATGTATATGTAAATATATGTCAAACAGTAGTTCACAACATAACAGTGTAAAATACGTACAAATTAGTCCAAATGATTTTTAACATGTACTAAAATCATCCTGATATCTTCACTAAAATAGGTTTAGAGGAAACAATGCAAACCGGAAACACAGTTCTTTATATGTATGTGAAATTCTAGACAAAGGCTATAATACACATTTTTTGTTTAAAAAAAAAAAATCGAGGTATGAAAAATGAGAAGGAAACAGTAAAGAAGGTTGAAAAAGTGGCAACAAACAGAAAATAACCACTCAGAAGCTGTTTTCTAAAATTTATTTTGAAACTACCAGAGCCTAAATGTGTTTCCCGTAGTTTACAGAAGAAAAGAGTCGGTTTTTTAAATTTATCTATGACTCTGTAATAAAACTGTCATATCTTTTAAAATAGTTAGACTTTTCGAACAAGAAAAGCTCAGGAAGCAGTGTCAAAATTACTGAGGTAAGAACAGACAATCTTGCCTCACATGTTAGTAACTCTGCCCACCAGTCTCATTCTTTACTTTTTCACTATATAACACCAAGGAGCGGCTTTTCCTGGGGGCCACTCCCTGAAGCTGCGTTACTTTCTATTAATTCCATGCTGCTGCTGCTAAGTCGCTTCAGTCGTGTCCGACTCTGTGCGACCCCATAGATGGCAGCCCACCAGGCTCCCCCATCCCTGGGATTCTCCAGGCAAGAACACTGGAGTGGGTTGCCATTTCCTTCTCCAGTGCATGAAAGTGAAAAGTGAAAGTGAAGTCATTAATTCACACACAAGATCTAAAACCATGAGGTGTCCCTCAAGTGTCTCTGAGAAACTAAACACACCCTCTTTGAGATCCAGGAGCAAAGTGAAATAACTCTTGATTTACCAGTCTCCGGTCTGGACCTCTGTGCTCTTCTTCACTGCCCTGGTTCTTCTTCTTCTTGTGCTAATTCCTTGTTTCCACGGGCCAACGCTCAGCAGATGTTCTTGCAAGTAAGGCTGACACAGCATCCTGGAGAAGGTACCTAACAATAGGACAATTAACACGCGTAAACTTCAGGAATGATTTAGAAACTTATCAGGATGGGACTTAGGCTTCTAGTTGTGAGGAGATAGGAAAGTTTGAGGACTCATTCTCTCGTTGAGAACAAATATGAGCTGAACACAATTAAAAGAAAAGCAAAAAACTCCAGCTGTTTCAAAGCAACGGGAGCAAACAAAGGCTGTTAGGACTCAAGGGCGAGAGGCCCAGGAGGAGGGGACTGTAGGAAATGAACGCCACTTTCTTCTGGACGGGGTGTGTCTCGATGCAGTGGTGAGGCACACAGACGCCCAGCTGTGGTCGCCGGGGACTGTGGCAGTGATGGGTGGGATGCAGAGTTTGAAACAGAGCGAGACAAAGGTAGTCCGCCTACGAGGGGTCAGGAAAATAAACTGTGAAGTGGGCCAAATATTCTGTACAATATCCTGTCGAGACTCTAACCCTAAGCTGCATAGGTGCGGAATGAGAAGCTGAGAAACCCAAAAACCCAGATGCTGGAGACTGAACGGTAAGCAGATATTTCAGTTGCTCATGGTCCATAGGAAGGAATAAACTGGAATTCAAGGTCCTCAGTGATTCAGGTGTGCTGCCCATGTGGTCATCTGTCTTCCGAAGGTATTGGATCATCTCTGGCCCCCCCCCCCACCGCCCCCCCACGGGAAGCTACCCTGTCAGAATCCTCTGCAACTCCATACATAACATCCAGCACCCCTACGACTGAAAGCCATGAAGAATGACGGCAAAAGAAAGCAGACCCATAGGTGATACACAGGCTGCAGTTATTTAGAGAAGAAAGTAAAAAGTGTTGTAATTGTTACGGTTCAAGAAAAATGGATGGAAACAATGGAGACAATGAATTAGAATAAACACAAAGAAAAACATCGAGCAACATCTGAGTGAAACTGCTGAAAAACCAAGAAAAAGAGGAATTTACAAGCAGTGGAAGAAAAAAAGGTGTAATACCTTTTAAAGATCAAAACAATTTAGCCTGTCTCCAGCAGCTGAAAGAATCAAAGGATCCAGACAACAAAAACATTGTTTTCAATGTGTCCAGAGGAATAAATCGCTCACTTAGAATTCTGAGATTATGCAGGAAAAAAGAGTGCCTTCACAATGAAATTGAAAGAACAATGCCATCAGACCTGTACTAAAAGAAACGCTAAAGGAAATTCTCCAGGCAGAGAGGAGAATGACCATGAATTGGAAGCACAATAACGCAGGAAGGAAAGAAAGGCTAAAAGGTTATGGGGAAACCATGATTAAATGTGATTGTCAAATAAAACAACGATAATAATGTGTTTGCAGGGTTTTAAAATAAATGTAACTAAAAAATATATCGGTATTGAACCAGGAGGGGAAAGAGGAATCATGAAGTAAAAGAAAGGCCTTTAAAAAATCTTTGTACCATCTGCAAAAGAAAAAGCATTTATTTAACATAGTTTTCTATAAGTTCAAGGATGCATTGCTGTAATCATCCAGGGAATTAGCAAAAAAGAAAAGGACTGTAGTACTAATCAAATGATCTGATAGAAAAATCTTGTTAAATATACTTGGTTAATCCCAAAGAAGGGGAAAAAAAGGACTAAAAAGGAAATAGAGTAAGATGAAAGGTTCAATTGCAAAATATATCAATAATAGCATTAAGTGTAAATTTAATATTTCAATTTAAAAGAAGATTTAAAACTGGATAAGACATCAAAACTAACTAACCGTTACTGTTACCGTGAAATCATTTTAAATATAAGACTCAGAAAGGTTGAAAGTAAAAAGATTAATAAAGATAAAACCTGCAACTGCTACAAAAAACCCCTGTATGTTTATTAATATAGACAATAATTTATTGTTATTGCAATAAAGAGGGATATTTTTATAATGATATAAGGGTCAGATTGAAACAGAAGATAAATACAATGCATAAATTTATATTCATCTAATTACCCCGATCCAAAATAAGTAAAGCAAAGACTGTCAGAATTGAAAGAAGAAATAGGTCAGTATCTATAATCATAAGTGGAGGATTTTACTGTACCTTTAAACAGTGATAAAAATAAGCAATTGAAAAATCAGTAAATGCAGAGATTTGAAAAAAGACAAACTAACAAAGGTGACTGCAGAAATACATCCTTTTTTAAAGAGTACATGGAAATTTATAGTAAAAATGAACACATGCTAAGCCATAACAAGTCTCAATATTCTGTTATGATGGGACTATATGTAAAAACTGCATTAGATACACTACAACTCTGTTGCTTTTTTTCAGAATCTGAAACGATTTAGGGATTCAAAAGTCAATCAATGTATAATCATATATTAAGAGAATAAACGAAAAAACAACCTTTTGGGGGCAATCATCTTTAGGAGATAAAGTAAAATGCTTGATATAATTCAATATCATGCTAAATAAAAACTTTAGCAATCTAGAAAGAGAAGGAAACTTCCTAATCTGATATCAATTATCTATAAATAGCCTCAGAAAAAATCATTCTAAATGATGAATTCTTGAAAGCCTTCACTTTGTAGACAGAGAGACAAAAACTAAATCCAACGGAAAGAGGATAGAAAGTTCAGGGACAGGCTAAACCACATGCAGAAAGTCATTGATAGGATACAAGCTGACGCTGCAGTGCGTTAGGAAAGATGTATTTCAAAACAATCCTGGGTCAATTGGCTTCACATGGATAAAAAAAGAAAAACGACCCTGACCTCTACCTCAAAGCCTACACAAAGATTTAATTTCAGATGGACTGCAGACCTAAGTGTTCAGTTAAGACTGGACTCACCAAGTCTACGGAATCCCGAGCGGCTGGCTGTTGAAATACCGAGTCCCTCGGTCTCCAACTTTGTTCTTCTTGCAGGGCATTTGCTTTGAAGGAAGAGTTTATACCACAGAGGTGAAAAATCTCATTGGAAATGGGTAGGTCCGCAGGGCTGATCTGAGTTCCCGGCCTGTGTGGAAAGGGAAGAAAAAAAGAAAAAAAAAAAAAGAGAGGGGGGGGGGGGGGGGGGGGGGGGGGGGGGGGGGGGGGGGGGGGGGGGGGGGGGGGGGGGGGGGGGTGGGGGGGTGAAGAAAATGAAATGTTTCAATTCATATTTGCTCCCTCTAATATAATGAAGGATTATTGGACAAGCTTTTTTTAGGGAAAAAAAATTCTCATGATGCATTACTCATGATAACAAAGGCATTGGTGGATTTCTTTTTTAAACTGGAGATGGTCTTTATTTTCAGGTTTGTGATAAGTAAGAAATGTAAAAACAAAAAATGCAGTTGACCTCTTGAACACCATTGAGGTTAGGGGGGCCGAACAACACTCCCCACTCTGCCATTGGAAAATCCACGTCTAACTTTACAGTTGGCCCCATATTCAAGGTTACACAGCCTCAGACTCAACAACCACAGATTCTGTAGCATTATGGCATGAATTTAGAATGAAAAAAAAATTCTGTATATAAGTGGACCTCCAAGAATCCAGGGTTGGTTTTTAGAATTGGGGTACAGCTGAACTACATGGGTTTCAACTGGTGACTGCACTGCTCCTGAACCCTGGGTACTCCTCTAGTACACCCGAATCTGAACACCCTGAGCAACTCTACTGGGATGTACACAACATTGTGGTATCACGTTACACAACAGTGGGTGGAACCTACTCCTTAGTGACATATAAAGCTCTTCTGTTGTTAGTATGCAAGTATCCTATTGCCCTTAACAGTCACAATGAAGTCTTTCCAAAGCTCTAACCCCCATCACTGGAGAAATGTGCTGAAGTAAGGGAACCTTACTCAGTGTCCTGCTTAAATTAATTTGAACAGTGAACTAGCAGTGGGATGTCCTTTTGATATCTTCTGTATTCACGAGCTGTGTCACCTTGGACACATGGCCCCTCTAAGGAGTTTCTCATCTGCAAATGTCACTTACCTTTTCCTAAGACTGTCGAGGGGATGAGTGAGATAATGTATGTAAAGCACCCAGCACCGGGCTCATTATTGGGAATAAATAAGCATACTCTACAGTGGTGGTCGTAAAGAGGCCAAGTTCTTTATCCAAAGGTTAGAAATAAAGAACTGAATTTTACAGTAGGATCACAATTGCTAAGCAAATCAGAAAGGTTGAAATAAAAGAGAACGGAAGCAGAAATCAAGGACTTCAGACAAAAAAATGAAGCCACCACTGGCTATGTTGGAGACACTGGGCAGATGGGCAGTAGTTTCGGGGCTGGCAGAATGGCAGCTGGAAAAAGGATTCTCAGCACGACAGTGGTGTTGATCTGAAGGTCGAAATGGGAAGTTCCTACCAGGCACTTCCTCCCTGCGGTGCTTCCCGACTGAGCACAGGGTCAAACCCTCAGGGTCTTCTGCTTGCCAGGGCCGTCTGGGAGGACGGCCACTTGAAACACATCATGAACAGCAGGGCTCGCAGCTGGGTGCACTTCGTTCGAAAACAAGACAGTGACGTCACTCGAGGAGGGAAGCCAGAGCAAACTCGGAAATACCTGCAAAGAGCAAGGATGAAATGGATTCAACGGTTCAACGATCCTGGATTTGCAGCAGGTGGTCTGAAACGATCTTGTCGGGAAAGAAGCATTGCGGGGGACCACTGACTTCATCGCCAATCCCGGCCGCGGCCAGCACGGTTCATTCGTCATCATTGCTCAGGGGCTAGGAGGCTCCTGCTACATAACACGTGGTGCCCCGGCATCCTGGATTCATGCGGGCAGAGCCTGCTTGCCCCCCACCCTGGGTTCCAGCAAACGCCCTGGGTAGGGAAGTGAGGGGGACGAAGACCTGGGACAGACGGATTTAGGTCCTGCTGTACGTCTGGCTGATTCTACAGTGACCGCCATCTGAACCTGGAGAAAGGTGGGGACACCAAGTAGGACACCGTTGCTTTGTCCCAAAGAACACTCATCATGTGTATTAGACATGAAAATCGCTGATGGTCATTCCTTAGGGATGGGGCGCCTTGTCCTTCATGAGGAAAAGAATTACTAGGTGAGCATACAGTTATGTCCCAAAAAAAAAAAATTTTAAAAGAGGTGAATTTTTTAACAGCTCAAAAAATCATGCCTAGCATCTCAGGAAGTCTCAGTTTGTGATAAACGGTTTTATGCTTTGTCAAATTCAGTGCAGAGTTGACAAAAACAGTACCTTTACCATCATTTCAAGGGTTTTCTGAGCGCCTATTACATGAGGACCCACAGTTCCTATAAATCAGCATGAGGTATCTTCTGTTTAAATTTCCCAGAAAAAAGAGTATCCACTAAATCCATCCCCACTGCCCCATTTCCAGGCTTTCTAATTCATATTCTAAAGAGCATCCTTCTCCAATGATAAGAAGTATAAGTTCACGTGAACGAACTGAGGAAGGCGTATTATTTTTGTATTTTGTATCGACAATGATTACCAGGGAACTCAGCATGAAAAACCTTGTAGGAACTGGGCCGCAGCGTTAAGGCTGGAGATGTAGAAGGAGAAATCGCTCTTTTCCCTGCCTTACTGTTTTGTTGTTCAGTCACTCAGTCGTGTCCAACTCTTTGGACCCCATGGACTGCAGCACGCCAGGCTTCCCTGTCCTTCACTATCTCCCAGAGTTTGCTCAAACTCATGTCCATTGAGTCGGTGATGCCATCCAACCATCTTCATCCTCTGTCCCCCCGGGTCTCCTTTGGCCTCAATTAGGAGGGGGAAGCCACCGGACAGAATCATCAGGCAGTCATCCCCGACATACTGATGGGTCCCCCAACCTCAGTGATGGGAGGCAGGCTCTGGGGTGATGGAGCCATCCTTATGCCCCAACCTCGCTGACCCGTTCATTAAAACCAAAGCAGTGGGTTGGGAGCCCACCCACATCGGCCCCTCTTTGTCTCTATCTAGAGCTCATGAAGCATCACCAGCATTCCATATCTTTTTTTTTTTTTCCCACCTCCCCCCCCCTTTTTTTTTTTTTTTTTTTTTCTTTTTTTTTTTTCCCCCATTGTCTCCATTTGGATGAATTGCTAGATGTAAAAATTCTCACTCGGGAATTTGAAAGCTCTTCGAGTTTCCTTCTCCAGTGATTCTACTTACAACTTTGGGAGGAGTGAGGTATCAGGAAGCCATGAAGATTTCGGAGTTGTGCTACGATCCCCATGAAGCTCGCCCTTTTTGCATCGTATCTGTTCAGAGAGAAGGGGTGAGGTGAGGGCAGGGCACACGCCGCTCGCCGCGCGCAGGCGGGTGGCCGCTCCTCCCGGAGCCCGTCCTCACATCAGGCCCGATCTGCACTGCGCCGTCTCCAAGACCGCGGCTCCTCCCCGCTGCACGGCGCGTCCCAGACTCACTGGGCCTGTGGGCGGGCGACGGCAGGCGCGGGTGAGCGTTGCGAACCGGGACGTTGCGCAGCCGCGGCGCTGTCTGTGTTGCGTGTGTGCTCAGTCGCTTCAGTCGTATCTGACTCTTTGCGACCCCATGGACTGTAGCCCACCAGACTCCTCTGTCCGTGGGATTCTCCAGGCAAGAATACTGGAGTGGGTTGCCATGCCCTCCTCCAGGGATCTTCCGACCCAGGGATCGAACCTGCGTCTCTTATGTCTCCTGCACTGGCAGGCGGGTTCTTTACCACTAGCGCCACCTGGGAACTGTCTGCCCATCACTGTTCTGAATGAAAAAACCTGAACTAATGGCACTCCTGGACTGGCCCGTGGCCTGACCCCAGTGCAAGCTCGCTGCTTTCAAATCTGGCTTACCCTAGTCGGGAGGACTCTGCCACCTGGGCCCCGAGGGGGAGGCCTGCCTGGTGACTGCATTCCCCGGCTCCCAGGACGTGCCGCACCCTGGAGGAGGCCTGCTCCGAAATCTGCACACCACGGATGATTGCTCCGTGCACCAAATAGGCCCTGGGCGGCTGCTGCGGCGTGCCCAGGAAGGTCAAGCTTGTGGGATTTCCCTGGTGGTCCAGTGGGTAAGAATCTACCTTCCGGCGCAGGGACGGTTGGTGTGACTCTGGTCTGAGAACCCAGATCAATACGCCTCGAGAAAACTAAGCCCTTGCTCAAACATCGCTCAGAGAAACTAAGGCCTTGCACCAAGCTAGACGGAAGTCTGGGGCCGAAGACTAGAGAAGCCCACAAACCACAGAGGAGATCCCCAGTGCTAGCAACCGAGACCCGACACAAAATAAATAAATTAAAAAATATCGCGTGTTAACGTCTTCTAAGAGGTTCTGATGATGAGCACATCAAACCTGTTCTCACTTCCTGCCAATGGGGTTGCTGCCGGCTACTCATGACCTTCTCAGGCCTGCCCTGCTTTAATGCCTAGAGCCCTTCCCGCTGCAGCGAGTGGGACCGAGGGGCAGGGCGCTCCCGGCCGGGTCCACCCACGTGCCCGGAGGCGTGCAGCAGCCACTCGGGGCTGGTCCTTACTGTTTCCACGATGCTTCGTAGACCCCGCTGTCCCCAGCCACGCTCATTCCAGAGACCGTAGCCGACACCGCAGGCGGTCTTCTCCCCCAGCCAAGTGGATTCCTCTTCTTCTGGTAACGGATTTTCCACATCTAGGGGAGGGGAGAGTGATGGCAGCCATTGGGATTTCTTTCTTAGGAATAGTTAAAGTCTAACACACAACACACACACACACACCACACACGTGCAGCCCCTAAACACATGGTTTGGTTCTGAGAATCCAAAATAAAATTCCACTGACAATCAGGATGTTACTATTCAAATCAACAGAAGTGGATGTTCCAGGCGACTGTGACTTACAAAATCCTGGGTTGCTCGTTATTTTGTTCATTATTTGAGAATGAATCCCGGTGTTCCCCTGGTCCCGGATATTTGAAGGGGGGGATCAGTGGCACACACTCTCCCGGGTCCCTGCTCCCTCGTCTTGGTGTTCATACAGATGCCACGGTCGGTGGCTAAGAAGCTGCTGCCCTCCTCAAGCGTTGAGGAAGTTGCTGTCACAGCTTCTGGTGCTCGATGAAGAAGCGTCCCTGCCTCTTTGGCTTGCTCCCGGTCCTCTCCAGTCTTCATCTCCCCAGCTGCTGCTCTAAGAGGAAGTTCCAGGGAAAACGTCTTTGACTTACAGAATTCCTCACTGGTCTAAAATGCCATTAAAAACTATGAGTGACTGAATCCTCACCGACTCCTGCTTAACTTTTCTCTCTGACTATATCACGGCCCAGGGTCCTGCGGAGATCCGGGCAGCCTCAACTGAAGCTGCGCTCCCGCGTGTGATATGCTGTGAGCCACCGGGTGCGCTTTCTTCACTCGGGCTGGCGGAGAGGCGGTCGGAGAGCAGGGACTCCACGCTGTATACATTTCGCCCCCCTTCTGAGTCGTGACTTTACAATCTGGTTAAGATGTTTAAGTATGAAGCTCTAGATTCGGATTGATGGCTGCCTTCCTTTTATTTCTGCAGGAGCGGAATGCTTCCTTCCTTGATGCATGGAGTGCCTTCTCTCCGCCACCCCTCCCTTCATGAGGGGTGAAGGTGATGACATGATTTATTGATTACCCCCAGGAATACAAGCAGCCTGAAATGTCTTTGACGGTGAGAGACTGATTGCGGAGAGCTTCGGAGGTATTCCAACTTGATTTCCGCCATCCAGCGGAGACAGGATAAAATGCTCAGAAAACTGTAAGGTCCTTTAGGCCAGACGCACAGGAGAAAGGCACAAAACCCACTCCTCTTTCATTCCCTCTCTATTGCTTTCTCTTCCTTCGTAGAGATCAGTGGTTTGTGGCTGGAAACTGGGTTTGGCAGAGTTTGCGTTGCTCACAGCGTCATGGGGGTGATACTAACTCCCGTGAGCTGCACTCGGAGCGACAGGCACGGCTGGTGCTTCTGTTGCATTGCGAGAAGCATCAAACTTCCCAGCACCCCATGAGGAAGATACCGTCTTGCCCCCACCTTGCAGGTGAGGAACAAGGAGCCTGAGAGATGGGGCAACGTGCTCGCTGGAATGAGGGGCCCCTGAGATGCGAGTGCAGGCTGGGCTGGCTCCAGGGGGTGGCCGTGCCCCAGTGCCACACACTGCACGCCTTCCGGGGGCAGGCGCGAGGCCACGCAGCAGGTCTCTTGCTTTGCTGGAGCCATTCTGTAAACACTGCTTTGGTGCTCATTTTCTTTGCGGCTAATTATTTCTGTAACACGTCACTTGCAGCTTTGGCACCTGCCAGGCAAGCGGCACACGAACCATGGCAGCATCTCTGTCTGTGCCCAGGCGCTGGAGTCTCTTTCTTCATCGTGTATCGGGGCAGGCTCCCTCAGGACCATAGAACTGTGATCACCTTGCAACCAAGGTGCACGCAGCTGGGTCTTTACAACCACTTCTGCTGTATTATATAAGCTCCGGGCCGCAAAGGCAAGCAATTTAAAGCGTATTAGGCTTCCTCTCTGTTTCTGCTCTGAGCTCAGACTGCTGGAGTGTGAACTCAACCCACGGCAAACTAGCACTGAGCACAGAAGGTGGCAGGGCGACACTGCAGGCTGGGACGCTTTTCCAAATTAACTTCTGCAGAAAAGCGAGAGGTCTGGCAATGAAAAACAGAACTGTATATATTCTGAATTCCCATAGGGGCAATCTAAACACTGAACCTTGGTACTAATTAGTTTGCTATGCTAATTGCTTTTTTTTTTTTCTTGTTTCGTTGAAAATCTGTTTAGGCAAACTTTGAAATAAAAAAAAAAGTCTCTCCCCACCTCACTATTTCAGAACAGGACCTTATCTGAAGCCTGCAGAATTGTTCACAAGTATGTCCCTAGGCAGCTGCAGGACACAGCAGGGTTCCAGATGACATAATGGGACATTTAACGGTTAAATCTATTAAATATGGAAGGCGATTTGTACTTGATGAGAAAAAAAAATGTGCAAGTTATTGCAATAAATGTTCTTTCCCAAATGAAGCCAAAATGAAAAAGAGTCAGCATAAAGAGAAGGAGGACAATGTACCAATACTTGCTTCCCATGGAAAACGTAACCTCCCCTCACAGCTTAAGATGGTTTAGAGGGGGGATCTCAGAGTGGGGTCTCCGTGTACCTGTGGGCCCTCGTACAGCGGCTCCTGAGCACCTCGCCGAAGCTCCTTGTTCTCGTCCAGCAGAGACGGGGCGCGCCTCCCGGGACAGTTTCCAGCAGCAGCTGATGTCTCCGAGGCTGATGTCTGCAAAGTGGCTGCTCAGCTCGCAGTCCTCAAAGGTCAGCAGAGAACTGGTGGAGGGGGCCTCGTGCGGAGACATGGGGAATGTGCCTTCCAAGACCAGGGGAGAGCGGGCGGGGACAGGGAGGAAGGGAGGACATCGAGGACAGGACGTCACGGACTTGGGGGCCTCGGCCAGGGGGGTGGGGTGGCCTGGGGCTGCGGCCGCCGTCCCCCCCCCCCCCCCCCCCCCCCCCCTCCGGGGGAACGCTCGGCCAGGCTGGATGGGGACTTGGCCCACTTCGTGTTCGTGGATGGTGGTGATGGGGCCGGCAAGGCCATGTAGCACTTTCTCCTGCAGGAGGAAGTCCAGTTTGTACTGATAATCCGCGTCCTGCTGGTCGCCCTGGCTGGTGTAGTAGTGTTCGCTGGAGCTGAGGGAGTTGAGCGACCCTCTGCTGGACGTGTTTCAGGGACCCTCGGCTGGAGGCCAGGGAGCCCAGTGCTGCTTCCGGCAGGAACATGGAAAGGGTGCTGGCGCAGAGGCTGGGAGAGGAAGGCGCACAGGAGGAAGCGGACGCGGGCTTCCCTGATGGCTCAGGGTAAAGACCCCCAACCTGCTGAGCAGCAAATCAGCCCGTGCACCCAGCTGCTGAGCCTGGCTCTAGTGCCCGGGAAACTGCAGCTACGGAAGCAGCGCACCCTGGAGCTGGTGCTCGGCGAAAAGAGGGACGCCTGCCACGAAGAAAACCCAAAGCGCAGCAACTAGAGAGGGGCCCCTGCTCGACTCAGATGGAGAAAGGCTGTATGGCGAGGAAAAACCAGCAGCAGCCAATAATAAAATAAAACTTAAAAAACAAAAAACAAAACAAAAAAACTTCGAGGATGTGGATTGGAAGCCCTGCTGGCTCCTTTGGCAGGAGGGAAGGAACCCTGTGATGCCAAAGATCAAGGTCAATGACCGGGGAAGGGCACTTGCTGCTACACCACACGTTTCCATGCCTAGTCCCGAGATTTCCAACCCGACTTCTAAAGAATCTGTAGAGCAACCCTCCTCTTACCAATAATCATCATTCGTGTAAAAGTTTACAAAAAATTTAAAAAGGGATCACTTATTGATAAATCTATCTGCAAAATTATCCAGAGCAAACAGCGCAATTAAAAAATATAAAAGTTGATGTTGTGTGTGCTGTAAATAGTATGAAGGGTTACGCAGTGACTTACTTAAAGAATGAAATCTTTTTATTGCTGAGAGAGGAAAAGGCCAGTCTAAGATGAAGGCTGCCGGGCTCACTACCCCTTCCCTCCTCTTTCTGTGTGTATTTTGGAAGTGAATGTGTGGCCTATTTTAGGGCATAATATCCCTGTTTTAAAAGAAGGGATTGACGTGGAGAAATTGTGTTATTTTCGTTAAGTACGTCTGATCATTCAATGTATCTTGCATTCCCAACCATTGCAAACAGGATCCTAACAGGACCTTGTGGTTCATGAAAGCAACAAACAACAAATCTTCTCCAACTTAAATTTGGGTATCAGTTTTAACTGTACTAATGTTATTATTTTCTTACTTTTAATGTCATCAAAAATAAAGAGGAGGTAATTTATTAAGCAGAATTGCAACATGCCTGAATGTGAGCCAGAAAAATTTTCCCTTCAAGAAACCAAACAGTGCTTACTTTTTAAGTTGTGAATTGCATTATGTAGTTATTTTAGTAGTTTCTTCAATTTTCTGTAGCAAGCTCTTTCCTTCGCTCTTACAATTTAATCTAGACAAAAAAAGAGAGAAATAAATTTCATTTTCATATACGACGATAAGCATGGAAAACTGAGGAAAATAAAAGTTCTTATTATTTTTCCTTGTGAAATTTAATTGAACTGACAAGAGGAGAAAACAGAACACCCATCAGAGAAAGTGGGCAAAAGCCATCCCACGGCACTGAGTGAAGGGGCGGAGAGATGTCTGAGTGGTCGATGTTACTAGAACTTTAGCAGAATTGGTCATTCTTAAATTTTCTTAAATGAGTAAAAAACCCTCACAACTCACAAATTAGGGAAAGACAGTGGGGAGGAAAAGATAAACAAAAGATGAACAAAGTTAAGGATCCTTCCCTGCAGGCTTGTGATTTCTGCTTCTGTTACTAAAACATTGACAATAACAGGGAAATTAGGAAAGATATCTGAGCACTGAATTTTGGTAAGAACTGTTCTGAAACCAATTCAGTGGACAGAATTCCAGCATCATTTTGATGAGAATTCTGGTGATTAGAAACAAATTAGTCAGTGTCCTATTGCAGTGTGAGCTTAATTTGGGGCCTTAAACCCTTTGAGCAAGCAATATATGACATAAAAGTGATTTTCCGTCGGTCAGCACCTCTCATCACCTGCAACTAGGATTTTAATGAAATTTAATCCACATTCAGTGACAAGTCTTTATGAGATCCCACCCCAGAAAAAAAAATCTGAGTTAATATGGAAATTGTGTACTTGAGTAACCATTTAAAACACATCAAGCATACTGTCTACATCAGGGTCTTTAGACATCATTGGAAGAGCAGAAGGGGACCCAGGAAACCACACACGGTTTCCAGGTCTGTTGGGCTGCTTACTGGCGTGTCCTTACGGCAAGTCACCTAACCGTGGCTATTGACTTCCTCATACTAAAAAATGGTGATTATATTCCTACCCGGTCCACCTGCTAAGGCTGTTGCAAGGGATCAAACGGAGCCATGTGCGTTGAAAAGGAACTCCACAGACAACAAAAACAATCTCCCGTGTTCGGGCCTCAGCCCCATGCCCTGCAGGTGCCATACAAAAATCGAGCTCCTTTTCTTTGCAGGAAAAAGAAAAACTTCCCTAAATTTTTCAATGTCTGTTGAAATCCTATGTACATTTTACGGCAGCAAGGAAACAAGACCATATTTATTTATGATATCTTCCTTTGATGCGTCACAAACAACAAATTTTCACTCTGTGTTAAAATTAATAAAAAAAAAGTAACTCTTGTCATTTTGTTTAGTACTCAAAGGGTGATAAAATTCTTAATTCTCAGCTTTCACAGGTGTATTTTGAAAAGGAGTTACAGTCCCTATTTTTTTTTTAATGCGTCAATATAACAAAAACTAGGAAAAATATTAATTCAAAGTATGATGAAGTGAATTAGAAGGTATACAAAGGTTGGAGAAAGTCTTCCAATTTACCTGTCTTTTTAATACAGAAGCAGTACTTTTGCGGTAAGTTTTATAAAACTAAGTGCACAACACTCACGAATGTTTTTGGAGGTTAAAAAGCAGAGACATTACTTTGCCAACAAAGGTCCTATTCTAGTCAAAGCTATGGTTTTTCCAGTGGTCATGTATGGATGTGAGAGTTGGACTATAAAGAAAGCTGAGTGCCGAAGAATTGATGCTTTTGAACTGTGGTGTTGGAGAAGACTCTTGAGAGTCCCTTGGACTGCAAGGAGATCCAAACCAGTCATCCTAAAGGAGATCAGTCCTGGGTGTTCATTGGAAGGACTGATGTTGAAGCTGAAACTCCAATACTTTGGCCACCTGATGCGAAGAGCTGACTCATTTGAAAAGACCTGATGCTGGGAAAGATTGAAGGCAGGAGGAGAAGGGGATGACAGAGGATGAGATGGTTGGATGGCATCACTGACTCAATGGACATGAGTTTGAGTAAACTCCAGGAGTTGGTGATGGACAGGGAAGGCCTGGTGTGCTGCAGTCCATGGGGTCACAAGAGTCAGGACATGACTGAGCGACTGAACTGAACTGAAGGAGGCTTCAGTGCGACAGTGTGCATCATGCGAATTTTTAATTGAAGTTTCCTGTCTGGTCAGTCATGCCTAGATGATCCCGTGTCCTTCCCTGATGATGGGCCTCAGGTGTGCCTTCTGGACCTTTTGTGGTTCCCTTGAGCAACCAAGGCTGGCCTGTGTCGCCCCACTGGACCTAAGGTCCCGGAAGGGCTGCCCGGCTCTTTATCCCACCATTCCATCCCAGGCTGCCTGGAGAGCCCTGGACCCTACCACGGCCCCGTCCGGCAGGTGTCTCGGTAACAGGTCGCTGGGAGAAGCTTAATGAAGGCCCCAAGAGTCACAGAAGCCCCGCCTCCTGTGGCTTCACTGTCCTTGGTCAAGCGCCACACCTTCCTGTTCTTTGGTGGGATCAGAGCCTTCTCCCGGTGGAGCTAGTTCATGGTCTCATTCCTGGAAAATGACCCTCTCCCCTTCCTCTGCGTATGGCCAAAGAGGCTGCTCAGACAATCAGCCCTGCAGGTGGGTGGCACTGGTCTCCCCTCATACCTACTCCAGTACCGGCCAGTGGTTCTACTGAGACGAGATGGATTCTTCCCATTCTCCTTTGCCATGAAGAAAGCCCTCCCATGGTCCCAGGCTCCAAACACGGCTCAGCTGCCTTGGCAAGACCAAGGGGGCCTTCGTATCCCTACCTCTGCCCTTGGTGTCCCCAGGGGGATAGGTGCACATCATCTAAGAAGGATCAAGCTCCTTTTCATAAAAAAAAACAAAAAACTCATACTCTCTCCACTTCTATAAATTTTCTCAGTTGAGTGAAGTGAAAGTCACTCAGTCGTGTCTGACTCTTTGCGACCCCATGGACTGTACAGTCCATGGAATTCTCCAGGCCAGAATACTGGAGTGGGTAGCCTTTCCCTTCTCCAGGGGATCTTCCTGACCAGGGATCGACCCAGGTCTCCCACATTGCAGGCGGATTCTTTACCAGCTGAGCCACAAGGGAAGCCCTTTTTTTTCAGAACCAGTGGCAAAAAATTTTTCATATAACATTAAGAGAGAATGAAGATATCTTGGCAAGACGTAAGGGCAAAACCCCTAAGAGTTACACAAAAAGAAGGAACAGTTGTTAAGATCTTATCAGCTTGTAGGAAAGCGCAGGTTTAAGGAATTTCAGAAACTGAAGGAAAGAACAGACAGATGCATAGGAAGGCTGTTTCTTGAGAGCCGTTTTCTTTGCGGGAGATCGGTTCAATCGGAGCATCGCTTACCGCTCGGTGGGCTTACGTCCACTAGGGGGCGAGCTTGGTCTCCTTGGTCCTGTGAGTCAGTGACCCCATAGGGACTGGGCTGGGGGGTCTCTGGAGGCTCACACGCCGGGCTGAAAATTTCATGTGAGTTCTGTGGGCTCCTGCAGAGACACAAGTCAGTAACGACCCAGAATTCTCGCCTGAGAATCTCTAAATTTCGAATTTAAGAGACACAGCACAGACACTCAAGAACATCAAGGGAATTCAGGGAAACAACTTGAAGTCGCCTGCCCTTACGTTTTGTTCCTTTTGGTCTGCTCAGACAGATGCCTACCTGGCCAGCCTGGCTCCACACCTGCCTGCGGGCTGGAGCCTGCAGCTAGCTACGATAGAGATGTCAGAGCGGAGGGGAGGAGACGCAGGGGAGTGAGGAGATAGTATGTAAGACGGTGAAAGGTCGTCATCTGTAAGGGTCCCCTTGGGTAAAACCTTTTTTCTCAAACTCCTGAAAGCTGTGACGGCTGCCAAGCATGAGCCATCTTCCCGCAGACACCTTAATCCACGGAGGCCAATGCTCCCCTACGGTCCCGCAGTTAAACAGGAGCCCACGCTAACGCGTGATAGGAATGTCAGAGGTGTTTTTTCCCAGCCCACCACCCCCGCCTTCTCCACCATTCTACTTCTCAAATGCTTTGTATTACGTCAAAACACACAACCTTAAACACGTTAGAGGACAAGCATGCAAAGGAAGCCATGAAGTTTAAAAATCAAAAAGAAAAAAAGGGAATGGATTTCAGGGTCACCTGAAAATACGGCGGGGGAATGTGTTTCTTGCACTTCATTATGCTCCTTACCTGTGCGGCCTAAAAGATGAGTGTGCGGTGCGTTATAAAGGGCTACCTGGCCTATGGCTGAGACAGGGGAAACAGGGGTCTGGGCATCGGTCAGCGCGGCCTGGACCCCGGGGGGCGATGGCCTCATAGCAAACCTACACACAGGAGTTCCCCGGCCTCGAGAGTGCAGCATGATATGCTTAAGAACTGCATTTTTTTTTTTAGATCATATAATCCAATTTACACCTTCCCACAGGAAGATCTAAAAATGGCTTTAAAGTATTTTCCTTTCTATTTTACACCTGCTTAGGTGAGGGTTTCTAGCTGACAAAGTCCAAGCGAAACGTCTTGTGACCTGTTGATAAAAATCAAGACAGCAAAGACGTCTTTTCCTTGAGAACTGAAAAAGCAACTTAAACTTTTGGCATTTGTGAGTTAATAAGCACAGAAGGAGGAAGCTTCGGGCGGCTCTAAAAAGTCCAGATAATCTCTCTTATCAGAGTGCGTTAGTTTACAGCCACTGTTATCAGGGACTGCATTCCTGGTTTTCTGTTCAAACATTCCTTAGTTATTCAACATCGTCTCAGGCATTTTCATGTTCTCGACAACCTCCGAGAACCACGGTGCCCAAGGAGAGTTGTGCTTTACTGCACTACGGGGGAAGTCCCTAGTGCTGGCTCTTCGGCCCACAAGGGCAGTGCGTTGAGATTCCTGGGGCCAGGGTGACAGCCCAGGGCCCCCCCCCCGGGCGGGGCAGAAGCACCTCTCAGCCAGGGCCCGGCTGGGCGCGCCCCTCCGGCCAGGCACTCCTCTCCAGCCGCTGCATCTCCCCCCCCGGCCTTTCCAGGCTCTACTGCTCGTCTTGCGTTGCGCCTCTGTGGGTGCGAACACTGCACGCTCCTTCAGAAGCTCTTCTTCTCGTGGGTCAGCATCAGCCTTCCTTCTCTATGTCCAGCGTCAAGGCAATGCCTCGCTGTCCAGCTTCGGACAGTTCTAATTTTCAGGTTGGCCATACTGAAATTAAAAACAGGACAAACAAAGACTTACTATATAGCTCAGGCAACTGGAGTAAGTAAATTCCAATAACCTATAATGGATAAATAATATGAAAAATATATGGTGGTGGTTTAGTGCTAAGTTGTGTCTGACTCTTTGCGATCCATGGACATAGCCCACCAGGCCCTCCTCTATGGGGATTCTCCAGGCAAGAATACTGGAGTGGGTTGCCATTCCCTTCTCCAGGGGATTTTCCAACCCAGGGATCGAACCCATGTCTCCTGCATTGCAGGCAGATTCTTTACCATCTGAGCCACTAGGGAAGCCCCTCACCCCCTAAAAATAATCTATGTGTATTATGTATATCTGAATCACTTTGCTGTGCACCTGAAACCACTGTGAGGTCAAACTGTACTTCCATAAAAATATATATAGATTATAAAAATAAATAAGACAAAATAAAATAAAAATGGCCGTGCACATTCTAAGAAGTCCCAAAGAGGGGAAAAACACTAGGCTGCTAAGTTTGGGGTTGAACCTCCAGGCGGGCCGTGATGGGCTGGTGAGAGACTGACGAACCGCAGCCCCCAGTCCGTCCCTGAGCTGATGCTACACTTTAACTTCTCACCCGCCTCACCCTCCCTCCACCTTTAGAAAACCCAGGTTATCACACCTCTACCTGATAAAGAAGGCTGAAGGTCAAACTACTGATGCTTAGAAGCAGTAGGGCCAGTCAGCCCTGATGTGTGGAGGGAAACACCTGAGGGCTTTGTAAAAAAAAAACAACTATGGTGAGTGATGCCTGAAATGCCGTGATTATGGCTCTCTTCTCTGGGTCGAGGTTGCTGTCCCCAGGGTACACTGGCTGCAACTAAAAGATCAGCCAGACAGGGGAGGGGAGGAAGACAGGGAAGGGCACCGGAACCACGACCAAGGCAGCCACCTCGAGGTCCCCAGCATTGCAGAGAAGAGCGGGGCCCTGACAGGCCTCCTCTGCCACGTCCTTCGGCGGCGCACAGGGAACTCGCTTCCCAATCGGTGCTCCCCGCGGACTGCTGTGGAACGACCTGGTCTTCCTCTGGTACAGGCTGGCGGCGCATCCAGCTCAGGCGGCCGGAGCTGCCCTACCGGGGTGGCGGCAGTGCTGGAGTGACGCGCGGCCGGTTGAGGCGCGTGGGAGGATGGATAACTGAGCCAAGGGACTCCTCCCCACCAGCTTCTTGATTTTGCTGATCCCAGACCTCACACGTCTAGAGCTCATACTCAACGATCAGGTCAACTCACGATTCTAATAGTATGACCACACTGAATCCAGTAAACTTGAGTCTGGGGCACCCTGAGGACTGTTAGGATTGTTCACGAGAGGAATGGCACTTGGCTGTTTTGCCCACCAAGGCATATCACTTCATGGCAGATAGATGGGGAAACAGTGGAAACAGTGGCTGACTTTATTTTTCTGGGCTCCAAAATCACTGCAGATGGTGATTGCAGCCATGAAATTAAAAGACACTTACTCCTTGGAAGGAAAGTTATGACCAACCTAGATAGCATATTTAAAAGCAGAGACATTACTTTGCCAACAAAGGTCTGTCTAGTCAAGGCTATGGTTTTTCCAGTAGTCATGTATGGATGTGAGAGTTGGACTATAAAGAAAGCTGAGCACCGAAGAATTGATGCTTTTGAACTGTGGTGTTGGAGAAGACTCTTGAGAGTCCCTTGGACTGCAAGGAGATCCAACCAGTCCATCCTAAAGGAGATCAGTCCTGGGTGTTCATTGGAAGGACTGATGTTGAAGCTGAAACTCCAATACTTTGGCCACCTGATGCGAAAGAACTGACTCATTTGAAAAGACCCTGATGCTGGGAAAGATTGAGGGCAGGAGGAGAAGGGGATGACAGAGGATGAGATGGTTGGATGGCATCACCGACTCAATGGACATGGGTTTGGGTGGACTCCGGGAGTTGGTGATGGACAGGGAGGCCTGGCGTGCTGCGGTTCATGGGTTGCAAAGAGTCGGACACAACTGAGTGACTGAACTGAACTGAACAAGATAAGATAAACTATGGAGACTCCCTGGTGGTCCAGTGGCTAAGACTCTCACTCCCAATGCAGGGGCCCTGGGTTCGATTCCTGGTCAGGGAACTAGACCCCACATGCCACAACTAAAAGTTTGCATGCTACAAGTAAGACCTGGGGCACAAAACAAATAGATAATAGATATATTTCAAAAGGAAACTTGACACAAATGTTAATGGCATGCTGCTAAGTCAGTTCAGTTGTGTCCGACTGTGCGGACCCACAGATGGCAGCCCACCAGGCTCCCCCATCCCTGGGATTCTCCAGGCAAGAACACTGGAGTGGGTTGCCATTTCCTTCTCCAATGCATGAAAGTGAAAAGTGAAAGTGAAGTTGCTCAGTCATGTTGACTCTTAGCGACCCCATGGACTGCAGCCTACCAGGCTCCTCCATCCATGGGATTTTCCAGGCAAGAGTACTGGAGTGGGTTGCCATTGCCTTCTCCGGATATTTGGCATGAGGAACCCCTATTCTATTTCAAAATTGTTGGATGATTACTCTGGTATTATCACAGCACATACCAGAGATGATTGAAGCTAGGAAAGGGGGCGCCTGCCCTTCTTTTTGATGGAAGAAGTTGAGAGGAGAGAAAAGGTGATTGAAAAACGTTATAGGACCAAGAGGGAGTAGCTCCACATCTTGTGCCTAAAGTTTCCTGTTTGTGTTAAAAAGAAAGTTGCTACCTTAAACTGTGGCTGTGTGTTATAACGTACTTGTGATTTCACCCGTCATCTGCACTTATGATAGCTGTATCTCAGCTATTCTTCAGCTTTAACGAAATCGTAAAACAACTGTTCTCAACGTAACTGGAAAAAAGTAAATCACTCAAAATGCTAAATAAAGCATGGTATTATTAGCTGCATTATGCATGTAAAACAAAGGCTGAGGAGACAAAACAGGTTTTGTGATAACACACCAAACGCAAGTAAAACAAAATTCTTTACTTCTTCAGATTTAAGAGAAAAAGCACTTTCAAACACGTGCAGAATCCCCGAGGACTTACCATTCCTCAGAATCCTAGTAACTTTAAAAAAAACCTCAAATGGTAACACAACAGCAATGCAACCGACTGGGAAAGATCCAACAATCTTGTCTTCGATGGGACTGACCTTAAACAACGGTAGCGTGAGCAAAAAAAATGTAGTGAAAGAAAGAACAGCTCTGTTGCTTGTGGGATAGGGCGTTAGGTGGGTCTCGAATTTGTTTTGGAAGAGTGCGTCAAGTCTGCGCGAGAAACCGTGATGCTTTCTGGGAACACCTAACGACAGGTGCTGTTTAGGCTCAGATGGGGCCAGGAGTCCAGCAGAAGCTCAAGCTGGCCCAAGGGAAGTAGAGTCAAACCCAAGGACGTAGGCATGAGGCCCGCCTTCCCTAAGTTAAATTCTGAGCTACCGGCCATTCTCCTTTGGAAAGCCAGACGCTGATCCTCGCTTTGTTTATGTCAGAATCAAGGAGTTTCGGGTGGGCCCGGGGGCTGGAGTGCTCGTAGCCAGAGCCCTCACAGGCTTCCACTTCACCAGGGCCGCAGCAGCTCAAAGGAGCCGTCAGTACTAGTTGAGGGGAAAGCGCAGTCCGGACGTGAGAAGCAGACAACGTGGTGCACGACACTTTTCCTACCCTCAAGACATTTACAATCCACTGGGAAAAACTTTACAGGCATTGAAATTAGCCGGGTACATTGCTGCTCAGAGAGGACAAAGTGACTTGCCTCAAAGCTCGCGGTTGGTAATAATTTGTAGGAACAAAAAAAAAAAAATACAAAAGGCCTTTGGAGTCTCTTTCAGTTAATCAAAGAACCAAGTACTATTAGTAACAGAGGCTACGCAGAGGCAAATATTGGTTTGTGGCAGTCAAATAATGGTGTTGGTAAAGCCCAGACAACCTCTAAGAAATTGGCCAATGGCTTTTTTTTTTAAATAATTTTAAAGATTTATTTATTTATTTTTTTGATGTGGATTATTTTAAAAGTCTTTATTGAATTTGTTACAATATTGCTTCTGTTTATGCTTTGGGTTTTTTTTTTTTTTTTGGCTGCAAGGTCTATGGGATTCCAGCTTCCACCCTGCATTGGAAGACGAAGTCTTAACTGCTAGATTGCCAAAGAAGTCCCCTAGCCAATGACTTTTAGATTCTTATAATCACAAGTACTAAACGGATGTACCTTCAATATCCATCCTACTAAGCTGCTTGCGGTGGGAAACCATGACATGTTCTCAGCTGAGCAGTTCATGCTTCTGATGTACAGCCTGTGCGTCAGTGCCCCTCCCAGACAAGGGAACAGCAGCATCCTCACACTCTTACAGGGAAAATGATGAAAGGTATCAGGATGGACCCTCTTCGCAGAACAAAGCTCAGTTCTACGTTATGAAACTGCTCAGTCTGTCACCAACTCGAGGACAGAGGAGTTGCAGACCTCTCGGAGCACAGGTTAAGGAAAAGGCAGTGAGGCTGTGCTGAAGAAGAGGGAGAGGCGTAAAGGAGGGACCCCCTTCCCCCCGAAGTGAGTGACGGGCCCAGACATCCCCCAGGACACCAGCGGGGGGCTTCCATCCGAGCGAGAAGGTTGTGAGAGCTGTTTATCTTCAAACTCCTTAGCTGCTACAAGCCAGCACCAGAGTCTCTGCAGTACTCTTGGGGAACCAACTTCATCACTTTAAATTGTGAGTAGTACCTGACAGCCTTATAGCTTCTTACTTCAGAAAGAAGGGGTGACAGTTCCATTCCTGCCCTTCTCATGAATTCTCCTTGTTCTTTGGCTTTCGGTGGGGTGGGTGGGGATCAAAACAACTTTTATATTCCAAGATCTGAAGGGTGATCTCGGTAAGAACGCATGTGAGTGCCAGCAGATGTCATCAAAGGAATAAAGATGAATTCTAGAAAAACGCCGGGGTGAGCCATGGGACCACTGACGCCTCACGGCTTACCTGCTGTTACTTTCTTTTGGTTCTTCATACTGAGGCTCAGCCTGACCTTTACAGCTGAATTTGATCTACTTCTCACTACCGATATAGTTAAAAAAAAACAAAAGGGAAAAAGTCAATTAACTCTGCTATTGAAATGAAGGTAAAACTGCTTTGTTTCTAGAAGTACGAGTTTGAAAAGCTAAGAAGATAGTATCGAAATTGGGAACACCAGTTTGCATAGGCAATTTACTTTCGCGTCTCAGTGGGGGTGCAAACATTTCTTTTTAATTCAAGCTTGTTGAATTTTTTCAAAGACTTAACATCCTTTTCTCTACACATTAAAATTCAGATTAAAAAAAAATTCAGGTAAATGCTTCTACTGTCTAAGAGTTTATGAAGGGCGTCACAGGTCAATAAAATTTTATGAAAATGGAACTTAATTTCCTTGTCTCTGTCGAGCCAAAATTTCCATCATTTAACTTCCAAATGCATAAACATAAATTACTTCAAAAAATTAATTTTTCAAACAGGTAAGCCCTTACTGTTGATCTCTACCTGCTCTACTTTCATGCACAGAATTCAAAGAACACAAAAATAACTGGGAAATTATTGAAAAGTAAATACTCTGCTATGAGTGTCACCAAAAGGTACACTATAAACTGGTATAATATTCAAACCACATTAATATTTTCACGTGCCAGGTTTAACCACAATCAAACATTTTAATATAATCAACTTCAGATGTGTAAAAACTTCTTTGGTTTCATTTTTAAAGGCATATATTTATGTTTTTCATTAGCCTTAAAGTGTATTGGAAGGACCTTAATTTCAAGCTCTAAACTTAGAGGAAAAACTTACATTCTCACGTGTCTCTGTCTTTCAATAGGAGTCTTGAACTAAATACGTATGAGAAAAGTTTGAACAAGTCTTTCAACTGGACAGATTCTTGACATGGCTTGGCACCTAGGCAGAGAGTAAGGCTAAGATTTGTAAATCCAGTCTTATGAGTACGAAATGCTGCATGCACACTAGTGGAACTCGCACCCCCTTTCTGGCCCTGGTTCCAACTGCAGCGACACTGTAATCACACCACCCAAAGGATCCATCCAGGCAGGCCCAGGCCAGCACTTCCACAGGGATGACTTACGTCCCAGAGATGCAGGTTTGTGAGCCGCTTCCAGGGTCTGTCTGGAGAGGAGAGATGCGAGTTCACAGGACTGGATCTCAGGTCTGGCTCAGATGGTGCCATGCATGGTCCACTGTGAACCGCACTGAAGCTTAGCATGGTTGTTCAGGAAGCAACAAAGCACTTTGTAAAGGCCGAGCACTGAAGAGGGTGAACTTTCCCCACCAGGGAAAAACTACGTCGAAAGAGCTAATCTCAGTGGAAATCAACAATTCCTTTATCTTAGCGGAGAAGGAAATGGCAACCCACTCCAGTATTCTTGCCTGGAGAATCCCAGGGACAGAGGAGCCTGGTGGGCTGCTGTCTATGGGGTCGCACAGAGTCGGACACGACTGAAGCGACTTAGCAGCAGCAGCAGCAGCAGTGGGTGTTTACCACTTTAAATGACTAAAAAATAAGGGTACAAAGGACCAGTTTTTGCACATACATGCAGACTCGGAAAAGATGTGGAGGGATCTATTAAATACAGGTTATCTTCTCTTTCTCTTGACAGCCTGGGGAAATTATATTTCACCTGTCGAATCACGGTATCTTTATATTTCATAGATGCTTTTTTTATTTTTTAAATTTTTTGTAATTACATTTTTTTATTGACGTATAGTTGTAATTTTATGTTTGTGGTAATTACTGTTGTACAGCAAAGTGCTCTGTTATACATGCAAATGCATTTTCATCTGAAAAATTTGTTCAAAAAGAAGTCTATTTTATTGAGGGCTAAACCATTTTATGCCAGTAGAAATTCTGGGACATGAGGTATACCTATAATGCAACTCAATTTTGATAAAGCAGGCCAAACTTCCTACTGAGAAGATGTCTACAGTTATGCATTTGATATATGGATAGGGATCCAGGAGATTATTTAGGCTCACGTAGACGTATAGATTAGGAAATAGAGGCCAAAAGCTGCTGTCGATCAGTACCTGCTACTGATGGTGGTTTGGGAAAGTGCATTATTACAAACTGACATGATTGCTGTCAGCATCCAGTTTAATATAGGGAGTTTATTTTAGAGGGAAGATGTTGAGCCAGTGATAGCATTAAATGAAAAATCTAAACTTCTACCAACCACCCCGCTTACAAAAACATTAACAAAAATGTTAAGAAGTCATTATTATCAGCTTTAAGAAGCGCCAGGATTTATTCCTGATGCATAAACTCCCTCACGGTAAGAAATTAGGACTATCACAGATCTGATACTCGTTTTTTACCTAACCTCTATTTTCTTTCAAAAGGATTTTTATACAAAAATGTATATTTTTTTATTCAAAAAATGTATGAGGGGATAAAAACTTAATTGGTCACATGGATAATACATTACAAAACGAACAAAGAAACCTTTTTTTTAAAGGGACTTTGGCCAAGGTCTCTTCTACTTTTTTCTTTGTGAACAGTGAAAAGATATGTTTTTTTCAAACCTATCTGGGGTGACACGAATTCAATTAATTTAGTGGTCAAGACTAGTATGTTTTAAAATGAAATAGAGGAGATAGGAAATAAAGTCAAAAGTATATTACTTAGTATCAAAAGGCATGAATTTCTGTGAAAATTTTGGTGTGTGTAAGTATCTCGGGTGAAGTATTTGTGCTTACTGTGTTTTGATGAAATATTATTTGTTACTGTGGGTCATAGCCAAAGAAGTTTGAAAGTCACAGAAGCTATCTAAAAGTCCTTTTCAGCTCTGTTGGTGATTTCTATATCTAATTATTATTTTACATATTTTAGTTAATTTAAAAGTTATCTGATTTTTAAACTTAATCTGGCCTATGTATAAATTCAAGTTTACAGGAGAATCAAAGAGGACCTAAAAACTGGTAAAATTATGAGGGTCAATGTTAAATCTGTAACAAGGGGAACTATTAATTTTTTTCAGGTATGACTGATTTAATCAGCACGGATCCCTGTAGAACACAACAAAAAAGCGTATCCAAGTAAAGTTCTGTATGTGTTACGTGTATGTTAGAATCATCTATTCTTGGAAGCAAGATGGCTGGGTTTGAAACCTGGTCTGCCACTTATCAGCTGTGTGACTTTCAGTAATGGAAATTAAACTTCTCTGTACTGTGGTTTTCGTATCTGTAAGTTGAGGATAATAACAGAGCCTATATTTGGGCTGCAGTTGAGAATTAAAAATGAAGTATTTCTAGCAAAGCAGCAGAAGACCGTCTTGGCACGAAGTCCAGTATTTTAAGATTTTGCTATTATTACTGTTGTCTTTTTATATATAATTGCTTCTTGAAAGCTATTTTAAAAAATTCCTCCCAGTGCAAAATTATACGGGTTCGAGAATATTCACTTGTATTCAACGAAATTTTGGAAATTGACATTAAGTAGTTGAATATTTTATTCAAACGTAGAGCTCTGTTCACCATGGATGGGCTTTATATTTTTTGAAAAGGAACACAGACTAAATCCTCACCAAGGCCAGGTGAGATATTCCAAATATCCTGAACTATTACAAAGAATTCTCAGTGCTTGTGATAATTATGAGATAGGAAGGAGGGGAGAAGGAGGAAAGAGATACATCTTAAAAAAAAACTTGACTGTATGTGCTATATATAGATGCAGAACACTGATCGCGCAATGGCTGTTTTATCTACACATGAGGCTGGGCCAGTGGAGCTCAGGTCTGTAAGGTGATACGTGTACTGGTGTAAACCAGGGGATCTAGTGCATTAGCCTCTCTCCCAGGTGACTCAAAGCTTGCCCTCCAGCTGGGTCAGCATCTCTCTGTGCCATCCCAGCTAGCACTTTCAGAATCTCCTGGGGTGGGGGGTAACATCTCTAGCTCCTTGCACCCCTCCCCAATTTCAAGGCGTATTATCTTACTTACTGATGGCAGGTGACATGCCCTTTCTGTATTCCTGGGCTAAGGATCACTGGTTTAGATAAACCTGCCTATCAGGCTCCACCTGAAGTTTGCCAGTGAGTTGCAGGGCGCACCACGACGCTCATCTCCATACAATGGGCTCCAGGATCCACCAGCCCCTGTCTCAAAGGGTCACCCAAAGCCAGCCTTCAAATAAGCATATCAGAACCTTGGAAACCCATCTATTTTCCTCCCAGTAGCGGATGGCTCAGTACCTGTAACAATCTCCAATGAGACCAAATTCCATGTGAATGGGGTGCAGGGGCTGGGGGGCATGGGGTTATGGTGGAAAGGGGCCATCCAGACTCCGATGGAGAACTTCTGCTCAAGGACATTTTCATGAGGCCCAGAAGGTAGTGAGTTATGACTTGGAAAAAAAAAAATGTTCTATCACATAACTGCATCAGATCTTGTTTTTCTTTTCTCCTGAGCTAATAGCCTTTATGATAGATTTCCAGTTCAGTTAGGATGGCTTTGCTACACTAAGTTAATAGCCACTCTGGGCTCCAGGACATTTTTTTTATCCAAGTCTGTTAAAAAGAGAGGAGGAAAAACAAAATCAAAGAATGACAAGATACAAGCAAACAGGACCACAGGAACTGGGTGTGGGGCTGTCTGGTCAGCTGACGTTTACTTCTGGGGAACTCACCACAACAGCTTGCAGGGTGGTGGTCTATCCCTCCTTTCTCTCCTGACTGCTTCGTGCTTGAGACCCCTGCCACCTCTGACCTCAAACCCAGCCCACTGCCATAACTGTGAGGCTCAGGCTTCTTGTTTACAGTTTGGTTGGGTTGTCCCACCACTGGTGACTCAAAACCTCATCACACGCAGATCCTGGCAAAGTTTTGGGACTGGGGAACTGATTAGCAGGAAGAAGAATGCCAGTAAACTGGGTGAGCCCAGAACCTCGGATTCATCACTGCTGTCTAATATTTAATGCCGCGAACATCTGTGCGAAACCTAGCAAAGGGCCAGGTTCTGGTGACAGTTAATAAAGGGTGGTGGTTTTTCACTTGCACTAGTGAGTATCCTATAATGTTTGGATTGTTTGGCTAGTTTCGTTTCTTTTTTGTTTAAATATATGAAAAGTATTCTTTTTTATGACAGTTATGGAGTCAAGTTAAAACATTGCCTGTCTTGCTGAATGAGTTCAAATTTAGGAAACAAGACGCAAGGGCAGATGTGTTTCCTTTGTCCATTAATGTTGATGTAAAAGAGGCCCCAGTGAGACTTGTTGACCAGTACTTGGTAAGGCAGTACTTGTTACTGAAATGTTCACACTGTCACAGGGGTCACCCGAAATCAGAGGATTTCAGGTAACTGAATTCTTTGGGGTACAGGGCCCAACAAATGACCTAATTCTAAAAAAAAAAAAAAAAAAAAAGGTTCAAGTTCTTCATAATCACCTTATGTTGCTTGGGACCCATTAGGAAAGAACCTGGGCTTTACTTCAGAAACACACAGCCACGCCGTCCCACCAGCAACAACGCTGTGACATCATCTCGGGCATGTCACTTGTCTATATCCCAGACTCTCTGGAGACACAAGCACTATTAAATCACAGGAAAACTGTCTCTGAACTAATTTGGTTTAACTTTACTAATTTGTATTTATTCCAATCTGAAGTGTATAGTCTGAAAAAAAAATTAACGAACGTGATATTATTTTATTCACTCTTTAAAGTTTACTCAAATAATGCAGTTTGTAGAATAATTTATTTTTCCAGTAGCACTTTAGAAAATATTTTTTTTGGTGCTGAACAAGTAATTAAAGTCTGAAAGAACCTAAGAATAAAATAACCTCATCATAAATCAATTCTTATAATAAAGTACATACAACCAGTGCACTGGATGGGCCAAAGCAGAAATACGCCTCTCTTGCTGGTGTCTGTCCATTTACACATGAGCTACACTATCGCTGAGGGCCAAAGTGAAAATTTGGGACCACAGTCTGAAATGAATAACGTAGAGAATAAATCCACATTTTCATCCAGCATAAATGGCACCAAGGAGAGTGAAAACAGGGCTTAAATCGTGCAGATTCCACAAAAAAGTATTCATTTAATGTGAGTGTGAAGTTGCAAAATTCCCTACAGTGGATTCTGCTTAAATTTATTCCTGAAATATATTTTCGGTCATAACCCCAAGCTAAGATTCCCTTTAGTTCAGGACGTGATTTCTGAAAAAATTTTGGTCTCTGGGTGTAATCAATTAACTATTCAACCTTCTGGTAGTATGGTGTAAACATTTGAAATGAAACGCTTTATTCTGTCTGTAGTTAAGATGCACGAGGAGGCATCTAACTTTAGTAATGGTATCTCTCTGCTCTTTTTTTTTTTTTTTAGTTCCTCAGATTAGAATCAATAGCAAGAGAAAGTGAGTTTTACACAAATGCTATGTTTTCTTGTGGAATGTTATTGACAGATCTTAAACATGCCTTGGATTCTATAAAAATTGTTTTCCTTGCAAGCCCAACTGCTTGAAACAATACCATCATTGTAACATCGATATGAACAAAAACAGCAAGTTTGGTAACCTTAATCCTGGTGGTCGACACGAGTTATAATTTCATGTGTCTTTAAAAAGTATGTTAACGTGTGGCAATGCTTCATGGTGTTCTACCACAACACACTCTGTAAATGTTGATGGACATACGACTAAACAGGGCCCCCAAAAAAAACCTTTTAAGGTTGAAACCAGGTCTGCTACAGTTTTTGGGGGTGTGCTGCATCTCTCCACTGAGGTTCTTCTGAAACAGAGCTGGACCCCTGGAGAACCAGGTGGGGTCTTTGGATGGAGACCAGACACATGTACTTTTTTGAAGAGTTACTCAGATTATTCTAATATGCGGGTCAGGTTGGAGAACACCCGGGTGGGAGCCTCTAAAAGTATCTCATGGTCATTGATCACTGAGGTGAGTGTCCAAAACCAAAGATGAGCCGGACGCATAAGTGTCTTGAGATGAAGCATGTGGCTGGTGACGGAGAGGAGTGAGGGGGGTCCTGAAATACAGCTCGTCAACCAAACACACAGAACCATCGCTCAGATGGCCCGCCGGTGAACACGTGGGATCTTTAACGGGATGACGCCTTGCTGCCTCGGATGCTGCTGAGGCAGACAGAGGATGGGCGTAAACCTTCCTGGAGAGGAGGCCCTCGGAAGTCCGGGTGAATCCTGCTCACTGCCAGGGCCCCACGGGGCGGGAGGAGAAGGGGTCCGGAACGGCCGCCGGATGCCTTTCAAGGGACGATGGCCTTCAGCCTTCCCCGAGGCCGTGAGCTGCGTGAACTGCCACCGCTCCCTGCCTAGGAGACCCTGGGGCGGGCGCTGCGGGAGCTGGATGCCTGGGTGCGCCTGTCGGGGTTTGAAGGAGAACGGCGGCTGGCGGGCGCTGGGACCCGTGCAGGGAGCCCCAGTCCTCCGAGCCGCCCTCCATCATTCACGTTCTCGTTTTGAACTGGCTCAGCCTGGGGTGGGGTTCGGTGGCGTTCAGCACAAAGCAGGAAAGGGCACAGGGAATCTTAGGAGCCCGGACACTCAATTGGCTCCTCCGCAGGACCAACCTGACTGGCTCCTGAGGTCGGGAGGCATCAGGTCCACTGGGGCTGCCATGGCGGACAGGTACCCTGGGTCAGGCTCCACAGGAGAATGGTCATCCCGGCCTGTCCTGGGCCCCATCTCCCTGCTACCGTCTTCAAAAACCTTAAAAAAAATAGGGGGCCTGCCAGCAGGACTGCGAGATGAAGATGAGGTCGTCACTTTGGTTTACTTGGGTTCTTCACTATTAAGGAAAACTCAGACCTTTTCAAAGTGTATAGTAGATTTTCCCAAGTGTTTTTTTATTGTTCTTTGGTTGATTGTTTTCTTGTGTGTTGTTTTTTTTGTGTGTGTGCCAAGCTTTGTGCCTCGTACTTTACTACTCTTTGAGAAAACTCTTATGCCATCTGCACCTCTGGTTTCTTTGGATTAGCTCAGGGGTCTTGGATTATTTGAGAGTTAAGTTCGTTATTTTCATACTCACTGTTTCAGAGTGGCGAAGCCTTGTTCTTTATAGAGCAATTCTGCTTCATCTGTGGAGAAGTTCTCGCTTCAGCTATTTGACCTTTTGTAGAGAAATCAATGTAAATATGACATAGTTTGTAATAATTAGCAACACAGTTTAAAAGGTAACTATTAGTAAACTATTAAACACATAAACCAGCCATTGGTTTAACGTTTACTCGCCTCGTTTCCCCTGGATATAAATTCCATGGAAAGAGATTAAGTTTAGATTATTGGTGATGCGCATTATTACTCAAAGTTACCTCATTTATCTTATGTAGCAAAGTTGCTCTGAGCTGGACATCATGACAGGCAGTGCCAGGCGGCACTTCTCTGGCCACCCCATGAAGGCCATTACTCTGTTTTGTTCAGTTCACAGTATTTTCCAAGAGCTGAAATTGTCTGTGTACTGGTTTCCTGTCTGTCCCCCATGGAAGAGTAAGCAGCATCACATTGGCTGTACCCCTAGACCTGTAGAGTGATACCAGGTGAACAGCACAGGGTCAATAAATAATTTGTGGTCGAAGGGTAACAATTATTTTTTCCCCGATATCTTTGGAATAAGAATACTAAAAACCTGCAAGGTCAGAGATACTGGGTACAAGCCTGGTCTCCCTCCAAGAAAAAAAAAAATAAAAAAAAAAAAAAAAAAAAAATAAAACAAAAAAAATAACATAAAAAAAAAAAAAAAAAAACAAAAAACACAAATAAAAAAAACAAAACAAAACAAAAAAATCAAAAAAAAAAAAAATAAAAAAAAAAATAAAAAAAAAAAACAACAAAAAAAAAAAACAAAAAATAAAAAACTAAAAAAAAAAAAAAAACCCCAAGAAAAAAAAAAAAAAATAAAAACAAAAATTCCCCAACAAAAAACATCAAAAAAAAAAAACTAAAAAACCAAAACAAAAAAAAAACAAAAAACAACACAACAAAAAAACACCAACAAAAAAAAAGAAAAAAAAAAAGAAAAAAAAAAAAAAAATATAAAACAAAATAAATTCAAACAAAAAAAAAACAAAAAAAAAAACAAAAAAAAAAAACAAAAAACAAATCAACCCCAAAAAAAAAAAAAAAACAAAAAAAAAAAAAAAAAAAAACAAAAAAAAAAAAAAAAACAAAAAAAATAAAAAATTAACACAAAAAAAATAAAAAAAACAAAAAAAAATCACAAACAAAAAAACAATAAAAAGAAAAATAAATAAAAAAAAAAATAATAAAAAAAAAACAAACAAATAAAACAATCAAGCAAAAAAAACCCCAAGCCCCACCCCACAAAAGGAAAAACAAGGCTTGTATCCATATCTCTGACCTGGCAGGTTTTAGTATTCTTATTTCCAAAGATATCGGGGAAAAAATAATTGTTACCAGTTCGACCACAAATTATTTATTGACCCTGTGCTGTTCACCTGGTATCACTCTACAGTTAGGGTACAGCCAATGTGATGCTGCTTTACTATTCCATGGGGGGACAGACAGGAAACAGTACCAGGACAATTTCAGCTCTTGGAAAAATACAGTTGAAAATTGAACAAAACAGAGTAATTGCCTTCATGGGGTGGCCAGAGAAGTGCCGCCTGGCACTGCCTGTCATGATGTCCAGCTCAGAGCAACTTTGCTACATAAGATAATGAGGGTAACTTTGAGTAATAATGCGCATCACCAATAATCTAAACTTAATCTCTTCCATGGAATTTATATCCAGGGGAAACGAGGCGAGTAAACGTTAAACCAGTGGCTGGGTTTATGTGTTTAATAGTTTACTAATAGGTTACCTTTTAAAACTGTGTTGCTAATTATTTACAAACATTCATATTTACATTGATTTCTCACAAAAGGTCAAAAAGCTGAAGCGAGAACTCTCACAGATGAAGCAGGAATTGCTCTATAAAGAACAAGGCTTCGCCACTCTGAAAACAGTGGTATGAAAATAACGAACTAACTCTCAATTAATCCAAGACCCTGAGCTAATACAAAGAAAACCAGAGGGGCAGATGGCATAAGAGTTTTCTCAAATGAGTAGTAAAGTACGAGGCACAAAGCTTGGACATCACACACAAAAAAAACAACCACCCAGTAGAATCATCAACCAAAGGAACAATAAAAAACACTTGGGAAAATCTTTATACAATTTGAAAAGGTCTGAAGTTTTCCTTAATAGGTGGAAGACCCAAGGAAACCAAAGTGAGCGACTCATCTTCATCTCGCAGGCCTGCTGGCAGGCCTTAGGTGAAGACGGAGCAGGGAGATGGGGCCCAGGACAGGCGGGGATGACCAGGTTCTCTGTGGAGCCTGACCCAGGGTACCTGTCCGCCTGGCAGCCCCAGGAGCGGGATCATGAAGGCCTCCCGACCTCAGGGAGCCAGTCTGGGTGTTGACGGAGGAGCAATTGAGTGTCCGGGCTCCAAAGTTCCCTGTGCCCTTTCCTGCTTTGTTGCTTGAATGCCATTCCGAAAACACCAGCCCCAGGCTGAGCCAGTTCAAACGAGAACGTGAATGAGGAGGGCGGCTCGGAGGACTGGGATCCCTGCCAGGTTTCCAGGCCCCCCCCCCCCCCCGGAGCCGCCGTTCTCCTTCAAACCCCGCTGGCGCACCATGGCATCCAGCTCCCGCAGCCGCCGCCCCAGGGTCTCTAGGCAGGGAGCGGTGGCAGTTCACGCAGCTCACGGCCTCGGGGAAGGCTGAAGCCATCGTCCCTTGAAAGGCATCCGGCGGCCGTTCCGGACCCCTTCTCCTCCCGCCTCGTGGGGGCCCTGGCAGTGAGGCAGGAAGGATTCACCCGGAATTCCGAGGGGTCTCTCCAGGAAGGTTTACGCACATCCGCTGTCTGCCTCAGCACATCCGAGGCAGGCAAGGCGTAATCCCGTATAGAATCCCAAGTGTTCACCGGCGGGACAATCTGAGCATGGTTCTGTGCTTGTTTGGTTGACGAGCTGTATTTCAGGCCCCCTCAACTTCCTCTCCGTCACCAGCCACATTGACTTTAATCTAAGACCACTTGGCTTCCCGGCTCAGTCTTTGGTTTTGACACTCACCTCATGTGATCATGACCATGAGATTCTTTTAGACGCTCCCACCCTGGTGGTTCTCCAACCTGACCGCATATTAGAATAATCTGAGGAGCTCTTCAAAAAATTACATGTGTCTGGTCTCCATCCAAAGACCCCCCACCTGGTTCTCAGGTCCAGCTCTGTTCAGAGAACCTCAGTGGAGGTTGCAGCACACCCCCAAAAAAAGAGCAGACCTGGTTTACCTACATGTGTGTTTTCAGTAGTTGTCCACCAAATACAGGAGTGTGTTGTGGTAGGAAACCCAGGAAGCATTTAGCCACACGTTGCATACTTTTAAGACACATGAAATTATAACTCGGTTGTCAACCACCAGTATTAAGGTTTTGCCAAACTTGCTGTTTTTGTTATATCGATGTAACAATGATGTATTGTTTCAAGCGTTTGCTTGCATGCAATTTTTATAGGAATCCAAGCAATGTTTAAAGATTCTGTCAATAACATTCCACAAGGAAAACAATAGCCATTTGTTGTAGAAACTCAGGCTTTTCTCTTGCAGTGATTCTAAATCTGAGGAACCAGAGCAGAGAGGATACCATATCTAAGTTAGATGCCTCTCGTGCATCTTAACTACGACAGAATAAAGCGGTTTTCATTCAAATGTTTACCACCATACTACCAGAAGGTGGATAGTATTGATTACACCCAGAGACCAAATTTTTCAAGAATCACGTTCCTGATACTAAATGGTGGAATCTTACTTTTGGGGTTATGACGAAAATATTATTTCAGGAATAAATTTAAGCAGAATCCACACTGTAGGATTTTGCAACTTCACACTCACAGTAATAAGGAATGACTTTTGTGGAATCTGCACGATTTAAGCCTGGTTTCACTCTCCTTGGTTGCCATTGTTTATGCTGGATGAATGAATGTGGTTTTATTCTTTCGTTATTCATTTCAGACTGTGGTCCCAAATTGCACTTTGGCCCTCTGCGATAGTGTAGCTCATGTGTAGATGGACAACACCAGCAAGAGAGGCGTTATTTCTGCTTTGGCCCATCAGTGGCACTGGTTGGTATGTACTTTATTGAGAGTTTTGATTTATGATGAGGTTTATTTTATTTTCTTAGGTTTTCTTTCAGACTTTAATTTACTTGATTCAGACACCATTAAAATATTTTACTAAAGTGCTACTTGGAAAAAATAAATTATCTACAACTTGCATTTATGTGAGTAACTTTTGAAGAGTGAATAATATAAAAAAAAAAAATATTTCAAGTTCGTTAACATTTTTTTTTTTCTGACTATACAATTCACGATGGGATAAATACAATTAGTAAATGTTTTAAACCAAATTAGTTCAGAGTCAGTTTTCTTTGATTTAATATGTGCTGTGTCTTCCAGAGAGGTTGGGAATTAGACAAGGACATGCCGAGATTGTATGTCACAGCGTTGTTGGTTTGGTGGGACGGGGCGTGGCTGTGTGTTTCTGAAGTAAAGCCCAGGTTTCTTTCCTAATGGGTCCCAAGCAACATAGGTTGGATGATGAAGAACTTGAACCTTTTTTTTTTTTTTTTTTTTTTATAAGAATTAGGTCATTTGGTTGGGCCCTGTGACCCAAAGAATTCAGTTCCCTGAATCCTCTGATGTCGGGTGACCCTGTGACTGTGTGAAATTCAGTAAGCAACAAGTACCTGCTTACCAAAGTACTGGTCAACAAAGTCACTGGGCGCGCTCTTTACTCAACATTAATGGGACAAAGGAACACATCTGCCCTTGGTCTTGTTCCTAAATTTGACTCATTCAGCAAGAAGGCAATGTTAACTTGACTCATTAACTGTCATAAAATAGAATACTTATCTATATATTTAAAAAGAAACGAAACTAATCCAAACAATCCAAACATTATAGGTTATCACATCGTGAAGTGAAATCTCCACCTCTTTATTAACGGTCACCAGACTGGCCCTTTGCTAGGTTTCGCACAGATGTCAGCGGATGTAAAATTGACAGCAGTGATGAATCGAGGTTCCTGGGCTCAACCAGTTTACTGGCATTTCTGTCTTCCTGCTAATCAGTTCCCCAGGTCCCAAACCTTTGCAGGTTCTCAGCGTGTGATGTGAATTATTTGTGTTTACTTCGATTTGTGATGAGGTTTGAGTTCGCCAGTGGGGGACCGCCCCAACCAAAATGTAATATCAAGAAGCCTGGCCTACAGTTGATGGCAGTGGCTGGGTTGAGGTCTGAGTCAGAGGTGGCAGGTGGTTCAGCACGAAGCAGTCAGGAGAGGAAAGGAGGAGAGGACCACCACCTGATGCTGCTGGATGTGTGAGTCCAGAAGTAACGTCAAGGCTGACCAAGACAGCCCCCTACACCCAGTTCCTGTGGGATGTTAGCAATGTTACTATGTCATTTCTTTGATTTTTGTTCTTTTCCTCCTCTCTTTTTAACAGAATTGATAAAAAATTGTGCTGGAGGCCAGAGTGGCTATGAACTTTAGTGAAGCCAAAGCATCCTAACAGAACTGAAATCTATCAGAAAGGCTATTAGCTCAGGAGAAAAGAAAAACAAGATCTGATGAGGTATGTGATAGAACATTTTTTTTTTTCCAAGTCCAAAACTACTACCTTCTTTGGGCCTCAGAAATTGTCTTGAGCAGAAGTTCTCCATCGGAGTATTGGGATGGCCCCTTTCAACATAACCCCATGCGCCCCCCAGCGCCTGAACCCCATTCACTGAATATTGGTCTCATTGGAGATTGTTAAGGTTACCTGAGACAGCGTACCTTGGGGAATAATAGAATGGGTTCCAAGTTCGATATGCTTATTATGAAGGCTGGCATTTGGGTGGACCTTTGAGACAGGGGTGGTGGGATCCTGGAGCCATGTATGGAGATGAGCGCTCGTGGTGCGCCCTGCACTCACTGCAAACTTAGGTGGAGCCCTGATAGGCAGGTTATCTAAAACCAGTGATCCTTAGCCCAGGGATACAGAAAGGGCATGTCACCTGCCATCAGTAAGTAGATAATAAGCCTTGAAAAGTGGGGGAGGGGTGCAAGGAGCTTATAGATGTTACTCCCCACCCCAGGAGATTCTGAAGTGCTCGCTGGGAGTGGCACAGAGAGATGCTGACCCAAGCTGGAGGGCTGCTGTGGAGTCACATGGGAGAGGGCTAATGGCACTAGATCCCCTTGGTTACACCTGTTACACGTCTCACCTTACAGACCCTGACGCCTACAACTTGGCCAGCCTCATGTGTTGATAAAACAGCCATTGGCGATACAGTGTTCTGCATCTATATATAGACATTCGTCAAGTTTTTTTTTAAGGAGGTAATCTCTTCCTCCTTTCTCCCTCCTTCCTATCTCATAAATTATCACAAGCACTGAGAAAATTTTTGTAATAGTTCAGAATATGGAATTCTCTCACCTGGCTGGGTGAGGGGGGGGAAAAAATTTAGTCTGTGGTTCTTTCAAAAAATATTACAGCCCATCCATGGTGATCCAGGCCTCTTCGTTTTTGAAGAAAATATTCAACTACTTAATGTAAATTCAAATTTTCTGGTTTGAATACAATCGGTGAATATTATCGTAAACCCGTTATAATTTTGCATGGGGGTTTTTAAAAATAGCTTTCAAGAAGCAATTAAATATAAAAGACAACAGTAATAATAGCAAATGTTTTAAAAATACTGACTTCGTGCCAGACGGACTTCTGCCGGTTTTGCATAGGAAATACTTCATGTATTTTCAACGGCAGCCCTAAATATAGCTCTGTTATTATCCTCAACTTAAGATACGAAACCCACAAGTACAGAGAAGTTAAGTTCCTTAATGAAGTCACACAGCGATATGTGGCAGGACCCAGGTTCAAACCCAGCCAGTTCTTGCTTCAGGAATGATGATTCTAACATACACGTAACACATACAGAACTTTACTTGGATACGCTTTGTTGTTGTTGTTTCTACAGGGGATTCCTGCTGATTAAATCTGTCCATTCCTGAAAAAAATTAATAGTTCTTGTACAGATTTACATTGGACCCTCATATTTACAGTTTTTAGGTCCTCTTTGATTCTTCCTGTAACTTTGAATTTTACCTCTAGGCCAGATTAAGTGTAAAAATCAGATATCTTTTAAAAATACTAAAATATGTAAAATAAGTAATTGATATAGAAATCACCAACAGAAGCTGAAAAGGATTAGATAGCTTATGTGCTTTCAAACTTCTTTTGGCTACTGCGACCACAGTATGAAATATATTTTTCATCAAAAACACTAGTAGCACAAATATCTACCCGTGATACATACACACACCAAATTTCACAGAAATTATGCTTGGATTTTGATACTGTAATTTACTTTTGACTTTATGTCCTAGTTCCTCTATTTCATTTTTAAAACTTACTAAGTCATGACCTACTATTATATTAATTGAAATTCGTGGTCACCCAGATGGTTTGACAAATTTACATATCTTTTCACTGTTCACAAGGAAAAAAGTAGAAGAGACTTGGCCAAGTCTTTTAAAAGGTTTCTTTTGTTCTTTTTTGTAATGTATTATTCCATGGACCTTTTAAGTTTTTATCCCTCATACTTTTGAATAAAAATATATACATTTTGTATAAAAAATGCCTTGAAAGAAATTAGGAGGTTTAGGTGAAAAAAAACGAGTATCAGATCTTTGATAGTCCTAATTTCTTACCGTGGGATTTTTATGAATCGGAATAAAATCTGGCTCTTTTAAAGTGATAAATAATGAAGCTTCATTAACATTTTTGTTAATGTTTGTAAGCGGGGGTGGTTGGTAGAAGTTTAGATTTTTTCATTTTTTAATGTCTATCTAATGGCTCAATTTCCTCTAAAAATAAAAATCCCATATTAAAAACCTGGATGCTGACAGCAATCTGTTCAGTTGTAATTATGCACTTTTCCAAACCAACATCATTGCAGGTACTGATCGAACAGCAAGCTTTTGCGGCCTCTATTTCCTAATCTATTAAACGTCTAAGTGAGTATGAATCTCTGGATCCTATCCAGTTATCAAATGGCATAACTGTAGACATCTTCTCCTGTAGGATGTTTGCCTGTTTATCTAAAAATGAGATTGCATTATAGGGTATCCAGTCTCCAGAATTTCTAACTCGAATAAATGGGGTAGCCCTCATTAAAAATAGAACTTCTTTTTTTTTAACATAATTTTTCAAGATGAGAAATGCATTTGCATGTATACAGAGTGTCACTTTGCTGTACAACTGTTATTACCAACATTATAATTAACTCATATCTTCAATAAAAATTAATTCAAAATTTAAAATATAAAAAATCGCATCTTTTAAATATAAAGAGCCGTGATTTCTCAGGTGTGAAGGAATTCCCAGGCTGTCATGAGAAAGAGACTGTTACCTGTTTTATTATGATCTCTCATATTTTCAGTGTCTGCATTTGTATTGTGCAAAACTGTCTTGTACAACCTTTTTTTTTTGAGTCATTTTAATGTGGTATCACCCCCTGCTGCTGCTGCTGCTGCTAAGTCGCTTCAGTCGTGTCCGATCTCTGCGACCCCATAGACAGCAGCCCACCAGGCTCTCTGTTCCCTGGGGATTCTCCAGGCAAGAATACTGGAGTGGGGTGCAATTTTTCACTTCTACGCTATGATTAAGGAATTGGTGTTTCCAAGGAGTTTTGTCTTTAGACGTAGGTTTCCATGGTGGGGTATGTTCTCCTATTTTGTGCGCGGCGGGTACTATGGGAGGGTGTGCTGCCTGGTTCTGTGCAGTGAGTGCAGGATGGGGACGGGGGGGGGGGGGGGGGGGCGGTGGGGGAGTTGGGGGGGGGTGTGTGTGGGAAAATACAGGGTATATACCAATCGGGGGGGGGACGGGGGGGAGGGGGGGGGGAGTGCGGGACGGGGAGCTGAGGGGAGGGACCAAGGGGGGAGGGGGGGATAGGAGGGGGGGTGGGGGGTGGAGGAAGGGGGGGGGGAAGAGGGGGAGGGGAAAAGGGGTGGGGGAGGGGGGGGGGGAGGGGGGGACCTATAAAATACACACAACAAATAAACAATATAATGTTGGGGGGGGGCAAAAACCAACGGTGGGGGGGGGGGGGGGGAGGTTGGGGGATCAGGGGGGGGGGAGGGGGAGTGGGAGGGGGGCGAGGAGGGGGGGAGAGGGGGGATCAGGAGGGAGGGGGGAGGGTCATGGGGGGGGGGGGGGAGGTGTATCAATGGGGGGGGGGGGGGGCGGGGGGGGGGGGGGGGGGGGGGGGGGGGGGGGGGGGGGGGGGCCGGGGGGGGGGGGGGGGGGTGGGGGGGGGGGGTGGGGGGGGGGGGGGGTGGCGGGGGGGGAACGTGGGTGGGGGGGGGGGGGGGGGGGGGGGGGGGGGGGGGGGGCAAGGGGGGGGGGGGGGGGGGAGTGGACGGGGGGGGGGGGGTTGGGGGGGGGGGGGGGGGGGGGGGGGGGGGGGGGGGGGGGGGGGGGGGGGTGGGGGGGGGGGGGGGGTGCGGGGATGCAGGGACGTAGGTGCTGGAGGGGGGAACGTATATTCATACACGGGGTACTACAACGAGGGGGTAGGGGGGGGGCGTGCACGGGGTCGGGCAGGGGTGGGAGGCGGGGGTGTCTATTGGGGGGGAGGGGGGGGGGGGGGGGGGGGGGGTGGGGGTGGGGGGGGGGGGGAGGCAAAAGACCGATTTAGGGGGGGGGGGACAATACCGGGAGGATAAGCAGGTGCAAATCTGTCGGGGGGAAGGGGGGGGGGGGGAGGGAGAGGGGGGGGGGAAAGTGGGGTTTGTTGGGGGGTGGTGGGGGTGGTGTTCTTGGGGGAGGGGGGGGGGGGGGTGTGTGGGGGGGGGGTCGCCTACTGCAACATATGGGTGGGTGGATGAAGGGGGGGGGGGATTAGGAGGGAGCTGGGGGTGGGTGTGTAGGGGGATGGGGGGGGGGCTGGGGGACGGGCGGGGGGGGCGGGGGGGTATGGAGGGGGGGGGGGGGGGGGGGGGGGGGGGGGGAAACCAGGGAAACCATCCAATGGGGGAATCTTAAGGGGGGGGGGGGGGGAGGGAGGGGGGGGGGGAGGTTGGGGGGGGGGGAAGTTGTTTTTCAACGTTTCTGGTTTATCTGTATTGTTTTTTATTTTTTTTTTTTTTTTTTTTTTTTGTTTCGTTTTTTTTTTTTTTTTGTTTTTTTTTTTTTTTTTTGTTTTTTTTTTTTTTTTTTTTTTTTTTTTTTTTCTTTTTTTTTTTAGTATTTTTTTTGTTTTTATTTTTTTTTTTTGTTTTTTTTTTTTCACGTGGACCAGGGCATCGGCACTCTGAGCACAGACCTGAGATCCTGTCCTGTGAAAATCTCGCATCTCTCCCTCTCCCAGACAGCCCTGGATGCGGGCTCACAATCCAGGGCAATCTCTGGGGACGTAAGTCATCCGTGTGGAAGGGCTGGCCTGGGCCCTGCCTGGTTGGATCCTATTTTTCAGTGTCGCGGCAGTTGGAACATGGCCAGGAAAGGGGTGGTGCGAGTTCCAGCTGTGTGCATGCAGCATTTCGTATCTTCTCATAAGACTGGATTTACATAATCTTAGCCTTATCTCTTCTGCCTAGGTGCCAAGCATGTCAGAACTGTCCAGTATGAATAGCTTGGTTCAAACTTTTCATATTGTATTTATCAGAGACTCTATTGAAAGGACGAGAGGACACGTGAGATTAAGTTTTTTCCTCTTAAGTTTAGAGCCTTGAAATTAAGGTCATTCCAAATACACTTTAAGGCTAATGAATAAAAATAAAATATATGCCTTTAATAATGAAACCAAAGAAGTTTTTACACATTCTGATGTTGATTATATTAAAAGGTTGATTGGGTGGTTAAACCTGGCACTTGAAAAATATTTAATGTGGTTTGATATATTATTACCTGTTTTTTAGTGTACCTTTTGGCGGACTCCATTAGCAGATAATTACTTTTCAAATAAGTTCCCAGTTATTTTTGTGTTCTTTGGAACTTCTGTGTTTGAAAAGAGTAGAGCAGGTAGAGATCAACAGTTAGGCTTACATGTTTGAAAAATTAATTTTTGAGTAATTTATGTTTATGCATTTGGAAGTTAAATGATGGAAATTTTGGACTAACAGATGGAAAGGAAATTAGTTCCAGTTCATAAATTTTATTGACCTGTACGCCATTCATACACTCTTAGGACAGTAGAAGCATTTACCTGTTTTTTTTTTTTAATCCTGTTTTTAATGTGTTAGAGAAAAAGGATTGTGTTAAAGTCTTGAAAAAAAATTCAAAAAGCTTGAATTAAAAAGAAAATGTTTTGCCCCATGAGGACGCGAAAGTAAGTGCCTTTGCAACTGGTGTGGTTCCCATTTCGTTACTTATAGTCTTTAGCTTTTCAATTACTCGTACTTCCTAGAAACAAAAAAGCGTTTTACTTCATTCATTAGCAGAGTTAATCTGACTTTTTCCCTTTTGTATTTTTTTTACTAGACGGAGTGAGAAGTAGATCAAATTTAGCTGAAAAGGTCAGGATGAGCTCCGTTGAGAAGCCAAAAGAAGGTAACTGCAGGGGAGCCGTTTATTTTTGGGGTCCCCCCTAGCATTGTGGCGGTCTGTGGTCAGTGGGCTCACCGGCGTTTTCCAATAATTCATCTTTATTCCTGTGTGGAACATCTGCTGGGGGGACACTCTCCATGCGTTCTTACGAGATCACCCTTCAGATCTTGGAATATAAAAGTTGTTTTGTCCCCACCCACCCACCGAAAGCCAAGAACAAGGAGGAATTCATGAGAAGGGCAGGAATGGAACTGTCCCCTTCTTCTGGAAGTAAGAAGCTTATAAGGCTGTCTGTTCCTACCTCACAATTTAAAGTGAGGAAGTTCGGTTACCCCAGAGAGTACTGCAGAGGACTCGGGTGCTGGGATTGGTTAGCAGCTAGGAGTTTGAAGATAAACAGCTTCTTCAGCACCTTCCTCGGCTCGGAGGGCGGCCCCCTCGGTGTCCTGGGGGGGGGGATGTCTGGGCGATCACTCACTTCGGGGGAGGGGTCCCTCCTTTACCCTCTCCCTCTTCTTCAGCACAGCCTCACTGCCTTTTTCTTACAAAACCTGTGCCTCCCGAGAGGGTCTGCTAGAGTCCTCTGTCCTCGACCCGTTGGGTGACAGAATGAGAAGGTTTTTCATAACGTTAGGAACTTGTGCTTGTTCTGCGAGAGAGGGTCATCCCTGAATCATATTCAACATTTACCTTGTAAGAAGTGTGAGGGACTGCTGCTGTTCCCTTGTCTGTGAGGGCACTGGACGCCACAGGGCTGTATCATCAGAAGCATGAACTGCTCAGCTGAGAAACATGCTGGTTTCACCGCATGGCAGCTTAGTAGGTGGATATTGAAGTACATCGTTAATATGGTGATGATGAGATTCTAAAGTCATTGGCTAGGGACTTCTTTGGCAATCTAAGCAGTTAAGACTCGTTTCCAATGGCAGGGGGTGGGAAGAGTGCTGGGGATTCCATAGACCTTGCAGCCAAAAAATAAAAAAAAAAACCCAAAAGCATTAAAACAGAAGCAATATTGTAACAAATTCAATAAAGATTTTAAAATGATCCACATCAAAAATAAATAAATAAATCTTAAAAGTATTTAAAAAAAAAAGCCTTGGCCAGATTTCTTAGAGTTTGTCTGGCTTTAACAACACCATTATTTGATATGCCTCAATCAATAGTTGCTCTGGTAAGCCTCTGTTACTAATATACTTTGTTCTTGATTTACTGAAGAACCCTAGCTTTTGTTCCAAAATTATTAACCCACGCGAGCTTGAGCAAGTCACTTTGTCTCTTGAAGCAGCGATTTACCGGCTAATTTTTAATGCCTGTAAGTTTCCCAGGTGGTTTGTAAATGTTCTTGAGGGTAGGAAAAGTGTCGTGCACCACGTTGTCTGCTTCTCACGTCCGGGACTGGGCGCTTTCCTCAACTTGGACTGAGGGGCCTTTGTGACTGCTGCGGCTGGGGAGTTGGAAGGCCTGTTGGAGGGCTTCTGGCTACGAGCCACTCCAGCCCCGGGCATACCCGAATCCTTGATTCTGACATAAAACCATAGCGGAGGATCAGTGGTTCTGGCTTTCCAAAGGAGGGAATTGGCCGTAGCTCAGAATTAATCTTAGGAGGCGGGTGCCTCATGCCCCTACGTCTTGGGGTTTTTTTTTGACTCTACTTCCCCTTGGCCAGCTTGAGCTTCTGCTGGGACTCTGGATCCATCTGGGCCCTAAACAGCACCTGTCTGTTAGGTGTTCCAGAAAGCATCTCGGTTTCTCGCGCAGACTTGGCGCACTCCTTTCCAAATCAAATTCGAGACCCACCTAAGCCTATCCCACAGCAACAGATGCTGTTCTTTCTTTCACTACATTGTTGCCTCACGCTTCAGTTGTTCAAGGTCAGTCCCATCAAGGACAGATGTTGGTTCTTTCAGTCGGTTGCATTGCTGGTTGTGTTACCATTTAGGTTTTGTTTTAAAGTTTACTAGGGATTCTGAGGGATGGGTAAGTCTCGGGGTTTCTGCACGTGTTGAAAGTGCTTTTTCTTCCTTAATTCTCGAAGAAGTAAAAGAATTTTGTGTTTACTTGCGTTTTGGGTTGTGTTTCTCAGAAACCTGTTTTCTCTGCAGCTTTGTTTTACATGCTTAATGAGCTAATATACCATGCTTAATTTAGCATTTTGATGATTAATTTTCCAGTTACGTTGAGACAGTTTGTTTACGATTTTCGTTTTTAAAGCTGAAGAATAGCTGATGTTACCAGCTTTCATAAGTGCAGATGACGGGTGTTGATGAAAATCACAAGTACGTTATACACACAGCACAGTTTAAGGTAGCAACTTTTTTTTAACTCAAACAGGAAACCTTTAGGCACAAGAATGTGGAGCTACTTCCCTCTTGGTCCTGATAAACGTTTTTCAATCACCTTTTTTTATCTTCTACAACTTCTTCCATTAAAAGAGAGTGGCGCCCCCTTTCCTAGCTTCATCATCTTCTGGTAAGTGCTGTGATAATACACAGAGTAATCATCCAACATTTTGAAATAGGTGAATATGGGGTTCCTCATGGGCCAATATCCAGGAGAAGGCAATGGCAACCCACTCCAGTACTCTTGCCTGGAAAATCCCATGGATGGAGGAGCCTGGTAGGCTGCAGTCCATGGGGTCAGCTAAGAGTCAGACATGACTGAGCAACTTCACTTTCACTTTTCACTTTCATGCATTGGAGAAGGAAATGGCAACCCACTCCAGTGTTCTTGCCTGGAGAATCCCAGGGATGGGGGAGCCTGGTGGGCTGCCATCTATGGGGTCGCACAGTCGGACACAACTGAAGTGACTTAGCACGCATGCCAATATCAGTTGTGTGGATCATTAGTTTCCTTTTTGAAAAATATCTATTTATTTATTTTGTTTTTGCTGCACCAGGTCTTAGTTGTAGCATGCAACTTTTCTAGTTGTGGCATGTGGGATCTAGTTCCCTGACCAGGGATCGAACCCAGGGCCCCTGCATTGGGATGTGGGGGTCTTAGCCACTGGACCACCAGGGAGTCTCCATAGTTTATCTTGATCTTGTTCAGTTCAGTTCAGTCCACTCAGTCATGTGTCCGACTCTTTGCAACCCCATGAACCGCAGCACGCCAGGCCTCCCTGCCCATCACCAACTCCCGGAGTCTACCAAACCCATGTCCATTGAGTCGGTGATGCCATCCAACCATCTCATCCTCTGTCATCCCCTTCTCCTCCTGCCCTCAATCTTTCCCAGCATCAGGGTCTTTTCCAGTGAGTCAGTTCTTGCATCAGGTGGCCAAAGTATTGGAGTTTCAGCTTCAACATCAGTCCTTCCAGTGAACACCCAGGACTGATCTCCTTTAGGATTGGATGGTTGGATCTCCTTGCTGTCCAAGGAACTCTCAAGAGTCTTCTCCAACACCACAGTTCAAAAGCATCAATTCTTCAGTGCATCAGCTTTCTTTATAGTCCAACTCTCACATCCATACATGACTACTGGAAAAACCATAGCCTTGACTAGACAGACTTTGTGGCAAAGTAATGTCTCTGCTTTTATAATGCTGTCTAGGTTGGTCATAACTTTCCTTCCAAGGAGTAAGTGTCTTTTAATTTATTGCTGCAGTCACCATCTGCAGTGATTTTGGAGCCAGAAAAATAAAGTCAGCCACTGTTTCCACTGTTGTCCCCATCTATCTGCGTGAAGTGTTATGCTTGTGGTCAAAAAACAGCCAAGTTGCATTCCTCTCAAGTGAACAATCCTAACAGTCCTCAGGGTGCCCAGGGGACCAAGTTACTGGATTCAGGTGGGCATTCTGATTGAATCGGGAGTTGACCCTGATCGTTTGTTGAGTATGAAGCTATAGACGTGGTGAGGTCTGGATCAGGCAAAATCATGAGCTGGGGAGGAGTCCCTTGGCCTGCATTTTCCTCCTCCCGCGCTCCCGGCCGCGTCACTCCAGCACTGCCCGCCACCCCGGTAGGGCAAGCTACGGCGCCTGTGCTGGATGCGGCCGGCCAGCCGTATTTTTGTGTACAGAGGAAGACCAGGTCGGCAAGGTTCCGCGGGGGTAGCACCGAGTGGGATGCGAAGTTCCCTGTGCGCGCCGAAGGACGTGGCTGGAGGACGGCTGGCTGGCCCGCTCTTCACTGGCAATGCTGGGACCTCGGAGGGGGCTGCTTGGTGTGAGGTTTGCCGGGTGGCCCTTCCCTGTCTTCTCCCCCCCCCTGGCTGGCTGATCTTTAGTTGCTGACAGTGTTCCTGAGGGACAGCATCTCGATCCCAGAGGAAGAGGAGCCAGATATCACGGGCATTTCAGGCATCACTCACCAGAGTTGTGTTTTTTTTTAACCAAAGCCCTCAGGTGTTCCTCCACACATAAGGGCTGGACTGGCCTCTGCTTCTTAAGCTTCTGTAGTTTGACCTTCATCCTTGCTTTTCAGGTTAGTAGGTGTGATAACTGGGTTCTAAAGGTGGGGAGGGGGTGAGGCCGGTGAGAAAGTAAGTGTAGCTATCCAGCTCAGGGACTGGACTGGGGGCTGCGGTCTCGGTCAGTCTTTTCACCAGCCATCACGGCTCGCTGGAGGTTCAACCCACAAACTAAGCCAGCCTAGTGTTTTTCCCCTCTTTGGGACTTCTTAGAATGTGCACGGCCATTTTATTTTTATTTTGTCTTATTTTATTTTTATAATATATATACTATTTTATGGAAGTACAGGTTGACTCCAGTGTTTCAGGTGTACAGCAAAGTGATTCAGTTATACATATACACATATATTATTTGGGGTGTGAGGGGCTTCCCAGTGGCTCAGATGGTAAAGAATCTGCCTGCAATTGCAGGAGACATGGGTTCGATCCCTGGGTTGGGAAGATCCCTGGAGGAAAGGAATGGCAACCCACTCCAGTATTCTTGCCTGGGAGAATCCCATGGACAGAGGAGCCTGGTGGGCTACAGTCCATGGGATCGCAAAGAGTCAGACACAACTTAGCAACTAAACCACCACCATATTATTTTTCAGATTATTTTCCATTATAGGTTATTACAAGATATTGAATATAGTTCCCTGTGCTATATAGTAAGTCTTTGTTGTCCTGTTTGTATTTCAGTATGGCCAACTGAAGAAAATTGAACTGTCGAAAGCTGGACAGCGAGGCATGGCCTGGGACGCTGGAAATAGAGAAGGAGAAGCTGATGTGATCCCACGGAGAAGGAAGAGCTTCTGAAGGAGCTGCAGTTCGTCACCCCACAGAGGCGCACGCATGACGAGCTGGAGAGCCTGGGAGGGGGCCGAGAGGAGCGGCTGGAGGAGGAGCTGCTGGCCGTGAGGAGGCGCGCCAGCCGGGCCATGGCTGAGAGGTCGCGTTCCCCCGCCGGGGCCCAGGTGCTGTCTCCCTGGCCCGGAGGAAACTAAACGCACCTGCCCTTGTGGGCCGAGAGCCAGGCACGGAGGGACTTCCCCCCGTTGAGCAGTAAGCACACTCACCTTGGGGCACCGTGGTTCCTCGGAGGTTGTCGAGAAACATGAAAATGCCTGAGACAGAGATGTTGAATAACTAAGGAATGTTGACTGAAAACCAGGATGCAGTCTGATAAACCAAGTGGCCTGTTAAACTAACGCCTCTGATAAGACGAGATATCTGGACCTGTTAGAGCCCACGCCGAAGCTTACTACTGTCTGGGCTTTTTTTACTACAAGAATGAAAGTTTGCTTTTCAGTTCACAAGGAAAAGACGTATTGCTGTCCTTGTGCTATTTCAATACAGGTCTCAAGACGTTCGCTTGAACTTTGGTCAGCTGAAAAAAACCTCACCTGAAAGCAGGTGGAAAATAGAAAGGAAATTACTTTAAGCCATTTTTCGATTTTCCTGGGGAAGGTGTAATGTAAATTGATTATTTGATATAAAAAAAAAATTGCAGTTTTTGTAAGCAGATCAGCTGCACTCTCAGGCGGGGTGGACCCTGTGTGAGGTTTGTATGAGGCATCGCCCCCCCGGGGTCAGGCCGCAGCTGACCCGATGCAAGGACCCTGTTTCCCTGTCTCAGCCATAGGCAGGTAGACCTTTGAACCACCGCACACTCAATCTTTTAGGCCCACAGGTAGGAGCAGAATGAACTGCAGAACACATTCGAGTATTTTCAGGTGACCTGAATCAGTCCCTTTTTTTTCTTTTTTTTTTTAAACTTCTTGGACTTCTTGCATGCTTGTCCTCTAATACGTGTTTATGGTTGTGTGTTGACGTAATACCAAAGCATTTGAGAAGTTAGAATGGTGGAGAAGGCGGGGGTGGTGGGCTGGGAAAAAACACCTCTGACATTCCTAGTCACGCGTTAGCGTGGGCTCCTGTTTAACTGTGACGGCTGTTGGGGAGCATTGGCCTCCGTGAGTTAAGGTGCTTGCTGCGGGAGATGGCTCATGGCTGCGGTCACAGCTTTCAGGAGTTTTGAGAATAGTACCCAGGGGGCACCCTTTACAGATGACGGCCTCTTTCACCGTACTTACTACTTCTCATCACTTCCCCTGCGTCTCATCCCCCCCGCTTTCTGACATCTCTAGTCGTGACGAGCTGCTGGACTTCAGCCCGCAGGCAGGTGTGAGCCAGGCTGGCCAGGTAGGCTTCTGTCGAGCAAGACCAAAAAGGAACAAAACGTATGGGTCAGAAGGCGGACTTCAGTTGTTCCCTGAATTCCCTTGATGTTCGTGTGGTGTCTGTGTCTGATGTCTCTTAAATTTCGAATTTAAGAGATTCTCAGGCGGATTCTGGGTCGTTTTACTGACTTGTGGTTCTGCAGGATAGCCCACAGAACTAACATGAATTTTCAGCCGGCTGTGTTGAGCCTCAGTTGTCCACCAGCCCCAGTCCTTGGGGCGTCCAACTGACTCTCAGGACCAAGGAGACCAAGCTCCCTAGTGGTCGTAAAGCCCACCGAGCGGAGCTGATGCTCCGAGTGAACCGATTCCCGCAAAGAGAAACGGCTCTCAAATGAAAAAAAGACTTTCCTATGCATCTGTCTGTTCTTTCCTTACTAGTTACTTAAATTCCTTAAACCCTGCGCTTTACTTACAGATGTTTAGATCTAAACACTGTTCCTTCTTTTTTGGTAACTCTTAGGGGTTTTGCCTTACGTTTGCAAGATATCTTCATTCTCTCTTAATTATATGAATATTTTTTGCCACTGGTTCTTGAAAAAAGGGCTTCCCTTGTGGCTCAGATGGTAAAGAATCCTCTGCAATGTGGGAGACCTGGGTTCGATCCCTGGGTCAGAAGATCCCTGGAGAAGGGAAAGGTACCCCACTCCAGTATTCTGGCCTGGAGAATTCCATGGACTGTACAGTCCATGGGGTCGCAAAGAGTCAGACACGACTGAGTGACTTTCATTCACTCAATGAAGAAAATTTATAGGAAGTGGGAGTGAGAGTATGAGTTTTTGTTTTTTTTTTTTTATGGGAAAAGAGTTGTTCTTATGTAGATGATGTGCACCTTCCCCATGGGGGACACCAAGAGGCAGAGGTGAGGGATACGAGGCCCACTTGTCTTGCCAAGGCTGCTGAGCCGTGGTGGTGGAGCCGTGGGACCAGGGAGGGCTTCTTCAGGGCCAGATGGAAGAGATCACTTCTAGCTCAGGAGAACCCACTGGCCGGTGTGGAGAAGGGTGAGGGGAGGCAGGGCGCTACCACTGCAGGGCGTCTGATGTCTGAGAAGCCTCTTGGGCCATACCGCAGAGGAAGGGGGAGTGGTCATTTTCAGGAAGGAGACCAGGAACCAGCTCCCACCGGGGAGAGGATTTGATCCCACAAAGACAGGAGGTTGGGTGCGCTTGACCAGGACAGTGAAGCACAGGAGGCGGGCTTCTGTGGACTCTTGGGGCCTTCATTAAGCTTCTCCCAGCGGACTGTTACCTAGACACCTGCCGACGGGGGGCCTGGGGGAGGGGGTCCTGGGCTCTCCGGCAGCCTGGGGTGGGGAATGGGGAGAAAGGAGGGCCGGGGCATGCCCTCCGGGAGCTTAGGGTCCAGTGGGGCGACACGGCCAGCCTTGGAGGGCTCAAGGGAACCACAAAGGTCCATAAGAAGCTGCTCATGAGCCATCATCAGGGAAGGACACGGGGAGCATCAGGCATGATGACCAGGACAGGAAAGCTTCAAATTAAATTTCAGCATGTGCACCACTGTCGCACTGAAGCCTCAGTTCAGTTCAGTTCAGTCGCTCAGTCATGTCTGACTCTTTGACCCCATGACTGCAGCACACCAGGCCTCCCTGTCCATCACCAACTCCTGGAGTTACTCAAACTCATGTCCATTGAGTCAGTGATGCCATCCAACCATCTCATCCTCTGTCATCCCCTTCTCCTCCTGCCTTCAATCTTTCCCAGCATCAGGGTCTTTTCAAATGAGTCAGTTCTTCACATCAGGTGGCCAAAGTATTGGAGTTTCAGCTTCAACATCAGTCCTTCCAATGAACACCCAGGACTGATTTCCTTTAGGATGGACTGGTTGGATCTCCTTGCAGTCCAAGGGACTCTCAAGAGTCTTCTCCAACACCACAGTTCAAAAGCATCAATTCTTCGGCACTCAGCTTTCTTTATAGTCCAACTCTCACATCCATACATGACCACTGGAAAAACCATAGCTTTGACTAGATGGACCTTTGTTGGCAAAGTAATGTCTCTGCTTTTTAACACACCAGAAAACCTTCGTGTGTGTGTGACACTTATTTTTATAACTTACCTCAACGTACTGCTCTGTTATCAGGTAATTGAAGGACTTTCTCCCAGACCATTGTATACCTTCTATATTCAGTTCATTTACTTTGAATTAATATTTTTCCTTGTTTTTTGTTTATATTGACGAGTTAAAAAAAAAATAGGGACTGTACTCTTTTCAAAAATACACCTGTGAAAGCTGTGAATTAAGAATTTATCACCCTTTGAAGTACTAAACAAAATGACAAGAGTTTAAACTTTTTTTTTTTAATTTTTAAACAGAGTGGACAATTGTGTTGGGACGCATCAAAGGATAGAATAGATATCTTATAAATAAAATATGGCATGTTTCCTGCTGCCTAAAATGTTATCATAGTGATTTCAAAGACATTGAAAAATAATTAGGGACAGTTTTCTTTTTCTGCAAAGAAAAGGAGCTGATTTTTGTATGGGCACCTTGCAGGGGCATGCTGAGGCTCTGAACACGGGAGGATTGGTTTTTGGTTGTCTGTGGAGTTCTTTCACGCACCATGGCTTCGTTTGATCCTTGATCAGCCTTAGCAGTGTGGACGCGGCTTAGGATTCATAATCACCATTTTATAGTATGAGGAAGTCAAGACGCCCACGGTTAGGTGACTTTGCCGTAAGGAACGACCAGTAAGCGCCAATGACTGGAAACCGTGGTGGTTTCTGGGTCCCCTTTCTGCTCTTTCCCAATGATGTCTATGACCCTGATGTAGACAGTATGCTTGATGTGTTTTAAAATAGGTTTTTACTCAAGTACACATTTCCTAATACTCGATTTTTTTTTTCCATCTCATAAAGGACTTGTTCAGCTGAATGTGGATTAAATTTCATGGAAAATCCCAGTTGCAGGTGATGAGATGGTGCTGTCGACGGAAATCACTTTATGTCATTTGCTTGCTCAAAGGGTTAAAGCCAAATTAGTCACACTGGCAATATGGACACTGACTAAATTTGTTTCTTAATCACCAGAGGATTTCTCATCAATTGAGGCTGGGAATTCTTTTGTCACTGAATGTGGTTTCAGAACAGTTCTTACCAAATTCAGTATGATCTGATGATCTTTCTAATTCCCTGTTACTTGTCAGATGTTTTAGTAACAGAAAGCAGAAGTCCACAAGCCTGCAGAAGGATCTTAATCTTTGTTTCATCTCTTTTGTTTTTCTTTCCTCCCACTGTCTTTCCCTAATTTGTGAGTGTGAGGGTATTTTTACTCATTTAAGGAAATTTTTAGAATACCTGAATTCTGCAAGTTCTAGTAACATCGGCCACTCAGTCATCTCTCCCCCTTCACTCAGTGGCCTGTGGTGGCTTTGCACACTTTCCTTCTGATGGGTTGTTCTGTTTTCTCTTGGTCGAGTTCATTGGAATTTCACAGGAAAAAAATAATAAGAATCTTTTTTATTTTCCCTTCAGTTTCCATGCTTATTTCGTTATATGAAAAATAAATTTATTTATCTCTTTTTTGTCTAGATTGAAATTGGAAAGAGCGAAGGAAAAGAGCTGACTACAGAACTTGAAGAATCTACTAATTAACTATACTTTTTTTGCATTCACAAACTTAGAAAAGTATGCCTGTTTGGTTCTTGAAGGGAAAATTTTTTCTTGGCTACATTCAGGCATGTTGCATTTCTGCTTCAATTAATTACTCCTCTTTATTTTTGATGACTTAATAAGTAAGAAAATAATTACTTAGTACAGTTAAACCTGGATGACCAAATTTAAAGTTGGAGAGAATTTGTTTGTTTGTTTGCTTTCATGTGAACCACAAGGTCCTGTTAGGAATCTGTTTGCAATGTGTTGGGAAGAAGATACATTTGAATGATCTGGACGTACTTAAGAAAAATAACACATTTCTCCACGTATCCCTTCTTTTAAACAGGATATTTGCCCTAAAATATGCCACAAATTTTCACTTCACAAAATACACACAGAACGAGGAGGAAGGGGAGTGAGCCGGCAGCTTCTTCTTAGAAGCTGGCCTTTCTCTCTCACAATTAAAAGATTATTCTTTTAAGTGAATGTCACTGCGTTAACCTTCATGACTATATACACACACACACACTCACTTTTAGATTTTTTTTTCAATTGCGCTGTTGCTTCTGGATATTTATGCAGATAGATTTATCAATAAGTGATCCCTTTTTAAAGTTTTTGTAAACTTATTACACGAGGAGGATGATTGTGGTAAGAGTAGGGTTGCTCTACAGAGTCTTTAGAGAGCCGGGTTGGAAATGCTCGTGACTAGGGACATGGAAAACGTGGTGGTGTAGCAGCAAGTGCCCTTTCCCGGTCATTGACCTTGTTCTTTGTCATCACTGGGTTCCTTCCTCTCTGCCAAAGGAGCCAGCAGGGGCTTCCATCCACATCCTCGAAGTTTTTTGTTTGTTTTTGTTGTTTAAGTTTTATTTATTTTGGCCTGCGTGGTTTTCCCTCGCCATACAGGCTTTTCTCCATCTGTGGGAGCAGGGGGCCCCTCTCTAGTTGCTGCGCTTGGGTTTCTCGTGGCAGGTGGGCGTCTCTTGCGACGAGCACAGGCTCTAGGGTAGCGCGGGCTTCCGTTTAGCTGCAGTTCCCGTGGCCTCTAGAGCACAGGCTCAGTAGCTGTGGTGCACGGGCTGATTTGCTGCTCAGCAGGTGGGGTCTTTACAGCTGAGCCTTCAGGGAGGCCCGCATGTCCGCGTTTCTCACTGTGCGCCTTCCTCTCCCAGCCTCTCCGCCAGCACCCTGTCCATGTCCTCCGGAAGCAGCCTGGGCTCCCCTGGCCTCCAGCCGAGGGTCCATGAACCAGTCCAGCAGAGGGTTTTCTCGCTCATCCCTCTGCTCCAGCTGAACTCTACTACACCAGCCAGGGCGACCAGTGGACGCGGTTATCAGTACAAACCGGACTTTCCTCCTGCAGGAGAAGGTCGGCTACATGCCCTTCCGGGCCCCATCAACACCAATCCAAACGAACTCGAGTGGCCAAGTCCCCCAGCCAGCCTGGCCAGAGCGGTCCGGTGGGGGCGGCTGGGCCGCAGCACCAGGCACCCCACCCCCATGGCCGAGGCCCCCAAGTCGTGACGTTCCCCTGTCTCGAGGTCCTCCCTTTCCTCCTGTCCCCTGCCCAGGCCTCTCCCCTGGTCTTGGAAGGGCACATTTTTTCCCAATGTCTCCGCACGAATGGCCCCCTCCACCGTTCTCTGCTGACTTTGAGGACTCATGCGAGCTGAGCAGCACTTTGCAGACATCGCATGCCTCGGCAGGAAAAATCAGCTGCTGCTGGACATGAACCGGAGGCGCGCCCCCGTCTCTGCTGGACGAGAACAAGGAGCTCGGCGAGGTTTGCTCAGGAGCCGACTGTACGAGGGGCCCACAGGTACACGACCCCCGAGACCCCACTCTGAGATCCCCCCTCTAAACAATCTTAAGCGGGTGAGGGTGAGGTACTTTTTCCATCGGGAGCAAGTATTGGTACATGTCATCCTTCTCTTTATGCTGCTCTTTTTTTCATTTGGCTTCTTTGGAAAGAACATTTATTGCTATTAACTTGCACATTTTTTTTTTCTCATCAAGTACAAATCGCCTTCGATATTTAATAGATTTAACGTTTAAATGTCCATTATGTCATCTGGAACCCTGCTGTGTCTGACAGCTGCTCTAGGGGACATACTTTTGTGAAACATTCTTCAGGCTTCAGTAAGGGTCTGTTTCTGGAAATAGTGGTGGTGGGGGAGAAGACTTTTTTATTTATTTCAAAGTTGGCCTAAAACAGATTCAACCAAGGAATTAGCATAGCAGCTATTAGTACCAAGGTTCAGTATTGTTTAGATTGCATGGGAATTCTGTATAAATTACAGTTTCTGTTTACATGCCAGGGACTCTCGCTTTTCTGCAGAGAGTTAATTTGGGAGGACAGAACAAGGCGGTCCCATCCTGCAGTGTCGCCTGGCCACCTTTCTGGGCTGCAGTGCTAGTTGCCGTGGGGTTGATGTTCACACTCCTGCATCTGAGCTAGAGCACAGGCAACAGAGGTGGGAATCTAATACGCTTTAATTGCTTGCCTTGCTGAGGCGGAGCTTTTAATACAGAGATTGTGGTTGTAAAGACCAGGATGGCGTGCACTGCACCTTGGTTGGCAGTGATCACAGCTATGGTCTGAGGAGCCTGCCCGAACACGATGAGAAAAGAGGACTCCAGCGCCTGGGGCACAGACAGAGATTGCTGCATGGTTTCGTGTGCCGCTTGCCTGGCAGGTGCCAAAGCTGCAAGTAGAGTGTTACAGAATAATTTAAGCCGCAAAAGAAAATGAGCACCAAAGCAGTGTGTTTACAGAATGGCTCCAGCAAAGCAGAGACCTGGCTGCGGGCGCCTCGCGCCTGCCCCGGGGAAGGCGTGCAGTGTGTGGCACTGGGGCACGGCCACCCCCTGGAGCCAGCCAGCTCTGCACTCGTCATCCAGGGGTCCCCTCAGTTCCTGCGAAGCCAGTTGCCCCATCTCTCAGGCTCCTTGTTTCCTCACCTGCAAGGTGGGTGGCAAAGACGGTATCTTCCTCTGGGGTGCTGGGAAGGTTTATGCTCTCGCCAATGCATCAGAAGCACCCAGCCGTGCCTGCGCGTCCGATGTGCAGCTCCGGGAGTTAGTATTCCCCATGACGCTGATGCAACGCAAACTCTGCCAAACCGCGTTCCAGCCACAAAAACACTGACATCTACGAAAGGAGAGGAAAGCAAGAGTGGAGGGAAGGAAAGAGGAGTGGGTTTTGTGCTTTCTCCTGTGCTCTGGGCCTCTAAAAGGACCTTTACAGTTTCTGAGCATTTTATCTGTCTCCGGCTGGATGGCGGGAAATCAAGTTGGCAATACTCGAAGCTCTTCCGCAATCAGTCTCTCACGTCAAAAGTCAATTTCAGGCTGCTGTGGTTATTCCTGGGGTATCAATAAATAATGTCATCACCTTCACCCCTCATGAAGGAGGGGTGGCGGAGTAGAGGAAGGCACTCCATCATCAAGGAAGGAGCATTCCCCATGCCAGAAATAAAAAGGGGAAGGCAGCCATCCAATCCGGAATCTAGAGCTTCAGACTTAAACATCTTAAACCAGATGTAAAGTCACGACTCAGAAGGGGGGCTGAAAATGTATACCAGCGCTGGATCCCTCGCTCTCCGCCCGCCTCTCGCCAGCCCGAGGATTGGAAAGCGCACACCCCGGGCTCACAGCTGTATACGCGGGAGCGCAGCTACAGAGAGGCTGCCGGCTTCTCGCAGGACGCTGGGCCGTGAATATGTGTCAGAGAGAAAAAAGTTAATGCAGGAGTTCGGTGAGTATTCAGTCACTAATAGTTTTTAATGATTTAGCCAGTGAGAATTCTGTAAGTCAAAGACGTTCCCCTGTACTTCTCTTAGAGCAGCAGCTGGGGAAGATGAAGGACTGGGAAGGGACCGGGCAAGCCAACGAGGCGGGACGCTTCTTCCATCGAGCACCAGAAGCTGTTACAGCAACTTCTCCCAACGCTTGAGGGAGGAGGCAGATTCCTTAGCCCGACCGTGGCATCTGCCCCTAGTGAACACCAAGACGAGGGAGGCAGGGGACCGGGGAGAGTGTATGTGACACTGATCCCTCCCTAAAATATCCCGGGACAGGGGAAAACACCGGATTCTTTCTCATATAATGACCAAAAATAACGAGCATCCAGGATTTTGTAAGTCACAGCGCCTGGAATCATCACTTCTGTTGATTTGAATAGTAACATCCCTGATTGTCAGTGGAAATTTTATTTTGGATTTCTCAGGAAATCCAAACATGTGTGTGCATGCTTGCGTGTGTGTGTGTGTGTGTTATGGTGTGTGTGTGTGTGTTAGACTTAACTTTACTAAGAAGAAATCCCAATGGCTGCAATCACTCTCCCCTCCCTAGTATGTGGAAAATCTGTTACCAAGAGAAGGAGGAATCCACTTGCTGGGGGAGAAGACCGCCCCTGCGTGTCGGCTGGGTCTAGGATGAGTCGGTGGCTGGGGACAGCTGGGGTCTACGTGAGCATTCGTTGAAACAGTAAGGACCCAGCCCGAGTGGCTGCTGCACGCCTCCGGGTCACGTTGGGTGAACGGCCGGGAGCGCCCTGCCCTCGGTCCAATCGCTGCAGCGGGAAGGGCTCTAGGCATTAAAAGCAGGGGCAGGCCTGAGAGGGTCATGAGTGCGGCTAGCATCCATGGCAGGGAAGTGTGGAACAGGTTGATGTGCTCATCAGCTGCTGAACATCTTCTTAGAGACTTACACGGCGATATTTTTTAATTTATTTTCTTTGTGTCGGAGGTCTCGGTTGCAGCACTGGGTATTATCCACTGTGGTTTGTGGCTTCTCAGCTTCGGCGCCCAGACTTCCGTTCTAGGCTGTGGTGCAGGCTTAGTTTCTTGAAGCATGTTGATGCAAGGGCCTTAGTTTCTCTGAGGCGTATGATCTGGGTTCTCAGACCAGGAGTCACACCTGTTCCCCTGCGCCGGATGGTAGATTTCTTACCCATGGACCACAGGGAAATCCCAACCAAGCTTGACTTCCTGGGCACGCCGCAGCAGCCGCCCAGGGCCATTTGGTGCACGGAGCATCTCCGTGTGTGCAGATTTCGGGCGGCCGGTCTCCGGGTGCGGTGCACGTCCTGGGGAGGCCGTGGGGGAAAAGCCAGTCACCAGGCAGGCTCCCCCTCGGGGCCCAGGTTGCAGAGTCCTCCGACGAGGGGAAGCCAGATTTGAAAGAGCGAGCTTGCACTGGGGTCAGGCCCCACGGGCCAGTCCAGGAGTGCCATTAGTTCAGGTTTTCATTCAGAATCCAGTGAGGGGCAGGACAGTTCCCCAGGTGGCGCTAGTGGTAGTGGTAAAGAACCCGCCTGCCAATGCAGGAGACATAAGAGACTATGCAGGATTCGATCCCTGGGTCGGGAAGATCCCCTGGAGGAGGGCATGGCAACCCACTCCAGTATCTTGCCTGGAGAATCCCATGGACAGAGAGCCTGGTGGGCCTTACTTGTGTGGGGTCGCAAAAAGAGTCAGATACGAGTGAAGCGACTGAGCACTCACGCACACAGACAGCGGCCGCCCCCGCCCTCTGGCCCTGACGCACGTCACGGTTCGCGACGCTCACCCGCGCTGCCGTCGCTCCCGCCCACAGGCCAGTGAGGTCGGGGACGCGCGTTGCAGCGAGGAGGAGGCCGCGGTGTGGAGAGGCGCAGGTGCATGACTCGGCTGAGGTGAGGCGGCTACGGCGAGGGCGGCCTCCCGCCTGCGCGCGGGAGCGGCGTGTGCCCTGCCTCACCTCACCCTTCTCTCTGAACAGATACGATGCAAAAAGAAGGGAGTGCTTCATGGTGATCGTTAGCACAAACTCAGAAATTCTTCATGCCTTCCTGATACACTCATTCCTCAAAAGTGTAAGTAAGAATCACTGGAGAGCAACTCGAGGTAGAGCTTTCAAATTCCCGAGTGAGAATTTTACATCTAGCAATTCATCCAATGGAGACACGAGGGAAAGATATGGGGTGGTTGGTCATGCCTTCATGAGCTCTAGATAGAGACAAAGAGGAGGCCGATGTGGGTGGGCTCACCCACTGCTTTGTTTATGAACGGGGGAAGCGATGCGGTGGGGCTTAAGGGAAGTGGCTCTTCACCCCAGGAGCCTGCCTACCAGCACTGAGTTGGGGGGCACCCATCAGTAGTGATTCGGGGATGACTGGTGTTGATTCTGTCGGTGGCGTCCCCCTCCTACGTGGAGGCCAAAGGAGGACGGGGGTGACAGAGGATGAACATGGTTGGCTGGCATCACCGCCTCAATGGACATGAGTTTGACCAAACTCTGGGAGGTGGTGGACACAGGGGAGCCTGGTGTGCTGCGGTCCACGGGGTCGCAAGGAGTTGGACACGACTTAGTGACTGTACGACAAACAAAGGAAGGCAGGGAAAGACGATTTCTCCTTCATACATCTCCAGCCTTAACGGCTGCGGCCTAGGGTCACTAGGTTTTTCATGCTGAGTCCCTCGTAATCGTGTCGATACAAAATACAAAAATAATACGCCTTCCTCAGTTCTTCACGGTTGACTTATACTTATTATCATTGGAGAAGGATGCTCTTTAGAATATGAATTTAGAAAGCCTGGAAATGGGGCAGTGGGGATGGATTTAGTGGATACTCTGTTTTCTGGGGTATTTAACAGAAGATAACTCATGCTGTTTAAGGAACTGTGGGTCCTCATGTAATAGGCGGCTCAGTAACTCCCTTGTAAGTGGTGTAGAAGTACTGTTTTTGTCCAGAACTCTTGCCTCTGAATTTGGACAAAGCATAAAAAACCAGTATATCACATCTGAGACTTCTCAGATGCTATGGCAGTGATTTTTAATTTTTTTGAGCTTCGTAAACAAATTCCACTCTTTTCTAATTTGTCATAACTGTTTGACTCCTTAGTATTTCTTTTCATCTGGAAGGACAAGGAGTCCCTCCCTAAGGAATGGACCATCAGCATTTCTTGTCTATACACAGGATGATGTTCTTTGGGACACGTCACCTCGTGTTTACTTGGGTGTCCCCACTTTCCCTGGTTTCAGATGGGGTTCACTGTTAGAATCAGCCAGACGTTAGGCAGGCACGGACCTATATCCGTCTGTCCAGGTCTTCGTCCCCTCATCTTCCCTACCCAGGGCGTTTGCTGGAACCCCAGGGTGGGGTGGCAGCAGGTCGCCTCGCGATGTTCCAGGGATGCCGGGCGACACTGCGTGTTAGGAGCAGAGCCTCCTAGCACCTGTGCATGATGACGATGACTGTTGCTGGCCGCGGGCCTGGGGATTGGCGGATGATGTCAGTGTCCCCTCAATGCTTCTCTCCCGACAGGATCGTTTCAGGCCACATGCTTGCAAATCCAGGATCGTTGACCGGTTGAATCCATTTCCTCCTGGCTCTTTGCAGTATTTTCGAGTTGCTTGCTTCCCTCTCGAGTTGACGTTCAGCTGTCTGTTTCGAACGAAAGTGCACCCCAGCTGCGGTGAGTCCTGCAGTTCAGTGATGTGTTCAGAGTGGCCGTCTCCCAGACGGCCCTGCAGCAGTAAGACCCTGGGGTGGACCTGTGTGCTCAGTCGGGAGCACCGCAGGGAGGAGTGGCCCTTGGTAGGCACTTCCCATTTCGACCTTCAGATTCACACACACTGGACGTGCTGAGAATCCCCTTTCAGCTGCAATTCTGCCAGCCCTGAAAACTACTGCCATCTGCCCGAGTGCTCTCCAATATAGTCCTGTGTTGGCTTCATTTTTTTGTTTCTGAAGTCTTGATTTTTTGCTTTCCGTTCTCTTTATTTCAGACCTTTCTGATTTGCTTAGCAATTGTGATCTCTGTAAATCAAGTTCTTTATTTCTTAACCTTTGGATTAAAAGAACTTTGCCTCTTTACGACCTCCCCCCCCCCCCCCCCCCACTGTAGCGTATGTTATTTATTCCCAATATGAGCCCGTGTGCTGGGTGCTTTACATACATTAATCTCCACTCATCCCCTCGACAGTCTTAGGAAAAGGGTATGTGACATTTGCAGATGAGGGGAAACTCCTTAGAGGGGGCCATGTGTCCCAAGGTGACACAGATCGTGAATACTAGCTATAGATATCCAAAAAGGAATCCCATGCTAGTTCACGGTTCAAATTTAATTTTTAAGCAGGACACTGAGTAAGGTTCCTTACTTCAGCACAAATGTCTCCCAGTGATGGGTTAGAGCTTGTAGGAGACTTCGTGTGTTGTTCAGTGTCAATAGGATACTTGCCATACTAAACACAGAAGACTTTATAAGTCACTAAGGTAGGTTCCACCACTGTTGTGTACGGTGAACCACAATGTTGTACATCCCAGTAGAGTTGCTCAGGGTGTTCAGATTCGGGTGTCTAGAGGTGTACCCAGGTGTTCAGAAGCAGTGCAGACACCAGTTGAAACCCCATGTAGTTCAGCTGATAAACCCCAATCTAAAACCAAACCCTGGGATTCTATTGGACGGTCCACTTATTACACAGAATTATTTTTTTTCTTACTAAATTCATGCCATAATGCCTACGAATCTGTGTTGGTCTGAGTCTGAGGCTGATGGAAACCTTGAATATGGGGGCCAACTGTAAAGTTAGACGTGGATTTTCAATGGCAGAGTGGGGAGTGTTGTCGGCCCCCCTCCACCCTAAACCTCATGGTGTTCAAGAGTCAAAACTGCATTTTTTTGTTTTTACATTCCCTTACTTAGTCACACACCTGATGAAAATTATAGACATTCCCAGGTTTAAAAAAGAAAATCCACCAATGCTTTGTATCATGAGTAATTGCATCATGAGTATTTTTTTTCCCTAAAAAAAAGTTGTCCCATAATCTTCATTATATTAGAGGGAGCAATATATGGATTTGAAACATTTCATTTTCTCTCTCTTTTTTTTTTTTCCTTTTTTTCTTCCTTTCACTCTGGCGGGAAACTCAGATCAGCCTGGCGGACCTACCCTTTTCCAATGAGATTTTCCACTCTGTGGTCTAACCTGCTTCCTTTCAAAAGCAAATGCCCTGCAAGAAGAACAAAGAGGAGACGAGGACCTCGGTATTTCAACCAAGCCAAGCGCTCGTGGATTCCGTTAGACTTGGTGAGGTCATGTCTTACTGGAACTTAGGTCTGCAGTCCATTCTGAAATTAATCTCTGTGTAGGCTTTGAGGTAGAGGTCAAGAGGTCAGGGTCGTTCTTTTTTTTTTCCATGTGATAGCCAATTGACCCAGGATTGTTTGTGGAAAAATTACATCTTTCTAACTGCACTGCAGCGTCAGCTGGTATCCTATCAGATGACTTCTGCAATGTGTTAGCCTGTCCCTGAACTTTCTATCCTCTTCTGTGGCTTAGTTGTCTCTCTGTCTACAAAGTGAAGGCTTTCAATAATTTCATCACTTAGAATGATTTTTTCTGAGGCGTATTTATAGATAATTGTATCTGTTTAGGATGTTTCTTCTCTTTCTAGTTTGTAAAGGTTTTATATGCATGGATATTGAATTTTATCAAGCATTTTTACTGTATCTCCTAGTGATTACATGGTTGTTTTATTTATTCTCTTAATATAGTGGATTATACATGATTGACTTTGAATCCTAATTGTTTCAGATTCCTGGGAAATAAAGCAGATGAATTGTAGTGTATCTAATGCATGTTTTTACATATAGTCCATCATAAGAATATTGACGACTTGCTTTATGGCTTAATGCATTGTGTTTCAGTTTTACTATAAAATTCCATATTGTACTCCTTAAAAAAGGATGTATTTTTGCAGGTCACCTTTGTTAGTTTTGCTTTGCAAATCTTCTGCATTTACTGATTTTTCATTTTGCCTTATTTTATCCTGTTTAAAGGTACAGTAAATCTCAAGCTTATGTTTATAGATGACTGACTATTTCTTTCTTTCAATTCTGTAAGTTTGGGCTTTACGTAATTTTGGATCGGGGGTTATTAGATGAGTATAAATTTTAAGCAATTGTATTGTATCTTTCTGTTCAACTGACACCTTTTTGTTAATTATATAAATATCCCTCTTTATTGCTAATAACAATAAAAATGTCTGATATTAATAAAAACTTTCAGGGTTTTTTTTGTTAGCATTTGCTTGGTTTATCTTTTATTATTCTTTTACTTTTCAACCTTTCTGTGTTCTTATATTTAAAATGTTTCACTGGTAAGCAGTACTTAGTTAGATTTTGATGTCTTTATCAGTTTTAAAATCTTCTTTATTGAAATATTATTTACACTTAATGATATTATTGATATATTTGGCTTTGAACATTTATTTACTCTTTGTTCCCTTTTAGTCACTTTTTTTCCCTTCTTTGGGATTAACCAGTATTTTTAAACTTAGATTTTTCTAATCTGATCATTGATTAGTACTCAGTCTTTTCTTTTTTGCTATTTCCCTGATGATTACAGCATGCATCCTTGACTTTTTGAAACTATGTTAAATTAATGCTTTTTGCTTTTTGCAGATGGTACAGATTTTAAAGGCCTTTCTTTTACTTCATGATTCTCTTTCCTCCTCCTGTGCAATTACCGGATATATTTTAGTTTACATTTATTTTATACACTTGCAAAACATGTATCTTCGTTGTTGTATTGACAATCAGCTTTTATTTCAGGTTTCCCCATAACCTTTAGCCTTTCTTTTCCTTTCGCGTTATATGTGCTTTAATTCAGGTCATTCCCTCTCTGCCTGGAGAATTTCCTTTAGCGTTTCTTTGTAGTACAGGTCTTGATTGGCATGTTCTTTCAATTTCCATTTGTGTGAAGCACTCTTTTTCACTGCATATTCAGATTCTACGTGAGCGATTATTCCTCTGGACACATTGAAATCAATGTTTTGTTGTCTGGATCCTTTTGTTGATTCTGTTCAGCTGCTGGAAGGACAGGCTAATTGTGATCTTTTAAAAGGTATTACCCTTTTTCTTTCATTGCTTGTAAAATTTCCTCTTTTTCTTTGGTTTTCTAGCAGTTTCATCAGATGTGCTCATGTGTTTTTCTTTGCGTTTATTCTAATTCATTTCTCCATTGTTTCATCCATTTTATTGAACATATTAATTACAACCACTTTTACTTTCTTCTCTAAATAACTGCCAGCTGTGGATCACCTATGGGTCTTTTTTGCCTTTTGTTCTTTTTGCGTCATTCTTCTTGGCTTTCAGTCGTGGGCTGGTGTGGATGTTATGTATGGGAGTGCAGAGGATCTGACGGGTAGCTGTCCCCCAGAGTTGATCCAATATCCTTTCTGGAGACAGATGACCTCATGGGGGGCAGCACACTGAATCACTTTGAGGGACCTGAATTCAGTTAATTCTCTTCCTAGGACCATGAGGCAACTGAAATATCTGCTTTCGTTAGTCTTCCTAGCAAGCTGGTTTTGGTTTTCTCAGCTCTAATCCGCACCTATGCAGCTTAGGGGGTGTAGAGGTCTCGACAGGAACTATTGTACAGCTATTGGCCCACTTCACAGTTTATTTTCCATGACCCCTTCGTAGGCCGGACTACCTTGTCCTCAGCTCTGTTTTCATCTCTGCATACTCCCTCACTGCCCACAGTCCCCGATGTGACCACAGCTGGGCGTCTGTGTGCCTCACCACTGGATCGAGTCACACCCCGCGAAGGAAGTATGAGTGGCGTTATTTCCTTACAGCCCCTCCTTCCCTGGGCTCTATCGCCCTGAGTCTAACTGCCTTTGTTGCTCCTCGTTGCTTTGAAACAGCATGGAGTTTTTTTGCTTTTTCCTTTTATTGTGTTCCAGCTTTCATATTTGTTCTCAGCGAGAGAAGTGAGTCTCATACTTCCTTTCCTCCACAACTAGAAGCCTAAGTCCCCATCTGATAAGTTTCTAAATCATTCCTGAGTTACGGTGTTAATTGTCTATGTTGTACCTTTTCCAGGATGCAGTGTCAGCCTTACTTGCAGAACATCTGCTGAGCTGTGGCGTGTTGGAATCAAGATTAGCACAAGAAGAAGAAGAACAGGGCAGGAAGAAAGAAGAGCACAGAGGTCCAGACGGAGACAGGTAAATAAGAGTTATTTCACTTTGCTCTGGGATCTCAAAGAGGGGTGTGTTTAGTTTCTCGGAGACACTTTTGAGGGGGACACCTTTCATGGGTTTAGATCTTGTTGTTGGAATTAATGACTTCACTTTCACTTTTCCACTTTCATGCACTGGAGAAGGAAATGGCAACCCACTCCAGTGTTCTTGCCTGGAGAATCCCAGGGACAGGGGGAGAGCCTGGTGGGCTGCCGTCTATGGGGTCGCACAGAGTCGGACACGACTGAAGCGACTTAGCAGCAGCAGCATGGAATTAATAGAAAGTAACGCAATGCTTCTGGGAGTGGCCCCCAGGAAAAGCCGTGTTGGTGTTAGAGAGTTGAAAAAGTAATGTTGAGACTGTGGGCAGAGTTACTAAATGTGAGCAGATTGTCTGTTGTGTTACCCAGTAATTTTGACATGATTCCTGAGCTTTTCTTGTTCGAAAGTCTAATCTATTTTAAAAGTTATGACAGTTATTACAGAGTCATAGATAAAATTTTAAAAAACGAACTCTTTTTTCTGTAAACTACTGGAAACACCATTTAGGCGCTGGTAGTTCAAAAAGATTTTAGAAAACAGCTTCTGAGTGGTTACTTTTCTGTTTTTGTGCCACTTTTCACCTTCTTTTACTGATTCCTTCTCATTTTTTCATACGTCGATTATATTTTTTTAAACAAAAAAGGTTATTATTGCCTTTGTCTAGTTTCACATACATATAAAGAAACTGTGTTTCCGGGGTATTTGAATTGTTTTCTCTAAAAAACTTATTTTAGTTGAAAGATATCAGGTATTTTTTAGTACATGTGTAAATCTTTCTGGACTAAGTTTTGTACGTATTGTTACACTGTTATGTTTGAACTACTGTTGAATATATTTAACATTACATACATATTGTAGCAGCATTTGTGGTTTTGATGTGTATGTGTGTGTATATACCAAGACTTTACAAATTGGGTACAAAAGATATAAAATAACAAACTGGGACATTTTGAAGAAGCAGACTTACTATAGTGACGTAAAAAGGTACAGATTACCTTGTTCATTATCAAAAGTCCTTTATTATTGAATAAAAAATCAGAGCACTACTAAAAAAAAAGTAAGTATGAGAGTTGAATTATGAGGTTCATCTTATCTTTTAAAATAGCTTGCGTATAATAAAGTGCAACTTGTTCACACACATCAAAAAAATTACCACCTAGGGGTGTTTTCTGGTGGTCCAGTGGCTAAGACTCCACACTCCCAATGCAGGGGGCCTGGGTTCGAACCCCTGGTCAGGGAGCTAGATCCCACATGCTGAAATGAAAGGTCTGCACGCTCGATGGAAGGAGGAAAATCCCATGTGCCGCAACTGGAACTCGGGCACAGCCCAAATAAGTAAATATTTTTCAAAACACACGTAGAATGTAACCCAAGGGGATGATGACTCACAGTCTCATTGCTAGGTTCCCGCATGTTCGTTTCACGACCAGTGTTTAACAGCTAGTCTGTTCCAATTTAGTCGGATTATGTCGCTAATCACAATTAAAGCTGTTCCTTTAGTTATGGTAGAAAAAGTGTTCCCATTCCAAGACATGAACTCAACAAAGAATGAGATATCCTCCCCCATCGGAGACTCTTGCTTTCCATGTCAGATCAGTTTATACAGAAAATACACCGCATTTGTTTCTGAGGCCTGACTTGCACTACCACCAAGCCCAGGTAGTGGCTTTCGTTAAAACAATATCACGACCGTTAGAGTCTTCTGTTATACCTAGTAGCAAGACTTTCTATCCAGGGTTCCACCATTTGGTCCCCGTGAACAGGGCTTGATTGTGGAAGGATTTTTTTTTATTCTCTCTTAGCAGAATGCTCTATTCTGTGGTTTGAATTAATTGTGTAATAAATGGAACAACTGACACCAAGTTGTAAGTATTCAGTTCAGTTTCAGTTCAGTTGCTCAGTCGTGTCTGACTCTTTGCAACCCCATGGACTGCAGCATGCCAGGCTCCCTGTCCATCACCAACTCCCGGAAGTCGACCAAAACCCATGGCCATCGAGTCAGGTGATACCATCCAGCCCATCTCATCTCTGTCATCCCCTTTCTCCTGCCTTCAATCTTTCCCAGCATCAGGGCTTTTCAAATGAGTCAGCTCTTCACCATCAGGTGGCCAAAGTATTGAGTTTCAGCTTCAACATCAGTCCTTCCAATGAGACACCCAGGACTGATTTCCCTTAGGATGGACTGGTGGATCTCCTTGCAGTCCAAGGGACTCTCAAGAGTCTTCCTCCAAACACCACCACCATCAACACTTTGTGCTTCTTCTAAAGCATCAATTCTCCGGCGCCTCAGGCTTTCTTTATAAGTCAAGCTCCTCACATCCATACATGGAAACTGAAAAAGTTATAGTATAGCGAGTTTCAATATTTTAAATGGTTGGGTTACACTTTGATATGTGAAATATTTTAGCATTATTTCTGGTTAATTTAGGAATTAGATCAAGGACTTTCCATGAATTTCCACTTTTTGGTATTAAATTATGGTGATTTGTGCTTGCAGATTGCTATTGAGAGTAAGATGATGGACTTTATTTTTCATGACGCGTTTTAGTATAAGTTCCAGCAGAGAACTGGCTTGCATCGTGATGTGTGAGTCTGTTTGTGATCCAGACGACGGGTCAACATGCCCAGGTTAGCCATGATCACAGAGCCACACCTGATGACCCTGAATGGGGTTGTGTTCTGTATTCACCCATAGGTTAACCATTGTGAGAGAGGCTCAGAATGAAATTGTGGCTGCGAATGGGGCCAAGTGGGAGTTGCGGAGGGCATGTCGCTGTGTGGAAGACGTAAGCTCATGCCCAAGTGTGCCAGAGATGAATGAGGACAAGTAGGGAAACGAAAGCAGCTGTGCCAATGACCTTGGGAGTCAGCCCCACAGGCACCGGACCTGGTGAGGCGTTGTCGATGTCCCCTCCTTAAAAACGGTCTCCTAGAGTACACGGAGTCTGAAGCTTGTCTCTTTGGGGCATAATTCATATAGGATTTTTGTGCCAAAGCTGATTCAAGCGAGTGTTTGTGGGAGACAGACCATAAGAAGCATTATAAATGCCTTAACATTTTCAAATGGTCCCTCAAATACTCATTCTCCATCTTAAATTTCATAAAGAGTAAAACAGTTGCTGTTTTAGCTCTCTGTGAGTGTTCTGTGGAATAATTTACTGAAAGCGTTTTCAGGACTTCCTGGAAAACTCCAGGATGCCTACTTAATTGTATTACACTTCATAAATGTTATTTAGTCTGTTTCACGTCTCAATTGTGAGGTTGAGCTGTGGAGCCCGTTTTGGTTAGATGGGGTTCTCACTGAACCAATCCGGAAGGGGCAGGTGACCTGGTTGCGGTGCGGTTGCCAGGCCTGTTTAAGAGGTGGTTTTGCTGGTGAGTGAGAGGTGTGGGGGTGTCCCTGGTGGTGCAGCTGAGCGGTAAAGAATCCGCCTGAAGTGCAGGAGCTGAGCGTTTCAACCTTGGGTCAGGAGAGAGCCCACAGGGGAAGAAGAAAAATGGCAACCCACTCCAGTATTCTTGCCTGGGAAATCCCATGGACAGAGGAGCCTGGCAGGCTATAGTCCACGGGGTCGCCCAAGGTCAAAACACAACTTTGCAAACTGAACAAAGAGACATGTTGAGACTACCATCTCCAAAGGGGGGGGAGAGAAACAATTTTCAAGGTTTGAGGGTGCCAACAAAATGTGGGAGTTTTAAAAAATTCCAATTTCTTTCTGGATTAAACACAATGCTGTAGCCTGACTGAACACTTCATGTGTGTGTACATTCGGCCCTCTTGTCCATGGTTTCTGCATCGCTGATTCCAACAACCACAGATCTGACTCAGCGACCTGCAGATAGTAACCGTGGTTCCACGAGTGGCTGACCGCGATGATGGGGAACCTCAGATGGGAGGCCAGCTGCGGGACCTGTAGCACCCCACGGAGCTCAGTGTCCTGAACGGCCTCCCTGCGGAGACCATGATGGCTGTATATATAAATGTGTAATCTTCTGCAAGCAGAGGTTTAACTAGTGTTATTTCATCTTCCCTATGTTTAACTGCTTTTTATAATTGTATTCAGGAAAAAAACGTAACCATAAGGTTGAAAATGTTTAATGGTGATGCAATTCTCAAATCAGACTCATGTAAACAAGGCATTATTTTTTTAGGCCTGACCTATTAGAGGGGGCCCCCACCATTCACATTTATGGGTGGACTTGTCGTTGGACAATAGGATCCTACCCGCTGAGGAGTGACTCTCCAGAAGCTAAATAGTAAACCGGGCTCTTTGCGTCTGTGAGAAAGGCCTGGTGCTCCATGGGCCTCATTGTGAAGATCAGCTGTTCCTTCACACTCAGGAGCGGAGCACTCTGTGACCCATCTGCCGCCCCCTGACAGATCGCCCGCCCTTCTTTCCAGGATTGATAAAGAGACAAACAATGCCAGACCAGGCCGGCGGCGCCAGCGTGGCCGTGGGCCCAAGAGCGCGTCCCCGGCCTGAAGCGCGCGCCAGCGCCCCTGGTGAGGAGCAGCGTGATCGTGGCTCGCAGACTTCTCCCCCGGGGAGCGGAGCCAGTACGTGTGAAGGGTAAGGATCTGCGGGTCTCAGCGGTCAGCAGGTCAGGAGTCTGTGCGGTCAGGGGTCTTCGAGGCCAGAGGTCTAGGGGGTCAGGGATCTGCAGGGTCAGAGTGCCACGTCGTTTCTGGGGAGCTGCCACATCCACCCCCTCCCCAGGGTCGGTCCATCAGTGACATATGACTGGGCATGGGCGTCTTTAAATTCGCTATTAGCAAAATACTAATGACTAGACAATGCCAGAAAATATACATAAAATATCACACGCCGTCATTCTTTTTATTTTTATTTATTTACTGTTTTTTTTTGAGAAACAAGGAACTCGGTTTTTTATTTCATCATTTTCTTGCATTTGAGTACTCCTCGATGACATCCTTGGCCCGAGATTCTTCAGCCATAGTCCTTACCATCCACACAACTGGCAACCACCAGTCATTCTTTTTAGTTTTGGGTTGTGGAATTTTTCCTTTCCTTTCTTTTCACATTTACCGTCCTCTTCGCTTCTAATGCCTTTGCTCTGGCAAATAACTGACCTTAAGGGCCTAAGCTGCTAGACTGTTTGGACCCCAGTGTGTATTTCAAAACTTCTGTGACTCGAGGAGTTTGGTGGCCTGGTGTATTTCAGCCAAGTGCAATCATGCCTACTTCAAACCGCGGTTGGTCCTTCCGAAATTAAAAATAGGTGAATCACATCTCAGAACAAAATCGCCTTCATTGATTGCCTCCAACAGATTCATAGTTCTGAGGAGAGTATGTGTAATATACATCAGTTTATCACATTATAGTTACGATAAGTATTTGTAATTTATAGTGATTTTGGATTTGACATTACAAAGGTGGGTAGAAAATACTTTCAAAATCTAAATGTTTCATTCAGTTACAACATTTTTATTAAGCACCTGCTATTGTTTAAGCATAATTTCAGATACTTGGGATTCATCCATGACCAAAGACCAGAACTCTTGCCCTTGCAAGGCTTTTTCGTTCTTGTGAGTGAGCCAAAGATAAAACATGTTGGTAACCTGTGACATCTCTGAGTGAGGCCAGCACTATACAAAAACCATTTGAGCAAGTTAAGAAGGGTTGGGATGTTGAGGATGAGGGTCGCAAATTGACGTAGGTGAGAACAGATGTCCCTGGCAGGTGACGTTTCGGCAAAAGACAATGTGCAGGGTGAGGCGAGTGGAGGTGGCCCCACTGGGCGAGGGTGTCCTTGATGAGCCCGCCGCGACTTCACTCTGATCTGAGCTCTGTGCCTCACACAAACTTTTCTTTTAAAGGAATGGATTAATGCATAATTAAGCTAACGATTCAAAAGGATAATTTTATCTCAAAATGTATGTAATTATCTTTAAACACATAACTTCTTTCAACTAATCAAAAGGTAATTATTTAAGGACAATTAGGAAAGCATCAAACAGGGAAAAAACTCGTTTGAAGAGGATGTTCTGAAAGAAATAAACTGTGGAGAAGGAAATAGCAACCCACTCCAGTATTCTTGCCTGGAGAATTCCTATGGACAGAGGAGCTGGTGGGCTACAGTCCATGGGGATTCGCAAGAGTCAGACATGACTGAAGCGACTTAGCCAAAGCGCAGGTGATGTCATGAATTCTCAGATCACACTTTGAGTTGCAAGGGCGACCTCTCGTTTAAAGAGAAAAAAAGATCTATCTAGTAATACTACCTTCTCTCTATGATCAGGTTCTCAGTCTCCAGACTTCCTCTAGCACAAGGGTGATGAAGCACTGATCTTTCTTTTTTTTTTGTTTAATCCTTTGTTGCCAGTTAATCGAAGTGACAGCGACAGTTCAACACTGGCTAAGAAATCATGTTTGTGAGGAACTCCATCCGAACGGCTAAGTTTGAGAGTCAAGGGGTATGTAGGTCCATCGGCAGCATCCCAAGGTCCCGGAAACCCACCCGATGGGCATGTCAGACGCAGAACCCAGGGGCCTCGGGGCGTCCTTGTTCCGTGCTCCGGGCTGTGGGTTGAAGCCACTGTAATTGTGGAGACACAAAGCGGATTTGCTTGTGTTGTTCTGGAGAAGGTGTGTAGAGACTGCTCATTCATCGCTGGTATGGAAATATGATAGCAAAGGATAGATTGGTTTTGAAGCACAGACAGAGAAAAGGCCTCTGGGGGTTGGGGGCGTCTCCGTGCTTGTCGGTGGCCCCACCAGCGGCTGGCTCTGGAACAGTGTGGGGAGAGTATAACACCTGGCCCTTGTGTGAAGGGCTGATGTCTGGTAATGAAGGCACTGGGTTTCAGCAGCTTGCTTAAGAAAACAGAATCTTTTCAGAAGGATAAGATCAATGTAGATGGAAAAAGTCAAGTCAGGCTTTCCAGGAAGACTGAGATCTCTGGATAAGAGAGCAAAGGGCAACTTGAGCGATATTTAAAGATAAATTAATATGGTTGGAGTGTTCAGAAATTTTTTTTTACCTTTTCACTTACCAGCAGCTGAAATGCTAATGGAAAGTTTTCGTTTGCTTATCTTTTTATTTTGTGCTAATTTTGAAGCTGCTTTGTAGCGCTTAGTCTTGGCTCAGTGGGACGCAGCCCCGTGTGAGGTAAACCTGATGCAGTGATGGGGGGGCCAGGGGGGATTCCCGCCCCTGCCAGGAGGCCATCAGCGGTGCACGGGCGACCCAAGTGCAGAAGAGAAGAGGGCAGTGAGCTCCACTTGTCGGGAGAAGAATCAGAAAGCCTTTACGGGGAAGGTCTCTGGCCCTCGGACAACAATTTCAAAAGGAAGATGGTGGCTTTGTTGGGGGAATGGAGCGGGATGCTGGGCGCTGTTGGTAGGTGGCCTGAAATGGCACGGGCCCAGAAACGGCATATTCAGAGAAGGAGTGACCCCTGCCTCAGCCAGAAGCTTGGGCTCCGGTGTGGGACGGAGTGAAGACTGGAGGGCACCGGTGAATCCTTTGTGTGTTCACCAGCGACCTCGGTTCTAATGCCTCTGGGCAAAGTGCCTGGAAAGTGTGACTGGGCAACATGACTTCCTGGTATGCTTCCTAGTTACTGACGGTCTTAAGCACATTTCTTTTTTCAAAGGTAAAATATGCAAGCATTTATTTAACCTCAGCAATTTACAGGACATTTCAAGTTAAGCGTTTTCAGGTTATCAAACTTTATGCTTTAAAGGCACCTCACGTTTCATCAATGGATATGAAAATTCTTCTTCCACTCCTTCTAAGTCCCCGCACTTTTTTTAAAAAGCTTTTTTATTTGGTTTTGGGATATAGCCATGTTAAACAATGTTGTGGTATGGTTTCTGGGTGGAATCTGTGAAGGGACTCAGTCATACTATAACATGTATCCATTTCTCCCCCAAACTCCCCTCTCCCCATCCAGGCTGCCACATAACATTGAGCAGAGTTCCCATGCTATACAGTAGGTCCTTGTTGGTTTTCCATTTTAAATTATAACGGCAACCATAAGTTCATTCTCTAAGTCTGTGAGTCTCTTTCTGTTTTGTAAGTTCATTTGTATCATTTCTTTTTAGATTCCACATATAAGGGATGTCATACGAATATTTCTTCTTCTCTGTCTGATTTCATTCAGTATGATCATCTCTAGGTCCATCCATGTTGTTGCAAATGGCATTGTTTCATTCTTTTTATGGCTGAGTAATATTCCATTGTATATATGTACCACATCTTCTTTATCCATTCCTCTGTCAATGGACATTTAGGTTGCTTCCATGTCTTGGCTATTGTAAACAGTGCTGCAGTGAACTTGGGGTGCATGTATCCTTTCAGATCATGTTTTCTCCAGATATATATGCCAAGAGTGGGGATTTGCAAGGCCCATGCGCTTTTTAAAAACACATATTTTAGAGAATGATAACATTTCCGAAAACTTTTCAACAGAAGTGTTTTATGAATTGAGTGAAGCTGAAAAACGTGTGTGGTTGCTGATAAACTTAATTCCTAGAACTTCTTGAAACCGGAGGATAAAGGGTTATTCCTGGAAATTTCATTAGGAGATCATTGTTAATGGCTTTTAAAGTGGAGCTGGTGGAGTCTGGTAGACGCGAATGAGGAAGAGTATTCTGATGTAGGAGTTACAAGGCCGTGAGTGAAGGGAAGCTGAAGGGTGATGGGCGGGCCGTGCCTGGATGGGAAGGCAGGGGCCCTCACGTGAGGCACAAGGTTGGGGGCCCATCAGACCTCACCCTTCCCAGCTCAGCGATGCCACACTGACTGACTGACAGCAGTCGCGGCGGGGTCATGGGACACCCAGGGAATTGGGCAGAGCTTACACATGAGCCACGCCTCGGGTTACACATCACCTGCAGGCTGTGCACACAGGATTCGTTTTAGAAAAGCCTCCGCGTGCCCGAAGATGGGGAAGGTTTCGATATTGAAACAGGGAGTAAGCATGTTCAAACGGGGTCGTTGTGTCTAGATGATTTTGCAGTTTGTTTAGAGTAGAGGTTGATTAAAGGGAAGCAAATAAGATGCTGAAGCTGAAGCTCCAGTACTTTGGCCACCTGATGTGAAGAGCTGACTCATTGGAAAAGACCTGATGCTGGGAAAGATTGAGGGTAGGAGGAGAAGGGGGCGACAGAGGATGAGATGGTTGGATAGCATCACCGACTCAATGATTGAGCAAACTTGGGAGATGTGAAGGACAGGGAAGCCTGGCGTGCTGCAGTCCATGGGGTCACAGAGTCAGACACGACTGAGCAACTGAACAGACAACAGTAGTAAGAAACGCAAAGAAAGTTTCCAGCAGGATACACTGGCGGAGAAGGGGAATCAGAGGAGGACAATGCGCGCTATTCAGGTCTGGGCACGGCTCTGAAACGAATGAGAGGGACGAGATGGACCTCTGCCTCCCATCTGTCAATGGAGCGCTGTGTCATGCCAGCCCTCCCAGCTGGATAATGTTCAAGCCCGAGTTCCTTCTCCTGTATCAGGTAGTACCCGTTTTCATGAGTAGTAATCCCTTTTTCCATCCCCATGACAACAGTCTAGGCAGGAAAACATCCGATTCTCATCTCCCTCCTCGCCAGCAGTCCTCGCTCAACCCTGGTCTGAACACCTTTTCTCCTCACGTCGGGTGTGACCAGCCCTGTGAATCCCTCCCTGCCTTGCCTTCTCTCCTGTGACACCTCTCTTGGTTTTCTGTTTACTGTCTGGTGAAAGTCACTCAGTCGTGTCCAACTCTTTGCTGGACCCCGTGGGGACTATACAGTCCATGGAATTCTCCAGGCCAGAATACTGGAGTGGGTAGCCTTTCCCTTCTCCAGGGGATCTTCCCAACCCAGGAATCGAACGGGCTCTCTGCATTGCAGGCAGATTCTTTACCAGCTGAGCCACCAGGGAAGCCCTATTTTCTATGGTTTTCTGAGCATTTACTGTCTTCATATTGAGAGTGGTATCAGGCTAGGAAGGCAAGGGTCTCCAAAAGTTCTCCCTAAAACTAGGATCTCGAGTCTGGAGTCCGCGGTCTGTCCCAAGGACATACATGTATATCTCTTCAAGTGAGCTCATAAAGTAAAGATAGTCATGTTGAGGTTCTATGTACTTTTTGGATCTCTCGATAGTCTCAATCGCAATTGGTTACTGTTTGTATTTCTACGAGACTGAGGCAAGCCTCTGAAAGGGTTTTGCCTGACTCTCAGCCTGTTCAGTTGGGAGCCCCAGATTACAAGGGGCCAAAGGTTTCACACCCAAATCTGCACCCTTAGGACATAAGTCTGGCATGTCTCACGGAGGACGAAAAAAAGGCAAACACATACGGCACTTCTGCCCATTTCTCTTGTTTTCTACAGAACCGGTCTAGTTGTAAAACAGTATCATAATTGAGAAACCCCCTTCAACAGTCAGCGTTCCCGCATGTCTTTTTAAAAATCTGGGGATCAAACTTGTCCCAGTTCTTTTTTTTTTTTTTAAATACATTTTAAAGGAGTGGTTCTGGAACTGCTAGCTCCCAATCTGTAAGAGAACAAAAGGCAGCATACATAGCCGTGGCTTTTTTCAACCAGTAAGGCGTCCTTCCTGCTGTAGGATGGTGGTGTAGACAGACTTTCCACCAAAAGCTTTCCTTCCCTGGTTGGACTGTAGTACGGCCCTTACCGACGCAGGTGTCATTACTCGTTCCATCCTGTTTCTACCACGAGCGGGGTAGAGATGCACAGGAAGTTAGACCTGATAGATCTCAGACTGATAGTTCCATACCACCAAGACCTTGGTTTGATTTGCACCTCTTTCCCTGATGCCACCCGGGGTAGAGCAAGTAGTTTTACTTCAGAATGTTTGCCAAGCTTAGGACTCCTAGGGAAGATCCCGTCTTTATGTGCTCTGCACATTCCTGAGTACAGTCCTGACCCGTTGTGTCACAATAGGGAAACGAACAACAACCAAGATGTCCTTTTGAGTGTCACCATGCCAGGATATGTGATAGCAAAAGAGGTGGTGGAGGGCTGGCCAGCGAGGAGGAAAAGGATTTTTGTCCTCTAGCTATTAGGGCAGTCCTTCCAGTTCTTATCCAAGATTCCCAAAAAGGTAGCATCTAGGAGTTCCGAGACAAAAAGCCAACAGAGAGCCCCCTCTGGTCCATTAAGGAGCTAGCGCTCCAAAGGAAGAAGCCCATTCCCTTCCAATCTGACCAGATCCTGCAATTTAACTGATCTGTTGTCCTCATAACCTCATGGTCACCGCAGTGCTTATGTACATAGATAGGAGACATAGCCATGACAAAGATCAATTTCAGGTCGTGGCCACTGAGGCAGGCAGCAGGGAGAGGGACCTCTAGCTGAGAGACGTTCCGGGCAGCTGGAGTTCCGCCTCACTCCCAAACGTGCTCCTGTAACTTTCAGCTCCTAGCAAGGCTAGGCGCTTCCTTGGACTACCAAGATCTTGGGGGTTTAAGTAAAAGTACATAGTAATGCATGAATCCACAATCCATTGGAAAGTCTAGATCCAAATCAGATTTGTTAGTGGTTCTAATTTCCCCACGCAATTACAAAATGGTCAAGTAGACCAGGAAAAGGTGACCAAGAAAGGAAAGTTCGGTCCACTCGCTTTGCCCATCTCTGGCCGATACCCTAGCAGGGACCTTGGGTGTATCTTGCTTGAGTTTGGTATAAACCCCCAACACGGCTCCCCTTTAGTTCTGGGTGGGCTGTTTTCAGCGTTATGAGGCACCGCGAAACCACAGAGCAGGGCTCATCGCTTGCTTCGCGCAGGGCGTGTCATTCATTCACACAAGCACACCGTAGAGTTAGTAAAGTAAGTGGAAAGCAAAAAAAAAAAAAAAAAGAAAAAAAAAAAAAAAAAAAAAGGAAAAAAAAAAAACAAAAAAGGGAAAAAAAAAAAAAAAAAAAAAAATAAAAAAAACACAAAAAAAAAAAAATAAAAAAAAAAAAAAAAAAAAGAAAAAAGAAAAAAAAAAAAAAAAAAAAAAAAAAAAAAAAAAAAAAAAAAAAAAAAAAAAAAAAAAAAAAAAAAAAAAAAAAGCTTTGCACACTGAGAAAGCAGACAGACTAGACCTCTGAGTCTAGTTTTCCCTTGTCCTGACAATCCCTGACGGCCCCTCAAGATGATACACAGAACGATGTCGGATTCATGATCTCCGAAAGAAGATTTAGCTTCGGGACCAGGGACCAGGCTTGATCACTCAAGAGCTTTTGTGTAGCAGAGTTTTATTAAAGTATAAAAAGGGACAGAGAAAGCTTCTGACATAGACATCAGAAGGGGGACAGAGAGTGCCCCACTCGCTAGTGTTAGCAAGGGAGTTATATACTTTTTTAAATTAGTTATTACAATAAATCAAAAGAATGTCTCAAGGTTGTAAAGATCTTACTAGACCCACTCCCATAATTTACATTTTAAGATAACAGGATTAGCCAGAAGGTTTTCAGGAAGGAGAAACTGTCCTCAAGCAGGATACATTGTTGTTATATAATCCCTAGTACAGAGTTTAAACTGAGTTGTTTGTTGTTGTAATCATCAGTTTAGGCTTAAGAAAAAAGCCCTGAAACTAAGACTAAGGAAGATGTTTGTTCCTTACTCATGCTGAGAGTTCACAGACCCCTATCTCCTCCTTGAGAGCCCCAGACCCCTTTCTCCTCCTCGGGGACCCCGGACTTCTTATCAACCTGCCTAGGAATTGACTCTCTCAACATCATCCTCTAAACAATTCCTCAAGGTTCAGAAATCATGTCTTCTCCTCCTAGAGTTTTGCCTACAGACACCTGCGGGATACTTATTCTCACACAGCCATTGATTTTTCCTTGATAAGTGGATAAGCTTGGCCCCGAAGGAAACACAGTGACTCAGGAGGCGAAGAGTGGTGTCAGACAATCGGAAGTGAGGAGGAAGGAAAAGGGGGCCCAGTGTCGAATGGACAGTTGGTTAGAGGAGGGCACCGGACCCAGCTCCGCTGAGCGTGGTTACAGAGTGATGGCGATGGCGTTTCACTGCGGGGGACACAGATTGCGGACCCCTGGACTTGGAGCAGACAGACAGTTCTCACGATGTGTCTGCAGTCGCAGAGGCAGCTCTGGGCAGTATATGGTCAGGCCTGAAGCTTAGGCTGCACCCTAGGTAAACAATCCAGGAAACTCTCTGCGGTTCAGGCCAGTACAGGCTGTTCGCCTTGGCTGCGCATTGCTCGAGGTGGGCGGGGGCGCCTGGTTCCTGTTCCCTCGGGACCAGGCCACACCCCTTGGCCCTCAGCAGCCAACGGAGGTGCCCGGGGAGCCCTCCGTCAGGGACCACCGCTGCAGCGGGGCTGTCGTGTCGTGCTCTAACCCCGCAGGCGGTTTGTGTGCCAGCCGTCCTCCGGAGGCCAGCGCCCGAGTGCCCGGTGCGGACCTCCCTGGACCATGGAGTTGGACCTGCGCCTCCCTGACCCGGCAGAGCCGCCTCAAACGATGAGCTTCAGACCCTCAGGGACTGAGGAGAGGCTGGAGGAACTGAAGACCAGGGCGAGACGGAACCTTCCGCCGGGCGTGGCTGGATGACGAGCGCCTTCCGAGCTCCTGAGACAGGCTGGGAAGAGGTAGCCGGTGCCCCAGCCTCTCCCAGCAGAAGGTGCGAGGGCGCGAACCCTCCGCCCCACTCATGATCCTCACACCCAGAAACATCCATTCCCATCATGTTCCCTCCTTGCCCAGTGGCAGCTGTGGCATCAGACCGGTAGAGAGGAAAGAGCACAGTACACAGTGCATCTGTGCCCTTTGGAGAAGGATCTGACTTCCCCTGAGTACAGATGCTTTTTCATCTCTGTACCATCTTGTGTGCAGGCAGGTCGTTTGGGTCATGAGCGTTTCTTTCTGGTCTCTGAAGTTTGCTGTCCCGGCTAGAGATGTGTCCCTGTGCGCCTTGCATTCTGGCCACGGAGGGTCGGTGAGGAAAGCCCTGGATTCTCCCACTGCTTGCTGTGCAGCCCCTCGTACCACTCCTTTACACAACAGGGGGACACCCAGTTGCACACTCACACGTGGCACACACCACCCCTTGCCCCTTCATGTCACTGTTACCTGAGTTGGGGGATCTGTGAGGTTTTCAGCACTTGTGGCAGTACAGTGCCTAGCGGTGTAGCAACAAAGAGACCTGCCAGTTGTCTTAAAAAGATATGGCTCCCGGGGAAGCCAGTGGCAGAGCGCAGGTCGGCCTTTCTCGTCGCGGAAGCTGCCGGGCCCACAGGTCAATGCCTTAACCTTCCTCCTTGTGGTGGGAAAGTCTGTTTGCGCTCAGAATAAAAAGGGAATCTGAGTCACAGTGTCCTGGGTGCCATCATACTTTCCAAGGAGGCAGAAGTGAGGCGCCTGGGACTGTAAATCAGCACGGATCACGTTCCAGACTCTGCCAGTCCTTAATACGTGACCGGTACTAGATCACTGCGGTCCTCCCTGTGCGCAGGCTCCTACCCCCCCCCAAAGTACATGAAAGTTTATCACACTCTCCTGAATTGAAAAGTGAAAGTGAAAGTCACTCAGTCATGTCCGACTCTTTGCTGACCCCATGGACTATACAGTCCATGGAATTCTCCAGGCCAGAATACTGGAGTGGGTAGCCTGTCCCTTCTCCAGGGGATCTTCCTGACCCAGGAATCGAAGGGGTCTCCTGCATTGCAGGCGGATTCTTTACCAACTGAGCTATGAGGGAAGCCACACGCTAACTGAATCCGGGGCTTAACACTGGCTTCCCAGCATTTCAATCACGGGACCCTGTGGACAGTGAAACACTCCTGTACAGTTTGGGGCACTTTCTCATTTCAGTAGCATTTCCAAAGAACACAACTCCTAAACCTACGATTGCTGTTTGTATCAGCTTGCTTAAACAGAGACCTTGTCTGTCTCTTAAGCCTGAAATGACCTTCTTCTTTGATCTAAAGTGTTATAGCCTGCTGCGTTATCTTACAGGAAAGCCAAGAAGGGTCCCGTTGACGGATGGGACCCATCAGCTCCGCTGCAGGCAGCGCCATCAACAAGCCATTTTCCCACCTTTCTCCTGTGCCGGACTGCCTAGCTTGGGCCTGAGCTGATCTCTCTTGTAAGGATCCTTAATTTCCTAACCCTTTTCCTTTACAACCCTCGCTGCCCGCCACTGTGACCGGTCGGTCTCATTGAGGCAGGGCCACACTTAAATCCCGCTGCTGGAGCCATCCCACTTGGGAGGGCCATGGGGGCAGGGGTTCCCAAGGCGAGCTAGTATCCCAGGCCCCTTGGCTCAAGTGACCCCTCCGACACACACGCTCCTCCCTGCTAAGGGCCACAGCGCAACTCACAGCTCTCCTCTTGCAGTGGATGGCTCTGTGGGAACTAGGGGTCGGGGCTATTCCTGCCCTCCCCCCCGGGGTGTCTGCAGTCTGGTGGGTGGGCTGAGAAAGGACATCACTTTGTAAAAGTCTGAGCTGCACGCCCCTGGTGGTGTGCACTTTTATCTGGCACAGTATGTCAGTTTTATATCAATAAACAACCTTTAAAAGGCGTGATGACAGAAGAAAAGGTTGAATAAGAGATTCAAAGAGATTGAAAGTGTATTCCCAAAATTGTTAACGGTTAGCAGAACATTGGTGCTATAAGTAGTTTTTAATTTTTAATTTTTTTTTGAGAGGGAGGGTTTACTAGGAGTATTAGGGTAAAAAATGATCCCATATTGTTATATCAAAAGATTTTTTTTTAATGGGTTAAAGCTCCCCCTTGCCCCAAACCCAGCGGCTGTACCCCGTGGTCGGCGCGAGGTGAGCTCGTGGGTGTCGTCCCCTCCCCCGACCCCCACCCCAAGACTTGAAGAAATGCGCCGCGCCCTGGGCTGCCGGCCCCCGTCTGACGGGGCCCCGGCATTCTCCAGGCCTGAGAGCGCGCACATCGGGAGGCCTCCGAGTAACGGTGCCCGGGGCCCCGTGCTTCCGTTTCCCCGCCAGGCCGAGCAGTCCAAGAGGAGCAGAGAAGCAGGACTGAACGCGTGAGAAGCTGATGCGGCAGGTGTCCAAGGAGTGTTGCCGGCGGTCGAGAGCAGAGGCCGGCAGGTGCCCGGCAGGTGCAGTCTTTTTCCGGTGTAGCGCAGGGGAGCCGGGGGGCCCGGCGCTTGCAGGGGCTCCGGTACGGCGAGACACTGGAAGGGGGCACTGCGGAGTGGAGGTAGGGGCGGATGGGGGCGGTGGGAGCTGGGTGATGTGACTTCTGGCTCTTGGACGCACCAGCCTAACAATTCCAGGAGGGAGCTCGGGGAACCTCGGCCCAGTAGACAAGCGGAGTTAAAAGTCATGGACTCTGGAGCAGGATTAAGGATCCAGGTGGGAGATAAAAATGCGAGCCTGCATCCCACCTATAGTGGCTCCCCAGCTGGATGTGGGTCCGACATCCCAGGAAGGGTGAGAAGGTGACCACGAGAGGAGATGGTTGGGATGTCAGAAGGACCCACGGAGAGGTAGAAGCTGGGGGTGGGATTCGACCTGGTCTGGGGCGCGGGGTGAAGGATGTTGTCAAACAAACAGCAAGAAAGCGGATTGACATTCCGCTGAACAGAGGGCCACATGGACCATCCAAGGACACTTTCCGTGGAGTGGGAGGGGGACGCAGAAGAGGCTGAAGAGGTGTGGCTTTTATTGTTGTGGAATTGTGGGGGGTTGTGTCGTGTGTGGTGTAGATGAGATGTTAGGAAGCTCTGGTGGTAGGGGAGAAAACCCGCGGAGCGTGTTGATGGCAGAGGCAGGGTGTTGTGACGTGGAGGAGGGCTGGACGGGAGGGATCGGGGTTTGGTGCCAGAGGGTGTGGGTGGGAGGTCAGGGGTTCGCCTGTGAGTGAGGTCCAGGGGGGCATGTGGGCTCAGACTCTTTTTAGTATGCTGGCCTGAAGTGTCGCTTTTTCCTGTCTACATTCCAGATCCAGAATCACTTGTGGAATTGCGAGGATGCTGCTTGGGGAGGGTTCGTAGAACTGCTAGGGTGGTGAGAGGGAACCTTACTCAGGCATTTGGTGAGGGGTTCACTTGGACGGAGTCCAGTGGGGACAGTCATCAACCTCCAACTGTTACTAAACCCTAAAGACTTGTAAAACACTCCGAGTCACTTAGCATCCAGACCACGCACATCACCAGGCAGGTGATGCAGATGAGGGAGATGGGCCGGGAATAAGGCATTGCCCTGGTGGGCCTCCAGGCGCCGGGTCCTCCATGGCCCCAGGGATCGCTGCACTGAGCTGCTGTCTCACCTGGAATCAAAGGTTAGAAATCAGGAATTTTGATGTGACCTATCTAAGTGGAGGACTTGACAACTAATTCGGGTTGTTTAAATGCACATGTAAGCCACAGATAATTTTGTTTTGGGGGCGTGTCAAAGCAGAGTCACCCAGTATTGGAAGTTCTGTCTTCTGTGACATCATGACCACTTTCACGTGCCTCTTCAATTCTTCATTTTATCTCATGGAAATTGAACAAATGGACCGGGACTCTGCGCACAAACATAGCTCTCTTCCTTTCCATGTTTCCCGGGGGTTTTCATGCTTCCTTCCTTCTCTCTCTCTCTCCTTAGACCTTGGAGCTTCTCTCCTCAGTCCTTGCATCTTTCACCCTCGCCCTCAACCATCTAATCTTTATACCTCCTTACGCCGGCAGCGTGCCCCCTCGTGGGGAACCCCCTAGCGAGTCCTTCAGCAGAATGTGTTCCTGTGAAGCTTTGTAAGAGGAGAGAAATATTGCTTCTGCCTGGGGGGCTCTGCAAACCCTGGAAAACCTTATTTCTTTAAACACTCTGCTGACCTCTGAAGACAATCCAGCCACTTGCTTCTCACTTTTGTTCCTCTGGTGGTTGTTGCCCCATACTCGCCCTGCCAAGTTAGAATTCTGTGATTTCTGCCTTTACGTGGTTCGCTCCGTCTCTTCTCCCCATCTCAGTCCCGGTACCATCGCTCCTTAGTTGCCCCGACCTTCAGCGTGAGGTATTGATATTTGAAACGAAGAATTTTCACAGGTAGCACCTTAATTGTTCTCTGTAGGGGATTCCGGCCTCTGAAATTCTCTGCACCTGATAGAGAAACAGGCAAGCCTAGTCTGACACCCGCCCCGATGATTAAAACTGTGGTTGGAAACGGAAAAGGACCTTACTGCTCTGTCCACAGAGTGCCACTGTCCACTTCAAGTCTTTCGGAAAAAGGGGAGGCAATCTGACTTTTTAAATGGTGTTCTAGCTAAGGACACGGAGGAGAAGGCAATGGCAACCCACTCCAGTACTCTTGCCTGGAAAATCCCATGGACGGAGGAGCCTGGTAGGCTGCAGTCCATGGGGTCGTGAGAAGTCGGACACGACTGAAGCGACTTTCACTTTCAAGTTTTCACTTTCACGCATTAGAAGAGGAAATGGCACCCACTCCAGTGTTCTTGCCTGGAGAATCCCGTGGATAGAGGAGCCTGGTAGGCTACAGTCCATGGGGTGCACAAAGAGTCAGACATGACTGAAGCAAATTAGCAGCAGGCAGCTAGGACAAAAGCTTCCATCCAGGCTGTGGAGACGCTGGCGTTCTTGGGACTGTTTTGTCGGACAGAGCATTTTCAGCATTCTGTTTAATGCTGGTGGTTGTTTCTCACCCTGATTCCAGGGAGAAGATTGCCTACTTACAGAGCGAAGTATAACATCAGTCCCTGCCCGCTGATGACGTGTGATCACATCGCCCGATGAGCTCGTGCGTGTTTTTTCACTCTTCTTTCTTAGGGAGGGCAAAAGAGGGGGCCATGGTATCTTGTTCGGGATTTTGTTTTGTAATATACCGTTCAATCTTTTAAAGAAGCTTTTATTTCACGTCAGATTTTCAAACATGTTAATTTGTTAAAGTACCTTGAATATAATTCTTATTTGTTTTAAAAAAAGAGAAAAAAAAGTATCAGTAACCAAAACGGGATCAACCGTACCAAATGTACAGTTGTTGCCAATGGGCTTTATTTTGGTGAAATGAATAGAGGCAGGACCCCACGTGTATCCCGTTGGGCCCACTGTTGAGACAATAACTTGGTTTAGCTGAAGGGCGGTTTCTCGATTCCTTTGTCCTACTGTGAGCCCTGCTGATGCTGGGCAGCGCGGTGGCCAGGTGACCCTGGCTTGCCAGAGGGCTGCTCATTCCGCGGGAGCAGGAGCGCTCAGTCGGGGTCTCAGGTCCACGTGGGACAGAGGGCACATTCATTCTCCCTCACCTCTGTCAAGAAACACCGTTTTAAATGTGCTGAGAACAAGCATCTTCCTTTTTGTCCTTTTCTATTTGTTCTAAAGGAAATAAAAACAAAAGCTGAGAATAAGAAGAATGGGATTGCAAAGGAGCCATTCTCTCGGCGACACTTCACATCTGCGCGGTACGTTGTGACTTTAAAGGCAGGGAGATTGGAAAAGGGGAAGAAGGCCAGTTCGCCTCCAAACAAACTGAATCAGCACGTCAGTGAGCAGCCGCTGCTTCTCAGTCGGCGTGAGTGTAAGTGTTTCAAACCCCAGTGTCTGGCGTGCAACCAGGCGGGTTGGGGTGCTAGGCATGAGGATGGTACCCGGTGGGACAAAAGGTGGGGCTCCCGGGGCTCCAGAGGACGGATTGCTGGCAAATGCGGGGGAGACGCGTACAGGCCGCACATGCTGCAACCAGAACAGAGGAAGGGGTGTCCACTGATTCGGGGTTGCCAAATACTCAGTAAAACAGATTTTCTTTTTGTATGTCAAATAGGAAGGGGCACACCTCTAATCCTCCTATCTATTTCATTGCAATTATTTCTTCTTAGTTTTAGTTATGTAAAAGCTTTTCTGCTGGTCTTCAGGTTGTTCTAATACATAGCTGTTCTATCAGTCAGTTCAGTCACTCAGTCATGTCTGACTCTTTGTGACCCCATGGGCTGTAGCACACCAGGCTTCCCTGTCCATCACCAATTCCTTGAGCTTGCTCAAACTCATGTCCATCAAGTCAGTGATGCCATCCAACCATCTCATCCTCTGACATCCTCTTCTCCTCCTATCTTCAATATTTCTCAACATAAGAATCTTTTCTAAGCAGTCAGTTCTTTGAATCAGATGGCCAAAGTACTGGAGCTTCAGCTTCAGCATCAGGGATTCCAATGAATATTCAAGACTGATTTCTTTCAGGATTGACTGGTTTGATCTCCTTGCTGTCCAAGGAACTCTCAAGAGTCTTCTCCAACACCACAGCTCAAAAGTATAGTTGTAATTTTGAGGTGCCCATGTGAGAAGCTGGGCTCAGGATCTTCCTACTCTACTATCTTGGCCACACATCCTATACTAATTTCTTAATTCATTCCTGTATTTTAAGTTTCAAAAATTTTCCTGAGCCAATGCAACATATCCTTTTATTTGCAAGCATAGTTTTCTGTTTTTACTTCTCTTGCTTTTTTCTTTATTTCTTAAACTCTGCTAGTTTGTTTTTATTTCACTTTCATTTTCAGATAATCTTTATAAGTCCTTTTAAGGATGCTATGTTATCTATACCTATATTGTAGATAAATAGATTCATAGATATATCAAATATATGTGTATATACACATATATTTGATAGTGTAGAGAACTCTTTGTCAATATTCTTGCATCTTCTAGGGCAGGTTCTCTGACAGTGTATGTTCTTCTTATGTTTTTTATTGTCTTATGCTTCTTTACCCCTTTACTTTAGGTTATTGTTTGCAAATATTCTTTAACTCCTCACTCTTACCCATATATCTTTATTTTTTAAGGGACAGATATTTATTTATGTATGTGTCTGCACTGGTTATTAGTTGCAGCAGGCAGTATCTTTGTTGTGTCATGTGAGATATTTTGATGTGGCATGTGACTCTCCAGTTGTGGTGCACAGGCTCAGTAGTTGCAGCTCATGGACTCAGCTGCTGCATAGCATGTGAGACTTTAGTTCCCCAGTCAGGAATTGAACACACATCCTCCTCATTGCAAGGCAGATTCTTAATCACTGTACCACCAGGGTAGTCTCCCACTTGTACTGTTAACTACAACTACTCAAGTAAAAAATAAAAAGCATCTTATTACCTTAAGGATGCTGACATCTAAGCTGGGAAACATTTATCTTTCCTCTTAGATGTCCAAGAAATCATGTTTCTTGAGAAAAACAACTGGGTCAATTTTCTTGCTCATCATTGTGTTCTTGGCCCCTGTCATACTGCCTGTGGCAAAGCAGATGATAATACATGTTTTTGAATGAATGAATGAATGGGTTACTATGTCAGTGGTCAGAATGCTATTTTAGATATTTTGACATTTATTAGGTAATTTGTAATTTATGGTTTGAGTTTTTACCAAATTTCCTATTTCACTAAGCATAGTTTTTTTTTTTTTAATTCCATGCATTCAGAAGAGGAAACTGTTGTAAAAGTGTCTTTACTCATTCATCTTTAAATAAAATTTTTATTAATCTTAATTATTTCGGTACTACTGTCCATCAATGATCATTTTTAGTATTTAAAACAGCTCCATCAGGTCAATATTATTAGTAGAGTGACTAAAGCTGAAAGTGCTTAAACAACTTGCTAAATGTTTCAGTATTTGTAGACTTGAAGCCAGAATTCAAACCCACATTTTCTTGTTGCCTACGTTTAAGTTGGACATTTATGTCAACTAAGAAATAGCTATGCTGTTTCTCATCCAACTACATGGAAGATCATCTGAAGCATACATATATGAGAAATGTTCTCATCTTTTGCTTTATGTACTTGTATTCTGGTTGAAGAGATCACCAGCTATGTGAAGAATGAGCTCAGTTACAACTCAGTAGATACCAAATAACATAGGAAAAGATAAGTACTATGTGAGTTCTACAGTGAGAATAATCATTTTCAACTGAATTAGTCAAGAAAGGTCTCATAAAGAGGTGGGATACTGTAACTAAAACTTATTTGCAAAGCAAGTACCAGGGTCATGCACAATATACTTGGGTCACCTTAAAGTCCTTGAAGCCACTTGGAGAATGTAGATCTTTTGTTGTTGTTGTTTGGGGAAAATTTTGAGATAATATGTGTAAATGTAATTATGTCTTCTTCTAAGGTGTGTGTGTGTGTGTGTGTGTGTGTGTGTGTGTGTGTGTGTGAGAGAGAGAGAGAGAGAGAGAGAATATTTCTTCATTTATACTAAGAGAATTAGGAAATTTTGAATGGATATGATGTGAAGGAAATGATATTTGAATGTCAGCAGAAATTGCCAGTATAAATGTATCTTTTGCATTCTGTGGGTGATTTTCCCCCCACTTATAATGTGGCATGTGAGTTTTTCTGAAAGTTGGGTGTTCTGATCTTGAAACTTTAACGTTTGATTTTCCTTAGAATTTAAGACTATGATCACAGAATACAATAGAACACTCAATTCTCAGTAGGAAAAAAAATGTGATACCATACACTGGTATGGCAATTAATTTGGACTCTAATTCTAGTCATATAGCATTGACAATTTGGTGAACTCAGATAGTTTTAAGTTATTAAGATCATTGAAACTTGGCTTTCTAATTTTTGTATTAAAAATGAACTTTCTTGGTGGTCTGGTGGTAGAGCCTCTACTCTTCCTGGTTGAGTGACTAAGATCCAAAATGCCAATCAGCATGGTTAAAAAGTTAATAAATAAGTAAAAACTCTTTTTTCTTTAAAAAAGAGATTAAAAAAGAATGCCTACCTCTCAGTGTCATTTTCAATGAGGTTATTTATTACCAATGAGATTATTTATAAGACAATGTTTAGCATTATGCCTATGTTGTATGTATTCAATAAACATCACTTTCCTTCTTTCCTTGTGCTTGTTTCATCTGTTTTGTGTCACTGGTTTTTCTTCCTTTTTTATAATGAGTTGTTATTGTGTTAAAATATATAACATAATATTTACCATTATAACCATTTGCAAGTGTACAATTCAGTAGCGTTAAATACATTTCACAATGTTGGGTAACCATCACTACTTTCTATATCCAAATACTTTTATCACTATCAATAAAAATTCATTAACCATAAGTGATCATTTTCACTTTCCACATCCTCCCAGGCCCTGGAAAACTATTTTATTTCTAACTCTATGAATTTGTCATTTTAGATGCTTTATGTAAGTGAATTCACATACTATGTGTATTTCTGTGTCTGATCTATTTAACAAAACATTTTGTATACCGCATTTTGTTAAGTCACTTATCTGCTGATGAATACTTGAGTTGTTTATACCTTTGATTATCATGAAAAATGCTGCTATTTGCACAAAGGTGGACAAGTATCTGTTTGAGTCCCTGCTTTCAATTATTTTGAATTTATATACCTAGGGGTAGACTATTACTGAGTCATATGACAGTTTTATGTTTACCCTAATCTAAAACTGTCAAAAAGTTTTCTAAAATATCTTCACGTTTTTCACTTTCACTAGCAGTACACAAGGTTCACAAATTCTCCACAACCTCATCAGCTGCTTTTTCTTTCTTTTATTAAATTATAGGCATCTTAGTAGATGTGAAGTGTTATTGCATTGTGGTTTTGTTTTGTGTTCCTTGATAACTAATGATGTTGAACATCCTTTCATGTGTTGGCTAGCTATTTGTATATTGTCTTCGGATAAACATTTATTCAAATCTTCTTGTCTATTTTTTAATGTGTTGTTGATTTTTAGTTTTCTTTTAAATACATTTTGAATATTAATCCCTCATCAATTGTATATTTGCAAATATTTTCTCATACTGTGCAAGTTGTAGTTACTCTTTCCCGATAGTATTCTTTGATGCACTACAGTTTGCAATTAATAAAGCCTAATGTAACTTTTCTTTTTGTTTTCTGTGTTTTATTTGGCATATCTATAAAATCATTACTAAATTCAATAACATGAAGAGTTTTCCCAGTGTATTCTTCTAGTTTTATAGTTTTGCTCTTAAGTTTAGGTTTTTTACTATAATTTGAGTAATTTTTACATATGGTGTAAGAGTCTGACTTTATTCTTTTGCATGTTTATGTTAATTTATTTTTTCAGCACCATTCAGTGAAAAGACTATTATTTCCATATTTAATGATTTTGGCACCCTTGTGAAAAATCAATTGACTCTATATATTAGGATTTATTTCTGGACTTTCTAATCAATTTATCCATGTCTGTCCTTATGTTAGTACCATAAAGGTAACCCCTAGGGCATTAAGTGTCCAATATGCTACCCAGAAAGAGTGGAAAAATTACTCCAGAAAGAATTAAGAAGCTGAAACAACGTGAAAAGACGTTCAGTTTTGGATGTGTCTGGTGGTAAAAGTAAGGTCTGATGCTGTAAAGAACAATATTGCATAGGAATCTGAAATGTTTGGTCCATGAATCAAGGTAAATTGGACATGGTCAAGCAAGAGATGGCAAGAGTGAACATCAATATCGTAGGAATCAGTAAGCTAAAGTGGATGGGAATGGCAAATTTAATTCACATGAACAGTGTATCTACTACTGTGGGCAGGAATCCCTTAGAAGAAATGGAGTAGCTCTGATAGTCAACAAAAGAGTCTAAGTGCAGTACTTGGATGTAATCTCAAAAATGACAGAAGGATCTCTGTTCGTTTCCAGGGCAAACCATTTGGTATCACAGTAATCCAAGTCTATGCCACAACCACTAATGCCAAAGAAGCTGAAGTTGAACGGTTCTATGAAGAACTATAAGATCTTCCAGAACTAACATCAAAAAAAGATGTCACTCATCATAAGGGATTGGAATGAAAAACTAGGAGGTCAAGGGATGCCTGGAGTAATGGACCAGTTTGGCCTTGGAGAACAAAATGAAGCAGGGCAAAAGGCTAACAGGGTTGTCAAGAGAAAGCATAGGTCATAGCAAACACCCTATTCCAACAACACAAGAGACAACTCTACACATGGACATCACGAGATGGTCAATACCAAAATCAGATTGACTATATTCTTTGCAGCTGAAGATGGAGAAGCTCTATACAGTAAAAAAAAAAAAAAAAACAAAAAAAAAAAACAAGACCTGGATTTGATTGTGGCTCAGATCTTAAGTTCCTTATTGCAAAATTTAGGCTTAAATTAAGCAAGTAGAGAAAAGCACTAGGCCATTCAGTTATGACCTAAATCAAGTTACTTAGGGTTATAAAGTGGAGGTGACAAATTGATTCACACAATTAGATCTGGCAGACAGAGTTCCTTAAGAACTATGGATGCAGGTTTGTAATATGGTACAGGAGGCGGTGAGCAAAACCATCCCCCACAAAAAGACATGCAAGACGGTAAAGTGATTTTGTGAGGAGGCTTTACAAATAGCTGAGAAAAGAAGAGAAGCAAAAGGAAAGAAGAGATGGGGAAAGATATATCCAACTGAGTGCAGAGTTCCAGAGAATAACAAAGAGACATAAGAGGTCTTCTTAAGAAAATGATGCAAAGAAATAGAGGGAAAAAATAGAAAGGGAAAAGCTAGAGATATCTTCAAGAAAATTAGAGATACCAAGGGAATATTTCATACAAAGACAGACAATAAATACAATAAAAGACAGAAAAGACAAGGACTTAACAGAAGCAGAATTGATTAAGAAGTGGTGACAAGAATATACAGGACTTTAAAAAAAGAGTTCTTAATGACTGGATAACCAGGATGGTGTGGTCACTCACCTAGAGCCAGATATCCTGGAGTGTGAAGTCAAGTTGGCATTAGGAAGCATCACTACTAAACAAGCTGGTGGAGGTGATGGAATTCCAGATGAGTCACTTCAGATCCTAAAAGATGATGCTGTGAAAGTGCTGCATGCAATATGTCAGTAATTTGGAAAACTCAGCCGTGGCCACAGGACTAGAAAACGTCAGTTTTTATTCCAACCCAAAGAAGGGCAATGCCAAAGAATGTTCAAACTTTCATACAATTGTGGTTATTTCATGTACTAGCAAGGTAAAGCTCAAAATCCTTCAAGCTAGGCTTCAGAAGTATGTGAATCAAGGACTTTTACATGTACAACCTGAATTTCAAAAAGGCAAAGGAACAGGAGTTCAAATTGCCAACATCCATTGGATCATAGAAAAAGCAAAAGAATTCCAGAAATACATCTATTTCTACTTCAGTGAATATGTTTAACAGCTTTTGACTGTGTGGATCAAAACAAACTGTGGAAAATTCTTAAAGAGATGGGAACACCAGAGCACCTTACCCGTCTCCTGAGAAACCTGTATGCAGGTTTCAAGAAGCAACAATTAGAACTGGACATGGAAAAAGACTGGTTCAAAATTGTGTAAAGGAGTATGTCAGGGCAGATGTAATTTTATTGGGCTCCAAAATCCTGAGGATGTTGAATGCAGCCACAAATTTAAAACCTCCTTGGAAGAAAAGCTATGACAAACCTAGACAGCTTGTTAAAACCAGAGATATCTCCCTTGTTTTTGGAGTAGAATCCCTGAATGTCTGATTCAATAATCCTCATTTGCCCTTGGGTGCATACTTTGTCCCAACAGAGTTGAGGTCCACATGGTCACAGCATACTGATGCATTTTCCATGCAGACATTCACAGTTCCACCCAAAGCAGGCTAAATTTGTGTTCCTTTCTCTCTTGTATTCACCCCAGACTTAGTGCTAGGCTGTGATTGGAAATAGGCTGGTGTTGGGGGCCTGGGTGCTGTGACTATAGGAATCAAAGTGGTTTTGCTGCTGTCTAGGTTCTGAACTTCTCCTGTGGCAGATTTCTCTGAGAAGTCATTTTCCCCAGAATTGCCTCCAAGCTGCAGTGTAGCATGATAGGAACAGGGAATAGCCCATTAATAATGGGCTTAGAAACCAAATCCACACTTATAGTATGCCCACCCAGAAAGTTCACCTTAGCTGGAGAGGCCCCCACCATGCATGTGCTGATAATTAGCTCTGAGGTTCAGCCTCTACCACACCCAAGCCCAATTTGGCTGCCTCAGAACACCTAGACTGTATCTTCTCCCAGTACCAATTCACCTGACATTCAGCACATATCTGCTGTATATTCTAGCTACCCTGCCCTATGTGCATTTTGGACTGGGAAGTGTGGGCAGGTGGCAGCTATCAATGCAGGCCTCTCTCCATCTGATTTTTTTTTCTTTTTTTAAAATTTAATTTATTTTTTTTGAAGGATAATTGCTTTACAGAATTTTGCTGTTTTCGGTTAAATCTCAACAATTAATCATCCATAGATATACATATATCCCCCCCCTTTTGAACCTCCCTCCCATCACCCTCCCACTCCTACCCCTCTAGGTTGATACAGAGCCCCTGTTTGAGTTTCCTGAGCCATACAGCAAATTCCCATTGACTATCTATTTTACATATGATAATATACGTTTCCATGTTACTCTTTCCATACATCTCACTCTCCTCACCTCTCCCCATGTCTATAAGTCTATTCTCTATGTCTGTTTCTCCATTGCTGCCCTGTAAATCAATTCTTCAGTGCCATTTTCCTAGATTCCGTATATATGTGTTAGAATATAATATTTATCTTTCTCTTTCTGACTTACTTCACTCTGTATAATAGGTTCTAGGTTCATCCACCTCATCAGAACTGACTCAAATGTGTTCCTTTTTATGGCTGAGTAATATTCCATTGTCTATATGTTCCACAACCTCTTTTTCCATTCATCTGTTGATGGACATCTAGGTTGCTTCCATGTTCTAGCTATTGTAAATAATGCTGCAAAGAACAATGGAATACATGTGTCTTTTTTCAATTTTGGCTTCCTCAGGGTATGTGCCTAGGAGTGTGATTGCTGGGTCATATGGTGGTTTTATTCCTAGTTTTTGTAAGGAATCTCCATACCGTCTTCCATAGTGACTGGATCAATTTACATTCTCACCAAGAGTGAAAGAGTGTTCCCTTTTCTCCACACCCTCTCCAGCATTTATTGTTTGTAGATTTTTTGATGATGGTCATTGTGACTGGTGTGAAGTGATATCTCACTGTAGTTTTGACTTGCATTTCTGTAATAATGAGCAATGTTGAGCATCTTTTCATGTGTTTGTTAGCCATCTGTATATCTTCTTTGGAGAATTTCCCACTTTTTGATTGGGTTGTTTGCTTTTCTGGTATTGAGCTGTATGAGCTACTTGTATATTTTGGAAATTAATCCTTTGTCAGTTGTTTCATTTGCTATTATTTTCTCCCATTCTGAGGGTTATCTTTCACCTTGCTTATAGTTTCCTTTGATGTGAAAAAGCTTTTAAGTTTAATCAGGTTCCACTTGTTTACTTTGTTTTTATTTCCATTACTCTGGGAGGTGGATCATAGAGGATCTTGCTTTGATTTATGTCATCGAGTATTCTGTCTATGATTTCCTCAAAGAATTTTATAGTTTCTGCTCTTACATTCAGTCTTTAATCCATTTAAAGTTTATCTTTGTGTATGGTGTTAGAAAGTATTCTAATTTCATTCTTTTACATGTAGCTGTCAAGCTTTCACAGTACCATTTATTGAAGGGGCTGTCTTTGCCCCATTGTATATTCTTGACTTCCTTGTCAAAAAATAAGGTACCAATAGGTGCATGGATTTATTTCTGGGCTTTCTATCTTGTTCTATTGGTCTATATATCTGTTTTTGTGCAAATTCCATATTGTCTTGTTGACTGTAGCTTTGTAGTATAATCTGAAGTCAGGAAGGTTGATTCTTCCAGCTCCATTCTTCTTTCTCAAGACTTCTTTGGCTATTCAATGTCTTTTGTGATTCCATATGAATTGTTGAATTTTTTGTCCTAGTTCTGTGAAAAATGACACTGGCAATTTGATAGGGATCACACTGAATCTATAGATTGCATTTGGTAGTATAATCATTTTCACAATAATGATTGTGAAAAGGAACAAGGAATATCTCTCCATCTGTTTATGGCATCTTTAATTTATTTCATTAGTGTCTTATAATTTCTGTGTACAGGTCTTTTGTCTCCTTAAGTAAGTTTATTCCTAGATATTTAATTCTTTTTGTTGCAATGGTGAATGGGATTGATTCCTTAATTTCTTTTTCTGATTTTTCATTATTAATATAGAGAAACTCAAGTGATTTCTTTGTATTGAATTTGTATCCTAAAACTTTGCTAAATTCACTGATTAGCTCTGATAATTCCCTGATGCTATTTTTAGGGTTTTCTATGTACAATATCATGTTATCTGCAAACAGTGAGAACTTTGACTTCTTCTTTTCAAATCTGGATTCCCTTTATTTATTTTTCTTCTCTGATTGTTGTAGCTATGAGTTCTAAACTATGTTGAATAATAGTGGTGGAAGTAGACACTCTTTTCTTGTTCCTAATCTTAGGGGGAATGGTTTCAGCTTTTCCCCATTGAGAATAATGTTTGCTGTAGGCTTATCATATATGTTCTTTACTGTGTTGATATAGGTTCCTTCTATGAACATTTTTTGAAGAGTTTTAATCATAAATGGGTGCTGAATTTTGTCAAAGGCTTTTCCTGCATCTATTGAGATTATCATATGGTTTTTATCTTTCAATTTATTAATATGGTGTATCACATCGATTGGTTTGTGTATATTGAGGAATCCTTGCATCTCTGGAATAAACTCAATTTGATCATGGTGTATGAGCTTTTTGATGTACTGCTGAATTCTGTTTGATAAATTTTTGTTGAGGATTTTTGCACTTATGTTCATCAGTGATACTGGTCTATAGCTTTCTTTATTTGTGTTGTCTTTGTCTGGTTTTAGTATCCGGGTGATCGTGGTATCATAGAATGAATTTGGAAGTGACCCATCCTCTGCCATTTTTTGAAAGAGTTTTAGAAGGACAAGCATTAGCTCTTCCCTAAATCTTTGATAGAATTTTGTGAAGCTATCTGGTCCTGGATTTTGTTTTTTGGGGAGATTTTTTATTTTAATCACAGCTTCAATTTCATTGTTTGTAATTTAGTTGTTCATAATTTCTATTTCTTCCTGGTTCAGTCTTGGAAGATTGAACTTTTCTAAGAATCTGTCTATTTCCTCCAGGTTATCCATTTTATTGCCATATAGTGTTCATAATAGACTCTTGTAATCCTTTGTGTTTCTGCATTGCCTGTTATAACCTCTCCTTTTTCATTTCTAATTTTGATTTGATTCTTATCTCTTTTTTTCTTGATGAGTCTGGCTAATGGTTCGTCAATTTTGTGTATCTTCTTAAACAGCTTTTAGTTTTATTAATCTTTATTATTGTTTCTTTCATTTCTTTTTTCACTGATCTTTATGACTTTTTTCCTACTAGTAATTTTTTGTTGTTCTTCTTCTTCTTTTTCCAGTTTTTTTAGGTGTAAAGTTAAGTTGTCTGTTCGATGCTTTTCTTGTTTCTTGAGGTAAGTTTGCATTGCTATAAACTTCCATCTTAGAACTGCTTTTGCTGTATCTCACGGGTTTTGAGTTGTCATGTTTTCGTTGTCATTTTTTTCTAGATTTTTTTAAAATTTCTTCTGCAACCTGTTGGTTGTTTAGAAATATATTGTTTAATCTCCCATGTGTTTGTGTTTTGTACAGTTTTTTTTTTCTTGTAATTGATATCTAGTCTCATAGTATTGTGGTCACAGAAGATGCTTGATATGATTTCAATTTTCGTTAATTTACTGAGGTTTGATTTGTGACCCAAGATATGGTCTATCCTGAAGAATGTTTCATGTGCACTTGAGAAGAAAGTGTATTCTTCTGCATTTGGATGGAATGTCCTGCAAATATCAGTGAGATCCATCTCATCTAATATCTCATTTCAGTTCACTTCAGTTGAGTTCAGTTGCTCAGTTGTGTCCGACTCTTAGCGACCCCATGAATCACAGCATGCCAGGCCTCCATGTCCATCACCAACTCCAGGAGTTTACCCAAACTCATGTCCATCGAGCCAGTGATGCAATCCAGCCATCTCATCCTCTGTCGTCCCCTTCTCCTCCTGCCCCCAATCCTTCCCAGCATCAGGGTCTCTTCCAATGAGTCAACTCTTCGCATGAGGTGGTCAAAGTATTGGAGTTTCAGCTTCAACATCAGTCCTTCCAATGAACACCCAGGACTGATCTCCTTTAGGATGGACTGGTTGGATCTTCTTTCAGTCCAAGGGACTCTCAGGAGTCTTCTCCAACACCACAGTTCAAAAGCATCAATTCTTCTGTGTTCAGCTTTCTTCACCGTCCAACTCTCACATCCATACATGACCACTGGAAAAACCATAGCCTTGACTAGATGGACCTTTGTTGGCAAAGTTATGTCTCTGCTTTTTAATATGCTGTCTAGTTTGGAACTTCTTCCCCATCTATTTCCCATGAAGTGATGGGACCAGATGCCATGATCTTAGTTTTCTGAATGTTGAGCTTTAAGCCAACTTTTTCATTCTCATCTCTCAAATTCATCAAGAAACTTTTTAGTTCTTCTTCGCTTTCTGCCATAAGGGTGGTGTCATCTGCATATCTGAGGACTTGTATTTCCTTATTAATTTTCTGTTTTGATGATCTGTGCATTAGTGTGAGTGGGATGTTAAAATCTCCTACTATTTTTTTGTTACTGTCAATTTCTCCTTTTATGTCTGTTAGTGTTTGTCTTATGTATTGAGGTGCCCCTATGTTGGATGCATAGATATTTACAATTGTTATGTCTTCCTCTTGGATTGATCCCTTGATTATTATGTAGTGTCCTTCCCTATATCTTGTAATCTTCTTTATTTTAAGGTCTATTTTACCTGATATGAGGATTGCTACTCCAGAATTCTTTTGCTTCCCATTTGCATGGAATATATTTTTCCATCCTCTCAGTTTCAGTCTATATGTCTCCACTCGGATATTTAGCAAGACAGTACATGTATAATCCTTAAAAGCAATTTTCAGGGTCTTCAGCCCTATACTTACCAGCAAGTCTCCAGCATAAAGGGGGCTACCCAGGACTAGGGCCTGAATATGCAGACTTTCTCTCTTTCACAAATCTCTCGCAGGGGAACCAGTCTCATCCTGATGCCTTGTTTTTTGGTCTTACCCAGGTATGTGGTTATACTCATATTTTCTGCAACTTTGCTTGTATGAAAGATCTTCTGCCAGTTTCCAGTTGGTGTTCTGTCAGAATTATTCCGCATGCAGATGTACTTTTGATGTGTTTGTTGAGGGAGGTGAACAACACTACCTCCTATCCTGCCCCTTAATCTCTTCCTCTTTCTGTCATCTTATCACTCCCTTCTCTTTCTGGTATTTCAACAATGTGAATATTGTTCCACTTGAGAATGTACAAGCTCTTTAGGTTCTACTCACTGTTTTTTTGAATTTTAATGTTTATTTCCCCAAGATAGCCTAGTCTGCACTCTACGTGTATAAGTTTTACAAGGTAGTTTTCTGCTGCCTCTAGTTTTAAACTTTAACCTTGTTTCTGATGACAAGGAATGTTTCAAAAAATATTATAGTTCAACAAACAGTTATGATCACAAAATAATTTTTATCCATTCTACAGTGTTTCAGAATTACCAATTGATTTTTAAACACAAAGTAGATATAGATTCTAATGGTGGCTAATCTTGTATGTTTCTTAAAGCAAATTGTTGCTCATGCAACACTTACAGGATTTCCCACAATGAGCCACCTTATAAAGAGTTATTTTTGCACACATTAATTTGTCATATTTAACTTAGTGTGAATAACCTCAAAACCTACCTAGACAGCATATTAAAAAAAGCAGAGACTACTTTGTCAACAAAGGTCCGTCTAGTCAAGTCTATGGTTTTTCCAGTGGTCATGTATGGATGTGAGAGTTGGACGGTAAAAAAAGTTGAGCGCCAAAGAATTGATGCTTTTGAACTGTGGTGTTGGAGAAGACTCTTGAGAGTCCCTTGGGCTTCAAGGAGATCCAACCAGTCCATCCTAAAGGAGATCTGTCCTGGGTGTTCATTAGTAGGATTGATTTTGAAGCTGAATGGTTGCATCTCTTTTCTGTCCAAGGGACTCTCAAGAGTCTTCTCCTACACCACAGTTCAAAAGCATCATTTCTTAAGCACTCAGCTGTCTTTATAGTGCAACTCTCACATCCATACATGACTACTGGAAAAACCATAGCTTTGACTAGATGGATCTTTGTCTGCAAAGTGATGTCTTTGCTCTTTAGCATGATGTCTATTTTGGTCATGGCTTTTCTTCCAAGGAGCAAGCATCTTTTAATTTCATAACTGAAGTAACCATCTGCAGTGATTTTGGAGCCCCCCAAAATAAAATATCTCCCTCTTTCCATTGTTTCCCCATCCATCTGCCATGAAGTGATGACACCAGACACAATGATTTTAGTTTTCTGAATGTTTAATTTTCAGCCAACCCTTCCACTCTTCTCTTTCAATTTCATCAAGAGACTCTTTAGTTCTTCCTCACTGTCTGCCATAAGGGTGGTGTCATCTGCATATCTGAGGTTACTGATATTTATCCTGGCACACTTGATTCCAGCTTGTGCTTCATCCATCCTGGCATTTTGCATGATGTACTCTGCATATAAAGTTAAATAAGCAGGGTGACGATATACAGCCTTGACATACTCCTTTCCCAATTTGAAACCAGTGTGTTGTTCCATGTCCATTTCTAACTGTTGCCTCTTGACCTGCATACAGATTTCTCAGGAGGCAGTTCAGGTGGTCTGGTATTCCCATGTCTTTAGGAATTTTCCACAGTTTGCTGTGATCCACACAGTCAAAGTATTTGGCATAGTCAATAAAGCACTAGTAGATGTTTTTTCTGGAACTCTCTTTCTTTTCAATGATCCAACAGATATTGTCAATTTGATCTCTGGGTCCTCTGCCTTTTCTAAATCCAGCTTTAACATCTGGAAATTCACTTTTCACGTACTGTTGAAGGCTAGCTGAACAAAAGCTTGGCTCGTTTTCTCCCTAAAGTGGCTCAAAATAGATCATTCATTACTACCTACACCTTTGATAAAAAGTTCTAAAACAATTGAACAGATTAGGCATATCATTAAAGGTGTTCAAACCATTGCTTGATTTGTACATCTACTCGAACTTCTTCATCAGTCTTTATTCATCAGAATATATGCACAAAGTTTCATTTTAGAAGTTTCCATATCATTTCATAGAAAACAAAGTTTGTAAACAAGTAACGTTTAAACACAGCACAGTGTTCTACTACAACTAAAAAATTTTTTTCTCTTCTTCTTCTTTATAGGACTTAACAAAGTCTGAAAATGAACTAGGCTGTAGATTTACCTCATACAAAATCTTTATGTTATCTCTGAAAATGAAAAGGATGGCTTTTAAAAGCACATTTTACTATTTTATACTATTATGGCAACTTGTGTACTGCAACACAGTCCATTTTGATGAAAATTTATGATTTTTTTCATGCAAGAATCTACTCAAATCAGTTTTGATGATATAGAAAGCTTTTCGTAGTATCAAACATTCATCTGGTGAAAATGCACAGGGAAACCTTCCTGAAAGTTTTCTGACTTGAGAAACAAGTAAAAAGCCATATTAGGTAAATAAAGACTAAAAACAGAACACACTCCCCCAACCACAGAAAACACCCCCCCAAAAAAAAAGCTGTAAAAAAGGGGGTGGGGTGGGAATAGGGATTAAGGGAAATAGAAAACACAAGCTGCAGAGTACACCAATATCTGCAGCTGAGCTGGTCTTTGCTTTCATGTTCATTGTACACTAACACTTATGATCTCACTCTGATGATTTTACTAGGTCTGTTTTCAGCCACCTGAAGGCAAATCAAGATTGCATGTGTTCACATACAGCACCACAATCATACTCTTGTACACAGTCACTATAGGACTAGGAGTCTGCTTCATCAATGAAGAGCCCTATTAGAAAGATGAACCTGGCCCTGCATCACTGAGTGAGACATTCATTCAACATTGTCCACTAACACACTGCTTCATAGCAAGGCCTGGGCTCGTTTTCCTTTAATTTATATAGACATCCTATTCTCTTTTATGCTTACAAGGCTTGAAGATGACAGTACTGCACTTTCCCCTCAATTGATATAATATCAGTGTTCCTTCTCAGACACTGAAGATCTGTGAGCTGTAGCCCTTTTTACTTTGAACAACCTAAATAAGCATCCATGTAGAGTTTTCTTTACATTTTGTCACTCATTCTTACTTGCACCTACTCACCATCTTGACCTCATTTGGACATTTTCTGTGATTCCAAATGAAATCTTCACATTTTCTTTCCCAATTTAATGCAGCAGCAGATCCCATGAGCCAAGCTTGAGGAATCAAATCTTTATATATAGATATAGATAACTGTATCTATGTCTATCCCTATCTCTATCTATGTCCAGTGCTGCACTGTACCTAACTTCCACAAAATCTTTCTTTCTAAAACTGGAACCCTTCTGTTGATACATTGGCAAATGAGTTGAAACCAAATGTTCTACCTTGTATTGCCTCTGGAACAAGGCTAGGATCTTCAACAATATCATCTGAAGAGATGAACTGATCAATGATCTCACAGGCCAATTTCTAGATGTCTTCATTTTCATGACTTTGAAGTTGTTCAATTTTCTCCAGTCCTCCACGTTCTTCTATATGATTGGCTATTGTTTCTGCCTCATCTTCAGCCATTTTTAATATATTTCTCATTCCATCAAGTACTGCTTACACAACTTGTGCATCTTTTACTGTCAGCAAGTTGCAGAAAGGTGGTATAACATTTTGCTGGATTAGGTAAGCCACTTGATCTTTTCTTTCACTAATTGTTAAGTTATTTATGGCCCACACAGCTTCTTTCTGAGTGCTGAAATCTCCCTTATCCAAAAGGAGTGTTATCATTGGTATAAGACTGGCATCAATTACTGCCTGATCCTGCTGCTAATTTCCTGCAGTGATGTTAGAGAGGAGCCACACTGCTTCTTTATCAATTTTCTCTTCAGCATGTGTCAGAAGTACAGGGAAGTGTGAAAGAGCATCACAGTCTATAACTACTTGTGTTTGCTCATCAGTTTCGGTAACAATGTTGCACTTTTAACTTCCTGGTGGCTGAGCAGAGGAACCAAATGAGGGACTATTCCAGAGTCTATTACCATCTGTATCTGTTTTGTTGCCAGCATCAGTAAGGTAAGAGAGGGCCCATACAATACCCAATATCTGCAAATATATTTACGTCTGTGTGATGAATTAAAACACAAAAAGCTGGAAGAATCTCCAGAATGGTTTACACTGGGGGTGGTGAGTCTTTGTGGTGATATAAGTTAAACATAACCCAAGTAATATTTCTTAAGACTGTTATAGGGATAGATGGACTTATGAAGGAAAATAAAGTTTTCACAACTCCGAGACTTATGACATAATCTCTACACTATGGCCCATCACCTATATTTCCCAATGCCCATACTGCTTGCTCTCAGACATTCTGATGGGGTGAATGGAGAAGCCTCAGGAAAAGTGGCACAGCGTTAGACTGAACTACTGTTTGAGTTTGTTCAGAGGTTCCAGATGAAATGTTTCTCAAAGCCTCTGCAGCTTCAAACTATAAAGAAGGATTATCATCTCTTTCAAAACAATGGACTAAACTAGGGAATATTCCAGATTTTATTAAGTCATCAATTGGTGGATTTCAGTCAATGAACAAAAGCTTCCTAGCAGCTGGAACTACACTTAATAGAACTCCTTGGTTATCACTTGAAGCATTTTGAACAACTTCTAGAAAGGTATTTTGCACTCTATAATCACCATCCATGTCAGAGTCTCCTGTGGTAAATTCCTTCTCTTTAAGAGATATTTATCTTTTGTATTCTTTCTTAATTCAGCTAAAACTTCATTCCATTGTCTTCTCATGGTCTCCAAGTCATGGCCTTTATTCTTGAATTCTTGAGCCGTTGGTTGTCCAGTTTATCATTGTCCGCCATGGCCAGGCAGTTGGCTCCTTCCCCCGCCAAGGCCCGTGGGATCCGCCCCAGCCACTATGCCACACGGACATTCCCATTCCCGGGAACCCTGCTACTGCCTGAACCGCTGTGCCCGCTGTTCCGCCACTTTGTTCTTCCTCTCACCTACCTCTACCACAGTTTTCTCCTCCTCTGCAGGACGGGCGGCGGCAAAGGTGCCCTAACTATATGTGCTCTCTATTCACTTTTCTTTATTCTTCTTCTTCTTTTCTTTTTTCTTTTTGAAGGAAAAGCCTCAGGGTCAATGATTTCAATTTTCTTAACTTTAAGTTTACTAGTACTTTGTTCTGTTAAGTCTTTCCTTGAGCACCTATGTTGCAATTTTCACTTCAGTTATTGTACTTTTAAGTACCAGAACTTTTTTATGATTTTTATAATGCCTGTCTCTTTATTGATATTCACGGGGTTTTTTTTGTATGCATTATTTTCCTGTCTTTGTCCACATCTTCCTTTAACACTTTGACCTTTTTTAGTCAGTTCTTTTGAAACTGTCATAGCTCCAATGTCTTGGCTTCCTCGGTTATATTTTTCTGTCAGTTTACTTTGTTTCTTTCAATGGACCATACTTTTCTGTTTCTTTGCATGCCTTTTGAGTCATTTGTTAAAAGCTGGATGTTTGAATCTATTAATGTGTTAACGCTGGGAATTAGGTTCTACTATTTCCTTACAGTTTGCTGTTTCTTATTGTATTGTTTTTGTTTTGCTGCTTTTGTTGTAGTGTGTTACTGTGCCAAGGATCAGCCTGAGGTGAAAGCTCACTATCTTCATGGCTTTATTCCTGAGCCTGTGTCTTTCGCAAAGTATGTTTAACTCCTAAATCACCCAATATATGTAGGGTTTTTTTTTTTTTTCAAAAAAGCAGGTGCAGATTATTTAAACCCCTTGGATGCTGTTTTAGCCAGTTGGAGTTGAAGATATGGTAACTAGCAACTGTGACTAAACCTCAGTGATCAGGATCAGAAACCTTTACTCAAAAAATAGAGCTCCAATAGTTGGATGACAAAATTATTTTTGCCTATCCTAGCGCTGGCAAAACATACCAGAACTATATGGTGCTAGTCTCAGGGCTTCCTCCCATAGGTCTAAGGGGGAGAGATAGATAGGTAGCCACTACCACAGTGAGGGCAGAAAATGACCAATATTAACCAAAATTTACCATCCATGTAACATCTTTATACATTAATCTGAAGATGGGCATTTAGGTTGCTTCCACATCTTGGTTATTATAAATACTGCTACAGTAAACATTGGGATAGATACATCTTTTCAAGTTATGTTTTTCTCCAGATATATGTTCAAGAGTAGGATTGAAGGATCATATAACAGCTCTATTTTTTAGTTTTTAAAGGAACCTCCATACTCTTCTCCATAGTGGCTGTACCAATGTACATTCCTATCAACATTATAGTAGGGTTCCTTTTTCTCCACATCCCCTCCAGCAATTATTATTTGTAGATTTTTTGATGTAAAGAAGTAACACTATCACTGTTTGCAGACGGCATGGGATTATACATAGAAAATCTTAAAGATGCTACCAGAAACTTGCTAGAGCTTATCAACAAACTTGGTAAAGTTTCAGGATGCAAAATTAATACACAGAAATATTTTACATTTTTATACACTATCAATGAGAGATCAGACAGAGAAATTAAGGACACAATCTCATTAACATCACCTCAAAAAGAATAAACTATCTACCAATAAACCTACCTAAGGAGGCAAAAAGCCTGTACTCTAAAAATTATAATATGCTAATGAAAGAAATCAAAGAAGACACAAACAGATTGAAACATAAAACATGTTCTTGGATTGGGCAAATCAATGGTATCAAAATGACAATACTACACAAAGCAATCTACAGATTTAATGCAATCCCTGTCAAATTACTAATGGCACTATTCACAAAACTAGAACAATAATAATAATAATAAAATTTGTATGGGAACACAAAAGACCCTGAATACCCAAAGTAATTATGAAACAGAATAATGGAGCTTGAGGAATCAGGCTCCTTGAATTCAGACTATAGTAAAAAGCTATAGAACTCACCAGAGTATGGTGCTGGCCAAAAAACAGAAATATAGATCAATGGAGCCAAGATAGAAGCTCAGGAATAAACCCACCAATCTATGGTAAAATGTTGTTCAGTCATTCAGTCATATATGACTCTTTGCAACCCCATAGACTGAAGCATTCCAGATTTCCCTGTCCTTCACTATCTCCTGGAGTTTGCTCAAAATCTTCATTGCATCTATGATGACATCCAACCATCTCATCCTTTGTTGTCCCCTTCTCCTACCATCTTTAATACTTCCCAGCATAAGGGTCTTTTCCAATGAGTCAGCTCTCACATCAGGTGGCCAAAATATTGGACCTTCAGCTTCAACCTTACTCCTTCCTGTGAATATTCAGTGTTGATTTACTTTAGGATTGGCTAGTTTGATCTCCTTGCTGTCCAAGGAACTCTCAAGAGTCTTCTCCAGAGGCAGAAGAAGATAGTGGAGTAAAATGGGGAGATCACCAGCCTCTCCACAAATACATCAAAGACTCATTAAGATACAGAACAACTCCTACAAAACAATCTCTAGGAGACAGTGCATGGAGACATAAAAAGGGAAAAGAGGGAGAACTTCTGCAAGGGAGCTTGTGCCCTGAGAGAGGGAGAGAGTTGTGAACCAGGAAGAGTCCCCATGCACTGGGAAGCTCCCTCACAGGAGGGCCCAACGGGGATCTGTGGAATCTCAGAAAGTCAGGCAAAGCTGGGACTTAGAAAACAGAGAAAGCTGCACTTTTCAGCCCATAATCAGCTCAGGGACTGTGGCCCTGACCAGATGGCGGGCTCAGGGAACCGAGAGAAGCACACAAAAGTCGTGCAGTGCAGAGTTCAGTCCCAGGGTGCTAAGAGAGGCAGTATACAAACCTCAGCAACACACACAACCCCTGCTGTTCAGAGGTTGGGCACAGGGAGCCAAAAGAAGAACACATAAGCTCTGTTACATAGAGGGCAGGCATGGTGAGCCAACACAAGCCCCACAACACAAAGGGCAGGCCAGGGGAGCAGAGACAAGTGCACACAAGCCCTGTGACATAGAGGAATGGCTGAGGGGGCTGAGGGAAGCCCACATAAGTCTACACAATGCAGAGTGCAGGGCCAGGGAGCCAAGAAAATATTCACATAAGCTCCTGCCTAGAAAGATTTGGCCTGCATTGCAGGGTGGGACAGGGGAACAGAAGCATGGCAAAGATTTGAGGGACAAGTAGGGGGGATGATGGCAGTGAAGATATTCTGAGAGGGCCACTTCAACCCAGCTTCAGAAATAGACATGTCAAACACTGCCAAGAAGCAAAAGTTAGAAATGGACATGGAACAACAGAGTGGTTCCAAATTGGAAAGGAGTTTGTCAAGGCTGTATATTGTCACCCTGCTCATTTAACTTATATGTGGAGCACATCATGTGAAATGCTTGGCTGGATGAAGCACAAGCTGGAATCAAGATTACCAGGAGAAATATCAATAACCTCACATATGCAGATGACACTGCCCTTATGTCAGAAAGCAGAGAGGAACTAAAGAGCCTCTTGATGAAAGTGAAAGAGAGTGAAAAAGCTTACTTAAAGAGCTGGCATTCAAAAAACTAAGATCATGGCATCAGGTTCCATCACTTCATGGCAGATAGATGGGGAAACAATGGAAACAGTGACAGGCTTTATTTTCTTGGGCTCCAAAATCACTTCAGATGGTTACTGCAGCCATGAAATTAAAAGATGCTTGCTCCTTTGATGAAAAGCTATGAGAAACCTAGAAAGCATATTAAAAAGTAGACACATTATTTGCCAACAAAGGTCCGAATAGTTAAAGCTATGTTTTTTTTCCAGTAGTCATGTATGGATGTGAGATTTGGACTATAAAGAAAGCTGAGCACTGAAGAATTGATGCTTTTGAACTGTGATGTTGGAGAAGACTCTTAAGTCACTTAGACTGCAAAGAGATCAATCAAGTCAATCCTAAAGGAAATCAAACTAAATATTCATTGGAAGGACTAATGCTGAAGCTGAGACTCCAATACTTTGGCCACCTGATGTGAAGAACTGACTCATTTGAAAAGACCCTGATGCAGGGAAAAATTGAAGACAGGAGGAGAGGGGGACAACAGATGATGAAATTGTTGGATGGCATCACCAACTCAATGGACATGAGTTTGAGCAGGCTGCAGGAGTTGGTGATGGACAGGGAAGCCTGTTGTGTTGCAGTCCATGGGGCCTCAAATAATTGGACACAACTGAGTGACTGAACTGAACTAAATAGTGCCAAAGCCAGAAGGACTTCCGAAAGACATACTGAACCCATAGACACCCCAAAATCTACTACTGGACACTGAACTGCCATTCAAAGGGATGAAATTCAGCTCCATCAAGCAGAACACAGGCACAAGCTCCCCCATCCAGGTAAACTTCATAGAACACTAATCCAGCCCCATCCACGAGGGCAGAGTCCACAACCAAGAAGAACTACGACCTTAAGAACTTTTTTTTTCCCTTAGAAATCACATTCTTTATTTTCCTTTCATATCTCTAATTTCACATTAGCCTTCTGCAGTGCTGTGGAGTTTTCCTCTTTATTTTTCGTGTTAAAAATTACTTTAAAGATTTTTTCAACTTCTTTTTTTTGGTGATGTTTCTGATTTTGTTCTTGACATATTAGACTGCTTTTCTTATAGTTATTCACCAGCTGTAGCTATTCCTGAATATATACAAATATTTTCATATACGTATATTCATCTTTTCTTTTCTATTTTTCTTTTCTCTCTTTTTTAACCCTCTTTCCACCCCTTCCTTTTGTCTTTTTTCTCCCTTCACTTATTTTTTTTTCTTTCCCCTTTTCCTTCACTCTTTCTTTTTTCACCATGTAAATTAAGTTGTGCTCTCTTTGCTATATTCCCCAGTTGGCAATCTTCTCAGGCTCAGTTTTACAGATTGAGCATTAGCTAGCCCTGTTTTAATTGGTCGATAAAATTTTTGGTTTCCCTTGTGCACCAAGTCAATCTCCTGTACTCGTTTCTTTAGAATACTTTGGTTATAACTGCATGTGTGAAAGCATGTGTATCTGTCCCATTATTTCTGTAATTAACCACTTGATCTGCTTGATCTCCTCCCACGAGAACACGGACACAAGTAACACCTAACAAGAAGTCAACACAAAGCACTTAACCAGTCTTTCCCTACAAAGACAAAAACCAAAAGGAAGAAGGAACAAATACCGAACACCTGGGAAAAAGAGATCTCAAGCAGAGCAAGTTAAAAATAAATAAATAAATAAATAAATAAATGAAAAGACAGAAATACAGCACAAATGAAAGAACAATATAGAAACTCACAAGACCAAATAAACAAAGAGGAAATAAGCAATCTACCTGAAAGAGAAGTCAAAACAATGATAGCAAAGATGCTCTGAAGACTTGAAAATAGAATGGAGAAGATGCAAGAAACAATTAACATAGTTAATATAATCATCAAGGACATAGAAGAAATAAAGAATAAGGAAACAGAGATGAATAACACAATTACTGAAATTAAAAATACTCTAGAAGTAACCAATAGAAAAATAACTGAGGCAGAAGAACAGATAAGTGAGCTGAAAGATAGAATGGTGGAAATAAATGCTCATGAGCAGAATAAAGGAAGAAGAATGTAAAGAATTGAGGATAGCCTCAGAGACCTTTGGGACAATATTAAATACACCAACATTTGAGTTACAGGGATCCCAGAGGAAGAAGATAAAATAAAGGCACTGAGAAAAATATTTGAAGAAATTATAGTTGAAAACGTCCCCAACATGGGAAAGGAAATAGTCAATCAAGTCCAAGAAGTGCAGAGAGTCCCTTAAAGGATAAACCCAAGGACAAACACGTTGAAACACATATTAATCAAGCTAACAGTCTAGACACAAGGAAAGAATGTTAAAAGCAGCAAGGGAAAAGCAATAAGTAACATACAAAGGAAAATCCATACGGTTAACAGTGTATCTTTCAGCAGAAACTCTGCAGACCAGAGGAGAATGGTAGGATATATTTAAAGTACTGAAAGATAAAAATCTAAAACCAAGATCACTTTCCCCAACAAAGATCTCACTTAAAAGTAATGGAGAAATCAAAAGTTTCACAGAGAAGCAAAAGTTAAGAGAATTTAGCACCACCAAATCAGTCTTATAATAGTAAAGGGACTTACATAGCCAGTAAACACAAGAGAAATAAAAGACCTACAAAAATAAACTCTGCAAAATTATTAAAATGTCAATAAGAGCATATATATCAATAATTACTTTAAATGTAAGTTGATTAAATGCACCAACCAAAAAATGCAGACTGACTGAATGGATGCAAAATGAAGACCCATATATATACTACCTACAAGAGACGCACTTCAGACCTAGAGACTCATACAGACTGAAAGTAAATGGATGGAAAAAGATATCCCATGCAAATGGAAACCAAAAGAAAGCTGGAGTAAAATCCTTATTTCAGACAAAATAGACTTTAAAATAAAGAATATCATAAGAGACAAAGAAAGACACTAGATAATGATCAAAGGATCAATTCCAAAAAAGACATAACAATTGTAAATATTTATGCACCAAACATAGAAGCACCTCAATACATAAGGGAAACACTAACAGCCATAGGAGGAGAAATTGACAGTAACACAATAATAGTAGAGGACTTTAACACCCCACTTACACCAGTGGACAGATCATCAAAACAGAGAATCAATAAGAAAACACAAACCTTAAATGAAAAATTAGACTGCATGGACCTAATTGATATCTTCAGGACTTTCCATCCAGATGCAGGACAATACAGTTTCTTCTCAAGTGCACATGGAGCATTCTCCAGGATAAACCAAATCTTGGGCCACAAATCAAGCCTCAGTAGATTTAAGAAAATTGAAATCATATCAAGTATCTTCTCTAACCACAATGCTATGAGACTAGATATCAACCACAGAGGTGGTGGGGGGGGTGGGGAGGAAAAAAAAACTCATGGAGCTTAAATAATACATTACTAAATAGCAAAGAGGTTACTGAAGAAATAAGAAGAGAAATCAAAAGATTCCTGGAAACAAATGGCAATGAAAACACGAAGACCCAAAACGTATGGGCTTCAGCAGAATCTTTTCTAAGTGGAAAGTATATAGCAGAAGAATCCTGCTTCAAGAAACAAGAAAAGCATCGAGTATACAACCTAACTCTACACCTAAATCAGCTGGAAAAAGAAGTAGAACAACAACAACAACAATAACAACAACAAAAAACAAAGTCATCAGAAGGAAAAAAAATCATAAATATCAGAGCAGAAATAATTGAAAAAGAAATGAAAGAAACAATAGAAAAGATTAATAAAACTAAAAGCTGGTTCTTTGAGTAGATAAACAAAATTGACAAACCACTAGCCAGAATCATCAGGGGAAAAAAAGGAAGAAAAATAAAATAAACAAAATTAGAAATGAGAAAGGAGAGGTTACAGCAGACAACACAGAAATACAAAAAATCATAAGAGGATATTATGAGTAACTACATGTTGATAAAATGGACAATCTAGAGGAAATGGGCAGATTCTTAGAAAAGTTCAACCTCCCAAGATTGAACCAGGAAGATGTAGAAATTATGAACAAGCCAATTACAAACACTGAAATTGAAACTGTGATCAACAATCTAACAAAGTACAAAAGCCCAGGGCCAGATGGCTTCACAGGGGAATTCTAGCAAACATTTAGAGAAGAGTTACTGTCTATTTTTTGAAAATATTCCAAAAATTGCAGAGGAAGGAACACTTCCAAACTCATTCTATGAGGCCACAGAACCCTCAGAATGGGAGAAAATATTAGCAAAGGAAATAACTGGCAAAGAATTACTCTCTAAAATACAGAAGCAGCTCATAGAACTCAATACCATATAAACAAAGAGCCCAGTGAAAAAGTGGGAAAAAGACCTAAACAGACATTTCTCCAAAGAAGACATACATATGGCTAAAAAACACATGAAAAAATGCTCAACATCACTCATTATTAGAGAAATGTAAACAAAACTACAATGAAAAATCATCTCACACCAGTCAGAATGGCTATCATCAAAAATTTTACAAACAGTTAATGCTGGAGACAGTGTGGAGAAAAGAGAACCCTCTTGCATTGCTGGTGGGAATGTAAATTGATACAGCCATTATGGAAGACAGTATGAAGATTCCTTAAAAAACTAGAAATAAAATCACCATGTGGCAGCAACCTCATTACTAAGCACATACCCTGAGGAAAATTGAAAAAGACACATGTACCCCAATGTTCATTGCAGCACTATTTACAATAGTTAGAACATGGAAGCAACTTAGATGTCCATTGATGGATAAATGTATAAAGAAGCTGTGGTATATATACATATAATGGAATATTAGTCAGCCATAAACAAGGAATGCATTTGAGTCAGTTCTGATGATGTGAATGAACCTAGAACCTATTGTACAGAGTGAAGTAAGTTCAGAAAGAGAAATATAAATATCATATAGTAACATATATATATATATATATATATATATATATATATATATATATATATATATTTGGAATCCAGAAGGAAGGTACTGATGAATTTATTTGTATGGAAGCAATGGAAAAGAGACATATAGAACAGACTTATGGACACGAGGGGAAGGGAGGAAGGAGAGGGTGAGATGCATGGAGAGAGTAGCATGGAAACTTGCAAGACCATGTATAAAATAGATAGCCAATGGGAATTTGCTGTATGACTCAGGGAACTCAAACAGGGGCTCTGTAACAATCTAGAAGGGTGACATGGGGAGGGAGATGGGAGGGAGGTTCAGGAAGGAGGGGACTTTGGTGCACATATGGCTGATTCTTGTTCATATTTGACAGAAAACAGCAAAATTCTGTAAAGCAATTATCCTTCAATTAAAAAAAAAGGAAAAAAAAAGTCTTCTCCAGCACGGCAGTTCAAAAGCATCAATTCTTCAGCACTCAGCCTTCTTTATAGTCAAACTCTCACATCTGGACTTTGGAGAAACCATAGGTTTCTTTGGAGAAACCATAGGTTGGACTATATGGATCTTTGTTGGCAAAGTGATGTCTCTGCTTTGTAATACACTGTCTAGGTTTGTCACAGCTTTTCTTCAAAGGAGCAAACACCTTTTAATTTCATGGCTGCAGTCACCATCCACAGTGATTTTGGAGCTCAAGAAAATAAATCTGGTCGCTGTTTCCATTATTTCTCCATCTATTTGCCATGAAGTGAATGGACTGTATTCCATGATCTGAGTTTTTGAAATGATTAGTTTTAAGGCAGATTTCTCACTCTCCTCTTTCACCATCATCAAGAAACTCATTAGTTCCTCTTTGCTTTCTCCCTTTAGAGAGGCATCATCTCCATATCTGAGGTTACTGATACTTTTCCCAGCAATCTTGAGTCCAGCTTGTGCTTCATCCAGCCCAGCATTTCACATGATGTACTCTGCATAAAAGTTAAAAAAAAGCAGGGTGAAAATGTACATCCTTTTAGTATTCCTTTCCCAATTTGGAACCAGTCTGTTGTTCCATGTCCGGTTCTAACTGTTGATTCTTGACATGCGAACAGGTTTCTCAGGAGGCAGGTAATAAGGTCTGGTATTCCTGTCTCTTTAAGAATTCTCCACAGTTTGTTGTAATCCACACAAAGGTTTTGTCGTAGTCAGTGAAGCAGAAGTAGATGATTTTCTGGAATTCCCTTGCTTTTTCTATGGTCAAACGGATGTTGACAATTTGATCTCTGGCTCCTCTGCCTTTTCTAAATCCAGCTTGTACATCTGGAAGTTTTCAGTTCACATATTGCTGAAGCCTAAGTTGAAGGATTTTAAGCATTAACTTGCTATGACGTGAAGTGAGTACAATTGTGCTGTATTGTGAACATTCTTTGGCCTTGCCTTTCTTTGGGATTGGAATGAAAGCTGGCCTCTTCCAGTCCTGTGGCCAATGCTGAATTTTCCAAATTTGCTGGCATATTGAGTGCAGCACTCTCACAGCATCATCTTTTAGGATTTGAATTAGCTCAGCTGGAATTTCATCACCTCCACTAGCTTTGTTCATAGTGATGCTTTCTAAGGCCCACTTGACTTCACACTGCAGGATGTCTGACTCTGGGTGAGCGATGACACCATCGTGGTTGTCCAGGTCATTAAGATCTTTTTTGTATATTTCTTCTGTGTATAACCTCCTCTTCTTAATATCTTCTATTTCTGACCTTTTTTGAGCCCATCTTTGCATGAAATGTTCCCTTGGTATCTCTAATTTTCTTTGAAGATATCTCTTTTCGATTCTTTTTCTTCTTCTTCTATTTCTTTGGATTGTTCACTTAAGAAGATTTTCTTCTCTCTCATTGCTATTCTTTTTAATTCTGCATTCAACTGGGTATATCTTTCATCTTCTCCTTTGCCTTTTGCTTCCCTTCTTTTCTCAGCTCTTTGTCAAGTAATCTACATCAAAGAGGCAAAGATATACAATGGAGAAAGGACATTCTGTTCAATAAGTGGTACTGAAAAAAACAGACAGGTACATGTAAAATAATGAAATTAGAACATTTTCTAAGACTATACAAAAGAATAAACTCAAAATGGATAAAAGACCTAAATGTAAGACTGGATAATATAAAACTCTTAGAGAAAAACAGGCAAGTCGGTCTTAAACATAAATTGCAACAATGTCTTTCAATCTCTCTCTGAGAGTAAGAGAAATGAAAACAAAAATAAGCAAAAAGGACTCATTAAACTTAAAAGATTTTGCACAGTGAAGTTATCTATAAAACAAATGGAAAGACAACTTAAAAGAGGGAGAAAATATTTGCAAACAAGGCAAGTTTAAAAGGGATTAATTTCCAAAACATCTAAACATCTGATACAGCTCAACATCAAGAAACAAACCAACAAGCAACCTAACAAAAAATTATCAGAAGAATTAAATAGACATTTCTCCAAAGAAGTCATGTACTTGACGAAAAGGCACATGAAAAGATGCTGACCATCATTAATTACTATATAAATTCAAGTTAAAACCACAGTGAGGTATCACCTCACACTTTTCAGAATAGCTGTTTTTAAAAGTCTATTTTATTTTATTTAAGCATACCAGTTATGCCTTCTTAAATTGATTTTATTACTCAGTATTTTCTGAATGTTTGCTTTTCAAAAACACTGTTCACATTCAAACACTTCAATCTCTATTACACAGATAATAAAACTGAAGTCACGGAGCTGCATTTATTGTTGCACATCTCATACTGGAATCATGTTAAAGTATTGGGACAGTTTATTCTGATAACTTTCCTGAGATCTGGAAACACTTGTATAATACTTTGAATAAGTACTTAAATGATGCTTCAGTGCTCACTGTAGCTGCCACACAATGTTTGTTGAATGAGTTTGTTGGATCAATTGAATTATGGACTTCCCTGGTGGCTCAGACAGTAAAGCGTCTGCCTACAATGTAGGAGACCCAGGTTCGATCCCTGTGTCGGGAAGATCCTTTGGAGAAGGAAATGGCAACCCACTCCAGTACTCTTGCCAGGAAAATCCTATGGACAGAGGAACCCAGTAGGCTACAGTCCATGAGGTCGCAAAGAGTTGTACACTACTGAGCAACTAAACTTACTTAAGTAGATATCTTATTCGCAGTATTAACAGTATACTGAGAAGATTTAGAAAAGGAGCCTCTGGAAATTACTGAAAGGAGCAATTATTAAAAGTATACTTGGAAATAAATGTGATGAAACAATTTCAATACAAGAAAAATCCAGTGTGAAAAATATGAAAGCAATCAAGAAGAAATTTATTAAATTCTTGGAGGTGGAAACAGAAATGTAGAGTATCATTGGGATGTTTAAATGTTACAAGTTTTTTGGAGGAATTTAGAGTTTTCCAGGAGTATTGCCTAAAAGGCAACTTCACTTTTTGTGGAAGCATCACAGATGTAATAGGCTTTCAGTTTTGACATTTCCTTTACTATTTATTTTCAGTAGTGTATCAAGTACTTTTGTCATAAAAGTGCCTCCCTTGTTTTTGTGACATTTTTTATGACAATGAGTTATCCTAGGGTCTAGTGACTGGGGCCAGATTGCAAGTTTTTTTTTTTTTTAATTTAAAATATAACAATAGTAGTGACTGACAGTAAAGGACTTGTTTTTGCCCAGATATTTGTTTATTTATTTTTTTCTGAATTTTGTTTCATGTGCTTTACTGGTTTGTTTTGTTGATGTTGAAAATATCTGCAATATATTTGTTTTTTTGTGTGTGTGTGTGTGTGTGTGTGTGTGTGTGTGTGTGTGTGTGTGCAGCTAAGTTGGTTAAAGTAAGTAATTGTTTTCCATATAATAGAGTTCTGTTGCAATGTTTTATTTTGGAAATCAACATGAGGGTGTCTCTGACACAGATTGATAAAGATGAAATAATTAAACTAACTTTCAACATTATTAAAATGGGATGGGGAGGGAGGTGGGAGGAGGGTTTGGGAGGGGGAGCACATGTGAACCCATGGCTGATTCATGTCAATGTATGGCAAAAACTACTACAATATTGTAAAGTAATTAGCCCCCAACTAAAATAAATAAATTTATTTAAAAAAATGCAAAAAAATATTAGTTTTTAAAGCAGTGTGACATTCAACAAATTCCCAACATAAATTTGTTTAAAAAATTATAAATGAAAACAACCCACTGAGAATGTTATATCTGTAAAAATGGCCACTAAGCCAAACTTCCAGATGTTTCTGATGCAAACTGCACCCTGGAGAACTACTTTATTCTCCTAATGTCTGTATGTTCTTGGTTACTACTTAGAGTATGCTCTTTTTAATGATTTCTATTTTTATACACTCTACATCTTTTCTTCCTAGAAAATAAACTAGCACCTCTTTTTTCCAATTAATATTTTTGTGAAACTGAAGTTGGACTTTTGTAAATGAAGGATGAGAAAGAAAATTAAAATAATCATAACCAACTGAGATTTTTTCTGTCTGTCTTCAGGGTTCTACATTTTTCTGTTAGTTTTTGTTTGTTTACAAATATTTAAAACTAGATATATCTCCCTTCATATTTCAAAAAGTAGAGATTTGTATACAAATTATTTGGAGGGAATTTTGGTGGATTTGACATATTTTTCTTGATTTTTCTATTTTAAAATCCAAATTTCTTTTATGAAATAAAGAACAACAAAATCATCTTTGCATAATGTGTTTCTATATTAGCAATATGTCTGTGCTTGAACAGAAAGAGGTTTTTATTTCTTCCAGGTGTTATAGCCAAAACTTACTTTGCCCAGAAATCATCAAATTACAGTTAAAAAGCTGGAGCTTTTCAACTTTTCTACTACAGGAGGCTTTCATATGTGTCAGAGTGAATCGTTATAGAACTGGGGAAGGCAGATGCTATTGCTATTTTTATCTTTATTGCTTCATGAGTTTATAACTTTTAGTGCTGGCAAAGTCTATAAGAATGTCACTATTTGAATGAAGAAATTTTGTAAATCAAACAGGTTTTTGTAAATCAACTAACTGGCAGAATGGTTAAAATTCATGAGATTTTGAGAGAAAAAAGGTAACTATAAATGAAAAGCATAATATAATCATGGAGGATTAAAGGAAATATAATGTAAAATGGTAATGAGAAAAGGAAACTGAATATGGGAGGAAGGAAGGAAGGGAGAAAAAAAGAAAGGAAGGGAGAAAGAAAGACTGCTAGATGGAAAGGAGGAAGAAGAAATTAATAGTTTTAATTTTCATCTAGTTAAGCTATGTGTCTAGTTCTATTGCCATTATCATTGTTCCCTAAAGGAAAACATTTTGAATTTGTTTTCCTCTCAAATAAATGATATTTTAGAAATCCTGATCTTAATATTGTGTGATATTTAGCGTCATTTGCAAAAAACTTATCACAAATTATAATTATCTAGTTTCAGACTCTCAAAGTAGAAACTATATCTTAACAATATAATTGGCAAGGGTATTAGACATAAAGTTGACTTTCATATAAAAGGTTAGCACTAATACTAGAATTTGCAACATATGATAGGAATAACTAATTAAACACTCCAAAATTAAGAATGGACTAAGAGCTATCAATTCAGAGTGGATAGCAAAAATATGACATTAATAAAAATCTCCAGAATAGTTTCTTAATTTCTGGGTTTTATAATATATATATACAGGAAGAACCACAAAGGAAGCCATTACATAAGAGATAAATATAAGTAAAGCACAAAAATTTTAACATGTTTCCAGCCTCCCTTTTCCTTCTAAACATGATATGCATAACAACTAGGTGGAAATTATCCTTTTTCCCTATATAGTATCAATTTTACCATTTTAATAGTTGTTTATTTTCATTGAAATGAGTAGCTGAAAGTATATTCCAACTTCCAGCTAAGGTAAATGTTATTTAAAGAACAGGAATTTTAATGGAGTATGTCAAAGGAAACATAAATAGCATCTTCAAAGCCTAAGTTTAGTAACACATCAACAGAAAAAAAAAAAAAGAGCAGCAAGACTGTTGTTTTCTAACCACTGGCTAACTAAGATGACTAAGCTGAGTAAATATATAAACATTTATATTGGAATCAAAAACTACCAACAAAGGTATTTTATTGTGAAGCCCAAACACAATCTTGGCTTTTTCCTCTGCTCTAGGCAACTCAGCTTCTATCCTGAAGAATATCTTACCCTCATGTGCTTTGGCAGAGCTTTAGGGACCCCCAAGGATAAAGCAATATTTCTATTTATATATCAAAGCAAAAAAGGATCAAACATTATTAAACCTCTAAGAGACTGTGAAATGACTCTATGAATCAGGAGTTTCAACAATTTTCTTACCACAGTTCAGACTACTTCCTTCTTTGTCACAGGATGCTTAATATACTGTAGTATCTCACATAGAGGCAATCACGATAAGTCTAAGAAAGAGCTAATGATACTATACAAATGGTTATTGAATTAGTTTAAATAACTGCTTTGAGTAAAGATATAGAGAAAGGAGATGTCAGTCCAAGATGTGGGCCCATTCTAATGGCTTTATTAGTAAAGTAATGCTTAAATTCTCCAAGCCAGGCTTCAGCAATATGTGAACTATGAACTTTCAGATGTTCAAGCTGGTTTTAGAAAAGGCAGAGGAACCAGAGATCAAATTGCCAACATCTGATGGATCATCGAAAAAGCAAGAAAGTAAAAGAAAAAAAAAGAAAAAGAAAAAGCAAGAGAGTACCAGAAAAAAGATCTATTTCTGCTTTATTGACTATGACAGAGCCTTTGACTGTGTGGATCACAATAAACTATGGAAAATACTTCAAGAGATGGAAATACCAGACCACCTGACCTGCCTCTTGAGAAACCTGTATGCAGGTCAGGAAGCAACAGTTAGAACTGGACATGGAACAACAGACTGGTTCAAAATAGGAAAAGGAGTATGTCAAGGCTGTATATTGTCACCCGGCTTATTTAACTTATATGCAGAGTACATCATGATAAACGCTGGGCTGGAGAAAGCACAAGCTGGAATCAAGATTGCCAGGAGAAATATCAATAACCTCAGATATGCAGATGACACCACCCTTATGGCTGCAAGTGAAGAAGAACTAAAGAGCCTCTTGATGAAAGTGAAAGAGGAGAGTGAAAAAGTTGGCTTACAACTCAACATTCAGAAAAACAAAATCCCGGCATCTGGTCCCATCACTTCATGGGAAATGGATGGGGAAACAGTAGAAACGGTGGCTGACTTTATTTATATGGGCTCCAAAATCACTGCTGATGGTGATTGCAGCCATGAAATTAAAAGACTCTTACTCCTTGGAAGAAAAGCTATGACCAAACTAGACCGCATATTAAAAAGCAGAGACATTACTTTTCCAACAAAGGTCCGTCTAGTCAAGACTATGGTTTTTCCAGTGGTGATGTATGGATGTGAGAGTTGGACTATCAAGAAAGGTGAGCACCGAAGAATTGATGCTTTTGAACTGTAGTGTTGGAGAAGACTCTTGAGAGTCCCTTGTTCTGCAAGGACATCCAACCAGTCCATCCTAAAGGAGATCAGTCCTGGGAGTTCATTGGAAGGACTGATGTTGAAGCTGAAACTCCAATACTTTGGCCACATCATGCGAAGAGCTGACTCATTGGAAAAGACCCTGATGCTGGGAAAGATTGAGGGCAGGAGGAGAAGGGGACGACGGAGGATGAGATGACTGAGTGGCATCACCAACTCGATGGAAATGGGTTTGGGTGGACTCAGGGAGTTGATAATGGACAGGGAGGCCTGGCATTCTGAGATTCATGGGGTCACAAAGAGTCGGACACAACTGAGTGACTGAACTGAACTGACCTGTTTGTTTTGGACATCTACAGAGTTACACAGAGAAGTGGCTAATTGAGGTTCTGCACGTCATGAAAAAGGATGAATGCCTCATAAACCAAAAGGTACTTGTTTTATTTTTACTGACTATTGAAGAATATTTGTTTTTTTTTTTTTTATTTTAGTTGGGGGCTAATTACTTTACAATATTGTAGTAGTTTTTGCCATACATCGACATGAATCAGCCATGGATTCACATGTGCTCCCCCTCCCAAACCCTCCTCCCACCTCCCTCCCCCTCCCATCCCTCTCTGTCATCCCAACGCTCCATCCCTGAGCATCCGTCCCATGCATAGAACATGGAATGGTGTTCTGCTTCACATATGACAATATACATGTTTCAATGTTATTGTCCCAGAACGTCCAACCCTCACCTTCTCCCTCAGAGTCCACAGGACTGTTCTATGCATCTGTGTCTCTTATTCTGTCTCACATATAGGGTTACCATTACCATATTTCAAATTCCATATACATGCATTAGTATACTGTATTGGTGCTTTTCTTTCTGGCTCACTTCACTCTGTATAATGGGCTCCAGTTTCATCCATCTCAATAGAACGGATTCAAATGTATTCTTTTTAATGGCTGAGTAATATTCCATTGTGTATATGTACCACAGCTTCCTTATCCATTCGTCTGCCGATGGACATCTAGGTTGCTTCCATGTCCTGGCTATTGTAAACAGTGCTGCGATGAACATTGGGGTACACGCGTCTCTTTCAATTCTGGTTTCCTCGGTGTATATGCCTAGCAGTGGGATTGCTGGGTCATATGGCAGTTCTATTCCTAGTTTTTTAAGGAATCTCCACACTGTTCTCCATAGTGGCTGTACTAGTTTGCATTCCCACCAACAGTGTAAGAGGGTTCCCTTTTCTCCACACCCTCTCCAGCATTTATTGCTTGTAGACTTTTGGATAGCGGCCATTCTGACTGGTGTGTAATGGTACCTCATTGTGGTGGTTTTGATTTGCATTTCTCTAATAATGAGTGATGTTGAGCATCTTTTCACCATGTGTTTGTTAGCCATCTGTATGTCTTCTTTGGAGAAAATGTCTGTTTAGTTCTTTGGTCCATTTTTTGATTGGGTCGTTTATTTTTCTGGAATTCAGCTGCAGGAGTTGCTTGTATATTTTTGAGATTAATTGTTTGTCTGTTGCTTCGTTTGCTATTATTTTCTCTCCCATTCTGAAGGCTGTCTTTTCACCTTGCTTATAGTTTCCTTTGTTGTGCAAAAAGCTTTTAATTTTGATTAGGTCCCATTTGTTTATTTTTGCTTTTATTTCCAATATTCTGGGGGGGTGGGTCATGGAGGATCCTGCTGTGATTTATGTCGGAGAGTGTTTTGCCTATGTTTTCCTCTAGGAGTTTTATAGTTTCTGGTCTTACATTTAGATCTTTAATCCATTTTGAGTTTATTTTTGTGTATGGTGTTAGGAAGTGTTCTAGCTTCATTCTTTTACAAGTGGTTGACCAGTTTTCCCAGCACCACTTGTTAAAGAGATTGTCTTTTCTCCATTGTATACTCTTGCCTCCTTTGTCGAAGATAAGGTGCCCATAGGTGCGTGGGTTTATCTCTGGGCTTTCTATTTTGTTCCATTGATCTATATTTCTATCCTTGTGCCAGTACCACACTGTCTTGATGACTGTGGCTTTGTAGTAGAGCTTGAAGTCAGGCAGGTTGATTCCTCCAGTTCCATTCTTCTTTCTCGAGATTGCTTTGGCTATTCGAGGTTTCTTATACTTCCATACAAATTGTGAAATGATTTGTTCTAGTTCTGTGAAAAATATCATTGGTAGTTTGATAGGGATTGCATTGAATCTGTAGATTGCTTTGGGTAGTATACTCATTTTCACTATATTAATTCTTCCAATCCATGAACACGGTATATTTCTCCATCTGTTTGTGTCCTCTTTGATTTCTTTCATCAGTGTTTTATAGTTTTCTATATATATAAGTCTTTTGTTTCTTTAGGTAGAAATATTCCTAAGTATTTTATTCTTTTTGTTGCAATGGTGAATGGTATTGTTTCCTTAATTTCTCTTTCTGTTTTCTCATTATTGGTGTATAGGAATGCAAGGGATTTCTGTGTGTTAAATTTTGTATCCTGCAACATTACTATATTCATTGATTAGCTCTAGTAGTTTTTCTGGTAGAATCTTTAGGGTTTTCTATGTAGAGGATCATGTCATCTGCAAACAGTGAGAGTTTTACTTCTTCTTTTCCTATCTGTATTCCTTTTATTTCTTTTTCCGCTCTGATTGCTGTGGCCAAAACTTCCAAAACTATGTTGAATAGTAGTGGTGAAAGTGGGCATCCTTGCCTTGTTCCTGACTTTAGGGGAAATGCTTTCAGTTTTTCACCATTGAGGATAATGTTTGCTGTGGGTTTGTCATATTTGGAATGCTCATCTCAACTTTTACATATTTACTAGAATGCAGTATTAATTTTGTAGATTTCTGCTCTTTGCAGCCTGCAGTATGCAGAAACAAATGCTGAGTTAGGGTTTGGTTCAGAAGCAAGCCTACCCTGGATGTCTTAAACAAGGCTTTCTGGCTCAAACAACAATGAATGCTTCCTATGAAGATATGAAAAATAAAGAAGGCTGAAAATTTAAATTAACTGATCGTAGTTCTCAGGAAATAGTATATAAAACACTCATTAGAGATTGATGTGGGTTTTTTTAAAGATATTTTTAAAGGATTTTCACAAGTGTGCAGATAATTTCTTTCAGCAGTCAAATTTTGACCTCTATAAAGTTTTAAACCCTTCTAAACCTGCATTTTTTCATTCACTGCATTCGATTAAGAAGAAATACGATTTTTTTTTTTCATTTCAGCTTTCGTTCAAACTTCCTTTCTTTAATGAAATGGCATTCATAATAGTAAGCATAATGATTCTTCACATTTAAGAAGTGCTTTTACTTTCTTTTAAAATTCCTCTGAAAAAGGCATATAAGGAACTAACAGCAGCCACTCCAGACCAGACTGAGATTGAACTGTTGTTTTCCCTTCTTTCCATATTTCTTCTCCACCCCCTCTCCCCTTCCTCTTCCTTCTCTTTTTCTCTCCTTTTATTCTCTTTCTTTCTCTCTCTCTATCTTCATTCTTTCTGCCCATAAATATTTTGAATTCTTTGTATACTTCAGGCATTGTGTTAAAATGTTCTCCATACATTATCTTTGTATACCCTCACAACATTTTACCTCAGTGATAAAGCAGAGTGGTAAGAATGTATGTATGGGCCTTCTTCGTGTTCTTTTTTCAGAGACTCTTATTGTCTCTTTCATTATCATTAGAAATATTTCTTGAGCATAATCCAGAGTTAGGTATTAAAAAGTCCTTGCAACTCTAGGTATACGAATAACATAATCAATATCAAAGTTTTTGTTGTTTTTTTATATACTACTCAGAGCCAGACATCCTGGAATGTGAAGTCAAGTGCACCTTAGAAAGCATCACTACAAACAAAGCTAGTGGAGGTGATGGAATTACAGTTGAGCTAATTCAAATCCTGAAAGATGATGCTGTGAAAGTGCTCCACTCAATATGCCAGCAAATTTGAAAAACTCAGCAGTGGTCACAGGACTGGAAAAAGTCAGTTTTCATCCAAATTCCAAAGAAAGGCAATGCCAAAGAATGCTCAAATTAACACACAATTGCACTCATCTCACACGCTAGTGAAGTAATGCTCAAAATTCTCTAAGCCAGGCTTCAGCAATACCTGAAGCCTGGATGTGACAGTTGGACTGTGAAGAAAGCTGAGCACAGAAGAATTGATGCTTTCAAACTGTGGTATTGGAGAAGACTCTTGAGAGTCCCTTGGACTGCAAGGAGATCCAACCAGTCCATCCTAAAAGAGATTAGTCCTGGGTGTTCATTGGAAGGACTGATGTTGAAGCTGAAACTCCAATATTTGGCCACCTCATGCGAAGAGTTGACTCATTGGAAAAGATCATGATGCTGGGAAGGATTGGGGGCAGCAGGAGAAGGGGATGACAGAGGATGAGATGGCTGGATGGCATCACTGACTCGATGGACATGGGTTTGTGTGGACTCTGGGAATTGGTGATGGACAGGGAGGCCTGGCATGCTGCAATACATGGGGTCACAAAGAGTCAGACACAACTGAGTGACTGAACTGAACTATTGTCCCGAGTACAATTCCAAGATCCTGAAGGCACTGAAGCATATCCTTGAAGTTATTGAGAACAGTCATTGCATTTTCTTTTACTAAATATATATTGCACATCTATCAGGTGCCAATCAATGTGGCCTTTGCTGGAAATATAAGTGAAGTAAAACAAAATCCCTGGTCTCAAGAGATGCCTTAATGAGAAAAAGACAGCAAAAAAAAAAAAACTAATGAGTATAAAGCAATGAAAAGTCTTATAATAAAGGAATAGCACACTGTTATGGGAAAGACAAGAAGAAGCACACAGTTTTGTATGGTGGATGAGTCAGAAAACAGTTCACAAAGGAGATGGGTTTTAAAGATGAAGGACTTTTTCTGATGGAAAACAGTATGCACAAATATTATTATTATTATTATTATTATATTTTATTGGGCCTCTACTATGTCTTAGGTAGTAGACCAGGTATACTGATATTTAATTCCATTCTAAAAATAAAGTAGCTGAGGTTGAACATGGTTCTTGTGAGAAATAAATTATATGAGAGGTTTACAAACACCTACGAAGTTTGAAAAATTAAAAAGGTGCAAGCTATTATTTATTTTTTATAGACGATTTCAGCTGCAAAAGTTTGCTTCATTTTAGTTAATTTAAGCTTTGCTTTTAGTCTAAGTATGATTTACTTGAGTTTGTTGATTTCTTCTTTGCATGCGTGTAAGATGTCATGTTATATTTTTTTTTATATAAATTTATTTATTTGAAATAGAGGCTAATTACTTTACAATATTGTAGTGTTTTTGCCATACATTGACATGAATCTGCCATGGGTGTACATGTGTTCCACATATCCTGAACCCCCCTCCCACCTCTCTCCCTATCCCATCCCTCTGGGTAATCCCAGTCCACCAGGCTCCGAGCACCTTGTCTCATGCATTTCAAATCTAGACTTGGCAGATTCATTTCACAGATGATATATACATGTTTTCAATTGCAAGTTCTCACCAAAAATCATACCACCCGTGCCATCTCTAACAGAGTTCCAAAAGACTGATCTATAATCTGTGTTCTTTTTGCTGACTCGCATGTAGGGTTACTTTTACCATCTTTCTAAATTCCGTTATACATGCGTTAGTATCGGTATTGGTTGTTTCTATTTCGGGCTTACGTTCACTCCTATTTAAAAGGCTCCAGTTTCAAACCACATAATTAGAACTGTTTCGAATGTATTCTTTTTAATGGCTGAATAATATTCCATTGTGTTTATGTACCACAGCTTCCTTATCCATTAGTCTGATGTTGGACTCTAGGTTGCTATCCATGTCTGGCTATTATAAAACAGTGTTGCGATGAACATTGGGGTTAGACGTTTGTCTCTTCAATTCTCGTTTCCTCGGTGTGTGTATGCCCAACAGTTGAGATTGATGGGTCATATGGATAGTTCTATTTCCAGATTTTTGAGGAAATATCCAAACTGTTCTACATAGTGGGCTCGTACTAGTTGGCATTCCACCAACAGGTGTAGAGGGCTCCCTTTTCTCCACCACCACTCCAGACATTTATAGTTGTAGAGTTTTGATAGCAGGACATCTAAAATCTGGCGTGATATGGTACCTCATTGTGTGTTTGATTGCATTCTCAGTTAATCAGTGATGTTGAACATCTTTTCTTGTGTTTGTTAGCCATTGTATGTCTCTCTTTGGAAGAAATGTCTGTTTAGTTCTTCTGGCCATTCTTTTGTATTGTGTCGTTCTATTTTTCTGGAATGTTTGAGCTACAGGAGTTGCTCGTATACTTTTGAGATTAATTCTTTGTCCATTGATTATTTTTGCTATTATTTTCTCTCCATTCTAAAGACTGTCTTTACCTTTGTTATAGTTTCCTTTGCCTTTTTATTTAAAAACTGGTCCCATTTGTTTATTTGTGTTTTGTATTTTCAAATAATCTGGGAGGTGATCATAGAGGATCTGCTGTGATTTATGTCGGAGAGGGTTTTGCCTATGTTTCCCTCTAGGTGGTTTTAATTTCGGTCTTACATTTAGATCTTAATCCTTTTGGGTTTATTTTTGTGTATGGTGTTGAAAGTGTTCTTGCTTTCATTCTTTTACTACGGGTGGTTGTACCTGTTTTCCCAGCCACCACTTGTTAAAGAGATTGTCTTTTCTCCATTGTATTATTCTTGGCTCTTTGTCGAAGATAAGGGGTCCATAGGTGTGTTGGTTTTATCTCTGGCGCTTCTATGTTGTTCCGATTGATCTTTATTTCTGTCTTTGTGCCCTGTACCATCACTGTCTTGATGACTGTGGCTTCATAGTAGAGCCTGAATTCAAGTAGGTTGATTTCTCCAGTTCCATTCTTTTTCTAAAGTTTGATTTGGCTATTCAGGTTTTTTGTATTTCCATTACTAATTGTGAAATGTTTCTTCTTATTCTGTACCAAATACCATTGGTAGCTTGTAGGGATTGCATTGAATTCAATAGATTGCTTTTGGGTAGTATACTCCATTTTACTATTTTTGATTATCCTATCCATGAACATGGTTATTATTTCACCATCTATTTGTGTCCTCTTTGATTTCTTTCACCAGTGTTTACTGTTTTCTATATATAGGCGTTGGTTTTCTTTTAGTTCAGTTCAGTTCAGTCACTCAGTCATGTCCAACTCTTTGTGACCCTCATGAATCGCAGCACGCCAGGCCTCCCTGTCCATCACCAACTCCCGGAGTCTACCCAAACCATGTCCATTGAGTCAGTGATGCCATCCAACCATCTCATCCTCTGTCGTCCCCTTCTCCTCCTGCCCCTTAATCTTTCCCAGCATCAGGGTCTTTTCCAGTGAGTCAGCTCTTCACATCAGGTGGCCAAAGTATTGGAGTTTCAGCTTCAACATCAGTCCTTCCAATGAACACCCAGGACTGATCTCTTTAGGATGGACTGGTTGGATCTCCTTGCAGTCCAAGGGACTCTCAAGAGTCTTCTCCAACACCACAGTTCAAAAGCATCAATTCTTCTGTGCTCAGCTTTCTTTATTGTCCAACTCTCACATCCATACATGACCACTGGAAAAATCATAGCGTAGGCTCTTTTAGCTAGCTTCTTTCCTACCTAATTTTTATTTTATATTCTTTATTTTGACTTGCTTAGTGTCTTCTATATTTTTTTTAGCTCTTATTTAGGTTTTTTCTCTTTATTTGGTTTTAGTTATTATTTTTCTCTCTTTTATTTTATTATTTTAGTTTTCTTTTTTTTTTATGTAGGTCTTTTTTTTCTTGTTTTAGTTCTATTTACGATTAAGCTTTTTTTAGTTCTTTAGTTTCTTCTTTGTTATATCTTTTTCTTTTTTTTTCTTACTTTGCTATACTTTCTGGCATAGTATTTTTATATGCTTTATTTATAGCTATTTTTACTTAAGTACTTTTCTTTTTTTTTTTTTGTTTACTGTTTTAGATACTTACCCTTTAGGTAGTTGTTTTTTGTATTCTTATGTTTATCTTTTTATTATACTAGTATTTAGTTCCTTTTCTTTTATATTGTCTTTTTTATAGTTCTAGTTATAGTTAGGACGGTTTCTTAGGTAGATTAGTTTTATTTTAGTTTTTTATCTATTTTTTTAGGTTTGTTTTTTTAGTTTTAGGTCTAGTTTCTTTTATTATACTATCTTAGATTTTTAGTCCTTTTTTTAGCTTTCACTCTTTTTTTATTTAGATAGGGCTTTATAGTTTAGTTAGTTTCTATTAACCTGTTAGTTATCTTTTTTATTTTTTTGTTTAGTGAGTTTTTCTAGTTTTTTTATTTAATATAGATTTTATTTTTAGTTTCTTGAGTTATATTTATCTTTTCTTTTAGGTTTTTTTTTTTTTTAATTTTAGTCTTAGATACTATTATGAGTATCTAGGTTTATAGTTTTTTTACTAGTTTCTTTTTATTTAGTAGATTTTTTTTAGAGATTTTTTTATTTGTTTACTTTTTTTTTTTATTTTATTATTTTTTTTTTTTTTTTTTTCACTTTTCTTTCTATTTTCTTTTTAGTTTTAGTACTTTTTAGCCTTTTAGTATGTTTTATTACTTTTGTTTTTTTTCCTTAGTTCTCTTTTTTTCTTTTCTTTTTAATTTTTTTTTTAGTTTTATTTTATCTCCCTTCCCTTCTAGTATTTTTAATTAGTTTTTTTTTTCTTATTTATTTTTTAGCTTTAGTCTTATTTTAGCTCTTTATTTTCTTTAGTTCTCTTAGGTTTAGTCATTTTATATTTAGTTTATAGTTTTTTGTTACGACCTTATTCTTAGTTTTTTAGTATTATTTTTTACTTTTTTTTTAGTTTATAGCTTAGTTTTCTAGTATTTGTTTATAGATTTTATTATTATTAGTATTTTTTTTTTATAGTCTTCTTTATTTAGTTGTAGACGTATTTTTTTTAATTTTATCTTTTTTTTTTTATTTTTTTAGTTGTTTAGTTTACTATTTCTTTCTTTTCTTTTCTCTAGATTTTTTTTATATTGTTACCTCTTATTTTATTTGGTCTATAGAGTATTTTTTTTTCTATAGCTATTTTTTTAGTTTTTCCTTTATTTTATTCTTAATCTAGACTTTAGACGGTTTAATTTTTTTTTTTTTTTTCTTTTAGTTTTTTGTTTTTTATTGATTTTCTATAGACTTTTTCTTATATTTTGTTTGCTTTTTTCTTTTCTTCTTTGGTTTTCTTTATTATATTAGTATTATTTTTTATTTATTTGTTTCTATTTTTATTTTTTTTTTAGTTTTTTTATAGATTTTTTTTTTTCTTTTTTCTCTAGTTTTAGTATTAATTTATCTTTTATTTTAGTTCTAGGGTCTTAGGTATTTTTTATAGTCTTTTGTTTTTAGTTTTTTTATTTTTTTTCTTTTTTTTTTTTTTTTATGTTCTATTGACTTTAGTTTTTATAGTGAGTTTCTTCTTTTAGTTAGTAGTAGATTTATTTGTTTTCTTTTTATTTAGTAGTTTCTATAATTTCTTTTTTCTTTTCTAGCTTTCTGTTATTTAGTTAGTTCTTGTTGATTTTTAATTCTTTTTTTTATTCTTTTTTGTTTCTTCTTTTTCTTTTTTTCTTTTTATTTCTAAGTTTTATTTTCGTTCTTTTTAGTTTTTTTAGTTTATCTCTTTAGATTTCTTGTTTTTTTCTTACTTAGTTTTAGTCCTTTATTTAGCTAGACTTTTTTTTTAGGTTTTTTAGTTTTTTTTATTTTTTTTTTTTCTTAGTTAGTTTATTTTTTTAGTTTTTTTAGACTCTTTTCTTCTTTCTTTGCTAGTCTTTTTACTTAGCTTTTTATTTTCTTAGTATTTGTTGGATTCTCCTTTGTTTTTAGTCCTTTAGTGTTTATTTTTTTTTTCTTTATTTTTTAGTTCTTTTTCTCTTATTTTTTTTTTTTTAGGAATTGATCGATTTCTAGTCTTTTTTTCTTCTTATTTTAGTATTTTAGTTTTAGTTCTTTTTTTTGTTCTTTTTTCTTTCCTTTTATCTTAGCTTAGATTTATAGTTAGTTAGTAGATTTTTCTTTTTTTTTTTAGATTGTATTCTTTTTATTTATTATTTTTAGTTCCTTTTTTTTTTCTATTTAGCTCTTTTTATTATTTATTTTTTGTTTTTAGACGGAACTATACTTAGGATACTTATTCTTTTTTTCTTTTGTTTAGACTATTTTGTGTTACTATTTTTTCTTTTATTTATCTTTTTTTCCTTTTTAGTTTCGTTTAGATTTGTTTCTTATTCTTTTTATATGCTTGTAGTAGTTTTTTTTTTTTATAGACTTTTTCTAGGCTTTTTATAGGTTTAGGTTATAGCTTTTAGTATATAGGTATTTTAGTAGTCTTTTACTTTAGTTTTTTTTCTTTTTTAGTTTTGTTTAGACTTTGTATAGTTAGTACTTTTTTATTTTCTCTTTTAGTTTAGAATATTTTTTAGGACTTTGTTTTTTTTTTATTTTCTTACTTTCCTAGATATTTTTTTTTTTAGGTTAGTGTAGCTTTTACTTAGTCCCTTTCTTTTTTCTTAGTTTCTATTAGTTGTTTTTTTAACTGTTTTTTTTATTACTTTTCTTATTTTACCTTGTTTTTTTTTTATTTATTTTAGTTTTTTTTTTTTTATTGCTCTACTTTTTTATTATTTCTTTTTTCTTTCTTTTTTATTTCTTATTGTTATATTTTTTTTTTTTTTTTTTAGCTTCTTCTTTAGTTTTTTCTATTATGTTTTCTATATTATTTTTGTTTAGCATTTTTTTGCTCTATTTTATGTTATTTAGCTTTCTTTTACTATATGTTTTCTTTTTTTATTAGGATAGCTTTTTTTTTTATTTTTAGTTTTTTTTATCATTTGTTTTTAGTAGTGTTTTTTTATTCTGTCTCTAGATTCATCTAGATTTGATTACCTTCTATTTTCTAGCTAGTTATTTGTCCTTATTTGTTTTTTTTTACTTTTTTTTATTATTTCCTTAGGCTATTTTTCATTTTTTTTAAACAGTTACCTTGTTCTCCTTTTTAGCCTTAGTATTTTTTTTATGACGTTTAGTTTTTTGTTCTTTATAGACTCGTTTATTTTTAGATATATTTTTTTTTAGAACTTTTTAGTTAGTTTTACCTAGTTTTTTGTTTTTTTTATTTATTTTTTTATTCTTTTTTTCTTAGTTTTAGTTTTTTTTAGTCTAGTAGCTTTTTTAGTAGATTTCTCTCTTTTTACTCTTTTTTTTTTTTTTGTTTTAACTTTTTGAGTTTTCCTCTTTTCTTTAGTTGTTATTAGGTTATAGGTCTATAGATGTATTTTTTGTTGGTTCTTGTGTTTTTATTTTTTTATTTTTTACTTTGTTTCACTGTTTTTTCCTTTTTATGGGTCTCTCTTGTCTATTATTATTTTCTTTAGTAGTTATAGTAGTTTCGATTGCTTTTTTCTCTTTTACTTATATAGGGTTTCTTATTCTGTAGATTTTCTTTTTTAGGTTTAGATAAGTATTTTTCTTTTACTCTTTAGTCTTATTAAGTTGTTTTTTCTTAGTATTTTTTTTTTTATAGTTTTTCTTCTTTTTTTTTAGTAGTCTAGTTTTTTATTTAGACGTGTTCTTTAGAGTTTTCTTTGTTTTCTTTAGTAGTCTTTTTTTCTTTTTCGACTATTTTGCTTTAAGTCCATCTTTTTTTATTTAGGCTTTATTTCTTTATTATTTTAGTTAGTTTTAGTAGAAGTTTAGTTTATAGTTATCTTTTTTATTCGTTTTTTTCTTTCTTTTTTTTAGTAGTAGTTTTGTACATTTAGAAATTATTATCTTTTTTACTATTTTTCTTTTTTATTTTTAGTTTTTTTTTCTTTCCTATAGATTTTTTCTGTGTTTTTTAGTTTTTGTCTATTTTTTTTTTAGTCGTTTCTTTTTTAGTTTAGTCTTTTCTTTATATTCTTTTTTAGTAGGTAGTTAGATCTAGCTTTTAGTATAGCGGTAGTTTTTTCTATTTTCTCTTTAGTTTTTAGTATTTTTTGCTTTTTTTTTAGTATTTTTTTTTCTATTTTTTTTGTTTATTGTACTTTACTTTATTTTTTAGGTTAGTTTCTTTTTTGCTATTTAGTTTCTTAGTCTTTTTTAGTTAGTCTTTTTAGTTTACTTTAAGTTATATTTTCCTATGGTTATCTTTTGTTTTTTAATATTTTTAATACTAGTTTTTTTTAGTAGGGTTAGCTATTCTTTATAGTACTGTTTTTTTTTTTTTGTTTTCTTATATTTCGTTTTATTTAAGTTTCTTGTAGATTTTCTAGTTTTTATCTAGACTTTTTTCTATCTTTTTGTTGTTCTTATTCCTTAGTATTAGTCTATTTTCTTTTTTTATTTTTACTTATTCTTTATTTTTTGTTAGGTAGGTTTAGTGTCTTTTTTGTATTAGCTATTATAGCTAGTTTCTATATTTTCTTGTTTTTTTTTGTTTTTAGTTTTTTAGTTTTTTCCTTTTTTATTTCTCTATTAGTGTATACTTTTAGGTAGTTTACTTTTTTTCTTTTCTTTACTTCCTTTCACGTCTTATCCTTTTAGTTTAGATCTTAGACGTTTTTACTATCTATAGCCCTTTTTTAGATTATATTCTCTTCTACTAGTCGGACTTGGCTCTTTTTTTTTATTTCTTTTGTTTTATAGAAGTAGTTATCATTTAGTTAGATTTTTTAGCTATATTTTTTTTTTTTTACCTTTAGATTTTTTTTTCTTTTCTTCTCTTTAATTTCCTTTTATTATTCTATTTATTTTTTTCTAGGCCTCGTTTTATAGCATTTGTTTTTTTTTTTTCTTGTTTTTTCTACTTTACTATTAGTAGTTTTTTTCCCTTTTTGTTTTTATTTAGATTATTCTTTTTTTAGTTGATTTTCTATTCTTCCTTATTATATGTTATATTTTTATTGCTTTTATTTTTTTTTTTCTTCTTTTCCTTTTTTTATTTTCTATTTTCTTATATATTTTAGTTTATCTAGCTATTTCTTTTACTTAGGTTTTTTCTATTTTTTCTTTAGTCTATTTTCTAGTTCTTTTCTCTAGATTTATAGTTAGATTTCTCTTGCATAATATAGATTTTATTTCTAGTTCTTTTTTTTAGCTTGTTAGTAGTTTTCTATTTTTTCTACTTAGCTTTATTTTCTTCTTTTATTAGGAAGTTACTTTACTTTCTATAGGTAATTTAGATTTTCCTTTAGTTTATTTTTTATTTTAGTTTCCTTTACTTTTTTTCTTTAGACGGCTTAAGACGTTAGTATTTCTATTTTTTTACACTTTTCTTTAGTATACTCCTTTAGTTTTAGAAGTTTTATTTAGATTTAGATAGCTATAGTTTTGTTAGTTTTGTTATTCTTTTTACTTTTATTTATTAGTAGTTTTCTGATCTTTTTTTTTATTCTTTAGTTTCTTTTCTAGTTATTCTTTCTTTGTAGTCCTTATCTTAGTGTCTTTTTTTTTTTATTTTATTTTTAGTTTTTTTTTATTTTTATTAGTACCTTTTTGTATTTAGTTTCGTACTATTTAGTACGGTTTTTTTATAGTAGCTCTCTTTATCGTCTTTCTTTTTTTCTAGTGTTAGTATTATTTTACTAGTTCTTTCTAGTTAGATCTAGATAGTTTTTACTTTTTTTTTTTTTTTAGTTTTACTTAGTTATTTTTTCTTTAGGCTTGATTTCTTCTTTGATATGGGTTTTTGTATAGGTTTATATTAGACGTAGGTACCTTGTTCATTTCTTATTTAGATTATGTCTTTTTCTTAGACGGACCTTTGTTAGATAGATAGCTAGGGTAGTTTTTCTTCTTTTTTCTTCCTTAGTTTTAATAGGGAAGCTTATTCTTTTATTGTTTTTTCTAGTTTACTAGTTACTTTTTCTCTTCTTGATTTTTATTTTTAATTTCGCTTTATATAGATTTTTTCATCTTAGTTACTAGTTTTATAGTTTTTTAATTTATTTTTTATATTTTTTTTTTTTAGTTCTTTTTTTTTTTCAGTTCTTACCTATTTTTTTTACTGCCCTTTTGTTTTTTCTATTCTTTTCTAGTCTTTTTTTCTTAGTTTTTATTTTTCTTTTTTTTTTTTTTTATTTTTACGTTTATATAGTTTTTATTTTAGCCTTTTTTTGTGTTTTTTAGTCTACTTATTTTTTTTTTTTTATTTTAACTTGACTTTTTTAGTCTTTATTTTCTAGTTTCTCTTTTATTCTCTAGGTTTTCTCTCTTTTTATCTTGTATTTTTATATTCTTTTAGATAGCTTTTTATTTTTTTTAGTCTTTTTTTATTTTTTAGTACCTAATCACTTTTTTTAGGTTTTATACTTAGTCTTTCGTTTTATTTATTTTTTTTTTTATTTTTTTAATTCCTGAGTGTTCTTTTTAGTTTTTTTCTTTTATATTTTTTTTTTCTTCTAGTTTTATTTACCTAGTTTTTTATTTAGACGTTTTTATTTTTTTTTATCTCTCTTTTTTAGGTTATTCTCTCTTTATTATATTTAGATTTTTTTATTTTTTTTATTTTTATTTTTTTACTTTTAGATTTAGGGGGGTGGGTCTTGTTTATTATTAGTCTATTTTTTTTTAGTTTTTCTTTTTTTATTTTTTAGTCTTTTTGTTCCTTATTTAGTTTTTCTTTTTTTAGTAGGGTATTTAGTCTTCTTTTATTTTAGTTTAGTTTATTTCTTTAGTCTATTGTTACTTTTTTTTTTTTGTAGTTTAGTTTTTGTTTATGTTTTTTTTCTTTTAGTCTTATAGTATTTTAGTATTTTCTAGTATTCTATTCTTCTATTTTTAGTTTCTTTATTTTTTTTTTTTATTTTTTAGCTGTTCCTACTTCATTTGATTATTACTTGTAGGATTTGCTTAGTTTTTTTTAGTTGTAGTTTTTATATGTTTTTATTTTTTCTTTTTTATTTTTCTTTTTTATCCTATTTTCTTTCTTTTTCTCTTATTTTTTTAGTTATAGATAGTTTTCGTTTTTTTAACTTTCTTCGTATTTTCTTTTTAGTTTTTCGTTATTAGACGTAGACTTTATTTTTTTATAGTTTTAGTCTTTCTTCACTCTAGTACTTTTACTTATAGTTCTTTTAGGTTTTTAATTTACTTCTTTCTTTTAGGATTTTTTAGACTTAGTTTATTTTTAGCTTCTAGATAGTTTTTCGTATTATTTTTTTCTAGATTAGGACGTGTTTTATAGTTACTTTCCATTATAGTGTACTATTTTATTACTTTACTAGAGTTTTTTTTTTTACTAGTTTGTTTTATATTAGTTTTATTTATTTAGTTTTTTTTTTTTTGACTTTTTTTTTTCTTAGTATTTTCTTTAGCTATTTAGCTTTCTTTCTACTTTAGTTCCTATAGTCTATTTTTCTTAGTTTCTTTTTAATTTTTATTTTTTGAGACTTTACTTAGTTTTTTTTTTTTTAGGGTCTATTTTAGCTTTCTTTTTTTATTTAGTTTTTTTATTTCTTATTAGACGGTTCTTTTTTTTTTTTTGATTTTTAGTCGTTTCTTTTTTTCTGTTTCTTTATTGTTTATCTTTTTTTATTTTTCTTATTACCATTTAACTCTAGCTTTGATTTATCTTTTTGTTTTTTTTTCTTTTAGTTTTTTTTCTTTTTCTTTTACTTAGCTATTCTTATATTAGCTCTTTTTTTTTACTATAGATTTTCTTTCTTTTTACTTTTTCTTTCTTAGGGCTATATCTATATGCTCTTAGTTATTACTTCTTTCCTCTAGCTTTTTTTTTTTCTTAGTTTTCCTATTTGTTATATTATTTAGCTTGTTCTCCTTAGTTAGCTCTTACTTTTTTCTTTATTCTTAGTTTTTTTATTTTTTTATAGCTAGTTTTTTTTATTTTTTATTAGGTACTTTTTTGAGTTTAATTCTTTTTTTTTTTTTGTAGCTTTCTATTTCTTTTTATTTTTTAGCTTTAGTTTTTTTTTTAAGTTTTATAAGTCTAGTTTTTTTTTAGGTTCGTATAGTTTTATTTTTAGAACTTATTTGGCATTTTTGTTTTATTTAGTTTTTTTAGACGTCTAGTTTTTAGAATAGTAGCTAGCTACTCTCGTTTAGCCTCTTTATTATGTCTCCTTTTTTAGCCTTTAGTTTTTTTTTTAGACATTTTATTTGTCTAGTTTTTCTTTTTTTTAGATTAGGTCTTTTGCTCTAGATATTTAGTAGCTAGTATTATTTTTAGTTCTTTTATTCTAGTTCTATACTCTCTTAGTTATTTTTTTCTTAGATTTTTTTTTTCTTTAGCTTATACTTTTTATACTTTTTTGTTTTCTCTCTAGTTTATGTTAGACCGTTTTTTTTTTTTCGTCTTCTCTAGCCTTTAGTTTTATTTTAGGTATTAGTTTTGTTTTTTTTTTTTTAGTTTTATTTTTTTTAGTTGACTTTACTTTATTTATTAATTATTTCTCTTAGGTTTTTTATTTATTTTCTTAACTTTTTTTTTTTTCTCCTTTAGTAGTATATTTTTTTTTTTTCTGGGATCTCGATTTTCTGTTTTTGTTTTTTTTTTTATTTAGTTAGCTATTTAGCTTAGGATTTTAGTAGGATTTCTAGTCTTAGCTCTTTTTAGTTTGTTTTTTTTACTATTTTTCTTTTTATTTTTTACTACTATTTTTCTAGTACGCTATTCGTGTTGTTTTTCTTATTTTTTTTTAGTCTTTTTTTTCTTTTTTTTACTTTTTTTTCTTTTTATAGTTTTTTTGGATTTAGTGTTATAGTTTCTTTTTATTATTTCTTAGATATTTCTTATTTTTTTTATTTATTGTCTATGTTTTTTTGTTTACTACTCTATACTTTTTTTTAGTTATACTAGTATATAGTTTTTTTTATATATAGTAGTACTTTAATTCTAGTATTTTCTTATCTTTTTTTTAGGTATACTGTATGTCTTTTTTTTCTTTATTTGTTTTTTGTCTAGATTTTGGCTTTTATTCGTTTTTTTACTTTATTCTTTTGTAGCTATTTATTTTAGTTACCTTTTTTTAGATCTTTTTTCTAGACTTATTTTTAGTTCCTTAGTATTCTAGGATTTTTCTATTTATGCTTATCCTAGATCTTTAGTACGTATTTTTTAGTATCATATAGACGTTAGTGCTACTAGTCTTTTAATTTAGCTTTTTCTGTTTATTTCTTTTTATCTTTTTTTCTTCGCTTATTTTTTAGTTAGACTTTTTATTTTAGACATATCTCTTTGTTTTCTCTTATCTATTTACTTTTTAGTTAGTTAGTATCTCTAGTAGATTTAGTGTTATTTTTTTCTTTTCTAGTTTTTAGTTTGTTCTTAGTTTTTAGTTCCTTTCCTAGATTTCTTTTCTTCTCTTTTCTTCTTTGTCTTTTTTTTTTTTTTTTCTTTATTTTCTTCTAGTTACTTAGTTTTTGTTCTATTTATAGTCATTTTTTTCTTCTATTCGTTCTTTCTAGCTTTTTCTTATTTTCTCTTAGCTTTTTTTGTTCTTGTTTACTTTCTTTCCTTTTTTTTCTTAGTTAGATAGTTAGCTTCCTAGGTGTTACTTTACTTACTATTCTTTAGACTTTATTTATCTTGTAGTTGTTTACGTCTTTTTTATTTTTTTTTTTTATTCTTACTTAGTAGCTATTTTATTTTAGTTAGACCTTCTCTCTTTTTAGATTCTATTATTTCTTTTTCGATTTGTTCTTTTAGTGTTTTTTTTTTAGTTTTTTTATATTTTTAGTTCTTTATTAGTGTTTTTTTTTCTAGTAGTTTCTTTTTCTTTACTTTTTTTTAGCTTTTTATTAGCTTTTTTGTTTTTAGACTTTTTTTTTTAATTCTCATAGCTTTTATTAGTTTTTTTTTTTTCTTTTCTTATATATTTTCTATTATATAGTTTTCTCTTTTAGTTTTAATTTATCCGTTTTCTTTCTTTTTAGTTTTTTTTTATTGTTCTTTTTTATTTAGTTGTTCTTTTTCTTAGTTTTTATTCTTTCTCATTTTTTGTCTTTTTTTTTATTAGTTACTTATAGTTTCTTTTTCTTTCTTTTTATTCTCTTTCGTTTTATTCCTTAGTCTTTATCGTTATTAGATTTGTCTCTTTAGCTCTTATGTTAGTTGTTTTATTTATTTTTTCTATTTATAGTTAACTATATTTCATTGTTTTTTATAGTTTAGTAGTTGTTTTTTTATTTTTTTAGTTTTTTAGTTTTTTTTATTCTTTTTAGTTAGGGTAGTTAGTTAATAGCTAGTTATTTTTTTCTTATTAGCTCTATAGCTAGTTTTTTCTTTTTTAGTATTTAGCTACTAGGGTGTTTTAGCTAGGTTTTTTTTAGTAGTAGGTTCTTTTTTTTTTCCTTCTAGTTTTTTTTTTCTCTTATACTCTAATTTGTTTTTTTTAGGTATCTAGTTTTTATTATTTTCTTCTTTTGTTTTTTTATTTTTTCTAGTTTTAGTTTAGTATTTTATTTTTTAAATTTACTTCTGTTTTATTTCTTTTTTCTTTTTTACTAGTAGCTAGTTTGCTTGTCTTATATTTATTTAGATTAGCTTTTTTTTCCTAGGTTTTTTTTTATTTTTTTTATTTATATTACTCTATTTTTTTTAGCTTTTTCTCTTTTATCTAGATTTATTTTGCTATATGTCTTAGGCTAGTTATTTTTATATTCCTTTATTTTATCTTTACTTGTTTAGTTCTTTTATCTTTTCTAGTCTTTCTTTTTATTAGTTAGTCTAGATTAGTAATCTTTTTTAGTACGTTAGTTAGATTATTCTTATTTTGCTACTTTTTAGTCTAGATCTTTGAGTTTCTTAGCTTTATTTTTAGTTTATAGTATCTCTATTTCTTATTTTTAGGTTTCTTCTTTTTTTCTCTTTCGTTTTTAGAATTAGGTATTATTTTGTTACTTTAGTAGTATTCTTTTGTAGTATTTATGTGATTCTTTTTAGATTCTTTATTTCTCTTATTTTGTTTTTTTTCTTAGGTATTGTTTTTTCTATTTATCTACCTTCTTGGGTTTTCTTTTTACTTTTTTAGTTTTAGGATTTTATTTTCCACTTCTTTTATTTTTTCTAGTCTTTCTTACTTTAGTTTTTATTAGTCTCTTTTTTTTACTTTTTCTATTTTTGTGTTTTTTTTTTTATATTTTTTTTATTATTATAGTACTTTATTAGTTTTTTTAGTTAATTCTTACTTTTTCTTTTTAGTGTTTTTTTTTTTCTTTCCTTTTTTTTAGTTTTTTGTTTAATATAGACTTAGTGGTCTTTGTTATTCTTTTTTATCCTTTTGCATTCTACTCTTAGTTTATTTTATTTATACTTTCTTCTTATTCTTTTTTAGCTTTTTTTTTCTCTTTTTTTTTTTTAGATTGGTTAGTTATATCTCTTTTTGTTACTCTTTTATATATACTTCTAGTTAGGGGTTTTTATATCTTACTTATATTTTTTTTTTTTCTATTTTAGTCTTTTGTTTTCTAGATACTTCCTTCTTTAGATTGTCTTTTTTTCGTCTTTTCTTTTTTTTTTTTCTCTTTTTCTTTTTTGTTATGTTCTCTGTCTCTCTTTTTTTTTAGTTTTTTCCTCTTTTTAGGTTAGATTTTTCATCTAGTAGTTTTATTATTTAGGTTTAGTTATTATTTCTAGTTATTTTTTTCTTTTAGTTTCTTTTTAAGTTTATGAGGTTAGTTTCTTATTTATAGAATCTTCTTGTTTACTAGTTTTCTTTTTTTTTTATTTTTTGTCTTTCTTAGTTTTAATATTTTTTTTTTTTTTAGTTTTTGGTTTAGTTTACTTAGTCTTTTTTTATTTTTTTTTTGATTTCTATATTTATTTCTTTGATCTTTAGTTTTTTTGTGGTATTATATTAGTTTTTTATTTTATATTTTCTTCTTACTTTTTCTATTTATTTTTTTTATTTTTATTCTTCTTTTTTTATTATTAGTTTAGTCTTTCTTAATTTTGATATGTTCTTCTTTTCTTTTTTTCTTAGTTATAGTTTCTAGTTCTTTTTTTTTAGTTCTTAGCTTAGTTTCTTAGTTATAGTTTCTTTTATGTATTTTTTATGGTGTAGTACTTTTTTTTATTCTAGATGTTTTTTAGCTTTTTCTTATTTTTATAGTTTTTGTTTTTTTTTTTTTAACTATTAGTATTTTTTAGTTATCTTTTTACTTCGTCTATCTACTTTTTCCGTTTTTTTTATTATATTCTATTTTTCTTAGCTCTAGTTATTTTCTTCTATCTTTTTTTTTTTATATTTAAATTTTTTAGTTCTTTTCTTTAGTTTCTTTTATATTTCTTAGTTTTTATCTTTCTATTTATTTCTTTATTTTTCCTTTTTTTCTTTTTAGGTTTTTTTAGACTCGTTTTTTTAGGCTCCTTGTTTTTCTTTTATTATTTATTTTTCTACTTTTAGCCTATTTTGATTTGTTTTTTATTCCTTATTGTTTCTAGTTTTTAATTTTGTTTTATGATTTTTTATAGCTAGGTTTTTAAATTATTTTTTTTTTTTTTTTTTATTTTTTTTAGTTTTTTTCTTTTTTTTTTAGTAGTTTCTTTTATTGCTTTTTTTTTTTTTTTATGGTTCTTTTTTTTAGTTTTTGTTTTAGTTCTTTTTTGTTTTTTTGTTTTCTTATTCATTCTTAGTAGCTTTTATCTTGGTTAGTTAATAGCCATTTTTTTTAGTTTTTATAGATTTTTTATTTATTTTTTTGTAGTAGTTCCTCTTATTTTTTTTTTTATTTTTCTTTTTAGCTTTCTATTGTCTTTTTTTTTTTGTTATAGTTTTTTTTTTTAAAATTCTTTTCTTTTATTTTTATTTAGTAGTTTTATATTTTTCTTTTTTTTTTAGCTTATTATATCTTTTCTTTTTTCTTTTTTAGTTTTTTTTTCTATCTCTATTTTGATTTTGTTATATAGTTTTTTTTTTTTCATGGGAACGACTTTTTTACTTTATAGATATATATTTGACTTTAGGTTTCTTCTTTTAGTACTTTACTTTATTAATTTCTTGTAGATTTTTTTATTTTTTTGTTTTTTTTTAGTTTTTAGTCGAGTTTAGTTTAGGGTTCTATTCTGTTTTTCTCTTTTGTTTAGATACTTGCCTATTTTAGCTTGGGTTTTATTAGTTTTTCTATTCCTAGTTTTTTCTAGTTACTTGCCACTTTCTTTTAGTTAGATAAGTATTTAGTCTTTTTCTTATTTAGTTTATTTTTTTTCTTTCTTATCTCTTTTTGACGTTTTTTTTAGTTCTTGACTATTTTCTTTTATTCTTGTCTAGTTTGTTAAGTTCTCTTTGATTTATGCTTCTTATTTTAGATATATTAGTAGTTTTTTCTCTTATTTTTTCTTTTTTTTTAGCTTTTTTTTAGGCTCTAGTCTTTTTTTATTTTTTAGTGAATTATTTTACTCTTTTTTAGTTCTTTCTTTTAGTATTCGTAGTTTAGTTTTTTAGTTCTTTTATATTTTTTTTAGTTCTTAGTTTTTTTTTTTCTAGTTTAGTATATTTTACCTTTCTTTTTTAATTTCTTATTCTTTTTTAGAGTATATTTAGTTTTTTTTTTATAGTTTCTAGACCCTTATTTATTTAGTTCCTATTTTTTTATAGTTTTTTTCGTAGTTGTTTCCTAGTTTTGGTTTTTTTTTTTAGGGTAGTTTTTTTACTAGTCCTTTATTTTTATTCATTTAGTTTAGTTTTAGTTTTTTCTTTTATTAGCTTCTCGTTTTCTATTTTCCTTTTATATTCTTTTTTTTTTTTTATTTATTTCCTAGGGGGGGGGGTTTTTCGTCTTTTTTATTTTAAAGTTTTTTTAGCTTTTATTAGGTTTCTTTTTTTTTTAGACTCAAGTTTTCTTTAGGTTTTTTAGTATAGTTCCTCTTCGTTACTTTTTCTTTATCCCGGTTTAGACTTTAGTAGCTTCTAGTTTTCTTTCTTCTTTTCCTTTTTTTTGTTTTTTTTTTTATTTTTATATGTTTAGGTTTCTTTTTTCTAGTATTTTTTTTTTTTAGTGTAGTTTTGCTCTTATTAGGTTTAGTTTTTTTTTTATTATGCTAGACGGTAGTATTTTTCTGTTTGTTTTTTCTTTTTTTAGATTTCTCTTTTTTATTTTTTTTTATTTAATATGTTTCTTGTACTCTTATATTTGTTTTTTATTTTACTTTTGTCCTAGTTCTTCCTTTTTGTATAGTACTGTACTTTGTAGTCTTTATTTTTTTAACCTTTTTTTTCTTATTACTTTTAACTATTTTAGACGGACCTTTGTTGGCAAGTAATGTCTCTGCTTTTTCATAGTTGGCTACGGTTGGTCATAAACTTTCCTCCCAAGGAGTAAAATCTTTTAATTTCATGGCTGCAGTCACCTCTGCAGTGATCTTGGAGCCCAGAAAATAAAGTCAGCCATTATTTCTTTAGGTAGATCTTTCTAAGTATTTTATTCCTTTCGTTGCAATGAGTGAATGAAATTGTTCCCTTAATTTTCTTATCTGTTTTCTTCATTGGTTGGTGTATAGGAATGAAAGGGATTTCTGTTAGTTAATTTTTATCCTGCAACTTTACTATTTTCTCATTGATTAGCTCTAGTATTTTTGGTGGTGTCTTTAGGGATTTCTATGTAGAAGGATCATGCCATCTGAAAACAATGGAGTTTTACTTTTTCTTTTTCCCAATCTGGATCCTTTGATTTTTTTTCTGCTCTGATTGCTGTGGCCAAAAACTTCTAAAACCCTATCGTTGAAAGTAGTGGCGAGCGGTGGATCCCTTGTTTGTTCTGCTTTAGGGGAAAAGCTTTCCAGTTTTCACCTTTGAGGATAAGTTTGTTTTGGGTTTTACCATATATAGCTTCTATTATGTTGAGGTATGTTCCTTATATTCCTGCTTTCTGGAGTGTTTTTATCATAAAAGGATGTGAATTTAGTCAAAAGCTTCTCTGCATCTATTGAGAATTATAGGGCTTTTATTTTTTCAATTTGGTAATGTGGTGTATTACCGTTGCTTGTTTTGCTGTATTCAAGAACCCTTACCAACCTGGGATTAAGCCCATTGGTCATGATGTTTGGATATTTTTAATACGTTGTTGGATTCTGTTTGCTAGAATTTTGTTACGAATTTTTGCCATCTATTGTTCATCCAGTGATATTGGCCCGTAGTTTTCTTTTTTTGTGGGCATCTTTGACTGGTTTTGGTATTAGGGTGATGGTTGTCCTCATAGAATGAGTTTGGAGTTTTACCTTCCTCTGAAAATTTTCTGGACGAGTTTGAGTTAGGATTTGGTGTTAGCTCTTCTCTAAAAGTTTTGGTAGAATTCAGCGTGATGCTATCTGGTCCGGGCTTTATTGTGTCTGTGGAAAGTTTCCTCGGATTACAGTTTTCAATTTCCATGCTGTGATCAGGTCTGTTTATGATTTTCTATTTCTTCTTGGTTCGTTTTGAAAAGTTGTATTTTTTTTATGAGATAATTTGTCTGTTTCTTCCCAAGTTGTCCATTTTATTGGATTATTAGGTGCTGATAGTAGTAGTCTCTTATGATCCTTTGTTTTCTGTGTTGTCTGTTGTGATCTCTTCATTTTCATTTTGAATTTTGTTGATTTGTTAATTTTACTTTGATTCTTGATGGAGTCTGGCTAATGTTTGTCAAATTTTATTTATCTTCTCAAAGAAACAGCTTTTGGCTTTGTTGATTTTGCTATGGTCTATTTTCTTTCTTTTGCATTTATTTCTGCCCTTATTTTTTAAGACTTTCTTTCCTTCTACTACCCTGGGATCTCATTTCTTCCTTTTCTGGTGTGCTTTAGGTGTAAAGTTAGGTTATTTATTTGACTTTTCTCTTGTTCTTGAGGAAGCTTATGTTGCTGATGAACCTTCTTTTACCTTAGCTCTGCTTTACAGTGTTCCCATAGGTTTTTGGGTTGTGGTGTTTTTATTTTCATTCACTTCCATGCATATTTTGATTTATTTTTTGATTTCTTCTGTAATTTGTTGGTTATTCAGCGTGTGTTGTTCAGCCTCCATTTGTTGGGATTTTTAATAGTTTTTCTCTGTAATCGACATATAATCTTACTGCATTGTGTTCAGAAAAGATGCTTGGAATGATTTCAATATCTTTGATTTTTCCAATACGACATTTATGGCCTTAGGATGTGATTCTATCCTGGAGAAAGTTCCCATGCACACTTGAGAAAAAGGTGAATTTCATTGTTCCGGGGTGAAATATCCTATAGATATCAATTAGGGCTAGCTGTTCTATTGTTCATTTTAAATTTATGTTTCCTTGTTAATTTCTGTTTTAGTTGAGCTATCCATAGGTGAGAGTGGCATATTTAAAAAAATTCCCATATTATTGCCATTATTGTTTAATTTCCCCATTTATATGTGTTGCATTTGTCTTACATATGTGATGTCTATGTTGGGTGGATATATATATCCATAATTGTTATATGTTCTTCTGGATTGATCTTTGATCCTCATGTAGTGTCCTTCTTGTTTCTTTTCACAAACCTTTATTTTAGTGTATTTTATCTGTTATGAGTATTGCTACACCTGTTTTCTTTTTGCGTCTTATTTTTTTTTGCATGGATATATTTTTCCAGCCTTCACTTTCAGTCTTACATATTGCAGTCGCTCCTATGTTGGATGCATTATATATTTATAAATGTATATGTTCCTTCTTGATTGATCCTTTGCTCATTATGTTGTGTCCCTCTTTGGTCTCCTTTTAATGGTCTTCATTTCAAAGTTCTTTTATCTGATTTTTTTTGAGTATTGCTAATCCTGCTTACTTTTGTCTCCGATTTGAGTGAAAATATTTTCTCCCAGCCCTTTCACATTTCAGTCTGTTTGTGTCCCTTGGTTGTTGAGGTGGGTTCTTGTAGACGATTTTACGGGATCTTGTTTTAGTATCCATCAGCCAGACTTTGTTCTTTTGGCTGGGGCATTGGGCCCATTTGCATTTAAGGTAAATGTAATTTTTGATAAGTTGATCCATTGCCATTATACTTTGTTGTTTTAGGTTCGGTTTATACGCCTTTCTGTGATTCCTGTCTAGAGACGATCCTTTAGCATTTGTTGGAGAGTGGTTTGGCAGGTTATGAATTCTCTCAACTTTAGTTGTCTGTAAAGCTCTTTTGATTTATCCTTCGTTCTGAATGAGATCCTTGCTGGGTACAGTTAATCCGGGAATATAGATTTTTCTATTTCTCACTTTAAGTATGTCCTTGCCATTCCTTTGGCCTGAGAGATTCTATTGAAAGATCAGCTTGTTGTCATTATGGGAATCCCTTGTGGTGTTATTGTGCTTTTCCTTGCTGATTTTTATATTTGTTCTTTGTGTTTGATCTTTGTCAATTTGATTGATTTGTGTTGTGGGGTGGTTAACCTTTGGTTTATTCTGTTTGGGACTCTCTGGGTTTTCTTGCACTTTGGGTGACTATATCTTTCCCATTTTAGGGAAGTTTTCAACTTAATTATTCCGCAAATATTTTCTCATGGTACTTCTTTGTGTCTTCTCTTTGGGGACTACTATAATTCGACTGGTTGGGGTGTTTAACATTGTCCCAGAGGTCTTGAGGTTGTCTCATTTCTTTCATTCTTTTTTCCTCTCTGCTTCATTTTATTTTCTACCATTCTATCTTCTAACCTCAACTTTTCCCATCTTCTGCCACCGTTTTCTAATGTTGGTTCCTCCAGAGTGTTTTTGTCTCATTTATTATATTATTCATTTTTGATTTACTGTTTTTTATTTATCCTAGGTACTGTTAAAAATTTCTTGCAGTTCTCAATCCTTGTCTCCAGGCTATTTATCTGTCACTCCATTTTGTTTTCAAGATTTTGTATCATTTTCACTATCATTATTCTGATTTCTTTATCAGGTGATTCCTATCTCTCCCTCTTCTGTTTGGTTTGATGAGCATTAATCCTGTTCCTTTACCTGTATGAGTATTTCTCTGCCTTTTCATCTTGTTTATATGTTTTCGTTTGTGGGAGGCTTTCCGTTTTATTCTGGCAGTTTGTCGTTCTCTTTATTTGTGGATGTTCTCACTGTGGGTGGGGTTGAACAGGTGGATTGCCAAGTTCCTGGTTAGGGAGCTTAGTGTTGGTGTTCTGTGGGTTGTAGCTGGATTTCTTCTTTCTGGAGAGCAATGAAGTGTTCAGTAGTGAGTTTGAGATGTTCAGTGTTTTGGTATGACTTTGGAAAAGACTGTTATATTGAAGCTCAGGGCTATGTTCCTTTGTTGCTGGAGATTTGCATTGCTATGTCTTGCTCTGGAATTGTTGGCCCTTGTGTGGAAACTTGATTTCAGTTCTAGGTATTATGGAGGCTTGTGATGAGATCTTACCAATTACTGTTTTCTGGGTTCAGGAGTTTCTCTGGTGTTTCTTAGGTTTTGGAACTCACGCCTCTGCCTTGGTTTTCAGTTCTTATTTTTACAGTAGCCTCAAGAATTCTCCATCTATACCGTACCGTAACCCCCCCCTGATGTTTAAAAAATCTAGGATAATGATGGATGTTTCTCCACATTGAGGGAACACCCTGAAGAGAGGAACACAGTGTTAATAGAGAGAGAAGAGGGGGATGGAGATAGAGGTGACCAAGAAGAGAAGAGGGGTAATCAAAAGGGGAGAGAGTAAAACTAGCCAGTAATCTCTTTCTATGTGCTCTCCACACAGTCTGGTCCTCAGAGTGATTCAGAGTGTTACAAGAGAAGAGAAGAGGAGGAAGGAGGACAGCAAGGTGGCAGGGGATAATGAGGGAATCAATTAGAGAAGAGACAGATCCAGCCAGTAATCTGTTCCTAAGTGTTCTCCACAGCCCAGAGCACACAAAGAGAAGAGAAGGGGGAGGGAGAGATAGAGATGACCTAGTGGAGAAAAAAGGAGAGTCAAAAAAGAGGAGAGAGAAATCCAGCAGTAATCTCGCTCACACAGTTAAAAAGGGTAAGTACTGGAAAAATTGTGTTCTAAAAGGTACAAAATTGTTAACAAATACCAAAAACAAAGATTAAAAATCTAGAGTAGAGGTTGATTCTCAAAAAATACAATATAAAAAAAAACAATGTATAAAATTATATATATGAATATGTATATGTGTATATCTTATTTATATATATTTATATGAAGTTTGCTTTTAAAATATCTCTTTTTTTTGGCAAGCTAATTTGTAGGCTATAATAAAGTGGAAAATTAAAGGAGCAAATAAGGACTAAAATATTTTTTTTTAATTAAAAAAATGTTAATAGTAAAAATATATCTTAGGAACTTCCTCTGGAGCTGTTTGCAGACAGGTGTGGGTCAGTTAATTTTCGATAGATTCCTTGATACAGGCTTTGATATTATAAGATTAAAGGCCCATTCCTATGTAGATGGTGCTAACTACAGGGTTTTAATCTGTTGCACCTGTCACTTCCAAAAGCGTTCCCTCGAGTTTTATTCTAGATTCTTCTGTTTGCTGGTTTCTTCGTGTGTCTAATTTTCCGCCTGACACAAGGGTGTGGTGGTCACTTTTTTAGGGGCTCACTTGTTCAGTTGTGCTGGGGGAGGAGGAGGAACACTGCAAAGAAATATCATCTGGTGTATGTGGGGAGTTGCTACAGTATTTCAGCAGCACTGGGACTCATGGCAAATGTGCTTTTCATGGCCTACACTTCTCAGGCTGTAGGTTGCCTCTGCCGGGAACTGTATGTAGGCTGGCCCTGCTTTGTGTGCATTTCCCAGGTCTAAGCCACTCAGGTTCAGATTCTTGGGTACTCCACACAGGCATAGCCTCGGTTGGGTCTGCATTTTGTGCCCCCCTGCCAGGTCCGAGAAAACTCAGGTGACCTGGTGCTTGGCGAGCACAGTCACCCCCAGTTGGAGGCTGTGTCTTATTGCCTTCCTTGTCCCAGTCTCTTGGTTTTCTGGGTGTACAGCTGGCACGCCTTCTCAGGTGTGCTGTGTGTCTCTTCTGGGGAGCTGATCTCTGGCTGCAACTCTCCTGGCAGATTTCAACCGTCCAGAATCCCAAGAAATCTTGGTTAGCAATGAAGCCTGCTTGCAGTTTGGTAGAGGATGCCTGTCTGGGGCCGCGATTGCCCCCTCCCTGCAATGGCTGCCCTCCCTGCCTGTCTCCGGAGGGGGATGGGCCAGTCTGCAGCCGGCTAGCTCTGCTCAGTCCTTTGTTCTGTGAGCGGGCCTGGTAGTGTCTTAGGTTAGGGCTTTTTTGCAGTATAGCTATACCACAGTCTGCGTTGCTATCTCAAGTTAGTCCCCTCAGATTACCCTTGGGGCATTCAAGCCTGGTCCTTACCCTAAGCAACGTAGCCCGCACCTCCCTGTCCAGCCCCTGATTGCTAGTGGCGGATGCAATCGTCTGGGCTGCTTCTCCATTGGGAGTTGCTGTTAGGAACATAATGTGTGGGTTTTAATTATTTATTTATTTTTCCTCCTGGTTATGTTGCCCTCTGAGATTCCAAGGCTCTCCACAGACCCGCCAGTGAGAGTGTTTCCTGGTGTTTGGAAACTTCTCTCTTTTTTAAGACTCCCTTCCTGTGACGGATCTCCATCCCTACCTCTTTTGTCTCTCTTTTTAGCTTTTATATTTTCTCCTACCTCCTGTCAAAGACAATGGGTTGCCTTTCTGGATGCCTGATGTCGTCTTCCAGGATTCAGAAGTTGTTTTGTGGAATTTGCTCAGCATTCAAATGTTCTTTCAATGAATTTGTTGGGGAGAAAGTAGTCTCCCCGTCCTATTCCTCCCTATATTTCTTTATAATTATATTTAATTGACTTATAATTAGTATTCTGATTTCACTATAATTACTTGATAATCTATGAATAATGTCTGTTTAATTATTTGTAAGCTGGTTAACATCAGTTATTTTCATTTTCTACTCTTGTACAATTTTGTAGATTCATGTGTGCCTGTGTCTGCATGTGTAGCTGTATATTACATTATAAACAAAACTGAATTTAACTAACCTAAGCTTCATGTCACTAATGTAAGTTTCAAGTTTATTGAAGCTTATGGATTCAATGATCTTTACGTTATTGACACTTCTTGATTTTTCAATATGGTGGTGGCACCAACTTTTTTTCTATTTTTTTTCTTGTTTTGAATGACGTTTTCCAATAAGCAGTAGTTTTTTGGATACTTTTCAATAAAATTTACTAAGCTAAGTATATCTTTCAGTTCAGTTCAGTTTAGTCGCTCAGTCATGTCCGACTCTTTGCGACCCCATGAATTGCAGCACGCCAGGCCTCTCTGTCCATCACCAACTCCTGGAGTCTACCCAAACTCATGTCCATCGAGTCAGTGATGCCATCCAACCATCTCATCCTCTGTCCTCCCCTTCTCCTCCAGCTCCCAATCCTACCCAGCATTAGGGTCTTTTCCAGTGAGTCAACTCTTCGCATGAGGTGGCCAAAGTATTGGAGCTTCAACATCAGTCCTTCCAATGAACACCCAGGACTGATCTCTTTTAGGATGGATTGATTGGATCTCCTTGCAGTCCAAGGGACTCTCAAGAGTCTTCTCCAACAACACAGTTCAAAAGCATCAATTCTGTGGTGCTCAGCTTTCTCCACCGTCCAACTCTCACATCCATACATGACCACTGGAAAAACCATAGCCTTGACTAGACAGACTTTTGTATGTCTTTACTCAATATTTATTTTAATAATTTTTATACTTTCATTTATTTTCATATTGAAATATTTTTTTCTGCATTATTTATAAGCAGCTTGTTCTCAGTCTCATGGTGTCAAGACTCTAAAACATTTTGCCTGTTTTTTTTTATATTTTAAAATAGTAAATAATTTGCAATTGTTTCACCTAAAAATTGCACGAGGTCTACTAGGGTCAAAGATCTAGAGGTTTTAAGCAAAATTTTAGATAATTTTACTACACATTTATCTTTTCCTCTGCACTTCAATGATACTTATTAGAATTTTAGAATTTCAGGGAATTATATCCATATGTTTTATTGGCCCAGCCTGATAGCAAGATGATGACCACACTGTATGCAGTGAGAATGAAGTGACATATGCTTTCCCGACTATGTATTAGTTATCTTTAAATTATTTTCAGAAATTCTCTCATATATTGAATCTAACTGTTTATTTGTGTGAAGTAGTCTTTTCTTTAGTCCAAAAACACTACCCTGATTAACATTTTCACAATATATACTTCTTAGTTTAAATTAAGGCTTTTTATAATTAATAAAATTAAAGTGAGTGAAGTGGTTGAATATCTTTTTTCTCCATGTATGTTTTCTGTTAAACAATAGTGTAACTATGTTTGAGCAATAAGCTATAGGCTAGAGAAATTAAAGTGAAAGTTTAGGAAACTTTAATAAGCTGTGTACAGTTGAGAGTATGATGAGTCTTGACCTACAAAGTTCTACTTTATGCTCACCCTAGGATATTAAAACAGATGAGAATATAAAAACCAGGGGTGTATTCTCATTTGTGGAATAAAGAAAATAAGGGAAAAACACCTCTATCACCTTTTACATGTAACACCCACATTGCTTTCCACCATGTCCTGGCAGTTTCCTCTAAAATAGCTAGCTCCAAATACAGTTAAGGAAACATGCCATGACAGTTTGTACTTTACTTTCATGGTGAATTTCCAGTCCTTATATTGTGGAAATTCATCACAGCACTATTGGCCATAGCGCTGAATTCTCTACGTTATATCACATTAAAGCTTTTCCAAAACAGTATACTTATTAAAATATCAAAAATTGTCATTATATAATAGTATAGTCTACAAGGATGCAGTACAGGATTTTCAGGGTTAAACATAGAGGTTTGCATGGATAATAAACAGATACTTCCAGATCATGTTGATTGTGATTATAATTGCTCTTGTTGGTTTCCTCATTCATCCTGTGCAGACAAGGAAGATTATTTCCATTGACTAGTGTAGCACCTGGTACATGTTATTAGAGAGAAAAATGTCTTCAGATAACCAGTGATCAGTAGATGAGGACGAAGGCCAGTTATCCTGACTGATCAGGAAATCTAGAGACTCCTCCTTTGTCCTTGTAGGGATAGAAGACTTTATGACTGTGGTGTCCTATGGTCTTTACAAGTTAAAATACAGAAGAGATCAGAAAATTTCCATCCATCTTATTCACATGAGAGTTGCTGCCCCAGGATTCGTTGTAGGAGCTGTGACTCTAGGTGTTCTCTCCTCTATGTACAAGGATAACATTTGACCTCAATTCTTCAATGTATCCAAAAAATGAAGCTACACACAAGAAAAGTAAAAAGCCTTCTGAAAAGTACTAACGAAGAATGAATTTTCAATATGTAGCAAGTTATACTGCAGAAGTTTCAGCCAGAATTCTCATAGTCTTCAATTATTTAAGATGTTGAATTCCAAATCAACAATCATAAATAGTCAACTCAAAAAAAAAAAAAACAGAAAGAAAGAAAAAAAGGATGCAGTACAGAAACTGTAGACTAGTTTTTAAGAAAGCTACCATAGGTGGTGGCTTGCTGTTTTGTGTAATACACTCATAGGAAAATTTGGATAGAGTGTCTCCATTCTAATACAAAAATTCTACTTAGAGTAATATGTAGGAGAGACTATATTAATTATGTTAGTCATAATTGAGCACAAATGGTTAAGTGCCAATGATAAGCAAGTCTGATTTGTATAAGCCATTATAATATTTTCCTAAATTTCCAGAATAAAATGAAGAGATGATAAAGGATTTATAAACAGCTATCTTTTTCTCATTGTTGATACCTACTACATTGTACGTTGTCACATATATCTCATTTAGAGTAAGTTTCAGTTGATATACAGAAACATGCATTTCAAGTTACCAGTCAACATTTCTTACTTTGTATCATCTTAGAAAACTAAGTTTCAGTTGATATACAGAAACATGCATTTCAAGTTACCAGTCAACATTTCTTACTTTGTATCATCTTAGAAAACTTGTGAATAAGAAGATAATAAATAGTTTCTGGTGGTTTAAAAAAATGGACTCTAAACCCATATTATTCCTGAAAAGAAATTAGAAAGTTATCACAAAATAAGACCTTTCTTATCAGTTAAAATGTTAAATTGTAAAAAGCAAAACAATTAAACAAACTTTTTATTTAACAACATGACATTTATTCCACATGCATTTCAGGCATGGTCCTGGGCTATGTGCTGTGAGACACAAAGAAACATGTAATATGAACCCTATCCTTAATGTAATTACACCATGTGTAAAGACAGATAATTATGCGTTAATAGGTACTGAACTGTTGATGAATCAGCCTAAGCCAATTTCACAGACATGATATTATATGAAAAATCAAACATGAGGCATAGGTGATCAGTGTTATGGATGTTCAATGAAGAGAGGGAAATTTTGGTTGAAGTAATCAGGGAAGGCTTTCTGGACAAAGTGTGGCTTGAGCTTGGCCATGAAGTAATTCTAGATGGTAAAGAATTGTGCAGATAACATTAAGGAATAGGGATTATTCTGTGTTTGTAAAAAAAAAAAAACGACTAATAAATTATTTTTTAAATGTAATTAATGATTGCAAGATTGTTTTTTTTCTGAAAAAAGAATTACTAGTGAAGAGCAATGATAGACTAGCAGCCATGGAACCCAGGGTTAAGTTCAGTACTACTCTGACTTGTTCCTATTGCCATAATTTCTGTGTTCCCAAATTACTTTACTGAGCCAATTTCATTATTTTCTACTCCCAAATCATCATAAGTCAATCAATTACTATGTGGCATGCTTTACAAATAAAAGCATTACAACTGAATATATATAATATGGCATAGAGGACTTTCATCTTATGTTTGTGAACTAACTAGCTAGACCTAATTTTTAGAAGGATCACACACAGATGTTTCACAGAAAGTGAAAGGAATGAGAGAGCAAAAAGTCCTCCCACAAAGAATATATTCAATTATTCTTACTAGGGCATCTGCATGAATGATGCAAGCTGTGTAAAAATATTAATTTTAAATGTGTGCATGTATATAAAATGAAAAGTACAGGCAGATCAGCAAGTTAAATAAATATGTTGGAAGTTATTTTTCACCTTAGTGGTTTTAAGTTATACCTTCCTGGGTTGTAGATTGTTATTGAGGTCAATTTTGTACTGCCTGTAAGGTCAGAGGTGAACTTTCTCTTCTTTTTTCACTTGAATAGAAAGGACACATATCCCCTCAAAGTCCCCCAAGCTCAAATAATTAAGAGTACTTTCTTGTCTCCTGGAGTTTATAAGAAGCATTAAATGGAGGAAAGACAAAAAATGTATTAAATCTTTGTTTCCCCAGATAGAAAAAAGTAAATTCATTAGGTCTTGTTCCTCTGTGTCCAGAAACCTGTCAGAAACCTGCAGTTTCTGAAATTTTCTAGGTGGATTCAATTTTAATACTGGCTAATTTAGAAGTTCCCCCAGAATATCCCAGGCTAGCAAAAAGGAAGAACTTAGCCTTCTGAGGAAGACTAAGTCTGGATCAGCTCTGCAAAAGGTTCATTTACTCTGAAGATGCCTTTGCTGTTGCTGGAAAGTGAAAAGAATTGCTTTGACTTTCATTTTGTAACTCCTTCTTTATATCTTAGATTATAAGCCTCTACATTTCTGTTCATTCAGTAATTAAAATAACTATTAATAATGGGGAGAAGGCAATGGCATCCCACTCCAGTACTCTTGCCTGGAAAATCCCATGGACGGAGGAGCCTGGTAGGCTACAGTTCGTGGGGTCACTAAGAGTCGGACACGACTAAGCGACTTCACTTTCACTTTTCCCTTTCATGCACTGGAGAAGGAAATGGCAACCCACTCCAGTATTCTTGCCTGGAGAATCCCAGGGACGGCAGAGCCTGATGGGCTGCTGTCTATGGGGTCGCACAGAGTCGGACACAACTGAAGCGACTTAGTAGCAGCAGCAGCAGCATTAGTAATGAGGTAAATTAAACCATTCTCAATTTAAATGATTTTAGAAAAAAAAGTACTGAACATTTACTACATAGTAGGTGGCTCAGTTGGTAAAGAAACCACTTGCAATGCAGGAGACCTGGGTTCGATCCCTGGGTTGGGAAGATCCCCTGAAGAAGGAAATGGCAACCTACTCCAGTATTCTTGCCTGGGAAATTTAATGGACAGAGAAGCCTAATAGGCTACAGTCCATGCATTGCAAGAGTCAGAAATGACTTAGTGACTAAACCACTACCACCATGCTTACTCTAGATAGTCTGATGTGCTATGCACTCATTGGAATTAGTTATCAATCATTGTAAAGAATCCATGCCAATGCAAGAGGACTCAATCTGAGAAGATCTTTACCCGCTCCCCGGATGCCATGGAGCAAGTAAGCCAGTGTGCCACAACTATTGAGCCTGTGCTCTAGAGCCCAGGAGCTGCAACTACTGACCCACATTTCACAATTACTGAAGCCTGTGGGCCTGTGCTCTTCAACAAGACAAACCACAATGAGAAGCCCATGCACTGCGACTAGAGAGTAGTCTCTGCTCGCCACAACTAGAGAAAAACCTATACAGAAACAAAGACCCAGTACAGACAAAAATAAATAAATAAGATATCAATGGGACCCATACCTGTTACCTATTAACCTTTAATGATACCACATTTAAAAATTAATTCCACTAGGACAGTGTGATGAGGTTAAAAACAATAAGGACCATTTTAGCAAAGTGGACTCACCAGAAGAAATATACATTTTTCACTTTTTCATACTGTGGGTAAATATCAAAGTGAGCTTCATTTCAGAAAATTACACTTATTGAGGTTTTCGCAAGGTACTTTGTAGAAGTCATCACACTCAGCCTATTTGATATGACTGTTGTTTCAGTGAAGGTATATGGATAGTGTTTTTAGAAGAGTTTTGTTGTTTTGTTTTGTTTACCAACATGTTAAATTGGTTTATTGTTATAACTTCACTCAACTATAAAGAACTTTGAGTTCTAGTATTTGTGACTTTCTGCTGAGCAAATTATATGACATATTTTATTTCTGTGGACATATCAGAACTTCTTGGCTGTCACATAAGAGAGGTTGTATACACTGAGTGTAGAAGTTAGACATAGTGCAAAAAATCATGATGAAATAGAACTTAACCTTCTAATCCAAACCACTAAACTTCTACAAGGGTCTTGTATGCAGTTAATGCAAAACCTGAATTGGATGAATTTTAGGTTGAAGTCAGAAGATTCTTGCTTTTGTAATTATTCAAAACAATCAAGGCAGAAAATTCAGAAAATCTGTGTATGATCTGCTTTTTTCCGTACTTCTCTGGTGCTTGTCTAATTTAATGAGCCAGAAAAAAAACATATAAAGAATAACTCTTTAACAAGTGGTGCTGGGAAAACTGGTCAACCACTTATAAAAGAATGAAACTAGAACACTTTCTTACACCACACACAAAAATAAACCCAAAATGGATTAAAGATCTAAATGTAAGACCAGAAATTATAAAACTCCTAGAGGGAAACATAGGCAAAGCACTCTCTGACGTAAATCATAGCAGGATATTCTATGACCCATCTCCCAGAGTAATGGAAATAAAAGCAAAAATAAACAAATGGGACTTAATTAAACTTAAAAGCTTTTGCACAATGAAGCAAATTATAAGCAAGGTGAAAAGGCAGCCTTCAAAATGGGAGAAAATAATAGCAAATGAGGCAACTGACAAAGAATTAATCTCAAAAATATACAAGCAACTCCTGCAGCTGAATTCCAGAAAAATAAATGACCCAAGCAAAAAATGGGCCAAAGAACTAAACAGACATTTCTCCAAAGAAGACATCCAAATGACTAACAAACACATGAAAAGATGCTCAACATCACTCATTATCAGAGAAATGCAAATCAAAACCACAGTGAGGTACCATTTCACGCCAGTCAGAATGGCTGCTATTCAAAAGTCTATAAGCAATAAATGCTGGAGAGGGTGTGGAGAAAAGGGAACCCTCTTACACTTTTGGTGAGAAAGCAAACTAGTACAGCCACTATGGAGAACAGTGAGGAGATTCCTTAAAAAACTGGGAATAGAACTGCCATATGACCCAGCAATCCCACTGCTGGGCATACACACCGAGGAAACGAGAATTGAAAGAGACACGTGTACCACAATGTTCATCGCAGCACTGTTTATAATAGCCATGACATGGAAGCAACCTAGTTTTCCATCAGCAGATGAATGGATAAGAAACTTGTGGTACATATACATAATGGAATATTACACAGCTATTAAAAAGAATGCATTTGCATCAGTTCTATTGAGGTGGATGCAACTGGAGCCTATTATACAGAGTGAAGTAAGTCAGAAAGAAAAACCAATACAGTATATTAATGCATATATATGGAATTTAGAAAGATGGTAACGATGACCCTATATGTGAGACAGCAAGAGAAACACAGATGTAAAGAATAGACTTTTGGACTCTGTGGGAGAAGGCAAGGGTGGAATGATTTGAGAGACTAGCATTGAAACATGTATATTATCATCTGTGAAATAGATCGCCAGTCCAGGTTCGATGCATGAGACAGGGTGCTCAGTGCTGGTGCACTGGGATGACCCTGAGGGATGGGATGAGGAGGAAGGTGGGAGAGGAGGTTCAGGATGGGGGACACATGTACACCCATGGCTGATCCATGTGAATGTATGGCAAAAACCACTACAATATTGTAAAGTAATTAAACTCCAATTAAAACAAATAAATTAAAAACAACAAAAACAGAATATCCAGGAGAGAGCTTCTGGGAAGATTTTCCTTGCAACTTCAGCTATGAGAAGACAGGTTTACTCATTATGACCTTAATGCGCTGCCACAGCATACTCATAAAACTTGATATCATTAAATCTTAGTTCAGTGTCTTCCTTGTTTCATTGCACAAAACAAGTATTTTTTTTTCTGACCAATTGCATATATTGATTTTGTGCATGCTGCTAAGTCGCTTCAATCATGTCCGACTCTGTGCGACCCCATAGACGGCAGCCCATCAGGCTCCGCTGTCCCTGGGATCCTCCAGGCAAGAATACTGGAGTGGGTTGCCATTTCCTTCTCCAGTGCATGAAAGGGAAAATTGAAAGTGAAGTCGTTCAGTCATGTCCGATTTGTAGCGACCCCATGTACTGTAGCCTACCAGACTCCTCCATCCAGGGGATTTTCCAGCCAAGAGTAGTGGAGTGGGGTGCCATTTCCTTCTCTGCATAGATTGTTATAAAAAGAAGTAAATGAGGGGGAAATGAGGATTCATCAGTGATATTTGGTCTTACTGCACACACTTTAGTGACACATGGATACTGATTTGCTTAAGACACACAATCCAATGAAACTGATTAGTCTCAGACTTCGTTGAATTTGTATTTGGCATTTTGCATGTTATTTTCCATTAAGTCACACAGAGATGAGAAATAACTAAAGAGCAAATGTGAAGCTTAATGGCATCAGTTGTGTAATACTCTTCCCATTATATATACCCTCTTTGTATCTGGTCATTCCATAGCCATTCTGGATGATGATTCTAAAGAATCTTTAGCTAATTTTTTCATGAACTTTAATTCTGCCATTATGACTCTTAACATAAGTTTGTTATTTTTATATCATAAATGATTTAACAATATGTTTCCTTATTTAGTGCTTTAAAAAATGTTCTGAGTCACTATGTAGATATTGATAATTTCATATACAAATCCAGCCTTCCCATTCCTCCTCTCTAATAGAACCCTAATTTTTCTTTAGGTATCATTTTTCTCCTTGATATTTTACTTTTAATGGAAGTAAAAAGCTTTTACCAATCCAGGGGATGAACACCTAGGCAAAATTAGTGACATCAGTTTCCTGTCCAGTAACTGGTTTAGTTATAAGCATAGGAAAGAATTCTGACCAATGGTATTTGAGAGGAAGTCTGTTTGGAATCATCTAGGACAAACATTCCTTGAAGATATGCAAGGAATAGCCCCTGTTTTTCTTGTTCTTCTGAATACTTTCAGGCCTTTACCTGATTGCTGAATGTAGAGTTCCAGAGAACAGGAAGGAGAGATAAGAAAGTATTTTTTAAGTAAACAATGAAAAGAAATAGAGGAAAACAATAGAATGGGAAAGACTAGAGATTTCTTTAAGAAAATCAGAGATACCAAGAGAACATTTCATGCAAAGATAGGCACAAAAAAGGACAGAAACTGTATGGACCTAAAAGAAGCAGAAGATATTAAGAAGAGGTGGCAAAAATACGTAGAAGAACTATACAAAAAATATCTTCATGACCCAGATAACCATGATATTGTGATCACTAATGTAGAGCAAGACATCTTGGAATGTGAAGTCAAGTGGGCCTTAGAAAGCATCCCTATGAACAAAGCTAGTGGAAATAGCCAGCTGAGCTATTTCAAATCCTAAAAGATGATGCTGTGAAAGTGCTTCACTCAATATGCCAGCAAATTTGGAAAACTCAGCAGTGGCCATAGGACTAGAAAAAGTCAGTTTTCATTCCAATCCCAAAGATGAGCAATGTCAAAGGATGTTCAAACTACCACACAACCCTTATGGCAGGAAGTGAAGAGGAATTAAAGAGCCTCTTGATGAAGGTGAAAAAGAGGAGTCAAAAAAACTAGTTTAAAATTCACCCTTCAAAAAATAACATCAAGGCATCCAGTCCTATCACTTCATGGCAAATAGATGGGGAAACGATGGAAACAGTGACAGGCTTTTTTTGGGGGGGGGCTCTAAAATCACTGTGGATGGTGACTGCAGCCATGAAATTAAAAGACACTTGCTCCTTGAAAGAAAAGCAACGACAAACCTAGACAGCATATTCCTGAAAGTGTTGCGTCTATCTTGATCCCATGAAGAACATTAACAATTGAAATGGCAGGCGAAAATTTTGACAAGAACCTTGGCCTTTGATGGTGTCACTGAGACACTGAATGAACATGCTAAAACCAGACTCTCCTTAGGTATTTTCTTATGTTAAATAATACATCTCATATTGTTTAACCTGTTTGAATTAGTGTTTTATGTTACTTTCAAGTAAAATGTATCTAAATTGATATAAATACATATTAACTACATTTTTCAGATGAAGAATCTGAGGTTCAGAGATGCTAATTGAATTGTGCAATATCTTGAGCTAAAAACTGAAAGGGTACAGATTCATATCTAGATAGATGGTTTTAAGTTTTATGCTATTTTCACTGCAACATACAGATCCTTGTTGTATATTGCCGCAATTATATATTTTTAAAATGTTGCTGCTATTCTTCTAATTTAATATTGAAAGCAATGTAGCATAGTTTGAGAAAATACTACCCACATTTATTGGCTAATGTGGTGTTTATTGTAGTTTCTGATCCTGAGTAGTTATGATATATATATATATATATATATATATATATATATATATATATATATATTCTTTTTTTTTTCACCAAAGTCTGGATCTTATGAACATCATATGTACTTCCAACTGCATATTGGCTATTTCCACCTTGATACCAGGGGATCATTTCTTCTTTAACATGTCCAGTATTGAAGTCACCATGTTTACTGAAAACCTGTTCCACCTCCTATATTCCACATCTTCATTTATGATGCCAAAATTTATCCAGGGACCTAAACTAAATATCTGAAAATCATTCTCAACATGTCTGCCACTTTTCATGTCTGATTCAAAATGGTATCTTGTAATTCTTATCTTGCAATTTTTATCTTTTCCCAACTTACTAATCTATACTATACATAGACATTGAGATCTAAGGAGTATCTTGCATATTCAAAACACACAAAAAATTGTTCAGGACTACATTGACCTTTCTATCACTTAAGATCAGTGCTCAACCCTGGCATATTATGACCAATAACTCCAGACATCTGCATTTACAGGTAGTACTATTTGGTCCCCAGGGACACTTTTTTTCCCATATGCTTTACCTATGTCCTTGAAGTAAATGATTATTGCATCTAAATCTCATGAAGGTTTGTATACTGGCATGAAACAGAAGTATAGATCAATGGTACAGGATAGAAAGCACAGAGATAAACCCACACAACTATGGTCACCTAATCTAAGAAAAAGGAGGCAAGAATATGCAATGAAAAAAAGACAGCCTCTTCAGTAACTGGTACTGGGAAAACGGTAAAGCTACATGCAAAAAGAATGAAATGAGAATACTCCCTGACACCATACGCAAAAATAAACTGAAAGTGGATTAAAGACCTGAATGTAAGGCCAGACACGATAAAACCCTTAGATGAAAACATAGGTAGAACACTGTTTGACATAAGTCACAGCAAAATCTTTTTTGACGAGCCTCCTAAAGTAATGAAAATAAAACCAAGAATAAACAAGTAGAACCTAATTAAGCTCAAAAGTTTTGCACAGCAAAAGAAACAATAAACAAGTCAAAAAGAATTGGACAAAATAATTTCAAATGAAGCAACCGACAAAAGGTTAATTTCCAAAATATACAAGCAGCTCTTGCAATTCAATTAAAAAAAAAAAGAAACACCCAATCAAAAAATGGACAGATCTAAATAGACATTTCTCCAAAGAAGACATTTAGATGGACAGTCTTCGCAGAGAGTCGCCACGGTTTCCTGCTTCAACAGTACTTGAACGGAACCTGGCTGCTCGTCTCCCCACCCCCCCCCCCCGCCCACCCCCGACCCGGGCCGGCTACTCAGAGCCAGGCCTCGTCACCACTTGACAGCGCCCTCCGATACGCCCAAGGTCCCCGCCGCAGCTCCAGCCCGCGCAGCTGTCGCCGTCACCACCACTGCGCCTTCTCAGCCGCCTGCCATGACGACTGCATCCCCCTCGCAGGTGCGTCAGAACTACCACCAGAACTCGGAGGCCACCATCAACCACCAGATCAACCTGGAGCTCTACGCCTCCTATCCATGTCATACTATTTTGACCTGTCCATGTCGTACTATTTTGACCACAATGATGTGGCTTTGAAGAACTTTGCCAAATACTTTCTTCACCAATCTCATGAGGAGAGGGAACATGCTGAGAGACTGATGAAGCTGCAGAACCAGTGAGGTGGCTGAATCTTCCTTCAGGATATCAAGAAATCAGACCGTGATGACTAGGAGAATGGGCTGAATGCAATGGAATGTGTGCTGTGCTTGGAAAGAAGTGTGAATCAATCACTACTGGAACTGCACAAACTGGCCACTGAAAAAAATGATCCCCATCTGTGTGATTTCATTGAGACTCATTACCTGAATGAGCAGGTTGAAGCCATCAAAGAACTGGGTGACCACATAACCAACCTGAGCAAGATGGAAGCCCCTGGATCTGGCATGACAGAGTACCTCTTTGACAAGCACACCCTGGGACACAGTGAGAGCTAAGCCTCAGTCTGGCTTCCCACAGCCACAGAGGTGACTTCCCTGGTCACCAAGGCAGTGCATGCATATTTGGGTTACCTTCACCTTTTCTATAAGTTGTAACAAAACATCTACTTAAGTTCTTTCTTTAGTACCATTCCTTCAAATAAAGTAATTTGGTACCTACCACCCCCCAAAAAAGAAGACATTAAGATGACCAACAAACATATGAAAACATATTCAGTATCATTAATTATTAGAAAAATGCAATTCAAAAATACAATGAGGTGTTACTTCACACTGGTCAGAATGGCCATCATCAAAAATATTTACAAATATTAAATGCTGGAGAGGGTGTGGAGAAAAGGAAACCATTTTGCACTATTGGTGGGAGTGTAAATTGATACAGCCACTATAGAGAACAGTATGTAGATTTCTTTTAAAAACTAGAAATAAAACTATAATATAACCCAACAATCTTGACTACTGGGCATATACACTGAGTATAATTATGGTTTCAATTATTCAAACCATAATTGAAAAGATACATGCACCCAAATATTCATAGGGGCACAGTTTATAATAGTCAGGGCATGGAAGCAACTTAAATGTCTATCAACAGATGAATGGAAAAAGAAGTGTGGTACTTATATACAATGGAATATTACTTGGCCATGAAAAGGAATCAAATTTGGTCATTTGCAGACACATGAATGGACTTAGAGACTACAGAGTAAAGTCAGAAAAACAAATATCATATATTAATGCATACATGTGTAATATAAAATAAAAGGTATAGATGATATTTGCAAAGCAGAGATAGAGACATAGATATAGAAAACAAATAAATGTATACCAAGAGAGAAGCAGGGTGGGAGGAATTTGGAGATTGAAGTAGATAACTAATGAAAACATACTATATAGCACAAGGAACTCTACTTAATGCACTGTGGTGAACTGAATAGGAAGATGGTTCAAAAGGTAGGGGATCCATATATATATATATATATATGACTGATTCATTCTGCTGTACAGTAGAAACTAATACAACTTGTAAAACTATACTCCAATAAAATTAATTAAAACTAAATGTCATGAAGTTTTATGGATTGTACCAATGTTGGAGATGAGCACAACTTTAGTGTAAGGGAGATTTAGGTAACAGAGGTATGTATTTAAGAAAAAGGTAAATAATTGTCATAACTTTTTTTCTCAGACGTTATAAATGCTATAGATTCTTACATAACAAAATATCATTTTTGAGTGCTGTTAAACATATATTTTTCTTGTTTCTCTTCATGTTCTAATTCATGATTCTAGATGAACCTCCACAGCATGATGTATATCAGCTGAGGAACATTTTTTCAATTGTTGAACAAATTATATTACTTTTATATACCTATATATGTAGTTCCAGATGTTATATGGATTAAAGTTGATATTGATTCTTTATTTTGGCAACTAGATTAATGTTAAAGTGCTAGAGATACTAATAGCTCCACTTTGTAAAATCATTTTATAGAATTGAATTATGGTTTAAATAAATTAAAAGAATTTCAAGCTTATTTGCATAAGTTTGAAATTACAACTTTGATTTCATTAGCTATAACATGTATCTTCTCTTTACACTCCTCTTTCTTTTTTTTTTAATTATGAAAGCAAGATAGCACATTTACAGGAGACTTGGAAAATATAGAACAAAGTTACATACAGTTCCATTATATATTACAATTATTTTTTAAGTAGATACATTAAGATTTTTAGTTGGAGTTTCAATGTCAAACTCTCAAAAATCAATAGCATGAATAGATAGAAAAGTAGAAGGTTATAGTATACCTGAAAAGCACTATGAACCAATTTAACATAATTAAGATTTAAACAATTTTCACACAACAGTAGAATGCAAATTCTATTCAAGTTCCCATAAACTATAAACTACGAGACACTGGAACATATCTAGGGAAATGAAATAAAGTGCAAAAATTTCATGGTTTAAAATCATGAAATCATACAGAATCTGTTTTCTTATTAATATTGAATTATCTTAGAAACAAGTACTGAAAGATATTTGAAAATTACCCATGTATTTTCAAGTGGATTTTGACATTTACCAAGAGATATTTGACTTTGCTATTGAAAACCTCACTAAAGTTAGAAGTTTGAAAAAACACAGAGGGTGATTGAAGAAAATAAAGCATTTAAATGGGAAAGTAATATCAAAATGAGAAACTAATATCAAAGATACTTTAAAAAAATCCATGCATTGGGAAATTAAATGTCCACTTTTTGATGATAGGCATATCTAAGAAACCATATAAAGGAAAATCAGAAAATATTTGCAACAGAATAAAAATGAACAGAGAATTTACCAGAGTTTGTTGCATGCAGCTGAAGTTGCTCATGTACTTTCTCTTTTAAGGTTAATAAATTATTTTTGAATGTTTTAGAAACAAATAAAATATTTTAAATTTTGTTTTTATATTTTCCTAAAATTACATTTTTCTTTAAAATATATTCAAATTCTGTACCTTTCAAATACAACTATTTTTTTAATCCTTTATATTATTAAGATGAGGAAATATTCAGATAATAAAAAAGAGAATATAGAAAAGAAATAAAGATAAAAAGAAATATAGACATATTGCATATTTGCATTTTTGATAAAAAGATCAATGAAAGTGAGCAGATTTCTTTTGAGCATGATCTCCACAGAATTCATTAATAGGGCAGGATATTATACATTCATTATTTAGTGTAAAGTTAATTCCTAATTACAATAAGGGAGTTATTCTCACCAGATCCAAAATTTGAAAAGATCAAATGAAATCCTTGAATCTTTTTCTTTTTTTTCTATAAGAAGATTAATTAGTGCCCAAAACAATGAAAAAGGAAAAAATATTAATATCAAATTCACAACTAAGAAGCAACAAAAGTAGCAACTCTCACTAACCCATTAGATGATGGAGTAAATTACATTCCTGAAATCCAGAAACCTGAAACTTCTGAATCTTTGTTATGTTTATTGGATTACAATCACAGAAAGTGTTTGTCATAACAATGTGACAATGTTTCTAGCATAGCATAACAAAATTTTAATTAATCACATGTAAACCCATGGCTGATTTATGTCAATGTATGACAAAAACCACTACAATATTGTAAAGTAATTAACCTCCAACTAAAATACATAAATTAATAAAAAAATCTAAATTTTCCCAATTAGATGAGCATAGCAGAACATTTAGTATTTAATTTTTCCCCATGATTCTTTCAAATAAGGAAATAAACTGTAGAAAAAGGATTTTGTATTCTACATTCAAAAACAATGTATCTTATCATACTCACTGGACATTTTGCAACTAATCTTCAAAATCAGCTTGGGCCAATGAAGGCATCAATGACACTGAAAAAGTTAGATACACAACTAAAAGAACACACAATGTCATTTGAATA